>CAWUFW010000516.1:1451661-2810823 GCA_963921515.1 Calotriton arnoldi | reverse complement strand
GCCGATTGGTTTCCTTGAAACTAGCCTCATTTATTATGCATGAGGATTCTTAGAAAAGTCTCCTGCACATGACGTACATAACAGGATTAACATACTCTGTATAAAAGCCATGGTCATCTTCATCCTAGGGCAATAGAACTACGTTGCTTAATTGCAGGTATTGATTTAGGCTCATTTACATAATCATACTCATAACATATGGATTGTGGTAGGAACCCAGAGGCTATCTTCATGGTAGAAAAGAACCATACCTTCACTAGATAGACAGAGGAGACGCTTCCACGCTGACACTGGGTTCTGCATGCTGAAGCTTCAACACGCAGCGGTCTGACATCCCTTGCGGGGTGTCCAACTCGAGACCAAGACGGGGTCCTTCGTTCTCTACCATCAGGTAATGGGGTTGGCTCTTTCCTAAGGGATTCTTGGCTTTACACCCACATACATGCTAGGTACAATTGGGTACACTTAGGTAGGGTTTGCATAGTAGGAGTACGTCATATCTCTATGCCTGCATATATTCATTGTTTTAGCACCATGTTAGAATTCTACCTTCTATTTACTCTGTTGGTGCTTGTAATTTCTTACATTTGCTTCTGTCTGATGATTGTCGCAGCAAACCTCTTTTATACTAGAATGACCCTGGTTCCATAAATGCATATTGAAAACGTCCCAAACGCTTATTCTGTGTATCTCACTGAGACGAAGTGAGCACGAGTGACTCAGCGAAAAGTACTGTACTGTTTCCACAATCCCTGAAGGATCAAGAGTTGTCATGTTCGATGGTTGCCAGAAACTATTTGCTCCTTGGTAAGGCTAGGGGGCTTATGGTGGCACTGTGAGCTAGCTCGTCTATAGGTTATCATATCCTTTGGGGGTGTCTGGAACCAGTCTAGACACCAATCACTTAGTTTATGTAGTCCAAAAGCGCAGATCCTATGTATTTTTAGAAACTACACGACAGCCTTAGACATGCTTTACAGGGCTACTTAAGTGGGTGGACCACTTGCACCTGCAGCCCACTAGTAGCATTTAATTTAACAGACCTGGGTATACGGGATACCATTTTACTAGGGACTTATAAGTAAAATAAATATGCCAATAAGGTGTAAGCCAATTTTACCATGTTTTAGGGAGTAAGCACAAGCACTATAGCACTAGTTAGCAGTGGTAAAGTGCACAGAGTGCAAAGACCAACAAAAACGGGTTCAGCAAGCAGAAGAGGCTAAAGCAAAAACTTTAGGGTGGCCCTGTAGAGAAAGCAAAGTACAACATAATTGAACTAAAGAACAACATTACAATGGTTTAAAATGGAAGCACCTTGCTCTGTCAAAATTAGCACCCCAGAGACTTGGGTCCCCTTCTAAGGTTTACCGAAGATTATATTTGGAACTTCTTTTTTTGGGATCACAAGAATTTCAAGTCAGGGGCTAAACAGTTTTAAATTTTGAAAATTTCAGTTAAGTTACCTAACAATTGAGCACAACTCAATGCATCTAGATTTCTTATGAACGTTATTCAGGAAATGTGGGATGGATAATCTGGCAAAGAATCAAATGTAAAAGAATGCAGGAGTTTTTGCACAAATGAAAAACCACATTATCATTCAATAAAATGTTCAAAGTAGTAAAAATAAATGTTCAGATCATTAAAAAAGATCACAAACAAGAGTGATACTAAATTTGTTCTATCTATTTGCATCGCAGAAAAATTATGATGATGACAAAAACCAGAAATGGTTACGGAATCAGCTCTTCTGTCTCTTTTAAAAGGTCACTTCTAATTTTGACTTGGACTCTGACTGCTTAAATCAGCCACAATCTCTTGATGAATATCCGTGAGGGAATGAGGAATTACTGGTGGAATCGGGCAAGAAATTATGTCACACGCTCAAAGACTGAGCTCAGACCAATTTTTTGTATCATAAATATTTCTTTAGTTTTATTTTATTTTTAGAACCAAGCAGGACTTGGTACAGGTAAGTAAAATTGTACTTTTCAAGACAGATTGATTAAAACAAGCAAGCTGGATGAAAATGACCTTTATTACAGCTCTGTAAAATATTTAAAAAAAATAAGTATTTGAAATTACTTTGTGATTACTTTTCAACAGATTACTTTTTAGAGTACGTTTTGGATTACTTTTTCTACTCAGTGTGATATGCCTAGATATCACACTGGGACATTTCCTAGGTAAAGGTAAGTAAAACAGTTTTTCATCAAAACACAGTTGGTTAGGTTTCCATACAAAACACAACTCCACACTTAGAACAGTCAATGCAATCCTATGGAGAAAAATGAGGTTATCGGTTTGCAGGAAAGCAATCTGTCTTTGGGGTTGAGTTTCTGCTGTTAGAGCAAGGGTTCCCCCAGGGTCAAGGATGCACTCCAAAATCACCCTCAGCGGCACTAGGGCGGGCCAGGTTCAGAGTGCTGAGGCCCAATTTTTAGTCTAAGGGGCTAGGGGCCATCCGCTTGTGGCTGCTCTAGGGCAAGCCACGGGGTTGAGGGAGCAAAGCTCCTAGGGTTAAGCTCAGGGCAAAGGGGGATCCAAGTTAGCACACACGGTGCACCCACAGCGGCACAGGGGTGGCCGGGTGCAGGGTGCTGATTTGGCACCAGGTGCCCCGTTGTTTTTAATGGGGTTTTGGCTGCAGTCTTCTTTGAGGAACCAACAGCTTGGCAAGTAATTTGGAGAGCTCGGGGACATAGGTGCACCTCAAGTCCTCTTCTTCAGGGTGCAGAGCAGCTGGATGCAGGGGTGTGTTTTGGGGTTGGATTTCACCTTACCAGGCCACTTGCAGTTGGGGCGGTCTCCGTGCAGAGGCGGCATTGGAGAGTCCTGGAGGGGTCAACCCGCAGTGGCCTCAAACTCTGTAGCGCTGGGGGACCTCGCTGCGACTGGTGGGCCACTAGGACTCGGGCCGTAGGCGACGGGTGCAGTGGGGTTCCAGGTGTCGGGTTTCTTTGTCTTCAGCAGGCTCGGAGTCTTTCTTTGGAGATTCTTTTGAACAGAACTGCTGTTCAAATGAGATCCGGTCTTTGTTGAAGGCAGTCAGTTCTCCCAGGTGTTCTGGAGTTCGCTGGCTGCAGGACAAGGTGACTTTTGATGCAGGATCTCTGGAAGCTGCAGATGGGCCGGTAGGGCTGGGGCCAAGTCAGTTCTTCTCTGCAGTCTCCTCTGCTGTGCGTCTTCTTCCGTTCTTCTTCGTAGGTTGTGGGAATCTGCCATCTGGGTTCAGGGCTGCCCCCTAAATACTGGGGGCATTTTAGGGGTCTTGAGGTCAATAGCCAATGGGCTACTGACCTTAGGGTGACTACACCCTTAGTGTTCTCAGCCCACGTGGGGGAGTGGGCACGATCCCAAATCCTGATTGGAGAGTGCCTTCCATCTGCAAGATGGTAGGCACTGAAGAGTGGGCCCACCTGAGGGGTGGGGTTGGCAGAGGTGCGCACATCTTCTGGGCTGTTCTCATTTTTCCGGCCTGTCTTCCCGCCGAAAAGGGGGTGAGACAGGAAGGGGGCCTGCTCCTGAGAGAGAGAGAGGCTGGGTGTTGCGTTGCAAAGGCAGCAAGGCCTTTGAAGCTCTCCTACCACAGATGGCTCTTCCTGACCTGGGGGAGGTGTGAACACCTCTGCCCTGGAAAGGCTTTGTCTCTGGGCCCAGGGAGCGAAGGCTCCCACCCCAGGGGTCCAGAAACATGTCTCATGGTGGCAGGCTGGTGTGTACCAGTCAGGGAACCCACCAGAGGCTGGCCGTTTTTCAGGGGGCATCTCTAAGATGCCCTCTGAGTGCATTGTATAATAAATCCCACACTGGCATCAATGTGGGTTTATTATGCTGAGAAGTTTGCTACCAAACTTCCCAGGATTCAGTAATGGCATTATGGTGCAGTGGAGTTTGTAATGATAAACTCCCAGACCATATACTCTTTATGGCTTTACTGCACTTACTATGTGTAAGAATGGATGTATACGCTGTCGGGGTACAGTGCTCATGCAACTGTACCCTCACCAGTGGCATAGTGCACCCAGCTAGACGGGTGTCTTACCTATGCCATAGGCAATGGGTTGCAGGCATGGCACACAGGTATGTGTGCCATGTCGACTCTGCACCAAAACACGCAGTCTACAATGGTAGTAAGTGTGTGTTAAGGTACAGGACCTCTAAGGGTGGGACAATATGTGCTGCAGCCCTTAGAGGTCTTCACTGGTCACAGTGCCCTTGGTACCCATGATACATTTTACAAGGGACTGACATGTGGCCAGAGAGGTGCCGATTGGGGGTACAAAGGTACAGTTTTGGGAAAGAACACAGGCCCTGGGAACCTTATTGGCAGGGACTCAGGGCACATCAAGTCAAAATGCATCAGAATTCTGGGAAAAAGTAGAGGAGTTACTACAACGGAAGCCCACTTTCCTACAATATCCAATAACCAAATTAACCTTCTCCTTGTTATGAAAGTAGTTTTGTTTCTTTCATCCTCTTTTTTTTTAGATTAGAGATCTTATCCTGGAAAACATTAAGCCAAATCCAATGTGATTTTCTGGTCAAACGTAAGTCAACACTTAAACAACATTTCTAGTGGTCATTAAATTCAACTTAACCATTGGTGCTGCCAAATAATTTCTTAACAAGCATGCTTTGAGAAAACTAGCCTGCTAGGATGTGTGTTGAGGACTGTTTTCTGCCCATCTTTACCATCAGACTTGTATTGTTGTTTGTGGAAGGGAGGGATATACATATATTACCCAGTGGTGGTCGCCACTGGGTAGTTATAGTTAGGTAGCTGTTCCATAGGAAAAGCGTTTTTTGTGTTGCTAATAACTTTTGCCCCAAATCACAAATTTCCACAAAACTTTCCACAAAAATGCTACTTATTAACTAGTTTGTGCTTGGAAGGTTTTGGGGTGATCCATCAAGCGGGGAGCGGGAAAAAAGTGGGGTCCCAAAACGCAAAATCCCTATGCATTTTTCATAGACTTTTTTTTTAGGCAGGGCTACAGCAAAATTGCTTAACGAAATTGCACCAAATTTGGCAGGAAGCTAGATCTTGGTACGCAGATAGTGCTTTTGTAATTTGGAGTAAATCTGTTCAGTAGCTTTGAGAAATAAAGGTTAAAAACTAATTGTATATCTGGATGGTTGGGTCTGCGAGAGGCTTAAGAGACTCTCGCCAGAGTGGCAATTAAAAAATTGAGTATTCTGATTAGCTCAGGGGGCTTTATTTCCCTTGGGCCATCTTGCTCCCATGAAAGTCAGACTTCTGCTGGAGTGAGTGCTCTGAGTGTGGAGAAGTGTGGCTCACTGGTTAGAGCGGCAGACCCTGATGCAGAGATCTGGCCCGGGACCAGGGTTCAATTCCCGCCTCGGCGGGTCTTGGGCTCAATTTCCTCGGACCTGATAATTCTCGCCTCGGTGCCTATTCTAATCATGGGTCCCACTCTGCAACTCTGGGCAATAGCTTGCTTAATCTCCACAACGGCCCCAACAGCGCTGGGATGCCTGGCTTCACCCTGGGGGTGCCCAGGAGTGGACATTTCACAGGGAAAAGCCAGGAAGGGTTCCACAGCGGTATGCGTACAGCGCCTGGACACCCCTTTGGGGGTATGGGTGCGCTTTACAAGTACAAATTTCATTTCATTTCATTGACTGCTAGCAAAATGTGAAAAATGTTGCTGGCAGCCATTACAGCCATTACAGGACTTAGTTACCTGTCCTGAAGTAAAAAAAGAAAAATCATATATGGGGGTAGGGATACCCTGACTCCCTAGGCCCTATTGAGGGGAGTCCAGAGGGACCCCACCAGGGCTAAAAACAAACAAAAAATATTGTAAAACATTGCTGTGGTCCTGCGGGATTGGAAAAAAATGCCGGCCAGGCCACATTGTTCAATTGTAGGCCCTGGGGCCATATTCAATAAGGTGAGGGGACCATTGCCCTCTCCCCCGACCATTAAAGACCCCAGGGAGCCCACCCCAGGACAAATTAAATAGAGATGGGGCGAGGGGTGCATATAAAGGCCCGGGGGAGCCCACCCTGGGCCAAAATGTATGGAGAATGGGAGAGGTGCCATGCGCCCCCACCTCCCTGAGTCATTAATGACCCCAGGGAATCTCATCCCCTGGGGTTGCTCACTAGCTGTATCCCGGGGAGCCCACCCCCGAGATATAGCGGTTTCCTTGCCCGAAGGGGCATGGACAGGGAAACCTGTGTTTGCTCCCGCTTGGAGGAATCATTTTTAAGTCTCCCGCCATGTGAGAGCATACAAAGTCTGCGCCCAGCATGCAGAAGATTTAAAAATGCTCCTGCCAGCTGGGAGCAGACTTTTGATCTGTTTCCCTACCTGTTCTGATGCCGGCAGGGAAACAGATCAAAATATTGCTCCCACCTGGAGGGAGCAGCATAAGTAGCTGCTCCCTGTGGGCTGGAGCGATGCCGTCTCCTGCTGCATGAGGGGAGCCGGCTGTGATCGCAAGGGCCCATGGGCCCCCCTGTGTCCCCAACAAGTGTATGATGGTGCCCTGGGTGCCACTTGGCCCCCCCTCCCATTTAAAAAACATAAGGTCCTGTGGGGGGTGTGCCTCAGGGCCTGGCCACAGGCCAGGTGGCTGTGCATGGCGGAGGGGGTGGCTTAGGTATGGTAATAAAATATTATTTAACGTTAAAAAAAGAAACTCGAAATTCACTGAAAAAAACAAAAGTTAAAGTAACATTATAGTTAGGTGTTATAAAAAGATCTGCTTTTGTTTAAAAAAAAACCCTTACAAATTCACTGAAATATCCAAAGGTTAAAGTTACATCATAGTTAGGTGAATATGTTAGTGACAACATTAACGTTCTGAGCTAAAACAAAAACCACAGAAATTCACCAGTTATTGTTAGCAGAGCTAACTATATCTTGCGGTCCCTCCATGCACTGCTTATGACCACACGTATTACATCACACATGACATGTTCTAGGACATCATTTATAACATCACTGATGACATCTCAAATGGCATCATTGATGACATAACTGATGACATCACTGCTGATATCATCCAAGCTTTGTTTCTGCCCATATTGATCTATAAATTAGTATGTCATTAAAGACTTGACAATAAGTACAAAATAGCTCAGGCGAATATGAGGCATTATTAATGCCATCACAGATACAGCTCCCCTTAGGTCTAGAAAGCATGGGTTATGTGCAGCATTGACCCTATACCATATACACTCCACAGGTAGCATAGTTCACATTAACAATCAACCACAAATGTATGGGAAACCCTCACTGCATACGGTGTTCAATCTGTATACAACTGCTCAGAGAGTTCCTAAAAATACTGAACGTCTGTTTCAAAACAAATGCCTTATTACGGACAGCTTTTATATGTATCAAACCCCTGACAGTCACTGAACCCACATTGAGAAATTACGTTGATATGAGTAGAGAAGTGGGTACTGTAAACAGTATTCACTCTATGAAGAGAGTTTACTCTGTACTACACTGTTTGCAGGCAGTGAAATGCTCATGAGAAATACACTATAGAGTATTAAAAAGTATCTATTAAGAACAGTGTACATTCTATGCAACACTTGGCAAAAAAGATACTATTTACTTAAAATAAGCAATGTCTGAAAGTGCTAAAGATTTTACTACCTGCAGCCTTCATACAATGGCGAAAACTCTACAGATAAATCATCTTCTGAAGCAAAACAAGGACATATACATAGGTTAGTGCCTAGCACACACAGTCTTCTATGATAAGTAGAAATTGCCATGCTGAGACAATTCTGTCTAATAATTCAAGGCTGCTTACAGTACATAATATGTTTTTCATACACTCTTTGCCCTGGTAGAAACTTTTTCTGCACAATCACAAAACTAGCGAGGATCATGCTGAACACAAGTTGTCAACTGTCACCTATACACAGAGTTAGTCTTTAAAACAAAGATTTATAACGTGTTTAATACCTCTACACACCTAAGATGCATTAGGAGCACATGCATTTTGTAAACACTAACATGCATTAGCTGGGCACAGGCTGTACAAACGGAGGTAGAAAAGTAATATGGTAGTTACATGCCACTATGTAAAATGTAAAACAAAATAGCAAACTTGTTAGATGATGGCATCCGTGAAGTCATAAATTATGTCATGGAACATGTCATGAGTGATGTAATATGTGAAGTCAAAACCGGTGCAAGGCAGGGGCTCAAGTTATAGTTAATTCTGATAACTATAACTGGTGAATTTCTGTGTTTATTTTAGTTCAAAACGTTAATGTTGTCACTGACATATTCACCTAACTATAACTTTACATACACCTCTGGTTCTTTTCAGTGACTTTACAAAGTTTTGTTTTTTTTTAAACAAAAACACATCATTTTATCACGCCTAACTTCAACATTACTTTAACTTCTGCTTTTTCCAGTGAATTCCTAAGGTTTTTTGCGTAGCAGGGTGTGGAGAGAAACTAGCCTCTCCGCTGAGTCCTCTCTCTTGGATAACGGATGTGCATAGTAGGGTGTAGGAAGGGCCTGGGCTCTCCACTGAGAATCTCTGTCTCAGATGACAGGTGTACGTAGTAGGGAGTGTGGCGTGACTGACCTCTCTACTAAGACCCCTCTCTTGAGTGACTGGTGTTCATAGTAGAGTATGGGGCGTGTCTGGCGTCTACGCTGAGACCTCGCTCTTGGATGACACAAGTGCGTAGTATGGTTTGGGGAGGGACTAACGTCTCTGCTGACATATTTCTCCTAGCGTCGGGTGTATGCAGTAGGGAGTAGGGAGGTACTAACCTCTCCACAGGGTGATAAGCATGGGTAGTAGTGTGTGGGAAGCAACTAGCCTTCCACTGAGACCTCTCTCTTCGATGGCAGGTGTGCATAGTAGTGTGTAGAGAGGTACTGGCTTCTCCCCGGACATCTTTTTCTGTAATGGCTGTTGTGCGTAGTACTCTGTGCAGAGAGACTAGACTCTCTGCTGAGACCTCTCTCTGGGATGATGGAGGTGCGTAGTAGGCTGTGGGTAGAGACTGTTCTGGCTGCTGACAGCTATTCCCCGCATCAGGTGTATGTAATAGGGTGTGGCTCAGACCGCCTCCCAAGTTGATGGCCGTAAATACTAAGCTCTGATAAACAACTACCACCTCCAGTAAGACTGCCTTCTACAGTGACAGGTGTTACTACCAGAGTGTATTCGAAAATTGCTTACTCCTTTCTACTTGTCACGATCCCGCGAGAGTCCCACGAGATTGCAACATTTTTTTAAAAGTATCAACATTTTATTCATCACAGTACTTATGTCTTACACACCTCCTTTAAATAACTAGTGTAACAATAATCATTTGTCCTTTCAGAGTGTATTGAGAACTCACCTACTCCTTACTTTCACAATCCTGCTAGAGTCCTGCGAGTTTGCTAAATTTTGTTAAAACCAATATACATTTACATTTATCACAGTAGTTATGCCTTTGAGAGCTCCTCTCCAAATATGAGGGACAGGTTGCTTTACCACTGCCCCCTTAAATAGTTTTTTAAATTTATTTCCTCAACACCTGCAATTTTTCACATTAATGTCGGCCATTTAATTTCTAAACCTCCAACAACCAGCCAATCAGAGCGCTCGCTCCTGCAGGACTCATGGGAGCCTCTCGTCGGAGCGAGAAGTCTCACAAGAAAAACAGGCGTCTTGACCAGTCACTGGGCACCATTTTTAAACTTGCGCTCTTGCGACCTCTTGCTGGCACAACTGTCCAGACATGCAATACAATTTACCCCTTAATTTCTCAAAAACTACTGATTTACACCAAATCACAAAAAGCACAATCTTCAGACGAAGATCTAGCTTCCTGCCAAATATGGAGTAATTCCGTTCAGCAGTTTTTACTGTAGCCCTGCCTGAAGATGTCTATGGAAAATGCATTTTGCATTTAGGGATTACCCGCCCCCCCTTATTTCTCAGCCCCCGTGCAGCGGATTTCCCTTAAACTTTCCAAGCCAAAACCAATCGAAAAGTAACAACTTTGTAGAAAGTTTTGTGGAGATTCGGCAAACAGGGCCAAAGAGATTGGCAACACAAACAACGTTTTTCCTATGGGACAGCTGACCTAACTTTACTTACCCAATGGCGACCGCCACAGGGTAATCTATATTAGTGTGTGTGTATGTGTGTTTGTTTGCATATGTGTGTGCATGTATGTGTGTTTGTGTGTGTGCTTGTGTGTGTGTGCGTGTGTGTTATTCTGTGTGTTAAAATGATTTGAAAGAGCCACTGGTTCTTGATCCTAGTGGTCTGCTCTTTTAAAGGGGACTATTTCCAGCAAGACTCAAGTAATTTGTCCCCATTTAAAAAAATGAGTGACTTCTTTGTGCTATTGTGTTTGCGGTTTTCTATTTAAATACACATTGTCTCAGATTTAGGATTCTTCTGAAGCCAGCTCAAACAGTAGCGTGGATCGATGTTTGCAAGTAAATAAATGAGCCCTGCCAAATGGCTTTGAGTCTTGAAACCTCAGTTAAGGTATGCAAAGGATTCCCAAATGGAATCCTTTGCACATACAGGGCGTAGTTGTTAAAGTTTGCATTGCCCTTGTGCCACGCAAGGGCAACACAAAACCTATATGAGATTTACCAAGCCATGCAAGGCCACCTTGTGTGGCCCTGCAGTGCTTGGAAAAATCTGGAGTAACGCAAGGCAGCGCAAGTCGCTGCCTTGCTTTACTCTGCCCTAGGGAGGCATTCCATAGGTTGAGTGTGGGTATTCCCATGCATTCATCCATGGATTTTGGTGCATTCCCAGATTTAGGATAGGATAGGATAGGATATATGCTTGTAAAGCGCTCGATTGCCGTGGCGTCTTGGCGCTTTGTATGTGAAAGGGAATACAGCTTACCATGAGTGGTAGACCTAGGAATGCATCAAAATACTACACCTTTCCAGGGGAGGTGTAATGAGAAGAAATATCTTTATTTCTCATTGTTTTTCCTCTTTCTACATGTGCTGCAGAATGTAGAAAGAACAAAAAGCCTCAAAGGATTGGCTTTAGTGCAGGAAAGTGTCCCTTCCTGCAGAAAAACAATCCTGCCATGGTGCAAGGGTGCCTGCATTGGAGATAGTCACCAAAAAAGTGTGCCAGCACAAGGAGAGAGCAGGAATGCGCCATATGTTGATAGATATGGTGCATTCTTGACCTCTCCCTTTCATGCAGCGGAGCAAGGTGTCTTGGTGCATTCCAAGAAAAAATTATAAATATGACCCTTGATCCTTAGAAATCAATGCAAAGTCAGATCTACTAATTTAGCTCGGCCTGGCTCTGCGTGAAATTCTTGTGCCAAATGAACACTAGTGCAAGCAATAGGCAAAAGGAAAATTACATGATTTCCTATTCCAAAGCGAGTAGGATTTCATAGAGGAGGGTGTTCCTAGAGTGCAAATACCTTACAAGACAGTGGTCACCTTTGCACAAGTGTTGTTCATTACATCATCAGCATACAACTATTTGCAAATACAAAGCTGCACATTTTTATACCGTTTGCACAAAGCAGTGCTACAGATTTTCACTCAGTGCCTTGTTGCACATATTTGAGTAAATCTGGGCCTCTCTGGCTCGCAATGCATGGGTTATATAAGAGGACTGAAGGTAAAACGGATATCTTTAACACTTGAACCTAAGGAAACCTGACAAAACTCTATAGATACAGATAGATAGATAGATAGATAGATAGTTAGATAGATAGATAGAGATATATAGATATTTGCATTCATACTGCCCATGAACACCAGTATGCACAGGTACTGTGCAAGTGAGCCTGGGGCAATGTCTCTTCCAATGGATGGTACAGATGCTGATATCAGCAATAGGACATAAGGCATGGCTCACCTTGAGAAAGCTTTGCTTGTAGGAGACATACGTATGTGGGCAAAGTGCAGGTGGCAATGGTGGTAGCTGCTGATGGAGCAGGGAAGAAAATAATATTTCTCAAATTGCAAGATGGCAGAACTGAAACTGCTCACAAAGCCACAGGGTTTTTCTGGAGCCTATTTTGTAGAGAACATCATTGGTAAAGATCCACATTTTTCTCCCATTGTTTGTCTAATTTGATACCACAGCCCAAATAAATATGTATATGTTTTTATACGATTATTGCAGACTGTCAGGGCAAGAGCTGAGTCAGTCACTCTAGGAGTATTCCAGCATTCCCAGTACATTGCAACCCTACAATTGGCCGGAAGTAAAGCTATTGCCGTAAAACACCTGATTCCTTTGAGTAAGTCTTTGACATATCCCAGCAGTGTTACAAGTGGGTGATAGTCTATTGTTTGGCCAGCAGGGCAAGAATCTCCTCTTAGTAGGACTGAAGTGAAGGGCACTGCCATGCCATATGGAGAAAACCTGCATGCTCAGCACTGCTACAGGTGCAATTATGGAGGTGTGTTGGGCTTATAGAGGCTGGTGAGCCAGCAATCTATAAGCTCTGTGTACGTGTTTGAAATGTAAATGTTTATGGTGATAGGTTAGAGATATGTGGCCAGTTTGGGCACAGCAGTATTGCCATTGTAAATCAGATAAAGGTATGCCTAAGTCATCATCCCATGCCTGTCTGGCAGGCAAGGCCCTAATCACCTGAGGTAACCATCTCGTTGTATCTGTGGAGGTAATCAATTGTGTCAAAGGAGGGAAGGTCATCAGTTTAGCCGGATAACACGGAATCTGTTCCTGGACCGTACTACAGAGTCTCGCAAATGTACAAATGTCCAATGCCGTAGGGTTGCCACAGGCTTAAAATTGGTGTACCTTAATCAACTGCCCCTCCACGTATATGTGGCCCAACTCATACAACACCATCTTGCACAGGGTGATCTGTACAGTGCTTTCTAAGGTGAATGACAGGAGAGGGTTGTTCCAGAGGGGAATCACTGTACAGTTTAAGAAGGTTTAAGAAGGGGGTCCCTGTTCTGCGGCACAGCATGTACCAAGCCCAGTTTGCCATAGCAACCGTTCCTGCCTCTCTCTAGGGTCCTGGACGCCGTAGGGGAAGGATGGTCACCGTGGGTGCTCACCTGACCTACTCCTGTTCCAATTTAAAGTAGGGAGGCCTACGTCAAGACAGTACCAATAAGTCACTTAGTGGCACTGAGCCATGTAATAATATGGTTCGAAATCAAGATCCTCAAAACCCCCGCATTCGTAGGGAGGATCAATGTGTCCCTGCTTACCTGAGCAGTCACAATGGCCCAGAGAAAAGTAATCAGTAGGGACTTGAGGGTATGGTAAAACTGCTTGTTAAGGGGGGCTGGGATATTCCAGAAAAGATATAGTAATTTAGGCAAAACCACCAATAGAGCCACTCTGCCTGCCAGAGACAATGGAAGCATGTCTCAGGTATCAAGTTGGCGCTGTGGGGTATCTATGGCTGGGCCATAGTTTAAACGAATAATAGAGTCCACCTCCCTATGTAGAATGATTCCCAAGTACGTAAGCGAATCCGTGACCCATTGAACAGGGTATTCCAGCAGGCATGGCCTTGTACGGTTAGTAAGTGGAAATATATATTTTTTATCCCAGTTGATGGTAACACCAGAATGGCAACTGAATCTGATAATTTCTTGACTCAGAGGGGATACATTAGCATCAGGAGGTCTAACAAAAGCAGAATATCATCTGCATACTGACGATAACAGTTTTCCAGAGTGGAAGGACAGCTCTGTATGTAAGTGCCGGTCCTGGAGGTGACTGGCTAGGGGATCCATAGCTAATATAAAGAGTGGGGGAGAGGGGGCAGCCCCTCTGTATTTCTAATGGAGCAGATTGAAGACCCTTCACTGTACCCCTAACTTTAGGGATCCCATTTACTTCCATGAGGAATGGCCACTCCAGGTTGTCAAATGCCTTCTTGGCATCCAGTAGTACCGCTGCTGCCTGAAGCTCCGGGTTTAGGTGATGTAAAAGAGCGTACGGAGATTAATGGATGTGGACCAATGTGATACAAAGCCGGCCTGAACCGGGGAAACTATTTTGTCCAGCAGTAGGGACAGCTGAGTTGCAAAAACTTCAGCTAGGATTTTATTATTGCAGTTTAATAAGGAAAGGGGTCTATAGGAGGTACAGTGTGCAGAATTTCTGCCGGGTTTAGGGAGCAGATTACCACTTCACGTAGAGTTGGAGGAAGTTCACCATCAACAAGCGCTTCTGCAAAAACCTCGAGAAGGTGTGGTGCTAAGATCTGCTAAAATGCTTTGTAAAAAATCGATTGACAGGCCATCAGACCCTGGTGCCTCGCCCTCGGCTAGAGCATCTAGGGCAGCGACTATTTCCTCCACAGAAATACGGTGACTCAGGAACTGTTGATGAACCTGGTCCAGCTAAACCAAGGTCACCTCATCAAGGTAGGGGGATATATGAGCAGCAGAGTCCATCAGTCGTGTTTCATAGATGCTAATAATAAGTCACAAACTCTACAAGGACATCATCACTGTCAGTCAGCGGCATGCCAGTTTGAGATGTAATAGTATTGATTACGCTAAATTGCACACCTGATGTTCCCTACTAAGTATAGCGTAAGCGATCGATCTTTTATTTACCTATTAAAAGTGGTTGAGGGGAGGACACAACTCAGACAGATATCAGCAAAGTCGTTATGCCTGAAAGGACCACCAACTCCAAAGTGCAGTTTGAATATTTATTATAAGGCCAAAAACAATTGGATGTAAATACATCTCAATAGCAAAGTATAGAGGTACAGAAAAATTAATACAGAGCCAATTTTACGAATATAAGTCATTCGGCCCAAAAGACAGATGATTATAAATTCCAAAATCACAACGCAACACAGGATAGATGCGATATTCAGTTCTCGGCTCATTGAAAGAAATCAAAATCTTTCCCTACACTGCTCTACATGAGGGCCCTTCCTGTCTCTCTTCTATCATTCCCCAAAGGTGTCAGCACGTGTTGACTTCCTAAGAAGTACTCACGTCAAATGGGTCGTTTTAGCTTATGGCTATGGAGCTTGCTCTAAGATGCTCCTTCTCCTCCGAAAGCTAGCAGAAGTCTGAAGTCTCTGTCCCTGCGCATCATACAAAAAGATGGGATTCAACCCACAATAAGTCTTTCCTCTTAAAACTTTCCATTGCACCTCTATACAGTAGCGTTTTCCTTTCATGATACAAATTTAATTAGCGATATCTTCTTTCCAGTGGCCTTGGCTTTCAGACAGACCAGACACGCAAGGCATCCTCCCTTCTCGCTTCCCAGCCATCTTCAAAGACATTCCGGGTCTCTCCTTAACGCCGAAAATAACGATGTGCATTCTTCCAACTGCAGTAGGATGAGAACATTCTAGTTTCGAACACAACAACATTTAATTATTTATTTCTCAAGAGCAAGGAGAATCGAAACTTGGGACTTTGGGCCTATAATTCAGGCAACTTAAACTAAGCACAATTATGGTGTATAGAAATAATATCGTCCTGCACATTATGCATGAAGGAATCGTAATACATACAAAGTCCTACTTAAATGCGTTCACTAGTTTTCAACATCAAATGATACAAATAAATGTTTCTTAATAGTCATAAAACACTGCAAACAATACGCATACATGAGAGTGCGTTTAAACCATGAGTATAGTGCACTCATACAAAATAGAGTGCTATCAGCGCTCTATCAGTTCCCCCCTCTTATGACTAGTGTCATAACACCAAGCTTCTATTCTTCTGTAGTTTTCTCCTTGTAGAAGAGACCGACCTAAACAGAAGCTGTAGCTTGCCGTCCCTGTCTGAATCGTTCTAACCCCTTAAGGTGCTGGTAATGACTGTCCTGCAGTCGTTCAAGTTGCTGCTCTCGCTTTCTCGAAACAGTCTCCTGATGTCGTGCCCTTTGCCATTTGTAAGCCTCGATGGCTCCTAGTAGGACAATTATACAAATGACAGCTATTATAATAGGCTTCAAGATATATCCCATTATTCCTTGTCCCAAACTTCCAAACCAACTGCCTATCTTGCCAAATCCTTTCCCCACTTGTTCCCAGAGTCCTTCAGCAGCCATCTCACGTAACTCTTGGTGTATATCTGAAATATTGTTGATATATTTCCTTATATCCCGACTGTTGTCAGGAATATAAGTACAGCACTGTTGAACTTTCAATAATTTGCAGACTCCTCCGGCTTTTGCTAGCAGCACATCTAGGGCAAGACGGTTTTGCAAAACCATAGCCCTTATCGAAACCATCTCACCATCTACAAGTAATAAAATCTGAGCTGTATTTATTGAGAGCTTATCTACTAATGTTGCCAGCTTTCTGATTTTCAAATCATTCAGAATCACACCCATACTCGGTATCATAGCCCCAAATATGTCTCCAATCACTTCTCCTGCACTCACACCACGTTTTCCTCTGTGAGGTCTTTTTCTTTCTAGGGGCCATAAATCATTCACATGAAAAATCTTGGGAAATACAACAGCCAAATAAGTGCAATACCAATTTTTGGGCATCTTCACATAGGCATTCTTTCCACACACAAAATATACATTGGGCACTATTGTTATTTTGTCCAATAATGCTTTTCTAATTGATTCTTCGATCAAGAAGATGTGCTCACAATCACTTTCACCCACAAATATCTTGTCGTAGTATGTGGTCGGGTGTCTAATACACAACTTCCCCTTCTGCTGGAAATCTAATGCTATGGGTCCAAAACTCCCCTTTGCTTTATGATCTAATTCTTCTTTAGTCCATGGGGTAACCTTGTGCTTTGGATCTGGTCTAAATAGAGTCTGTCTATGCCGATCTTCTATCTGATCTATAAATTTCTTTTCAATGTCAGTTAACATACAGGTTAAATTGTGTCTATGGGCATAGGACGTATCTAAAGTAATGGTAGGCACGAAATACTTTGACATTCGCTCTACTTCCTTATAATAATCATATTTATTCATGTATTTAAGAACTGGGACTTCCGAGAGTACCACATCATAATTTGAGAAATAGTACTCGAAGTGTGCCTTGCTATAAAACATGCTCAACAACACACTACATGCAATGCTATAAGTCACAGGCAAATGATGGTATCAAATGCCTTCCTCTACTGAGGCTGGTAATTGCATACACACATAGCAATCCTTCGCTTCCATGGTATCCACATACTCATACAATAATCGAGCATACGCATTCAAAGGGAAATCACCCTTTGACAAATCAACATGTAATCTACGACTGGTTTCCTTAATCATTTCTAGATCCCTTGCAGATGCATCCTCATCTATCTCAGGGATTGGTGTAGTGAGTGTTGCCTGTACCCTATTCTGTTCGACATCCTGAAATCCAACTAGAGATGTAACAATCACCACAGTTATAACAATAAGCACCACTACAATGAGGGTGCCAATGATGCACTTCCGTTTGCGTGTTGATTTTTCGGACACCATGGTTTCTACTGATCCGTTCCAAAGTTCAAAAGGAAAACACAGTCTCTTTCTGTTTTCTTTGTTTCAACAATGTCTTTCTCACTTCTCTCCTCCCATGCAATTAATGTCAAAGTTCATTCGATGGATACTAAACCTATTGAAGAGATGTAGTCAGCCCTATTCCTCACTCCATCATCTACTAGAAAAGTCCCTAATTTTAAATCTTCTTAAACTGGGGTCTAAGTTATCTTCTTTCTAAGGCCTAATGCTTTCTTTGGTTATAATTCAAGCTTCATCGTTAATGATATTTGATCCAAGTAATTCGAGGACAAGTTGCAGAATCTCCGCACTAATTTCTCCTAATTCTTGCGCGGTGAGCTGTCGGCCAAATGAAGGGAAGACAACCTGACTGAGGATCAGGTAACGCAATCCACTCAGCCTTGGAGGATTTGGAACCTGCAGAGTTAGTGTTCCAAACGCTTCTACGCCTGGGACCAGCAACTGTATTTTAATCGAGAGGGTGTCCCCTCCGTAGCTCACCGTACCAGCTCCCAACCTCCCGGGCTTCACTGGGCTCTGCATCTGCAGCCAGGTACGTCCACTCAGGAGATGCGTATCTTCGAGACGCTTTTCTTTCTCTTCTGGACCGTCTCAGACCATCCGGTCTTTCTTCAGCGTCACTTTGATCTGATTCAGATGTTTCAGGAATCGGAGCGAGATTTTTCTCAGATGCAAGCCTTATATTCAGCCTTTCTTTTCTTGCTGGCCACTTTTCCGCTCTGGCATCTGCTCTCCTCTCTTCCTCCTGATCTGATTCTTCTGCAACAGACCGCTCACCTTGATCTGATGTAAAGTTCACATCTGCAACATCATCTATTTCAGGATCTGGGCTCAATTCAGGAGCACTCAGCTCTCGTCTCTCGTGCTCACTGGGCTGTTCCGTTTCATCCGAAACTCTTACAGCTGGGCTTGTGCCTTCGTCGTTGTCGGTGGCAGGTCTACACACGCCTCTCGGAACCAGGGGACTCTCTTCCTCCGCAGGCGCTTGAACTCGGCGAGTATGGGATGCGTGGATCCAGTTTGGCAATCCTCCACACTTCACAGCGGTACTTGTGACCAATATCACCTGATATGGTCCTCGCCAGCGAGCATCAAGACAACTCTTCCTCACGTGCTTGCGAACTAGTACCCAATCACCTAGGTTAAGATCATGCAGCAGGTCTCTCAAGGTGGATGCAGTCGCAGCCTCGACCTGGTGGGATATAGAAGTAACCACATCAGCCAGTCCTTTACAATAATCCAACACTAAATCATCAGTGATGTTTATCAATGCTGTAGCTGGCACCATAGGCAAACGCATAGCTCTTCCGGTCAAAATTTTGTGGGGAGAAAGCCATGTTCTCCTATCAGGGGTGCTACGCAGACTCATGAGCACCAGGGGCAACGCATCTGGCCATTTCAATGAAGTTGACGAACACACCTTTGCCACTCTTGACTTGATGGTGCCATTCTCCTGCTCAACAAGACCTGAAACCTCCGGCCTGTAGCTACAATGCAGTCTCTGTTCAATGTTTAAAGCAGAGCACAACAATTTCATGATTTCACTATGGAAATGAGTTCCTCTATCTGTCTCCACTGATTTCGGAAATCCATATCTCTGGATCAATTCTCTTAACAACAACTTGGCTACTGTGAGACTGTCACATCGTCTAGTTGGATATGCTTCCACCCAACGCGAAAAGATACACACCACCACCAAAACGTATCTCAACCTATTACACCTCGGCATCTCGATAAAGTCTAATTGTATCCTATTGAAGGGACCTCCAGATCTTCCAATGTGACTCATTGCAACCACAGTTCTCTTTCCAACATTCATTTGTTGACACGTAACATACCTGTGACATACCGCTTCAGCCCACACACGGAAGCGTGGATTAAACCACGCCTGCCTAAACACTCGCACCATAGCATCTCTTCCCAGATGAACTGCTCCGTGGATTTGCCTTGCCATTGGGCTCAGTAGACAATTGGGTAGTACTGCTCTCTCATCTGTGGACACCCAAATGCCATCTTCTCTTTTTGTGCAACCTGCTCTGACCCATGAAGCAGCTTCCTCTTCTGGAACTTCATCCTGCAACCGCTTCACCTCATCCCAAGTATTGGCTATAGCTAACATCATGCTGAGCTCGGTCTCTTCTGTGCTCTCGCCTATATATTCTCCATTAAAAATACAAGCATGTTCAGCGCAAAATTGTGCTACTTCATCTGCATAATTGTTGCCCTTAGTGACAAAGTCTTCTCCCTTTCCATGAGCTGCACATTTAACAACTGCTATCTCTTTGGGCTTCTGCAAAGCTTCCAATAGTTGGCGCACATACTCGCCGTTATGTATAGGTGACCCTAAGGACGTTAGAAACCCCCTTTGTGACCATAACTGCCCAAAGTCATGAACTACACCAAATCCGTACTGACTGTCTGTATACACAGTCACTCGAATATCAGCTGGAATGATACAGGCACGTGTCAAAGCGACAATTTCGGCCACCTGAGCAGAGAATACTCTATTTAAACAGGCAGCTTCCACTACTCCCATGATGGTGCACACAGAAAATGCTGCTTTCAAATACCCTTCATTGTCTCTTAAACATGAACCATCAACAAAAAGGATCAAATCAGATTGGGACAAAGGTTCATCGACAATGTCAGGCCTGGGTTTGGTAGATAGGTCAGTAACATCTAGGCAGTCATGCTCTTCACAATCCTCATCTCCTTCCTCTTGTGGAACAGGTAACAATGTAGCAGGGTTCAGGGTGGTACAACGTCTCAAGGTAACATTTTCAGCGGCCAAGATAACCTGCTCATACTTGGTAAGTCTGTTGTTGGTCAGATACTGTGTTTTCGTTCGTGTCATCAACAATTCTACAGAATGGGGCACATAAACAATGAGCGGATAACCCATCACTATGCTTTCACATCTCTCAATGCTGACACCGGTTGCAGCAACGGATTTCAGACATCCGGGCAACGCAGAAGCTACAGGATCTAATGTAGCTGAGAAGTAAGCTACTGGTCTACGGGCACCCCCATGTCTCTGTACAAGGACTGCTAACGCACATCCCTCCTTTTCACAGCAAAAGAGCGAAAACGCTTTGTTATAATCCGGCATTCCGAAAGCTGGAGCACGACAGATACTTTCCTTCAGCTCACGGAAGGCTTTCAAGCACTCGTCATCCCATGGTACCGGATCACTAACATCCTTTCGAGTCAGTTTCAACAGAGGCTTTGCTTGCAAGGAAAAATTTGGGATCCACTGTCGACAATAGCCGACCATTCCCAAAAACATGCGGACTTCTTTTTGTGTTTTCGGAGTTCCCATTTGCAGAATCGTCTCTATGCGATCCGGTGACACCCTTCGTTTTCCTTTCTCAATCCGGTGACCTAGGTACTGAAC
Organism: Calotriton arnoldi; assembly: GCA_963921515.1. Taxonomy (NCBI): domain Eukaryota; kingdom Metazoa; phylum Chordata; class Amphibia; order Caudata; family Salamandridae; genus Calotriton; species Calotriton arnoldi. The sequence continues at coordinate 2,789,976 of CAWUFW010000516.1, read as the reverse complement.
TTCAGACAAACAATACTGCAATTTGTTTGGAGACACTTTGTGTCCATTCTCTCCCAAATAATTCAGCAATGCCACAGTGTCAATCCTGCAAGCATCCTCAGTCTCTGAGGCGACCAAAAGGTCGTCTATATACTGCACTAAGACTGAGTTGTGGGGCATCGCAAGTCCTTCAAGATTCTTTTTCAAACTTTGACTAAAAATGGAGGGGCTTTCTGTATACCCCTGAGGAATTCTTTCCCATGTTAACACACGATCGTCCATCCTGAATGCAAATAAAAACTGACTTTCTTCATGCAATGGTATGGAGAAAAATGCATGACACAAATCTATCACTGTAAACCATTCTGCTTTGCATGGTATCTGGAATAGAATGATAGCTGGATTCGGTACCACAGGACAACATGGGATCACAACCTCATTAACCCGACGCAGATCCTGCACTATTCTGTACTTGCCACTTGGCTTCTGCAATCCCATGATAGGTGAGTTGCAGAGACTTCCTCTTATCTCCTTGAGAATACCATGGGCAATCATAGTCTCAATCACAGGTCTTATTCCGGCCACAGTTTCTGGAGTCAGTTTATATTGTGGCATTTGTGGGAATTCAGCATTGGGTTTGACATGTATCTTAACTGGCTCAACCCCTCTCATCAGACCTACATCCTCGCCCGTAAAATCCCACACTTTCGGATCAACTGAGTCTCTCAAGCCATGTGGCAATTCTGCTATTGTGAGCACCACAAACATTTCTGCACACAGACTCATGTTGGCCATTTTAAAGTCAGCATCGTCATCATATGTTTGCAATTCCACACCTCTCGGAGTGCACGATATAGTACAATTGAGCTTACACAGAAGGTCTCGTCCCAAAAGACAGACCGGACTTGAATTGCACACTACAAATTGGTGTTTATCCCGGAATGGTCCTATTCTCACGGGTAATTCGTTTGTCAATGGATTGGTCATTTTCTGATTACTAACTCCCACTACTTGAATCGATTGTCCCGAAAGAGTTAAATTTGGGACTACTTCAGTTCTCACCGTGGAGCGAGCAGCTCCAGTGTCTAATAAGAAGGTAACAGGATATCCATTCACATCTGCATCTACAAACGGCCCACTCTGATCTACTTCTAGAATCGCATCCAAGGTGCATTCCTCGTGCACCCCCCTCTGACACTCCTGTACATCTTGATTTTGGTCAAATCTATCTTGTATTTCAAAATAAGGCATCTGATGGTATAACTGATTATGCATGGGTATCCTAGGAGGTTGAGGTACCTGCACTTGCGGCTCATATCCTCCTCCATACATGGACCTGGGTCTTGTCACAATATTTACAGTCTCGGACAGCTGTCCCTCTCCTTCTATCTGTATCTGATTTGCAGGATTCGATCTACACTCGTGCTTCCAATGCCCGATTTTGTGACAATAATGGCAGGCAGTGACCTTTTTCTGTTGGGCCACCCATTCACTTGCACCTGAATCCATTCCTCTTCCTCTACCCTGACCAGGTTGGGTCACCATCTGTTGTCCCATTCCTCTTCCACCTCCTCTACCTCTACCTATCGCTCCTCCAATTCCTTGCGTCATATCAGCGTTTCTCAACTGCACCAACATCAACTTATCCTTCAATTTCTTCTGTGTCGACTCCACTTGATCACTGCAATATTTAGCATAACGCAGAATCTCGTCCACCGACTTATTCTGCCAACATATCAGGTGATACTGTATCATCAAACTAATATCAGATTTCAGTCCCAACACAAACTTCGAGACAAATTGTCCCATATCTTTCTGTTCAATTGTATCCAATCCACTATGCTGCTTAAAAGCTAACAACAATCTTTCGTAATAGTCATGTACTGATTCCTTAGAATCTTGAGTAGTGCGATCAATCTTCAACCAAATAAACAATCCGAGGAGCTACCTTCGATTGCAACCATGTAATCACTTGCTCGTATTTTCTCATTACATCAGGTGAAGGACCATGAGTCAATGTATCTCTAGGTGGCTCTGCAGTAGGCCACTCAATGGCAATCTTACATGCCGCCCACAAATCCGCCGGCACTACTATATCAAACAAGGTGTTTAAATCAATCCACAGTACTTTCGAAATCTTTACAAACCGATCTATTTGCTTGTACCATTCAGCAGGTTTTTCCCTCAGCCAAGGAAAATCATTCGTAAATGCTGCTAAATCACCCCTGCTCCATGGCACGTGTACATACCCTCCATTCTGTACCTCCCTGAGGGGGAAATTTCCTGCAGCTCCCGTCCCTCCACCCGGAGGCGGAGTATCTCCTATTCCAGTCTTGAAGCTTTTCTTTTTGGCCCATCTTTCTTTCCATCTGTCTAATTCTTTCCATGTCCGCATCCCTATCACTAGTTCTCTAATTTGTGCTTTTAATCCAATCGTTCTCTTCTCTTCCAAATCCTTATCTTTATAATTTAATCTGCAAGAACCCTGTATCATCTTGGTCTTTGACAAATCAACCTCATACCTTTGTGCCAAAAGCAACAATGCATCATAAGCTCGTTTGGCCTTTCTTGTCATGTCCTTTGCTACGAACAGTAGTTCGCTGGAGTCATACGTCTCAATTCTGTTCAGAGGTAGATTACCTTCAATCACCTCGTCTAGTTCTGCCTTTAATCGTACCACATCTAGCATTGGCGCTTTTATTGCACTTTTTAACACTTTCTGAATTTCCTTGTTTCTTGTATCTCCCCTGTCACAATTTTGGGTTCTCTTAGGAACTGTACCCTCTTCTATCTTCGAAGCTGGGCGTCTATCTCTTTCCCAGCTTTGACTTCTCCAATGGTCACCTGCACAAATAACCTGTGGCTCAAACAGTACTCTAGGCGCTTCTTGTCTCTTGCTTGTCTCTTCCCTTGGCATCATTGACTCTCTCACTGGTTGAACCCACATTCGAAGGTCAGACCTAGAATTCGCTAGAGCTCCTGTCTGCCCTCGTTCTGACCCACTATCCATTCTTGATGGATCAGCTGTAGCTGGCAGTGGAGTACTAGATTCCACTGGCATCCGACTTAAACCTGTCCCACTTATTACAAGGCTCCCTCCAGACATTGTCTCTTCCCCTTCACTTGTTTGCTGTTGACTGTCATCGGTTCTTTCTCTAGGATTATATATCGGAACCACCGGCCCTATTGTGACTGGTACCGACAAAGCATCTGGTAACTGTATGTTTCCTGCAGGTTGTACTGGCTCAGGGTTTGGATACCTCATTCCTCCAGACCCTCCCGGAATGTTTACCATTGTAATCTTGCCTCTTACTCCTGCCGATTGTTCCTCTGAACCCAGTTGTCCCACACCTAAAAGCTCTTCTGATGGGTGCAACTTCTCTGTTTCTGATCTAGAGTTGCACGGTGGAGGACGTTCCGCTAGCAATCTATCGAGGAAGCTGTCATCTGTATCGCTGTCCTCCTCTGTCGTCTTTTTCTCTTCAGCCCCACTTTTAACGTAAGAAATGGGTACAAGCGTTCTAGCTCTATGGTGTCTACTCTCCATCTTTTCAACTGGGCATCCCATCTAGCATCATGATATGCCTTCATTGCTTTCTTCATTCTTCCTTGTGAAGCCTCTCTCCTTTTTGCTTGGGCAGCTCTCATCCATGCCTCTAATGCCTCAAATTGTGTGGGTCTAGGGGGAGGTTTCAGTGCATTCATCACCCCCTCAGCTGTGTCAGCACTTCCATACGAAAAGACCCATAACGAGGGAAAGCCAATTCACCCTCTTTCTCTGTAATTTTATGCCAATTCTGAAGCCACACTATAGTATGAAGTCCTACATTCGTTGCCTTGTAATGTGCCGGTGTGTCTTCTGGCGGAGCTTCTTCTCCTACCCGAGTCACCACCCCTGTGTCGCCTCTACACAAATCTCGCAATACCCTAAAGCATCTCATTGTAAAATTGATCAATTGCAAGCCCAAAATACGCTATTCCACTGCAAACGAACTTCCACCAATCCCAGCGCGGCGTTACACCAACCAACCTATCACAGCGCGGCGCACCCTGACGTCATTTCTCACCCCTTGCAGCGGCTCACCCTCCTTCACAATCGCACTCGCTCACACATTCATACCACAAGTAACTGTATAACCAAAGCTATTAAACCAAGTAACTGCTCCTAACACAGTCACAATAGCTGACAGTTACATAAAACAAGTAATTGTCTGTCACTAAAGATCGATAGAACACTCGTACAAGAACATTCATCCGCTGTGACCCCCGTCTTGCGTTGGTCACTCAATCGCCATAGTCTACCCCCGGTACCTGAGGCTTTCTACCGCGACCTATTCCTCATTCACACAAAGTTCCCTAACACAAGTGGATTGTCGATAGCGCTTCACAACACCCACATTTTTGATCAGACAATTACAATACAAAACTATCCCGGGAACTTGGTCTTCTCTTGAGTCCGCTCACCAAAACATCCTGCTCTGCACGTGTCCGGACCAGTAAACCAAAAACCACATTCACTCAACAGACATCCCAACTCCGCAAGACATCACACACTTACTCATCACCGCAATCTAACACCACAATTCCTTTCATACTCACGCCACCACTGTTTCCGCCGCACCATCAACGTCCGCCGGTCTCCACCTGTCTTCGCCGTCTTCCACTCCACATCAGGGGCTCTGCGACCTCCGACCCTACCCCTGATTACTCTCTTCTCCCCTCACCTTAGAGATAAACCACTTTAAAGGTAAACCATCCTCTGCTACCATTTGATTACGCTAAATTGCACACCTGATGTTCCCTACTAAGTATAGCGTAAGCGATCGATCTTTTATTTTCCTATTAAAAGTGGTTGAGGGGAGGACACAACTCAGACAGATATCAGCAAAGTCGTTATGCCTGAAAGGACCACCAACTCCAAAGTGCAGTTTGAATATTTATTATAAGGCCAAAAACAATTGGATGTAAATACATCTCAATAGCAAAGTATAGAGGTACAGAAAAATTAATACAAAGCCAATTATACGAATATAAGTAATTCGGCCCAAAAGACAGATGATTATAAATTCCAAAATCACAACGCAACACAGGATAGATGCGATATTCAGTTCTCGGCTCATTGAAAGAAATCAAAATCTTTCCCTACACTGCTCTACATGAGGGCCCTTCCTGTCTCTCTTCTATCATTCCCCAAAGTTGTCAGCACGTGTTGACTTCCTAAGAAGTACTCACGTCAAATGGGTCGTTTTAACTTATGGCTATGGAGCTTGCTCTAAGATGCTCCTTCTCCTCCGAAAGCTAGCAGAAGTCTGAAGTCTCTGTCCCTGCGCATCATACAAAAAGATGGGATTCAACCCACAATAAGACCTTCCTCTTAAAACTTTCCATTGCACCTCTATACAGTAGCGTTTTCCTTTCATGATACAAATTTAATTAGCGATATCTTCTTTCCAGTGGCCTTGGCTTTCAGACAGACCAGACACGCAAGGCATCCTCCCTTCTTGCTTCCCAGCCATCTTCAAAGACATTCCGGGTCTCTCCTTAACGCCGAAAATAACAATGTGTATTCTTCTACCTGCAATAGGATGAGAACATTCTAGTTTCGAACACAACAACATTTAATTATTTATTTCTCAAGAGCAAGGAGAATCGAAACTTGGGACTTTGGGCCTATAATTCAGGCAACTTAAACTAACCACAATTATGGTGTATAGAAATAATATCGTCCTGCACATTATGCATGAAGGAATCATAATACATACAAAGTCCTACTTAAATGCTTTCACTAGTTTTCAACATCAAATGATTCAAATAAATGTTTCTTAATAGTCGTAAAACACTGCAAACAATACGAATACATGAGAGTGCGTTTAAACCATGAGTATAGTGCACTCATACAAAATAGAGTGCTATCAGCGCTCTATCAGTATATATGCACCCCCCCACCTGTGAAGGCAAAGGAGCCACGACAAGGTCTTACCTGGCTGATCGTGAGCATATTTGCTGAGGTAGCGTACCTCACTATCTGCTAAATCTCAGAACTCTTGAAGCAGTTAGTGGTAGTTATGGGAACAGCTGGGTTCTCCAGGTCTTTAAGCTTCCACTCTAAGGATGTAAGTAGTTTCCATATATCATGGAGAATGCCAGCATGTTTAGCTATCACTATCCCCCTTATAAAGGTTTTAAAGGCCTTCTATAGCATGGCATGTTTTTTTTTAACTGTTTCTTTTTTTACCTGGAAGTATTCTAGTATGGCCATATTCAGTTTGTCACAGAAGACCTGGTCTCAGAGAGAGTCTGTGGGGAAACACCAGCGTGGTTTGGATGAGGAAGGGTTCAGAAACAACAGCTGCAATTTGATCAGAGAGTGGTCCGTGGATGTGCGCAGCAGGTGGGAGACCTCTACAGCCCATGGCCCCAGGTCAGGGATAGAAAGCCAAAAATCCAGTCGAGACAAGGAATTATGCTGATAGGAGTTATGCATGTAGTCTGCTTCAGAATGGTGCGTCTGTCGCCAGAGGTCACCCAACCCAAAAAGATCAATAATGTCTTCTAGGACTTTCAGTGATTTAGTGTGAAGTGAGTACAGTGAATCGTACTATCAATGTCTGGATTTAACACCAAATTGAAGTCTTCACCCCATAATATAGTATCAGTCCCCGAGTGTCATAACAGAGCATGGACATCTAAACAGAATTGAGGAGAGTCAAATAGGCGCATATACCTTCACTAGGGCCAACTTTACAGTTTCTAAAGATCCAGTCAGTATCAACAATCTTCCCTCCATGTGGAAATGGTGCAGTCCAAAATCGACATGCACATGAAACAGGAAATAGACCCCTGTGAAGATGTGCTATATGAGGAGAAGAACCTTAGGGGGCCACATCTACACTCAGATATTCCCAATATTAAAGAGATGGTCTTCCTATGGGGTACCATTGCTACAACTAGTGACAATGAAGTGTGGCGTGGAACCTTGGTGGCCATGGGAAGTAGTGTAGTATACAGGTGGAGTATCTATAATGTCCCAAAAAAGAAAACAATACCCAAATCAAAACCCCACCCTTCCCCACCCACACTGACTTCCCCAACTATCAGCTGTATTAACCCACAATACCAAACCCATTATAGCAAAAAAGAAAGACAGGCACCAAGTGCTGTACGCAGAAGTGCAAAAAGAACAAATCAAGGTGGTGATATGCACCTCAAGCTAGCCAGCGCCCGAAGACACATATTAGCAAGGATAATATACCAATGTGTTCGTATTGGGCTGTCAGGTCCTTCCCAGGCCATACATGTATATTGCCAACCAAAAGGGTAATATGCAGTCAGAGAAGCAGAGAACTAGTCCTTCCCTGCTCATCATGTCATCATCCAGTGGTAAAGGGAAGCAAGGGAAGGAGGCATTAGAAAGGTGGAGGGCAGCCCTGAACAGGCAGTCACTCATCATCGGTATGGCCCCTCACGTCTCCCAGAGATCAGCCTCGACCACCACGCGAGGAGTGTGGCGGTGAACCACAAGGGCAACCTTACATATGACCGGGTCGATTTCAATGACTTACAGAATTTGGTGGCCTCCTCAGCGGAAAAGAAAATGCAGGTCCTCCCCTCCAAGTTCACACGAAGGTGAGCAGGGTACAGTATGGCGTATTTGACATTGCAGTTATGTAATGTACGCTTGACCTCTACAAATCTCCAGTGTGCCTCCTGCACCGCAACCGTGAAGTCCAGGAAGATAGAAATATTTCAACCTTTGTACTGATGCATGCCTCAAGATGGCATCCAGATCCCAAAAAGTCAGAATCCGGGTAATTATGGCCTTGTGGAGTCACAAGGGGAAATTTAGGGCCTAAAGATCTGTGCGCTCGTTCCACAAAGAACATCCCAGACAGGCTGCTGCAGGTTAATAGGTTGATCATAAGCATTCAACAAACAAGGCCTGTGTCCATAGATTCTGCTATGCCTGCTATCTAGACGTTGTTCCGACGGAACCTGGCTTCCAAATCTTCATTTTTTACTGCCACAGCTAGGGTCTGCTTCTCTAGTTGTGACAAAATTCGGATTTGGTTTTGGTAAGGTCATCCTCTAATTCAGAAATCCACCTTTCTGCACTATGCATCTGACAGAGTATCGGTGCAGGTCTGGCCTTAGAGTCAATCTTGGCATTAATAGATTTGAGGCTAGTTTTTAGTTCTCTAAGGAGCACAGGAGCACCCTCCAGCTGGTCCAGGGCATCAGCCTGGTACTTCCCAGTCTCTGAGTTGGTATGCCGGAGCATCTTCCTGGTGTCAAACGACAGCTAAGCCTGTTTGGCAACTATTTCCCCTTTGCAGCAATCTATAGACAGATGGAGGTGCAGGAATAGGAGTCGTTGCCCCTCATCAATCAACTGTCCAAGCCTAGATGGGTGGACTTTCCCACCAGCAACCTGCACATTAAGCTCAAATATTGGTACACAAAAGTCTAGAGAACCACAGACAAATTCAGGAGAGGGCGAAGGGAAGGAGGGAGGTCCGATCAACAGTGCAAATCAGCACCAGCCACAACGATCCAAAAAGTGCAGGCCTCCAGCAACACTGCCCAGCCACCGCTCAACAGGCATTTGAGCACAGGAGAGGGCCAGGTCAGCGACAGGACATCAATGAGCCTACCAGGCCCATTGTCTCACCAGTATGAAGAGCACCAGGTATAGCTACCCACTAGGACTACGGCTCCAAAGAGAACAGCTTGCGTGGTGCAAATAAATACCTCACCCGCAGCTCCCGGGTGATCCGCATCAGCAGGGGGGAACTTCAGCAATTACTCGGCCCCAGGACGCCACTGCTGCGCCCACCAGTGCCTGTGATAGGGCCAATACCAGGGCCCCAGGACGTTAGGAGCCCAGCTCTGTACCCGACGGCACAGGCCGCAGGCACGGAAAACAGGCCACTGTTATCCTCATGCTGCCACCGGATCTCCCTATCCCGCCCGAGGTGGCGCGCCAATAAAGCAATGTAAAAGCGGGGGGCCCCGCCTGACTCAACAGGCGGGCTGGGAAGGTGGCCTGAGGCTCAGCAGCTGCCCGAGGACATCTGTCCCGCAGCAGGCCGAGGCTCATGTTCGCGGCCACGCCTTCTCTGGTGTTTCTGCCCCCCTCTCCTCAGCGCCGGCGATGAGGTCCAGCTGCCGATAACTGCTACATCAGGTGGGATGTTGCCAGGGCAAGGACCCAATAACCTCTGCAGGGGTATTGTGGTCTTCCGAGCTGCACACTAGGTGGCCATCTTGGCTCCCAGCATGGTCATCTCCCCTCGTCAATGTCTGTTTTAGCCACTGTTTTGGTCCAGGCAATAGAAATCAGTGCATTCAATGGTAGTCATGAACAGATTGTCTGATATGCAATAGCTGGCTATAAAATTGTATGCAGCTATATTTAAACAGGGAAAAACAAAAAATCTATGGCCGAATGCTGGAATTAATTTCAGCCACTGATAAATAATAATTTTGCATTCCAACACATCATTTTTGCCCAATGTGCCACTCCAGGCAGGCATCAGTCATATGAAAATCGGACTTGATTCTGGCCAATGGAACAGTCCAACTCAAACTGCCGGGCGTGGCCTTAAATAGGAGGTAACACAAGCAACCCCAGACTAATTAGAGCCGTTTTGGGCCCCCCTCAAGAGGTACAGCTATTTATATTACATCAGGACAAAGTCCAAGTTGCATACTTCTGAAGCGGCACAGTGGGTGAAAACGATGGACTGAATGCATACCAAGTAATTATCAGTGGCTGAGCTAAATCCAAGCAATCTACCAATCTCTTTGTTTGTAGACTTGCTACACACAGCCAATATTTTAATATATACTTATAACGGGATTTAGGTCTGCCCCTTGTTCACAAATAATTAGTTTTCTCCTCTTTTTCAATTCTAGGATCACTGACTTTCCTTCATATTCTTGTACTTGCCTACTCTTGGGACATTTAGCTTTCATCTCTATATTTGAACGGTACAAAAAACTGCCTACATCAGGGAATTATTTTTCTTTGTGGTTTTTGTATAGTATTGGTGATTTTAGCACTTTCCCTCTCACGCCTCCGTCTTTCTCTCTCCACCTAACTCTCTCTACATCGCCCTCTCTCCTCGTCTCCCCCCCTCTTCCTCCCCTCACCAGCCTGGTGAAGCCAAAAGCAGAGGCCAGCCATCTTGGAATGGTATTTTCTATACGCACAAGATGCCTGCCATGTTTCGTGTTGATACAATGTGGTGACGAGTTTGGAATACTGGAACTTAGGATCCAAGATGGCCAGCCAGAGCTACTAAGCATTGCCAGTTCTTACAATGCAATTTTACAGTGAATAGCAAAACCAACAGCAGCAACTGGACATCTTGGATGGTTACTTTCTAGTTGCCCCCACATTGTGGGACGCAATGTGGCAGTCATCTTTTGACTATAGAAAATAGTATAGAAAATAATGTTTAGCAATCTTGGAATGTTATTTTCTATACTTTCAAGGTGACCACCATGTAGTATCTTTTCACAATGTGGGAACCATCTTGAAAGTATGAAAAATAATAATCCAAGATGTTGGTTCACTGCTATTGGCTTTGCTAATGCTTGTACTGCATTGATAAACCAATATCGGCAAATAACAAGCATTGGCAAAGAGAATCTGATTGATTTTTCCAATGGTTTTCTGTTTGTTCAACATTATTAATCATCATAAATGTCTGCAATGTTATTTGATGTAATTTGCCATGCCACGAAGTAAGAATTAGGGTAAGGCTTTGGAATGTAATGTTAATTGATTTCAGTCCTTTTGTAAGCATTCTGTCTGCGCTTTATGGAATGTTTGAAATTCGTGATTTGAGCACTCAATATTTGTGTGCGAATTGCCAATCTGAGGGAAATTTGCTTTTAAGTTATGCATGCTTTGGTATTTTACCAAGCATATATAACCAATCTCTCTTTTCAGTGACAAAAGTAGGGTATCCTAGAAATAAAAAATCAGTCACATTCCTCATAAGAGAACTCTAAGAATGTATGTTGTATCAGAATCTTCATGCAATTTGAGTTCACTTATTGTGCTGCAGTAGACTGTTCATCATACAAACTCCATGGAATAATTTGCATTGTATTAGAAAAACAATGATCATATTTAATATACATTTTTCATTTATGTTGCCTTCTAATAAGTGACACCGTGAAATTTACCAAGCGTAAGATGGTGAGCGAAGGCCCAATCTGACCTAACAGTGGTGTGAAAGTGAGGACACCCTTCCTTCCAGCGATTGTAAGCCCTTTTACTGCCCTCACGTGCACAGTCCAGCTGGAATAACTAAAATTAGATCAAAACTACGATAACTAGATCACTAAAAGGTAGTATAAGGGTAGGAGGCAAGGGAGGAAAAAGATGATCAGTCCTGACCCACCATGCTTGCTTCTGGCTGTCAGAACTCAGAGAACGAACTTTGCATCGCAGAAAAGGAAGCAGAGCCCACCATACCTACTCAAATACACAAGCGGTTTCTGCAAAGAAAAGCATTGGAAACTCTGGAAGACTGGGCCATGGAGGTTATGAAGATTGTCTAGACCGCCAACCAGTTTAGAAGCACTCACTTCCGGTTTAGGGGTTCACTTCCAGGTTGACATAGGCAGCACAAGTATGTACACCCGTTAGCTTAGTAAGGAAGCTGCCGTACAGCAATTTGTTTACTTGTATGATTGATCTACTTGCCATCTAGTACATCACCCAGCTATCCTTTCATCCACTGTGCTATCTTCTTTCCATTTCTGTTCCCTCAGGTTCTTAGTTTGTGTCTAGCAGGGCTGTCTCTCAGTTTGCTTGCGGTTTCTGTTGAATTTCTTCTGCTGCTACATTTTCCATTTCTAAGGCCCAGAGGTTCGCCATCAGTTCTCTGATGGGGCAAGAGCTCATCACCGCCTCAGGCCCACATCCCTTCCGGCAATCCACTCAAGGAACCTCGGAATAGTAATTGACAGCTAATTCACCATGATAGGCCAATTTAATGCATTCTCTGTCTCTTGCTTCCACACACTCAAGATGTTCAATAAGATCTTCAATGGCTCTACGCTAACTCTCACAGACCAATCTCCTAGGCTCTTATCACCACTAAGCTGGACTACGGAAACGCACTCTATAATGAAATCAATGATCAACTAACCAGAAGATTCCAGACCATACATACCCAGCAGCCAGGCTCACCCACAACCTCTCATTCTGCACTCACCTCCCCCTGCATCGCAAAGATCTCTATTGGCTCCAACACAACAAACGAACGTTCTTCAAACTGCTCATGCATGCATACAAAGGATTGCACAACATTGGCCCCACATTCCTCAACAACCGTATAAACTTCCTAAAACCTGCCAGACACCTCGGCTCAGCCAGGATCCTAATTGCACAAACACCCTGCATACACAGAACTAGATCCGGCAGTTGTGATTACTCATACCTTGCTTCCAAAGCCTGGAAAGACCTGCCCCTGCACATCAGAGCCTCCTCCTCAATTCCACAAGAAACTGAAGACCTGGCTATCCGCCTAGTCCTGACCCTGACTTTGCCCATACTACTGCTGCTTTAGCGCCAAGCTACCCTTCCGGATAAGTTGTGCGCTAAACAGATATGCATTACATAACATCTACCCTAGAGCTTGTTAAGTACTGAAATCAGTGTTCCTTATAACGTATATCTGATTATGCTTGCCCTTTCTCACACATGTACTATTTTTCTTTTACTCTGCTAACAAAGGCAACGAGGGCCACGTATATGAAGACCCCACAACTGAGCCTGCCTACACTGATGGACAGTCCTTGTTTCTCCTTCGCTTCCCCCATTTTTCTCCTCGCATCTCTGGTAAGTGTTTTTCCTAGTATAACATATTTTCAGAGAGCGGCCTGCAAGAACTGGGACTCTAAATGGATCCCTAGCCTTCGGTCAATTTTCACACTGGCCCATTCACAGCCCTGCCTCGTCCCTCCAGTCCCAATGTTCACTAAATTAGCTGAAAAGGAGATGATAGGTCTGTACTATTCAGCTGGATGGAAGGATCTGAGCTGTTCTGTTTCCTCCCCTTCCTCCCGGCCAATTGACAGTCTGAAGCAGCTCTTCCCCATTCAGTGGCACTGAAGTGCAAGCGTGAATTCACTCCAGAGTGTAATGATTCGTGGACCCACATTAATAAAGTGTTCTATGGGGGGGCGTGGCCAAGCCAGCGACCAAGATGGCCGCTTGACTCCGAAGCTCCGGAGTCGTCGCTCGTCTTTTGTGCGCCCGCCCGCATAAAAATGCTGAAGACCTGATATCCCCACCGCGGATTGTGGTGGGAGGGCCCCGGCCCCCGAAGGACCTGTCTGTGACCCCTGGCTATGCCCGCTGTGCTGGGAATCGGCGCGCTGCGCTCCCGGACCCGACGTGGCCCTCGGAGGCCCTGAGACGATAGGGGTCTCGGGCAAGCCTGAGGGCGGGGTCTGGTGAGCGTGCGGCGGGCCGCGACTCGGTGACGGCCTGGAGAACTGGGAACGCCAGCTGCTTTTTCCCGCAACGCTACGAGCATGGTCGGACCCTCCCAATCGGGGCACAGACGTTGGAGCATGCAGGCGGGGGTGCCCTTGGCGAGAGGTAGGAGAGGCTTTGTTGGTTGAACTTCCCCCCCCCCTCGTTTGGGTGACTCCACTGCCCTTGCATCGCTAGCGCTGGGCCCTACTGTGTAACATTCATGCAGCCCAAGTGTGGGTAAATGGTGATGCAGGAGCTCTACCAGACCTGTCACAATAGCTATATTGCCACTGGGTCTTTAATACCCCTGGACCACCGGTACCCAGTTGTCCACTTACTGCGGAGCACATGATCAGCGACTAGGTGGAGGGTGCCTCTCTCTACGTGTGTGGCATTTCCACCGCTTGCTGCAATCTTTTGAAATACCGCAGTTTCCACTCAGAATGCGTGGGGCGGGCTGGCTCTACGATCCGGGGCGCTGAGTCTCATTACATCCCATCCCAGTGGTACGACATATCCTTCTACCTGCGCAACATGGGCCGGAACGATTCCAAGCAACGTCAGCTTAACTTTGAAGCCGGAAAGACCCCGAGGCAAGAAGAAGCTGAGGGCCCTAACGATCCTGAATCTAGCCAACTTGAGGGAGCTGCCGCCATAATGGCTGAGTTACTGGCCGGCTTTCAAGCCATCGACACCCGCCTGGACACTCTCACCACCCAACTGGATGACATCCACAGCCGTCTGGAGGCCCAGAACACTCGAATGGGCACTGCTGAACAGCGGATTTCTGACCTAGAAGATACGCAACCGACCATTCAGAAACGATTGGAGCGAGCGGAGGGCCTACTAAAGCAGCTTGCTACTAAGGCTGAGGATTTGGAGGCGCGATCGCGCCGCAGCAACTTCCGCATTGCTGGTATCGCAGAATCCATGGACACTGGGCCCATGGCCAAATTCATTGAGTCTGTCCTATCAGAGGTTTTTGGTAGGGAGGCTTTCTCTGCTACATTCCCAGTGGAGCCCGCTCACTGCACACTGGGACCACGCCCTGCGCCTGGAGCAACCCCGAGAATGATTATTGCTAAGCTCCTGAATTTCCAGGACCGTGATGTCGCACTTCGGCTTTCTAGGGAACACGGCTCACTTACTTACCAGGGATCGAGCATTGCAGTTTTCCCAGACTTTACAACAATGATGCAAGAAGCTCGCCGAAAGTATATGGACATTAAACGCTCCCTACAGAAGGCGAATGTTAAATACGACATGTTGTATCCGGCTCGACTCAGAGTTCAGATTGGAGGAAAGGCGCTTGTCTTTGACACCCCCCACGAAGCGGCGGAATTCTGGAAGAAACAGCAAAATGGAGGCAGCCCGCCGGGGCAAAATGGTGGCCATGATCCCGGCTCTTGATGATAAGTGGCAGACTTATGCATAACAATAGGCTGTGAAAGCTCTTTTGTTCCGGCACGGAACACTGGACATGGTTATTTTACATTTGATGGTTTGTGAGAATATTGCTAAAGCTTCAGGTACTTCTGATTGACTGCTGTGTTACGATTACATATTGGGCGGACATGACTCTAGCTTTACACGCTTTATGAATAGACCGCTCCGCTGGAGCATTGCCTTCCCCCCCAGGATGTTATCCTGCTCTCCCTCCCTCTTTCTCTATTTCTTCTTCCCTCTCTCTTCTGTCTATTGCTATTTGATTGGGATTCACCGGGTGCCTTGTTTATGTGTATCCGATGGGGGTGGGGGGTGCGAGTGGAGTTGGTACGGAGCAAAATTTACTTATTCTGCACACCATGTACTACTCATAATTCCGCTTATTGCAATGATCTACTTAATGGTGCTTAGATGACCCCTAGAGAAGAGCGCGGCCACTGCTTGCGCCTTAGGTGTCTATCCTGGAATGTGCAGGGATTGTCCAATCCCAAGAAGGGGTGACAGGTCTTGGCATATTTGGCCAGACATTCTATTCAGATAGCCTTCCTCCAGGAGACGCATTACGCACCACTCCCCACACGTGGTTTTGCAGCACCATGGGGCGGCCATTGTTTTTTTGCCAATTATAGTTCGTATTCCCGTGGGGTGTGTGTTTTGATTCATCGCTCCCTTCCTTTTCAGGTCTCAGAGGTGGTAGCTGACGATGAGGGCAGATATTATTATTGTGTTGGGATTACTAGGGGAAGTGTCGATTCTACTGGTTAACGTATATGCACCAAATGTGGACACTACCGATTTTTTTCCCAAGGTCGCTACGCATATTGATCGCTTGGGAGCGGACAATATATTTATGGGTGGTGATTTCAATCTCACATTAGATCCCACTATTGATACTACAGGGTCAGGCCGCATCACGAAGCCACAAGCTACCTAGGGCCTTACCAACCTATTGCATTCTATATTGCTCACAGACCCATGGCGCACGAAACACCTGGGGGCCCGCAATTATTCATTTTATTCCGATCCGCACGGCTCATAATCCGGATAGATCACTGGTACCTTACCCCACAGTTATTGCTAGAAGTGCAGACGATTGACTATCTTCCCCGCACGCTATTTGATCATGCCCCTGTTTTGCTCTCGGTTGACTTCCCTACAATTCGAAGACAACAACCTCTATGGAGGTTCCCTCCATCAGCCTTGCTCGATTCGGTGTTCCACACTGAAGTGGGCGCAGCCATTACGGAATACTTCTCACACAATGAGGGGACGGGATCTTCGCAGGCGGTGTTGTGGGATGCTTTAAGGCATTTATCCGCGGGGTCTGTATCTCCAAGCACTCGGGTGTGCTTCGTTCTATTCGTGAGGAGTTGGGGAAAATAGAACAGAAACGAAGGGATATGGACATATCCGCCCAGACCACCCCCTCGCCTGAATCATTGCATGATCGTGTGACACTAATGACCAAGTTCACTGACGCAGCTGCCTGTGAGGTTAAATTTCTTGGCAAGTATGCGCGAGCGCGGACATAGGGGGAGGGTGAGCGGCCCGGCAGGACGCTGGCCCGCATTCTCAGGCCCCATTATCAGTCAGTATTTATCACGCACCTTGACATGGACGCTAGTGGCTCACTGACGAGAGGAACCAACATCACTGCAGCTTTTCGCGCTTACTATACCCATTTATATACGACGCGCGACCCTCCGGCGACACAATCCTTGTTGGATTACCTGCAGGAGGTTGCCATGGTTTGGTTGGAGAGGGGACAGCGCGAGTTTCTTGCTTCCCCGATAGATGTAGTAGAAATTAAGCAAGCGATAGGGGACTTGGCTGGAGGCCACGCCCCTGGGTCTGATGGCCTAACCGGGGAATTTTATAAAGCCTATCAACATGAGCTAGCTCCGAGATTAATTGAAGTATATAACGAGGCACTACAGAACGGGTCTCTTCCCCCAACTATGCGCGAAGCTATTATCACACTACTGCTTAAACCAGGGAAATCACCGCACCACTGCTCGTCCTATAGACCATTATCGCTACTCAACCATGACTATAAAATCCTTGCCAAAAAATTTGCCACCCACCTATCATTACTTGTGGATACCACATTATGCCCTTTTCAAGCGGGCTTTGTCCCTGGCAGGTCAACTTCGTTTAATTTGCGGGCTGTCTTTTCAGTCATAAATCAAATTGAGCCTACATTGCCGGCCGCGGCCATCCTTTTGGATGCCGAGAAGGCATTTGATTCGTTAGAATGGCCCTTTCTATATGCGGTGATGCAAAAATTGGGTATTCCTATTGGTTTTCTTAATTTGGTGCGCCTATTCTACTCCAACCCAGTGGCTCGACTGAAACTCAATGGTGAAATCACAACCCAATTCCCTTTGTCACGGGGCACCAGACAGGGATGCCCACTCTCGCCCTTATTATTTATTATGGCCATGGACCCTTTTGTGATAACGAAGTCCACACGAGTAGATATAGCTCCAGATGATTTATTGTAGACGGATACGGGATATGTAGATCAGCTGGTACAGACCCCACCAGGAACAGCCAGCATGCTGCTCAGCCCACTCTAAACTGTCACATTTGCTCACAGAGTCCCAACATTCCTAATGGCATCATCACTACCACATTCTAGTGGCTGGGCAAGTGGTGGAAAGGATATGTCAATAACATGGACAAGATACAAGGATACTACATATCCCCCTTTCTTATATAACCAAAGAAAATTAGGAAGGAAAACTGAAAATGGAAAACCATAAAGAGCAAAGAAAAGGAGGGAAAAAGGAACAGCAAAAACGGTGCAAAGAAGTGAACATATTTCCCCTTATAAAGACAGCAGGAAAAGAGAATTGAAAGACACAGCGACAGAAAACAACAAGGAAGGGAATAAACAAGAAAGAACCAATGACTACACCTCACACACACCTATTGGCCAGACAGGAATGCGAAGAGGCAAAGCATAGCAGGAAAAAGCAAGAAAACAGAGAAGAAGAGGAGAGGATACAATAAAATCAATCATACTTCCCTGTTATATAATAGAAAATACAATATAATGTAAACATAACATTGCATTGCAAAATTGAGAATGTAAAACAATAAGGCATAACGTTGAGGAAAAACAACAAGTGGGATAGAGACCCAAGAAACACACCCTATGTGAGGGTAAAGATGTACTAAACTTATATGTGAATGGGATTCAAACCCACGCAATACTAATACTTGAAAAGACAACAACATGTAGAGTTGATGTATAGTAATGGGACTAAAACCCATACAACAAACATGTAAGAGAACTAGTGACAGAAACCCTAGACTTATCACAAGACGAAAGGGAGGTAAACTAAAAATAAGTACTGTACGTGGGTCTGAACCCATGACCTACCCCAATACGAAAGGGGGGGTTAGCTAAAGTTAACTAGATTATATGGGTGAGAATCCATAACCTGTCCCTAAAAAAATAGAGATGGTTAACAGATGCAAAAGGGCTAACACCTATGCATAGATGCCCTGGGAACCGTAAGTAGCCCAAGAAGGCAAGAGTAAAGTAAGCAGATGGGACTAGAACCCATTCCTAGCGTGAAAGAGAACAAACCCCTTAACTCAACCCTGATGTAAGGGATAACCGTGACTGCCACCCAGAAAAACAGATGGGTACCCAAATGTATGAAAGCGTAAATTGTGGCATCACAAAACATGAACATTACTTCCAAAAGTATGCAAAAACATTTCCAATCGTTGTACAATTATAAACTGAGTCCCACACCGGTGAGCGACCTCTCACCCGAGTTCTACAAGAAATGAAACACCCTTGCGTAAGGGAACAAATCGTAAACATGCTTATACACAACGCAAGACATTTGGCAAACAACTAAAACATGTCACTGGAAATAAATATCTTTTTTAAAAACAACATATTGTGCATACATTTTTAAACATGCACATAGAACATAGGATATGTTATCTTAATAATCCAAACTGGAAATACATGAAGAGAAAACTGCACATAATGTAAGAGAAAATTATTAAACTGGCAGCTTTACACCAAGCGTGAACTTTACACTTAGTAAGACATCAGCTTTATTAAACACTAAGCAGTCAGAAGTGTACTTGAGGGGAGACTTCACAAAAAAAACACGTTGCTTGTAAGTGCACAAAATGCAGCCTTTACATTACCACTCTTCATGGCGTCAGTCTTTTCACAATACACCTCCAAAATACACTGTTAATGAGTAAGAGTAAAGTCACTGCCGCTCCGATAAGGCTGATAATCTTGTTCTGCCAATTTCCGAAGTGTTAGCCTCGAGAATAGTATAAAGCATTATGAACAAAAAAAAACGTGGTTGGCAGAAATGAAGACAGCACCAACTTGTTGCGAGAGTCACTGCCAACCTAAAGATGGCGGCAAGTTATCAACGTGGATGCAGAGAGGCTCTCAGTGCGCCCGTGCACCAAACCGTCCAAAAGCAACAAAGAGCCGAGTAAGGAACAGGCGTCACAGAAGGTACTACGGAACTGCGCACGTCTTCATGCAGGTAGGATTGCACGCGCTACTCAGAGCTCGTGCTCACCTTTTTGAACCGCAACACGGCAGTTAACAAACGCCCACTAATGTGAAGTCTCAGAGGCCACCACAAATAATAGTCAAAAGGTGTCTCACCTCTCTTGGCTCCGATGTGCTGCCAAATCAAACTCCCACCGCAGCCAAAGGGAGAAGCGCTGGTGCCAAAAACACGCAAACACAATGTGTAGTGTCCATACAAATCTAAAAGTGCGCAGCGTCCACATTAGATGAGTAGTCGAGTAGAGTGCGATAAGTGAAGAGGCTAATTTTCCTTGAAGATGCAGTTTTTGTAGATTTGTGCCATGTGAGAAAAATACAGGACACTTTGGCTGGAGCACACATCCAGATAACAGTGACGGTAGACAGTTGAAAGGCTGTTGCTCCTTACTTTGCTTATACACAGTTCCAGTAGATGTGGCAACTTGATACATAGGAGAGCACGCTTGGGCTGGGCCTGTCCGGTGTATGGACACTGGTGGGGATACATGGCGTGCTGTTCCAGTTACTTTTTTCTTGAGTTTCTTGTTGCTTCTTTCCACCATCTTGACTACTTTGTTGAGGACGTAGAACGAGGGTAAGTCACCAGATCATTGCCATAAAATTGTAATAACGAGGTCCACACGAGTAGATATAGTTCCAGATGATTTATTGTAGATGGATACGGGATATGTAGATCAGCTGGTACAGACCCCACCAGGAGCAGCCAGCATGCTGCTCAGCCCACTCTAAACTGTCACATTTGCTCACAGAGTCCCAACATTCCTAATGGCATCATCACTACAACATCTAGTGGCTGGGCAAGTGGTGGAAAGGATATGTCAATAACATGGACAAGATACAAGGATACTACACCTTTGGCGCAACACATACAGGAACGGCATCTCCATCATGGTTTACAATTTCACACGGTCCACTTGTCGCTTCATTTTATGCTGATGATGTTATGTTATTTGTACGAAAGCGGAGAATCTTCCCCCGCTCTTGCGTGAGGTGGTTCGATTTGGAGTATACTCAGGATTAGTTATTAATTGGTCCAAATCTGAAATTTTTCCACTGACCCCGGCAGCTTCCCAGGAAGATTTTGAGTTCCCCTTAAAATGGTGTTCAGAGTCCCCCGAGTACCTAGGCATTTTCTTACATTGCAGTGCATCGGAGGTTATCTGCCACAATTACGGTCCAGCTATCGACCACCTCACGATGCAGGTGGATAAATGGATTAAACTTTCCCTTTCTATGGCCGGTCGAATCGCCATAATGAAAATGGTAGTCCTGCCACGTTTTCTGTACTTCTTTTTAAATATTTTAAATATTCCCATCGCTTTAACCTCGAAATCTTTTGACACACTCCGGTCTCTACTCATTCACCTTGTCTGGGCAGGCAAGCAGCCTTGCATAAGCTGGAACACTTTAATTATGCCATACGAACGTGGGGGCTTCGGGGTTCCCGATTTTTACTTATATTATCTTGTGGCCCAAATCCACTTCACGTATTATTGGTATCACCCTGATGCCCGACTCCAATACCTTAAACCTGACCGTTCGCAAATATATCCAAATTTGCTATCCACTGTATTGCAACAGGGCCTGCCTCGCTGCCCCACTGAGATTCAAACACTGATGACGTGTTGGGCATGGACTAAATTACGGCGGTACCTGCAAAAGGAGGTCTTATACTCTGTGCACATTCCTTTGGCAGACAACCCGTGGCTACCACCCACCACTGAGACTCTTACCAAATGTACATTAATTAAACATAGAATCCATAAGGTTGGTGATTTGTATACAGACTCCCGGCCGTGCACGACAGCTGAACTCCTCTCTCATGGGGATGCCACGTATATGGACAGCTTCCTCCTGCATAGAGTTCGTGGATCCCTACTTGACGCCATACCGGACGCTTTGACGGAGCCGGAGGAATTCCCTCCTCTTGCACTTGTGATCACTTCGCCCGACAGTACTCACTTAGTCTCCCGCTTATATCATTTATCCTTATCCCTCCGCCCTGTAGTTGGGACCAGGGCGTGGGCGGCTTGGGAACGGGATCTAGGTATATCAATAACAGACGCTATATGGCATTTCTGCTGCGCACAAATATGATATATCTCAAACAATCACCGGCATAAACTCCTGCATTTCAAATATTTACATAGAATATATGTGACCCCCAACATTACTTGCGAAGATGGATCCCAGCTTATCGCATGCATGTGTTAGGTGCACTACCCCTGCCGCTGATTTCCCACACCTTGCATGGAATTGTGCACCTGTGCGAGCATACTGGGAGGACGTCTTTCAGCATATATCCCTCATGGTGGAATTGACTTTAAGACCCACACCACTAATGGCATTGTTGGGGTATGTTCAGCCTCTTAAAAAATGTATCAGGAGGTTCACTGCGATTGCCTTACTTATCGCTAAGCGACAGGTATCACTGCATTGGGGCGGATCACGTGTGCCTACTGTGAAGGCTTGGTTGCGTGATATGATTCACTGTGACACTATGAGTGACGTGTATGCCACACTATTGCCACCCATCTCACGCCCCCGAGATATTTGGCAACCGCTAAAGGCCTACTTAATTACGCACCCTCTTGATGGTGACTGAGAAGTGCCTGCAGACAATCAAACATCAACATAGCACATAGGGTCATCGAAGCATAAGACTAATTGGTGCTAAATAGTTGATACTACTAATGTAGAATAGTCTCTGCCTACATTGCAAGAATGGATATAATCGGATGCATTAGATCAAATGCACGAGGTGTATAATTGGTTAAGTGTTTGTTAATTGCTCCCGTACCTTGCTCACTATTGGGGAATTGTTATTACTAATTCACAAAATACCGAGATCTCGATTACAGGAACCGAGCCAGTTTCTTCAAAAAGTTTTTTACTCATATGAGAGTCAGAAAAAACAGTAAAAAAGGAAAAATTTCCTTTCTTGAGTCCCCTCACTCACCAGGGTTTCCCCATGGTGACATGCTTCATCATTGGGGCCATCCCAACCCGCTGCGGGTTGAGGCGTGCTACGACTTGCGACACTACGTAGGAGCACTACTCGTGAGTGACTATGTGTGGTGCAGTGATGGAGGTGGAGTGGGTGAGATTAAAAATATCTAGCTAGTGGGCAAAAGAATTTATTCAGGCTCCTAGCCGATATATTAAAAACGGGGTTGGTCTCTAGGGTGCCTGTCTTTTATGAGTCAGGAGTCCCTAGTGGACGTCAACTAGTTTCGAGCTACCCCAGTGCTCTTCTTCAGGACAAACAGGGTCCAGCCCTGTTTTGTGCCACTCCAAAGTGACCTAAGGATAGGAAAAATGCTGCGGAATATTAGCAGGCAAAAGTTAATACATACGGTACATTGACCACGTAGTATCTGCAATAGAGAAAGGAGAGAAGGCATTATCAAGAACAATCTACTACGTGCTGTGTAGATAGTTGTTGGAACCGTGTTGCTGCTGATCAATATGTATCCAAAACAGAAAAGAGAAATAGAATTAATCACATAGAACCTACTTCATGCTGTGTAGGTAAGTAATTGAAACCGCCATGCTACACAATCACGTATCCAATCAGACACTCACTTATCCATTGCTGGTGTGTATTGTTCAGAGCTATCTCGTTGATAACCTTGTGTAGTTACGTGGGCTATGAACACCTCATTAGTCATGGTCTCGTTAATGCCCAATCTAGTTTAAAAACGAAAGGTCTCCACGTGACATTACCCTTTAAAAATCAACCTTAATGAATTAGTTGTTGAATTGTAAGTAATCTCGGTCATGCCAGACAGTTAGGTGAAAGCCTAGTGACTTCATGACGTGCACCAGGAAATAATAATGAAAATAAAAAAGCATACTGACTTATACAAACAAACAATACGACAAAGAAAACTACATTGAAGGAGAAAAACACATACTAATTATGGAGCAACAATGTGCTTCATGGTCTCTGAGGGGCTGGAGAGATCATCGTCACTGTAGGAGAAAGCAAAACAAAGCGATAATGAAAACTTTGTAGCTGAAAAACAGAGCGGGTGCACTGTGAGAGTCTCTGCTGGCTGCCCAGTCCGATTCTGTGAAGAAATTAGCTTACTTGTGGATGATATCTGCTCCGGCGTGTTGCCTGCTTTCCCTCGCGACCGCATGTTGGCGAGTCTCTCCCGGGTACTAGTATTTGAAGGGCGTGTTTCCGCTTAGTCATGGGAAAGAGACTAGAGCGGAAACTAAAACAAAATGGCCGCCGCCTTTGGCTCAATTTGGCGGCCCTTTTGGGGAGGTGAAAAAGATTCTAATAAGTGCCTATTGGAAAGGATATAAAGTGATTAGAGGCAATCAATAAAACAAACATATACACACAATGTGCCTCACATTGATATATACGTGAAGCCTAATTAGAGTGCCTATTGAGGAATAACTAAAGTGATTAGACGTAACCATATAAACAAACATAAAGACGAAGTATGCCAAATTTTTAAATATTATGCGAGGGGATGTTGTACTACCGCTCTCTGAAGATGTGTTAGTTTTATGTAAGGAGAGTAGTTACAATTTATCGGCTGACTGTATTCATTTCATTTATAGGGTGACTGTTATTTACTCTAAAGTTGCCCAATTGATGTGATACCAGAGGAGATTGTTATCTTGAGAACTGACCCCACGGAATATTGTCATTCAAACCTTGACTATCTGTACGTAATTTAAAAACCCAACCCATCTCAAAAAGTCGCTGTTCGAGGTTGTCATTGCATTTGACATGTTCTAGGACCAACAATCTCATGTCGTTAGGTGTATGTTGTTTTTCAATAAAATGGGTTGACATTTTTGTTGTCGCCCGTTTGCACCTGATGTTACTACGGTGCTCAACAATCCTAGTGCTGGTTTTCGTGTAGTCATGCCTACGTAGTGGAGATTACATGTGCATGTAATTAGATATACCACACCTGTGGTGTTGCAATTAGTGAAACTACGGAGTTCCCATGTCATTTGGTTGTTAAATGTCACTCTTTTGGTGGCTGACGTGAGGTGACAGACACTGCAGTTATTGCACGGATAATGTCCTGTAGGTAGAGTTTGTAGGGTTCTTTGTCCATCAAATTTGGTGTTAATTTTGGGACGAGTGTGGACAAAGTAGTTCTTAAGGTTTCTTCCTTTTCTGTGACTAAACATCGGTTTTGGTATGTCTAGGTTTGCACTGTTTAATGTCCGCCAGTGTTTTTTGATGATCTTAGACACCTTGTTTGATGCTATGTTATAGGTCGTTATACATATCGGTCTCTTGTCTTGTGTGTTGGTGTTTTGTCTGGGTTCAAGAAGGGAATCTCTGTTGTTATTTCCTGCTCTTTTCTTGGCTGCTGAGATGAGGTGCTTGGGATACTGCCTGGCTTCCAATTTCTCCGCCAAATCCTTTGCTTGGATATGGTAATCTGTTTTCTCAGTGCAATTTCTTCTTAAATGTAGGAACTGACCAAAAGGTAAATTGTCTTTTAGTTGTTTGGGATGGAAACTATCGTAAATTAGAAGACAATTTCTTGCTGTGGGTTTGAAATGCGTGGTTGTGGTCAGGCTACCTCGGCTAGCTATGATGTTTAGGTCCAGAAAGACCAATTGGGACCTGCTCATAGTGTGGGTGAACTTTAAAAACGGGTCCTGCAAGTTCAGCCAACTGATAAAATTCGTGGCCTCGGTCTCATTACCTTCCCAAATCACAAGCACATCGTCAATATAACGTTTCCATAGTTTCAAGTTGCTGATGTGCGGATTGCGAGGGTTTAGGATCTTCTGTTTCTCAAGGTGATGGACATAGAGTCCTGCCACACTCGGCGCGAAAGTGCTTCCCATGCTAGTGCCGTGCACTTGACGATACAAGGTATCTTCAAATCTGAAGTAGTTCTCGGTTAGGGCCAGTCGGCAGCATTCGAGGACTACGTGTCTTGGTGTGTGGTAAATCCAGGAGTTCTCGAAGAGTACTTCTTCAAGGATTTGCAGGGTTTCCTTATGCGGTAGACTTGTGAACAAGCTTTCAACATCAAGTCCCATTAGGATGTTGTTTTTTGGGTCAAAGGGTAGATCTTGTAGAAGGCACAGGACAGCTTTTGTATCCTGTAGGTACGTGTTAGTACTCTGTACTATGGGTCGTAAAAAGCGTCGGCGAACTTTGAGAGGGGTTCAAGAATTGACCCTATACCCGATACTATTGGTCTCCCAGGAGGTTTTTCCATAGATTTATGAATCTTTGGGATGGTATAGAAGTAAGGGATCGTGGGTTTGTTGTTTTCCAAAAATCACCTTCTTTTTTGGTTATCCAACCATTCGCTGTAGATTCTTCCACTAGATAGGCAATCTCCACGCGTAAGCGTTCAGTAGGGTCTTCTTTGATTTTGACAT
Source organism: Calotriton arnoldi (assembly GCA_963921515.1). Lineage (NCBI taxonomy): Eukaryota > Metazoa > Chordata > Amphibia > Caudata > Salamandridae > Calotriton > Calotriton arnoldi. The sequence continues at coordinate 2,764,099 of CAWUFW010000516.1, read as the reverse complement.
AGTTTCTTGCATCTGCCAACAAATGGAGGCACACTTCTCGGTATGCAGTGGTATTCTGCAGAACTATGGCACCGCCTTTGTCTGCTGGTTTTATAGTAACTTTTTTCTCCAAGGCTAGCTGTTGTATAGCTTCATGTTCTTTCTTACTTGTATTATGGTAGGTTGTTATGGACCTGGGATCTATTTCAGACACTTCCTTCAGGACAGCTTTTTCAAAAGCCAGCAGTTCCACGGGAGGCTCACCGAAGGTGGTATAAAGTTGGATCTTTTATGGAGACCTGTGTCGCTTTCCGAGTCACTAGTGGAAAGTTTATCTTTGAAGAAAACTTGGAGTTTGATTTTCCTGATGAATTCATTGACTTCGCTACAGAGCCAGAGGAGCCACACCAGGAGCATGGGCCCACCAGACAACCCAACAACCAGCAACAACCTAGTTTAGTGGTAAACTTGTCAGACACCAACCTGACTACTACACAAATAACAGTTTTAGAGAAAGGACTTAGTTACGTACCCACTCCTAGTCTGGACAAATTCAGGCTCTGTAGCGAAGTCAATGAATTCATCAGGAAAATCAAACTCCAAGTTTTCTTCAAAGATAAAGGGGGACCTTCCTGTAGATAAACAATCATTGGCCTTTTGCTGTTTTTACAGCGAATGGTTGGATAACCAAAAAAGAAGGTGATTTTTTGGAAAACAACAAATTCTTGAACCCCTCTCAAAGTTCGCCGACGCTTTTTTACGACCCATAGTACAGAGTACTAACACGTACCTACAGGATACAAAAGCTGTCCTGTGCCTTCTACAAGATCTACCCTTTGACCCAAAAAACAACATCCTAATGGGACTTGATGTTGAAAGCTTGTACACAAGTCTACCGCATAAGGAAACCCTGCAAATCCTTGAAGAAGTACTCTTCGAGAACTCCTGGATTTACCACACACCAAGACACGTAGTCCTCGAATGCTGCCGACTGGCCCTAACCGAGAACTACTTCAGATTTGAAGATACCTTGTATCGTTAAGTGCACGGCACTAGCATGGGAAGCACTTTCGCGCCGAGTGTGGCAGGACTCTATGTCCATCACCTTGAGAAACAGAAGATCCTAAACCCTCGCAATCCGCACATCAGCAACTTGAAACTATGGAAACTTTATATTGACGATGTGCTTGTGATTTGGGAAGGTAATGAGACCGAGGCCACAAATTTTATCAGTTGGCTGAACTTACATGACCCGTTTTTAAAGTTCACCCACACTATGAGCAGGTCCCAATTGGTCTTTCTGGACCTAAACATCATAGCTAGCCGAGGTAGCCTGACCACAACCACGCATTTCAAACCCACAGCAAGAAATTGTCTTCTAATTTACGATAGTTTCCATCCCAAACAACTAAAAGACAATTTACCTTTTGGTCAGTTCCTACGTTTAAGAAGAAATTACACTGAGAAAACAGATTCCCATATCCAAGCAAAGGATTTGGTGGAGAAATTGGAAGCCAGGCAGTATCCCAAGCACCTCATCTCAGCAGCCAAGAAAAGAGCAGGCAATAACAACAGAGATTCCCTTCTTGAACCCAGACAAAACACCAACACACAAGACAAGAGACCGATATGTATAACGACCTATAACATAGCATCAAACAAGGTGTCTAAGATCATCAAAAAACACTGGCGGACATTAAACAGTGCAAACCTAGACATACCAAAACCGATGTTTAGTCACAGAAAAGGAAGAAACCTTAAGAACTACTTTGTCCACACTCGTCCCAAAATTAACACCAAATTTGATGGACAAAGAACCCTACAAACTCTACCTACAGGACATTATCCGTGCAATAACTGCAGTGTCTGTCACCTCACGTCAGCCACCAAAAGAGTGACATTTAACAACCAAATGACATGGGAACTCCGTAGTTTCACTAATTGCAACACCACAGGTGTGGTATATCTAATTACATGCACATGTAATCTCCACTACGTAGGCATGACTACACGAAAAGCCAGCACTAGGATTGTTGAGCACCGTAGTAACATCAGGTGCAAACGGGCGACAACAAAAATGTCAACCCATTTTATTGAAAAACAACATACACCTAACGACATGAAATGGTTGGTCCTAGAACATGTCAAATGCAATGACAACCTCGAACAGCGACTTTTGAGAGAGAACAACGCTGGGTTTTTAAATTACGTACAGATAGTCAAGGTTTGAATGACAATATTCCGTGGGGTCAGTTCTCAAGATAACAATCTCCTCTGGTATCACATCAATTGGGCAACTTTAGAGTAAATAACAGTCACCCTATAAATTAAATGAATACAGTCAGCCGATAAATTGTAACTACTCTCCTTACATAAACCTAACACATCTTCAGAGAGCGGTAGTACAACATCCCCTCGCATAATATTTAAAAATTTGGCATACTTCGTCTTTATGTTTGTTTATATGGTTACGTCTAATCACTTTAATTATTCCTCAATAGGCACTCTAATTAGGCTTCACGTATATATCAATGTGAGGCACATTGTGTGTATATGTTTGTTTTATTGATTGCCTCTAATCACTTTATATCCTTTCCAATAGGCACTTATTAGAATCTTTTTCACCTCCCCAAAAGGGCCGCCAAATTGAGCCAAAGGCGGCGGCCATTTTGTTTTAGTTTCCGCTCTAGTCTCTTTCCCATGACTAAGCGGAAACACGCCCTTCAAATACTAGTACCCGGGAGAGACTCGCCAATATGCGGTCGCGAGGGAAAGCAGGCAACACGCCGGAGCAGATATCATCCATAAGTAAGCTAATTTCTTCACAGAATCGGACCGGGCAGCCAGCAGAGACTCTCACAGTGCACCCGCTCTGTTTTTCAGCTACAAAGCTTTCATTATCGCTTTGTTTTGCTTTCTCCTACAGTGGCGATGATCTCTCCAGCCCCTCAGAGACCATGAAGCACATTGTTGCTCCATAATTAGTATGTGTTTTTCTCCTTCAATGTAGTTTTCTTTGTCGTATTGTTTGTTTGTATAAGTCAGTATGCTTTTTTATTTTCATTATTATTTCCTGGCGCACGTCATGAAGTCACTAGGCTTTCACCTAACTGTCTGGCATGACCGAGATTACTTACAATTCAACAACTAATTCATTAAGGTTGGTTTTTAAAGGGTAATGTCACATGGAGACCTTTCGTTTTTAAACTAGATTGGGCATTAACGAGACCATGACTAATGAGGTGTTCATAGCCCACGTAACTACACAAGGTTATCAACGGTATAGCTCTGAACAATACACACCAGCAATGGATAAGTGAGTGTCTGATTGGATACGTGATTGTGTAGCATGGCGGTTTCAATTACTTACCTACACAGCATGAAGTAGGTTCTATGTGATTAATTCTATTTCTCTTTTCTGTTTTGGATACATATTGATCAGCAGCAACACGGTTCCAACAACTATCTACACAGCACGTAGTAGATTGTTCTTGATAATGCCTTCTCTCCTTTCTCTATTGCAGATACTACGTGGTCAATGTACTGTATGTATTAACTTTTGCCTGCTAATATTCCGCAGCATTTTTCCTATCCTTAGGTCACTTTGGAGTGGCACAAAACAGGGCTGGACCCTGTTTGTCCTGAAGAAGAGCACTGGGGTAGCTCGAAACTAGTTGACGTCCACTAGGGACTCCTGACTCATAAAAGACAGGCACCCTAGAGACCAACCCCGTTTTTAATATATCGGCTAGGAGCCTGAATAAATTCTTTTTTGCCCACTAGCTAGATATTTTTAATCTCACCCACTCCACCTCCATCACTGCACCACACATAGTCACTCACGAGTAGTGCTCCTACGTAGTGTCGCAAGTCGTAGCACGCCTCAACCCGCAGCGGGTTGGGATGGCCCCAATGATGAAGCATGGGGAAACCCTGGTGAGTGAGGGTACTCAAGAAAGGACATTTTTCCTTTTTTACTGTTTTTTCTGACTCTCATATGAGTAAAAAACTTTTGAAGAAACTGGCTAGGTTCCTGTAACCGAGATCTCGGTATTTTGTGAATTCTTGATCATTTTTGGAGGGTGGACCTAGCATATCCCTCTTTCTCCCCCTTTTCTTTGATTTAGTGAATTGTTATTACTGTCATACTGGCATTCCACTGTGTTGGAGTGCAGCACATTATCATGCAATGATAACATTATTGTTTGTCTTTTTGTTTGTTTTGCAAATTTCAATAAAGAAAATTTATAAAAAATAATTAAAAAAAGTAAGGAACTGAAAAAATAAATAAATAAATAAAAATAAAGTTTTCTATAATTTATTTTGGGTATTTTAAGTATTTTACTGATCCAGTGATGTCACTTCTAATGACGTACCTTCATGAGAATGCACAGTTGTCAAGACACATGAGAGGGATCTTCCGGTCATGCCATTTCATCAGTGGTTGAAATGAAATTATTGTAGTGTATGTGCTTGTTGCCCCAAAGCCCCTGTGTACTACTGGGATGTGGCCTTACTCTCTGAATAACAGTATTGAAATGTCCATTGAGAAGTGCAGGTACTATCTCTTTAACATTGAAGACATGCAGTTACTCAGTAGAGTCCCTGATATTTAAAGCACTGGATGCCATTGAATTTGCTAGAGTATTTATACCTAAGATTGTCGAAAACGTGACCTGGAAGCCTAGACCACATCCGGTGCAAACAAATATTCATTAGCAAATGTTGCTAAGGCAATGATAGTGTACACAAGATATAAAAGGACACTGCCTTACCTTGTCCGCTGTGTGACTTATCTCCACAGCGAGGTCGGCTCCTGAATTTCCCATTCCAACGATTATCACCCGTTTCCCCTTTAATCCGTCGGGGAACTTGTACTCTCTGCTGTGAAAATATTGACCTTTGAACTTGTCTATACCTGTCGGTTAAATGTTTAGAAAATGAAAGGTAGAAGTGAAAAAGATGCAGAAGCAATGCCTCATTTTGGATGGCTCATTAAGTTTTTGTGTAATTAAGGTCATACAATATTCCTCAAGGGTATAAGTGTCTTGGACAAAAAAATAAAATAGAAAGATTGGATAATTAGTATGCAATGCACTGTATTTCTAATTGAAAACATTTTTATCAATAACGTTAAAAAAAATTAAAATGTGCACTGTTAGAAGCTTAAGCATATATTTTCAAACATAGGGGCATATTTACAAGGGAAGTGACGGAGTCCTTCCTGGCAAACGCCTCAATCCGCCACTTCAGAAACGCAGGGCTGCACCATATTTACAAGATTATGATGCAGTCCTGAGTTTCCCCCTGCAGCCTAGCGCCTACGCAGGCACCCTTGCACCATAGTGCAAGGGTGTCTGCGTGCAGGGGAAGATTGTTTATGGGCTGAAAGGTCCCCCTTCCTGCACATAAACAATCTTTAAGTGTCGTTTTGTAACTTCAATGTGTGCTGCTTAATGCAGCACACAGAAGTTGCAAAACGGCATTTTAAAAAAATGATTGTTTATGTGCAGGAAGGGGGACCTTCCTGTACATAAACAATCATTGGCCTTTTGCTGTTTTTATGTGTGCGGCACAACGCAGCACACATGAAATCAGCAAAAACAAGGAGAAATTAATTTCTTCTCGTTGCGCCAGGGTAAGAACAAATTTTCCCTGGTCTTAATTCTGGCGCTGCCTCCTATTTACGCCTACCTTGTAAATAGAGGGTAGCGTCAGAATCAATGGGTGTTGCGGTGGAACATCCACAGCAACACCCATTGCCCTCCCCTTTCAAGCTAAGCATAGCGTGACAGGGGGCCTTATTTACAAGGCAGCGTTAAGCCACATTAAGAGGCTTAATGTTGCCTTGTAAATAAGGCGAAGCCCCTATCGCCACAGGAGCATCGTAAATAGTGACATCCCCGTGGTGATAGGGGCTTGTAAATATGTCCCTCAGTTGCATTGGCCTGGTTATTGAGCTATAATAGTTTAACTCTACTGAAATAAAACTGAAAGCTCCCAACTCTTCTCCTTCCCAACTAATTCCAATACTAGATTTGACATTGATCCTTTACTAGCCTTAATGTTAAGCTGTATCTTTGCCTCTATTCAGCCACCAGACCTCAGCCCCATTTACCTTGATATTCACAATTGACACATTAAGCCCTCTAATAATAGAGGATATCAGCCTACCATGAAAGGAATCCTTCATAACAGACAAATCAAGCTGAATAATAATACCAGATATCAGCCTACCAGGAAAGGAATCCAAAGGCAAGTAGGGCTCAACATGATGTCCAATGCAAAGAAGGACAGCATCAAAGATGGCTGACTCTTGTTTTCCATCCTTCTCTGTGACAATGTCCCACTGGCCTGAGGTGGCGAAATCTGGACGTTTTCTCACACTGCGAACTATGGTCTTTTTTTAGGAAACAAACCAAATACTAGTCATTAGGTATGAACATATATATCAGAATTCTACAACTGCATTATAATTTCCTATACATGACATTTAACAACCGGTATGGATCATAATACTGATCCCATACTGTAATTTTTATTTCCAGTCTTACAAACACACCCAACCTGATGTCCAAAGTAACTCTTATATGCAATACATTTCCCTTTTTGTCTATTATGTCTTCTTAACTTTGACTTGGAGATTTTGAGATAAATTCAGTAGCGTTTCTAGTAAAAATATTTCCTAATAGTACACCTGAGCTACCTGCCATACCCTCCACTGCCTTCACCCAGCCCAGTTTCTCCATGAGGATCTTCTTTCATTGCCTTTTGCATAACACTCATAAAGAGGGCTAATCTAGTTTATAGACAAGTAATGTCTCTTATCATGATGCTTATGTTTTACATCACAGATGTTCAATAGGGATCCGCATGGATTGTAAAACGGAATATCAAGCATAGGAATATGGTAGTATCATAATATCGAAGACACAATACCAAGGAACAAAATGCTGGAAGGTAAGTGCATATAGAGGAGGTATAATATATAAATATTCACTGAAAAAAACAAAGGTTACAGGGACGTTATAGTTAGGCTCAGGTTTCACTTGTACAAAACCAGTGAAATTCAACAGTTATAGTTAGCTGAGCTAACTATAACTCGCGCCCCGCAATGCATTGCCTATGGCCTCACATATTACATCACTCATGACATGGTCAGTGACATCACTGATGACATCTCAAATGATATCACTGATGACATCACTCATTCCACCACCAGCAGTGAGCAGAGTGGTGGAGAAAGGGGGCGTGGCCTCCGATCACCTCTCAGCAATCTTGCTGTGTGGGAATTGCTGGAGGTAACAGGAGGTCTTATTAGCCCCTGAGGACCCTTAGCAGCCAAGGGGACTTCCTTCCCTAACCAGCAGCGTGCCAGGAAGTGCGATTGCAGAGTGCTGCAAAAAGGGTATGGAGCCTCCGGCATCATGCCAATACCATTTTCTTTTTTTATTTATTTTAAAGGAAGAGGGGACGTGTGTCCTCCCTTCCCTGAACCATATTTGGCCCTGGGACCCCATCCCCAGAGCCAAGCATTTTTAGAATGGGGAGGGGGCCGTGCGTCCTTCCTCTCAGGGCCAATTACTGCCCTGGGGACCCCACACTCGGGGCCTGGAATTTCTTTCTTTTTTATTTGTTTGTTTATTTTTAATTAAAGGAGGGGGGCCATGTGCCCCCCCTTCCCTGGGCCGATTTTAGTCCCGGGGACCACATCCCTCGGGCCTGCCCTTTATTTTTGTATTTTTTTTAAAACAAGGGGGGGCTGCGCGGCCCCCTACCCAGGCTGATTTCGGCCCTGGGGACCCCATACTCCGGGGCCTGGCCTCTCTGTTGGGGACAGCAGGGGTAAAGCTCAAGGCCTCTGTGGTCCCTACCTGCTCCCTGCCCCCTGCTGGAGCTGGCATTGCTTTGAGACCCAGGGAGCTGCTGCTTGCACCCCGTGCTATTTCTGGACCCGGCACTGGGAGGTTGCAATCCCCAGGGCCATCTAGAGCTCCAGGAGTGGGGCTGCGTGGCACTCCTCCAATGTTAACTTAGCTTAGCTTAGGGGAGGTGGTGGTCCTCGTGGCTGGGCATCTGCAACGGACCCCCTTTATTGTTGTGTTTGGGCCCCGGAGAGGTGGCGGTCCCCGAGGATGTGAGGGCAGGCAGGCCAACCCACATTTCCATTAAGTGCCCTGGGGTGGTGGCGGTCCCCAGGGCAGCAAGTGAGGCTGTTGCCCTGGGAATCGTTACTGCGATCTTATGCACACTAACAGCAGTGCATACGGCTAGGTGGATAATCTCCACTACAGAGTGCATTTCTTTTCTGGTTTTGCATATCCAATTCATTCATTTCTATTGAATACAACGTCTACATGCTTTACAACGACTAATCACCATTGTGAAATTTTGACATTTTTATCTTAACCTTTTCTTGATTGGACTGCTATTGCACAGTCCTGCACAGATACCATACTCTGGCACTGGTTTTTGGAGTTGCACCTTGATTATTGGTGTACAGCTTCTTGATTGACATAGGCGATTGACATCTTAGCTGCTCTGAAGAAGTCCATTGTTCAAAAGGACGAAACGCGTTGGCTGATGGTTTTTTAGGAATGGAATATAACATAATATAGGAAGAAACAATACCCATGGACTGTATAGACACTGTTATTCATAAGGAAGTGTCATATTGAATTGTGTTACTTTAATATTGTTTCTATTTATTTGTATGTCCAGTTATGGTGCGGCTCCTACTGTGTATTATTGTTCTATACTCCCTGGGGAAGAGAGGCATCTTCGGGCAGAGGGTGCATTTGGAGATTTGCACACAAGGGCATTGTTTTTGTTCACAAATAACATAGGTAAACAACGGTTTGGGTGCTGTTTGTGTTTTTGGTCCACTGTCCACATTCCGAGTTTCAGGCTGTAGGGCCTCCTCCGCATTTCTTTAAAAAAACAGTGTGCCCTGGGAAGGTGGCGGTCCCTGGGGATGCGGCGGGGGCCGGACAGGCCCCCCACATTTACAGTGTTTATTGTCCCAGGGAAGGTAGCAGTCCTCTGGGCTGGGGGGGCTGAGCGGGCCCCCCATATTTTTATTGTTTACAGCCCCAGGGAGGTGGCGGTCCCTGGGGCTTTTTATAAACCTAACAGGGGGGCCCCATGAGCCCCCCTTCATCACGCCCCCAGGATTTGGCCCACCCAGGGGCTTAAAAAAAATGCATGGAGCCTGCAAATCTTTTTTTTAATTTTGACACGGATTCACAGATCCACTTGAGAGTCCACGGCAAAATTTAAAAAAAAATGCTTTTTACCCCAGGTGGGACCCACCCTACTATATCTGGGGGGATCAGGGTATTCCAACCCTGACCCCTTTTCTTTATTATTTACTTTGTTTGTGGGACTCAGCTTCAAGCTGAGTCCCAAGATGGCTGCCAACACTTCCTGATTGAAGTGTTGGCAGCCAATCAAATTTTAGTAAGGACTCCCGTCCCCAGATATCTATATTTTTGTAAGTTAGATATCTCAAAAACTACTGAACAGATTTATACCTAATCACAAAAAGCACGCTTTCTGAACCAACATCTAGGGTTCTGCCAAATTTGGTGTAATTCCGGTCAGCAGTTCGGGCTGTAGCCGTGGTAGAAAAATGAAAAATCCCCTTTGACATAACATGGGGAAAACTTGTTTTGGGCCCCCCCTTTTTTCTTGGCCCCAACTTGACAGATCACCCCAAAACTTCCAACATAGCAGCTGCACCAAAAAGGGGACGTTTTGTGAACATTTCATGGGGATTCCTCAAGTTATTGGCAAAACAAAAAACGCTTTTCATATGGAAATTTTGGTCCTAACTATAACTACCTACTGGCGACTGAAAAAAAATAAAGGTTAGCAGGACTTTATAGTTAGGAAATAAAATTTAAAAAAACCTAAGAAATTCATAGAAAAAAACAAAGGTTACAGGGACGTCATAGGTTCATATTTTACATGCACACAATGATAGAAATCCAGCAGTTGTAGTTACCTCAGCTAATTACAACTTACGCCCGTCAATGTACCATGTAACCTTTGTTTTTTTTAGTGAATTTCTGAGGCTTTTTAATTTTATTTCCTAACTATAATGTCCCTGTAACATTTGTTTTTTCAGTTAATTTCTATGTTTTTTAAAAATGTTTTTACCCAACTATACTGTTCCTGTAACTTTTTCTTTTTAGTGAATTTCGAAGGTTTTTCTAATTGTATTTCCTAACTGTAACCTGCAACATTTGAGAGTGGATATGTGAGTGGGTGTATAGGTTGGTGAGTGGGTATGTGAGTGGCTGTATGGATCTGTGAGTGGGTGTGTGAGTGGTTTGGTGGGTGTGTGAGTGGGTATGTGAGTGGCTATATGGGTTTGTTAGTGTGTGTATGAGTGTCTGTATGGGTGTGTGAGTGGGTTTGTGGGTGGTATAACCGATTATTCTGATCTTAATCTTTCTCGAAATGGTCCTCCTAGAAGCAAAACATGCTTGAGACATGGAAGATGGGTGAAAGGGCAATACTGATGTCCAATCTGTTTCTAAAAGTTCCCATCATGTGCAAATCAAGGAACAAAGGCAGATGAAAATTGAGGGATTTGTCCAAGATCACACAATCTAGGCAAAGTGTAAAAGCCCAACTTAGATATCATGTAGTATTATCATTCCAGAACTGGATTTCAAAAGAGTCCATTCCTCTCACCCTGGGAGCCTCAGTGGAATGTATTTTTGCCGATGACTAGTGAGGACTGGCTGTAGGGCTTCTGTCACAGGGATATTTAATCATTGCTTGCACTGTCTACATCTCTAGTTGTTCAATCAAAAGATGCTTTACACAAATGATCCAGTGCTGCCTTCCAATAGATGTATTTTTCAGAAGTGTCGTGGGTCTCTCCTGTTACTTCCTGCTACTCCCCAGCAGGTCACGAAGCTCCTGGCTGAAGTCCCAAGTCTGAGTGCAGTGTTTCCACCTTGCTGATCTTCTCACTTTAAAATGCATCATTTTCCACAGCTTTTTAAAATTGTCTCAGGTGGAGAACCACTCGAATTGTCCTCAAGCTTTGCTAGCTCGCTACCTAAAACTCAAACCCAACTTTTATGCCCCACCACTTTAAAATGTCACCAGTCACCACTGCTTGGCTGGGTGGTTTATATATATATTTTAATTTTTTTTTAGAATTTGTGAATCCATCGTGGACTGTCCCAGTTGGTGTTTACGGTATGATTTTTGACAGTACTTGAAAACATATATAGAGACTTTAAAAATGATGTTTGAGGTAAGGGATTTATTAAAATGACATAGAAACCTATATCACAATAAGTAATTCTATTTTAGAATGCTGTTTTATTAAAAATTTACATATTTGCCATAGCACCGTGACATCACAATCCCATGTGACACGGCAACAAAGGATTTAATTGGTTAAAAAGCCTTTCATGCATCTGTAGAAAAAGTTCCCTCCCAGATGTTTTCCCTCTAGGGTGTAGCTGTTATCTTTCACACCCATCCATTGCACCTCCAAGTTTGTTTTTGCTTCAGTGGTTTTTGGCCGGTTTTACAATGACAACTGCAAATCCGGAAGAGCCACAGCAGCCGGATGAGCAGAATTTATAGTCTGAAGAAGAACTACCAAAAAAAAAAGAATCAATTGCTTGAAAGTTTTTTTACAATTCCTTATGGAGAGAAGAAATTTATCACCAAGCAAGTGCAGTGCACACTGTGCAACAAAATCCTCTCAAGCGGAACATTGAAAAAATATAGTCATGGAATCAGCAGTATGCTGAAACACTTGAAAACCATCCAGCCGCGTCTTCATGCCTGAGCTCAAAGAGAAGAAGTTGTGCTCCATACGTCGCAATCTAGTGCAGCGCACGTAGCACAAGGAGATGCACTACCAGCAGAAGTTGGTGAACACCTACGAGCCAGAGCAGCTAAGTTAGCTAGCGTTGGGACATTTTACATAAAATGCAATAAGATTTTGACAATTGGAGAGCAGTCCATACCTGCTATACTTGACGCAGCCAAACTCGAAAAATGTTAATTTTTTTCCCATTGTTTCAAGTTGTTGCACAACTTTGTGCTGCTTTTTTCACAGTTCCAATTTTAAAAACATTTTAAAAAACATTAAAAGACCCAAAATGTTTAGAAACACCCCAAAACAATGGTTAGAATTTTTTTTTTTTTAAAGCTTCCTTTTTTGTGTAAAGGAAGACAAACGTTATGTTATATATTTGCGTGGGAATGTCTGGAACTGTTGCTATATGCCGACATATATGTTAGTTTAACTTGGTGTTTTAAGGTTTGTGTGGGTGTGTAAGTTGCATATCAGTGGGTGTATTAGTGTGTGGTTGGGTATGTGAGTGACTGCATGGGTGAGTTATGGGTGTATACGCGGGAGTATGGGTGAGTGAGTTGCTGTTTGAGTGGCTGTATGGGTGAGTGAGTGGCTGTATGGGAGACTGAATGGGTATGTGAACAGCTGTATAGGTGAGTGACTGTCTGTGTGAGTGGCTGTATGAGTGAGTGCGAGGCAGTTTGAGTGGATGTATGGGTATGTAAGTGGGTATATGAGTGGGTGTTTGGGTGGGTGAGTGAGTGGGTATATGAGTAGCTATATGAGTGAGGGTGTGAGTGTATGAGTTGCATTATAGGCGAGTGAGTGAGTGTGTGAGTGGCTGTATGGGTGAGTGAGTGGCTATGTCAGTCTGTGGGTAGGTGTGACAGTAAATATATCAGTGTGTGAGTGTCTGTATGGGTGAGTGGTGGTATGAGTAGCTGTGTGGGTGTGCGAGTAGCTGTGTTGTTGTGTAAGTAGATGTGTGGGTGTGTGAGTGGCTGTATGGGTGAGTGAGTGTGTGAGTGGTTACATGAATGAGTGGCTGGATTGGTGTGTAAGTGGGTATGTGAGTAGCTTAATCAGTGAGGGAGTGGGTGTGTGAGTGGGTGTATAGATGGGTGAGTGAGTGGCTGTGTCATTGGGTCTATGGGTGAGAGAGTGGGTGTGTCACTAGCTAGATGGGTGAGTGAGTGGCTGTGTAAGTGGATGTACAGGTGAGTGTGGGTGCATGTGTCAGTGGCTGTATGGGTCAGTGAATGGGTATGTTAGTGTGTGTATAGGTTAGTGAGTGGCTCTGAGAGTAGATGTATTGATGCATAAGTGGGTATGTGAGTGCCTCTATGGATCTGTGAGTGGCTGTATGTGTGTGTGAGTGCATGTGTGTGGCTGTATGAGTGAGTGAGTGGCAGCATGAGTGGCTGTATGGGTGTATAAGTGGGTATGTGAGGGGGTGTATGGGTGAGTGAATGGCTGTGTCAGTGTGTGGGTGGGTGTGACAGTGGCTGTGTTGTTATATAAGTGGGTGTGTAAGTGGCTATATGGATGAGTGAGTGGGTGTGTGAGTAGCTGTGTGGGTGTGCGAGTGAGTGTGAGTGGTTGCATGAGTGAGTGGCTGGCCCTGTGAGTGGCTGTATTGGTGTGTAAGTGGGTGTGTGAGTGGCTGTATCAGTGAGTGAGTGGGTGGGTGTGTGAGGGGGTGTATAGGTGGGTATGTGAGTAGTTGTGTCGGTGGCTGTATGGGTGAGTGAGTGGGTGTGTCACTAGCTGTATGGGTGAGTGGCTGTGTAAGTGTCTGTATGGGTGAGTGTGGGTATGTGTGTCAGTGGCTGTATGGGTCAGTGAATGGGTGTGTGAGTGTGTTTATAGGTGAGTGAGAATGTGTATTGATGTATAAGTGGGTGTGTGAGTGGCTGTATGGGTAAGTGAGTAGGTGTCTGAGTAGCTGTATGGGTATGTGAGTGGCTATATGACTAGCTGTGTGGGTGAGCAAGTGGAATGTTAGAGGCTCTATGGATGAGTGAGTGGTTGTGTGAGTACTTGTATGGGTCCGTGACTGGGTATGTGAGTGATTGTATGGGTGTGTGAGTGGGTGTATGAGAAGTTGTATAGGGGTGTGAGTGGTTCTGTAGAAGATGTCATCAGTGATATCATTTGAGATATCATCAGTGATGTCATCAGTGATGTCACTGACTGTGTCATGAGTAATGTAATATGTAAGCTCATAAGCACTGCATTGCGGGACGTAATTTATAGTTAGCTCAGGTAACTATAACTGCTGAATTTCAATGGCTTTGTACAAGCAAAATCTGAGCCTATTAGTCCCTATAACCTTTGTTTTTTTCAGTAAATTTCCAAGGTTTTTTATATTTTATTTCCTAACAATAACGCCCCTGTAACATTTGTTTTTTTAGTGAATGTCTATGGTTTTTAAATATTATTTCCTAACTATTATATCCCTGTAACCTTTCTTTTTTGGGGGGGAATTTCTTAGTTTTTTTAAATTTTATTTCCTAACTGTATACTGTAACATTTGAGAGTGAGTGTGTGAGTGAGTGCATGAGTGTCTCAGTGAGTGTGTGAGTGAGTGTCTCACTGGGTGTGTGAGTGGGTGTGTGAGTGTCTGAGTGGGTTTGTGAGTGGGTGTGAGTGCTGAGTGGGTTTGCAAGCACCTCCATGAGTTTGTAAGTCAGTCTGTGAGTGAATGCATGAGTGGGTCCCTGAGAGGGTGCATGAGTCTCTGAATTGGTCTGTGAGTGGATGTATGAGTCTGAGTGGATCTGTGAGTCGGCGTCCGAGTCTCTGAGTAGGTCTGCGACTGGGTGTCAGACAGTATAAGTGGTTCTGTAAGTAGATGCATGAGTGTCTGTCTGGATCTGTGAGTGGGTGCATGAGTGCCTGAGTGGGTTTGTGAGTGGGTATGAGAGTGTCTGAGTGCACCTGTGAGAGGGTGCATGAGTGTCTAAGTAGGTCTATGAGTGGGTGTCAGAGTGGGTCTGTGAGTGCCTGAGTATGTGAATGGCTGTCTAAGTGTCTGTGGGGAGTGTCAGTAGCTGTGTCAGTGACTGGGCCACAATGGAACTGCACCTGCCCCTTTATCCAAAATGAGCCCACAGTTTTGCAAAAAATATCTACCCAAGTGGAGTACTTTCTACTGGTTAATTACTAAGTGCTACCTTCTTGGGTAAATGTCCATTAGATAATCTACCCTACAGCTGCGTAATGGAGCACGACAAAATGTCACCAGTGACCTTGTGTGCATTTTGGCAATGTGATTGTTCCTTGTGCATCTTAATTCAAAAATTTGTGATAACATGAATCTTCCTATAGAGAAGACCACAAGAGTACATAGAGGTAAATTTCCACCAAACAAAGATCCTTCTTCTCAACTATATGAAGTAAGTGCTTCTTTCTTTGGTGGAGAACTCCTCATATTCCTGGGTATCAAGACCACTTCACTAAAGCCGGTGAGAAATGCACTCAGGGGCCACTTGCTAAGCTGTCTATCATCCTGGTAAAAGGCTGGAAGACCTTTGCATGCTACTAAGGTAGGCGGGGCCACACAGGTGAAGCTTCCGAGTGATTAGGACATTGGAATGCTTGTAGTAATTTAAAGGGAGAACCATGGACTCTGCTCTCCCCTTTCAAGCACAAGGTATAACCCACTCTTCACAGTTACTACAGATTGCTGTCCGATAGATCAACGTTGCATTCACCTCCACAAAGAATTTCTGATCATCTTTCAATGTGGAATCACCAGGAAAACACACTTGCTTTGCCTATGTCAAGCCCAGGAGGTCAGGATCATTTGTCCTTTGTAGAAGTGGAGCTTCAATTGGAGCACCTGCTATGTTTCCATATATAAGTGCTTCCTGTTAGGTGAGGGGAGCTGCATGGCCTCCCTCCCTGGGCCGATTTTGGTTCCGGGGACCCCATCCCTTGGGGTCTGACCAATTATTAGAAGGGAAGGGGGGGTCACGTGGTCCCCCTCCCTGGGCTGGTTTTGGCCCCAGGGAACCCATCCCCCGGGGACCAGTCTCTTGTTCATGGGTGCCCTGGAGCCCGCTCATGATATCCAATGCACAGTGTTGGGGGGAGCCTCAATGCCCCCATAATCCCTGACATTGCTCCCGCACACAGGGAACTGCTAAATATGCAGCTCCCTGTGTACAAGAGCAATCCTTTCATCTGTTTCAGACAAAAACTCCGCTCCTAGCAAGCTATAGTTAGGACCTAGTTTCCATAGGAAGAGAGTTTTTGTTTTGCCTATAACTTTGGCGTCATATGACGAATCCTCAAGAAATTTTCAAAACCAATATGATGCTCACATCAGCTGCTGTCTTAAAAGTTTTGTGGTGATCCGTCAAGTTGGTGCCAAAAAGGGGGTTCCCAAACGCATATTTCCCATGTTAATTTCATAGAGATTTTAGACATGACTAAAGCCTGAACCGCTGAACAGAATTACACCAAATTTGGCAGAAAGCTAGATCTTGGTCCAGAAAGTAACCTTTTTGTAAATTGAAATATTAAGGTAAAACCACATTTGTATATGTAGGGACGTGGATCCTCCGAGGACCTGACAATCCCCGTGCTGAAATCTGAGTGATGCCAACACTTCAACCATATATATCAGGATTAACTACCTGTTAATTTCCTCTCTTCCACTGAGGATTTAATGCTGGTAGATGCGGGCAAGGTGATCATCTAAGCAAGTAAAAGAGGACAATCATGTATTATGCAATCAGATCAAGGTACATATATAGTAAAGGAAATTTTATATGAACTGACTTATGATGGTGAAAAAATAGGAAGTAAAGGGCCCCAAATTAGAAATTCAAATATATTTAAAAAAACTAAATATAATGTACTTATGATAGGGAATGAATCCTAACAAATGAAATCAGGTATAGGCATAAAAAATGTGCAAGGCTAGAAAATAAGGATTAGTTCCTTATTTCAGGAAATGACTAATTCTAAATGCTTTTTCTTCATATCTTTTTAGTAGACATATGCACAGGAGAATGAGATCTGCAGCACGTCGTGGACAAGTCAATCAGATAAGTAGAGATACCAATTTAGTAAACATTGTACAGCTTAGCATTACCGCCTTTTGTAGACAACTTGGATTCTTTATAGGTTTTGTGTGTTTCCTTCTTTTTTTGTAGGTTTCCTGGAGTGGCGAGGCTTGTGCCCTTAGGAGAGATAAGGGCCGATACAGTGAAAGCATGGATCGAGAGCCGGCATTCAACAACCCGGTGAGGAACCTCCAGACATGATGTGTGGTGACCCGGAAGCAGCTGAGTGAAAAGATAGGTCGGAAGACGTGCACGTCAGCTCTTCCATCCGTGTGACAACCTTTATCCACGGTTATGCCCACCCCTTCTTCAAATATGATTGGGAGTGGAGCAATTGGGACACCCGCAGCCGTGGGGTCCACCATATCCCTGGGGCTAGCTACTACAATGAGGGGGGCCAGACAGCCCCCCTCATTGAGTCATGGATGGCCCTGGGGGACCTTCATCCCCCAGGGCCGGCTCCTGCTACCTTCCGAGTTGCCCACCCTCGGGAGGTAACTGTTTGCTTTTGCTTGGTGAGAGCTGACAGCTCCCGCCAAGCAAAAGCAAACATAACTCCGCTTTCTGCAAGCAGGAGCTGTCGAAAAGCTCATGCTTGCAGAAAGTGGACTTTTCATCTGTTTCCCTGCGTGCAAATATGCATGCAGGAAAACAGATGAAATCATTGCTCTTACATCAGCCCTCTGTCTGTGAGAGCAATGCTGACTTCCGCAGGAGGTGATGAGCCAGCTGGGACTGGGGGAGGCGTTGAGGCTCACCCGCGGTCACATTGCACACAGGTGACATGGCCGGGGCCCTCTCCCCGGGTCAATTTAGGCCCCAGGGGACCTCCATCACCCAGGGCCCAGCTTCATAAATAATTAATATAAAATAAGGGAAGGGGCCAATTGGCCCTCCTGTACGTGCAAATTTCGGCCCCAGGGACCCCATCCCCTGGGGCTCAGCCATTGTACTATGGGAGGGGGACCATAGGGACCCCCCCTCGGGCTGATTTCAGCCCAAGGACCTCATCCCGGCCATGTCACCTGGGTGCCCCCAGGGTGCAGTGGGAATGCAGGGGAGCCTTATGGCCCCAGTGGTCCCAGCCGGCTCCTTGCCACCTGCGGGAGCTGGCATTGCTCTGACAGACAGGGGGCTGCTGAAAGTAAGTTCTCTGTCTGTCAGAGCAATGTTTTCATCTGTTTCCCTGCACGCATACTTTGCCAAAGCTGTTTGACTGCTACCACTTGCAGAAATTGGAGTTATATTTGCTTTTGCTTCGCAAGAGCTGTCAGCTCCCACCAAGCAAAAGCAAATAGCTACCTCCCAAAGGTAGGCACCTCAGGAGGTAGCAGGAGCTTACCCTGGGGGGTGGTGGTTTCCAGGACCATCCATGGCTCCACGAGAGAAGCCATGCAGCCCCCCTCATTGTAGTAGTTAGCTCTGGGGAGGAGGTGGTCCCTGGGGCTGCGGGGGGGGCAGTATGTTCCCCCTCGCATTAATTTTAACTTCAGCATGGGGGGATTGCAGTACCCGGGACTGTGGGGAAGGCCATACAGGACCCCCACATTTATTTTATCTTTATCCCCGGGGAGGTGGCAGGGGGAGGCTGTGTGGGCCCCCGCATTAGTTTACCTTTAGCCCCAGGGAGGTGGCTATTATAAGCCATAGAAGAGGTACCCATGCACCCCCCTCCTGCATACATCTGCTCATGCCCCCAGGACCTGGCCCACCCGGGGGCTAAACATTTGAGAAGCACGGGAACCTGCACTTATTATTTTTTTTTAAACTGGAGGGAGCCACAGATCTAGGGCTGCTCCCACTGAAAGTTAGAAAACAAAATGGTTGTTTACCGTGGCAGGTTCACTCTGGGACCTCACCATCACATCTAGGGTGTCAGGGTATTCCTAGCCTGCCCTCTTTTCTTTTTTGTAAGTGGTTTTTGGGGGGCTTGGCTGAAGCCAAGTCCCAGGATTGCTGCCAACACTTCATGCTTAAAGAGTGGCAGCCAATCAGATTTCAGCACGGGGACTGTCGGATCCTCGGAGGATCTGCTCCCCTATACATACAAATTTGGTTTTGCCCTTAATATTGCCAAAACTACTGAACAGATTTACTCCAATTTACAAAAAGATACCTTTCTGCCAAACTTGGTGTAATTCCGTTCAGCGCTTCGGGCTGTAGTCATGTCTAAAATCTCTATAGGAATTAACATGGTGAAACCCCGTTTTAGGACGCCCCCCTTTTTCTCGGCCCCCGCTTGACGGATCATCACGAAACTTTGAAGACAGCAGCTGAAGTAAACATTGTATTAGTTGTGAACATTTCGCAGGAATTTGTCAAATGACCCCAAAGGTATTTACAAAACAAAAAATGCTCTTCCTATGGAAGCTAGGTCCAAATTATAACAACCTACTGGTGTCCACCAGTATATATATATATATATATATATATATATCATCTGCACAGGTTGGGTATGAAAAATCTATACATATTTACCTTTCGATATTTTGTCCCTTGATATTCTGTCTATGATAATAAGGTGCTGCAATATTCCCTACTCCATATTTAAGAGGCACAATCATCCTTGGGAGCCAGATCAATGCCAGTTTTTCAGGTTACCAACTCATTATTTTAACACGTTTCATTTACATTATTGTATAGGAATGTATCTTGTGTGGACTGTGAGAAGTTGGCCTGGTATATGCTGTCCACTAGTTATAGTGGGCACCTTGCACCAGTCCAAACGACCGTTATTGATGATAGGTTTAAAGACAACCTTTATTGAAAGCTATCCTAGTGGTAGCTATGGAGAGCAGCCTTCAGGCTAAGTCTTGAAGGAGTGTAAAGCAGCTTGGTTTACCAGATTATAACCTCTTGAATGACCAAATGAAAGGAGAACCACACAAGGTATATATATAAAATATATGTATTTATTTCTAAACACTAACTACTAATCTCTTTATGAGATTAGAGTCCAAGATACACAATATCACAGTATAAAAACAACAGTAAATAGCACAATATACACGGCCCCAGGGGGGGACCAAACCATATATTAAGAAAGTGGTATAAGAACCACGACTTGACTAGACACAGTGCCTAGAGCACGTAGAATCGCTGGGACCCCAAGGAACCACCCAAGGTAGTGACACAGGCGACCCACGGGGGGCGTGTGCAGTGTGAGAACACAGCCGCGAGCGCCGTAGGATTCCATGAGGAAAGTCGCGGTTAGAATTTTAAAGCAAAAGGACACTTAGAAGAGGACTTTGAGCAAACCCCTTTAGACTTAAGGGGTTCTAGGGCCAACACCCACGGGAGCACCGTAGTACTCGAGTTACCTCACCCAGGGGAGCCGGGTGCATAGGTGTCGGGAATCGTCGTTGATTTCAATGGCGATCTGCTGCAAAGTGCTGCTGCGTGAAGAAGGAAAGTGTCCGGTGTGATCCAAGCCTGGATCGAAGATGTGAAGAACCTGAAAGCAGAGGGGACAGAGTCTGGGTCACTAGCCAGTGACCAGGAGCGGAGCAATCGAATGCCCACCGATGTCGGGTGCTTCAGGTGCGAAGAGGTGAAGCTTGACTCTGCAGCCACGGGGTCCCGGAGACGTCAAGGATGACCACGAGCCGGATTTGAGCTGTCCACAAAGGATGTCGAGTGCTGGGGTGTCGGTGCTCGTATTGAACCCAACAAGCCTTGGCAACAGCAACCCATGCAGGAAGAGAAGAGATGCTTCTGTGCAGACCAGCAAGGTCCTGGGGACTCCCCAAGCAATGGAGAGTCAGGGCACGTCTGGAGCAACCAGAGAAGCCCAGTAAAAGTTAGTGTTGCCTTCTTGAGGATCCACAGGTCAACGGACCAGGGATCGCAAAGGGACCCGAATCACAAAATGGCAGCCCACGGAACACTCGTTGAGTATAGGCCTGCAATCTTCGGTGTGATCACTGCTCGGGGTCAGGGCTACAGGTAACCCAAAGCTCAGCCTCAGGGGTTGCCGGAAAGCTGATGCTTCTGCAAATGGACGCGGTGCCCAGGGGTTCGGGTTGCACGGTCACCACGAGGGATACGGGCCTCAGACTTGCTGTGGGCACAGATCGACCTCTAGGACCTCGGAAAACCCACCTCCTGTGTGGCAATATTCTTCGGAGTCCGTCGGAGCTTCGGAGATGCCAACTGGTCAGTTGCGTTAAAGGTGCCTGCCTTGCAGGGGAGTAACTCCTTTACTCCAAGGGAGATTCTTCAGTCATCCAGCATTGTGCAGATCGTCGAAGTACTTGGTTTCTGTGTCAGAGTTTAGTCCAGGTGTAATCTAAAGTCCTGTAGTCAGGGGTTCCTACTTTATACCCAAGGAAGGGGTGGGACAAACTCTGGGGACCCACCTATGGGAGGGTCAGGAAAGAGGGGTGGCTACACCCATTTCCTTTGTCTAGTTTCGCGCCAGAGCAGGGGCTGGTAGCCCCTGCAACCGGTTTGAGCTGGACTATGCACAGGGACACCAAATGTGCCCCCAGTGCAGACTTCAAAGCACTCTTGGAGTGCACCCACCCAGCCCCAATACACTAAAGCCTGTCTGGGAGGTGGTCACACCTCCCTGTGACAGGAAACCTATTGTCCAGGCCTCCCCTGCCGGAGTTTCGTCCAACAGCAGGAGGGCAGACTCGTGTCTGTGGCTGCAGCATCCATTTTGTGATGCCAGGGTTCTGTTAAACTGGTACCGGGTGTACCGGTGGTGCCATGTTTCTCCTTGTAGTAGGGTGGAATCATACCTCCCACCCAAGTTACTGGGGTGGAGGTATGATTCCAAGGTGTTTGACACCAAACACAACATGTTTCCATGCAGCCATTCTCAAGTTAGCATTTACCGCGAGGTCATAATGCACTTAAGAGTATATGGTCGGGCTGCATTACAAACAACCCCGGAATGAAGATTCCGAAAGCTGCAGAGGTGCTCTGCTCATGCATGAGCACCCTCTCACATGAAACCCAGCACCCTGCCTTCAGGATTGTTAAGGCCGGCCATAGGGGTGACTGATAGGTTTACATGTGCAGTGATATGGAGAGATATAAGGAACCTATATCTCAGTAAGGGGTGCATATACCACCTTACACAGGCTGCAGTAGCAGACCTGGGGTGTCATTTTAAAAGGCTTCCCAGGGGTGGCACAATACATGCTGCAGCCCCTGGTAGGCCTCTGGGGTACCTATGCCCTGGGTACATAGTATACCATATACTAGGGACTCACAAGGGTACCCCAGAATCCAATCTGGAGTGTACCTAAAGTACATACAGTCAATTTAGAGTAGAAAGCAGATAGACTGGGTTCCTGATTAGCAGGGCCTCAGTCTGGCTAAGTCGAAAAACAGTGAAACATCAGCAAAAAGTGGGGGTAACTATAAGAAGCAGATCCTACTCTCCTACACAACCCCCCTCCCAAACGTCAGGACATTAAACTAACCTTGACCAGTTGAGTCTTCATGTTATAAGTGGAAATATCTGGAGAGTTCATCTGCATTGGGGTCCCAGCGATTCTACATGCTCTAGGTCTATGTTCCACTGTATAGTCCATCCCCTGTAGGGAAATGGACCACCTCAAAAGTTTGGGGTTTTCACCCTTCATCTGTTTTAGCCATAAGAGGGGCTTGTGGTCTGTCTGAACAATGAAGTGAGTGCCAAACAAGTATGGCCTCAGCTTCTTCAAGGCCCAAACCACAGCAAAGGCCTCCCTCTCAATGGCTGACCAACGTTTCTCTCTGGGGGTCAGCCTTCTGCTAATAAAAGCTACTGGCTGATCCTGACCTTCATCATTCAATTGTGATAGCACAGCCCCTACCCCCAACTCAGATGCATCTGTTTGGACAATGAATTGCTTGGAGTAATCAGGACTTTGCAGAATGGGAGCAGTGCACATGGCCTGCTTCAGGTCATCAAATGCCTTTTGACAGCTAACTGTCCATTGAACTTTCTTGGGCATTCTTTTAGAAGTCAAGTCATTCAAAGGGGTCACTATGGATCCATAACCTTTGACAAATCTTCTATAGTACCCAGTCAGGCCCAAGAAAGCTCTGACCTGAGTCTGGGTAGTTGGAGCAACCCAGTCCATATGGTCTGGATTTTGCTCTGCAAGTGTTGAACCTGGCCTCCACCCACAAGGTGGCCCAGGTACACAACCTGACTCTGCCCTATCTGGCACTTGGTGGCCTTGATAGTTAGGCCTGCTTTCTGCAGGGCCTCCAAAACATTTCGCAGGTGGACCAGGTGATCCTCCCAGGTGGAGCAAAAGACAGCAATATCATCTAGATATGCTGCACTATAGGCTTCCAGGCCTGTAAGGACTTTGTTCACCAACCTTTGAAAAGTGGCAGGTGCATTTTTCAAACCAAAGGGCATCACCACAAATTGGTAGTGCCCACTAGGGGTAGAAAATGCTGTTTTGGCTTTTGCATCCTCAGCTAGTCTGATTTGCCAGTAGCCAGCTGTCAGGTCAAATGTGCTGAGAAACTTGGCTGAGGCCAAAGTGTCTATGAGCTCATCTGCCCTAGGGATTGGATGGGCGTCAGTCCTAGTGACTGCATTGAGACCTCTGTAGTCTACACAAAACCTCATCTCTCTCTTACCACCCTGGGTATGAGGTTTAGGCACTAAGACTACTGAACTAGCCCAAGGGCTATCTGAGGGTTCAATCACTCCCAAATCCAACATCTTCTGGACTTCAGTCCTGATGCAGTCCCTGACATGGTCAGGTTGCCTGTAAATCTTATTTTTAACAGGCAGACTGTCCCCAGTGTCCACTTTATGAGTGCACCAGGTAGTCTGACTTGGAGTCAGAGAGAACATATGTCTGAACTGATTGAGAACTTTTCTGCAATCAGTTTGCTGCTGGTCAGTGAGGCTGCCTGCCAAGGCTACACCATCTACTGATCCATCATCAGGGTTCTGAGAGAGCAGGTCAGGGAGTGGATCACTCTCTTCCTCCTGTCCCTCATCAGTAGCCATGAGCAAGCCCATGTCTGCCCTGTCAACATATGGTTTCAGTCTGTTGACATGGAGCACCCTGTGGGGGCACCTGGGAGTTCCAAGGTCCACCAGATAGGTAAC
Organism: Calotriton arnoldi; assembly: GCA_963921515.1. Taxonomy (NCBI): domain Eukaryota; kingdom Metazoa; phylum Chordata; class Amphibia; order Caudata; family Salamandridae; genus Calotriton; species Calotriton arnoldi. Next base: position 2,740,137 of record CAWUFW010000516.1, on the reverse strand, counting down.
CTCTCCCTTCTGTTTAACAATTGTATGGGGGCCACTCCACTTGTCTTGGAGGGCTGCTGGGGCCACAGGCTCCAACACCCATACTTTCTGTCCTGGCTGATAAACAGTCAACACAGCCTTTTGGTCATGCCAGGCTTTTTGTAATTCCTGGCTAGCCTCAAGGTTTTTAGTTGCCTTCTTCATGTACTCAGCCATCCGGGAGTGGAGACCAAGTACATAGTCCACAATATCCTGTTTAGGGGGTTTGAGAGGTAACTCCCATCCCTCCTTCACTAGACACAATGGACCCCTAACTGGATGTCCAAACAGAAGCTCAAATGGGCTGTAACCAACCCCCTTCTGTGGAACCTCTCTGAAGGCAAAGAGAAGGCAGGGCAAAAGTATGTCCCATCTGCGCCTAAGCTTTTCTGGGAGACCTTTAATCATGCCCTTCAAGGTTTTGTTGAACCTTTCAACTAAACCATTGCATTGTGGGTGATAGGGGGTGGTAAATTTATAATTTACTCCACACTCCTTCCACATAGCAGTCAAGTAACTAGACATGAAGTTTGCATCTCTGTCTGATACTACCTCCTTAGGAAAACCCACCCTGGAAAAGATTCCCAGGAGGGCCCTTGCCACCACAGGAGCTGTGGTGGTCCTGAGGGGAATTGCTTCGGGGTACCTAGTGGCATGGTCCACCACCACCAGGATAAATCTGTGCCCAGATGCTGTTTGAGGATCTAGGGGACCAACAATGTCAATCCCTACCCTCTCAAAGGCAACCCCCACCACAGGTAGTGGTATCAGGGGGGCCTTTGTAGTGCTACCTGCCTTACCACTGGCCTGACAGGTAACACAGGAGCGACAAAACTCCTTGGTGTCTTCAGACATATGAGGCCAATGAAAGGGAGGGACAATTCTGTCCCAAGTCTTATTTTGGCCTTGGTGTCCTGCCAATGGGATATCATGTGCTAGGGTCAATAGGAAGCTCCTAAACTTCAGAGGTATAACCAACCTCCTGGTGGCTCCAGGCTTGGGGTCTCTACACTCTGAATAAAGGAGTCCATCATCCCAGTAGATCCTATGGGTACCACTAGCACTCCCAGCAGCCTCAGCAGCAGCTTGCTGTCTGAGGGGTTCAAGAGAGGGGCAGCTCAGTTGCTCCTGGCTCAGATCTGCCCTGGAAGGGCCCCCTGTCCCCAAGAACTCAACCTGATCAGGTTCAAGCTCCTCTGGGACAGTTCCTTCTTCAGGACTGAGATCATCTCCCTCAAGAGACTGATCTGCATTCTGAGGCAGGGGGGAAGACACTGCCTTAACCCTACTGCTCCTCCTCTTGGGAGGCACCTAGTCCATTCTTCCAGAATCCAGGGCCTGTTCAGTTTTAGACATTTTTGCCTGTGACCTGGTCATAGCAAACACATCTGCAGGGATGCCCAACATTTCTGCATGGGTCCTGAGCTCAACTTCAGCCCAAGCTGAACTTTCCAAATCATTTCCAAGCAAGCATTCAACAGGGAGGTCTGCACTTACCACAACCTTCTTAGGGCCAGTTACCCCTCCCCAGGAGAAATTAACAACTGCCTGGGAATGGTCTGTCCTGACATTGCTAGCGTTGGTCACTTGGTACATTTCACCAAGTATGATCTGCTCAGGGGCTACAAGATCTTTTGTCACCATTGTGACACTTGCTCCTGTGTCCCTGAATGCCAAAGCCTCTCTTCCATTATTTAAGGGTTGCTGTCTGTATTTGCCCAGCTTACTGGGACTCACATAGGAGGACATATCCATGCCTCCATCACAGATCAGTACAGCCTGAGTTGGAACTCTGACTAGGCCAGAGTCCATCTCAGATCCCAGGGTTAACCCTACTACACCCTTATTTGGAACACCACCACTTGGAGCTGAACTAGGGGGAACAGTTTCCTTAGGGGCAATGGTGGCTGGAGTTGAGTCTTTGTACAATCACTAGTCCAATGGGTTTTCTGCTTACAGATTTTACACCATGGTTTCTTTTGGCCTTTTCCTTTGTTAGATTGGGACTCCCCACCAGATGCAGATTTTTGGGGCCCTTGAGAAGACTTCTTGTCTTTACCCTTCTCCCCACCCTTATCAGAGTTCTTAGAATCTTGCTTCTTAGAGTCACCACCTTGGTTCTGAACCTTCTGCCTCACCCTGGTTCTGACCCACTTGTCTGCCTTCTGGCCCAATTCTTGGGGAGAGGTCAGATCAGAGTCCACCAGGTACTGATGCAACAGTTGATTTTGACAGTTGTTAAGGATCTGCTCTCTCATGATCACATTATACAATCCTTTAAAATCACACACTTTACTGCCAAGTAACCAGCCTTCCAGAGCCTTAGTAGCACAATCAACAAAGTCAACCCAGTCCTGAGTCTGTGCCTTTTGGGTATCTCTGAACTTTAACCTGTATTGTTCAGTGGTTAGGCCAAACCCTTCAATCAGAGCACTCTTCAGGACTTTGTAGTTGTCAGCATCCTCTTCTCTTACAGTGAGGAGCTTGTCTCTACCTTTGTCTGCAAAGGAGAGCCACAAGATTGCTGCCCACTGCTCCTGAGGGACCCTCTGTACCTTACAGGCCCTCTCAAGTGCAGTTATCCACTTGTGGATGTCATCCCCACTCTGGTAGGGAGGGACAATCTTGTTCAGGTTCCTATGGTCATGAGGATGATCTCTACCTTTAGGGACACTGCTGCTGCCACCATGGGACCGTAGTCCCAATTTCTGAGAAGCTCTCTGAAGCTCCAGGGATTCCCTGTCTAAGGCCAATTGCTCTCTCTTGATTCTGAGCTTAGCTCTCTCAAACTCAAGCAGTTGGCATTTCTTCTCATAAGAGGATGCCCTTTTATGAGAAGCAGAGGACCCTATAGATGTACCAGAATGATTAGATTCCAGAGAAGGAGATCTTGATCTTCTTGATAGACTATTAACCCTTCCAGGTGGGGTGAAGAGAACCCCACTGGGGTCTCCTTCCTCACCTTCAGGAAGAATTGGATTTTCCAGGTTGGAATCATTTTGATCCCCCTGGCCAGCATCAGAGTCTGGGTCATAGTAGTTTTCACTACCTGGCCTTTCCTCTTCAGCTGCCCCACCCCCTTTGCCAACCTCATCACACCCTGGGGTCTTTCTGAGGTCATCTTCAAGTAACATCTTTATGAGATGTTGGGCGGTTGGGCTTTTCCCTGTCTTCAATTTCCTTGAGGCACACATAGCCCTCAACTCTTGGTATGAGACATGGTCATACTTAGTTGGGAGAGACCCACTGGTTTCTGCCCTTGAAGACATGACTAGTGTGGTGTGGTGTATGCACCTACCTACTCTAGTGGGGCCTACTAAACTCTCTTGAGTTGTAGAAAGGGGGTGCTAAGCCCTTGACACACAACTCTAAGTTCAGTAGAACTTACTGTATTCTAAACTTGATTTATATGTACCTATGTACCCATAGTGGTTTTCAGTTAGTCACTCAAAGAGATTATCTGGTAAAGCAATAGCAAGCTTGAATCCCACACGCTGCACACCAATGTGAGAAGTTGGCCTGGTATATGCTGTCCACTAGTTATAGTGGGCACCTTGCACCAGTCCAAACGACCCTTATTGATGATAGGTTTAAAGACAACCTTTATTGAAAGCTATCCTAGTGGTAGCTATGGAGAGCAGCCTTCAGGCTAAGTCTTGAAGGAATGTAAAGCAGCTTGGTTTACCAGATTATAACCTCTTGAATGACCAAATGAAAGGAGAACCACACAAGGTATATATATAAAATATATGTATTTATTTCTAAACAATAACTACTAATCTCTTTATGAGATTAGAGTCCAAGATACACAATATCACAGTATAAAAACGACAGTAAATAGCACAATATACACTGGCCCAGGGGGGGACCAAACCATATATTAAGAAAGTGGTATAAGAACCACGACTTGACTAGACACAGTGCCTAGAGCATGTAGAATCGCTGGGACCCCAAGGAACCACCCAAGGTAGTGACACAGGAGACCCACGGGGGACGTGTGCAGTGTGAGAACACAGCCGCGAGCGCCGTAGGATTCTATGAGGAAAGTCGCGGTTAGAATTTTAAAGCAAAAGGACACTTAGAAGAGGACTTTGAGCAAACCCCTTTAGACTTAAGGGGTACTAGGGCCAACACCCACGGGAGCACCGTAGTACTCGAGTTACCTCACCCAGGGGAGCCGGGTGCATAGGTGTCAAAGGGTGTCGGGAATCGTCGTTGATTTCAATGGCGATCTGCTGCAAAGTGCTGCTGCCGTGAAGAAGGAAAGTGTCCGGTGTGATCCAAGCCTGGATCGAAGATGTGAAGAACCTGAAAGCAGAGGGGACAGAGTCTGGGTCACTAGCCAGTGACCAGGAGCGGAGCAATCGAATGCCCACCGATGTCGGGTGCTTCAGGTGCGAAGAGGTGACGCTTGACTCTGCAGCCACGGGGTCCCAGAGATGTCAAGGACAACCAGGAGCCGGATTCCAGCTGTCCCATGAAGGATGTCGAGTGCTGGCATGTCGGTGCTCAGATTGAACCCAACAAGCCTTGGCAACAGCAACCCACGCAGGAAGAGAAGAGATGCTTCTGTGTGGACCAGCAAGGTCGTGGGGACTCCCCAAACAATGGAGAGTCAGGGCACGTCTGGAGCAACCAGGGAAGCCCAGTAAAAGTTAGTGTTGCCTTCTTGGGGATCCACAGGTCAACGGACCAGGGATCGCGAAGGGACCTCGAGAGGAATCACAAAATGGCGGCCCACGGAACACTCGTTGAGTGTAGGCCTGCAATCTTTGGTGTGATCACTGCTCGGGGTCAAGGCTACAATAACCCAAAGGTCAGCCTCGGGGGTTGCCGGAAAGCTAATGCTTCTGCAAATGGACGCGGTGCCCAGGGGTTCGGGTTGCACGGTCACCACAAGAGATACGGGCCTCAGAATTGCTGTGGGCACAGATCGACCTCTAAGACCTCGGAAAATCCACCTCCTGGGTGGCAATATTCTTCGGAGTCCATCGGAGCTTCGGAGATGCCAACTGGTCAGTTGCATTAAAGGTGACTACCTTGCAGGGGAGTAACTCCTTTACTCCAAGGGAGATTCTTCAGTCATCCAGCGTTGTGCAGATCGTCGAAGTACTTGGTTTCTGTGTCAGAGTTTAGTCCAGGTGTAATCTAAAGTCCTGTAGTCAGGGGTTCCTACTTTATACCCAAGGAAGGGGTTGGACAAACTCTGGGGACCCACCTATGGGAGGGTCGGGAAAGAGGGGTGGCTACACCCATTTCCTTTGTCCAGTTTCGTGCCAGAGCAGGGGCTGGTAGCCCCTGCAACCGGTTTGAGATAGACTATGCACAGGGACACCAAATGTGCCCCCAGTGCAGACTTCAAAGCACTCTTGGAGTGCACCCACCCAGCCCCAATACACTAAAGCCTGTCTGGGAGGTGGTCACACCCCCCTGTGACAGGAAACCTATTGCCAGGCCTCCCCTGCCGGAGTTTCGTCCAGCAGCAGGAGGGCAGACTCGTGTCTGTGGCTGCAGCATCCATTTTGTGATGCCAGGGTTCTGTTAAGCTGGTACCGGGTGTACCGGTGGTGCCATGTTTCTCCCTCTAGTAGGGTGGAATCATACCTCCCACCCCAGTTACTGGGGTGGAGGTATGATTCCAAGGTGTTTGACACCAAACACGACATGTTTCCATGCAGCCATTCTTAAGTTAGCATTTACCGCGAGGTCATAATGCACTTAAGAGTATATGGTCGGGCTGCATTACAAACAACCCCAGAATGAAGATTCCGAAAGCTGCAAAGGGGCTCTGCTCATGCATGAGCACCCTCTCACATGAAACCCAGCACCCTGCCTTCAGGATTGTTAAGGCCGGCCATAGGGGTGACTGATACGTTTACATGTGCAGTGATATGGAGAGATATAGGTAACCTATATCTCAGTAAGGGGTGCATATACCACCTTACACAGGCTGCAGTAGCAGACCTGGGGTGTCATTTTAAAAGGCTTCCCGGGGGTGGCACAATACATGCTGCAGCCCCTGGTAGGCCTCTGGGGTACTATGCCCTGGGTACATACTATACCATATACTAGGGACTCACAAGGGTACCCCAGAATCCAATCTGGAGTGTACCTAAAGTACATACAGTCAATTTAGAGTAGAAAGCAGATAGACTGGGGTCCTGATTAGCAGGGCCTCAGTCTGGCTAAGTCGAAAAACAGTGAAACATCAGCAAAAAGTGGGGGTAACTATAAGAAGCAGATCCTACTCTCCTACATGGACCCTGCATGACACCTCCTGAACTAAAAGACCAGACAAATAATTCCACTGCTGTTCTTTACAAAGAACTGTTAACGTTTGCAGTATTTGGATTATCAATTCCAGGAAATGTATGTGCGCAAGGGACTTCCTTATCTAAGCCCTTCAACAATGTAAACAGCATGCTCTGTAAATGATTTGCATTTCACCAGATAGAAAGCCAACATGAATGTACGTGCCTTTCGTGAACAATGTCATAAAAAGTATTGGGCATATTTACCAAATATTCCCCCCATGCAGGGCAGCAAGCAAAATTACTGTGCTGTGTTGCACAAAATGGAGACAGGAGAAATGCACTTTAGTGACATAGCTGTTGTCTCCTAGTACTGGTTCACTGTGTGCTGCCTAGCATCAACACAGGCACGCTTGCACCATGGTGCAAGGGTGGCTGGTTACAGGCAGGATTGTTTTTGTGCTGGTAGGGGTACCTTCATGCACAAAAACTATTCTTAAAGGCATTTTCCTCTTTCTATGCATGTTTCAGAATGCAGCACACATAGGAAGAAGAAGTAACCAGAAGAAATATGTTTATCCTCGTTACGCTTGGGTGAGGAAGGCATAGCATTTTGGCACAATCTCAGGTTTACTCACTTTAGTAAATCTGGGATTGTGTCAAAATCAATGGGTGGACACATGGGAACCCCTATGCTCCACCCATGGTATGCCTCCTTGACCCAGGGTAATGCAAGGCAGCTCAATGCTTTAATTTTTGAGGAAAATGCCATGCAAAACCACACAAATCTGATTTGCATGGCTTTGTAAATCTCAGCTAACATTTTACCTCATGGCTGGGCCAAAAGAGTACCACTACCACAACACAAAATGTTAGTAAATCTGGGCCTTTGAATGATGTGATATGTCCAGGCATTTCACTCACACTTCATATTAGGCCTTGAGAGATTAATGGACAGCATAACCTGGCCCCCTGTGTGGCATAGGGGTATGGTCTCTCCCTTCTTTTGGCCTTTTTGGGCATTATTGAGTTTTTCATAGTCCATAGGTTGGTGGCAGAAAAACTCCTTCAAGAGTAAAGAACACATCCCTAACACTGCTCTGCAGATTTACACAACAATATATGCACAGTATATTACAGGGAATTGTATATGGAACACTCGTTGTACTTAAAACTAATCATAGTATATCGTGTTGCACACCTAGTATGGGTACCCCTGGGAATTGGCAGGATCAAGACTGATTTGCGTATGGTTTGTCACTTTTTGTACTTGCACCAACAGGCTAAAAAGAATGGAATGGAATGCTACCCAGAGACAGTGGTTCACCATTTTCTATTCTATTTCTGTTCATTAGTTTATTTCCTCTCTCATTGAGACTGAGTCAGAAAGGTAAGACTAGCCTGTGCATCTGATCTAGCTGTACCTAGGGGTTGAAGGTGCTCCTCATTGATAAGAGCCAATAAGGCAGAAAACTGTCAAGTTTCCTGTGTTACAGTGCAGAGAAGATGTGCCTGAGCAATTCGGGAAAGGCCGAGAGTGATTTGCATATGGTTGGAACACTTCAACAGTGGAACATAAAAGCTAAAAAAAAGCAGAAAAAACAAGGGAGATTCAATAGAGAGGAAAATATATTTAACAATCCTTGCGGCCAGGCCTGTCTCAAGAGAGCTGGGGGCAGCCAGGGCCCTTTGCCCCATGCCCCACACTTTTGGTGGCACATGTTAGTGTTACATATTTGCCTAAGAAAAGGCAGAGAAGAGAAGATTTTTTCCTTCATGATGCAGCTGATGCTGCAGTATAAGATGGCACCAAATAAATAAAATAATAATAAATGATTTCCTTTTGTTACTTTGTGTTATGAAGATTTGTATGACAATCATATCACCCAGAGTGTACCTTGGTACCTAAGAAGGGGGGGAGCTACCCTGACTGATGTCTAATGGAACAGCCTTTTTTTCAGTTTCTTGCAAAATTCTAGGAGGGAGATGGAAGTTCTAATGTGTAATACACGGTCGTTCCAGTCTGTGGGAACCCAGTAAGAAAAGGCAAGACCTCTAGCTCAGTGTCTTCGGGTGCATGGAACGTGGGTGAGCAGGAGGTTGGCAGAGCCTAGGTGTCTGTTGGGGTGTGGAAGTTCATGCGGGTGCTCAGGTATGAGCGGCATCGATTGTGTAGTGCTCTGTAGGTGAGGAGTTTCAAGAGGGTGCGTTTGTTTATGGGGAGTTAGTGGAGGTATCTGAGGTGTTTGGATATGAGAGTGGGAGGTTGAGAATGAGTCTTGCTGCTGCCTTATGAATGACTTGGAGTCTTTTGGTGAGTTGCACAATGATTCTGACGTAGCAGGTGTTTCCATAGTCCAGTCATTTGGTTATCAGCGCTTGAGTGTCAGATCTTTGGGTGTTTAGTGGGAGCCAGCTGAGAACTTCCTTCAGGAGTTTGGGAGTGTAGAAGCATGTGTAGGTTTTAAGGATGGGAACACGCAGGATTTGGTAGTAAGAGGGTTTATTAAGTACAGGAGAGCAACCCCGGAAGGCTCCTCTTCAGGCAACAACAGTTCCAGTTCTGCCTAGCTTCCAAGACAAATGGAAGGTTCAGCATCACTAGGATACCAATGCACATGTTGCTAGGATACAACACATCTCCATTACTAATACAGAATGAATACAATAGCAAAATAAATAATATAAATAAAAAGGTAACAGTGAATACAATATCCTAAAGATGGAAGGAAACAACTAATGGCCAATAAATAAATGGGTGAACAATGAATACAGAATCCTGAAGATGGAAGGAAACACTAATGGTCAATTGCATAAATAATCATTGTGCCAGGTAGGCTTCCTCCTCACACGCGGTTCAACCAAAAGCCTACCATTGCGATTAGACTTGGTAGCCGACTCATCAACTGACTTGTTGGTTGATATATTGCTTGGCTCGATAGCCGACTCATCATCAACCCTAACCTCCCTAGAATCACCACACATTTTCTTTTTCCACGCTTCTCGCTCCAGAGCATTACATAAAGTGACTCTGCGCACATTCCATTTTTTACCGTCAGACAACCATACATTGTTGTAAACCACCTTAGTAACACATTTGGGTGTTGACCATTTTGACATTTTCTGAGTGCCAAGACTGTTAGTTCTGACACAATCACCCACTTTAAAAGTTCTTTTACCTTTCCTTATCTTATCATTATGTCTGCTCACATACTTGGTTTGATGTTTATGAACTCTTTCCTGCAACTTCACCTTGTCTAACAAACGAGTATATATATCCCTTGTGCATCCAAGCAGGAGACACCTTGGTGCTTGGCTGCCTGCCCTTCAAGAGCATGAATGGAGTTTCTAATGTAACAGAATACGGAGTGGTGTGGTAGCTCCACAGCATTTCTTTGACAGCTTCCTTACAATCACAACCACTGCTCTCATTCAATTGCACACACTTCTTTAAAACTCGGTTGAATCTCTCGACGAGACCATTCTCTCTGGGATTATAAACAGCGGTAGTGTGGTGCACCACTCCCATCTTAGAGAGATAATTTTTAAACTCTTCAGCCACAAATTGGGGACCATTGTCAGTCACCAAGGAACTTGGGCACCCCTCTCTGCGGAAAACCTTGTCACAGAACTCAATCACATTAGCAGCTTTAACTTCTTTAGAAAACGATACTTCAGGCCATTTGGAATAGTAGTCAATCATGACAATGGCAAACTTGTTAGAGATCCCCTTGGCAGAAAAAGGACCACAAATGTCCATAGCTATTCTCTCCCAAGGTCTGCTGGGAAATTCAGTAGGAGTAATGGTGGATTCTTCAACCCGATGGGACTTGTCAATACACATGCAGTCAATGCATCCACGAACACATTCCTCAACTTGTTTGTCCATACCCGGCCACCAAAAGGTCATTCTAGCCCTTCTTTTCATTGCTGACATTCCATTATGCCCTTCATGTAATAATTTTAACAACCTGGTCTGTAACCCCTTAGGTACCACCAACCGATCACTTTTCCGTAACACCCCATTATCAACAGAAAGTTCGGACCAAACCGTCCAAAGTTCGCCAAATTTCCTTTTCAACATGATATTGGGTAGAGATGGACAAGATAGTTCACTCAAAACTTCCATAAGAGTTTTATCCTCCACCACAGCAGATTTCCACTCTTCCACGGAGATGGCGCCCATGCATGCTTCAGAAATATCTGCAACTATATATTCCTCGTTTACTTCATTCTCATCATCCATACATTGTAAGGGTAATCTAGATAAGCAATCTGCGTTGATATTGCGGATGCCTGGCACATAGTTTAGCGTGAAGTCGTATCCTTGAAGTCTGAACAACCACTTCGCAATTCTAGGGGTGGCTTTACCTGCACCTTTGGTGGTAAATAAATCTATTAGAGGTCTGTGGCCCGACCTGACTTCAAAGTGAGTGCCCCATATGTAAGTTTTGAAATGGTCAACTCCCCACCAACATGCTAAAGCCTCCTTCTCTATTACAGAGTATGTAGGTTCAGCCCGTTTAAGTGTTCGCGAGGCAAAAGCAACGACTCGTTCATGCCCCAAATGCCTCTGCATTAGAACAGCGCCTAACCCATATGCGCTAGCATCAACTGTAATAATGGTTTGATCACATGGGTTAAAAGGTTTGAGCGCAACAGCCTTTACAATTTATTTCTTAATATCATCAAAGGCATTTTGACACTTCCCACACCACACAAACTTGTTGCCTTTCTGCATTAATACTCTTAAAATGTGTACCTTGTCCGCGAAGTGTTGAACAAATTTTGAATAAAATTCTGCTAATCCCAGGAATGACCGTAACTGCTCCTTGTCTTTTGGAGCAGGTGCATCAGAGATGGCATTTAACAATTTCCTTTTTGGTTTTACACCATCTTTAGATAAGGGGTGACCTAGATAGTCCATTTGTTCAACGCCAAACTTGCAATTTTGCATACCTACTGTCAGACCAGCTTGCTCCAACTTGCTCAGAGTTACGTCTAAGAACTTGTCATGTTCCTCACGGTTTGAACCCCACACCAGTACATCGTCTTGAAATACCATGACTTTAGCTAACCCCCCGAATTTGATGGTGTGCACTGGATAAATCGATTAAGGAGAAATATTTGGCATCAATCAGAGAAGAAACCATTTCGTTGATGTGAGGTAGTGCAAAACGGTCAACTAAGATGTTACGGTTGAGGTCTCTTAAGTCTATGCACATGCGCAAATTACCGTCTGATTTGCGCGCCAAAACAATGGGACTAAGCCATTCTGACGATTCAATTGGCTCAATTACTTGTGCTTCACAAAGTCTTTGCATTTCTTTTTTCAACTGTTCTTTAAGAGCAAAAGGAACGTTTCTAGCTTTATGTACACATGGTACACAATTGGCCTTCAATACATTCCGATGCTCAAATCTATACAAAGAACCAAGTTCTTCTCTGAAAAGTTGAGGATACTTGACACTCCATTTGGTTTTTTCATCATTTTCAGTTACCAAAACCTGTTGCGGATGGTTGGGGTCTAACACTATACCCAACATTTTCTGCTCACACCACCCCAGTAATGATCTACCTTTTTCTACTACATAGACTTTGCATGAGACTTCTTTGGCCTTATGTGACAATTTACACATGAAATAACCTAATAGTGGGAACTTAACACCACAGTATCCAACAGGATGAACATCAGGAGCATTCAATTCACACTTGCCAATCCTTTCCCAGATATCCTTATTAATTATGGTATAGGGTGAACATGAATCAGCCCAAACTGCAACCTTAGCACCATTTAAACCTAATGTGCATTTAGGAGGATTATAACCCTCCTGAATTTCGTTGATGGTATCGACACCCATTACTAAAATTTCAACTTCATCAGATGAACTATCATCATTGTGTTCTGTTACAGCATGAATGGATGATTTCCAACTGTTTGGAATAATAGTCTTGCACATGCGTGCAAAATGACCTATTTTCTTGCATTTGTGGCACTTTTCTTTAAGTGCAAAACACTTGTCAATCAGCAGAATGTCTGGTACTGCCACACCTGAAACAAATGCGACTACGTTTGGGATAGTTTTTCACACTTCTATTGTTGTATTCCGCTTTAGGTGTCCGTATATAGGCTTTTCTGAAACATGTCCTTATATCGGCACAATTCGCATTGCCCTTATATAGGCATAAAAACCCAGTCCTTATTTAGGCATTAGCCATGCACTCCAAATACAGGCATGGTCACCGACATCTGTCCAACCTAACGTCACAACGAGTTCTTAGAAACCAGACCCTTAAGCTCTTGGGAGTTCCCCTAGCACAGGATTATTGATTTCTCCAAGAGCTTATTTATTATGCATGAACCACTATACCTTAAGGGTTCATTCCTGACGTCTTCCTCTGTCCGACTTCACGTCAATGCTAACATTCCAAGGCACCTACCAGGTATAAATATACCTTCCCTTGCCCAAGCAAGTTAGGAGGAGACCTCGACTTTAGAGGAGCCTGTGTCCCGGCCTGACGCACTGAGAAGAGACGCTGTCATCCCTGCTCGCAGAGAATCCAGCTTCCAGTGTTCTGACTCCCTTCGCGGGGTGTTAGAGTTCCAGATCCGGAAAGAGATTCCCATCTCTCTCATTCTCAAGGTATGGAGCTGACTAGAACCTAGAGGGACTCTTGGCATACCAGACTCTTGGCATACTAGACTATAGCATACCATACTATAGAATGCTTCACCTACTTCTTACCTTGCACTACACTTCAGTTAGGTTAGGTACACTGGGGTAGAACTAGCTTAGAGAAGCATCTCATGAGTACTCGCATTTTTAGCTTATGTTATTTATGTATATGAATATATGTGTCATAGCTAAAAGATAATCCTAGCGCAGTATTCTTTCTACTGCTTACGCTGTACATTATATATCTCACTTACTGTCTTGTGATCATAACAGCTCATATCTCTTACACGAGAAACATGACTGTTCAATAAATCCTTTTATTGAAACGCCCGTCTATTCTTTCTGTGTAACTCTGAAGAAACTAAGCATGCACGATTAGCTGAGTGAAACTGTTATCTATTCTTTCCACGATTCTGAGAGCGTTCCGATTCTAAAGGGAAACAAAGTTGTCATGTTTATGCGGTTGCCAGAAACGACTCCCTTCTTGTTCACAAGGAGTTTCTAGTGGCCTCTGAGTTAGCTGGCACAAAGTAATTAAGTTTAATATACTCGATAGGGACATACTGACCTCAGTCCTATGTCAAGTCTATAGGGTATATTATTCCAATGCGCAGAGCCTATTAGGGAAATAGGAACTACACTACATGGCGCCCAACGGTTTGGTAAGGCACTAATTTAACGCTAGATACTGAGTAACTCAGTCGCGCTTTTCTCTCAGAGACCCCTACTCACATACTCCATAAGACGTCTGGAGTGGGTAGGGTTAAATATCCGCCAAAGCTAAATAGGACAAAAACCCTATATATTAGCTGTTTGGTTTGTTCAACGTTGAAGGATACAGTGTTCCAAAATATTGTGCACCTTATCTTTTGTTTCCTTGAAACTTGTTCTACATTTTTCAAAAAACAAATGTCCGAACATGGGGACAATGGCACCGAGAACGGTGTAGCTGCGGCTGATCCAGTCGTAACAGCTTTTAACTTTACAGGTTTAAATTAAACCGAGGAGGGTGTTATAAACATCGCTCCAAACTTAAGAAGAGCCATCACTCTAAAACGTATAAAACACGGCCTATCACCAAGAGGTGGTAGAGCAGTTTTCGTGATAGAGGCACACGAATCCTTTCAGACAGAGGTATTCTATTCATGGATAGTATTCCCAGAATCACATCCAGCAACAAAAATGTTTCACTTCTTTAAAGAAGATGAACCACCAGAGGAATATATTCCTTTCGAAGATATTGAAATTCCACTCACATACCAGGAGCATCATCTCTGGTTTAAAGGCGCCCTAAAACATCACAAAAACATTACCAGGCTCGGTCCACTAGGTAGACCAGGAGCAACATGGCCGATTCTAGCCGGCTACACTCCTCATCCTGACCTCGATGTAATGTCAGACGAGGAATTACTTACTCAACTTACAGAGTTAATACAAATTTACAGACAATTAGTTCAATATGTCATGCGGACTTTCACAGTCCAACCACCAATGACCATTCCAAATCAAACCCCACCACAGGGGAATACACTAAAAATTACTCCACAGACTTTACAAGCAGTCATGGTTAAAATGCCCACAAAACGTGAGCAAATTCCATTCTGGATAGCTCAAAAATTTACTCAAATCGAAGCAGTATTTCCTAATACTAGCCCTTATGAGAAACACAGAATCCTAACAATCTGTTTACCAATGGGGATCACACCACAACTGGAAGATTGCACCACTTGGGGCGCAGTCTTTGCTGCCATCTATACTAAAACACATGGTGTTCCATCAATTGCAGTAATACCAGATGTCCTGAAACAAATTCAAAACGAATACGGGGCAGAGCCTGCTCTGAATTTAGGTATGAAATTACTGAAAAACTTCGACCAGGTCTCAACAATAATATTATCTAATATTAAAGGGAGGCAGCATCAGTGGCGATCCGCCAACGCTTAAGGGAATTTGATGTAACAGAACATCAACATGAACTACCCAGAATAATAGAACAATCTTATGCAGAATTAGGCAGAGATAGTTTGGGTGGAAAACCTTTGAAGCCAAAACTATCTGAAAGTCCTGAGAAGGACTCTATTAAACAAACTCCTACATCTTCTAAAAAGAAGTGGGAAACTAATAAACAAAATTCAAACGAGACACGTTCTCAATCCCGAGGTAGGTCTCCTCAAAAGGAGCCCTCTGAAAGGAGGTATAACCTCAGGAATAGGGATAATTTAAGAAAACCTGACAGGTATCAAGATACTGATACACGTTCCTCTCGTACCTTTCAGATATCGTCACAGACATCGGAAAGAAGAGGACGGTCAGAACATAAAGAAGAACGCGTGAAATCCAAAGACGATAAACACGTTCAGAAAAATAAATCAAAACCTCAATTCTCAAAAAAGAAGGTAGCAGGTCTGAAGATCAGACATGCCGAGGATACTGAGAACACAGCTCAAGAACGGAGAATGGGCTCAGACAATGCTGGACAGTGCAGCAGAAGTCACAATAGCTCGCCAGAACCTGAAGGAACTTCTGGAGATAGTGGACTTGAATGAGTACATCACAGTAGAAACTGTAGACACCAGGGTTAGTACTCCACAAAAGTTATATGAAATAACACTCCGAATGGAGGGAGACATACCAAGAAAAGTGAAAACACTCTTTTGGGAAAAACTTTCAAGGGGTTATGCTATTCTTCTAGCAGAAAAAGACTGGCCACCAAACTTTGTCAGGGAGTGCCCGCATGGTGAGGACGTTATTATGCCTGCCTTCTCCAACCATATTCCAATTCACCTAAAATATACTTATGCCAGGAAATGGGCAGTTGCCCAGGCCCCAGCATTATATAAAAATCATGTAGGATGGGATGAGGACTCACCTCACCACAAAATACAGTTAAAAAATCAACCTACTGCACAAAGGCAGTACCCAATAAAGCAAGAAGCTAAAAAACAAGTCAGGGAGATCTTAGATCAACTTGAATACCAAGGGGTGATTGAAACATGCACCTCCTCAATGAACAATCCTTTGTTTCCTGTATCCAAACCAGACAATACATATCGTCTAGTTTTGGATTACAGACACTTGAACACTTGTTCTAAAACATTTGCAGTGCAAAATGCACATAGTACAGCATTAATGAATAACATTGTGCGTAAAAAATATAAAACCACATTGGACATTTCAAATGGTTTTTTTTGTCAAAACATAGCAGCTGAAAGCAGGTACTTAACAGCTTTCTCAATAATGGGGACCCAGCGTCAATTTTGTAGACTCCCACAAGGGTTCAAAAACAGCCCGGGGTTATTCTCAGCAAGGGTAACAGAGTTACTACAAATTTATGATAATGAGGCATTGTCATATGTCGATGACATTTATCTGACAGACGATGACCTGGATAGGCACTTGAACAGGGCGAGTACCATTATATTGGGCTTCGCCTCTGAAGGCTATAAATTCAACTTTAAAAAATCTAGAATTGCCCATCTCAATGTCCTTTTCCTAGGATATGAGCTTTCAAGTGAAGGCAAGAGCCTGGCAGCTAACTTTTTAGAAAAGTGCGCACTGCTCCAACCTCCAAAAACGCTGAAAAATGTACAATCCATCTTGGGTTTCCTAAATTTTGGAAGAACTTACATTCTAAATTACGCAGAAAGGGTTAAACCTCTCTACGAATTAATCAAACCTGATTTTTTAACAAAACATTGGACACAGGAACACACAGAAATCCTGCGTTCACTTCAAGCTAACATGTTAGCAACAAATCACTTACAAACATGCGTAAGTACACGCAAGCCGAATAATTTCGGGTCAATGCGGATTCACCTATTTAACATTTAATGAGGGAGAAAAAGTACCAATAGCATACAAATCACATTTGTATACACAAGCAGAAATGCGCTTCACTTCAACAGAAAAAATACTGACAGCAGTTCAAACCGCTGTAGCAAAAGAAAGAGCTCTAGCTCAAGGAAAACGCATTATTGTCGTAACCCCAGTACCAGCCCTAGAGGCGGTTACAAAAGCGAGCATTCCAAATGCAAAAGCTTTACATCCTAGAGGGATACAATGGGTTAATTCTCTTGCTGCAACAGATGTTGAATATGTTTTTGATCCTGATTTAAAAACACAAGTGTTCCTGCAATATGAACATGAATGTCCTCTGCCCAGTGGAATTCTGCCTCTCGATCAGTACGAATTTATAATTTATACTGACGGATCAGCACAACCCGCTACAGGGAGTAAGCAAGCTTACAGTGCAGCGTGCGCAATCGTTAAAGGTCGCATGCAAGATGGTAACTTCAGACCAATGGTCACTAAAACTCAATCTCTAGGGGATTGTACAGCTCAGTGAGCTGAACTACAAGCATTCAAACTGGCACTTGAAAGTACAGATCGCGAATTCCCCACACTCATAGTGTGCGATTCTTTTTACTGTGTTCAGTCGTATAATGAATATATACAAAATTGGCTTGAAAACGGGTTCAAAGATGCAAAAGGTGGCACAATAAAGCATAAAACGCTTTGGGAACAAGTAGTTCAGTTAAAAAACGAACTACCAAAAGCTCACGTGATACACATGCTGAGTCATCAACGTTATGGCGTTCACATTGCAGGGAATTCATTGGCTGACGAAGCCGCAAAGGGGGCTGTTCAGACGGCTTCCGTAGCTGCGATCACTCGTTCAAAAACGAGAATAGACAGTGAGATATTGTTGGCTGTCAATGCTTCAAGCAAAGGCAGTGGTGCAGCGTTACCAAAGAAATTTCCACTCAAGTACTCTTATGTAATTGATGCGAACAACGTTCCGTTTGCTCGAATCCCTGGAGTGGGGGATAGGGTAATTCCACGCATGGAACGTAGAGCAGCTTTGATTTATGAAGCACATCTGGGGGAGGGTGTGTCACATCAAGGGATCTCTAAAACAATATTAACATTAAAAGAGATGTACTGGTGGCCTGGAATGAATACACAGATTCACATCTTCATCGATGACTGCATAGACTGCAATAGACAGCGTGGTGCAGAACGCCATCAGACACCAGACTACGAAGTAGCCTGCCCAGTACAGACACCATTGTTAGACAGCCTTAGACTATCTACGCGCAGGCGTCCTTTTGGACAAATGCAATCCCATAAATACTAAGTAAAGGTTCCTATGGATATGGCCTCAGCGCTCGGCTGACGCTCGAACTGTTATAAAAGATTTGCGAGTCTTTATCGGCACATACGCAATAGGCACACTACATTCTGACCAGGGCCTGCGTTTAGCTCTCGGGCTTACAAAGAAGCCATGGCCAGTTTGGGCGTTGCATTGCGGTACTCCTCTCCATTTCATCCTGAGGGAAATTCTGCTGTGGAAAGGAAAAACCGGGACATAAAGCAGTCTATAACCGCAAGAGTATTAGGTTCGGGTGATGAGTGGGTCAAACATCTTTATGGGGTCCAACGCTCATTAAATAATTTGCCAAGAAGTTCTCTAGGGGGGGTCACTCCATATGAGGTCCTATTTGGGACAAGAATGTGGGTTCCTGATCTCGAATGTAAAGCCACAGTGGTGGAAAATAAACCCTTTGATATCAAAGATCGTTTGGCTGTTTTACAGGATCTAAATGAACTAAGATCGAAACAAAGCAACGTGTTCCTGAAGCCAACCACCACTGGGGAAACACCGGCAGTCCCAGCAAGGCCTGTCTGGATCCCAAAATTGGGGATCTAGTCAGAGAGAAGATTGCGGACAAGAAGGAATTTGGACCTTCTTACAGACAACCAGTACCTGTCCTAGCCGTCCACGGAACAAGAACAGTACTTCTGCAGCCCCTTGCTGGAAAAAAGGAGAAAAGATTTGTGTCAATCGACCTCATCAAACCACAGTATGTGGCCAATACTAAATAGTAGGCCTCGTGGACTCCGACCTAGTAGCAGACGCACTCCTCTCGCTACTATCCAAGAGGTTCAGACTGAAAGACTCATAACCATCGAGAATTCAGCAGTAACAGATGAAGGACTAAGCAACAATGCTATGGAACTCATCCCTCTTGAAACTCAAGTAACAGTTCGTCCAAATACACCTGTCTACACCAACGTAACAGGTGATCAACTGGTTCCAGCGATTTCAACGAATCCTGATGCAATTTCAACAATTGACTGAACTGCTTCTGGCTATTTCATTAACTTTGATACGTTTTCTGAGGATCCGAGTGAGCCTGAAATGACGCCAGCATCAAAAACTTTCACGCAACAAGTACAAGACCTTTTCATTTTCTGAAAGAGACTTATCTGGTTTCACCATGGATTGAAATATGGATTATTTCTGGAATATTTTTCTTTCTGTTTTGGCTAGCTTTGGTTATGACTCTCAGCATGCTAATAAATGATATGATGTGGAACCTGCACTGGCTCCCCGTCGACAGGAGAATCTCCTTCAAACTCCTCATCCACGCACACAAGGCACTCCACAAGACTGGCCCAGCCTACCTCAACAGACGACTCCTCTTCTACGTCCCCAACCGCCAACTCCGCTCCGCCGACCTCTCCCTCGCCACCGTCCCTCGCATTCGAAGAACTACCACCAGCGGCAGATCCTTCTCCCACCTCGCCACCAAGACCTGGAACACCCTTCCACTAAGCCTACGACAGACCCAAAACCTGCTGACCTTCAGGAGGCTACTCAAGAACTGGTTGTTCGACCAGTAGCAGCACCCCCCCCCCCTTTTTTTTTCTCCCCAGCGCCTTGAGACCCTCGCGGGTAAGTAGTGCACTTTACAAATTCTGTAATTGATTGATTGATTGATGTCTGATCTGGAAAAGTCTGCAGCATTCTCTAACAATGAATACTTAGAGAGTTCATCAGACTATGAACAGCTTTATTGTTACAACCACTATGGTCATCATTTCTTGCATAAATCTGCAACACCTAGAAATGTGTTTATGTTTAATCAATGGGAACATTGTCCTACACCACCAAAAGGTAGTTCAAAAACGTTTGCAAATAAGTTTCCATATTTTTCAGGGTACAATACATCTGATCCAGAATCATTTTACTATAAGAATGTAAACAAAACAGGTCAGAAAATTATGTTAACTAATACGAAACAGATTTATTCTGCATCCTTTATTACCCAACTGTCTAGACATGGATTTGACTTTTGGAAAGACACAAAAACTGTCTGGGGTTCTAAAGATTGGCAAGTGCAGGGAATTGAAGCTTTGTTTAGAGCATGTATCATCCCACATCAAATAATGTTTTCGAATGACACTGTGCAACAAACGTCTTGCCTTGGTTTAGCCAAGATCAAAGACATGAATACACCTTCTGTACCAACACCTGCAAGTAATAGCACTACACAGGAAGCAGTCACAGTAGACACAATACTACAAACCAACAGAACAGATCCTGATTGGAAAAAATGGTTACTCTGGCCCACAGACACAAACATCTGTCAAGAAAGATTCCTGAATAGAATACAGGGCTTTACTATCCATAGGCCAGACCCAAGATATGTTCAACGACAACATCCAGGGGTAGTAACAACATACAGTGTAGGACAATTGTGCCTTGACTGGTTACAAAAATCTACACTTGAGGATGTGAAACAACACTTATCTTTACTTAAAGAAGACGCAGACCTAAGGGAATTCTTGCTAGGACCAAGAAAACCGCGTCAAAAACGTTTCATATATATCTATATCTATGCTGCTTATAATGAGATATGGAAGGTTTCACAGGCAGAGGCTGCAGAAAGAATACGTGAACTTGATCGTATTAACTTAGAGAAATCTCTCACTGTGGTCGACAATGGGTTAACAACTTTGTCATCCAGAATTTATTCATTGGACAACATTGTATCCTCTGCTATTGACATACTGGAACAAGATTTAGCCATGTTACAACAGGGCCAATCTCAGTTACGTTCTATTATGTTATTAAGCTGGACGCTGCAATCTTTGCGTGCGGGCTATGTGCTTTGGCGTTTTATCAACACGTCGTCTCTGTTTGCAGAATACAATCTAACAGATAAACAGATCGAACTGGCACAAAGGGGAGCAAAGTATTCAGTGCTGAGCATTGAAAAACTGGAAAAATTACCATTTACGGTAGCAGAAAAACCAGCTACAGAATGGCTTATTCATGGGAAAATAACTCTGCCTGTCTCTACTTTTCATTTTCAGTATTGCCTCAAACAAATGCAAGCAGGCAAATATGAAAGGTTGGGTAAAGAATACATTAAGACATCCTGGGATTTACCTTACGAATACAGATGTTGGAGTGGGGATCGTGAAGTGTTTCTAAGCGGTACACACTGTGAAAATGCACTAAGCGGTTCACTCATATGTCAGGACATTTCTTTACACGGGGCTTGTAATGGTTCTGTGGCAAACTTGTCCTGCCACCAGCAGGGTACACCAGCTGCTGTTATTAATCCAACGTTTGGACAACTTTCTAACAGGAGTTACCTCATGTTGAATGATCAGAGTTGCTGTGGCATGTTGCCAGGCATCCCATATCTGGTAACGGTCGGCTCTAGGGTTACTTGCTGTATGCAAGTATTGTTCCCCCAAACAGAGACAGTCAGGGAGTCGCCTCTATGGCCTTCATTGAATGTTTCTTTTATACGTTTTGATACTTTAAGCAGAATGAAAGCCATGCTTTTACAATAGACCGTGCCTTTGACCTCGGCCAAAGAAACCTATAATTTGCAAATTGCAAGGACTTCGGCTGAGATACAGGCTCTAATCCGTACAAACTGCCCTATACATTTCGCAGAAATGATGGGACGTATCTTAAACATGTCTGATACAGGCGGAATTGTACATGTATTTAAGACCATCTGTTCGGGACTGTTAGCACCTTTTCAGGCAGTCCTCGGAATCATCCCAAACTTAGCACATTCAGTGTTTGGTGGTGTGCCATTAATTCTAGCACTTGTTGCAGGAATCCTGTTTCTATTCCTACTACTACGCTATGGCAAGCCTATTCACCGACATCACTCCGAGCGATGTGGAGAAAGCTCTCCTGGAACGGAAGTGCCGTGAGCGCATAGTGCAGCTTTTTGGCATACCTCGTCTACGGGAACTTAATACAACATGGTTTCTGTCATTCAGACCAATCTGGCAAGAGTGCATCTTACCTGTTCTACGCTGCCTGCTTTGCGGTGAAGAATGCGTGCTAGACACCTGTCTAACACTCCCATCAGTCATGCCAACGGATATATATACTCTGCTGGACCCGATAACGGCCCCTGCTCTGTGTTGTCCCCAAGGCTACCAATCCTGATGACGGCATTCATTGAGATCTCACAGACGCTTCCTGCTGCTGCTGAGGTAGGAGATGGATCAACAGGCACACAGGTAACAACGGATGCGAACATTGCTGCGGCATCCCATGCTGAAGGCGATGCTTCTCATCTCTGTGCAGTTAACCTTCTGAACGAGGTGTTCCAAATGTCACCAACATCGGTAGACGATATTTTGTCTATAGAAATAGATGATTTCATGTTTACACCAGACCCATACACTGACTTTGATTTGGCTCACAGTGTACCAGGGACGCAATGAAATTTGGCCTCCATATTTTCAAAACAGAACAAAACTTGGAACTCTTCCTAAAAATTGAACTTTTTCTTTTTCTCTATTTTTGAGGATACATAGCAAATCAATCTGCTTGCAGTAGAACTATTCATATAAAATAGACATCTTTGAATACTTCCAGGGACACTTTGTCACCTTGTTTACCAGAATTTCATGATATGCAATGGCTTTGATTTTTGAAAACTTATCAATCATTTCGTCATATGTATATATTTCTGTTTCTTCATTCATGTTGCATTTTATTTATAATATATGCTTAGAATGAAAAAATGCTTAAAAATGTACAGTACCTATTGCATTACATGTTTTAGCAACAGTTTCTTTTAAAGACTTCTTTTTAATATGCTTTTAGAAATGTTTTTAGCAACATGTGGTACTCAGTTTAATGTTTAGCATTTCATGTTTAGCATTTAGTACTATCGTTGATTCGAAAGTGGAGTGGGTGTTGTATTCCGCTTTAGGTGTCCGTATATAGGCTTTTCTGAAACATGTCCTTATATAGGCACAATTCGCATTGCCCTTATATAGGCATAAAAACCCAGTCCTTATTTAGGCATTAGCCATGCACTCCAAATACAGGCATGGTCACCGACATCCGTCCAACCTAACGTCACAACGAGTTCTTAGAAACCAGACCCTTAAGCTCTTGGGAGTTCCCCTAGCACAGGATTATTGATTTCTCCAAGAACTCATTTATTATGCATGAACCGCTATACCTTAAGGGTTCATTCCTGACGTCTTCCTCTGTCCGACTTCACGTCAATGCTAACATTCCAAGGCACCTACCAGGTATAAATATACCTTCCCTTGCCCAAGCAAGTTAGGCGGAGACCTCGACTTTAGAGGAGCCCGTGACCCGGCCTGAGGCATTGAGAAGAGACGCTGTCATCCCCGCTCGCAGAGAATCCAGCTTCCAGTGTTCTGACTCCCTTCGCGGGGTGTTAGAGTTCCAGATCCGGAAAGAGATTCCCATCTCTCTCATTCTCAAGGTATGGAGCTGACTAGAACCTAGAGGGACTCTTGGCATACCAGACTCTTGGCATACTAGACTATAGCATACCATACTATAGAATACTTCACCTACTTCTTACCTTGCACTACACTTTGGTTAGGTTAGGTACACTGGGGTAGAACTAGCTTAGAGAAGCATCTCATGAGTACTCGCATTTTTAGCTTATGTTATTTATGTATATGAATATATGTGTCATAGCTAAAAGATAATCCTAGCGCAGTATTCTTTCTACTGCTTACGCTGTACATTATATATCTCACTTACTGTCTTGTGATCATAACAGCTCATATCTCTTACACGAGAAACATGACTGTTCAATAAATCCTTTTATTGAAACGCCAGTCTATTCTTTCTGTGTAACTCTGAAGAAACCAAGCATGCACGATTAGCTGAGTGAAACTGTTATCTATTGTTTCCACGATTCTGAGAGCGTTCCGATTCTAAAGGGAAACAAAGTTGTCATGATTATGCGGTTGCCAGAAACTACTCCCTTCTTGTTCACAAGGAGTTTCTAGTGGCCTCGGAGTTAGCTGGCACAAAGTAATTAAGTTTAATATACTCGATAGGGACATACTGACCTCAGTCCTATGTCAAGTCTATAGGGTATATTATTCCAATGCGCAGAGCCTATTTGGGAAATAGGAACTACACTACACTATCGCTTTTCTTAACACTGCCTTTCTCCAGAGCACAAACCTTAGTGGTATCATCCTTACTACTTTTATCAGAATTTTGGTCATATTTCAATTCTTTGACATACCTAGAAGTGTTTTCTATGCGTCTGGCAATTTCTATAGTTCTTTGTAAAGAAGAGTCCTTTAACTCCAATAATCTTTCTTGGATTTTGACACTACTAGTTCTGTTGATAAACTGGTCCCTAATTATTTCTTCATGTAAATCCTTAAACCTACAAGTAGACGCAAGGGTCCTAAGTACAGAAATATATTGTTCAACTGATTCACTTGGTTGTTGAGCTCTAGAAAAACATTTGTGTCTTTCAACAACTATGCTGACTTTTTTACCAAAGTTCTCCTCTAAGGCTTTTATAACTACTAAGTATTCGTCAACATTAACTACACGAGTGTCATCAACAGAATCTCCCTCTCCACCTACAAGGTTAGTAGAAGCACTAGAAGGTATTGGTAACGTTTTTAGTACTTTCCTACCCTCAATCCCTAAATTATGTTTTAATAAGGCAACCTTGCGGGAAGCTACAAAGTCTTCACCACCTATTGCCTCAAGATAAGTTTCAAAAGACTCCAGCCAATCTTCCCAAGGTAATGTGGGCTCGCCAGGATTTTGTAAAAACTTAGGTGGAGCTAAAATAGTTGATAAATCCATGTTACAGCATAAATTACACACACCCAACTATTGTAGCTTATACAGTATCAAATTAACAATAATACTTGGTTTGGAATACATGAAATACAACCGTTATTGAAAATAATAAAATAAAACAAGAACAGTAGTCACCGTTGTCACCATGGAATGTCGTACTTCACCGTTGGGATGCACACTCCACACTTCACGTTGTATCACTTGCTAAATTGGCACTAGTTCCACAATTATTTCATAAACTCAATGCTGCTCATTGCCAGGTAAGCAAAACAACGCAAAAAAAATGCCTTGAATTGGTGCTCGCAGCTGGTGCGAACAATCGCTGCTCCTTTAAACTCTTCCGTAATTGAAACGATGCACCTTCTGCATGCAGTGTTTCCAGACGCGTTGAGTTTCCCGTTGCTGGGAAACCAAGTATTCACTTGACGCTCCACAAGTGACGTTCTGCCCCCAATGCGTCACTGGTGCGCGACGACCCTAGAATTGACGTCGCGTTCAGCCTCTTGTCGCCGAGGAGCCCACGAAAACAAAGGAGACACGCTCACCTAGGCGCGGGTTTCTGGTGCATTCAGCTCCCTGTTGCCGAGGAGCCACTACGTTGCCGAGGAGCCCACGAAGACAATGGAGAGGCGCATGCTGGCACACAACTCAGCTCCCGTGCACCGGCCGTTGCACCGCACAGTAAGTCAAATCACAACACGAACGTTGCTTTTCACCGCTGGGCACAGCGACCACGAATTGCCTCAAATACTTCACAGGGAACTTCTGTGCAGCAGACAAATGTATCTCACATGCACTGCGTACCGCAACAGGCAAATTGGTATTAACTTGACAAAAACCAAAAACTTGCCTTCAAAAGTGCACAAACACACCGGTACCTTGATGTTTCCCTTGGAAAAGACCAGCGAGACTAACAGGTACAGCAGGCAAATAGGCAATCACTGTAGGGCAGAACAATGCTACGCAGGCAAATCGGAATTCAGGGGTTGATTTGGAGAAAAATAAAAATTCTGTAATTCCTTAAAATTAAGTTGTTTCTCCAGGTTTCTCCTTTACTCCTCTCCTCTTCACTGGCCTCTCAATCCCATCCTCGTCGCCATTTTTAAGGATGGGAACATGCAGGATTTGGTAGTAAGAGGGTTTATTAAGTACAGGAGAGCAACCCCTGAAGGCTCCTCTTCAGGCAACAACAGTTCCAGTTCTGCCTAGCTTCCAAGACAAATGGAAGGTTCAGCATCACTAGGATACCACTGCACATGTTGCTAGGATACAACAGTAGGCAACCGCATTGATCTGGTTAAGTTTTCTTGTCCATCACGATCGCTAGGTTTCTTGCTGAGTTGGACGGGGAGGGGGTTGTTTTAAGTTCTGAGGGCCAGCATGCTGAGGAGTGGAGGGAGTTGTCTTTTGCAAAACAGATCACTTATGTCTTGCTGTAGTAGAGTTTCAACCAGTTAGTCAACATCTAGTTTGAGACTTCTGGCATGTAGCTGATGAACTTCAGTTGGGCCGTGGAGGTGTTGTCAGAAAGGGAAAGAATGAGCTGGGTGTCTGCGTAGGATACAATATTGTATCTATGGGATCAGACAATGCAGGTGAGCGGGCTGTGTAGACGATGAAGAAAGTTGGGGGTGAGAGAGGAGCCTTGAGGAACTTCGCAGATCAGGTTGGAGGCAGAGAACAAGAATAGGTCTAGGCTTATGCGTTGCGTTCATCCCGTGAGGAAGGAGCTGATCCAGCAGAGGGAGAATTTGGATAGTCTGGTGTTGTGGAGGCATTGGATGAGGATGGGGCAAAAGAAGATGTCAAAGTGGGAAAGAGGTTGAGTAGGATTAGTGCCACTGTGTCTCTTTTGTCCATGATTAGATGCATGTCATCAGTGGCGGTGATGAGGGCAGTCTCAGTGCTGTGGTTCATTTTGAATCCTCATTGGGAGGGGTATAGGAGGTGGGTGGTGTCAAGGTTGTCAGTTAGTTGAATGTTGATCGTTTTTTACAAGACTTTAGCCAGGAATGGGAGGCGAGAGATGGGTCTGTAGTTCATTAGTTTTTTTGAGAACACCAAGAAATTTTTTAGGAGCGATAGCATAGTGGGGTGTTTCTATGAGTTCAGGAAGGTGGCTGTCATGAGAGAGTCATTGAGGATCGTGTGAAGGTCCTGCAGGTAGGGTCGAGTCCTTTTGTTGCCTGTGAGGTGATGGTCAAAAAGCTCGTCAGGGTGGTTTCTTGAGTGCACTTCTCATTGGAATGGAGCAAGGCAAGCACAAAGAGGTTCATCTCAGGGTGAACTTGTATTTGGTGGTAATTTTTGGTGCTCAAATTGTTTGAAAGCTGAGTGCAGAGTTTCTGTGAGAGAGTGATTGTAGTGAAGCTGGTGGAGGGGGACATTGTTCGAGCTCTTTTCAATTTGTTCAGTGATTGTGGCATGCTTGTTGGTCTTAAGTCATTGGTGGTAGATCCGTAAGGTTGCTCTGAGTGGGTGTGTCTCCAACAGCGTTTCAACTGTTTGCAGTGGTGTTTTTTGAGTCAGAGGTCTTAGGTGTACTAGCTTGTCTGTAGCTTGTTTCATGCTCTGTAGGCAGGTCTGAGCAGTTCCAAGGTATCTGTGCAGAGGAAATCCTGTTGCTGAAGAACAAACTGGCAAGTTCAGTGTGGTGTTGTGGGTATTGAAATATGAGTTTTAAAGTCCGGACTTCCTTGGAAACCTGTGAGGAAGACCCCGGGAGCGACCCCAGTACCACCGCCAATCCCCCACTAGAAGCCGCGTGGCTGCCCTACCTTACTAGTGAGGACAACGACGATTCCGAAAAACCGAACAGCGCTCCAACAATAACAAAAGACTTTTCCCTCGTCCCGCAGCTCGTAAGGACTACCCGGAAACAGTCCGTCCAGCGGGAGGCAGGACGCAAATCTGAAGCGACCAATCAGCGGCATCCGGCAAAGGTCAGGATTGGCAGAAAAGGCCAGGAAACGGCACAGCCGGGGTGTCAGCTGAGCGGAAACAGCCGGAACCAGAGAACGTAGTCGACGCTGGAGAAGAGAGACGCTGCCGGAGATTGCTGCTGCCACGAGAGCCGAAGACGCCGAGGAAGAGGATCCTGAGGCTCCTGACACCTGGACCGAGGACTGGTGGATTCCGGAGGATACGCATGAGCCGCCACAATTCAGGAGAATTCTGGCATACAGCGGTACGTGATTTGGGCATAGGGAATTCACAGGGGGCGGGACACGCGGGGAGTGGTACTTTCGCGGGTGGTTGCCCTCTTTAAAAACCTCCTTTTTCCCTCACTACCCTGCATGCCATACTCAGACCTCCACACCTAAGTCTGGTGAGTTGTGTAGCGGGCGCTACTGACAACTCCCTTAGGGAATCACTGATCGATTGATCCGTCCTTACTTTGGTTATCTCCTCCCTTTTGTTTTCCCCGTCGTCCCTCACCTTTCTGTGTGGCCAAGTATCACGTGGTGCGGTGATGGATAGCCTGGTCGAGTAGGACCTGTTTACTGACCACTACCTTTCTTGCTTCCTTTTTGGAGTAAGAACCTGAACTCCGGACCCCACCTGTTCTACAGAAGTCCAAGAAGAACCTTCTGACATCCTGGAATACAGACCCGAGACGGAGCCCTTCGGAGAATGCCCTACCACCGACCCCTGTGCTGAGACAGGACTACCTTTACTTTGTCATCCATTCCTCATCCTGACCTTAAACCCCCCCAATCTCTCCTGAGCTGTGTGACATACCATCAATAAACACCACAGTATTGATCCTATACGGCCTCCTCGCTTCTGTTTCCGACCGTCCCTCCGACAGTTGGTGTCAGAAGTGGGATCGGAGGAAATGGAGGCCGTAGTAAAAAAGATGGCGGAGGGGCAAGACCGCCTTGAGAAGATTATGGCTCGCTTTCTAGAGACCGCAGAAACCGAGAGAGAAGCCCTACATAAAACTCTTACTGGACAGGGCCAAACCCAAGAGACCAACATGGGGAAACTTGCAGAGGTGCTAGGACAGTCCCGGGGTTATACTGCCCCTCCTTCGGAGGTGGTACAGAAGTATGTACAAGGGGAGGATCCAGACTTTTTTCTATCTAATTTCGAGAGGATGGCATGAGCCGCGCAGTGGCCGGAGGACAGATGGGGACAATATCTCGGACCCCTTCTCACGGGGGACCTCCAAGCAGCCTACCAGGCCGCCAATACCCTCGGAACCACCCCCTATTCGGACGTCAAACGATGTATTCTGGAGCGTATGGGCATCGACGAAGAGACCTATAGAATGCGACTCCGTCACATACGAGAGGGACCACAGGAAAACCCCAGAGCCCTTTGCTATCGCATAAAGGATACAGCCGATTGCTGGCTGAAACCCCTAACTTCCTCCAAGGAGGTTATTCTAGAGAAGATATACCTTGAACAGTTTCTCACCTCTTTACATCCACCCATCCAGAGATGGGTCCGCCAGCACACTGACCTGTCTTTAGAGAAAGCCGTAGAGGTCGGCCGCGGCGTATTTTCGGGCCCAAGAATTACAGAAAAACAAAGAAGGGGCCTGGAAACAGCCTAGTAACCACCCTATGAGACCCCCCCGGCCTAATCACCAACCCCGAAAACCCGAAACAGTGACTATGGTGCCTAGCCTTACGCCACCGATCCCCAAACTGACCGCTCCTTTGGGACCCCAATGCTTCCATTGCGGAACATTCGGACATATAGCGCGTGTATGCCCACAAAAGGACGAACCTATGGAAGTCGGATACACTCGGACCCTATATTGTTCCCTAGAAGGAGAACCCCATCCGTTTCACCGTGAGGTAGTTATCAACGGAGAACCTCGGAATGCCCTAGTTGACACAGGAAGCCGCCAGACCTTTATGAGACCTCCAGTCATCCCCGGGGGACCACCAGCCACTACACGGGTTGTTAACATTCAGTGCATCCACGGGGATAGTAAAACGTATCGGATGTGGTCCGTCGGCTAGACTGCCGACTTTGGTGCTGGAAACCAGGGTTCGAGCCTCGGGGTCGCGTCCACATCCTGTGATTCTCGGCAAATCACTTAATCTCCCCGTGCCTGAATGTGTAATGTAAATATGGTGCTCATGTAAAGCGCTCCAATACCTTCGGTTCGAGTTCGCGCTATATAAATATGCAACAAAAAAAAAAGAAAAAAAATGTGGCTGTACACCACCGACCGGCCCAAACCCCGGTGAACATGAAAGTAGGTCTCCTCCCTTACCTACCTGAACCCATTGTCTTAGGCACCGACTACCCCCACATACATGCCATGCTGCAAGATCCCTGGAAAGAAGGGACCGAGTGGAGAGAGGAAGCGCCATTTGCCCAAGAAGTAGACCCAGGGTGGGAGCCAGGGAAGGATAGGAAGAGCAGACAACAAAGAAGAGGGGAAAAGAAAAATGGAAACCCTGCCCTTCTGACCCAAACCACCCCCTCTCTTTGGGACCACGATAGGAACTTCCGCTCAGCTCAGAGGGAGGATAACACCTTACAAGAGGCCTGGAGACAAGCGACTGAACAAGAAGACCCGCTTCAAGAAGGTCCGCAGTTCTTCACCAAAAAGGAGCTGTTGTACAGAAAAGGGGGGAAATCCCTGCCTACTCAGCTGCTAGTACCCCTCCCCTTCCGGGAAAAGGTTCTATACCTGGCCGACAGCCACTTGTTGGTAGGTCATTTCGGGGGGGGGGGGAACCGAGAATGCCATACTAGAGCGGTTCTACTGGCCAGGTATCTGTCAGGAAGTACTGTCGAGAGTGTGCCATTTGCCAGAAAACCAGTCGCTACATTCCACCCCGAGCACCCCTGAGACCCTTACCTGTAATTGATGTCCCCTTTTCCAGGGTGGGAATGGATATCATCGGCCCCCTCTTACCCTCCCGTAGTGGGTGTCGCTATGTCTTAGTCCTAGTAGACTATGCCACGAGGTTCCCAGAGGCCGTTGCCCTTAGACAACCCAACACCACCCAAGTGGCCAAAGCCATGATTAACATATTCGCCCGAGTAGGGTTTCCAAAGGAAATACTTACCGATCAGGGCACCCCCTTCACCTCCAAACTTATGAGTTAGGTGTGTCAGCAGTTGCATATCAAGCAGATCCGCACGGCCGCCTACCACCCCCAGACGGATGGGCTGGTAGAGCGGTATAACGCCACCCTAAAAACCACCCTGAGAAAAATGTTGAATCTGGAGACCCGTAGGTGGGAGGACATGCTCCCCTTAGCTTTATTCGCCATAAGGTGTGGGCAACAAAAGAGTCTGGGTTATTCCCCGTTTGAATTATTGTATGGAAGGCCGCCGCGTACCCTTATGGATATGGCCAGAGAGGAGTGGGAGGAGGAAACCAACACCTCGAAACCTCTGCTGGAATATGTGGCCGGCCTCAAGACACACCTGAACCAGGTACGAGACATCGTACGGGCTAACCTGGAGCTTTCCCAGACTGCACAAAAGAAACAATATGACAAATCCACCAAAGAACGAACCTTACAAGTAGGCAACCAGGTCCTGTTATTGCGCCCGACCTCTGAACACAAATTACTAAGTCAATGGCAGGGCCCCTTTAAAGTGCTGGACAAAGTGACACCTGTCACTTATAAGATAGAAATGGATCCCTCTGGTAGCCTTACCCAAATCTATCATATAAACCTTCTAAAAAAATGGGAAGGTCCTACCCCTGTCCTACTGGCAGCGCAGCAAGACTCCCTGGCAGAACAAAGCATTGATGCTGACTTGCCAGAAGCCCTTCAACAAGAGTTAAGAGATGCCTTATTCCCAGTACGAGAAGTGTTCTCCTTGGTGCCGGGCAAAACTACCCTGGTGGAGCATGAGATCCACACTCAACCCGGGAAGACGGTTCGCTTACGGCCCTACCGAATCCCCGAAGCTAGGAGAGAGGCTGTAGACCAAGAAGTTCTCCAAATGCTACAACTAGGTATCATTGAGCCTTCCAAAAGCGAGTGGTGTTCCCCCATAGTTTTAGTCCCCAAACCCGATGGGTCTATACGTTTCTGTATCGACTTTAGGGAGGTGAATAAGATATCTCAGTTTGACGCTTATCCCCTCCCTAGAGTCGACGAGATGATAGAGAGACTCGGGAAGGCCCAATACATTAGCACGCTCGATCTCTGCAAGGGCTACTGGCAGGTGCCCCTGAGAGCCCAAGACCGAGAGAAGACGGCCTTTAGTACTCCTAGGGGATTGTTCCACTTCAAAGTGTTACCCTTTGGGTTGCACGGGGCACCTGCAACCTTTCAAAGACTCATGAATAAAGTACTACAACCACATAAAAACTACTCAGCAGCCTACTTAGATGACATAATCATCTACAGTGATTCATGGGAAGAACACCTCCATCACCTGACCCAGGTCATTCAGTCCTTAAGTAAAGGCGGGTTAAAAATCAATCCAGCTAAGAGTCACTTAGCAGCCAGGTCTGTAAAATACTTGGGCTTTCTGTTGGGGGACGGTTGCATCAAGCCCCAGGAAGAGAAAGTTGCAGCAATTGCCCAAGTTCCCTTTCCCAAAACCAAGAAAGACCTCAGGGCCTTTTTAGGCCTACTTGGTTATTATAGGCGATTCATCCCCTGCTTTTCCCAGATCGCCACTCCCCTGACCGATCTCTTAAAAAAAAACATTCAGACAGAAAAATGTCTAAGAAACCCTTCTCCCTCTGCCTTACATTCCTTCCAACAACTAAAACTACTCATCACCTCCAAACCCCTC
Source organism: Calotriton arnoldi (assembly GCA_963921515.1). Classification (NCBI taxonomy): domain Eukaryota; kingdom Metazoa; phylum Chordata; class Amphibia; order Caudata; family Salamandridae; genus Calotriton; species Calotriton arnoldi. Next base: position 2,707,525 of record CAWUFW010000516.1, on the reverse strand, counting down.
CTTTTAAATCCAGATTATGGGAAACCTTTCATACTTCAAACTGACGCCTCCGACAATGGCATCGGAGCTGTGCTATCCCAAAAGGATGACGAGCAACAGGAACGACCCATCCTATTTATTAGTCGTAAGTTGTTCCCAAGAGAAACCCGATACGCAGTGATCGAGAAAGAGGCACTAGCCATCAAATGGGCTGTGGAGGCCCTTCGTTATTACCTTTATGGGAGAGCGTTCCTTCTCTATACCGATCACGCCCCTCTTGAGTGGCTCTCCCGAAACAAAGGACGCAACCAGAGAATACTACGATGGTTCCTTGCCCTGCAACCCTTCAGGTATACGGTGCACCACCGAAAAGGGAAAGATCAAGCCAATGCTGATTTCCTGTCTAGATATCCCAGGAGTCCTTTTCTTGCACACAAGAAAGTTAGGGAAGGGGGATGTGAGGAAGTCCCCGGGAGTGACCCCAGTACCACCGCCAATACCCCACTAGAACCCGCGTGGCTGCCCTACCTTACTAGTGAGGACAAAGACGATTCCGAAAAACCGAACAGCGCTCCAACAATAACAAAAGACTTTTCCCTCGTCCCGCAGCTCGTAAGGACTAACCCGGAAACAGTCCGTCCAGCGGGAGGCGGGACGTAAATCTGAAGCGACCAATCAGCGGCAAAGGTCAGGATTGGCAGAAAAGGCCAGGAAACGGCACAGCCGTGGTGTCAGCTGAGCGGAAACAGCCGGAACCAGAGAACGGAGTCGACGCTGGAGAAGAGGAGATGCTGCCGGAGATTGCTGCTGCCACGAGAGCCGAAGACGCCGAGGAAGAGGATCCTGAGGCTCCTGACACCTGGACCAAGGACTGGTGGATTCCGGAGGATACGCATGAGCCGCCACAATTCAGGAGAATTGTGGCATACAGCGGTACATGATTTGGGCATAGGGAATTCACAGGGGGCGGGGCACGCGGGGATTGGTACTTTCGCGGGTGGTTGCCCTCTTTAAAAACCTCCTTTTTCCCTCACTACCCTGCATGCCATACTCGGACCTCCACACCTAAGTCTGGTGAGTTGTGTAGCGGGCGCTACTGACAACTCCCTTAGGGAATCACTGATCGATTGATCCGTCCTTACTTTGGTTATCTCCTCCCTTTTGTTTTCCCCGTCGTCCCTCACCTTTGTTTGTGGCCAAGTATCACGTGGTGCGGTGATGGATAGCCTGGTCGAGTAGGACCTGTTTACTGACCGCTACCTTTCTTGCTTCCTTTTTGGAGTAAGAGCCTGAACTCCGGACCCCACCTGTTCTACAGAAGTCCAAGAAGAACCTTCTGACATCCTGGAATACAGACCCGAGACGGAGCCCTTCGGAGAACGCCCTACCACCGACCCCTCTGCTGAGACAGGACTACCTTTACTTTGTCATCCTTTCCTCATCCTGACCTTAAACCCCCCCCAATCTCTCCTGAGCTGTGTGACATACCATCAATAAACACCACAGTATTGATCCTATATGGCCTCCTCGCTTCTGTCTCCGACCGTCCCTCCGACAAAACCTTATTTCAGTTACATTGTGAGGTTATGGCAAGTGTGTTCTGTATTGATTGGGTACGTGTAAATTCACCTTACTTAAATAGTATCCTCCCTTAAAAAATCACTGTGATTTAAGGAGAAGTAAAAGAATCCAGCTGTACTCCACAGCCCTTAGAGGTGGGAAAAGGAATAAAATAACTTTTTTTTTAAATAACCCGCACCCACTATAGTAGTGGCATGCTTCATCATCAGGTTCACGCTGACTCCTAAAGGCCAGGGTGGTATGAGAAGTCCTGATTTTTTGTGGGGTTTTTAACATTTAATTAAAATCTTTCATTCACCCCAAGGTATCCCTTTATTAATGGGGTGAGTGGGAACGGTTAAAAATATATGGGAAGGGGCAAACTGGATCATGTGGTCCTATGACCCTAATTTTGTTTTACACTCTTGGGCCACTCTTTCTGCTGCACCTTTATGGCTGCCAGTCATGCACTATTGGAAACTTTGAATATATACCGCTTTTGATTCACACAACAGCGTAGACTGAGGCCATTTATTTAAATATTCTCTGATTTATCTCCTGGTCTTCTTTCATTGGAAGTACTCTGTGGTTGTGTTCTAGCTACAAGCCCGTTTGACTTCTGTGGGCGGTCTCCCCTTCAACATACCAATATACCACTGTTGTCCTCGTAGATTGTGACTGATGATAGCTGCTGTTTGCCTGCTTGGCCCACCTACCATGTATCATCTAGTCGGGCCCTTGCAATAGTATAATCCATTTTAGCAGTGGAGCCGCGTACTTTAACACGCAAGCGCAGAAGGACATTTTTTCCTTATTATGTTGCTATGGCAACGAGTCATCACGTGCGCCGGAGGACGCTTCCTTCATGGTCGCGTTGCTCTGACAACAACATACGTGCACGTTGTTTTCGACGTCACACGCATGCGGATGTCGTAGTCAATTCCCACTAGACGCGTTTTTTGCTTTACTTCCGCTTATAAGACACTCCAACGAGGCGGCTCCTTACTCCCTCCAGAGACTATGACAGAGCACCACCATGATATGTAAGGTGAGTGTAGTCAATTGCTCTGCCGGATTTTGCCCCCAAGGCAACGCAGTGCAGACTTTAGCCAGGTCAGGTGCTTGTAGAGCTCCTTTAGCTTATTTATCTTCGAGGTTCCCCCTGACACTAACTGACAGACCATAGATGGGTCAGATCCTTTAGGGTTTTGTTTATGCGGTTATCCTTCGGGGCATTGTCTATATTACAGATCTTGCAGACTTCTGCTTTGTTGAGGAAGATTCTAGTACTTTGGCATGTAAATCATTTTGGCTGATATAAATGTATCCCGATATGTAGTGTCTCGATACTAACATCTTGGTATTTTTACAGATGTCCACACTTAGTTCTCAACACCCTTTGTTCGCTAGTGTGTGGGCCTTGTTATAGCTCGGGCCTCTCTACATTTTGGGACCCATAAGGCTCTACATATGAAGTTCCGTATATCTTAGCCGTCACCCTGTTTGTTTACCCTGTTGTGCTACATTGCACTGTCATTTATTGTGAAATGTGATAACATTCACAATAGACCACCATGGAGACACTATGAAGCCCTCACTATTTCTCAATAATGGCATCGTTGATGGGCCATGAATAAGTGCATTGTCCTCAACTGAATGCATACAATCACTCTGCATTTCTTTCAGCATACAGTGAGGATGGGTGCCTTTAAATTTCGATTGCAACCATATACCTATTCAATAGTAGCTACATTGAAGCACATGTCTGTTTACTGGCTTTTTCATGCTTGTGATGCATTTTTGTTGTAACTCTAACTAGAGGAATCTACGTGGTGAGAGACTCTGTAGATGGTTGAGTCGGACTGTACACGTTGTTCATAGGTAAGACCACTATGAACTTATTGTGGAAAAGGTATTCACCTGTGTATATGGTGATGGTGCACTTTGGTGTTTTGTGTACCCTCTTTATATGTTGTTTTTATTGTTCTCTCACAGGGCCATCTGACCTACACCACTGATTGTTACTGCTATGCATGGTTGGTCAAGAGTAGAGGCCTGAGTATTTTTTCTTATTTTACTTTTGCACGTTTTTTCCAGCAGAGTGACTGAAGATCCTGGTCCTGATGAATGCTTTGAACTTAGATGTAATATAGGGCAGAAACATGTTGACCATATTACAGGGTACACATCCAGAACCCTGCTTTACATTGCTTTTATCCTCTATCCCGTATGACGTAATAATAAAGTCGTTGTCCCTACTGAGATAGTTTTAAACACACACTTTTTTGTTGCACTCTGCCCCTCACTTTCACCCTTGAGGTATTGAAATCTTACATGCTTTATATAAAACACTCCTGCTCCTTCCCTGAGGGGAAGTTGTAGCCCACACTGGGCACCTTGCGGTCCCAGTGTGTTGGAGGAACCCAATGATGAAGCATGTCACCCTCAGGTGAGTGAGAGTTTTCGTCCAAACACCTGTTGTGCCCCCCCCCGCCACAGCCTTTCCCTAGTTGCACCTTGCTACCCTATATCCTGTGTGAGTAATATTTGTCCGGAAGTAGTATAGGATAGATCACACTATTTCGTAGCATATACTTCCTTTTGACCCCGTATGTGAGAGTTGTTATTCCTAATTTAAAAACGCCAACATGTTTCTGCTCTACTCTATTGGCCTATATCGGTCCTGGGCATTCTTCAGGGCAGTAATGGAAAAAAAAAACACACTTCCCCCGTGTTGCACCCCTGTAAAATTCACAGGTGAATGCGTAGGGTGCTAAAGATATGCTTCAGCATGCAGAAAGGAAAATATACTTGCTGTGTGTGACCTGGCTGGCAAGTATCTATGTTTGCCACGGGCCGGGACCCTTGAGGCTAGTTTGACTACAGGGCCACCCCCACCATCCCCTGTTAAGTATAGTATATTTAGAGCTGGGGTACTTCCCACACACAGCAAGTATATTTTCCTTATTGCATGCTGAAGCATATCTTTAGCACACTACGCAATCACCTGTGAATTTCACAGGGGTGCAACACTGGGGGAGTGCGTTTTTTCTTTCTAGTACCGCCCTGAAGAATGCCCAGGACGATATAGGCCAATAGAGTGAGGCAGAAATATGTTGCCGTTTTGAATTAGGGTCATAGGACCACATAATCCTGTTTGCGCCTTCCCATATATTTTTAACCATTTCCACTCACCCCATCAATAAAGGGATACCTTGGGGTGAATGAGGGATTTTTTATTAAATCTTATAAAACCCCGAAAAAAATCAAGACTTCTCAAAAGAGCTCCCTGGAATACGGTCGAGCCCACCTGACCTTTAAGAGTCAGGGTGATCCCGATGATGAAGCATGCCACTACTACAGTGGGTGAGGGTTATTTAAAAACATTTTTTTTCTTTTTCCCATCTCTAGCTGCGGTAGAGTACAGGTGGAATTCTTAAATGCTCCTTAAATAACTGTGATTTTTTAAGGGAGGATACTATTTAGGTAAGGTTATTTCAATGGGAGTATGTATCCCCTTTCCTTTCAATCTTGAAAGGACCTCTCTACCATTTGTAGGTTCTGGAGGTCTCCTCCGGACCCCACTCATTAATGATAGGTTTCCTCAATTACCAGCTGCAGCTTGAATGGGTAACCAATAAGCTCTATGCAAAATGTTTGATGATGCCACAGCCCAGCCTTATGACATGCCTACTTGTGGCAACATTGTGAACCACAGCCTGATGATCAGAATGCAAGTTTCAAAGAAGAAAGTGGAAAATGTGCATAATTTGCTTAAAGCAATGACTGAGCCAATCAGTGCAAATGCCTCTTCTGAAGAAAATGGTTTAATGGTACATATATTTTGTATTACAATGAAATATGACCACATAATTGTGTGAGCCAATGAGACTTTAACACATGAACTGCTCAGGTCAGATAAATATGTCCTAGCTTTCTACATAAGATATTGGAAAACAATCAAAATGAAGACTGCCTAAGTCTCAGTTGTTTCAGAAAGAATCCTCTTTGTTCTCACCTTGAACTGGATGTGTTTGAGAAGGTCAAAATGCTTTGTGTACATTCGGAAGTAATCCATCAGTTTGTGATTGGGCAGGAAGTTGGGGAAGCGATCAGGCATAGGAAAGTCGCTGAAACAGCTCATCTCCTTGGAGGTGTTGCTGACCACAGACTTGTAGATACTGGCCCGGCCATCTTCTACATTTTCCTGAATAAGATATTGAAATTGAAAAGAGAAAGTATTAAACAATGTAGCAAATGCACTCTCTCTCATTAGCAAAATGAAGTTACTAGAAAAATTACAATATTGGAAACATGACCAAATGAACATGAAGGCTCAGAAATAAATAGCAGACTGTGTAAATCCTGCAGACCAGGGTTGCTGAACCCTTGTCTATGAAGGTGGGATTCAGGTCAACAATTGTGGTCCACCACTAAACATGATGATTGCAAATGAAATTCATTATATTTAAATTAATTGAATATGGATATTCCAGAAGAGCTGGCCTGAATTAATCCTTCTTGGACCAAAGTTTGTGATACCGCAACTGCAGGCAAATAAGTTTTCCCATCTCCTAATTCTCAGAGGAGGAATTATGCCCAAATCTATGATATTTGCATAACAGTGAATTTATTCAGATCTTAACACAGATCACAAGTCCTTTCAATCATAAAACTTTGTTACCCTAACATGTTTACCTCTTGTACAAAGTTAACACAGAGAAGGTTTTTAAACATTGCTATGCTATCACCTTTCTCCTCTAAAGCTGAACTACTGCTATCGCATTTAGATGCTTCCCTCTAAGGGCTAAAGGTGCTGACCCCGTCTTATCCTATCCTGATGTCTGAGGGCTGGTCTTTTTGACAACAGTTGAAGAGTCTTCTTAGTGCAGAGAAAGGGCCCGATACCCCTAGTAAGAGCCTCAGGCTCCAAATTGCAACAGAAAGCCAAGAGGTGCAACCAGAAGTAACTGCATGATGGAAGGAAAACAATCTGAAGTGCAGGAAAAAACCTTTCACAGCATCTGATGAGTCAACAAGATGGGTAGAACTGTCCTAAATAAACCTTGATGCAGAAAAAAGAAAAGGCAAGAGCACAGAGGGAACCCAAGGAATCCAACAAGCGAGTAACAATCATAGAGTTTATGCAAGGTGAACTCAATTTGGTCTCCTTATATAGGAACATTTCGGAAGCAGACCTGCAAAACAAAATAGAAAGTAGTAACCTATCATATTGCCTAGGGAAATATTAAGTGGCAATGAGAAAACCATAATCTATTTTCCTACTGAAAACCTAGAGTGGAATTCCAAGTACATGAAAATGTAGACCTCAAAATGCCAGCAGCATTACAGAGATGCTGCAGGCTGGAATCCAATCTCCTTAGGTGTTTTGTTATAGAAACTCTGGCCCAGGATCCCACACTCACACGATAGAGGCTAGCGCATCTGCCGTTCTTGGCCTCCGGGTGTCAGGAATGAAATAAACGTTGTGTCCCTCACTCTGGGCAAATCGCAGAAGGGTCCAAGCAAAAGAAGTGTTTTAGTCAAGTGTCCAATGATCAACCATTGGAAGAGCCTGCAGAGTTAGGTTGGTCAGGACATTGTAAGATGGCCTCTGCGTTTTCCAAATCTTGCAGCCATTCATTTTAGAACTCTCTCGCGAGAGTTCGTGGTTCAAGAGAAGCGTGCGCGCTCTCCTCTGCGCACTTCAATTTGAATCCATTGACGAGAGTTTTCTTTTTTCCGGTCCGCTTTCTCCTCAGTGTAATTTAGTGTCTGCAGACTATTATAATCGCCAGGAAATACCTCTATCAATAGAATAGGCTTCCCAGTGTTCAGCCTGTTCAAGGGCAGTGTCTCTTGAATAGCGGTTCCAGTCTGCGCAGCCGCTATGACAGGAGAGCAGCGTCCTTCAGTATAGCGACTCCTGGTTAGCGCAGCCTCAGAGTGTGAGTGAACTCTCCGGAGGGTAGCGTTTCTCTTTCCGCGCTTTCTCAGAAGAAAGTAAGCAGTGTCTTCGCTCGCAAGCTCAAAGAAGCGTCAAGTCATCCTTGCCTCAGTCAGGTGATTCCATCGTCTCAAGTACCTCAGCGGATATCGCCTGAATTCAGCTACACCTGGAAGTCAGTAAGCCTACAGAGATTATCCAGGAATACTCATAGAACTGTCTTTCCTTGCCTCCCATTTCTAGTGTTTTTCCTTTCCTTTCCTCCCTAGTTTTCCTTCCCCTGTCCCTTTTGCGCACCTCAGATATTTATAAAGACTTCATCTCTTGGAGACTTTGTGTTGGCAAATGCAGAATTGAAGAAGCCTTCATGTGATAAGGAAGGACATTGACTTTCATTACTGAAGTTTATATGATATGGTGCTCAGTAACATGTGGTCAGATTAGACTAGTAATCTCTAGTTCAGAGCCATATAGAAGAGAAGCAAAAGCTCCAGGACACTTTGGTAGGAATTACCATATTTAGAGATAAATAGAAATGGCAGGATGTTAGAGTAGAGTGATTTATGTGTTGTTTCCTCATCTGAGCATTCCGTACTCTCCCCCTCCTGGGATCGACACAGGTAGAAGTGAAGAATCAGAAGATGAGCCTAGTGAGGATTCCGGAGTGAGAGGGCTATCAATATCTGGAGTTGTCTCTTCTCTGTCCCATTCCCCTTTCCCCCTTGCTGGTAGGTCTCACCAGAAATAATTGGTGGTTCGCACCGGCGGGTGGGCGTTGGAAAAATGTCATCTGTTCTGCTTCCATGGGGATTCAGGTACCTTCTGACAGATTGAAGTGCCCACGAAGTTTACTCCAGCAGAATGGCTGAGGGATTTAGTTTAAAAACTCTGGGAAAAATATTGGAGGTTATTCAAAGAGAATTAGGGGCAGTAAGAGAAGAAAATAAGAATTTAAAACAAGACCTAGTAGCTTCCCGTCAAGAAACAATTTTACTCACTCAGAGGGTTAATGGGTTAAGTGCTGGGACCACCCCTGCTTCCCCATCCACATCTCATAGTTCTTCACCAGAGTCTAACCCAAGAACTGTGGCGCAGGTAGTTTACTCTGTTTCCCCGCTGATTCCATTGGCCCCTCCTGAAAGATTTTCTGGGGATCCACAAAAGGCCCAACTTTTTTTGACGCAGTGTTCCCTTCATTTAATGTGTCGCCCTACCTTATTTCCTGATGCTCAGTCCAGAGTGGCCTTTATCTTATCCTATTTAAGTGGAGATGCCGCCAACTGGGTAATGCCTCTAGTGTCTAGGGACGATCCATTCCTCTATGACTTCGAACGATTTAAAGCCGAATTTTTAAGGATCTTTGACAGAAGAAAAATGTCTCAGGCTGCTGACAATGAGTTATTAGAATTACGGCAAGGAAACAAGGATTTGGTGACTTATTTGACTCAATTTAATAAGTTAATTGTGGGCTACGAGATGAAATAAAAGATTCTCTAGTGCAGATTCCCAATTGACCTTCTGAATTATCTGCTCTAGTGGATTTGGTTTTAGAAATTGATTTTCGATGGTCTGAGCGAAAAGGGGAAAAGAAAAAAGATTTCCGCTTTTCTACCCCACGGTTTGATCGAGCTAGACCAGAAGTTCGAAAGGCCTCCACTACTCTCACTGAGGTGGAGCCCATGCAAATTGGAGCCAGGAGAGGTCCTTTGAGTAAGGAAGAAAAAGAACAGCAAAGGCATTAGAAGCTATGTATGTATTGTGGAGTTTCTGGGCATTTTGTTAAGGAGTGTCCAAAAAGACCAAAGATTTTGTTGAAGGGAAACAAGCAAAACCATCAGAGGGCGGGGTCGCTCTGATGGTGCAAGAAGACAAAACTGCTCCAGAATCCCATCACATAATGAACACTCTGTAGACATTGGCACCTCATTTGCTGTTGCACGTGACTAGTAAGTTCCAAAATCAAGAAATTGCTGGGGTCGCTATAATGATTGATTCCGGAGCCACAGGAAATTTCTGTGATATTAAGTGCGCACAAAAGATTGGAGTAAAAGCCCTTCTAAAAGAAAAGAGTGAATTAGTTCTTGCAGTGGACGGGACTAACCTAACTTCCGGACCCATAACTAGACACACAGAGCCATTAGAATTGATTCAAGCAGATGGTCATCATGAAATTATTCAATTTAATCTTATTGATGCCCTGCAATTTCAGATGATTTTGGGATTACCTTGGCTCTCTTTGCATAATCCTATGATCTAGTGGGAAAATCGAACTGTAGAAATGAACTCAATATACTGTTCAGAACATTGTTACCACGACCAAAGTATCTGCCCAGAATCATCACAAGCTTCTTTGTTATCCCTGGGAGGAGAATCCGTTTGCATCATCAATTCAATGAAAATTCCTACTGAGTACCAAGATTTTGAAGAAGTTTTTTGTGAACATGAAGCTGAGAAATTACCTCCTCATCGTTCCTATGACGGTACTATAGACTTGGAACCAGGAGCAGTTCTTCCCTGTTCAAGGATATATGCCTTGACAGAAGCCGAAAATTGCTATCTAAAAGAATACTTGGATCATTATTTGGCCAATGGTTTTATCAGGCCATCTCAGTCTCCAGTATCCTCTCCTTTATTTTTTATCCCCAAGAAGGAAGTGTCGCTGAGAATTTGTATTGACTACCGTGCATTGAATTGAGTGACCATTAAAAATCGTTATCCTTTACCTCTGATCTCGGTACTCCTTGACCAAGTCAAAGAAGCTCAGATTTTTACGAAATTGGATCTTCGAGGGGCCTATCATCTCATCCGTGTTAAAGAAGGTCACAAATGGAAAACCGCATAACGAACGAAATATGGGTTGTTTGAATATCAAGTTATGCCATTTGGCCTCTGCAATGCTCCAGCAGCCTTTCAACACTTCATCAACGAGATCATGGGAGATTTAATTGATAAGATTGCAGTTGTCTATTTGGATGATATCCTGATATACTCAAAAGATCCTCAAGAGCACCTAGCACATGTCAGGACGGTATTGGAGAGGCTACGTCACAATCAGCTATATGTTAAATTAGAGAAATGTGCTTTTAGTGTTCAAAGTGTGAATTCCTGGGTTTTGTTCTTTCTCCGGATGGAGTTACCATGGATCAAAAGAAAGTCCAATCTGTTGTTAACTGGCCGTCTCCAAAAGATGTAAAGGAAGTTCAACGATTCTTGGGATTTGCTAACTTCTATAGATGTTTCATTCAAGGATTCTCACGAAAGATTATTCCCATCACGAAACTCCTTAAAAAGGGAGTTAAGTTCCAGTGGTCCGAAGAAGCTGAGCAGGCCTTTGCGTTCCTCAAGAAGAGCTTTACTACAGCCCCCATCTTGCTTCATGCAGACCCAGCAGAACCCTTCTTCGTGGAGGCTGATGCATCCGATTTGGCAACTGGAGGAGTTTTATCTCAACGGCATAAAGTCACCGGACAACTACATCCAGTGGCATTTCGATCAAAAAAATTAAATCCGGCAGAGACCAATTACACCATCGCTGAGAAGGAACAATTAGCGGTGAAGGATGCTTTTGAGGAGTGGAGGCACTATTTGTTAGGAGCCAGGCATACAGTGACAGTCTATTAGGACCATAAAAATCTGCAGTTTTTAAAGACTGCAAAGACCTTGACTCCTCAGCAGTTATGATGGTCCCTCTATTTTGCTGACTTCGACTTTGTGATCACCTACCGTCCTGGAAATAAAAACGGCAAGGCAGATGCCTTGTCCAGAATACAAACAGAAACTCAAGCACCTCCTGTTATTCCACAGACCATAATTCTGGAGTCCAAGATCATATGTGCCATCTCTCTAGTGGATTTTAAAGAAGAGGTCGGGAAAAGCTTGACCGCAGAAGAAATGGCCAATTAGTCCACACAAGATTCAGGAAGAGAAGTACTTGATCAACTGCCCAATTGTCATGCTGCATTATATTTACCCACCAAAGTACTTCAAGAAAAGGCTCTACATGAGTGCCATGAGCAACCTTTAGCTGGTCACAAAGGATTTGCAAAAACTCTTGATTTGGTTCAATGTTATTTTTGGGGGCCAGAACTTAACTCTCATGTCAAGCAATATGTAGCAACCTGTGAAATCTGTGCTAGAGGAAAACCGATGAGACAAGCACCCTACGGACTACTACACCCTCTGCCCACTCCTTCCCAACCTTGGCGCACTATCACTATGGATCTGATAGTAGAATTACCTCGAAGTCATGGGTTCAACACAGCACTTGTTTTTGTAGACACCTTCATCAAAATGAGCCATTTTGTTCCTTTAATAGGGGTTCCCACTGCTAAAGAGTTAGCTAAGCAGTTTAGTGAACACATCGTCAAGATTCACGGGGTCCCTAAAAGTCTGATTTCGGACAGGGGCTCCTAATTTGTGTCCCACTTCTGGAGAGCCTTCATGCAAGGTCTAGGGGTAGAAGTCCATCATTCGACCAGTTATCATCCTGAGACAGATGGTCAAACTGAGAGAGTTAATCAAGAACTGGAACAACATCTCAGGTTGGTCCTTCTGGATTAGTAGGGTGAATGGTCAGAGTTACTTTGGATGGCAGAATTTGCATTTAATAATGCCAAAAATGTTTCCACAGGGTACTCTCCCTTCTTTTTAAACTATGGCAGACATCCAAATCCTTTTCTTGGTCAGGGAGACATAGAAGTTCCTGCAGTTAAAGATTTAATGAAAGAATTAACCCTTATCCACAATTCTGCCAAGTCAAATTTAGTGAAAGCCAAAGAAAGTTACAAGAGACAAGCAGATAAACACAGAAAAATTGCACCAGAGTATCGGGTGGGGGACCAGGTTTGGTTGTCTTCTCACCATCTGCATTTAAAGGGGAATTGAAAATTTCAGCCACGTTTTGTTGGACCTTATCCCATTGAGAATATATTAGGTCCAGTCACAGTCAAATTAAAATTACCCCCTTTTACAGGTATTCCTCCAATCTTTCACGTATCTCTCCTAAAAAAGAGTGTTCCCAATACAAGGTTAGTCAAACCTCCAGCACCACTGCTGATAGAAGGGCATGCAGAGTATGAAGTTAAAGGTATTCTAGACTCTAAAACAACCAAGGGAAAACTTTACTATCTAGTGGACTGGAAGGGTTATGGGCCTGAGGATAGATCTTGGGAGGCAGCAGTAGATGTTCATACTCCTCGACTCATACGAAGATTTCACACACAGCATCCTTTTAAGCCCGGGCAGATAAATCGGCCTTTGAGAGGGGGTACTGTCAGGAATCAAATAAATGTTGTGTCCCTCACTCTGGGCAAATCGACGGAGGGTCCAACCAAAAGAAGAATTTTAGTCAAGATTCCAATGATCAACCATTGGAAGAGCCTGCAGAGTTAGGTTGGTCAGAACATTGTAAGATGGCCGCTGCGTTTTGCAAATCTTGCAGCCATTCATTTTAGAACTCTCTCACGAGAGTTTGTGGTTCAAGAGAAGCACGCACTCTCTCCCCTGCGCACTTCAATTTGAATCCATTGCTGAGAGTTCGTTTTTTCCCGTCCGCGTTTTATCCTCAGTGTAATTTAGTGTCTGCAGACTATTATAATCGTCAGGAGATACCTCTATCAATAGAATAGGCTTCCCAGTGTTCAGCCTGTTCAAGGGCGGTGTCTCTTGAATAGAGGTTCCAGTCTGCGCAGCCACTGTGACAGGAGAGCAGCGTCCTTCAGTATAGTGACTCCTGGTTAGCGCAGCCTCAGAGTGTGAGTGAACTTTCCGGAGGGTAGCGTTTCTCTTTCCGTGCTTCCTCAGAAGAAAGTAAGCAGTGTCTTGGCTCGCAAGCTCAAAGAAGCATCAACTCATCCTTGCCTCAGTCAGGTGATTCCATCGTCTCAAGTACCTCAGCGGATATCGCCTGAATTCAGCTACACCTGGAAGTCAGTAAGCCTACAGAGATTATCCAGGAATACTCATAGAACTGTCTTTCCTTGCCTCCCATTTCTGGCGTTTTTCCTTTCCTTTCCTCCCTCGTTTTCCTTCCCCTGTCCCTTTTGCGCACCTCAGATATTTATAAAGACTAGGGGGCATATTATCAAGGGCTGGCGATAACATTATTGCCGCTTTAGCGTCCGTTTTCGGGCGAAAAGCGGCGATAATTTTATCGCTATATCAACAAGGACACGCTAGCGTGTGTTTCCCTGCCTTAGCGCCCGGTTTCCTATCGCCTCGCCTCGCTAATGAGATGCAAGGTAGGCGTGCCCCTTACAACTACATTATGAAATATCGCTAACGGTGCTTCGCTGTATTTACAACGAAGCACCGTCCGGATTAGCGCTGACTTTTTTCGCGCTAACTGGGCCTTAACGCTGGAATTTAACGTCTGTTAAATTCCAGACTAAGGCATACCTAATATGGGAGGTGGATTATGCTGATACGACCACAGGGTCGTATCAGCAAGGTTATTGCCGTTTTCCATGGAACATCGCTGAAAAACCAGCGATGTTCCATGGAAAACACCACTATCGCTGGAAAATTATTGCCATTGCGCTATGCGTTGTTGATACAGCGATAGCATGGCGATAATTGCCAGCGATAGCCGGCGATAAACATTTTGACGCTAAGAGCGGTCAGCGATAATTATCGCTGCCACTTGATAATATGCCTCTTCATCTCTTGGAGACTTTGTGTTGGCAAATGCAGAATTGAAGAAGCCTTCATGTGATAAGGAAGGACATTGACTTTCATTACTGAAGTTTATATGATATGATGCTCAGTAACATGTAGTCAGATTAGACTAGTAATCTCTAGTTCAGAGCTATACAGAAGAGAAGCAAAAGTTCCAGGACACTTTGGTAGGAATTACCATATTTAGAGATAAATAGAAATGGCAGGATGTTAGAATAGAGTGATTTATGTGTTGTTTCCTCATGTGTGCATTAGGTACTCTCCCCCTCCTGGGATCGACACAGGTAGCAGTGAAGAATCAGAAGAAGAGCCTAGTGAGGATTCCGGAGTGAGAGGGCTATCAATATCTGGAGTTGTCTCTTCTCTGTCCCATTCCCCTTTCCCCCTTGCTGGTGGGTCTCACCAGAAATAATTGGTGGTTCGCACCGGCGGGTGTGCGTTGGGAGAATTTCATCTATTCTGCTTCCGTGGAGATTCAATACCTTCTGACACCGGGTGTCAAGAGATACTGTGCAGAAGCATGGCCTGAATCCAGAAAAATGTATGGGCTTCAAGTTTACAGGTATTTTTATAGAAAAAAACAACTGACAAGGAGAGGAGCACAGGCTGTTTCAGTCGGTTCCCAAGAACAGTCACAGGGATGATAGCCCTTCCAAACAATGAGAAACTGTATTTTTCATCTATGATACTGGGAATCACAGATCTGTTGTACTTTATTCATGGTTTGACTATCCACAATAATAAGAAGATGTCTTCTCAAATGAGTGTTCCCTCACCTTTTCTTAAAAGGTCTTAGTCGAGAGATATGGAAAGAAGGATGTATCTTTGCAGAATATGGAAGTTTAAGTCTGTTAATAACTGGATTGATAATCATAGAAATGCTGATTGGACCACGGTACCTGGGAGCATGCTTGTCTTATGGATGGAGGAAGCCAGACCTTATCTCCTCTCTTATAGGCAAAAGCTGGTTGTCTGTGTCAATTGGCCTGATAGTTTTGTTTTAATTCTCCAGTTTTTAGATTGGAAATAAGAAGTGGTCTGGTATGAGTGATGTCAGTTAAAATGCCTTTAACTGCAGGCCCAGGATTCAAGAAGTTAGTGACCTCTGGAAATGTTTGATGACGAAATTCATTTAAAGCAATGAACGGTGAGAATCCAGTGGAACAGCGAACAGATTTATTATGGGCATATTAGGTAGCAGATCAGAGGTAATCCCGAGTGTAAGCCTATGAAGTCTAAAGATGTCAGAATGAATTGTCATGGCCATGTTGATAAAAGAGGCTATTGTAACCATTATGAAGGTACAACATTCTGTTACTGGTAAATCCAAAAAAATATGGAAATTATTTCCTAGAGTTTAATTGTTAATTTGGGATTTAGTAGAGGACCAGTATTCATCTGAGTTTCAGCTTGACTCTGAGCACAAACCTCACAAGTAGTAACATAGTTGGAAACATCTCGTGGGAGCCTAGGCCACCAGAACATAATAATTTTTCAATAGTTTTCCTTCCTCTATGTGCAATCATGACATGGCTGTAGAACCAACCTTTGAAGATCCTTGGAAGGAATTAATAATTTATTCTTGTAGAAGATTAATTTATTTTTAGACTTTAAATAAGAATGCTTGCCAAATTTATACTTTTGAAGTTCCTTAGTCTAATGGCAGACTTGATCAAGGAAAGTGGGTGTTTAAACTTGAATTACAATGGTACTAGATGAAAGAGATGTTACCTTAAGTAGAAAGAAAATTCTTTCAGACTATTGTCTAGACAGACTTTAGGCTACAGTATTAGGAATTCAAGTTACGCAAGTTATGGTAAAGCTGAATTGTTGAAACAAAAGCCCACCTATCTTGTTTGCTATTCCTGCATTCAGCTGTTTCAAAACCTGCACATTATGATGATCAGTATGGACAGAAGCCTTGAATTGGGATCATAGAAGGAAATGTTTCCACTCTATGAAGGCCTATTTACATCCAACAATTCTTTTTCTAATACAGAACATTTATATTCTGCTGGTGTAAATTTCCTGGAGTAAAAGGTGATGGGATGTTCAAACTTATCGTGTCAACCCTGTTTTAGAATAGCCCGCTCTGAGGTGTCTGTTCAGAGAGAGGAATAAAAGCTTGGATACATTGGAGTGTAAAAGACTAGGCACCTTTATGAATTTCTCCTTTAACTTGTCGAAGGCCTGAGTGGTTTCAAGTTTCCACTTGAAAGTCTTGATGGAGCGGGAATTTCATTTTATTTGTAGGGGTGCATTATAATCACGTGTAGAACGCATTCACATTTAATGATCAGGCTTGAAAACTGAACTCTCAACTGTACTATAGAATAGGAAACTGTATGGTTTAGTAAGAGTTTTACTGTATAGGTTATGAATTTTACTAATGCACATGAGCATCATTACTCAAAACAACTGAGAATGTAAATCCGGTAATGTTTAAAAAAAAAAACCTGTAAAGATTTTACTGCTTTTATCTATGCGAAATATTGTTAAGGTTTTAATTAACTAAACAAACATTTGTTATCATTATCATTTGCATATAATCTTGCAAAGTTTGTTAGCATGAGGTGTTAGAATTGTGAAACGTATTAACGCAATTATATGACGTTCTTTAGTTTATGGATAAGTATCATGAAGAATTAACGTAGGAAATGAATGTAACTAGCAGAAAACGTTAACATGTAAAACTTGTGCTGTGAAGTGAAACTACATGCATATTAAATGTGTTTGACAAATGATATTTCCTGTTAGTAGGTAAATGTATAAATTGAAATGCTTTAATGATTATATGAATTGTATTGCTGAAAGTGGCACGTTCTTATGTTAGCTAAAGTTGTAGGCCCGAAATGCAAGTTCATGAAAACTCTTGCTTTAGAATTAATAGTTGAATTTCATGTGCACTGCAGAATCTGTTTCTCACGTTTCCATTCTAGGTGGAGAAGCATTCTCTAGGAAAAGTAATATCTTTGTTTTAATAGCTAGACAAGGAAAGAAGAAGTTACAATTACATGGTTTGGAGGTGATAAAGACATAGACGGTTTAACGCAGGAGAAGGCATGGGAGCCAAGGAAAAATTGTTGCGAAGAATGTGCATGGACAACACCGTGGTAAAGTACGTCCAGACCTGCACCCAGAGTAGATGGCATGATAAGAGGTGCATTATGGGAATGTTACCTGAAGATAACTGAGTGTAGGAACTAGGGAAAGTGCCCACTTCTTTCTTGCCTTCAGAGAGAGAGTATCTCAGAACGAGCTTTTGCTGTGCGATAGTGGCTTTATGCTACTTAATCCATTGATGGCGGAGCGACTCCTTAGGGAGACTCCACCCACTGACACCTTTTTCCTTTCCATTGAAAATGCTTATGTAGGGAGGTCACCTTAGAGCTAGAGTAGGGATAGATTTAATGCTTTTTACTCATCAACCCTTGATGCAGGGGAACTTGGCCTCATGCTTCCTGAGTTTCTGTATCCTACTTCTTGAAATAATAGTTTTTTTCATGCTGCTCTGTCTAAATTGGAAGCGTAGATTTGGCTTTATGCTCATCCGTTGTATTTCTACACCCTCGTGTTGAGGTGGCTTTATGTCCAATTATTTTTGGCTTTATAATAAATTAACTAACTATATTTAGTTGTCCGTAAATTAGTATGCGGTAAAGGAGAATTTGTGGTTAATTGATAGTGTACTAACGATTTTCTCCCCTTTACACGTCCATGCTGCGAAAAAGAACCATCAGTTTGTGTCTCTAGAACAGATCTAGAACTAATGGGCCCGGCCCTTTCAGTCTTGTTCTTCTATAGAAGGTCAGTGATTTGTGTAGCTGTTTCAGAAAATTCTGAATACATTTGCACTAATAATTCCCCACATCCATGAAGCTTTGAGTCTCTTTGATAGAAGTTGGAATAGGACATTGTAAATTTGCTTTTACATTTTGGGCATCATTGGCAATAACATACCAGATATTAGACTGACCATGTGTCAAAGATGCATTTCTCTAGTTTGGCCAGTAATTTATGTTCCCTCAGATGACAAAGCACCTCTTTAGTGTGATAAGGGTGCTGTTCCTGATTCTTTGAGAATACAAGAGTGTCATCAACATAGATAACCACAGAGTGTAAAATTCGATCTGATAATATATTGAATTCATAAAGTGCTTAAAGATCGCAAGGGCATTAAACATTGAAAAGTGCATGACACAATACTCAAAATGCCCAAAAGGTGTGCAGAAAACTGTCTTCCATTCATCCACAGCCTTAAACCCATGAAGATGAGACTCTCCTCTGAGATCTAGTTTAGTAAAAATCTTCGCCCCTTGAACTGCCTGTAGGATGTCAGATCTTAAAGGAAGACGGTCTCAGTCTTTCACCATCATAATTAATACATACGTAACGCTCCTCAATGGGTCTAAAGAGACACTACAGAGCACCACGTCCTGAATCCAGCAGAATGCCGCAGAATTAGACAGCATCTGCAGTCAACCCCAAATGTTACCGGCAGTGAACACAGAGACAAGGTAAGCAAAGTATAACATACTTATTTCACTTCCCCTCTTCCCTTAATATCATCAGACTTGGCCTGCAAACTGAACAAAACCATATGCTCTAAGAAGTCTTCGTACTGATCTGTAGAGACCGCAGTTAAGGGATTGTGCAGTTTCCCCTTGTCCATCCATGGTTTGAAGATGCAATCCCAAAGGTTTGTTACCCAACAATGCATGGAACTCAAGCAAGCATTATGTAATGTATTTATGGATGTTCAGATTAGAGGAACATTTTAATTGAACAACCTGCATGTACGATTTTATCAGGACATTTGACAGGAGTACGTAGCTCAAAGTACAGAAGAGGAAGATCTGTTAGGACCTAAACATTTCACTATAAGAGTTAGGTTAAATAGCAGAGGCGAAACTATTTTCACATATTAGCATTTATCTATACATACAACAAAATATTTTAGATTTCATCACGTTCCGTGTTTGTGGGGATGTTTTGGGTCTCTCCAACCTTACATTTTAAGTCTGTAAGGCATGGCGCTTGACAGCTGATGGAGGACTATTTCCTAAAGGACCATCAGCAGATGCTGAACTTGCATATCATGTGTAAAGTACCTGCTTACATCATTTGACTTTGAAAGCAGGTTCATCCGTGGTGCACCCTTTTATGTTGAGCTCTCTTTGTGCTGGCAAGATTCTCGTTGCTAATTTAGGAGAGTTACCTAGAGCTCCAATATTTCCAAGACACCATGCAATTCCTCAGGGAATGGATGAACAGCAACCACTTGAAACTAAACTCTAACAAAACAGAGATAGTGGTCACCAAAAATAAGCTTGAGCTTTGTAGTCCTTCCGTCCGGCCAAATGAGTTGGGGCCTACCAAAAGAAGTCTGTAAAATGTTTTGGTTTTATGCTTGATGAGGATCTATCACTGAAACCACAACGTGGCGCATTGATATCCTCCTGCTTTTTCCAACTTCGCAGAATTAAGAAGATGAAGAAATTCCTTACCACCGACCGTTCATTTTATAATTGCTTTGGTCATGTCAAGAGTTGACTATGCCAATTCTCTTTACTTGGGTCTTCCTAAACATCTTATGCGGAGGCTTCAGTTGGTCCAAAACCAGGCTGCTCAGAAGATTTATCAGATCCCCAAATGTTGCCATATTTCTAAAGTGATAAAAGACCTTCACTGGCTTCCAGTTTTACAGAGATCTACATTTAAAATATATCGTACTATTTTCAAAGCTTTGCACATGAAAAGTCCTGTTTTTATTAAATATCGGATCCACAAATACTCACCCACTGGAGATCTCAGATCCACCCATTTGCACTTGTTAGTGATCCCCCAATTTAAGAGGTTTACAATAGGTGGAGTCAGGTTTTCAGTCACTGCTGCTCGTGTCTGAAACTCCCTGCCCCTGGAACTCAGGACCACCTTAAATTATGAGAGGTTCAGATGATGCTTAAGACTTGGCTATTTAAGCAGGTCTATTAGTAAGTATCCTGAGCCATTTTGGGAGAGTTACCAAGCACCAAGAGACCCGTTTGGTGTATGTGCTCTTTACAAGCTGCAGTATCATACCGTAACATAAGATCTCTGCTACAAATTTCAACCGGGTACCTTTTAATGATCTGTGGCTCATCCTAGCTTGTCTCAACGTAAAGGGGGAAATAAGAGGGATATTCCAGAAGGGCACGTCCTCCTACGGACATATACTAACGCAAAAAGAGCCTGTCTGTACTTAATAAACTAATCTTTCACAGGACAAAGAAAACACTGGGTTTTCTTATACAACACTCATCTAGAGGTGAAGAGGTGTGGCGCAGCGGCCAGGGCAGCTGACTCCGGAACCCAGGGGCTCACGGTTTGATCCCCGGCACTGGCGGCAGATCAGCCAAGCACCATGTGACTCTGGGCAATAGCTCGCTTAATCTTCCCGACAGCCTCCAGGGCCTTGACACCCTCGGATAATTGTTTGTGCTTTACAAATACTGGACATTTACATTACCATGGTTACACTGGGTGGCATGCTTCAACATAGGGTTAATCCCATTGGACTGCGGAACTGGGCATGCTGAAATCTATGAGTAACATTGGGGGCACTAATAGATATGTTCTAAATGGGTTGTATGACGGAACCCCACATGCATTTACCCCACATGCCTTTACAACGCAGTCACTACCCTGCCTGCGACATTAACACGAGTTACTTTAGCACGCAAGTTATTACAATGGCTTTCTTTAGGGTGCGCTGGACTTTGGAATAGTATAAATTACTACTCCAACTCCAGTCTACACAATAGTAGGGAAGGTGTTGGACTTAAACATACAACACCAGTCTAACAACGTGCCCCCTAAAGCTACTCATTGTAACCACTTTGCGTGGTAAAGTAATGAATGGTGATGTCACAGGTGGGGAAGTGACGTTGTTGTAAAGGCTGCGTGGTGAAGGATGCTTCCCTTTTAAATGATGAAAGGAATAGGAGTGGGAGGGGTCTTATGGGGGAGGTTAAAAATACCTGCCTGGTAGGTGGTTATTACTTTAATTTGACCCCCCCCCCCAGGCGGTATGGTTTAAAAATGGGAAAAAGGTAGAAAGTGTAGGTGATAATGTACCTGCTTTTCTTCAGGACCAAGGATCTAACTCCCTGATACCACTCCTACAATAGTGCTGATGGCAAATGACTGCACACACTCTGCATGCTGCAAATAAGAACTATAGCACCTACTTTGTGCTACAGCTTGGAAATCTGTAATATATAATGAAAGAGTTAGCCTGATAGAGTCCTGGCAGAATACAGGATAAAACTCAGTACTTATACTGTTAAAATTAATAAAGCGCATTGTGTAGGCTTACAAATATTTAAAAACACCACTTCATTGTGAATGATCAGGTGAAATATAATATATTGTTGATTGAGGTGAACACATCTAATGAAAACAGTTATCCTTGTGACACAACACTGAGTACAATAGACATAGGAATAGCACAAAACATACATAAATAATGCTAAACTCTAGCATCATAGGACCTCCAGTGGAGAGGTGAGCTTGTAGTCATACTCTATGTAGTAAAAAAAGAGATCCACACAGCGGCGTAGCTAGCCTTATGGCTGCCCATGCCGGTCCCTGCATTTGCCTACCCGTGGCGACCCCATTGAAGAGGGGGGGGGCGGTGCTGGGGAGAATCGGCGGAGATTGCCGCACCGCGACGGCCGAAATGTAGAGCCGGGGGCGATTGCCACCCCCGAGATGGCAGGTAGGAGCAGGAGGAGGCTGCCGCCCGGGTCGGACCGCCCCTGCTCCCTCTAGCTACACCACTGGATCCACATGTCATGATCGTGAATAGTAGCTCATTAGGAGGAAAGAGAAATATGTACCGGTCTCATGGCGGCTTTGCCGCACTTACTACTACAAAGCGTCCCCTCGGCCCAGTGACCTAAGAAAATCACACCCAGGCAGTGGCGGATGGTGAGATTTGAAAGTGGTGAGGCGTAAAACAATTGTCGTACTGCACTGCGGCAAGCAAGTGCAGCGACCGTGCCTGAACCACCTAGGGGGGGTTCGGGGGGGATTCTCCCCCCGAGAAAATTTTGAAAAAAGAGTGGGCAAATGGTGCATTTTCAAGCAAATTTGAGAAAGCAGGAAGGTGTCAACCACTCTGAGGTCTGATGACCCCATCCAGAAGTTGAAGACCCGTTGAAGAGCAGGGACCCGTCCAGTGCTTCCTCCAACGTGTGTCCGATCTCAACTTTCCTGCGGGCCCTCGCCGCTCAGTAGTGGCTTTCCCCATTCTTTTCCAACAGCCCTATAACTATCCTTGGCTGAATACGGGACAGCTTCCCATATCGGAATGCATCTGCAACTGCTGCGCCACTCAGGAAGTTGAAAAAACGGCTGTGCCTGTCAGCGTGACAAGCCAGGGAGATTCGCCTTGTGCAGCCAATAACAAATTCAATCTCAGACGGATTAAAATCTAAATCCAGTGGATGCCCAGCCGGTGTTGGTAGTTATTCTGCTGTGCCTGTCAATGTGACAGCCTTGAGGAAAACAAACTCACCACCTGACGAATGACAGCGCTAAGTAGATTGCCAGCCGAAGGGTTCACTGCGCATGACGGCCATGCCCACGATTCTGCCGCAATTTTTTCCAATGTCCTGCAAGCGTTCCTAGTGGTCAGTTGGCCCAAGACGTACGCAGTCTCTCAATACCTAGCCGACACTACAGACTTTAGGGCAAGCGCTGGAAACTCTCATGGCCAAACTGATCTGTACATTACATATGATGATATGACCCAGCATGTATCGCGAAGTGTCATAACGTTCCCGTGAATATTAAGCCCGCATGAATAAAAATAGAACAGGTCTTCAAAAAAAAAAAACCCACGCTGCAACACATCTGCGGGCAAGGGTGCCAAATGCTCAGAAGATAGTAATGGAACTAAAACAACCTTCATTATTTCCGTTCTTTTTCATATGGGAAGTACTCAAACCATTTTCAACAATAACAATTCAAAATAATTTGTCTTCGAACGAAAACTACGCCGGCTACTTTTGAAACATTTGCTTAAAATCACGGGTTGACATTCTCCCTGGGACTATTTCAATATCAAATTAATCTGATATAATATTTCATTTATGTTAATTTAAATGCCAATAACATTTTGGAACAGAATATTTCATTTAAAAGACATATTTATATTCATCAGCAAAATCACATAAATGGAATTTGAAAATGTCTGGCAGACCCCCGATGTCTTTTGTAAAGTAGCGAATGAGTGGACGTATTAAGTATTTTTAAACGGATAAAGAGGTATTCAACACGGAAACTGTCCGAGCCTGCAGTTAATGAGTGCGCTCCTTTAACGCGGCTGCCGGCTCTATTGCGTATGACAAGTAATTTCTACCTGGCATGGGTTGGCACACAAACAAAATAAACCTGTCGCCAATGAACAAAGACGTAAATAAAAATAACGAAACCAGTGCAAGAACTCACCAAACAAAATAGATGACTAAAAAAGAGCATTTTTCGTTTTCGCTGACTATCCGATGCGCCTTTGTTGGGATTTATTGACTAATATTCGGAGTAGACTTGGGGAGACCCAAATATATTTATTAAAGGTATCTGTCGAGAAGTATTTGTTCGTCCTCAAAATATCATTTGCATGTCATTTTTTGTTAGAGCAGTTAAAAGCCCGCTGTTTTCCTTCTGAAGTGGTATATTCAGCTATGTTATCATTATTAGCATTATTACCTCTACTATCAGTTCTCCTTACAGCTGCCTTTCCATTCTGCCACTTCCGTCCGGTGTGGGGCGCACATCACTATTAACGTTTATTCATGCCGTCCCTGCGTGCGCACCCTCTCTGCAAACATTTTTCCACTTACAGAAAGCTGTTTTCTTCCACAATGTTTGGAACACAGGTCTAATAGTTTCCGGTGGTAACTTCAAGAGTTCAGGAACATAAACAAGTATTTAGAGGACGGCCTTTCTCCACTCGCGGCCGGCAAAACAGGCAGGTGGGTTCGCGCGGGGGAGGAATCTATACAAAATAAAAAACGTACCTTCCTCCGCGACCGCATCCCGCGCTGCCTCCTCAGCTCCTGCTGCTCCGAGTCCTGGCGGGTTTTGGGAAGCCTCCCTCCTCCTTCTCTCCTAAGCAAATCACAACGCTGCAATGGCAGCGTTGTGATTGGTGAGGCGCAGCGGAGAGCGCCCCAGCCGGGCCATTTTTTCTATGTAGGCTAAATGCATTAGCCTACATAGAGAAAAAGGAGAGTGGGCGGTCCTGCTCGAGGGCAGGGGGAGTGGCTTACCCACTGTTGTGGGTACTGACTGTTTGGTCGGCTCCAGGGCCGACCAAACAGTCAGTACCCACAACAGTGGGCAAGCCACTCCCCCCTGCCCTCGAGCAGGACCGCCCACCCCCAACCAGGCACTCCAGGCACTTCTGCTTTCTCGCCGTGCGAGAAGCAGAAGCATAAAATGGTAGTTTTACCATTTTATGTTTCTGCCTTCTCGCACTGCGAGAAAGCAGTGGGGTGACGCCCCCACGCCCAAATGGAGGAGCCGCCACTGCACCCAGGCCCGAATCTTACTGTCCTCGTCCCCCTGCATGGACCGCTAACCTGGAAGTTGTTCCATTTGCGGTGAATACGACTAAAGAAGGTTAATGAATACGGCCTGGACTGTATTCATCCAAGTAACGGCTAAACAAAAACATTTAAATTATAAAGTAAATGACAGAAAGGGGAGCCAAATTCATTATTAGCTCTGCTCTGTATTTTTCTAAAGAAAATGTTATGTGGCAACTGGCACTTATTTTGCAAAATGCCCATCAGGCAAGTAAAAATTAAAAACCGGCATTAAAATGGGTCCCTTTTGGGTCCTATATGTGAGTCTTTCATTTTACAAGCAAAAATTATCGATTTCTGAACAATTAATTTAAAAAAACTTATGGTATTTCATGCCAGCAATTTAGTTGCTATTTATATTTGACAGGTTTTCCTTTTTCTTTTATTCCCAAAGAGAGTGGTTTTTATCTCCAGAAAATTGTATTTCTGTATTTTTGGTGTGTAGCATATTACTCTTGTAAAGTGCATACTTTGAACTGAATCACCTGTAGGTGTTTATATTGGGCCACGATTGAGAACTTCTGAGTTGAGGTTTAACACAGGTTTAATGCAGTTTGAGTTTCTCACTGTTGCTTTTAGTGGGTCAAAATAAAAGTTCAGTATACATGGTCATTCAATCCTTGGCCTCTCTGAGGAGCGTGCAGAGCAATGGTAAGGTATTGTAGTTGCAATTGTGATTCTGTGTAAATGTGCAGGAAGTAGGTACATAGTTGTCAAAATATTGACAAGGCAAAAATAAAAGAAAATGCTTTACTCCTACGTTTCCAAGAGTGAAGAAGTGAGGAGATGCAAGGAAGTGCATTCAGGAGACAGTGAAAAGAGGGTGGTGAAGAGAAAAGAAATGAAGTGCAAGATATGCAGATAAAAGTGATGTGGAGATAAAAAGGGCATACATGTCTAACATAGAGTGAACATAATGGGCGTGAATGAGACATTCTGAAGACCACTACCCCTTCCCCAGGCCTCAGTAATATTTAATTCACAGTCTCATAATTTCAGAATGGAAAAATATTCATTAGTATTTTCAACAAAGTCATTGTTGTTACTCATTTATCCTAAACAGCTAACAACTATTGACAAAACCAATAGACCTGGCTGGTTTTACTTGCATGTGAATTATCTGGATGCAAAGCTTAGACAGGCACCAAAATACCGGTCAAGTGGTATACTATAGAAATCACAGAAATTTAATTTACATGTTTAAGCCACGCCCTTAACCTACCCTCACTTTTTTCATCCATTGAAAGACCTGAATGTTACATACATATTTAGTAACTAGTCCACAATCTTGTTTCTCCATTTTTCTCTGGTGCAAGGAGCAAAATAGCCCAAAATGTATTTGTCATGTTTTTGCAAAGTTTCTATTCTCTTACCCCATGTCTGCCTTTAAAACAGACCTTTCTCTTCCCAAGTAAGATCCTTCATTTACCATTCAGTTATTGTTTTGCTGAGTTATTAGTATTGCTATTGTAGTTTGATTCAGATTGTTTGCACTACAAATTATCATGCCTTACCATACCCCAAAAACGACATGGAGTGTTGCCTTAACCATCACACACTCCGGTTGAAGGGATTTTCAAATTTGCTGCAAATGATGTGGAGCAACAAGATTTCTAAAAATGTCTCTGATGTTAGTGAGCTGAAGCTAATAGTCCGCACCCCCACTCTAAAACTTGATGCAACACTACTGTCTCTGCAACTACCTCAGTAATTATTAAAAAAAATTACATTTGTCGTTTACCGACTTCAAGCCTTATAGGATTTACACTGGCGCCTTTCACACAACAAGCAGACAACGGACTCACAAGTCCATATAACATGATCCAGTGATGTGCAGTTGGGTATTAGACTGCGTGCTTATGGCACGATTTAGTATTTTACCCTTAGCAGAGGGAAACTGTGCTTTGAAATCCTTTCCTGGACCCCCCTGGATGTACTATTACAAATCACAAAATGTAAAGAAACGAGAAACATGGAAGATTTCTGATCTTAAGAATTTAGTGTGATCATTCAGGCATTACAAAGACCCCTTAGTACCCCAATATGTGGCGCTTTGTCTGAAGATTCGAATCCTCTAGCATCCATAAACTGGCTCCAGAGGGGGCCACTCACTCATACATTCCACACGTTTTCTTGCACTGCAGCTTATTTTACTTCTTGCATGGAAACAGAAGCTTTTTTTCTGGGTCAGTCATATTCAAATATGCTGCACAGATCCTACAGTCAGCTTTTAACTAGAAATGTTAAAAAATATGTTTCTACCATTTTTATTTTATTAATAAAGTGACAATAGTGTAGCATCAATTTCCACATAGTTTTGCCCTAGTGAACATTTTATTTTGAAGCAAATACTCGAAACATCGATCCACAGCAAGGTATACTCATCAGAAATATGATGCCAAAAGAAATTACGGCTATCAGGAACAACATTTTGGGGTCAAAACCACATTAAAAGAAATTCAATACCAGGAATACTATTATCATTAGAAATACTGCACATCCTATGGAAAAATTGCTCCACGGTATAAATGCATTAGACTAATGCACCTCAGAGTACCGTATCAAGCAAAAACGATAAAACAAATGTGGCTTCAGACCATTTCAGATTACTAGGTTACACATTTTGGTCTTAAAATATCAAGCAGTAAAAAAAAATCTTCATCACAATCATTTGCTATACATTGTATCTCGGCACACATCCAGTGAGGTTGTTTAGGAAATTGCTTTCTTATAAATTATACTGTTGTGTAGCTCCTATAATAATTATACAGGATCTGCACGTTTAGACAGCATACACTGTAGGATTGGTGCCAGACTGATTCTGGACATCCCCACCGGGTATGTTGGCCTTTTGTACCAACTAGCTCACAACCAACTGGACCCCAGCACCACATCCCTCCTGGACAACCTCCACAACATTGGACCCCACCAGATCGTGACCAAACCCACGCACTCAGCAGGACACACCCTCGACCCCCTCTTCACAACAGGAAACTTCATCACCTTCAGCCACACCAGCGAACTCCCATGGACCGACCATCGATGCGTCCACTTCACCTTCTGAACACCCACCATCCACAGACACCAGCACCTACTCCCACGAAGAAACTGGACCAGAATCACCGACGACCAGCTAACCTCATCACTCAGCAACTCCACCCCTACCATCGCGGAAAACAACGACCCCAACGCCGCAGCCCGAACCCTGCACAGATGGATCACCGACAGCGCCAACACCTTAGCCCCCCTCAAGAAAAACAACAACACCCACGCCAAGAAAGCTAGATGGTTTACCTCCGAACTTCGAGAGTCCAGACGCACTTGCCGCCGCCTCGAAAAGGACTGGAGGAACACAAAATCAACAGAAGCCCCCAACAATTTCAGAACCGCCACCAAAGTCCACCACCAACTCATCAGAAAAACGAGGATAAAAGCGATCGAAGACAGAATCTCCACCCACCCGCACAACAGCAAAGAACTCTTCAACATCATCAAGGAGTTCACCCAACCTACCAGCGAGTCCACCGACATCCCCCCTCACAAGACCTCTGCGAAAAACTCAGCACCTTTTTCCACCACAAAATCAAGAGCATCCACGACAACTTCGACGAAGACAACCAACACACTGAACCCTCACCAACCACCCCCGACACCATGAAGCCAGCGATCGACAACTGGACAGCCCTCACCACCGAAGACACACTGAAGACGAATTCAATCCACTCCGGGGCCCCCACAGACCCCTGCCCCTACCACATTTTCAACAGAGCCGCCGACACCATCGCACCCATGCTCCGCCACACCATCAACCGCTCCCTTGCAACCGCATCGTTCCCCGACGACTGGAAACACGCCGAGATCAACCCCCACCTCAAGAAACCCTCGGCGGACCCCACCGACCTCAAAAACTACAGACCCATCTACTGCTCCCCTTCCCAGCAAAAGTCATCGAGAAAGCCATCAACAGCCAACTCGACACATTCATCGAAGAACACAACATCCTCGACTCCTCCCAATCCGGCTTCAGAAAAAACCACAGCATGGAAACCGCCCTCCTCACCGCAACAGACGACATCCGCACCCTACTGGACAAAGGAGAAACAGCAGTCCTCATCCTCCTCAACCTCTCAGCAGCGTTCGACACAATCTCTCACCGTACCCTAATACGCAGACTCCACGACGCAGGAATTCAAGACAAGGCCCTCAACTGGATCTGCTCCTTCCTCTCCGTCAGAACGCAGTGGATCAGACTCCCCCCTTTCCTCTCGGACCCTACACCAACCACCTGCGGAGTCCCCCAGGGGTCATCCCTCAGCCCTTCGCTCTTCAACGTCTACATGGCTCCGCTCGCCCCATCGTCAGAACCTATGGACTCAACATTGTGTCATACGCAGACGACACCCAACTCATCCTCTCCCTATCCAACGAACCCAACACCGCCAGACACAACTTTCGAGAAGGCATGGAAGCAGTCGCCAAATGGATGAAAAACAGCTGCCTTCAACTAAACACCAACAAAACAGAAGTACTCATCATGGGCCCACACACCGATGCCTGGAACGACACCTGGTGGCCCCCCGCTCTCGGAAGTCCGCCCACCCCCACGGACCACGCACGCAACCTGGGAATCATCCTGGACTCCGAACTCAAAATGGACCGCCAGATCAACGCCGTGTCGTCCTCCTGCTTCTACACCCTCCGCCTCCTATGTAAGACCTTCAAATGGATCCCCCTCAAACACAGAAAGACCGTCATTCACGCCCTGGTCACCAGCAGACTCGACTACGGGAACGCACTCTACGCCAGAATAAACAAAAACCTCACACACAAGCTACAGAACATCCAGAACGCCGCCGCAAGACTGGTCCTCAACCTGCCAAGACACTGCCACATCTCCCAGCACCTGCGCACACTCCACTGGCTCCCCATCGAAGTTAGAGTCACCTTCAAGATGCTCACCCACACTTACAAGGCCCTCCACGACACCGGACCAGCATACCTGAACAGCCGACTCAAATTCCATGCACCCCAAAGGACCCTACGATCAGCCCAGCTCTCCTACGCCGTGGTCCCCTGCACCAGAAAGACCAGATCAGGCGGCCGCTCCTTCTCCTTCCTCGCGGCCAGAGCCTGGAACGCCCTCCCTCTCCACCTCAGACAGACAACATCTCTTCCCATCTTCACAAGAAACCTCAAAACCTGGCTCTTCGACAGACCCCCTCCTTGATGGACTGGAACCTGCAAAATCCCCCTCCCCCAGCGCCTTGAGACCCTTACGGGTGAGTAGTAGCGCTTTACAAACGCGTGATTGATTGATTGATTTTACCAAGGAGAGAATAGTTCTTGGCAACCATCGAACATGACAACCCTGATCCCTCAGGACCGTGGAAACAATATACTACTTTTCGCTCAGTCACTCGTGCCTACTTAGTTTCTCTCAGAGAGATACACAGAATAAACAGGCTGGGCGTTTTCAATAACTATTTATTGAACAGTTGTTATTCTGGTGTAGAATAGATGGCTGCAACAACCATGAGACAGTATAAGATATAAATGATTAGCAGTACTATAAAGGTAAATGGATGTTATAGCTCTACCATCTTACAATAATCATGAATACATACGAGTATATAAAACACATGATAAAAAGATGCGTACTCCTACGATGCCTTCCTAACTAGATGTACCTACATGTACCTAGCATGTGTATAGGTGTTAAGCCAAGAATCCCTCTAGGATTTAGTCAACCCCATTACCTGAAGTGAGAGACTATGGGACCCCGTCTTGGTCTCGAGATGGACACCCCGCGAGGGATGTTAGACCACTTCAAGCTGGAGCGTCTGCATGCAGGAACCTCAGCGTCTCTGGTCAGTGTGTCGGCTGGGAAGTCTCGGTCTCCTCTGTCTATCTTAGCAAGATGTGATGTATATATACCCATAGGTCTCCCCAGGGGTCCCACCTTGCTGTATTACTGTGTCGGCCTAAGGATGATGTCGGGCATGAACTTTATACATAGATATTTTACAGGAGATGGTAGTCCTGCTGTGCTTCCGAGAATCCTCATGCATAATGTATGAGATTTTGAACTAGGGAAAACCCGCGTTCTGAATGCAGTGTTGTATCTAGGTAAAAGGTCTGTCCCTGCAAACCATTACAAGTGTAATGTAGGGAAGAATATAGGTGAAGGGTAATGAAGTTACCGGGGCCTATATCATTGTACCTATATGGACTATAACACCCACTCCTCTCTCGAATGGACGACATAGTTAAATTCTAAACGTACTACTAGGCTGACTAGATACTGGTACGCAAATAGTTAAAAACATTAGTTTCTTGTTGTGCTAAAAAGGATGTTTAAAAAGTTCTAAAAAATCTTTTAAAATCTAAAAAGGAAATTGTCACTCAAGCCATAGTCCTAATGTGTCCGAAGGTATAGTTCAAACTTCTATAAGCATTTGAAAGCCATTCATGCTCAAAAGAATGCCAATTTTGTTATGGAATTCCAATTTTTCAGTTTATATCTCAAAAATAAAAGGTTGAATTTCTCCCAGCACACGACGGGCCGAATGAGTCAAATGTTTGTGACCTGGCTGGTATACGCAACATTCTCGTTGCCTGCCTCCGCAGACGATGGTCCCTGTAACACCTCGCAGATTATGTCAATTGAGCACAGATGATCTTTTGTACTGTCCACAACATGCTGGGGCAGCCTGTG
This sequence comes from Calotriton arnoldi, assembly GCA_963921515.1. Classification (NCBI taxonomy): domain Eukaryota; kingdom Metazoa; phylum Chordata; class Amphibia; order Caudata; family Salamandridae; genus Calotriton; species Calotriton arnoldi. The sequence continues at coordinate 2,676,015 of CAWUFW010000516.1, read as the reverse complement.
CGCCATCCAAGGCCTGGGTGTCAGAGGAGGAGCCGATGTCCATGCCAACAGGAGCTGATACTACCTGTGGTGGCGCTAGAAATGCTGCCATCAACATTGGAATACGCTGGGGACACTGCAGAACATGGGCCGTTATCGGGTCCAGTAAAGCATCAACGTCCAGTTGCGCACATGATGGGAGTGTCAGACAGAGATCTAACATGCATTCTTCTCCGCAAAACAGGCATTGGAGAACAGGTAAGTTGCAGTCCATCCAGAGTGGTCTAAATGACAAGATCCAAGATGCACTTAGTTCTCTTAGGCGAGGTGTGCCTAGATGTTGTACCATGCGATCACGGTATTTTCGCTTCAGGAGTACCTTTTCCATCTCCTTGGTAACTGGGACGTCCATTGCGTAGCAGAAAAATAACAATCTGGATACCTGCTATTAGAAACAGGATCAGCGGCAGCCCTCCAAATATGCTTCCAAATACGGAGTGTATAAAGTTTGGTATAACTCTGAGGACCGTCTGAAAGGTGCTTAATAGTCCAGAACCTATGGTCTTAAATAGGTGGACGATGCCTGTCATATCAGACATGTTAAAGATACGATTTACCATTTCTGCGAAATGGAATGGGCAGTTTGTATGTATGAGTGCCTGTATCTCTGCCGAAGACCTTGCGATCTGGAGATCAAACGTCTCTCGAGCGGAGGTTAAGGGCACGGATTTCTGTAAAAGCATGGCTTTCATTCTGCTCAAGCATCAAACCGTATTAATGAAACATTTAGCGAAGGCCATAACGGTGCCTCCCTGACTGTATGTGTTGGTGGAAACAATACTTGCATACAGCAAGTAACCCTGGAGCTCACGGTTACCAGATATGCGATGCCTGGAAGCATCCTACAGCAACCTTGATAGTTCAGCATTAAGTAACTCCCGTTCGAAAGTAGTCTGAACACTGGAGTGAACACGGCAGCTGGGGCACCCCTTAAGTGACAGGATAAGTTCGCTACTGAAAGGTTACAGGCACCATGAAGCATTATATCCTGGCATATAAGTGATCCACTTAAAGTATTCTCGCAGTTTGTACCACTCAAAAACACTTCTCTTTCCCCACTCCGGCATCGAAATCTGTACGGTAATTCTGAAGATTCCTTGATGAATTCCCTACCCATTTCTTCATATCTGCCTGCTTGCTTTTGTTCAAGGCAATATTGGAATTGAAAAGTAGTGACCAGAAGAGTTATGTGGCCATGGATTAACCATTCCGTGGATGGTGTCTCTGCCACTGTAAAGGCTAATCTGTCCAGTTTTTTAATACACAGCATTGTAAATAAAATAAATAAATAATGTATTTATTTATTTATTTGATTTATTTATTTATAGTACATCAATAGCAGAAGATACAATGTTGCCTAGAGAGTATATCCTGGAGATTAGTGTAGTTAACCCATTGTCCACCACTGCTAGAGCTTTCTCTAGGTTTATACGATCTATTTCTCGTAATCTTTCAGCGGCCTCTTGTTGTGATATTTTCCAAATCAGCAAGACACCAAAATAGAAACGTTTTTGACGTGGCTTCCTAGGACCTAATAAAAAATCCTGTAGGTCCACATCTTCTGTAAGTAAGGATAAGTGTTGTTTCACATGTGTAAGTGTTGAGGTCTTTAGCCAATCGAGGCATAACTTCCCAACACTGTATGATGTCACTACCCCTGGGTGTTGTCTCTGTACATACTATGGATCTGGCCTGTTGATACTAAACCCTTTGGTTTTACCCATGAATCTTTCCTGACAGCTATCGGTGTCTGTGGGCCAAATCAACCATCCCTTCCAATCGGGGTCTGATCTATTGTATTGCATGATCTCATCTAGCGTAATTCCTTCTTGTGATATTATGTTACCCTCAGTGTGTGATGGTGTGGGCATCCGAGGTGTATTCAAATCTTTGTTCTTGGCTAGTCCAAGACAGGAAGTTTGTTGCACTGTTTCATTCAAAAATAATATTTGCTGAGGAATAAGGCATGCTCTAAATAGTGCCTCTGTTCCCTGGACTTGCCAGTCTCTGGTACCCCAGACAGATTTTAAGTCTATGGTGTCTTTCCATAAGTCAAAACCTTGTTCAGACAACTGGGCAGTAAAGGAAGCAGAATAAATCAGTTTGGTGTTCGTCAACATATTTTTCTGTGCTGGTGTTGGTGCAACTGTATAATAATATGAGGCTGGGTCTGACATGTTAAACCCTGAAAAATATAGAAATGTCTGTGCAAATGTTTTTGAACTGCTTCTCGGCGGTGTCGGGCAATGCTCCCATTGGTGGTATGCGAAAACATTTCTGGGATTAGCAGATTTATGCAGAAAATGATGACCATAATGTTGATACAATACATTGGTTCAAAGTCTGATGTGTCTTCCAACATTACATTATTAGAAAAAGCAGCAGATTTTTCTAAATCAGACAACATTTATTATTTACAGTTTCATAATCCCAATCATCGGAAAATGTCCTGGAGGTAATGATATCACTAAATGAAATTTTAAATAAATGTGGTATTTTTAAACGTTTGGTCGGGCCAAATATATCATAATCAACCTTTTCCCACACGATACCATCAGGTATAGGAACTGCTGTAATGTTCACTGATGGTAGGTCTCTTTTTTCACGATGTGATGATAGATGCGGTTTCAGAATCACATTCCCTTTTTGTGCTGTAGAGCTTTCTCGAAGATAAGTTCCATTTATAAGCAGACTAAAGACAGTTACTAAGCCTATCCAGAAAAGAAAGAAAAGTATCCCGGTAATTACCCAGGGTTCGACCCAAGGTGATACCAGGTAAGACTTTTTAAGAAGGTTCAGAAAATCCTTAAATCGCTGTAGACGAGTTTTTTGGGCTGGCATCGTTTTAGGTTCACTTGGATCCAATGAAAAAGTATCAAAGTCAATGAAATAGCCAGATGCAGTTCGATCAATTTTCAGAAATTCCGCAGGTTTTGTGGAAACTGTAGCTTGCTCTTGTTGGGGCATGTTGACGTAGATATCTGTGTTTGGTCGAATTTAAATTTGTCTTTCATTTGAGTTCTGATTTTAAACTTCAGTTTCAAGAGGAACTAGTTCCATTGCATTGTTGCATAGTCCATCATTCCGTGCAGGTGACTCTTCAAACGTGATGAGTCTTTCTGTTTGGACTTCTTGTATAGTTGCGAGAGGAGGGTGTCTATTACTCCGGAGTCCCTGCGGCCTACTACTCAGTATCGGCCACATAGTGTGGTTTGATTAGGTCTATTGAGACAAATCTTTTCTCCTTTTTACCGGCAAGAGGTGGCAGAAGTACTGTTCTTGTTCCTTCAACTGCCAGGACAGGTACTGGCTTTCTGTATGATGGCTCAAATTCTTTCTTGTCTGCTATTTTTTCTCTGACCAGGTCCCCGACTTTAGGGATCCAGACAGGTCTTGCTGTGACAGACTTGACTTCCCCAGTGGCAGTCCGTTTCACCTGGACGTTACTTTGCAGTGCCCTGGATTCATTTAGATCCTGTAACACAGCCAAACGTTTATGGATGTCAAAAGGTTTCTCATCCGCCACTGTGCCTTCACAATCAAGATCAGGTACCCACACTCTCATCCCAAATAGGACCTCATAAGGAGTGACACCCCCTAGAGAGCTTCATGGCTGGTTATTCAATGCCCTTTGAACTCCATACAGATGGTTTACCCAACTTCCACCCGAGCCTACTCTAGCTGTTAAAGACTGCTTTAAGTCCCGGTTTTTCCTCTCCACAACCGAATTTCCCCCTGGATGGTACGGAGAGGAGTACCGCAATGCTACACCCAAACTTCCCATGGCATCCTTGTAAGCCCTAGAGCTAAACGCGGGGCCACGGCCAGAATGTAATGTGCCAGTGGCGGCTCCTCCATTTGGGCGTGGGGGCATCGCCCCACTGCTTTCTCGCACTGCGAGAAGGCAGAAACATAAAATGGTAAAACTACCATTTTATGTTTCTGCTTCTCGCACGGCGAGAAAGCAGAAGTGCCTGGAGTGCCTGGTTGGGGGCGGGCGGGTGGGCGGTCCTGCTCGAGGGCCCTGGAGCCAACCAAACAGTCAGTACCCACAACAGTGGGTAAGCCACTCCCCCCTGCCCTCGAGCAGGACCGCCCACTCTCTCTTTTTCTCTATGTAGGCTAATGCATTTAGCCTACATAGAAAAAATGGCCCGGCTGGGGCGCTCTCCGCTGCGCCTCAACAATCACAACACTGCCATTGCAGCGTTGTGATTGGCTTAGGAGAGCAGGAGGAGGGAGGCTTCCCAAAACGCGCCAGGACTCGGAGCAGCAGGAGCTGAGGAGGCGGCGCGGGATGCGGTCGCGGAGGAAGGTAAGTTTTTTATTTTATATAGATTCCCCCCCGCGCGCGAACCCACCCGCCCGTTTTGCCGGCCGCGAGTGGAGAAACGCCGCCCTCTAAATACTTGCTTATGTTCCTGAACTCTTGAAGTTACCACCGGAAACTATTAGACCTGTGTTCCAAACATTGTGGAAGAAAACAGCTTTCTGTAAGTGGAAAAATGTTTGCAGAGAGGGTGCGCGTGCAGGGACGGCATGAATAAATGTTAATAGTGATGTGCGTCCCACACCGGACGGAAGTGGCAGAATGGAAACGCAGCTGTAAGGAGAACTGATAGTAGAGGTAATAATGCTAATAATGATAACATAGCTGAATATACCACTTCGGAAGGAAAACAGCGGGCTTTTAACTGCTCTAACAAAAAATGACATGCAAATGATATTTTGAGGACGAACAAATACTCCTCGACAGATACCTTTAATAAATATATTTGGGTCTCCCCAAGTCTACTCCGAATATTAGTCAATGAATCCCAACAAAGGTACATCGGATAGTCAGCGAAAATGAAAAATGCTCTTTTTTATTCATCTATTTTGTTTGGTGAGTTCTTGCACTGGTTTCGTTATTTTTGTTTACGTCTTTGTTTATTGGCGACAGGTTTATTTTGTTTGTGTGCCAACCCATGCCAGGTAGAAATTACTTGTCATACGCAATAGAGCCGGCAGCCGTGTTAAAGGAGCGCACTCATTAACTGCAGGCTCGGACAGTTTCCGTGTTGAATACCTCTTTATCTGTTTAAAAATACTTAAAATGTCCACTCATTCGCTACTTTACAAAAGACATCGGGGGTCTGCCAGACATTTTCAAATTCCATTTATGTGATTTTGCTGATGAATATAAATATGTCTTTTAAATGAAATATTCTGTTCCAAAATGTTATTGGCATTTAAATAAACATAAATGAAATATTATATCAGATTAATTTGATATTGAAATAATCCCAGGGAGAATGTCAACCCGTGATTTTAAGCAAATGTTTCAAAAGTAGCCGGCGTAGTTTTCGTTCGAAGACAAATTATTTTGAATTGTTATTGTTGAAAATGGTTTGTGTACTTCCCATATGAAAAAAAAGGAAATATTGAAGGTAGTTTTGGTTCCATTACTATCTTCTGAGCATTTTGCACCCTTGCCCGCAGATGCGTTGCAGCGTGGATTTTTTTTTTTGAAGACCTGTTCTATTTTTATTCATGCGGGCTTAATGTTCACGGGAAAGTTATGACACTTCTCGATACATGCTGGGTCATATCATCATATGTAATGTACAGATCAGTTTGGCCGTGAGAGTTTCCAGCGCTTGCCCTAAAGTCTGTAGTGTCGGCTTGGTATTGAGAGAATGCGTACGTCTTGTGTCAACTGACCACTAGGAACGCTTGCAGGACATTGGAAAAAATTGCGGCAGAATCGTGGGCATGGCCGTCATGCGCAGTGAACCCTTCGGCTGGCAATCTACTTAGCGCTGTCATTCGTCAGGTGGTGAGTTTGTTTTCCTCAAGGCTGTCACGTTGACAGGCACAGCAGAATAACTACCAACACCGGCTGGGCATCCACTGGATTTAGATTTAGATTTTAATCCGTCTGAGATTGGATTTGTTATTGGCTGCACAAGGCGAATCTCCCTGGCTTGTCACGCTGACAGGCACAGCCGTTTTTTCAACTTCCTGAGTGGCGCGGCAGTTGCAGATGCGTTCCGATATGGGAAGCTGTCCCGTATTCAGCCAAGGATAGTTATAGGGCTGTTGGAAAAGAATGGGGAAAGCCACTACTGAGCGGCGAGGGCCCACAGGAAAGTTGAGATTGGACACACGTTGGAGGAAGCACTGGACGGGTCCCTGCTCTTCAACAGGTCTTCAACTTCTAGACGGGGTCATCAGACCTCAGAGTGGTTGACACCTTCCTGCTTTCTCACATTTGCTTGAAAATGCACCATTTGCTCACTCTTTTTTCAAAATCTTCTCGGGGGGAGAACGCCCCCCGAAGCCCCCGTAGGTTGTTCAGGCTCGCTCACTACGATCGCTTGCCGCAGTGCAGTACGACAATTGTTTTACGCCTCACCACTTTCAAATGTCACCAACCGCCACTGTAATGTGCCTATTGCGTATGTCCCTATAAAGACCCGCAAATCTTTTATAACAGTTTGAGTGTCAGCCGAGCGCTGGGGCCATGCCCATAGGAATCTAGAGCATGAAACCACTGCAACCATGATATACTTGTAAGCCCCATCTGTTTGTAAGGGGCCGCAGTGGTCCAAATAAGCACACGCGAGTGGTTTGTCTGCTATTAGCAATGGTGTCTGCGCTGGACGTGTTACGGTGTAGCCTTTCATCTGTTGACAGATGTCGCATTTCAAGATATAGTCCTTAGTTTGTTTTGTTAAACCTGGCCACCAGTAGCGCTTTTCAGTAGAGAAACAGTCGCTGTAACTCCTGCGTGTGCAGAGCCTATACCCTCGTGTACTGCTAGAATTAAACCTAACCTGAGATCCATATTTGGAATTACTCTATCCCCCACTCCAGGAATCTGAGCAAATGGAACGTTGTTCGCATCTAACTTGTAGGAGTACTTGAGTGGAAATTTCTTCGGTACTGCCGTATTATTGCGTGTAGCAATAATCGCAACCATAATCTCACCGTCTATTCTCGTTTTTGAACGAGTAATTGCAGCTACGGAAGCAGTGCGTACAGCCCCCTTTGCGGCTTCATCACCCAATGAATTCCCTTCAACGTGATGGCATCACGTTGATGACTCAGTGTGTGTATCACGTGAGCCCTTGGTAGTTCGTTCTTCAACTCCACTACCTGTTCCCATAGCGTTTTGTGCTTAATTGTGCCACCTTTTGCATCCTTAAACCCATTCTGTCCCCAGTGATGTAAATATTCATTGTATGACTGTACACAGTAAAAGGAATCACACACGATTAGTGTGGGGAATTCTCGATCCGTATTTACCACTGCCAGTAATAGGGCTTTTAATTCTGCCAGCTGTGCTGTGCAGTCTCCTAGAGACTGGGTTTTTGTACAACTCGGAAGAAACTTTCCATCCTGCATGTGCCCTTTAACAATAGCACACGCATCGCTGTATTGCTGTTTACTCCCTATGGCCGGTTGAGCAGAACCGTCAGTGTAAATTATATATTCATACTGATCTAGAGGCATTATTTAATTTGGTAGAGGATATTCTTGTTCGTATTGCAAAAATGCTTGTGTTTTTAGACTTGGGTCGTACCTGTATTCTACATCTGTTGCAGTAAGAGAATTAGCCCATTGTATCCATCTTGGATGTAAGGTTTAGTGTTGGGAACGCTTGCCTTTGTGGAGGCCTCTAAGGCTGGAACTGGGGTAACGACAATTATACGCTTCCCTTGAGCCAGTGCTCTTACTTTTACTACAGCAGTCTGTACTGCTGTTAGAATTTTCTCTGTTGATGCAAAGCGCATCTCAGCATTTGTGTACAAATGTGATTTGTATGCTGTTGGTACTTGCTTCACCTTCATTATATGTTAGGTATGTGTACCCTGATTGACCCACAACTATACGGATCACCAGGTTGCGTATGTTTACGCGTGTCTGTAAGTGTTTGGAAGCTATCATATCAGCTTGTAAGGAACAAAGGATATCTGTGTGTTCCTGTGTTCATTGTCTAACTGAAAAGTCAGGTTTAATTAAATCGTAGAAAGGTTTTTCCCTTTCCGTGTAATCCACAATGTATGTTCTGCCAAAGTTCAGGAATCCCAGTATTGATTGTAAGTTTTTTAAGGATTTTGGAGGTTGGAGCAGCGCACACTTTTCCAAAAAGTTAGCTGCTAGGCTTTTCCTTTCACTTGTAAGCTCATATCCCAGAAAAAGGACATTGAGGTGGGCTATCTTCAATTTTTTAAAGTTGAATTTGTAACCTTCAGAGGCAAATCCCAAAATTATGGTATTTACTCTGTTCAAGTGTTCCTCTAGGTCATCATCCGTTAGATAAACATCATCCACATAGGACAATGCCTCTTCATCCAAATTTTGAAGTAATTCAGTTACTCTCGCTGAAAACAACCCCAGGCTGTTCTTATACCCCTGGGGGAGTCTACAAAATTGTCGCTGGGAGCCTAACGCGGAGAATGTGGTTAAATACCTGCTTTCAGGTGCTATATTGTGGCAAAAGAATCCATTTGCGATATCTAGTGTCGTTTTGTATTGTTTCCGCACAATGTTATTCATAAATGCGGCACTGTGTGCATTTTGAATTGCAAATGCCTTAATGCAAGTGTTTAAATGTCTGTCATCCAAAACAAAACAATATGAATTGTCTGGTTTTGATATGGGAAACAAAGGGTTATTCATTCCAGAGGTGCAAGTTTCAATCACCCTTGGTACGCAAGTTGATCTAAGATCTCCCTGACCTGTTTTTTAGCTTCTTGCTTTATTGGATACTGCCTCTGTGCAGTCGGAGTATTTTTGTGGAATAATGTGGTGGGTTGAATTCTCATCCCATCCAACATGGTTTTGGTATAGTGCCGGAGCTAGGGCTACCGCCCACTCCTGTGCATATGTATATTTTAGATATCTCGGAACAGGGTCGGAAAATGCTGGTAAAATTACTGTTTCTCCCCTAGGGCAATTCATGACGAATGCTGGCAGCCAATCTTGTTCAGCTAACAAAATGTCATAGCCAAACGTCAGGTTTTCCCAAAAGAGACCTCTAACTGTCCTGCATTTGTCCCCCTCCATCTGGAGTGTTATTTCATACAATTTATGTGGGACACTTACCCTAGTATCAGGTGTTTCCACCGTGATATAATCATTCAAGTCCACTATCACCAGAAATTCCATCAGGTTTTGGCGAGCTATTGTTAATTCTGCCGCACTGTCTAAAACCGTCGGAGCCCATTCCCCCTTCAGCAGTCGAGTCCTCAGAATTCTGGGTATGTCTGATCTTTAGACCTGCAACCTTCTTCTTTTTGAACTGTGGCTTTTGTTTTGGTTTATCTTCTTTTTTGGAAGTATATTCTTGAGCATGCTGCTTGTCTCTGGACTTTGTACGCTCTTCTTGTCTGTCTGACTGTCCTTCCCTCTCTGAGTTTTTCGTTGAACCCTGAAAGGAACGAGAGGATCGTGTATCAGTATCCTGATACCTGTCAGGTTTCCTAATATTGTCCCTATTCCTAAGGTTATACCTCCTTTCGGAGGGCTCCTGTGGAGGAGATCTACCTCTGGATTGAGATCTGTTTTCTTTAACTTTTTTTTATTTTTATTGTCCCATTTCTTTTTTGATGAAGCAGGTGTCTGCTTGAAGGTCTCCTTTTCGGGACTACCCATCAGTTGTGGTTTTAATGCTTTTCCACCCAAACTGTCTCTGCCTAATTCTGCATATGCAGTTTCAATTATTTTAGGTAGTTCGTTCTCCTGTTGTAAAGGACTGAACTCCCTTAGGCGTTGGCGGATAGCCACTGATGCTGCCTCCCCTTTAATATTTGCTAATATTATGGCTGATACCTGGGCATAATTACCTAGTAATTTCATCCCTAAGTTCAGAGCAGGCTCTGCTCCGTACTCATTTTGTATTTGTCTTAATACATCTTGTATTACTGCTTTTGACGGGATACCATGAGTTCTGGTATATATGGCAGTAAAAACTGTACCCCAAGAGGTACAATCCTCTATCTGTGGTGTTATCCCCATGGGCAAGCAGATTGTCAGCATTCTGTGTTTTTCATAAGGGCTAATATTCGGGAATACTGCTTCTAGCTGTGTTATTTTATGAGCTACCCAGAATGGCATTTGTTCACTTTTTGCAGGCATTTTACCCATTACAGCGTGTAACGTGTGTGGTGTTATTTTAGTTGCTGTATTTTGAACTGTAGTTATATTTGTTGTAACCGTTGCCGGCTGGACTGTGAGTGTCCTCATGACAAACTGCATCATGTTTCTGTAAATTTTTATTAATTCTTTGTGAAGTATAAGTAAGTCTCCTCCTGGCATTGTTTCAATGTCAGGATGTGGTGTGTAGGCCGCTAATATTGGCCATGTCGCTCCTTCTCTTCCGAGCGGACCGAGCCTTACTCTATTTCTTGTATGGGGGAGGGCATCTTTAAACCAGTATAAGTGTTCCTGGTACGTGAGCGGAACTTCAATGTCCTCATACGGACAATATTCCCTGGTGGTTCTTCTTCTGTGTAGAAATGAAATGTTTCTGTTCTTGCATTTGCTGCTGGGAATGTAACCCACGAATAAAATATCTCTGTTCTGTATGATTCATGTGCCTCACTCACGAAAGCTACTACACCACCCCTAGGTGTTAGACCATGCGCAAGCAGTTTCAGGGTGACCGCATTTCTAACATTTGCCGCAATATGTATTGCCTTTGCATCTTCCTCGTCTTCCGAGAGGGGTAGTGGCTGCTCTAGTGGGTCTAAGACCTGGTTAGTCATTGTGTTTAGAACACGTAATAACTTTTCATGGGAACTAAGATAAGGTGTTTTGCACAATTTAGGAACACAGTGTCCTTCAAGCTTGATTAACCAACAGCTAATAAATAGGATTTTTCACCTACTCAGCTGTGGCGGAGTTTGTGCCCTCCCACTCCAGACATCTCTGGGGATTTGTTAGTAGGGGTCTCTGAGACTAGCACGACTGAACTACTCCTATTCTACTGTTAAATAAGTACCCAACCAACGTTGGCGGCGCCATGCCGTGTAGCTCCTATAATAATTATACAGGATCTGCGCGTTTAGACAACATACACTGTAGGATTGGTGCCAGACTGATTCTGGACACCCCCACCGGGTATGTTGGCCTTTTGTACCACTAGCTCACAGTGCCACTAGAATCTCCTCTTACCAAGGAGGGAATAGTTCTTGGCAACCATCGAACATGACAACCCTGATTCCTCAGGACCGTGGAAACAATATACTACTTTTCGCTCAGTCACTCGTGCCTACTTAGTTTCTCTCAGAGAGATACATAGAATAAACAGGCTGGGCGTTTTCAATAAGATGAGCTGCAACAACCGTGCAAATTATTAGCAGTACTATAAAGGTAAATGGATGGTATAGCTCTACCATCTTACAATAATCATGAATACATACGAGTATATAAAACACATGATAAAAAGATGCGTACTCCTACGATGCCTTCCTAACTAGATGTACCTACATGTACCTAGCATGTGTATAGGTGTTAAGCCAAGAATCCCTCTAGGATTTAGTCAACCCCATTACCTGAAGTGAGAGACTATGGGACACCGTCTTGGTCTCGAGTTGGACACCCCGTGAGGGATGTTAGACCACTGCGAGCAGGAGTGTCTGCATGCAGGAACCTCAGCGTCTCTGGTCAGTGTGTCGGCTGGGAAGTCTCGGTCTCCTCTGTCTATCTTAGCAAGATGTGATGTATATATACCCATAGGTCTCCCCAGGGGTCCCACCTCGTTGTATTACTGTGTCTGCCTAAGGATGACGTCGGCCATGAACTTTATACATAGAGATTATACAGGAGAAGGTAGTCCTGCTGTGCTTCCGAGAATCCTCATGTATAATATATGCGATTTTGAACTAGGGAAAACCCGCGTTCTGAATGCAGTGTTGTATCTAGGTAAAAGGTCAGTCCCTGCAAACTGTTACAAGTGTAATGTAGGGAAGAATATAGGTGAATGGTAATTAAGTTACTGGGGCCTATATTATGGTACCTATATGGAATATAACAATACCTGCTCATTCTTTCTATGTAAGCTGAGATACAATTGTCAGTCCCTGCAGCGTTCTTCTATGTGAACAAATTAGATAATTGCAATTGTTCTTAATTGCAGAAACACTCACAGCCACTTCTAGGTCTGCTCTTGATATAATAGAGATGCAGTGGAGAGGCAAACAGAGAAAGCTGACCTTAATCATTTTCAGGCACACTCTAAACTACGTTCTACAAACTCAGACTCAGTTCTATGGCCCTGACAGTGCATGCCCTATGTCAATGTCTTTATAAAGCCATACCCATTCAGAGTTCTGCACCTAATATTATCCAGAACCCCCAGGAAATCTGTGCTTCATAACACCCAGATTAACTTTGAGCTCTGTTGTTATTACCCAAATTTGTAACTTAGGCTATGATTATCTATGAACCCACTGTGACTCAAAATCCTGTTCTTGATAATACCAAACTCTCTCAGTGTTCTACATTTTGTCAACCATAGATTTGCTCATAGGTCTTCTCTTGATAATAGGAATTCACCCATAACTATTGTCTTTTACAAGAGGATATTTGATATAGTTGGTTGGCATTGCCTCCGACCAACATCTCTGAGGTTGCGGTACCAACAGACCTCCGGTCGGCGGTCCCAAAACCGCAATTACGATGCGACTGCACATGGTGCGGTCGCAAACTCCCATTTCTCTATGGGAGCTTGTGAGGCGGTCGGAAACTGGGCGCAGCACAAGCTTTCAAAGAGAAATGGGAGTTTTTGTAAATTCCTGCACCTTCCGGCAGGCACCACATGGTGCAAGGATTTACAGGGGGCACCATAGGGGCCCCCAGGCCTACAACCGTAGGCCCAGGGGAGAAGGGGGCCCTGCTAAGAGCCCCCAAAGTTACTTTCTGACAGGCTTTCCATGTCGGAAATCCCATCATGGTAAGCCTGTCGGAAACCAACATCATAATCCCTATGGCAGAAACCGTTAGGGATTATGAGAGGTTTCCGACTGGCCAATGACTCCTTGAGACCGCCAGAAGCCAGTTTCATTGACCGGCCGATTTGGACTCTGACCGCTGTCATTGAAATACCACGGTCGGAGTTCAAACCTAGGATGTCGGCCAGTAAGCCTCGGACGAGCGGTCAGAGGCTTACCGACCAACATCCAAATCAGGCCCAGAGTGTCTTAGCTTCAAGGAACAGCTGATCAGTTTAAAGAATAATATTGTATTAAACCAGGCACTTCTCAAAGATGAAATGAAATTTATAGAAGTATATGCCGATTGGGATTCTGAAGAGTCCATATTACAGAAATATCGTTGTAATGGGTGATTTCATTGGGAAAGTACACTATTCAAATTTCTTTAACATTCACTTTATGTATACTATTTCGGAGATTTTTCCCAAAATCAGACAATGTTTGGTCAAAGTGATAAAGTAAGGATTTGAGACCAAACCTTCATTCATCCAAGTGCTAAAGTCAATGCCTATGGCTATTTTAAGTTTTTTTCTTGAGCCACACCCTCAAGGCATCATTTCCGAGCAATGCAAAATTACAACTTCTCAACCCTTTTTTAATAATATCTGGGGAATTTAATTTTCCCCAAAATATTTCTGGTTTGGAGTTAGAAAAGTAAATAAGCCTCTTGGGCTATCTTGGAGAAAATTGTAATTTCCCCAAATTTTCTAGGACTGGACTTAGATAATTAATTTTGCCTTCCCAGGGTCCACAAAACCCTCTGATGCCATAGCCTGCATCTTCCCATCATCAATTTGTCGACAGTGTTGTGGTCCGCTCCGCTATCGACAAAGAGACTGGTGCTACCTGAGCAAGAGACTGTGTCATATACAATCTGACACTCCTAAAAACAGGCAATGTCTTTGCAGAGCTGAGCCGTCAAACCATAAAGCCTTATCTGAGCAAAGCCATTGCCATTCAGCAATTCAGTTAATGTTTATACCTTTGAATGCCAGGGCAATTCTATAATTCAAGGATGTTCACTTTCCTTGGGAAGAAGAACTGAATACACCTGTTCCAGATTATCCCTTAAGCACCTCCATCTCCCCCTGCGAAAAAAATAAAAACAGTGTGTGTTGTGAAAAATGGGTTTTCTGATGATTTGGGTAATTTTCTAAGGGGTTCCTATTTTAAAGCGTATGACATTTATCATGTATTTATAACATTGGTGATTATATTCACCCAATACTTTTTGTAACTGAGCTTCTTATGAGAGAGTATTGTCTTAAAATAATCTTCTCTAATTTTACCCAAACAAATATTAGAGTTGTGTATCTAATTTATTTTATTTTTGCAGTTGCTAAGTATTCTGAGCGTCATACCCTACAAATAAAAACTCAGGCTGAGTGGACTATGTAAACTTCATAGAGTATACAAAGAGATTCTGTTTTGGTAGTGGGTCATTATGCTATGCTAACATGGTCGATTAGCTAGTCAGTCTGAATTTAGCCCTGATATACTATTCCATTTCGCAACCAGTGATGTGCCATTTGCACATCCATTGGTTTGGAAATGGGAATACAATTTGCGATGTGACCTATATACTATTAGTGCTACGGCAACAAATGATGGACGGAATGGTGAAACATTCTCCCCAGTCAAGAGATCTGGGTTAAATCCATCATTCTTTTGCTTACTATGCCACCCCAGTTTGGACCCAGCCATATGCAAATCAGTCTTTACCCTGCTCCTCATAGGAACAGTCCAGCCCGAACTGCCAAGCCTACCTACCTGGACCAGACACAAACATCCTGGGACCGGTTTCAGGGTATATCACCCCTCATCAACCAGGATAGCTTGAATCCAGTGGCACAGCGAGCAAGGGACCCACATCTAGGCATACCCATCTCACTTAGGGCGAAAAGTGCTACGGCAACAAATGATGGACAGAATGCTCAATAAATCAAACATTCTCCCCCAGTCAAGAGATCTGCATTGGTCATCCTGAGTGGGACGGGTATGCCCAGACGTGGGTCCCATGCTCTCCATGCCACTGGAGCCAAGCTAGCCTGGCTGATGAGGGCTGATACCTTGAACCGGTCCTAGGATGCTTGTTTCCAGTCCAGGGAGGACCTGGCTTGGCAGTTCGGACTGGATTGTTCCCATGGGGAGCAGGGTCAAGACTCATTTGCATATGGTTAGGTTTAAAATGGAATGGCATGGGGAACAAAAAAACGATGGATTTAGGCCCAGATCTCTGCATTGGGGTGAATGTTTGACATTGTTCAGCATTCTGTCCATCAATAGTTCCTTTTGAACTATATACTAATAGGTCACATCACAAATTAACCATTCACATGAAGTCACAAAATTACCTTCCTAATGAATATTAATTAGGCTAGACGCACCTTTTGACCCTCTGTGATTGGCTGAAAATGCGAGGGTGTCGGTCTGCAATAAACAGCTTAGTTCCATCCCTGCATTTGCATTCCCAAATGGAAAATTGTTTTTTGAAAGCAACCCATGTCCATTAAATTTACACTCACTGCTTTAAAAGCAATGTTTCCCTTTCCAGAACACATCAAATCACAGGCAATGTTCCCCAAAGCTGCTGACATGATTCACAAATGGGGAAGTTGTCCTAAGGAGACAGCTTCCCTTTTGCGAATCAGTTATCACCCCAACTTGGGCTTGGTAACTGATCAAAGGTTTGTAACCCTAATTGTGGTCACAAATGAAGGAACCTCTCTATTGTGACTCATAAATTAAACTGTAGCCTCTTTCACGGCCTCTACTTTTTGCGATGCGCAATGGATCGCTAAAGCATTTTAACACAATGGAATGATTGTTCCATCTCACAAAGTAGCTTTGATACATTGTAAAAGGCATTTTGTGGTTGGAAACCCCGGGCCTCATTTACGGGGATTTGGCATAGGGCAGGGCAGCACAGCATGTCATCTTGCTGCGCTGCCCTACGTCAAAGTGAAAGGGCAGGAATGCACCATATTTATCTAATACGGTGCATTCCTGTCCTTTCCCCCAGTGCTAGCCCCATTTTGGCAGCATAGCGCCAACGCAAGCACCCTTACACCATAGTGCAAGGATGCCTATGTTGTCGGCAGGATTGTTTATGTGCAGGAAGGGGCACCTTCTTGCACAAAACAATCCTGGGAGCCGTTTTCCTCTTTCTATGTGTGCTGCAGAATGAAGCACACATAGAAAGAGGAACAAACAAGGAGAAATAAAGTTTCATTCTCCTCGTTGTGCCTCCCCTGGTGTGGTGTAAGGTTTTGGTGCATCCCCAGGTTTACATGGTTTTGTAAATGTGAGAATGCATCAAAATCCATGGGTGTTGCATGGGAACACCCACTGCAATGCCCATGGAACGCCTCTCTAGCACAGAGTAAGGCAGCTCAGCAATTTGCGCTGCCTTGCCTTACTCCATATCTATGAGGTCATTTAAAACAATGTGTGACCTCATAAATATGATTTTGAGATTTTCACTGCTGGAGAGTCACAGAAACTGATGCTACGGCAGTGCAAGGGGCTCATAAATATGCCCCCAGTGTTTTTATTAACTGCACGCTTTGCGACTACCAAACACCTTCTGTACAAAAGTCTCCAATATCTCAAATGGGGAAAAATGTATATCACCAGTAAAAGTCTTATTGACAAATTGTAGTATAACCACGCATAGCCTTTCATGTCATACACACAAAAAAACATATATGAGTGGAGGTAGCCAATATTGTATGGCAAGAATATATTACCCCTTTCTATGATCTAAAGAAATTCAATTATTTGTGGTTTTGCAATTTTGTCAGTTCCAACTTACTGCAAAATGTAAGAAAAAAATTGTAAGAAAATGTTTTTAGATGTGTGCATGTTGCGCAAAATAAAAGCAATGCATGACATTTAGCATTTTAGGAATTCCTGGCCCTCCTGGCCCCTCTCACTTTAACATTAAAAGGAATCGTGCTCCTATGCACTTCTAGTTCTGCTCGTACATTTTGAAATGTGTGTGAACCTTAGGAAGGAAGTTCTCAGACTCTTTATATCTATTTTTGCTCAGAAACGTTTGGCAAACATAGGCCCGGATTTACTAAATTCTCAAGCAAAAATGCTGCGTTGCTTTGCGTGAGAAGAAGAGATCATGAAAGTGCCATATTTACAGAGATATGGCACCCTCCTCCCTTCTCCCTAGCGCCGGCACAGAAATCTGCTGCCAACTGCCACACACACACACCTTTGCACCATAGTGCAAGGGTGTGTTTGTGACTCTAGCATTGGTTATGTACTGGAAGGATACCCTTCTAGTACAAAATATTATGCTTAGAATAACTTTGAAACTTTTCCCACCTTGTATATATGTTGTATAGTGCAGCACACATGTAAAGTCGAAAAAGAAGGCAGCAATAAAAGCATTTCTCCTTGATAGAGCCTATATAAAATCGGTGTTATTTTCGGATGCAAAACCCTGTCTACTTTTGTTAGTGTATAGGGTTTCAAATCAAAAACTATGGGTGGTTGCATGGGAACGCCCATGCTCCACCCATGGAATATCCCCTTGATGCTAAGTAATGCAAAGCAGCGCTATATGTTGATTTGCGTCACTCTTTTGACACAAACATTGCACAACAACTTAGTAACTATACCCCACAGCCTTTTACCCTCACCCTCTCCTGCCCCCATAGAGCATGGGCGAATTGCAAAAGCCTTCGCTCAGCTGATAAACAACAGATAACTAAAATATATAGAAAATAGACTTTTCAGCATTTTGTAGGCTGCTTCTCCCTGGACTGTGGTATTATAAAGTTCAGAATGTTGCAAGAAAAAGATACTGCAAAAGGTCTCTTTAATGCTCTTGAACTGCTGTACTCTTTCCACATTATCTGGGGATGCTGCAGCACCTACTGTACTGGCTTCTCTGTTTACTATAGTGGGTGCCATTTTACAGCTACTCTAAAGACCTTTGTTGCATTCTGCATCCAAGCAACAAGGAAGACATTTCTAAAAAGACTGTTTTTTGGTTCTGCGTCAGTCACTTTGGGGCTGATTTTAATGTCAGTCGGACTGCCATCGATAGGCTGATGGTGGCAGTCCGCCGACAGCCCTTCGGGCTGACGGCCAGATTAATATCCAGGCTGTCGGGCCCTAAGCGGTTGTGGGGAAGACCGCCACCTCCGACAGGATCAGTAATGCCGTCAGTGCGGCGGTCGGAATTGCAATCCCAAATGGAGGCGGTGGAGAGGCATGCACCTCTGTCAGGATTATGATATCCCGTTCTGACTGACTCTTCATGTCGGGAAGACTGCCATGAAAAGGCTGTCAAAAACGGATTTTGGGGGCCCCAACCAGGCCCCCTTCTGGGGCACATGTAGTGACCCCATGTACTTCCATGCACCGTGTGCCATGCACCACATGGTGCATGGCACACGGTGCATGAAAGTGCAGGAAATGCTCCTTTACACGGTGGCTTGTGCTGCTGCCCTTTGCCTGGCCCCCAGCACAAGCCGCTGTGTAAAGGAGCACTGTGCAACTGCTAGCTTGGGGGTCACATTGTAATGCAGCGGTCGGACTGCTGCTTGCTTGTCGGGTGGTCTCCTGACCGCCATGATAGCGGGCGGTGGTCGGGGGGGCGTGGCTAGCCAGCCAACATGGAGGATGTGAAACCTTAGCGCTCGCGCTACTATCCCCCATAGATCCGCCGCATTTATCCTGCAAGTACGCCATCCATGCTCCGTGGCAGTAAAACCGGGCAGCTAAAGCCCTGCTGCGTCCGATGAGCCCGGAGTTGGGTCCTTTTGGCCGCCGAGACTGCGGCGACGGTGGCGAGGAGGGACGGAGCGGGTTCGCTGCGAGGCTGTGCACAGGCATTCTATGTCAGAAAATGGCCGCCCGCGATCAGGCGGCGGCCCCGGAGGCAGAGAACTAGCCTCTAGAGCGCATCCAGAGCCAAACAACAGGCATATCGGCGCCGACCGGGGACTCGGAGGTGTACCACCGGGGGCCCCCCTCCCCCCCCGCTGCCTGGGACTGCGGTTGTTGTGGTGAGAAAATCGGAGGCCCACTGACCCCCGAGCCGACGGCGAGTAGAGGTGAGAGACGTCCCTTCACGTTGTCAACACAGGAGACCAGCCACCACCACCGATATCGCTCCAAGTGGCGACACACAGGCTCACACCGATCTGCCCCCGGGCGCGGCAATTGTGAGGAACAGCAGCCTGGGACTACCGGACTGCGCAGGCCTTTGAGGCCACCCAACCGGTGAACCCAACCGGTGACGGAGATTGACCGGGGTGAGGTGCGGAGAGCGTACTGGCCAGGCCCTGGATAGGCGCAGACTGGATAGGCCGAAATCCGCGCAGACCGGAGAGATCATCGCTGATAATCGGCCCGGAGGCCCACATCCTGGTGAGTTGAGGCCCCAGCTGCGACGCGAGGGCCGTGGTGCCGGGGTGTTGGTGGCTCGGAGCATCGAGTCCCTGCAAGTCGGGCTGCTGTGACACGGACCTGAGAGATCACCATATGCCGAGGAGATCCGTCGACCACAGCCCGGTAGTGGAAAGTAAAAGGGGAGATCAGAGCGCGCACTGGAGAGGTTCTGCCTGCCGAGGAAATATTGACTGATATGCAGCCCCAGAGGTGAGAGACCTGGGAGGTGCTGGGCCGGTGCCGGTGTAGGTCGAAGGAAGCAGAGACCGCCCTCTGGATCCTAGGTCTGGTGTTGTCTGCGGTGGCCGATTCTGTGGGCTGCAGAGAGTGGCGGAGGTGGCGCTGTCTGGGGATGGCGGCTGCGGATCCGGCGCCCTGACGCGAGTGATCCTGTGAAGAGGCAGGACTGGCATGGATGACAGCATCTGGAGGCATTAGTACCAACTGTTCCGCCTCATGACCGAGTGACTCTACGAGCCTGCATCACACTACACTTACGCCGACGCGGCCAGACACCCAACCATAACCAGAGATCCAGATGATCTACCCCACTGGCAAGCTACTGAGACAGAGGTAACAACTGACCCTCACGAGCCGGTACGTCCAGCCTTGTCCACAGACGGCGGCAACTGGGGAGACTGCTGCGGGTTTCCTGAGTGGCCCACGTGGGTGTGAGACTCCCCTTAGGTGGCATCATTACCAGGGCGCGGCTCTTTCGCGGACGAGCCCCGCATGCCCACGGCACAGCAACTCGTGATGGGCCGGATGCGAGCTAAACTACAACAGGGACCCCTCCGCGCAGGAGGCCTGGATCCCATAGGCGTGGGTACTGGTGCAGAAATGGAGCCGACGACCGCGGCCCTGGCGGCCAAGATGGACTCAGTACTTGCAGCGGTAGAGAAAATTGGCGCTGCGCTGGAACACACCAGGACCTCCCTGGAAGCCCGGATAGATGGGGTTACCTCGGACTTCACGCTCCTCCATGCGGACCATCGCAAGTTGGCCGACAAAGTAAATACACAAGGCCAAACACTGAAGGACCTACAGCCTGTCACGCAAAGTCACACAGCTGCGCTCCAGGACCTGATCGACCGCATTCACGTTCTCGAAGACAGAGCGGAGGATGCGGAGGGGCGCTCTCACCGCAATAATATACGCGTGGTGGGATTGCAAGAGGGCGAGGAAGGTAGGAACCCAGAACAATACGTGGAACACTGGCTGCGTGATCTTCTGCCCCAGGGAACATTGTCCCCACAATTTGTAATAGAAAGAGCCCACCGCATGCCGGCCCAGAGACCCCAGCCAGGAGCCAGGCCACGCCCGCTTATCTTCAAGGTTCTCAACTACAGGGACAGAGACGCGGTGCTCCGTGAAACACGAAAAATGGAGAGACTCACAGTAAATGGAAGCCCAATCATGCTCTTCCCAGATTACACCGCCCTTGTGCAACGTCGCAGGAGTAACTATGTAGCAGTGAAACGCCAGCTCAGAATACTCAAACTGCCCTACTCGTTGCTGTTCCCGGCCAGATTACGAGTGGTCACGAAGGAAGGGACCCGCTTCTTTGATTCTCCTACGGAAGCATGGGACTGGCTGGAAGAGTCAGGGCTGTGGACGGGTGTGAGGCCTTCGAATCCGGACAGAAACAACCTAGCAGGTCGGAGGACAAGGCGGCGCAGATGACGGGGGACAGAAAGAGGCGCGACAGGGGGAACTGCTGTCCCGAATCCGGAGAACATGCGCCGGGAGAGACAGAGCGCCCTGGAGGCGGTCATGACCCTGGGCTCCCCACATCCCAAAGAACGACCGGACCCTTACTCACGCGGTGCGCTGGTGGCCAGTGGCTCCTCGTCACCGTCGACTGCGATATCTGAAGAACTCGGACTGCCAGAGATAACCCCGCAAACTGCCGATGGCATTATTTGAACCAGGACTGATGCGATAGTCTCTGGCACAAATGACTCACGCAAGTAGAACACTCATGATTAATGATTGTGGTCCTGCACACCACTGTATAACGGGGTGGGATGATGAGGTAACACACCACACACACCTCCCGCAGAGTCGATACAGTGCCACTGGGCCCGTACCTGGCCACTTAAATACACTGTCGGGGAAATGCAAACACCTGTCTTAACATTCAGGGCTACATGCTGCCGGTCTCATACGTTTATACGGACGATTAATTGGATGGCATACTACATGCATAGGCAATGGGGAGGAGCGATTATAGTAAATCGATACTAGTACGTACACCCCAATAGGTACCACACTGACCTAGTTTGTATCACCCACTTGCTACAGAGGTTTGGACGGACGTTGCGAAATGTCCGCCCTAAATGTTGTGATGTTAAGGGTTCATTCATTGTTTTTGTTGCAGCAGAGTGACACACTTGTCCCTGTCCCTGGTCCCTGCCCCCTGTGGCGCGCTCCGCCCCTGGCGCCCTCGTTGATCAAAATCCCCAGAAATGGCACGGGCTAACATACTTACATGGAACATACGAGGTATGCACACACCCAAGCGGCGCTATTCCATATTTGCATACCTTCAAAGACACTCGGTGGGGATTGCCCTACTGCAGGAAACACACATGACACAGCCAGAATTAGACAAACTGCGTAGGCGTTGGAGGGGACAGGTGTATGGCACGGTATACTCCGCACATGCGAGAGGCACCCTAATCTGGGTGAGAGCAGGCACTTCGTTCATTTGCGAGGACACGATGATAGACCCTGAGGGTAGATACACCTTAGTGCGAGGGACACTTAATGGCCAACTAATACTGTTGGGCTCAGTTTACGCTCCGAACGTAGACCAACCCTCATTCTTAACACAATTGTCCACAGTGCTGACTTCTCATGCTGGGCTTCCCTGGTTACTGGGTGGTGACTTTAATTCAGTACTTGATATACACACGGACAGATCCTTTCCACCCCTTCGGAAGACATCTGCGATGTCAAACGCGCAGGCTCTCACGGACTGGCTCTCACACTGGGCATTATTAGACATGTGGCGGGTCCTCCACCCCAATGAACGCATCTATTCCTATTATTCGGCAGTACACGACCTACATGTGCGCCTGGATAGGGTTGTGGGCTCCCAGTCCCTTATGCCACTAATTGAGGTGTCCGAGTACCTGGGACGGACGCACTCTGACCACAACCCTATGAGACTCCAACTCACATGGGAGGCAGATCGTCCTCCCATACCCACCTGGCGTCTCCAGCCGCCCGCACTGGAAGACCCCGAATTCCGCACATCACTGGGGGCAGCCGTTCTTGAGTACTTCGAACTCAATGAGGAAACAGCAAGTACGGCGTTGGTGGAGTGGGATGCCCACAAAATCGCTGTTAGAGGACACTGTCTCGGTGCCACCTGGAACATACGAAAACAGCTCATGATGGCACTCACACGCCTAGAAGCGCAGCTGCTCCAATATGAGCGAGAGGGTGAGGGCGGGGGCAGACATTCGGACCAACTGGAGGGCCTTAGGACACAACACACAGTACTCATGGAGAGATTGAGGTGTCACAATTATACAGCCCACACGGCTCGCACCCATGCTAGGGCGGACAGAGCAGGCCGTCTCCTGGCCTGGTTACTCAAGCAGGAGCATACCCATACACCCATTGGAGCCATACGCACACCGGAGGGGACCCTGGTATATACACAGCGTGAGATACACAAAGTAATGTCAGATCACTACATGAAATTGTATCAATCCAGGGAGCGCTGCTCCGGCCCTGACCTGGAGAGTTTTCTAGCGCCTATCCAGTTGCCCACAGCCTCGGAGACACACCAAGAGACACTCAATGGTCCCCTTACTCTAGAGGAAATTGGGGAGGCAATTGGGTCTATGGCATCGGGTAAGACACCGGGACCGGACGGTCTCCCGGCCGAATACTATAAAGCCTACCGGGAGACTCTTGTGCCGCGTCTGCACGCCTTTACAACGCAGCCCTAGACGAAGGGATGTTGCCCCCGTCAATGTGTGAGGCCTACCTGGTGTCCCTGCTCAAACCAGACAGGGACCCTGCAAATCTGGGTTCGTACAGACCCCTGGCACTCCTAAACGTAGATTACAAGATATACGCTAGGGTGTTGGCGGAGCGCCTGGCACCGGTGGTCCCCGAGCTGGTTCACGCCGACCAAAATGGATTTGTACCCAAACGCAGCACATCACTGAACTTGAGTAGGTTCTTTAGGGTGGCGACGGATAGTGTGCAGGTGTGGCCCAGAGCAGGTTGCCTGGTGTTGTACCTTGAGAAGGCCTTCGATTGCTTGGACTGGAGCTACCTTGCAGCAGTGCTGATGCGATACGACCTGGGTCTGGGCTTTCTCCAAATGATTGACCTATTATACAAAAACCCCATAGTCCGGGTACGAATGGGGCCGTACATGTCAGACACCATACCAATACGCAGGGGCACCAGGCAGGGGTGCCCGTTGTCGCCCCTCCTGTTCGCGCTCGCGATCGAGCCGCTGGCGGCAACATTGCGGGCGACGTTGGAAGATGGAATACCTTTGGGAGATGCAATACACCAGGTGTCGTTGTATGCAGACGACCTGCTGGTCTTTGTGAGAGATGTAAGAAACATACCACCCCAGCTGGCACACACACTGCGGGACTTCGCTGCCCTATCGGGACTCCGAGTAAACGTGAACAAGTCCTGTCTTTATGCATTCAGTGGGGAGACCCAGAACCCAGATTACATACTAGAGGGTACCAAGGTACAGTGGAAGGCCGAGACCTTCCACTACTTAGGAATTCAGATATACCGCCAGCCGAAGGACCTCTTTGACGGTAATCTGGGACGGGCCCTGACAGCCATCAAGTCACAGGTGCAATTTTGGAAAACGCTCCCGCTAACGGTCACCGGCAGGGTTGCACTATCCAAGATGGTGATCCTTCCCCGTCTCCTATACTTCTTTGCCAACTTGCCACTGTATATTCTGGCATCCTTCTTTTCCACACTCACCAAGATGCTTCGGGACTTCCTGTGGGGCAACGCACGACACAGGATGGCATTGGCGAAACTGTACCTGCCTACCGATCAGGGAGGCCTGGCAGCGCCATGTTTCGAACGCTACTATTTGGCGGCACAACTACAGTGGATCGCCCGCTGGCTCGCAGACAGAGGTCGGGAGGACACGGCGACCACACTGCCTCCTAGATCTCTGGCCCATATCACCAAACTTTTTCACCCAGCCACCAGAGTTGCAACCCCAGCACCACTCCTCCTCGCGGTGGCATACAAATGCTACCGCCGCTGTTTATACCTCACCAGAAAACTTGTCCCATATGCACCGGCCATACCACTAGAGGGCTCCCCCAGCGGGTCTGGGGTGCTTACATCCCTTGCACTTACAGAATGGCACGAGGCCGATATCCAGACCTTGGGAGACTTATACCGAGATGGCATGCTTATACCATTTGAATCCTTGGTTGAGGAAGCGGGACTGCCACCGGGGCAGTTCCTGAGACACCGCTCATTGACTGCGACATTAACCTCCCGTTGGGCCGACATGACCGCGGAACCGAGCCAACATCTCACAGTACAGTACCTCCATGTCATGGGGCGGGGCAGACACCTAATCCGCTGGTTTGCGGCGTCCCTCCGTACACATGCAGCAATAAGTCTGGATCCACTGCGCCACAAGTGGGAAGCAGACCTAGAGCGACCACTTGGGGACAAGGAATGGGGTAAGATAATAGGGAGCCCAACACGTATACCTAGAAACATGAGGTTCAGGCAAATACAGTTGTTCCTAATCCATAGAGCATATCTTACACCCGAGACGATCAATAGGTATTTTCATCGCACGGCCGCGGTGTGTCCCCGCTGCACCGAACCAGGGGCTGGACTGGTACACATGTTATGGGGCTGCCACAAACTGCAGACATATTGGCGAGCAGTAAGTGAACTACTGCACACGTGCACAGGCCGTAGCATACCCTTTGAATGGCCCACTTATTTACTACATTACTTCCACAGAACCCCGGCCTCTAAAGTCTCGTCCCGATTCCTTGACTTGGGTATAGTGGTGGCTAAGCGACTTATAACTAAGCGATGGAAGGCGCAGGACCCGCCGCACATACGGGCATGGAGATACTCGCTCTTGGCATGGGCCAAAGCAGAGGGAATTGCCATCCTACGGGAGGAAACGGTGGGGCTGCGACAAACACCTATAGCGGCGCAATGGGAGGGACTGCTTCAGGCCCTAAAGCAAACGGAAGGGGATAGCCTTCAGGGACCAACAGAGAACGAGGGAGACGCCCTTGTAGTGAGTGACAGGTAGCCTGTCTGTAGACTCCTGACATGCAATAAGTGCACACATACACCAACTGACCTTGAACATGGACATAGCCGTAGCCAATGGGTAGAGATTGCCGTAGCGATGATGTAGAAGAGGGAGGGGGGAGGGAGGGGGGCAGGGTGAGGGGGGCTCACGTGGATGTTGTTTTATGCTGCTGTTTTTACTAGTTCTGAGTTCTGTTTGTTTTACCTATAACATCTGTTTAATCGATTATGCGGATTGTCCTTCAGAGTCTCTGTACACCACACTAACGGAGCCAAACCACTATTGATCGGTGACCTTTTGCTCCAACTGGAACGGACTAAATGCGGAGCCTCAACTGGTTCTTGAACCCATTATGTCATTAATACAGCTTATATGTAATGTTTGATCCAATTGCCATAATCTATTCGACTGTTAGATGGTTTGGTATATGGTCAGTAATACAAAATGTAATTTGTCTTTCATGAAGAGATACAACAAATTAATAAAAACAGATTTAAACAAAAAAAATGATAGCGGGCGGTGGTCTGACCGCCCGCTATTGTAATCACCCCCTTTTTTGGTAAATTATATCATATGCTCTTCAGAAATCTCAAGAGCTAGGGCTCAATGTTACACAGCCTGAATTGTAATTCTTTGTGGAACTCAGGACTGTGCTACCAAGTGACACAATGCTCCAGTGCTTGAATTTTAATTTAAAAATTAATGTTTTCAGGTGTGTTCATTCAATTTCATCAACGGTAGTGAACGATGACTGCAAATTCTACAAGTCTATAGTTGGCAGAACTAAACTATCAGAACTGGAGCACTGCATCCTTTGTTACAAGGAGTCATCTGGTTACCTTACTCGGGTTAGAACTCCTTAATGTAGTGAACTGCTATAATTTATGAAAATGTTTCTTGCAGTTTCCTTCATAAATACTCCACTATTCCAGGACTCCAATCTTGTTTCATCCAAATGTACATACTGATCAGTGCTTTGTAACTCAATTGTAACTTGGTAAAATTTTTAACCCTGTATGAAAAATTAGTTAAGTCCGGTCCATGGGGAGTTACAGAATAGCAAATTGGAGGGCACATATTTTACAATGGTCCTCTTCCAGTCCTGACCCGTTTTTATGGTTTTACATCAATATGCTAAAAAGTCCAATGAATTGAGGGGGTAACACTATTAGGTCCCCTTGGAGACTGTGCTTCCCAAAACAGACTATTTTGTCCTGATTTTATTGCATTTTGTCACCTTTTACGTTTAAATGAACTGTGTAACCAATGCACTGTGAATCAATTGATGGTTTAAAAAAATTTAAATTTATTTTGTACAATTCTTTTAAATTTAGTATAACTATCTACAGCATATTGTTATGGTTTTAACTAACTAAAACAATAAGGAATTTTTGAATTTGACAGTGCTTTGGGTGCAGTTTTTTTCTGTTTTTACTATTCCTTGTTTAGCTCTTAATCCCTTCTGTAAGATTCTACCAGGATGATTGGAACCCTTTATAACCTTTATATAACCCTTTATCGTGTATGTCAATCAGAATTTTTTCCTATGGCCAGGAGTTGGGTATAGAATGGTTAGTACAAGGCCCAGATTATTTTACCTTATACACCTTTTTTATGTTTTTCTTAAACTGGTCTATCTCTTTTGTTTTGGGAAATTTCTCATTGTGGAATCCCTCTTCTCTTGTTTTAAAGATAGGACTGTTCTATCTTTTTATGAGTGGAGTTATTCCCCCTGACTGCGGAGTCTCCACACTCATAAACTTACTATTAACTCGTAGTTTGTGAATACCAAAAAAAAGTGTAAGTTTACCCTTGTGAATCGGGCCCAGAGTTTGTGAATGTGGAAATTAGTAAACTTACTACAAAATGTAAACTTACTCACAAGTGTAACTTACATTTGTGGGCTTAGGCGCTAAGATGACGGTCGGGTGAGGCTGTAGCTCCGCGCCGGCCCGCAAATTATCCTGACGTATCAGTGGCAGCCGGGACCTGGGCGCTCGTCTGAAGTAGTCTCGGGAGCCTGGAAGTGATCCGGAGACAGTTCTGAGCCGCCCGCTGCCTGGGGGAACCGGAGCGGCTGAGACTCGAGGAAGGCGTCCCGGACTGAGCGCCTCCAGGATGGCGGCATAAGCTCCGGGAGACGCGGTGGATTTCGAGAGGACCCGGGGCTGCTGGGCTTGGAGAGGACTGCCTAGCAAGGCGGAGTGCAGCAAGAAGTGCCCCGGTGCAGTCTGGTCAACTGTGATGCGAGCTCAGACCTTGCAGCCCGCCCGGGGTCTCGGCGATGAAAAGGAGTGGTGATCCCGAGACGGAGGAGCCCGCGCACGAGATGCTCCGAGGGCTGCAAGACACTGAAAGGGGCGGTAAGGGTCGAGGTGGCCCCTCGGGCCCTGATCAGGGCCAGGGAAACCAAAAATCGAAAAGGGAAAAAACAGAGGGAGCAACCCTGGTGAAGGCTGCTGATCCCACTGGGTTGGAGTGAGTGAGGGCCCCCATGTATTCAGAACGTGGCCTATACTTTGGAGCCATTCACCAGGAAAAAGAGGCGGGCGGCAGGTGAGCAATGGTTGTAGCCCAGGGCGGGCCCGATAGGAAAAAGCTGCAAAGAGGGGGAACCCTGGGTGAAGAGAGCGCCCGCGGGTGCTTGGCCAGACCTAGGACAATACCCTGCAGATGGCCTCAGCCTGAAAAACTATGTAGCTAGTGAGGCCAGTGGTCCAGAGCCGTGAGTGGCGAAAACGATGGGGGAGGAGCGCCTACACCTCATAATACGCAAGGCGAACGGAGTGCCCATTTCACTGGGAACGCATGAGGGGCTCTGGAACCTGGATTGGCCTGAGGGGAGTTCTGGTGGACACGCCAGTGACTGAGGCTACCCAGGTCTAGGTGTCCAGGTAGAGGGCCACACCCCACAAGAGGAGCTGTAGCGTTAGCCCGGGGAACTTGTGGTCGTTACGCATTGGACCTTGGGCTGACGATTACTGGCGCTGGGTGATCACACTGCTGGGGATGAACTTGGGGGGTATCACTGTTGTATTCCGCTTTAGGTGTCCGTATATAGGCTTTCCTGAAACATGTCCTTATATAGGCACAATTCGCACTGCCCTTATATAGGCATAAAATCCAAGTCCTTATTTAGGCATTAGCTGTGCACTCCAAATACAGGCATGGTCACTGACATCCGTCCAACCTAACATCACAACGAGTTCTTAGAAACCAGACCCTTAAGCTCTTGGGAGTTCCCCTAGCACAGGATTATTGATTTCTCCAAGAATTCATTTATTATGCATGAACCGCTATTCCCTAAGGGTTCATTCCTGACGTCTTCCTCTGTCTGACTTCACGTCAATGCTAACATTCCAAGGCACCTACCAGGTATAAATATACCTTCCCTTGCCCAAGCAAGTTAGGAGGAGACCTCGACTTTAGAGGAGCCCGTGTCCCGGCCTGACGCACTGAGATGAGACGCTGTCATCCCTGCTCGCAGAGAATCCAGCTTCCAGTGTTCTGACTCCCTTCGCGGGGTGTTAGAGTTCCAGATCCGGAAAGAGATTCCCACCTCTCTCATTCTCAAGGTATGGAGCTGACTAGAACATAGAGGGACTCTTGGCATACTAGACTCTTGGCATACTAGACTATAGCATACCATACTATAGAATACTCCACCTACTTCTTACCTTGCACTACACTTCAGTTAGGTTAGGTACACTGGGGTAGAACTAGCTTAGAGAAGCATCTTATGAGTACTCGCATTTTTAGCTTATGTTATTTATGTATATGAATATATGTGTCATAGCTAAAAGATAATGCTTGCGCAGTATTATTTCTTTCTACTGCTTACGCTGTACATTATATATCTCGCTTACTGTCTTGTGATCATAACAGCTCATATCTCTTACACGAGAAACAAGACTGTTCAATAAATCCTTTTATTGAAACGCCCGTCTATTCTTTCTGTGTAACTCTGAAGAAACTAAGCATGCACGATTAGCTGAGTGAAACTGTTATCTATTGTTTCCACGATTCTGAGAGCGTTCCGATTCTAAAGGGAAACAAAGTTGTCATGTTTATGCGGTTGCCAGAAACTACTCCCTTTTGTTCACAAGGAGTTTCTAGTGGCCTCTGAGTTAGCTGGCACAAAGTAATTAAGTTTAATATACTCGATAGGGACATACTGACCTCAGTCCTATGTCAAGTCTATAGGGTATATTATTCCAATGCGCAGAGCCTATTAGGGAAATAGGAACTACACTACATGGCGCCCAACAGTTTGGTAGGGCACTAATTTAACGCTAGATACTGAGTAACTCAGTCGTGCTTTTCTCCCAGAGACCCCTACTCACATACTCCATAAGACGTCTGGAGTGGGTAGGGTTAAATATCCGCCAAAGCTAAATAGGACAAAAACCCTATATATTAGCTGTTTGGTTTGTTCAACATTGAAGGATACAGTGTTCCAAAATATTGTGCACCTTATCTTTTTGTTTCCTTGAAACTTGTTCTGCATTTTTCAAAAAACAAATGTCCCTACATGGGGACAATGGCGCCGAGAAGGGTGTAGCTGCGGCTGACCCAGTCGTAACAGCTTTTAACTTTACAGGTTTAAATGAAACCGAGGAGGGTGTTATAAACATCGCTCCAAACTTAAGAAGAGCCATCACTCTAAAACTTATAAAACACGGCCTATCACCAAGAGGTGGTAGAGCAGTTTTCGTGATAGAGGCACACGAATCCTTTCAGACAGAGGTATTCTATTCATGGATAGTATTCCCAGAATCACATCCAGCAACAAAAATGTTTCACTTCTACAAAGAAGATGAACCACCAGAGGAATATATTCCTTTTGAGGATATTGAAATTCCACTCACATACCAGGAGCATCATCTCTGGTTTAAAGGCGCCCTAAAACATCACAAAAACATTACCAGGCTCGGTCCACTAGGTAGACCAGGAGCAACATGGCCAATTCTAGCCGGCTACACACCTCATCCTGACATCAGACGAGGAATTACTTACTCAACTACAAGAGTTAATAAAAATTTACAGACAATTAGTCCAATATGTCATGCGGACTTTCACAGTCCAACCACCAATGATCATTTCCAAATCAAACCCCTCTACAGGGGAATACACTAAAAATTACTCCACAGACTTTACACGCAGTCATGGGTAAAAGGCCCACAAAACGTGAGCAAATTCCATTCTGGATAGCTCAAAAATTACTCAAATCGAAGCAGTATTTCCTAATACTAGCCCTTATCAGAAACACAGAATCCTAACAATCTGTTTACCAATGGGGATCACACCACAACTGGAAGATTGCACCACTTGGGGCGCAGTCTTTGCTGCCATCTATACTAAAACACATGGTGTTCCATCAATTGCGGTAATACCAGATGTCCTGAAACAAATTCAAAACGAATACGGGGCAGAGCCTGCTCTGAATTTAGGTATGAAATTACTGAAAACTTCGACCAGGTCTCAACAATAATATTATCTAATATTAAAGGGGAGGCAGCATCAGTGGCGATCCGCCAACGCTTAAGGGAATTTGATGTAACAGAACATCAACATGAACTACCCAGAATAATAGAACAATCTTATGCAGAATTAGGCAGCGATAGTTTGGGTGGGAAACCTTTGAAGCCAAAACTATCTGAAAGTCCTGAGAAGGACTCTATTAAACAAACTCCTACATCTTCTAAAAAGAAGTGGGAAACTAATAAACAAAATTCAAACGAGACACGTTCTCAATCCCGAGGTAGGTCTCCTCAAAAGGAGCCCTCTGAAAGGAGGTATAACCTCAGGAATAGGGATAATTTAAGAAAACCTGACAGGTATCAAGATACTGATACACGTTCCTCTCGTACCTTTCAGATATCGTCACAGACATCGGAAAGAAGGGGACGGTCAGAATATAAAGAAGAACGCGTGAAATCCAAAGACGATAACACGTTCAGAAAAATAAATCAAAACCTCAATTCTCAAAAAAGAAGGTAGCAGGTCTGAAGATCAGACATGCCGAGGATACTGAGAACACAGCTCAAGAACGGAGAATGGGCTCAGACAATGCTGGACAGTGCAGCAGAAGTCACAATAGCTCGCCAGAACCTGAAGGAACTTCTAGAGATAGTGGACTTGAATGAGTACATCACAGTAGAAACTGTAGACACCAGGGTTAGTACTCCACAAAAGTTATATGAAATAACACTCCGAATGGAGGGAGACATACCAAGAAAAGTGAAAACACTCTTTTGGGAGAAACTTTCAAGGGGTTATGATATACTTCTAGCAGAAAAAGACTGGCCACCACAGTTTGTCAGGGAGTGCCCACATGGCGAGGACGTTATTATGCCTGCCTTCTCCAACCATATTCCAATTCACCTAAAATATGCTTATGCCAGGAAATGGGCAGTTGCCCAGGCCCCAGCATTATACAAAAATCATGTAGGATGGGATGAGGACTCACCTCACCATAAAATACAGCTAAAAAATCAACCTACTGCACAAAGGCAGTATCCAATAAAGCAAGAAGCTAAAAACAGGTCAGGGAGATCTTAGATCAACTTGAATACCAAGGGGTGATTGAAACATGCACCTCGTCAATGAACAATCCTTTGTTTCATGTATCCAAACCAGACAATACATATCGTCTAGTTTTGGATTACAGACACTTGAACACTTGTTCTAAAACATTTGCAGTGCAAAATGCACATAGTACAGCATTAAAGAATAACATTGTGCGTAAAAATATAAAACCACATTGGATATTTCAAATGGTTTCTTTTGTCAAAACATAGCACCTGAAAGCAGGTACTTAACAGCTTTCTCAATAATGGGGACCCAGCGTCATTTTTGTAGACTCCCACAAGGGTTCAAGAATAGCCCAGGGTTATTCTCAGCAGGAGTAACAGAGTTACTACAAATTTATGATAATGAGGCATTGTCATATGTCGATGACATCTATCTGACAGACGATGACCTGGATAGGCATTTGAACAGGGTGAGTACCATTATATTGGGCTTCGCCTCTGAAGGCTATAAATTCAACTTTAAAAAATCTAGAATTGCCCATCTCAATGTCCTTTTCCTAGGATATGAGCTTTCAAGTGAAGGCAAGAGCCTAGCAGCTAACTTTTTAGAAAAGTGCGCGCTGCTCCAACCTCCAAAAACGCTGAAAAATTTACAATCCATCTTGGGTTTCCTACATTTTGGAAGAACTTACATTCTAAATTACCCAGAAAGGGTTAAACCTCTCTACGAATTAATCAAACCTGATTTTTCAACAAAACATTGGACACAGGAACACACAGAAATCCTGCGTTCACTCCAGGCTAATATGTTAGCAACTAATCACTTACAAACACGCGTAAGTAAACGCAATTTAGTGATCCGAATAATTTCGGGTCAATGCGGATTCACCTATTTAACATTTAATGAGGGTGAAAAAGTACAAATAGCATACAAATCACATTTGTATACACAAGCAGAAATGCGCTTCACTTCAACAGAAAAAATACTGACAGCAGTTCAAACCGCTGTAGCAAAAGAAAGAGCTCTAGCTCAAGGAAAACGCATTATTGTCGTGACCCCAGTACCAGCCTTAGAGGCGGTTACAAAAGCGAGCATTCCAAATGCAAAAGCTTTACATCCTAGATGGATACAATGGGTTAATTCTCTTGCTGCAACAGATGTTGAATATGTTTTTGATCCTGATTTAAAAACACAAGCGTTCCTGCAATATGAACATGAATGTCCTCTGCCCACTGAAATTCTGCCTCTCGATCAGTACGAATTTATAATTTATACTGACGGATCAGCACAACCCGCTACAGGGAGTAAGCAAGCTTACAGTGCAGCGTGCGCAATCGTTAAAGGTTGCATGTAAGATGGTAACTTCACACCAATGGTCACTAAAACTCAATCTCTAGGAGATTGTACAGCTCAGCGAGCTGAACTACAAGCATTCAAACTGGCACTTGAAAGTACAGATCGCAAATTCCCCACACTAATAGTGTGCGATTCTTTTTACTGTGTTCAGTCGTATAATGAATATATACAAAATTGGCTTGAAAACGGGTTCAAAGATGCAAAAGGTGGCACAATAAAGCATAAAACGCTTTGGGAACAAGTAGTTCAGTTGAGAAACGAACAACCAAAAGCTCACGTGATACACACGCTGAGTCATCAACGTGATGGCGTTCACGTTGCAGGGAATTCATTGGCTGACGAAGCCGCAAAGGGGGCTGTTCAGATGGCTTCCGTAGCTGCGATCACTCGTTCAAAAACGAGAATAGACAGTGAGATATTGTTGGCTGTCAGTGCTTCAAGCAAAGGCAGTGGTGCAGCGTTACCAAAGAAATTTCCACTCAAGTACTCTTATGTAATTTATGCGAACAACGTTCCGTTTGCTCGAATCCCTGGAGTGGGGGATAGGGTAATTCCAAACATGGAACGTAGAGCAGCTTTGATTTATGAAGCACATCTGGGGAAGGGTCTGTCACATCAAGGGATCTCTAAAACAATATTAACATTAAAAGAGATGTACTGGTGGCCTGGAATGAATACACAGATTCACATCTTCATCGAAGACTGCATTAGACAGCATGGTGCAGAACGCCATAGGACACCAGACTACGAAGTAGCCTGCCCAGTACAGACACCATTGTTAGACAGCATAAGACTATCTACGCGTAGGCGTCCATTTGGACAAATGCAATCCCATAAATACTAAGTCACGGTTCCTATGGATATGGCCTCAGCGCTCGGCTGACGCTCGAACTGTTATAAAAGATTTGCGAGTCTTTATCGGCACATACACAATAGGCACACTACAATCTGACCAGGGCCCTGCGTTTAGCTCTCGGGCTTACAAAGAACCCATGGCCAGTTTGGGCGTTGCATTGCGGTACTCCTCTCAGTTTCATCCTGAGGGAAATTCTGTTGTGGAAAGGAAAAACCGGGACATAAAGCAGTCTATAACAGCTAGAGTATTAGGTTCGGGTGATGGGTGGATCAAACATCTTTATGGGGTCCAACGCTCATTAAATAATTTGCCAAGAAGTTCTCTAGGGGGGGTCACTCCATATGAGGTCCTATTTGGGACAAGAATGTGGGTTCCTGATCTCGAATGTAAAGGCACAGTGGTGGAAAATAAACCCTTTGATATCAAAGATTGTTTGGCTGTTTTACAGGATCTAAATGAACTAAGATCGAAACAAAGCAACGTGTTCCTGAAGACAACCACCACTGGGGAAACACCGGCAGTCCCAGCAAGGCCTGTCTGGATCCCAAAAGTTGGGGATCTAGTCAGAGAGAAGATTGCGGACAAGAAGGAATTTGGACCTTCTTACAGACAACCAGTAACTGTCCTAGCCGTCCACGGAACAAGAACAGTACTTCTGCCGCCCCTTGCTGGAAAAAAGGAGAAAAGATTTGTGTCAATCGACCTCATCAAACCACAGTATGTGGCCAATACTAAATAGTAGGCCTCGTGGACTCCGACCTAGTAGCAGACGCACTCCTCTCGCTACTATCTAAGAGGTTCAGACTGAAAGACTCATAACAATCGAGAATTCAGCAGTAACAGATGAAGGACTAAGCAACAATGCTATGGAACTCATCCCTCTTGAAACTCAAGTAACAGTTCGTCCAAATACACCTGTCTACACCAACGTAACACGTGATCAACTGGTTCCAGCGATTTCAACGAATCCTGATGCAATTTCAACAATTGACCGAACTGCTTCTGGCTATTTCATTAACTTTGATACGTTTTCTGAGGATCCGAGTGAGCCTGAAACGACGCCAGCATCAAAAACTTTCAAGCAACAAGTACAAGACCTTTTTCATTTTCTGAAAGAGACTTATCTGGTTTCACCATGGATTGAAATATGGATTATTTCTGGAATATTTTTCTTTCTGTTTTGGCTAGCTTTGGTTATGACTCTTAGCATGCTAATAAATGGCAGATACATTCGTATGGACACTGAAAGTAAAAATGTGAACTTACTTTTAAAACCACACAAATCTTCCCATCGTGAAACAAGAGACTTGTCAGCAGTGAACATCACAGCCGTTCCTATACAGGATGGTATAGTGTGGGACAAAACCGATTTCGACATATTAGGCCCGACTGAACTTTTGAATATTCCACATTTATTTAAGATTTCATTAAGTGATTTTATTACCTCCAGTACCTATTCTGATGATTGGGACTTTGAGACTATTAATGATATGATGTCTGATCTAGAAAAGTCTGCAGCATTC
Organism: Calotriton arnoldi; assembly: GCA_963921515.1. Taxonomy (NCBI): domain Eukaryota; kingdom Metazoa; phylum Chordata; class Amphibia; order Caudata; family Salamandridae; genus Calotriton; species Calotriton arnoldi. The sequence continues at coordinate 2,640,006 of CAWUFW010000516.1, read as the reverse complement.
TCTAACAATGAATACTTAGAGGGTTCATCAGACTATGAACAGCTTTATTGTTATAACCACTATGGTCATCATTTCTTGCATAAATCTGCAACACCTAGAAATGTGTTTATGTTTAATCAATGGGAACATTGTCCTAAACCACCAAAAGGTAGTTCAAAAACGTTTGCAAATAAGTTTCCATATTTTTCAGGGTACAATACATCTGATCCAGAATCATTTTACTATAAGAATGTAAACAAAACAGGTCAGAAAATTATGTTAACTAATACAAAACAGATTTATTCTGCAGCCTTTATTACCCAACTGTCTAGACAAGGATTTGACTTTTGGAAAGACACAATAGACACAAAATCTGTCTGGGGTTATAAAGAATGGCAAGTGCAGGGGATTGAAGCTTTGTTTAGAGAATGTATCATCCCACATCAAATAATGTTTTTGAATGACACTGTGCAACAAACGTCTTGCCTTGGTTTAGCCAAGATCAAAGACATGAATACACCTTCTGTACCAACACCTGCAAGTAATAGCACTACACAGGAAGCGGTCATAGTAGACACAATACTACAAACCAACAGAACAGATCCTGATTGGAAAAAATGGTTACTCTGGCCCACAGACACAAACATCTGTCAGGAAAGATTCCTGAATAGAATACAGGGCTTTACTATCAATAGGCCAGACCCACGATATGTTCAAAGACAACATCCAGGGGTAGTAACAACATACAGTGTAGGAAAATTGTGCCTTGACTGGTTACAAAAATCTACACTTGAGGATGTGAAACAACACTTGTCTTTACTTAAAGAAGACGCAGACCTTAGGGAATTCTTGCTAGGACCAAGAAAACCGCGTCAAAAACGTTTCATATATGCGGGCATGTATGCTGCTTATAATGAGATATGGAAGGTTTCACAGGCAGAGGCCGCAGAAAGAATATGTGAACTTGATCGTATTAACTTAGAGAAATCTCTCACTGTGGTCGACAATGGGTTAACAACTTTGTCATCCAGAATTTATTCATTGGACAACATTGTATCCTCTGCTATTGACATACTGGAACAAGATTTAGCCATGTTACAACAGGGCCAATCTCAGTTACGTTCTATTATGTTATTAAGCTGGACGCTGCAATCTTTGCGTGCGGGCTATGTGCCTTGGCGTTTTCTCAACACGTCGTCTCTGTTTGCAGAATACAATCTAACAGATAAACAGATCGAACTGGCACAAAGGGGAGCAAAGTATACAGTGCTGAGCATTGAAAAACTGGAAAAATTACCATTTACGGTAGCAGAAAAACCAGCTACAGAATGGCTTATTCATGGCAAAATAACTCTGCCTGTCTCTACTTTTCATTTTCAGTATTGCCTCAAACAAATGCAAGCAGGCAAATATGAAAGGTTGGGTAAAGAATACATTAAGACATCCTGGGATTTACCTTACGAATACAGATGTTGGAGTGGGGATCGTGAAGTGTTTCTAAGCCGTACAAACTGTGAAACGGCATTAAGCGGTTCTCTCATATGTCAGGGCATTTCTTTACACGGGGCTTGTAATGGTTCTGTGGCAAATTTATCCTGTCACCTGCAAGGTACACCAGCTGCTGTGATTAATCCAACGTTTGGACAACTTTCTAATGGGAGTTACCTCATGTTGAATGATCAGAATTGCTGTGGCATGTTGCCAGGCATCCCATATCTGGTAACGGTCGGCTCCAGGGTTACTTGCTGTATGCAAGTATTGTTCCCCCAAACAGAGATAGTCAGGGAGTCGCCTCTATGGCCTTCATTGAATGTTTCTTTTATACGTTTTGATACTTTAAGCAGAATGAAAGCAATGCTTTTACAACAGACCGTGCCTTTGACCTCTGCCAAAGAAACCTATGATTTGCAAATTGCAAGGACTTCGGCTGAGATACAGGCTCTAATCCGTACAAACTGCCCTATACATTTCGCAGAAATGATGGGACATATCTTAAACATGTCTGATACGAGCGGAATTGGACATGTATTTAAGACCATCAATCAATCAATCAGGGGTTTGTTAAAGCGCGACTACTCACCCGTAAGGGTCTCAAGGCGCTTGGGGTGGGGGGGGTGCAGGTTCCATTCCATCAAGGAGGGGGTCTGTCGAAGAGCCAGGTTTTGAGGTTTCTTGCGAAGATGGGGAGCGATGTTGTCTGTCTGAGGTAGAGCGGAAGGGCGTTCCATGCTTTGGCTGCGAGGAAGGAGAAGGAGCGGCTTCCCGATCTGATCTTTCTGGTGCGGGGGACCACAGCGTAGGAGAGCTGGGCTGATCGTAGGGTCCTTTGGGGTGCATGGAATTTGAGTCGGCTGTTCAGGTATGCTGGTCCGGTGCCGTGGAGGGCCTTGTGTGCGTGGGTGAGCATCTTGAAGGTGATTCTCGCCTTGACGGGGAGCCAGTGGAGTGTGCGCAGGTGCTGGGAGATGTGGCAGTGTTTTGGCAGGTTGAGGACCAGTCTTGCGGCGGCGTTCTTGATGTTCTGTAGCTTGAGGGTGAGGTTTTTGTTTATTCCGGCGTAGAGTGCGTTGCCGTAGTCGAGTCTGCTGGTGACCAGGGCATGAGTGACGGTCTTTCGGTGTTCGAGGGTGATCCATTTGAAGGTCTTACGAAGGAGGCGGAGGGTGTGGAAGCAGGAAGATGAGACAGAGTTGATCTGGCGGTCCATTTTGAGCTCGGAGTCCAGGATGATTCCCAGGTTGCGTGCGTGGTCCGTGGGGGTTGGCGGGTTTCCGAGGGCGGGGGGCCACCAGGTGTCGCTCCAGGCATCTGGGTTTGGGCCCATGATGAGTACTTCTGTTTTGTTGGTGTTTAGTTGTAGGCAGCTGTTTTTCATCCATTTGGCGACGGCTTCCATGCCTTCTCGAAAGTTGCATCTGGCGGTGTTGGGCTCGTTGGATAGGGAGAGGATGAGCTGGGTGTCGTCTGCGTATGACACGGTGTTGAGTCCGTAGGTTCTGACGATGGGGGCGAGTGGAGCCATGTAGACGTTGAAGAGCATCGGGCTGAGGGAGGAGCCCTGGGGGACTCCGCAGGTGGTAGGTGTGGGGTCTGAGAGGAAAGGGGGAGTCTGACCCACTGCGTCCTGCCGGAGAGGAAGGAGCGGATCCAGTCGAGGGCCTTGTCCTGGATTCCTGTGTCGTAGAGTCTGCGTATTAGGGTGCGGTGGGAGACTGTGTCGAACGCCGCTGATAGGTCGAGGAGGATGAGGGCTACTGTTTCTCCTTTGTCCAGTAGGGTGCGGATGTCGTCTGTTGCGGCGCGGAGGGCGGTTTCCGTGCTGTGGTTTTTTCTGAAGCCGGATTGGGAGGAGTCGAGGATGTTGTGTTCTTCAATGAATGTGCCGAGTTGGCTGTTGATGGCTTTCTCGATGACTTTCGCTGGGAACGGGAGCAGGGAGATGGGTCTGTAGTTTTTGAGGTCAGTGGGGTCCACCGAGGGTTTCTTTAGGAGGGGGTTGACCTCGGCGTGTTTCCAGTCGTCGGGGAATGAGGCGGTCGCCAGGGAGCGGTTGATGGTGTGGCGGAGCATGGGTGCGATGGTGTCGGTGGCTCTGTTGAAGATGTGGTGGGGCAGGGGTCCGTGGGGGCCCCTGAGTGGATTGACTTCATTGTCTTCAGTGTGTCTTTGGTGGTAAGGGCTGTCCAGTCGTCAATCGCTGGTTTCCGGGTGTCGGGGTGGTTGGTGAGGGTTCAGTGTGTTGGTTGTCTTCGTCGAAGTTGTCGTAGATGCTCTTGATTTTGTGGTGGAAAAAGGTGCTGAGTTTGTCGCAGAGGTCTTGTGAGGGAGGGATGTCGGTAGACTCGCTGGTGGGTTGGGCGAACTCCTTGATGATGCTGAAGAGTTCCTTGCTGTTGTGCGCGTGGGTGGAAATTCTGTCTTCAATCGCTTTTTTCCTCGTTTCTCTGATGAGTTGATTGTGGGCGTTGGTGGCGGCTCTGAAGTTGTTGTGGGCTTCTGTGAATTTGGTGTTCCTCCAGGCCTTTTTGAGGCAGCGGCATGTGCGTCTGGACTCTCGAAGTTCGGTGGTAAACCATCTGGCTTTCTTGGCGCGGGTATTGTTTTTCTTGAGGGGGGCTATGGTGTTGGTGCTGTCCGAGATCCATCTATGCAGGGTTCGGGCTGCGGTGTTGGGGTCGTCGTTTTCCGCGATGGTTGCGGTGGAGTTTTGAGTGAGGAGGTGAGCTGGTCGTCGGTGATTTTGGTCCAGTTTCTTCGTGGAAGCAGGTGCTGGTGTCTGTGGATGGTGGGTGTTCTGAAGGTGAAGTGGACGCAACGATGGTCGGTCCATGGGAGTTCGGTGGTGTGGCTGAAGGTGATGGAGTTTCCTGTAGTGAAGAGGGGGTCGAGGGTGTGTCCTGCTGAGTGTGTGGGCTCGGTCACGATCTGGCGGAGTCCAATGTTGTGGACGTTGTCCAGGAGGGATGTGGTGTTGGGGTCCAGTTGAGTGTCGAGGTGGAAGTTGAGGTCTCCCAGCAGGGTGTAGTTGGTGGATGCGATGGCCTGCGGGGAGATAAAGTCCGTGATGGAGTTGGTGAAGGGTCTGCGGGGTCCAGGGGGTTGGTAGATGAGGGTTCCTCGGAGGGTGGCGGTGGGGCTGGCCATTATCTTGAAGTGAAGGTGTTCCATCAGTTCTGTGGGCTCGTTAGGGAGTGTGCTCAGGCGGAAGCTGGATTTGTGGACGATGGCGATTCCTCCTCCTGGGCGGGTGGGGCAGTCCTTCCTGGAGATCTTGTAGTCTTGGGGGATGGCGATGTCCGGTCCCGAGGTGGAGTTGGTCCAGGTTTCGGTGAAGAACGCTACATCCGGGGTGGTGCTGTCGAGGAGGTCCCATATTTCTGTGGCGTGTTTGTGGAGGGATCGGACGTTGAGGAGGATGCATTGCAGGGTCTTTGGTTCGGTTGTGTTCTTGTGTGCGGGTTGTGCTGGATCCGTGTTCTTGGCGGTGCTGCAGGTGTGCTGGCAGTGGTGACAGCTGAAGGGTCCGTGGGTGTCGGCTGGTGATGCTAGCTTGCAGTTGTTGTTGCGGCCTGGGTTGAGTGCGTGGAGTGCTGCTGGGTCGTAGCGTTGGCGGGGCAGAGGTCCAGGGTTCCTGGCGCTGGTCGCGGTCGGGTCGCGGACGGGCGCAGACGGGCTTGCCTTTGACGTGCCTTCGGCGTGCCAGTGGCACGCCCGCTGCCCGCGGCCGCCATTAAGTGGGGGTCGGGGAGGGCTGGACAGCTGGGAGGCGGGAGCAGGGAGGGGAGCTGGATTGGGCCGGTCGCGCTGGGGGGGAGGGGCCGCGGGGGCAGCAGCAGCGGCAGGGAAAGGTAAAGGGAGGAAATAAGGGATAAAGAAAAAAGGGAAAATAAGCAGAAATAAGGCACAAAAGAGCAGAGACGCAGAAAAGTGCAGATCATCTGTTCAGGACTGTTAGCACCCTTCCAGGCAGTCCTCGGAATCATCCCAAACTTCACACATTCGGTGTTTGGTGGTGTGCCATTAATTCTAGCACTTGTTGCAGGAATCCTGTTTCTATTCCTACTACTACGCTATGGCAAGCCTATTCACCGGCATCACTCCCAGCGATGTGGGGAAAGCTCTCCTAGAACGGAAGTGCCGTGAGCGCATAGTGCAACTTTTTGGCATACCTCGTCTACGGGAACTTAATACAACATGGTTTCTGTCATTCAGACCAATCTGGCAAGATTGCATCTTACCTGTTCTACGCTGCCTGCTTTGCGGTGAAGAATGCGTGCTAGACACCTGTCTAACACTCCCATCAGTCATGCCAACGGATATCGATACTCTGCTGGACCCGATAATGGCCCATGCTCTGTGTTGTCCCCAGAGGCTACCAATCCTGATGACGGCATTCATTGAGATCTCACAGACGCTTCCTGCTGCTGCTGAGGTACGAGATGGATCAACAGGCACACAGGTAACAACGGACGCGAACATTGCTGCGGCATCCCATGCTGAAGGCGATGATTCTCATCTCTGTGCAGTTAACCTTCTGAATGAGGTGTTCCAAATGTCACCAACATCGGTAGACGATATTTTGTCTATAGAAATAGATGATTTCATGTTTACACCAGACCCATACACTGACTTTGATTCGGCTCTCAGTGTACCAGGGACACAATGAAATTTGGCCTCAATATTTTCAAAACAGAACAAAACTTGGAACTCTTCCTAAAAATTGAACTTTTTTCTTTTTCTCTATTTTTTGAAAATACATGGCAACTCAATCTGCTTACAGTAGAACTATTCATATAAAACAGACTTCTTTGAATACTTCCAGGGACACTTTGTCACCTTGTTTACCAAAATTTCATGATATGCAATGTCTTTGATTTTTGAAAACTTGTCAACCATTTTGTCATATGTATATATTTCTGTTTATTCATTCATGTTGCATTTTATTTATAACATATGCTTAGAATGAAAAAATGCTTTAAAATGTACAGTACCTATTGCATTACATGTTTTAACAGCAGTTTCTTTTAAAGACTTCTTTTAATATGCTTTTAGAAATGTTTTTAGCAACATGTGGTACTCAGTTTAATGTTTAGCATTAAATGTTTAGCATTTAGTACTATCGTTCATTCGAAAGTGGAGTGGGTGTTGTATTCCGCTTTAGGTCTCCGTATATAGGCTTTCCTGAAACATGTCCTTATATAGGCACAATTCGCATTGCCCTTATATAGGCATAAAATCCCAGTCCTTATTTAGGCATTAGCCATGCACTCCAAATACAGGCATGGTCACCGACATCCGTCCAACCTAACGGCACAACGAGTTCTTAGAAACCAGACCCTTAAGCTTTTGGGAGTTCCCCTAGCACAGGATTATTGATTTCTCCAAGAACTCATTTATTATGCATGAACTGCTATTCTCTAAGGGTTCATTCCTGACGTCTTCCTCTGTCCGACTTCACGTCAATGCTAACATTCCAAGGCACCTACCAGGTATAAATATACCTTCCCTTGCCCAAGCAAGTTAGGAGGAGACCTCGACTTTAGAGGAGCCCGTGTCCCGGCCTGACGCACTGAGAAGAGACGCTGTCATCCCTGCTCGCAGAGTATCCAGCTTCCAGTGTTCTGACTCCCTTTGCGGGGTGTTAGAGTTCCAGATCCGGAAAGAGATTCCCACCTCTCTCATTCTCAAGGTATGGAGCTGACTAGAACATAGAGGGACTCTTGGCATACTAGACTCTTGGCATACTAGACTATAGCATACCATACTATAGAATACTCCACCTACTTCTTACCTTGCACTACACTTCGGTTAGGTTAGGTACACTGGGGTAGAACTAGCTTAGAGAAGCATCTTATGAGTACTCGCATTTTTAGCTTATGTTATTTATGTATATGAATATATGTGTCATAGCTAAAAGATAATGCTAGCGCAGTATTATTTCTTTCTACTGCTTACGCTGTACATTATATATCTCGCTTACTGTCTTGTGATCATAACAGCTCATATCTCTTACACGAGAAATAAGACTGTTCAATAAATCCTTTTATTGAAACGCACGTCTATTCTTTCTGTGTAACTCTGAAGAAACTAAGCATGCACGATTAGCTGAGTGAAACTGTTATCTATTGTTTCCACGATTCTGAGAGCGTTCCGATTCTAAAGGGAAACAAAGTTGTCATGATTATGCGGTTGCCAGAAACTACTCCCTTCTTGTTCACAAGGAGTTTCTAGTGGCCTCGGAGTTAGCTGGCACAAAGTAATTAAGTTTAATATACTCAATAGGGACATACTGACCTCAGTCCTATGTCAAGTCTATAGGGTATATTATTCCAATGCGCAGAGCCTATTTGGGAAATAGGAACTACACTACACTATCGCTTTTCTTAACACTGCCTTTCTCCAGAGCACAAACCTTAGTGGTATCATCCTTACTACTTTTATCAGAATTTTGGTCATATTTCAATTCTTTGACATACCTAGAAGTGTTTTCTATGCGTCTGGCAATTTCTATAGTTCTTTGTAAAGAAGAGTCCTTTAACTCCAATAATCTTTCTTGGATTTTGACACTACTAGTTCTGTTGATAAACTGGTCCCTAATTATTTCTTTGTGTAAATCCTTAAACCTACAAGTAGACGCAAGGGTCCTAAGTACAGAAATATATTGTTCAACTGATTCACTTGGTTGTTGAGCTCTAGAAAAACATTTGTGTCTTTCAACAACTATACTGACTTTTTTACCAAAGTTCTCCTCTAAGGCTTTTATAACTACTAAGTATTCGTCAACATTAACTACACGAGTGTCATCAACAGAATCTCCCTCTCCACCTACAAGGTTAGTAGAAGCACTAGAAGGTATTGGTAATGTTAGCTGGCACAAAGTAATTAAGTTTAATATACTCGATAGGGACATACTGACCTCAGTCCTATGTCAAGTCTATAGGGTATATTATTCCAATGCGCAGAGCCTATTAGGGAAATAGGAACTACACTACATCACTGTGCTGGAGAGTGGACCTAGATACTAAACTCTAACGCATCTCCGTCTAGATAGCAGTGCTTGCACCCCTTCAAGCATAATGGGCAAACCAAGAGCGAGACAGGCAGGGGACACCCAGGAACAGGAAGAAATTCTACAGGAAAATACGCAGAAGGGCCCTGACGACCTGGTGCAGCAACAATTGGCCAAAATACTGGAGGCCATTGCTGATACAAAGGCCACCCTGCACCAAGATATCAGCACAGTGTCGGTAGGGTTGGGCCTCCTCAGAGAGGAGCACAAGAAACTGGCCGAGAGGGTGAAATTGACGGAATTCAACATTGCAGTACTTGAGCCGACGTTGCGAGTAGGAGACCATACATATAGAGTCCACATGCTGGAGGGGAGAGCTGAGGATGCAGAAGGACGAAACAGGAGGAACAACATTAGGGTCCTAGGCCTCCCGGAAGGAGTGGAGGGCAGCAACATGGTGACCTTCTTGGAATAGTGACTCCGAACTGTAGTGGCGCCTGAGGCCTGTTGACATTTTATACCCTCGAGAAAGCGCAGCGTGTGCCGGCCAGGCCACCGGCCCCTGGCCGACCTCTGCACCCGGTAGTGGCCAGGCTTCTCCATTTCAAGGATAGGGACACCCTCTTACAAAAAGCTTGGACGAGGGTCCATACGCTGTGGACAACAGTAGGGTCTCCATTTTCCCTGACTAGACGCTGGAGATTCAAAAAAGGTGTGCCTCCTTCCTTTCTGGAGGTCAAGAAAGTGCTGAAGGAAGTGGGACTCCAGTACTCCCTGATATTTCCTGCCCGAGTGCGTATACTCCTCAACGGGAAAGCGCACTTTTGTGATGATCCAAAGATAGCGTGGGAGTGGATAGAAACATACAAAACTGGGAATCCCCAGGCAGCACGAGAAAGTATGGCATCGCCACGAATCTGGGAGCCCAGGAAAAGATCCAGGAGGTGCCCAAGGCGGGGTGCCCCAAAGAGGCCGACCTCTTTACAAACCGAAAGGGAGAGGGTGGAGGCGCTACAGACAGTGGCGGCAATTGCGCAAGACAGGAAAACCCCCTCGGATGCCGGGACTCTCTCCTTGAGGGAGACTGAGGGGATTGAATCAGACTCTTCCCGCAGCGACAGTGTAACACTGCCAGTGGTGACCCCGAAGACGGCAGATGAGTTTATTTGATAATGGGACTGGCTTGTGGCCTTTGTAGGCTCCCTGGGGGGGTGGGAGGCCCCAACGAATTGCCGGGACCTGAGCTGGTCAGACCAGATCTGGGCCGCTGCACCCTGTGCGTATTTCACATTTTTGATTACATCTCTGATCTTGCCATACCCCCCTGAGATCCTTTATTTGCTGGATTTGGGCCTCATTTAGTGCTCGATGTTTTACACAAAGTTTGGGCGGCCGTCCGTTGTCAGACTGCCCTGGGTTTGGGGAGTTGTTCAGCATGGGGGTTCTTTTACCAGTTTATTTCACAAAGTTTGCAGTATAGGGTGGCCATGCATAACTGGGGGATTAGGTATACAGGAGGGCCCTGCAGGATTGCTGCTGAGAGACACACTACAACTATGGCACACATGCATAATACAATGAGGTTCCTAACCTGGAATATACGAGGGATGGGATCTATGACTAAGCGCCACAATATATATTCCTACTTAAGAGGAAGGGATGTACACATAGCCTTCCTCCAGGAGACCCACTTAACCAGGGATGAAGCTGGAAAATTACGCAAACGGTGGAGAGGGCAGGTTTTTGCAACCACCTTCTCAGCCTATGCCAGAGGAGTGTTGATTTGGATAAGGCCTAGGGTTCCTTTTGATCTTACACATACCTTAATGGGCACCAAAGTTAGGTATGTCCTCCTGACAGGGAGGTTGGCGGGTCAGGAGGTAACGTTGGGTAACATTTATGCACCTAACCTGGACCAGGTTGCTTTCCTTACCTCCCTGTCAGCAAAGATGGCCGAACATAGGAGTGGACAGGAAATACTGGGGGGGACTTTAATTGTGTCGTGGACATTGCGGCCGACCGGTCGCACCCCCGCTCCCGGGTGTGCAGACTCACCACAAAGCAGCAGGGTTTCGGGACTGGATACTCCATTGGGGACTGGAAGATATTTGGGGGGTACAGCATGAAGGGGATAGGGAATACTCCTTCTTCTCATTGATTCACCAGGTTCATACCAGGCTCGACACCTTCCTCTGCACGCCAGCCTTCAGTAGTTCCATCCTACAAACTGAATACTTGGGGCGCACCCTGTCTGACCATAGTCCACTACTGATGACTCATCAACCTCTGGGGAGGCGTCCCCCGATCCCCTCATGGAGGCTTAACCCGCTGACACTGGAAGATGCCCCTTTTCGGACATCCTTGAATACACTTATCAAAGCCTTCTTCCCCACAAATGCTCACACAGCATCTTCTGCCCTATTAGAATGGGAGGCGTTCAAACTAGTGGTAAGGGGACATTGCATGGGGCAGTCGATTGAAGCACAGCGAGAAATCCATTGGGAAATACTATATCTGGAGGGAAAACTACGTCAGCTAGACAACGCTCAGGGATTTGACCCCACCTCCTTACTAAGATTGCAAGAAACATATGCGAGCTACAATGAAGTACTTGGAAGGTTGCGGTGCCATAGCTTTAAGGAGTACCTGGACAAGGTACAGAGGGAGGAGGGGAGGGCTGGCCAGCTTCTGGCATGGTTAATTAAACCAGAGACTTGTGTTTCACCGATTACACAACTGTGGATGGAGACAGGTGACTTAGTTTATAACCCTGACGAAATGAATGCTTCATTTCAAGACTACTACGAGAGGTTGTACATTGCTCCTGCAGCGGTTCATCCATCACTCATTAGAGACTTTCTAGATCCCCTGCCACTTCGGACTGTAGACTGTCAGATGCAGGAAGAATTGGGGGGGCCCAGTGACCTTGCAAGAAATCAATGCGCCCATTGCGACTGGTAAAACGCCAGGGCCCGGCGGCCTCCCAACGGAATTCTATAAAAGATATGCCACCAGTCTAGCACCACAACTAGCGATCCTATATGCCAAGTCATTCAAGCTCGGCGAGCTTCCCGAAACTACCCAGAACGCGCTTGTGATTCTAGACCCCTTTCCATGCTCAATTTAGATTTCAAAATCCTCAGTAAGGTTCTGGCGGGCAGGCTACTCCCTCACATGGAATCCCTTATCCACCCTTATCAAAACCATTTTATTCCCTCACGTTCCACCTCTTATAATCTCCGTAGACTCTATTCTCTATCCTTTATCACACGGCAGCGACATCCAAACACCAGGTGGCAGTGCTGTCAATCGACCTGGAAAAGGCCTTTGACACGGTTAGCTGGGAGTACCTGTTTGAAGTTATGATGCGTATGGGCCTTGGGAACGGCTGGGTGAGGTGGGTACGGCTCCTCTATGCATCCCCCACAGCGAGGGTCAAGACGGGTAAAACAATCTCCAACCAATACAAGATTTCCCAGGGTACCGACAGGGGCGCCCTCTCTCGCCCCTCCTGTTTGCCCTAGCAATTGAACCACTTGCTGAGAGGGTTCGACTGGGTGGTGAGGGGATAGGTCTCAGGATGGGTGAGCGGGTGCATACCATTTCCCTTTACACTGACGATCTGCTGCATTATCTGGATGAGGCAGTGAAAGGACTGCCTCTGCTATACAGCTCCTGGAGCTCTTTGAACAGGTATCGGGCCTCCGGGTTAACAAAACCAAGACGTACTTATTCCCTGTGGCGGGCCCTCTCCCCAGGCCTGCGGCCTTGACAGCTGACATTCGCTGGACCCCCCACTCATTTAAATACCTGGGTATCCATATCTTCCATTCCCTGGAAGATCTGAGGGAAGGAAACCTGAACAGGGCTCTACGATCTCTTAGATCCTGTGTTCTCTTCTGGCGCACCCTGCAGCTGCCTATTATGGCTGGGATTTCACTATCTAAAATTGTTATGTTCCCCCGGCTATTATATTTTTTTGTTAATCTCCCAGTCCTGTTGCCCCCAACTTGGTTCCGCTCGTTGGACTCCCTACTGCAAGACCTGGTGTGGGGGGATGGGCAACGGAGGGTGTCATTGAAGATATGACAACGTCCTATGACAGAAGGTGGGTTGGGGGTACCGAACTTCGAGCTTTATATGTTGGCCACCAACTACAATGGCTGGCACAATGGTTGGAAGCGTGAACGAGGTAGGCGCTTGCCTGACGGAACCTGATATCTGCCCTAGCCTATTGCTGACAAAATAGTTGGACCCGACAACGCCTGCCCCATACCGCTCGTTAATGCAATGCACAGCCTTGCAGTGCTGGAAAAGATGCCTGACTAAGCTGCAGAGAACCCCGAGATACACCCCTATGCTGCCCCTTGTGGGCCTGCCCCATGGAGACCCTAAGACAATATTCACAGCCGAACAGTTGGCGCCTTGGATGGAGGCAGGGTTGGAGAACGTTGGGGATTTCTACCTGGAAAAGACGCTGATCCCGTTTGAGGAGTTGGTGGACAGCTGCGGGCTTCCCTCGGGGCAGTTTCTGCGGTATGAGGCCTTGGTTCGCACCTTTGGGCACCTGTGAGGAGGGGGAGGGAGGAGCCTGAGACGCACCCAGTGCTGCATTCGTTGATCACCCTAGGCTCTGTAGGGCACCAAGTGAAGTGGTCCTATGCTACCCTGATCACCGTGTCGCTCGACCCATTACATGAGTTGCCGGGAGGTGGGAGAAGATTGTGGGCAAAGAACTCACAGATGTAGAATAGGGTAAAATCTTGCAGTCACCCAAGAAGATCTCCTGCAATACGCGCTTCAAATACATACAATTCAATTTCATACATATGACCTATATGACACCTCACCGCCTCAACATCACTTATGGGGGGATATGCGGAAGTGCCCAAGATGAGCCCACATTGATGCAGATTTTATACATATGACTTGGGAATGTAAGTGCATACGCCCTTTTTGGAAAGCAATCCTAGCCAAGATTAAAGACGCCCTGGGATGGGAATTGGCCCTCACAGTGCAGGTGTGCCTACTGGGTCTCTTCAGCCGGCCACATAAACGTAAGGTTGGGAACAGGTTGATAGACTTAGCCATGGGAATAGCCATATGGAGAATAGCATTAGAATGGAAATCAGTGGATGGACCTCAAGTCGAAAGTTGGAATTGCAACGTGATTGGCTGGGTTGGGGCAGAGAGTGGAAAGCTGAGCTGAGAAGAGTCTAAGGGAATGCGGAAGCACCCCATGGCTGACCAATGGAAGGAGTTGATGGTGTCCTGGGAAGGGCTGATGCAAACAAGCAGTGAGGAGGAGGGGGGAGTGAGCGGGCTTGTGAGGAAGTGCTGCACCATAACAACCCCTTCCTAATAATGTGGTCATGAAATAGAACTTGTCAATGCACCTCAGGATCGGTTATAGCTGAGGAAAGAATATGTCACTGTGAGGGGAACAGACACACTGGGGGAGTCCCTTCCAGCTCTTTTATGAGTTCCTTACGTTATACCCCCCGAATACGAACAGCAGGATCCCCGCATATAACACCCTTCTGCACAGGTTTAGGTTTACAGTTTGAAGTTAATGTAGATTAAGTAATCATGAATGGTATTGCTGTACCCTAGAGTGTTGCTGAAGGCCGCCCATCTGAAAGTAATGAATAGAATGCGATGTGAGTAATAGAATGCATAATTGTTCACTAAGGGCTGGGACACTCCACTAGATTAACCCTGGGCGTGTAACTCCGCTCCGCCAGCGGAGTTTGCGGAGATTTGCCTACTCCGCGATCCGTGGCGAACGTGGAGTTAGGCAAATCTCCGCCTCCGTGGCGGAGCGGAGTTAGTCGCTCCCTCTCCTCTCCCAAATACTTTAAAATGATAAAAAGAAGACACTTACCTGTGTTTCTGACACCTCCCCTGCCTGGCCGCTCTCCTTCCTGTTTTGGATCATGATATAGAAAGCTATTTTTTATATAACCCTGTGTGGAGTCTCTTTTGTCGTGTATTCATTGTGTTACTGTGTGAGTGTGTTACACATTGCCTCTGATGATAAGCCTGCCTGCTCTCTGCCAAGCTACCAGAGCGTGAGCACAGATTATCTTGGTGTGTATCTGACTTGCCCTGACTAAAATGGTGGGCTCTGCCTGGTTTTGGCGCATACTCTACCAGGATCCCATTTCTAATAGGCACTTACACTTAACAAATTGCCAGACCCTTCTTATGAGTGCAATGTGAAATGTGCCCTACATGGAGTGCTGTAGTGTGAATTTTTTAAATATTGCTTTATGGAATCTGGTGGGACATTTAATTACAGGCAAATATAAAAAACAATGTAGTGAGCGAGGAACTTTGAATGCTGCATGTCATGTTCCTGGAACGAGGTGGGTAATCATTTCTCAGTATTCCTTAAGCAGGAAACTAGAAACCACTGATCATGATCAAATCTTTTCGCTTTTCTGCAGCTGTTGTGAAAGTTTTATAATGTTTCCTTCATTTCAGAACCATTATTTCCAAGGAACCTTATCTGCATAATTTATGCTAGCCTTCTATTTCCAGGAAGAAATCTGGGTGACATGGTATGAACTCTACTCATGGTGTTTTCAGATTGTTTTATATAGATTTTTTATATTAACATATTCACTGGGAAATGCTGATTACTTAGGGATGGTTATCATGCCATTTTAGATTAATTGATAACTGGCATTTACTTGAGGCTGCTGATCATTAAACCCTAAACTGAATATATAAAAAATCCCACAGAACAGGAATTTCATTGTGTTTTGAATGGAAGATATCAATTTATCAGACAGATTACTGAATGAAATAAATGGTTGAGGTAGGCCCTGATGAAACAACAACACGTGTTGACATATTTCTTATTATTATGGGTCATTATGGCACTAATCTATTAAAAGTCTACATTGATTTTTTTATATACAATGATTCATTTCATAACTGAAGACCTCATACCTTGTCTCAAGTGAAGCTATATAGACAGCACCAGGGTGATACGCATTATGCCATATTTTGAGGTCTAAGCAGTTTACAGCGTGTAACAGAGGCCCCTGCAGCGCCTGGTGAGCAGGAGGGCCCCCAACACTTTAAGGGCACACATTCTGTCAAATGTCAATGAATTCTTGTGCGATTTGGGAGACTCAGGGGCCTTTCTTCACATTCTGCAGTGGAGCCCCATCATTTTGTGTTACTTCACTGGTAATCTACCAGAAAGACCCTTTTGCCGCCTCTTTTGCTTGATATGCTATGCTTTGTCTTTCTTTGGGTATTGCGAGTTGTGGTCACTTTTATGCCTGATGTTTTTATACTGGTTTATTAAAAAGTTTTTTATTTTGCTTTGTGTGATTTAATGTTAATCTATCTGTTCTGTCAATTTAAGGAGGAAATCCTGTTGTTTTTTTAATTTAATATTCTGCTCATATGAATTACTTTGTTAATAATAACCCATTAGATAGGGTAGTAGTGGATTAGTTTTCACACTTTGTGAAGAAAGAAAACGTATTTTGTGGGTAAAAGTATCAATATATAAGTCGTATGATGGGTGCTAAAGGCTTTGCACACCTTACTACTCTAGGTGCAGTTAACAAGTGGGCTAGAGGACCCCACCTGTTTACAATATGAAATCGAAAACATAAGCACTCCTATAGTTTAGTGTAAATATGAAATCCACACGGTAAGGATACGGTTCAAATGAAAATACAGTTTATTCACACATACAAAAAGGTTCTTGGTTTCTTCCATATATTCCACTTAATAGAGTTTCTTGCTTGACAGCCACAGCCGACATGTGTTTCGTCACTAAGTGACATTTTCAAGGCTTCATAAGTTTAAGGAAGTAGTCCAAAGAGAAATATAACCTGGCACCAAAATTTTGTTCAAAGATCCGTATAGATCAAATCAGCATATAGTTGTTAATGTCTAATTTGAAAGTGTGTTCTAAGTCCTTCAAAGTTATCGCATACTCTAGGGAGACCAGATCAGGAAGGAGCTTACTATGGACTCCTGCACATACTTACTTGGACCCTCATCCCTGCCACTCTTAATAAGTATTTAGTAGGACTTTTTGACTGGATGTGACTTTCTAACAGACTTAACCAACGTTAACTTTGAAGGACTAAGAACACACTTTCAAATTAGACATTAAGTACTATATGTTGATTTGATCTATACGGAACTGTTGCATTGACTGGAGTGGGAATAGTAAATGTTACCTCTCCTGAGTCCAACGCTTTCCCTACTGTTGCACAGACTGGAGTGGGAATAGTACATTTTACCTCTCCTGAGTCCAACACTTTCCCTACTGTTGCACCAATTGGAGTTGGAATAGTACATTTTACCCCTCCTGAGTCCAATGCTTGCCCTACTGTTGCATAGAATGGAGTGGAAATAGTATATGTATTATTCCTAGAATTTTTTATGTTTTGTTTATATTGTTTAAAATTACATTATTATTATTATGTTTCTGTGTATTTAAAACTATGGTGCACATGCATCAAAATAGGCAATTGCGATTCTTTAATTGCGATTTTTAAAGAATCGCAATTAAAGAATAGCAATTGTCTATGCATGTAGGAATCGCAAAAAATTTGCGATTCCTAAACATTCCCTAATTGCGAGTCGCAAATTGCGAGTCGCAATTAAGGAATTGCTACCCATTCATTCCTATGGGCCTAGAGGCCCATAGGAATCAATGGATATTGCATGCGCCAAATAGGTACTCGCAAATTGCGCATGCAATTTGAAGGGTGCCAAAAGAACACCCTGTTGCACCCCTGAAATTGCCATGTGACCACATGTTGCACACACACATGCACCAAGGGCATGTGTGTGTGTAACATGTAACTTTGAAAAATGCACTTTAGTGCATTTTTCAAAGTTTTCTCAAATTACCGTCCAGTTTCATTTGACGGTAATTTGCGACCTCTAATAGCGAAATCGCTATTTCAATTTGCATCATGCATTGCATTTAAGTACTCGCAAATTTTGCGATTACTTAAATTGCGATTTTTGCATTTGGGATGATGCATGGGGCCCTATATTTTTAATCAGTAATGTTTGTAAAATAAAATATATTTTGGTAAAGTGTATTCTTTTATATTACTTACTTTTTCTGTGCAATTAAATTGGTATGTTTGTAAATTATTTTCCAGTTTTCTTGTTACAGTTTTTAATGTATTGTGTATATGTATATAAAAATTCGAATTGCATTGATACTATTTGTTTACACGCTTTATTGGCTGATCTCCGTCACACTTCCCGGTAATAGTATTTGCCCACTTGGGCTTGATTGCATCTGTTTATATGAATGGAATGCATTATCATTATTATTTAATCAGTTTTTGCAATGGGCGATTATTATACAGGAAGTTTCAGAGCTTTGGTGCAAGATACCTAAAGGACTTAAGCCCACTTCTAGCTCTCTTAATTCTGGTGACAGAAAGCAATTCAAGATTGTTTGATCTCAGGACCCTAATTGCCTGATAAGGAATGGCCAGTTGGTATAGGACAGAAAGGCCTGTGCTGTACTTTGTTTGGTGTAAATTGCATAATGCCTTAAATTGTACTCTGGACGTTATGGGCAGCCAGTGAATATGCTTAAGCGCCATGCCGGCTGACTGAGTTTTCTGAATGCCTAACAAAATCCGGGCAGCAGCATTTTGAATATTCTGGAGCTTTTTTACTACAAATGTTGGGCTGCCTAACTACAGCAAGTTGCCATAGCTCAGGCGTGATAAGATTAGACCTTAAATAACTATTCTCCTTGATTCTACCGGGAGCCACTTCAGAACCTTTCTCACGGTTCTCAAAAGACCGAAGCTCACGTTTGAATGCGCACCGCTGCCATAAGGGTCGGGTGTTGCAGTGAGGATATTGTGGACTGGAATATATATTTTCGAAGCTTCGGTCTGTCAACCAGAGAAACAGCAGTGTACTCCAGGTAGAGATTTAGTTGCTTTTACTTTCTCAGCCAAACTCACTGATGCGCTTCGGCAGAAGCCTTTCACAAAGTGCAAACACTCCATCTTTCTTTTCGTCATCTTATATGCGTGTGTGTCATAGTGAACATAAAAGAAATACTACTTGATAACCCTGAAATTCTCACAATACAAATATAAAATACCATGGCCCTCATTACAATGTCGGGTGGACCGTTTCTGTGTGAGAACCAACCTACCATAGGTCGGCAGCTCCGCACACCTTATTACGATGCAACTGCACGTGGTGCAGTCGCAAACTCCCATTTCTCCATGGGAGCTTGTGCTGCGGGCGGAAACCACCTGCAGCACAAGCTCCCATTGAGTAAGGGGAGCTTGTGCAAATCCCTGCACCGTGTGGCAGGCACCTCATGGTGCCTGCCACACAGTGCAGGGATTTTCAGGGGGGCACCATACGTGTCCCCCATGGCCACAACCGTAGGGGGCGGAGAGAAGGGGGCCCTGCTAGGGGCCTCCAAAGTCGCTCTCTGATAGCCTTTTCCACGTCGGAAAAGCCGACATAGAAAGGCTGTCGGAAAGCGTCATCATAACCTGTCAGCGGAAACGCCGTCCTTAAGGCACAATGGGGAGTTTTCGACTGGCTGACGGGCTCCTTGAGCCTGTCAGAACCAAGTTGGATTGACTGGCCGGTTTACACTCCGCCCTCTGACATTGTTATATTGTAAATCTACCGACATCCAAATTAGGCCCCAAGTGTATATTACAAATAAATACATCTAATTTACAAGAAAAAATATTTTTTCCTTTTTTGGCATATTTTCAACTGCTGTAAACTTAATGGAGGATAAAAAGGATTTTATCAATGATCTTATCCAATAAAATACATAAATATGTAAATATACATTTTTCTAAATTCATTATAGTCCTCACCTTCAACATTTAAAAAAACACATAATATTATCATTAATATTAAAAGGAACAATAGAAGTTCCTAGATGGAGTATGTGACTCAAAGAAATGGAAGCAAATCAAATATGTTTTCCTTAAATTCATACCAAAAGGGAATCATTATGGGCAAGTGCCCAATCATAAATCTAAATGATCATACTTGCCTCCTCTTAAAATAGTGATGTAATTCTTTAAGGTTTCCAGAGCTTTTTGTTGAGACAGAGTTAGATTATCACCTGTCTGGGCCTTGCTGTTCCTCATCGATATCAGATCCTGAACTAGAATATCATGAAATACATCTATATTATCTATATTATCTATATTATCGTGGGGTAATATCAGGATAACCCGGGAAGATAGCTTAAAGCCACTACCACAAGTGTATCTCCATCAATGTCTGGTGTGATCAACATGGATTCCATATTAACAATAGAATCATCACATGCACTTTCTCACAATAACATTTCTAAAGCTAGTATATATATATGGCGACATTTGCACTGAATAAACCAGCATTGCACTGAATAATTGGAGTCCGTTTCCTTCTTGCGAGTTCCAGATTTAGGATCTCTTCATCAGGAAAATTGTGTATATATATATATATATATATATATATATATATATATATATATATATATATATATATATATATATATATATATATATATATTGAAACCAAAGTGCCACGAAGCAATGAGAGGGCACTCAACAGTGTTCTCCCATCCGGGTTAAGAAATGCAGCCTGCCTTTTTCGCTCCACCATCAATTTTACTTTGCCGACGCGTTTCGAGGCAAAATGCCTCTTCTTCATGGGCAGCTAAAAAATCCAACATTTGAGCCTCGCATTCGTTCAGGTTCCAATGTTATTTATTCATTTAGGCCCCCTGGCGGGCATATGCTCAGTGCAACCTCTCACAAAGCCTGATGGTACCTGGAGTCCGTATTTCGAGTAAGTATTCCCTTATAGTAAGTTCAAATGTTCATTTCATTTGTAGCTCATTTAAAGTCCTGTAGCAGGAGACGGAGCTTACATGCAGGCTAATTTAGGCATATAGAACGCTGTGCCAACGGTGTTGAATGGTTCAACTCCTCTGCCTCTGCCGGCTGGTGATTCTGTTTTCCCAGCTCGCGATGGTGCTCCTCTCCACGGCTGTGACCGCCGTGTATTATATTGAAACCAAAGTGCCACGAAGCAATGAGAGGGCACTCGACAGTGTTCTCCCATCCGGGTTAAGAAATGCAGCCTGCCTTATTTGCTCCACCATCAATTTTACTTTGCCGACGCGTTTCGAGGCAAAATGCCTCTTCTTCATGGGCAGCTAAAAAATCCAACATTTGAGCCTCGCATTCGTTCAGGATCCAATGTTATTTATTCATTTAGGCCCCCTGGCGGGCATATGCTCAGTGCAACCTCTCACAAAAGCCTGATGGTACCTGGAGTCCGTATTGCGAGTAAGTATTCCCTTATAGTAAGTTCAAATGTTCATTTCATTTGTAGCTCATTTAAAGTCCTGTAGTAGGAGACGGAGCTTACATGCAGGCTAATTTAGGCATATAGAACGCTGTGCCAACGGTGTTGAATGGTTCAACTCCTCTGCCTCTGCCGGCTGGTGATTCTGTTTTCCCAGCTCGCGATGGTGCTCCTCTCCACGGCTGTGACCGCCGTGTATTATATTGAAACCAAAGTACCACGAAGCAATGAGAGGTCACTCAACAGTGTTCTCCCATCCGGGTTAAGAAATGCAGCCTGCCTTTTTCGCTCCACCATCAATTTTACTTTGCCGACGCGTTTCGAGGCAAAATGCCTCTTCTTCATGGGCAGCTAAAAATCCAACATTTGAGCCTCGCATTCGTTCAGGTTCCAATGTTATTTATTCATTTAGGCCCCTGGCGGGTCATATGCTCAGTGCAACCTCTCACAAAGCCTGATGGTACCTGGAGTCCGTATTGCGAGTAAGTATTCCCTTATAGTAAGTTCAAATGTTCATTTCATTTGTAGCTCATTTAAAGTCCTGTAGTAGGAGACGGAGCTTACATGCAGGCTAATTTAGGCATATAGAACGCTGTGCCAACGGTGTTGAATGGTTCAACTCCTCTGCCTCTGCCGGCTGGTGATTCTGTTTTCCCAGCTCGCGATGGTGCTCCTCTCCACGGCTGTGACCGTTGTGTATTATATTGAAACCAAACTGCCACGAAGCAATGAGAGGGCACTCAACAGTGTTCTCCCATCCGGGTTAAGAAATGCAGCCTGCCTTTTTCGCTCCACCATCAATTTTACTTTGCCGACGCGTTTCGAGGCAAAATGCCTCTTCTTCATGGGCAGCTAAAAAAAACAACATTTGAGCCTCGCATTCGGTCAGGTTCCAATGTTATTTATTCATTTAGGCCCCCTGGCGGGCATATGCTCAGTGCAACCTCTCACAAAGCCTGATGGTACCTGGAGTCCGTATTGCGAGTAAGTATTCCCTTATAGTAAGTTCAAATGTTCATTTCATTTGTAGCTCATTTAAAGTCCTGTAGTAGGAGACGGAGCTTACATGCAGGCTAATTTAGGCATATAGAATGCTGTGCCAACGGTGTTGAATGGTTCAACTCCTCTGCCTCTGCCGGCTGGTGATTCTGTTTTCCCAGCTCGCGATGGTGCTCCTCTCCACGGCTGTGACCGCCGTGTATTATATTAACCCGGATGGGAGAACACTGTCGAGTGCCCTCTCATTGCTTCGTGGCACTTTGGTTTCAATATATATATATATATATATATATATATATTCACTGAAAAAACCATAGGTTTTAGGGACAGTTATAGTTAGTTGGACATTGCACTCGTAGAAAACCCGTGAAATTCCCCCATTATAGTTAGTTCAGCTAACTATAACTCGCGCCCCCGCAATGCACTGCTGATGACGTCACATATTACATCACTCATGACATGGTCAGTGACATCACTGATGACATCACTGATGACATCTCAAATGACATCACTGATGACATCATCCAGTGACTGTCTGTTTCTGTAACCTTCTACACGCCCACACGCCAGCTACGATCAACCAGCCACGCCCTCGCCACCGTACCACGCATCCGCAGAACCACCGCCGGAGGAAGATCCTTCTCCTACCTGGCAGCCAAGACCTGGAACTCCCTCCCCACTCACCTTCGGCGAACCCAGGACCATCTCTCCTTCAGGAAGCAGCTCAAGACCTGGCTGTTCGAGCAGTAACTTACCCCCTCCCCCAGCGCCTTGAGACCCTCCCGGGTGAGTAGCGCGCTCTATAAATGCCGTGATTGATTGATTGTAAAGTTTAAATATGTTTAATATATATAGGGAAAGGCGTATTGAAGAATGAGTGGGTGTATAAGTGTCTGTATGGATGATTTAGTAGGTGCGTGACTAACTCTATATGTGAGTGATTAAACGTATCTTACTGAATGCATGGGTTAGTGACTAAACTGGGTGAATGTCTGTATCCGTCTGTCTGTTGCTGTGTAAGTGGCTGCATGCATTTATGAATAGCTACATGGGTGTCTATATGAGTTATTGATTGGTTGTCTGAGTATCTGTATGGGTGCCTGAGTGTTTGTGTGGGTGGGGTGTGTGCGACTCTGTGCATAGATGTGTGAGTGGGTGATTCACTGGGTGGATGGTTTCAAGAGTGCATCTGTGATAGACTGTATGGGTGGGTAAGTGTGTGTAATTGTGTGTTAGTGAGTGAATGTATGTCCCAGTGGTACATGTGTGAGTAACTACATATGTGAAAGGCAGTATATATGTGTGTTGGAGTATATAAATAGCTATAAGCAAGAGTGTGTGATTGTGAGAGTGACTGTATGGATGAGTGTGTGCTTGTATCAGTGATTGTATAAGAGCGTAAGAATGTGCTAGTATTTGTATGAGTAAGTGAGCTGGTGTGTGTATAACTGTATAGGTGAGTAAATGGCAGTGTGATTAATTATTTGCATGACTGACTAGGTGTGTGAGTACCTCTATGGATGAGTGGCGGTGTGTGAGTGTCTATGTAGGTGTATGAGTGCATATGATAGTCCTGTACTGAGTGACCGTAAGTATGAGTGACTGTACAGGTGAGTGAGTGGATGTGTGTGTAGACCTAAGAATCAGTGAGTGGGTATGTAGTTTTTGGTGTTGGAGTGTCTATGGTTTTGAGAATGGCAGTCTGTAATTTAGAGTGGGTGTATCAAAAGTTATATTAGGGTGTGAGAAGATGCATGAAATTATCACATGGATGATGTCATAAGTGATGTCATCAGTGATGTCATTTGAGATGTCATCAGTGATGTCATCAGTGATGTCACTGACCATGTCATGAGTGATGTAATATGTGACGTCATCAGCAGTGCATTGCGGGGGCACGAGTTATAGTTAGCTGAACTAACTATAACGGGGGATTTTCACGGGTTTTCTACGAATGCAATGTCCAACTAACTATAACTGTCCCTAAAACCTATGGTTTTTTCAGTGAATTTGTAAGGTTTTTTAAATGCTAATTTCTAACTATAACGTGCCTGAAACCTATGGTTTTTTCAGTGAATTTCAATGGTTTTTTAAATGCTAATTTCTAACTATAACGTGCCTGAAACCTATGGTTTTTTCAGTGAATTTCAAAGGTTTTTTAAATGTTAATTCCTAACTGTAACGTGCCTCAAACCTATGTTTTTTTTACAATGAATTTCAAAGGTTTTGTAAATGACAATTTTTAAATGTATTAATTGTTATATTTATTTTTTTGATACTGATTTACTACATTTTTTTAAACTATTTATTTTTAGATATTTTTTTTTTAAAATTACATTATAATTACATTATACATTACATTACAAAATATACTTTCTCAGAATGAATTACTTTAGTTTAAATACTTTGCAAATAGGCAATAGACTTTTAAGTACAGTAGTTACAGTTGTTGCAATGGGCAACACAATTTCAAACACAATGCAACATTGAGCTCAATGTGAATTTCTAGTTAAATGCAATTAGTTACTTTATGGATTACTTTTCTAACCACAGGACTGGATCCTAGATTCAGTCCTGGGACATCTCCTGTAAAACAGTTGAGTAAAAGCGTTTTGGTTACAGTAGTGATTTTTAAGGAATATTATTGTATTTTAAAAGTTGACACTTAGAAACTTTTTCAAATAGAATCACCAATGTTATCCTATGGGATGAAATTCACTTAGCAGGTAAGTAGTGTTATCGTTACTTTTTCTTACTCAGTGGTGGATCCTGGATCCAGCACTGGTGCATCTCCTGTAAACAGTTGAAAGAATGCGTTTAAGTCATACAGGCGATTTTTAAGGAATATTTGTAGTTTGTGAAAATCGACACTTTTAAACTTTTCTGCTGAAAACCAGACAATGGATTCCTATGGAAGGAAATTCAAGTTACTGGTAAGTACGGTTAGAATTACTTTTCAGGATCAGTACTGGGCTCAAAGATGCAGCACTGAGGTCTCTCCTGATAACAGGTGAGTAAATCGGAATTCGTATTTCGGCTGATTTTAGAGGAATATTATAAAGTTCCAAAACTGTACACTTAGAAGAATTTCCAAGTGAAACCAGTCAATGTTAGCCTATGGAAGGAAATTCAAGTTACTGGTAAGTACGGTTAAAATTATTTTTCAGGATCAGTACTGTGCTCAAAGATGCAGCACTGAGGTCTCTCCTGATAACAGGTGAGTAAATTGGAATTCGTAGTTCAGCTGATTTTAGAGGAATATTATAAAGTTACAAAACTCCACACTTAGAAGAATGTCCAAGTGAAACCAGTCAATGTTAGCCTATGGAAGGAAATTCAAGTTACTGGTAAGTACGGTTAGAATTACTTTTCAGGATCAGTACTGGGCTCAAAGATGCAGCACTGAGGTCTCTCCTGATAACAGGTGAGTAAATCGGAATTCGTAGTTCTGCTGATTTTAGAGGAATATTTGTATGTTTCAAAAATCGACACTTAGAAACTTTTTCAGCAAAAAGCAGGCAATGAACCCTATGGAAGGAAATTCAAGTTACTGGTAAGTACGGTTAAAATTACTTTTCAGGATCAGTACTGGGCTCAAAGATGCAGCACTGAGGTCTCTCCTGATAACAGGTGAGTAACTCGGAATTCGTAGTTCGGCTGATTTTAGAGGAATATTTGCACAATGGTGAAGGAAGGGGGTGGGGCCTGAGGTGACATGTCTGCAAACACGCCCTGTGGCGCGTTTAAGTTGGAGAATTAATTCCTCCTCAATCCCGAGGGTCCCTAGGGGCCAACTAGCCCACCAGGAACCTCCAGTATGCGCCAGGGGCTGCGTTGCAGAGAGGTGTACAGAGGCCACGCCCCTTTTACAACACTCTGCAACGCAGCTCCGTGGCGCTTACTGGAGGTACCTGGTGGGCTAGTTGGCCCCCAGGGACCCTCAGGATTGAAGAGGATTTAATTCCCATCTTAAAACGCGCCACGGGGCCTGTTTGCACACATGTCACCTGAAGCCCCGCCCCCTCCCTTCACCACTGTGCAAACGCGCCCTGTGGCGCGTTTTAAGTTGGGGGATTAAGTCCCCTTGAATCCTGAGGGTCCCTGGAGTCCAACTAGCCCACCATGTACCTCCAAAAGCGCCACAGAGCTGCGTTGCAGAGAGGTGTAAAAGGGGCGTGGCCTCTGTACACCTCTCTGCAACGCAGCCCCTGGCGCATACTGGAGGTTCCTGGTGGGCTAGTTGGCCCCAGGGACCCCCAGTATTCAAGGGGAATTCGTTCCCATCTGCAAACGCGGCAGGGGGCGCGTTTGCAGACTGCTGCAGAGAGGGGCGGGGCCTCCGGCACGATGCCGGTCTTTTTCTTTTTTTTTTTTGTATGGGAGGGGCGCTGCGTGGCC
The DNA here is from genome assembly GCA_963921515.1 of Calotriton arnoldi. Lineage (NCBI taxonomy): Eukaryota > Metazoa > Chordata > Amphibia > Caudata > Salamandridae > Calotriton > Calotriton arnoldi. Next base: position 2,613,764 of record CAWUFW010000516.1, on the reverse strand, counting down.
CCCTTCCCTTGGCCACTTTTGGCCCCGGGGACCCCATCCCCGGGGCCTGATGATTTTCTTCTTTTTTTTTTTTGTAAAACAAAACGGGAAGGGGGCCGCGTGGCCACCCTTCCCTGGGCCTCTATTGGCCCCGGGGACCCCATCCCCCGGGGCATGCCCTCTTTTTTTTTTATAATTAAAATATTTGGAGGGGGGCTGCGTGGCCCCCCTCCTCAGGCCATTTAAGGCCCCGGGGACCCCATCCCCCAGGCCGGCCTTCACCTTTTTATTTTTTTATTATTATTTTTTTTTATTATTGGGGAGGGGGGCTGCGTGGCCCCCCTACCAGGCCACTAATAGCCCCAGGGACCCCATCCCCCGGGGCCTGGCCACTCGTTGGGGACCGTGGGGAGGTCCCCAATCCCCGCACGGTCCCGCCGGCTCCCCGCGTCCTGCGGGAGCCGGCATTGCTTTCCATAAGGGGAGCTGCTGACATGCAGCTCCCCTTGTGGAAAGCAATCTGCTTTGCTTCATTGAAGCGAGAGCAGGTTTCCCTGCTCTCGCTTCAGTGAAGCAAGCAGTTTGCAATGACAGGACGGGAGCCGCGAGGCTCCCGTCCTGCCATTGCAAACAGCAGTGTCCCGGGGTAGGCACCCGGGACACTGCAGGAGCCAGCCCTGGGGGTGGCGGTCCCCAGGGCCACCACAGGCTCCAGGAGGGGGCCGCGCGGCCCCCCTAACCACTTCTGCAAAGCCCCGGGGAGGTGGTGGTCCCCGGGGCTTCGGGGGTCCGAAACGGACCCCCATTTAAAATGTTTTAGTGCCCCGGGGAGGTGGTGGTCCCCGGGCATGTGGGGGCTGGAGCCCCCACACTGGTATTTAAAATTTAAAAAGAAGCCCCGGGGGTGGTGGTCCCGGGGCTGCGGGAGGGCACAGTGCCCCCCGCACCATTTTTATTAGAAAGCCCCGGGGGTGGCGGTCCCCGGGCTTGGGGCCTTAGAGGCCCCCCATTAACTATAAACCCACCCCCCACATGCCCCCAGGACTTGGCCCACCCGGGGGCAAAATAGCATCGAAGCGCGGGAGACCTCGCTTCGATTTTTTTTTTTACGGCGGGATTCGCGCACCCTAAGCGCATCCAGCCAATTTTTTTTTTTTTTAAATGCTTTTTTCTGGCCAGGGGGTCCTTGTGGGACCCCCTGAACAGACCTAGGGGGTCAGGGTGTCTCTACCCTGACCCCTTTGTGCGTTTGCGATTTTTTTTTTTTTTATCGGCGGGATCCGCGCACCCTAAGCGCATCCCGCCGATTTTTTTAAAAACAAAATGCTTTTTTCTGGCCAGGGGGTCCTTGTGGGACCTTCTGAACAGACCTAGGGGGTCAGGGTGTTTCTACCCTGCCCCCTTTGTGCGTTTTGCGCACTTGTTTCTCTGCCTCGGTTCTACCGAGGGACAAAATGGCTGCCAACACTTCCTGATTTGGAGTGTTGACAGCCAATTAGCATGCAGCTCGTGAAAGGGAGGGTACGCGGACCCTACGCGGCCATAGATATATATGTGATTTTACTTTTGATTTTCTCAGCAACTACTGAACGGATTTACAACATTTAACAAAAAGGGTTCTTTCTGAACCAAGAACTACCTCTTTGCCAAATTTGGTGTAATTCCGTTCAGCAGTTCGGGCTGTAGCCGTGGCTAAAGTTTCCTATGGGAAAATGAATGGGGAAAACACGTTTTGGGACCCCCTTTTTCTCGGCCCCCGCTTGACGAATCACCCCGAAACTTTCAGGGTAGGAGCGGACCGGAGCGGGCCATAAAGAATGAAAATTTTGCGTAGATTCGTCAACCGACGCGAGTTATTTCAAATAGAATGTTGCGGATTTCCTATGGAAAATAGGTCCTAACTATAACTATCTACTGGCGACCGCCAGTAGATTATATATATATATATATATATATATATATATATATATATGATATTGAGGACTGGAATATATCTGTATATATACAGACACATTTATAAAAAAAGGACAATTATAATATAAATTACATTTATTATTTTAATATTGGTTTTACATTTTATGCGTAAATAAACATACAGATACATATATGTGTGTGTGTTTGTTTAAATGAGTATATATTTATATATATTTTTAATGTTATTCTAAATATATTTAATGTACATTATATTACTGTTACATGGTAATGTGTTTAATGTTTACTATGTTTAACTATATACATTTTAAAAACCAATATTTTTGCATATATTTTTTGATATTAGTGTACAATGATATTTGTTTTTGATATTTTTGTCATTTACATTATAAGTATAGGAAAAGAATATTTTTGTGCTTGATATTTTTGACACGATTTTTACCACAATAGTTTGGGTTTCGATATATTGACAGTGAACCTCAGGATGCTATAGTGGAGATTGCTACTTTCAGAACACAAAGAAAGTTTCATTCACAATACAAGCGCGTTTAGGAAAATATCTAGCTGCATCACAGTATACTATGCTTTGCAGACACTGCAGAGACTGAGGAAAGAGATGAGATTCAGGAAGACATTAATTGGGAGGGGTTTGAGCAGTGTCACGGGGCAGCATCCATTTGAATAACAATGGTGAATTTGTCAAATGTGGCACAACTAAAATACATTAATAAACATACTTCTAAACATCTGTTTTATATCCTTTTAAGCACATTATCAATGAATCAGTTATGACTAAAATTCATCATAAAACTTAATGATATTCAAAAGTATTTGTTACACAAAATCGCATATTTTAAAAGAAGCTCATTTCTACCACATGACATGGAACTGTCTCGTCATCAGGGGATATTGGAGGAGGGTGTTTGCTACATTTTGATAATTGATTGGCAAGACGGTGAAGCCCAGCTCAAAGGTGGCCTTACTGGGTGTTGTGGAGGATGTGGGCGGGGGTTAAAAAGGAAATCGCAAAGTCCTAGGCAGTGGTACAATAATTGCCAAAAGGGACATTGCCAAACACTGTAGTTACCCAGCTCTATGACCCCAGGTGAGTTGAAAAGTTTCGATGGACTGGTGCGCTAAGCTTGAGGAACTCATCTATGTGTCCGGAGGGTGCCCTTGAAAACACAAGCAGGTATGGGGGAAAATGGTTAACACACCATTACCTGGACTGATGGGACCTATGAAGTGCCCCACAGGCTGGAGTGCTGTATTATATTTTGTCATTACTAGCGGTCTGTCAACTGTTTTGAGGCTGTGCAAAAAAACAATAAAGTTTGTTTATAAATAAATTAAATATGAGACTCTATGACTTTACTATTATTGGGCACTTTTGTGCAACAAATCTTGGCCTTTATTTCCTTGCAGACTCCTCCTTCCTTTGCTAAAAGATTATCTGAAGCTAAGCTGCTCTGGATAAACATAGCCCTAAGTGCAAGATGTGAGTAATTGGATTGTTAGTTATGTGGGATGTTAACCCTGTGTAAGCAACAGCTAGTCTAGTCGAATGAGACCAAGTCAAAGTAAAAAAATATGACTGACCGCAATGAAGCGTGGGTCAGATACAAGAAGTGGATTGGGCCCAGTCGGCGCTTATTTTTGGGCTTAGAAGACATTTTCGATAAAATGTTCTGAGAAGGTGAAGTTCAGCAGGGCAAGACGCAGGGGGTATCCAAGGAGGGAGTCGTCAACAGGGAGCAGCCGTTTGAAAATCTCCAGCGGGACAAGGCTGGAGGCTGTAGTCAACGAGATTTCCATGAGCCCGGATACCCCTTTGGTGAAGGACCGCTGAACAGGATTTGCTACTGTGGGGAAAAAACATAGCAGGAGCTGATGTGAAGTCAGGCCAAATCCCTGTCTCCTCTCGGTTCTCAGAGCAGTTTTTAGCCAAACATTTTGTAAGTCCTAAGTTTTGGATTTTGGCTATCTGGGCACCTTTAGCACCACCACCAAGGGTCCAGGACTGGTGGGGCACCACTTGAGGGTTAGGGCTCACTCATGTTTGGTCCAGGTGCGGATTAAAGATAGTTGGAGTCTTTTGTGACCCTGAGGCTATGATTGGGAGGCCAGCCAATTAGCCCTTGGAGTCACTCAGGCAGTCCTGGGTTCAGCAGTAGAACAGGGCTCAAACAACTGGACAGGCCTCTGGGGATTCAAGGCAGGCTTCAGGCAGCGAAGAAGTCTTTCCAGGTGCAGCAAAGCAGGCCTTTGAAGTACATAGCAGGCTCTGAGAGTCCTTCTGCAGGTCCAGAAAGTGTACTGAATAGTAGGTTTGAGCATCCTATTTTCATATCTGGTGCCTCCTTTGAAGTAGGAGACGTTTCTAGAAAATTCCTTTAGAAGTGCTTGAAGTTTTCCTGCTGGCTACAATACAAAATGGCTGCACGAACAATGCAGAGGTGTGTCACGCTCCGCCCAATCCTGCCAGGTAATGGTCCATCCAGGCACACCTATTTCCTCTATTGTGTGACAGTCTTGGAAGAATAAACAAAGTCCAACTGTCAGCTACACCCAGTCATGTGACCAAGAACAGGCTGCAGAGCCCAAATAGTTAGGGCAAGAAAATAGCAACATTCTACAAGTGGCATTTTAAACATTGTAACTTAAAATCCAGCTTTACTATTAAAGAGGATTTCTCAGACATCAGCCACGAAAAGACTTCCTGTTCCTAATCAAAAGTTAGCACTTATTTAATGTAATAAGGCAACACAATGTTAACCCATAGGAGATGTAGGCCTCACAATAGTGAAAAATAAATGTAGGAGTTTAGCACTACTAGGACACCGAAAACTTAAACGTACATGTCCAATCTTTGAATGCCAATGCACTCTGCCCTATGGGCTACCTAGGGCATACCTTAGGGATGACCTATATGAAATTAAAGGGAAGTTTAAGGTTTGGCAAGCGGATTATATTGCCAAGTTAAATTAGTAGTTTATAACTTAATTCAGGCTGCAATAGCAGGCCTGGGGCATGTTTTAAGGGGCTACTTAAGTGAGTGGCAAAATAAGTGTTGTAGACACACTAGTTGCTTTTAATTTACAGGCGCTGTGTATATGGTATACCACATAACTAGGGACTTGTAAGTACATTAGATATGTCAATCAGGAGTAAGCCAATTTTACCATGTTTCAGGGAGAGAGCACAAGCACTTTAGCATTGGTGAGCAGTGGTGAAGTGCACAGAGTCTTAAAGCCAACAAAATCAAATTCAGCAAAATAGGGGGGTTACCCTGCAGAGGGGGCCAAGTTCAAGCCAAGCAGTTCTTCATTATTTTTTTTAAGTGCTCCTAGGACCCTATTACAGATAGGGCACACTTTTCTCGTTTAGGCCAGGGCGCACTTTTAAGTTAGTGCACTGGTTGCGAACAGGGAAAGGGTGCCCTATCAATTTGAATGTGTTGCCCTCAGTGCAACAGTGATCTCACGCCGGCCCCAAGGCTGCAAATTCAAGAGAAACATGGATCAGCTGGTTAAAAGCTGCTCCATGTTTCTCTGTACAGGCAGCAACCCGTCTACAGTTTTAGGAGGGATTACAGATCCCTTTGCAGGTGGGTGCAGTGAATGACTGCACCCGTCTGCAAGCGGATGTCTGGGGAATCCATGGGAACGCCTTTCTTCCTTCCAAAAGGCTGCCTTTAGGAGGAGCACTGAAAGTGTGCCACCTTTTTGTGGCACACTTTCAATGTGTCTCCTAAAGGCATGTTTTCTCCTAGCCCACGTTGGTAATACAGTACGAGAGCAGAGGCAAAGAGATTCCCTCATTTTCATGGGGCCAGACCATCATGCAAATGAGGGAATGCACTCTAATGATAGTAAAGATGCTACATGTGCACAAACGCTATCTGTATTACAGAAGAACCACACCAGCGTTTGAGGCCTCTTCTGTAATATCAAACTGCTTTGAGAATGCACAAAGCGGGAGCAAATGCCCATTGTGCCCCTGGGACACTTCTGCAATACAGTCCCTGATGTATCTACTGCAATCCTATCTTCTGAAGTTGAAAGACGCCTAATCTTCACATCATTCATTGCAACTCCTACTGAAGAAATAATAGCTCCTAATATCTCTAGCTTTCTTGAACCAAAGCGTCTTTTAGTTCTTCTTAAACCTATAACATCATCAATTTCACTCACATGATAAATTCTAGGGAACACTAAAAACAAATAGAATGAACCAACCCAATGTCTAGGCAAATTTAAATAATCATTCTTCCTACACACATAAAACATTACTCTCAAAATTGGCTCTCTACCTAACAAATATTCATAACTTCCTTCACACACACATTCTCTCCTACCTTTCTTCTTTATCTCCATTTGAAATCTTTCTTCGTATCAAACATAGTTCACCCTTTCTTTCCTGCTCCATTATAAATCTAGGATGCAATTTGACCTTCTAAATGTTCTTCTTCCTTTAATTATTCACCTATAACTCTCCCTTCATCGGGATTTCTCACAATTTTAATCCCTCTGCCATTGTATTCATTATTAGACTCTTTTCCAGCTCTATTAAGACAATATAAATGGCCCCAATTATTTGTTTTAATTTCATGCTTGAGTTGTACAATAACTTGTAAATACTTGCAATATATAATATTAATATCAAGTCTATCTAAATCAATTAGGAGATACTCAATTGATACAAACAAATCAGTTAAGTAGCGAAAACGTTCATCAAACTGATTAGAAACAGTTATAATCACATTACAGGAGACAGGAGAATGCATAAGACAACGGAAGTTGTAAGTAGGGTACATATGTTGATGGAGAAGTCAATGCCTATTCCATTTAATATCCCATTCGATACGGGGCTACCAGATCTACAATTTATGGTATAGAAGTCCCAATCCTACCGCTCTCTGGAAGAGAAATCCAAGTTGTACGGATCACGTTAACAAATTGTTAACAAAGTTACAGCAGATGTTAGTTGAAATTGATCAGATAGAAAACAAACACAAATTTATTTTGTGTGATTCAAGTCCTCTGAACTTATTGGGAAGGGGCTTGCTTTGCAAAATTAATTGTGTACTTTATCGTACACCAGGTGGGGTTGCAAATCAAAATCAGGACAAAGATTCTGTGTTCAAAATTAATATGCAAATATACAAAAATTCAGTTGTTTCCAATTCTGCCAAAATAACCTTTTCCAACACACGTAGGAAGTAAAGTTCAAATATAGCAATCTTCAATTGTTCTATCTATATACTTCTTTATCATTCTAGTATAACAATCTTCTTGAAAACCACTACTACTAGATTCTTTATGTTTAAAACTCTTATGTCTCATTCTACCTTGGTTATCTGTTAACTTGTTTGTCTTTGAAACATATCCCACTGGAAATAGTAAGCACAACAAACATCAAACTAAAACTACTAATATTGTTATCAACATCATGATCCCTTCAATATTACAGCAATCGCTGCAGGTCATCTTCTTATTGAAATAGAAAAATCTATCACAGAACTAAAAATAAAAAGAACAAAAATCATTCTTTCAGGCAATAATATTGTCTTCTTATTTTGTTGACACAATCATCAAAACCAAAAAAACTAAAATCAAAAGTTAAAAGTTAATCTTCTTCTTTCGGTTTAAAAGTTGAAGGAAAAATTCCCCAAGAGTTCATTAGTCTTTGTTCAATAAGTTTCACAATTTGCTCAATTTCTCTTCTTGTCTTTTCTTCTATTCTTTATTTTCAGCATTTGTTCAACAGTCTCTTTCCTATTCAAGGTGGTCTTCGTCGTCTGACTATATCTCACTATCAGGCTCAGTTCGTTGACTATGCTCATACTGGCTATAGATCACTACTGGATCACACTTCTCAATTTCAGCAACTCCTTCTTCAGATACTGTAGCCAGATATACCCATTCAGGTGAAGCATATTTTCTATTGGATACTCCTTCTTGTTGTTCTTTTGGCGACTAGTGATTCACTCCCACCAATTTCAGTCTCTCAAATCTCTCAACTGGTTCACAATGCTTTCTCTTGCAGATTCTCTTCCTCAGCTTTTGTCACCCTAGTAACAGTCTTTTTCAGAGCGTTTTTATTTCCATAGATACTTGAGTTTGGACTTACACTTGAACTTAAGCTTTGATAAGCTTTGTCTTTGTCTGCTCTGTTGACTGTAAATCTTTTCTTCCACTAGGGCTCTTTGTAACTTTGATCTCCAACTGCAATGTCTCATTGATTAGATCAGACACTACCTCCTCTTGCTGCAACTCATGTTTTTGACTTTTGCACTGCAACAGCTCTTCACTCTGATCCTTACTTTGAAACTGGGCTTCAGAATTTATAGACTCTTCATAAGAACTTTCACTAATCTGAAATTCAAACATACTTTCATAGCTTTCATTTTCACCAGTTTCAAACTTTGCACCCCCTCTGGATCCACACTGCAAACTTGAGCTTATCATGGAGCTTGGCTTTGTGCTTGATTCTGCACTTGACTCTGTGTGCTTGACTCTGGACCTACTGTTAAATCCACTCTTTCAGCTCTTTTCGGGTGAGCATCATGAATCCACTTCTGCACACCTGCACATTTAACTGCAGTGGTTACCTTGTTTGGTCCTTTCCAGCATTCGAGACAGCTCTTTATGAGGTGGCTCCAGATTACCACCCAATCCCCTGAACTGAGATCATGGTACAGTATATCTTTCATGTTTTCTGATGCCACATTCACCTGATGAGAGACACATTTCACTACATCAGCCAAACCATTGCAGTAATTTAAAATGATGTCATCTGTTATGGAAACACATTTCGAAAGCTTCACAAATTATTTCCAAGAATTTGTTCTTGAAATTAGTTCCACAATCTGTTCCAATAGAAGTTGGAATTCCATATTGTGGAATCAACTCCCTCAACAACAATTTGGCAAATGTAAGGCTATTTGATCCTCAAGGGGATATGCTTCCACTCATTTAAAGAACAAGCTGACTATTACCAAGATATATTTCAACCCATTGTAATGAGGCAGCTCAACAAAATCTACCTGAAGTCTAATAAATGGGCCTTCTTACTTTCCAACATGGTTTGTTATCTCTCTGGTACCCATATCCTGATTATTTAATTGGCATACTAGGCACTTGGAACAAATATCTTCAGCAACACTCCTGAATTTTTGTTATTCAAATGCTTTTTAGAAATCCATGTTAAACTATCTCTACCTGCATGTGTGGAATCTGTTTTTCTTTTTCATAGCATTTAATGTATTTGAAAATTGAGTTTGTGCTACCAATAGCTGAATTTGTGCTCTCTTCCATTTTTAAATGATTTGCAAAACACCACGTGATTGTTGCTGTTGTTGTATTAAAGAATTGTGAGCTTTGCACTGAGAGAGTAGCAAACTTTCCCAGTCTTCTAATCATTATGTACTTACTCAAGGAAAACCTGGCTGTCCCAGTCTGCACTGTATACACTGGTTCAACTCATGTTACCTGAATAGACTCGGAGGACCTCTGAATCCATCGCAATAGAATTATAAAGGAACCTTCAAATGCATTCTGTAGTAAATTGTTTCTTTTCGCTTGTTCCCCCTTGGTGCATATCCTTAGACCCATGTACTTGTGTAGCAATGTGTGAAATCATTTGTCTAAAGTTCTATAAAAGGATGTACTTTTCCTCTGTTTAGTGGACCTCCATTTTTCTTTCTTAAAAGGTGAGTCTATGCTGGATTTTCTATTGAACTTTAATGAGTTCTTTGGCCTGTGTCTGTCGTTCTTATTGAGAATGTCACAGCCTTAATCCTATGTGTGAGCTCAAATGTATAAGGGATGGTTCTAATCGGGGCACACCAAAGTCCATCGAGGGACGGACTGCACCTCTTCTGGTTCTAGCCATTGGCACACACTTAGTAAGATAAACAGAGGTGGATTTGCACACTAACGTGATTTCTGATCCACATAACTGCACATGGAATACAACATAAAATCAGAAAGAATATATTTGTTTTCAGCATTCACATTCAAATTCTGATAATTTATCTTATAGCCTAGTCGCTCCCATTCTCCTTTTTCATCAACTTGATCATATTCTCTTAATGAAGTCTGAATAGAAGTCATAAAGATACAGGCTACATTTTCCTCTGTATTTAGCACAAAATTTACTTTTTCAAGTTCATCTCTTAAATGACTGTCTCATTCTGCAATGTGCAGTATGTTGCCATTTTATCTGCAAAATTTATGCTAAGTGTAACAAAACAAATTCCAGCCCTATGGGTAACACACTTGACTACTGCAATTTCTTTCGGTTTCAATATTGCTTTCAACAAATCAATAATGTAAGCACTATTTATGGCGGGTGCACCCGAAGATGTAATGCAGATTCTTTGTGAACAGAGCTGCCCAAAATCATTTTTGTATTGTGCGTATTAATTTTAAACATGGACTCCTCATCCTCAGTTTCTATCGCGACATCATCCGGTGTACAATGTATTACGCAATTCACAGATCACAGGACTTGAATCACACAAAATAAGTTGGGGTTTGTTCTCCATCTGAATTTTAATTGGAAAATTCTGCTGTAACCTGGTTAACAATTTGTTTATTGCTGATCCCTATGACTTGGACTTCTCTTCTTGAGATGAGTAGGTTTGGGACTTCTACGGAAGGAATTGTAGATATAGTAGTCACCGCATTAACTAAAAATAAAACAGGATAGCCATTGACTTCTCTATCAATATTTGGGCTACTTTGGTCTACCTCTAGGACTGCTCCAATTGTTCAATCCTCCTTCTCCCTGAGACACCATCATTGTGAACTGCTCCCTGCCAATTCATCACTCAGAATCTATGGATTCTGTTGATATCCTGCATTGTAAGGCATTTTATTTTAAATGTTTTGCTGTAGCACTGGGGCTGTATTCTTTTTCAGCATCTCAGCATTCATGCAATCATTATTCTTCATTCCGCTTCCACCACTTCGTTGCATGACTTCATTTCCCATGCTCACTCCTTGCATTTATCCCATTCATACTAGACTGTAAAAAATTCATATTTGAGCCCATTTAATTTCAGGACCTTTTTTCAAATTGTTTCGTTTGAGCAATCATCAGATTCTGTTTAAGCTTTTTCTGTTTCACAACAAATTAATCACTACTATATTTTGCCAACTTCAAGATCTCGTTTATGCTTTTTGACTGCCAGACAATTCACTCTGTTAAATGTGATTGCTGATATCAAACCTGATAGGAAAGCAGCTAAGAATACACTATCCTCATCTTTCTTAGGATTTTTTACTCCGCTGTGTTTCTTAAAGACCTGCATGAGTCTATCATAATAAGCATGCACTGACTCCCTTAGCTCCTGCGAGGTTCTCAAAATCTTTTAACCGATCTATATCCTTTTCTGAAACTTGTTTTTCAAATATTCTAATCACAGCCTTATATTTTTCCATTACCTTTGCAGCCAGGGCATTATTTGGACCTATTCTAAGTGTTTCTTGTGCCGGCTTTACACTCTGCTCATAAATCACTGGGAACCACAATCTCAAACAATGAATTCAAATTAGTCCATAATACTTGAGAAATATGTGTCAATTTGTGTACTTCCTTGTACAACTTTCCTGGTTCCTCTCGCAATTTTGGAAAATGATGAGTAAAAGCATACAAATCAGATCATGACCATGGCACATGCACCAAATTCCCTCCATGAACTTCGCTTGAAGGAAACTCCAAAACCGTTCCTGCCCCTTCTGAATCATTCACCATACCCTCGGATTACTTTCTGTCCATTTTAATTTCTTTAGACTTTTTGTTCGATTTTTTCATTGTTCTTGAGATTTCTTTAAACCACTATAATCCCTGGTTTTCTCAATCAAATCTTGAATGTGAGCTCTCAGAGTTGTTAATCCCATTTCTCTAATCTCATCATAGGGTAACCCCCTTTTATAATTTTGTTTGACATTTTTAGTCTACTGATATCAACATCTAATTTATCAACCAATTCTTCTAATTCATCATGTGCTTCATTTGCACATTTAGCTGCTTTTGTAATCACCTATCTCATTTGACCTGAATTATAAGACAAAAGTCTATTCAAATTAATGTTGCCCTGTAACATTTCACCAAGTTCCATTTTTTAAATTCCAAAATTAACTTATTTGGGAGCCTCTTCAACTACACTGTTCTTAAAGGCGTGGCAGAATTGTATTTCAGATTTCTCTATTTGTATTGGGTACCTCTGTCATCACTCTCTCAATTAGTGCACCTGGTTCAAATCTGGCAAGAGCTTGCACAGCAGTACTATCTCCCCAAGCACCTATGTCTACTCTTGAGCCAATATATTTAGTTCCCGCTGTTTTGGCTGTGTATGGAGGCGGTCTCAAATTCAAAAGCTCATTTATAAATGTTTCATCCTCATCAGAAACATCTGTCTGCTTCTCATCTTTTTTCATTTTATGTTTCTCATCATCCTCCTTAACTATAGCAGGAATGCCTTTTTTTACACATTCCATTATATCCTCCCTCCAACTTTTCTCCTGCTGATTAATTTTGCTCTCAAGCAGGAGTTTAAATGAGCTATTCACCTGGTTATTCATCCTCTTTCTCTCTTTTTGAATCATCATGCAATCCCATTTATTAAGAGCTTCAAACTGTGTAGATCTGGGCATCCATTTCATGTCACACAGTGTGCCTAAAAAAATCTAGCCTTCTAGTTTTAAAGTTACCTTCTAATGGAAATTGTAAAACTTAATCATTGTGCTGTATATTTATTCAATTCTGAAATCCAATTACATATACAGTACCCAATCGCTTTCATCATTTTGTAGCCACCTTTCCCTCTACGAGTAATTTCTGACCCTCCCTAGGCACCACAGTAACTTTAGGCTTTACTAACAAACTTTCCATGATTTTCTCTCTCAAAAATAAACTCAAAAAATTTCTAAATTAAAAATAAAGCATACTAGCGAACAATAACCAACCACAGCGCAGCTCTGTCATAGGTCAACCTATAACAACGCGTCTTTGTCAGCAACCAACCTATCAAAGCACAGTCTTGTGGTGAAATCTAATTAATCCCAGCGTGACTCCCTGGCTGACTAACCAATCATAGCACAACTTCTCCACAAACGAAATAAACATCCCACAAATCAGACGGTACAGAATAAAAGTTAAATCTTTGCCATGAAAGCTCAACTATATAATCAGAAATCGCAATAATTCTAAGTCCCAAATGAACGACAAAAATCATAGTAGAAATTCTAGCATAGGAATAAGTCAGAATCGCGAAGGGAAACTGACAGTATCTTTGGAGGGAAAGAAGAAGTCTCTGAACAAATGGACAAAGTCTATTGAGGAAAAGGTAAAGTCTCTGGCTCACCCCCAAAACCTGGGGGTTTTATGCACATTTCTAGCACTGATAATGAGCGAAAACTGCGAACTCACAGTGAAATGACAAGTGATAACACATCTCAGACAAATCTGAAATTGCCACATGAAGCCTCTAGTGCTAACACATTTTTGCATAAGTCTCCAGCAGCTTCTGTGCTGTTGCTGTCTGGAGATGCACAACATAAAATGAAACATTTTATTAGACAATGACCCATACACCAGTGTTTTCTACCAGGACCACGTCAAGATGCTACAGGACTTTGAGATTGCTACTTTCAGAACATGAATAAAGTTTAATTCTCAGCACATTCTCGTTTAGGAAAATGATTAATTATACCACAGTATCCTGTGCTCTCCAAAGACTACAGAGACTGTGGGGAGAGATGGCATTCAAGAGAACATTGATGGGGAGGGGGATTGAGCAGGAGCAGTTTGAACAGAACCTCAGGGCAGCATCCATTTTAATAAAAATGGTGAACTCGTAAAATGTCGCACAACTAAAATATAATAATAAACATACTTCTAAACATGTTATATATCATTGTAAGCACAGTATTATCAATTCATTGGTTACAACTAAAATCAATCATATACTTATTTAGATTCAAAATTAATTGTCCCCCAAAATTGCACTTTTAAAAAAAACTCGATCAGTCCATCATTCTACCCTCCTGTTGCTAGGGGCGCACTAAATGTAATTCCACCACCTTCAAGGCAATGTCGGACGCTGCCACTTTCTGGGCTCAACGAGAGACCAGATGAAGTGCAGTATCAAACTCCTGACAGTGACTCAGTGTGACTTGGTTACAGCATGTGACCAACCTTTCACTAAGTGAGGAATGTTCCTTACACTTGTTCATTTTTTTGCATCGTTTTTCCTGTATACATTATATAATGATGTAGCTAGCAGTAGAAGAAATATCAATGTTTCTGCATGTGGCATTCATGACCAGGCGAGAAATGACATACTAGACTCTCGTGACTTACCATGAATTTCCAGAGCCCTCCAATGTCATAACCTCGCTCGAAGCAGGTGGGCTCCAGCCCCTCATCCAGACAACACTTTAAAGATGTGAGACCACTGACCCCAGCTCCAATCACTGCGACCGTCTTCACCATGGTCCTGGATGCAGAATTACAAATCGTGCAGTCTTAGGAAACGATCAGTCTCTGTCAAACAACAGTGGCAATGTAATGATTGGCCTGAAGACTGCCTGTATATATCTCAAAGGCTAAATAAAAATAAGATAGCAGCTATTTACCCGTCCGCCTGTTAAATTGAGAATTTCCTCTGCTATTTTCCCAGCTGCTGGCGAAATAGTAGAAACTATTTACTGTTTGGCCTGCAGCCTTAAAAATAGCAGAGAGACCTCACTATTTACCCAGCCACTGGCTAAATAGGAGAGATTCTGCACTGTTTGGCCAACAGTTGTTCAAATAGCATACAAATTTCACTATTTACCTGCCCACTTGCTAAATAGTAGAAATTCTGCACTATTTGGCTGAAACCCCTGCAAATAACAAGGAAGTCTCCCAATTTATCTGCCCACTGACTAAATAGCAGGGGTTTTATTCGATTTGGCCAGCAGTCAAGCAACCAAAAGAACTTCGCTCATTACCCAGCTGGCAAAACGCAGACATGTATAATTAGGCCAGTAGCCATGTAAATAGCAAATAAACCTAATTATTTACATGGCTGCTGGTTAAATAGCAGACATTTACAATTATTTGTGCAGTAGTCTAGCAAGTAGCAAATAAATGTCAATATTTACTGGGCATCTGGCTAAAAAGCAGAAATGATGTACTGTATTGACAGTGGCCTTGCACATACCTTGAAAAGAAACTTCATTATTTTCCTCGTGGCTGGTTAAATACTAGACAGTGTGCACAGCTTGGGCAGTAGCCATGCACATATCAGAGGAACTTCACCATTTACCCAGTTGCTGTCTAAACAGCTTACATTTTGTTTTATTATGCCTAATGCAAATTTTAACATGTACTTACAGGTAGAACTACAAACAGGGACTGTAAACAATTGGTATCTATCTTCTTATGAAAGTTAGGTTCTTGCTGTATTATTTCATTTGCAAAAAGTGGTCGCCAGTTCCGCACATATTGTTGAACAAAATGCTTCATTGAGATTCATTCATAAAATTCATTAAGCAGGTGCCAATTTCTGACCCTCTGTGAGTGGCTGTAATCACAGAGATGGTGGCCTGCAAGGGCTGCACACTATAACCTCTATGACTACATTCCAAAATGGATACTTTTTTTTTCTCTCCAAAGCAGTCCGTGTATATATATATATATATATATATATATATATATATATATATATATATATATATATATATATATTCACTGAAAAAACCATAGGTTTCAGGGACGTTATAGTTAGAAATTAGCATTTAAAAAACCATCGAAATTCACTGAAAAAAACACAGGTTTCAGAGACGTTATAGTTAGTTGGACATTTCACTCGTACAAAACCAGAGAAATTCAGCCGATATAGTTAGTTGAGCTAACTATAACTCGCGCCTCTGCAGTGCACTGCTGATGACGTCACATATTACATCACTCATGACATGGTCAGTGACATCACTGATGACATCACCGATGACATCTCAAATGACATCACTGATGACATCACTGATGACATCATCCAGTGACTGAGTATTTCTGAAAAGTTTAAGAATGTTATCTATATATATGCCAAGGTGTATTCGAAGAATGAGTGGGTGTATGAGTGTCTGTATGGATGATTTTGTGGGTGCATGTCTGACTGTATAAGTGAGTGATTAAACGTGTCTTAGTGAATGCATGGGTGAATGACTAATCTGTGTGAATGCCTGTATCAGTCTGTCAGTTGGTGTGTAAGTGGCTGCATGGGTTGGTGACTAGCTACATGAGTGTCTATTTGGCTTATTGATTGGTTGTCTGAGTACCTGTATGGATGCTTGAGTGTCTGTGTGGGGGGGGGATTGCAACTCCCTGCATGGATGTGTGAGTGGGTGTATGGGTTCATGAGTGCATCTACGAGGGGCTGTATGGGTAAGTGTGTGTGCGTATGGCTGTGTCGGTGAGTGAATGGATGTCTCAGTGGTTTATGTGTGATTAACTACATATGTGAAAGGCAGTATATGTGAGTGTTGGAGTATATAACTAACTATATGTAAGAGTGAGTGATTGTGAGAGTGACGTAATCAGCAGTGCATTGTGGTGTTGTATTCCGCTTTAGGTGTCGGTATATAGGTTTTCCTGATACATGTCCTTATATAGGCACAATTCGCATTGCCCTTATATAGGCATAAGATCCCAGTCCATATTTAGGTATTAGCCATGCTATCCAAATACAGGCATGGTCACCTACATCCGTCCACCCCGTCACAACGAGTTCTTAGAAACCAGACCCTTAAGCTTTTGGGAGTTCCCCTAGCACAGGATTATTGATTTCTCCAAGCACTCATTTATTATGCATGAACCGCTATTCCTTAAGGGTTCATTCCTGACGTCTTCCTCTGCCCGACTTTACGTCAATGCTAACATTCCAAGGCACCTATCGGGTATAAATATACCTTCCCTTGCCCAAGCAAGTAGGAGGAGACCTCGACTTTAGAGAAGCCCGTGTCCCAGCCTGACGCACTGACAAGAGACGCTGTCATCCCTGCTCGCAGAGAATCCAGCTTCCAGTGTTCTGACTCCCTTCGCAGGGTGTTAGAGTTTGACTCTCGGAAGGAGATTCCCACCTCTCTCATTCTCAAGGTATGGAGATGACTAGAACCTAGAGGGACTCTTGGCATATTAGACTTGGCATATCAGACTTGTCATATCAGACTTATCATACCAGACTTGGCATATCAGACTTGATATATCAGACTTGGCATACTATAGCCTACCATACTATAGAATACATCACCTACTTCTTACCTCGCACTACACTTAGGTTAGGTACACTGGGGTAGAACTAGTTAGAGAAGCATCTTATGAGTACTCGCATTCTTAGCTTATGTTATTTATGTATATGAATATATGTCATAGCTAAAAGATAATGCTAGCGCAGTATTATTTCTTTCTACTGCTTACGCTGTACATAATATATCTCGCATACTGTCTTATGATCGTAACAGCTCATATCTCTTAAACGAGAAACAAGACTGTTCAATAAATCCTTTTATTGAAACGCCCGTCTATTCTTTCTGTGTAACTCTGAAGAAACTAAGCATGCACGATTAGCTGAGTGAAACTGTTATCTGTTGTTTCCACGATTCTGAGAGTGTTCCGATTCTAAAGGGAAACAAAGTTATCATGTTTATGCGGTTGCCAGAAACTACTCCCTTCTTGTTTACAAGGAGTTTCTAGTGGCCTCTGAGTTAGCTGGCACAAAGTAATTAAGTTTAATATACTCAATAGGGACATACTGACCTCAGTCCTATGTCAAACCTATGGGGTATATTATTCCAATGCGCAGAGCCTATTAGGGAAATAGGAACTACACTACATGGCACCCAACGTTTGGTAAGGCACTAATTTAACGCTAGATACTGAGTAACTCAGTCGTGCTTTTCTCAGAGACCCCTACTCACATACTCCATAAGACGTCTGGAGTGGGTAGGGTTAAATATCCGCCAAAGCTAAATAGGACAAAAATCCTATATATATTAGCTGTTTGGTTTGTTCAACGTTGAAGGATACAGTGTTCCAAAATATTGTGCACCTTATCTTTTGTTTCCTTGAAACTTGTTCTACATTTTTCAAAAAACAATGTCCCTGAACGGGGATACTAACACCGAGAACGGTGTAGCTGCGGCAGATCCAGTCGTAACAGCTTTTAACTTTACAGGTTTAAATAAAACCGATGAGGGTGTTATAAACATCCCTCCAAACTTAAGGAGAGCCATCACTCTAAAACTTATAAAACACGGCCTATCACCAAGAGGTGGTAGAGCAGTTTTCGTGATAGAGGCACACGAATCCTTTCAGACAGAAGTATTCTATTCATGGATAGTATTCCCAGAATCAAATCCAGTAACAAAAGTGTTTCACTTCTTTAAAGAAGATGAACCACCAGAGGAATATATTCCTTTCGAGGATATTGAAATTCCACTCACATACCAGGAGCATAATCTCTGGTTTAAAGGCGCCCTAAAACATCACAAAAACATTGCCAGGCTCGGTCCACTAGGTAGACCAGGAGCAACATGGCCGATTTTAGCCGGCTACACACCTCATCCTGACATTGAATGTCAGATGAAGAATTACTTACTCAACTACAAGAGTTAATAAAAATTTACAGACAATTAGTCCAATATGTCATGCGGACTTTCACAGTCCAACAACCAATGACCATTCCAAATCAAACCCCTCAACAGGGGAATACACTAAAAATTACTCCACAGACTTTACACGCAGTCATGGGTAAAATGCCCACAAAACGTGAACAAATTCCATTCTGGATAGCTCAAAACATTTCTCAAATCGAAGCAGTATTTCCAAATACTAGCCCATATGGGAAACACAGAATCCTAACAATCTGTTTACCAATGGGGATCGCACCACAACTGTAAGACTGCACCACTTGGGGCTCAGTCTTTGCTGCCATCTATACTAAAACACATGGTGTTCCATCAATTGCAGTAATATCAGATGTCCTGAAACAAATTCAAAATGAATACGGGGCAGAACCTGCTCTGAATTTAGGTATGAAATTACTAAAAAACTTCGACCAGGTCTCTACAATAATATTATCTAATATTAAAGGAGAGGCAGCATCAGTGGCGATCCACCAACGCTTAAGGGAATTTGATGTAACAGAACATCAACATGAACTACCCAGAATAATAGAACAATCTTATGCAGAATCAGGCAGAGATAGTTTGGGTGGAAAACCTTTGAAGCCAAAACTATCTGAAAGTCCTGAGAAGGACTCTATTAAACAAACTCCTACATCTTCTAAAAAGAAGTGGGAAACTAAGAAACAAAATTCAAACGAGACACGTTCTCAATTCCGAGGTAGGTCTCCTCAAAAGGAGCCCTCTGAAAGGAGGTATAACCTCAGGAATAGGGATAATTTAAGAAAACCTGACAGGTATCAAGATACTGATACACGTTCCTCTCGTACCTTTCAGATATCATCACAGACATCAGAAAGAAGAGGACGGTCAGATCACAAAGAAGAACGCGTGAAATCCAAAGACGATAAACACGTTCAGAAAAATAAATCAAAACCTCAATTCACAAAAAAGAAGGTAGTAGGTCAGGGAGATCTTAGATCAACTTGAGTACCAAGGGGTGATTGAAACTAGCACCTCCTCAATGAACAATCCTTTGTTTCCTGTATCCAAACCAGACAATACATATCGTCTAGTTTTGGATTACAGACACTTGAACAATTGTTCCAAAACATTTGCAGTGCAAAATGCACATAGTACAGCATTAATGAATAACATTGTGCATAAAAATTTCAAAACCACATTGGACATTTCAAATGGTTTCTTTTGTCAAAACATAGCACCTGAAAGTAGGTACTTAACAGCTTTCTCAATAATGGGGACCCAGCGTCAATTTTGTAGACTCCCACAAGGGTTCAAAAACAGCCCGGGATTATTCTCAGCAAGGGTAACAGAGTTACTACAAATTTATGATAATGAGGCATTGTCATATGTCGATGACATTTATCTGACAGACGATGACTTGGATAGGCACTTGAACAGGGTGAGTACCATTATATTGGGCTTCGCCTCCGAGGGCTATAAATTCAACTTTAAAAATCTAGAATTGCCCATCTCAATGTCCTTTTCTTAGGATATGAGCTTTCAAGTGAAGGCAAGAGCCTGGCAGCTAACTTTTTAGAAAAGTGCGCGCTGCTCCAACCTCCAAAAACGCGGAAAAATTTACAATCCATCTTGGGTTTCCTAAATTGTGGAAGAACTTACATTCTAAATTACGCAGAAAGGGTTAAACCTCTCTACGAATTAATAAAACCTGATTTTTCAACAAAACATTGGACACAAGAACACACAGAAATCCTGCGTTCACTCCAAGCTAACATGTTAGCAACAAATCACTTATAAACACGCGTAAATAAACGCAATTTAGTGATCCGAATAATTTCGGGACAATGCGGATTCACCTATTTAACATTTAATGAGGGTGAAAAAGTACCAATAGCATACGAATCACATTTGTATACACAAGCAGAAATGCGCTTCACTTCAACAGAAAAAATACTGACAGCAGTTCAAACCGCTGTAGCAAAAGAAAGAGCTCTAGCTCAGGGGAAACGCATTATTGTCGTAACTTCTGTACCAGCCTTAGAGGCGGTTACAAAAGCGAGCATTCCAAATGCAAAAGCTTTACATCCTAGATGGATACAATGGGTTAATTCTCTTGCTGCAACAGATGTTGAATATGTTTTTGATCCTGATTTAAAAACACAAGCGTTCCTGCAATATGAACATGAATGTCCTCTGCCCACTGAAATTCTGCCTCTCGATCAGTACGAATTTATAATTTATACTGACGGATCAGCACAACCCGCTACAGGGAGTAAGCAAGCTTACAGTGCAGCGTGCACAATCGTTAAAGGTCGCATGCGCCATGGTAACTTCAGACCAATGGTCACTAAAACTCAATCTCTAGGAGATTGTACAGCTCAGCGAGCTGAACTACAAGCATTCAAACTGGCACTTGAAAATACAGATCGCGAATTCCCCACACTTATAGTGTGCGATTCTTTTTACTGTGTTCAGTCGTATAATGAATATATACAGAATTGGCTTGAAAACGGGTTCAAAGATGCAAATGGTGGCACAATAAAGCATAAAACGCTTTGGGAACAAGTAGTTCAGTTGAGAAACGAACTACCAAAAGCTCACGTGATACACATGCTGAGTCATCAACGTGATGGCGTTCACGTTGCAGGGAATTCATTGGCTGATGAAGCCGCAAAGGGGGCTGTTCAGACGGCTTCCGTAGCTGCGATCACTCGTTCAAAAACAAGAATAGACAGTGAGATATTGTTGGCTGTCAATGCTTCAAGCAAAGGCAGTGGTGCAACGTTACCAAAGAAATTTCCACTCAAGTACTCTTATGTAATTGATGCGAACAATGTTCCGTTTGCTTGAATCCCTGGAGTGGGGGATAGGGTAATTCCAAACATGGAACGTAGAGCAGCTTTGATTTATGAAGCACATCTGGGGGAGGGTCTGTCACATCAAGGGATCTCTAAAACAATATTAACATTAAAAGAGATGTACTGGTGGCCTGGAATGAATACACAGATTCACATCTTCATCGATGACTGCATAGACTGCATTAGACAGCATGGTGCAGAACGCCATCAGACACCAGACTACGAAGTAGCCTGCCCAGTACAGACACCATTGTTAGACAGCATAAGACTATCTACGCGCAGGCGTCCTTTTGGACAAATGCAATCCCATAAATACTAAGTCAAGGTTCCTATGGATATGGCCTCAGTGCTCGGCTGATGCTCGAACTGTTATAAAAGATTTGTGAGTCTTTATTGGCACATACGCAATTGGCACACTACATTCTGACCAGGGCCCTGCGTTTAGCTCTCGGGCTTACAAAGGAGCCATGGCCAGTTTGGGCGTAGCATTGCGGTACTCCTCTCCGTTTCATCCTGAGGGAAATTCTGTTGTGGAAAGGAAAAACCGGGACATAAAGCAGTCTATAACAGCTAGAGTATTTGGTTTGGGTGATGGGTGGGTCAAACATCTTTATGGGGTCCAACGCTCATTAAATAATTTGCCAAGAAGTTCTCTAGGGGGGGGGTCACTCCATATGAGGTCCTATTTGGGACAAGAATGTGGGTTCCTGATCTCAAATGTAAAGGCACAGTGGTGGAAAATAAACCCTTTGATATCAAAGATCATTTGGCTGTTTTACAGGATCTAAATGAACTAAGATCGAAACAAAGCAACGTGTTCCTGAAGCCAACCACCACTGGGGAAAAACCGGCAGTCTCAGCAAGGCCTGTCTGGATCCCAAAAGTTGGGGATCTAGTCAGAGAGAAGATTGCGGACAAGAAGGAATTTGGACCTTTTTACTGACAACCAGTACCTGTCCTAGCCGTCCACGGAACAAGAACAGTACTTCTGCCGCCCCTTGCTGGAAAAAAGGAGAAAAGATTTGTGTCAACGACCTCATCAAACCACAATATGTGGTCAATACTAAATAGTCGGCCTTGTGGACTCCGACCTAGTAGCAGACACACTCCTCTCGCTACTATCCAAGAGGTACAGACTGAAAGACTCATAACCATCGAGAATTCAGCAGTAAGAGATGAAGGACTGAGCAACAATGCTATGGAACTCATCCCTCTTGAAACTCAAGTAACAGTTCGTCCAGATACACCGGTCTACACCAACGTAACACGTGATCAACTGGTTCCAGCGATTTCGACAAAATCCTGATGCAATTCCAACTATTGACCGAACTGCTTCTGGCTATTTCATTAACTTTGATACATTTTCTGAGGATCCAAGTGAGCCTGAAATGACGCCAGCCCTAAAAACTTTCAAGCAACAAGTACAAGACTTTTTTCATTTCCTAAAAAGACTTATCTGGTTTCACCATGGATTGAAATATGGATTATTTCCGGAATATTTTTCTTTCTGTTTTGGCTAGCTTTGGTTATGACTCTTAGCATGCTAATAAATGGCAGATACATTCGTTTGGACACTGAAAGTAAAAATGTGAACTTACTTTTAAAACCACACAAATCATCCCATCGTGAAGCAAGAGACTTGTCAGCAGTGAACATCACAGCCGTTCCTATACAGGATGGTATAGTTTGGGCAAAACCAATTTCGACATATTCGGCCCGACGGAACTTTTGAAGATTCCACATTTATTTAAGATTTCATTAAGTGACTTTATTACCTCCAGTACCTATTCTGATGATTGGGACTTTGAGACTGTTACTGATATGATGTCTGATCTAGAAATGTCTGCTGCATTCTCTAACAATGAATACTTAGAGGGTTCATCAGACTACGAACAGCTTTATTGTTACAACCATTATGGTCATCATTTCTTGCATAAATCTGCAACACCTAGAAATGTATTTATGTTTAACCAATGGGAACATTGTCCTACACCACCAAAGGGTAGTTCAAAAACGTTTGCAAATACGTTTCCATATTTTTCAGGGTACAATATATCTGATCCAGAATTTTTTTCTATAAGAATGTAAACAAAACAGGACAGAAAATTATGTTAACTAATACAAAACAGATTTATTCTGCAGCCTTTATTACCCAACTGTCTAGACAAGGATTTGACTTTTGGAAAGACACAATCGACACAAAATCTGTCTGGGGTTATAAAGATTGGCAAGTGCAGGGGATAGAAGCTTTGTTTAGAGCCTGCATCATCCCACAGCAAATAATGTTTTTGAATGACACTGTGCAACAAACGTCTTGCCTTGGTTTAGCCAAGATCAAAGACATGAACACACCTTCTGTACCAGCACCTGCAAGTAATAGCACTACACAGGGAGCGGTCACAATAGACACAATACTACAAAACAACAGATCAGATCCTGATTGGGAAAAATGGTTGCCCTGGCCCACAGACACAAACATCTGTCAAGAAAGATTCCTGAATAGAATACAGGGCTTTACTATCCATAGGCCAGACCCACGTTATGTTCAACGACAACATCCGGGGGTAGTAACAACATACAGTGTAGGAATATTGTGCCTCTACTGGTTACAAAAATCTACACTTGAGGATGTGAAACAACACTTATCTTTACTTAAAGAAGACGCAGACCTTAGGGAATTCTTGCTCGGACCAAGAAAACCGCGTCAAAAACGTTTAATATATGCCGGCATTTATGCTGCTTATAATGAAATATGGAAGGTTTCACAGGCAGAGGCCGCAGAAAGAATACGTGAACTTGATCGTATTAACTTAGAGAAATCTCTCACTGTGGTCGACAATGGGTTAACAACTTTGTCATCCAGAATTTATTCACTGGACAACATTGTATCCTCTGCTATTGACATACTGGAACAAGATTTAGCCATGTTACAACAAGGCCAATGTCAGTTACGTTCTATTATGTTATTAGGCGGGACGCTGCAATCCTTGAGTGCAGGCTATGTGCCTTGGCGTTTTATCAACACGTCGTCTCTGTTTTCAGAATACAATCTCACTGATAAACAGATTGAACTGGCACAAAGGGGAGAAAAGTATACAGTGCTGAGCATTGAAAAACTGGAAAAATTACCATTTACGGTAGCAGAAAAACCAGCTCCAGAATGGCTTATCCATGGCAAAATAACTCTGCCTGTCACTACTTTTCATTTTCAGTATTGCCTCAAACAAATGCAAGCAGGCAAATATGAAAGGTTGGGTAAAGAATACATTAAGACATCCTGGGATTTACCTTACGAATACAGATGTTGAAGTGGGGATCGTGAAGTGTTTCTAAGCGGTACACACTGTGAAAATGCACTGAGCGGATCTCTCATATGTCAGGACATTTCTTTACACGGGGCTTGTAATGGTTCTGTGGCAAACTTGTCCTGTCACCTGCAGGGTACACCAGCTGCTGTGATTAATCCGTTTGGCCAACTTTCTAACGGGAGTTACCTCATGTTGAACGATCAGAGTTGCTGTGGCATGTTGCCAGGAATCCCATATCTGGTAACGGTTGACTCCAGGGTTACTTGTTGTATGCAAGTATTGTTCCCCCAAATAGACACAGTCAGGAGTCGCCTCTATGGCCTTCATTGAATGTTTCTTTTATACGTTTTGATACTTTAAGCAGAATGAAAGCCATGCTTTTCCAACAAACCGTGCCTTTGACCTCGGCCAAAGAAATCTATGATTTACAAATTGCAAGGACTTCGGCTGAGATACAGGCTCTAATTCGTACAAACTGCCCTATACATTTCGTAGAAATGATGGGACGTATCTTAAACATGTCTGATACGAGCGGGATTGTACATGTATTTAAGACCATCTGTTCAGGACTGTTAACACCTTTTCAGGCAGTCCTCGGAATCATTCCAAACTTTGTACATTCGGTGTTTGGTGGTGTGCCATTAATTCTAGCACTCGTTGCAGGAATCCTATTTTTATTCCTACTACTACGCTATGGCAAGCCTATCAACCGGCATCACTCCCAGCAATTTGGAGAAAGCTCTCCTAGAACGGAAGTGCCGTGAGCGCATAGTGCAACTTTTGGGCATACCTTGTCTACGGGAACTTAATACAACATGGTTTCTGTCATTTAGACCAATCTGGCAAGATTGCATCTTACCTGTTCTACGCTGCCTGCTTTGCGGTGAAGAATGCGTGCTAGACATCTGTCTAACACTCCCATCAGTCATGCCAACGGATATCGATACTCTGCTGGACCCGATAACGGCCCATGCCGTGTGTTGTCCCCAGAGGCTACCAATCCTGATGACGGCATTCGTCGAGATCTCACAGACGCTTCCTGCTGCTGCTGAGGTAGGAGATGGATCAACAGGCACACAGGTAACAACGGACGCGAACATTGCTGCGGCATCCTATGCTGGAGGCGATGCTTCACATCTCTGTGCAGTTAACCTTCTAAATGAGGTGTTCCAACTGTCACCGACATCGGTAGACGATCTTTTGTCTACAGGAATAGATGATTTCATGTTTACACCAGACCCATACACTAACTTTGATTAGGCTCACAGTGTACCGGGGAAGCAATGAATTTGGCTTCCATATTTTCAAAACAGAACAAAACTTGGAACTCTTCCTAAAAATTGAATTTTTTTTTTTTAGAAAATACATGGCAATTCAATCTGCTTACAGTAGAACTATTCATATAGAACGGACTTCATTGAATACTTCCAGGGACACATTGTCACCTTATTTACCACGATTTCATTTAGTACCATGATATGAAATGGCTTTGATTTTTTGAATACTTGTCAACCATTTCGTCATATGTATGTATTTCTGTTTTATCATTCATGTTGCATTTATTTCCAATATATGCTTAGAATGAAAAAATGATTCTTTTAAAAACTTCTTTTAGTATGTTTTAGAAATGTTTTTAGGAACATGTGGTACTCAGTTTAATGTTTAGCATTTAGTATTATCGTTCATTCGAAAGTGGAGTGGGTGTTGTATTCCGCTTTAGAGGTCCGTATATAGGTTTTCCTGATACATGTCCTTATGTAGGCACAATTCGCATTGCCCTTATATAGGCATAAGATCCCAGTCCATATTTAGGCATTAGCCATGCTATCCAAATACAGGCATGGTCACCTACATCCGTCCACCCCAACGTCACAACGAGTTCTTAGAAACCAGACCCTTAAGCTCTTGGGAGTTCCCCTAGCACAGGATTATTGATTTCTCCAAGAACTCATTTATTATGCATGAACCGCTATTCCTTAAGGGTTCATTCCTGACGTCTTCCTCTGCCCGACTTTACGTCAATGCTAACATTCCAAGGAACCTACCGGGTATAAATATACCTTCCCTTGCCCAAGCAAGTAGGAGGAGACCTCGACTTTAGAGGAGCCCGTGTCCTGGCCTGACGCACTGACAAGAGACGCTGTCATCCCTGCTCGCAGAGAATCCAGCTTCCAGTGTTCTGACTCCCTTCGCAGAGTGTTAGAGTTCGAGACTCAGAAGGAGATTCCCACCTCTCTCATTCTCAAGGTATGGAGATGACTAGAACCTAGAGGGACTCTTGGCATATCAGACTTGTCATATCAGACTTGTCATACCAGACTTGGCATATCAGACTTTATATATCAGACTTGGCATACTATAGCATACCATACTATAGAATACATCACCTACTTCTCACCTCGACTACACTTAGGTTAGGTACACTGGGGTAGAACTAGTTAGAGAAGTATCTTATGAGTACTCGCATTCTTAGCTTATGTTATTTATGTATATGAATATATGTGTCATAGCTAAAAGATAATGCTAGCGCAGTATTATTTCTTTCTACTGCTTACGCTGTACATAATATATCATGCATACTGTCTTATCATCGTAACAGCTCATATCTCTTCACGAGAAACAAGACTGTTCAATAAATCCTTTTATTGAAACGCCCGTCTATTCTTTCTGTGTAACTCTGAAGAAACTAAGCATGCACGATTAGCTGAGTGAAACTGTTATCTGTTGTTTCCACGATTCTAAAGGGAAACAAAGTTGTCATGTTTATGCGGTTGCCAGAAACTACTCCCTTCTTGTTTACAAGGAATTTCTAGTGGCCTCTGAGTTAGCTGGCACAAAGTAATTAAGTTTAATATACTCAATAGGGACATACTGACCTCAGTCCTATGTCAAACCTATGGGGTATATTATTCTAATGCGCAGAGCCTATTAGGGAAATAGGAACTACACTACAGCTGGGCGCGAGTTATAGTTAGCTCAACTAACTATAACAACCGAATTTCTCTGATTTTGTACGAGTGAAATGTCCAACTAACTATAACGTCCCTGAAACCTGTGTTTTTTTCAGTGAATTTCTATGGTTTTTTAAATGCTAATTTCAAACTATAACGTCCCTGAAACCTATCGTTTTTTCAGTGAATTTCTTTGTTTTTTAAAAATGATAATTTCTAACTATAACGTCCATGAAACCTATTTTTTTTTCAGTGAATTTTGAATTTTTTTAAATGCTAATTTCTAATTATAACGTCCCTGAAACCTATGGTTTTTTCAGTGAATTTCAAAGATTTTTTAAATGCTAATTTCTAACTATAACGTCCCTGAAACCTATGGTTTTTTCAGTGTATTTCAAAGGTTTTTAAATGCTAATTTCTAACTATAACGCCCTGAAACCTATGGTTTTTTCAGTGAATTTTTAAGGTTTTTAAATGCTAATTTCTAACTATGCCTACAGAGGTAGGACATGTGCAGAAAGAGGAAGAAAGGTGCAGAAAGAAGCAAGAGAAATGCAGAAAGAGGCAACAGAAGTCCAGAAAGAGGAAGAAAGTGTCACCTGCCTAGCCATAAACTACTATTCCCAGAAGGCAAAGTGGAGGAGGAGCAAGCGTCTACAAGAGGACGCGACGCACGCTCGTTAGCGTGCGTGATTCTGTTTGCTTTGGTGATTCAATTTGGCGGATGCCGGTGAGAACATGGAAGGAGTTTCGTGAACCGCGAAGAGACGCCGTGGGTTTGGGTGCTCGGCGGAGCACGTTCCGGTCCTGGTAAGGACTTCCCAGAGGCTGAACTTGTCATCGGATGGTGAGTGAACGCTGGAGCATTGGCGGCGTAGAGCGGCGTTCGCATACCACCGGATGGTGAATGCGCGCTGGCTCGAAGAGGCGGGCGGCGGTGATGTCACCGCGGAAGCCCTTAATTTCTCCTGTAATGCTATGAGCAGATCGGGCAGCGGTGATGTTAACCGTGTTCGCTCGTTGTAAGGAGCCGCTGGTGGGCTTCATGGAGTATTGAGACTTCCTATCGGATTCCGTGGGGTCTTGAGAGCTACTAGAAGTCATCGCTGGTACAGCAGGTCAATGTGCCAGTGAGTTAATTTCGTCATTTTTGGGAACCCAAAGGGAACACCGTTTTTATATAGTAGATGAGTTGCTACCGTCTGTTGGCAAAATCCAGGAGTGCGCCACAGTAACACTCTGGCTAAAGTCCACGGACCATTTATATTTTTGGGGCTTTATATACTTTCTTTTATTCAAGACTTTGGCCTTTTCTTTTTGATGCCCATAGGAGAACCGGTGAGCTCTGATTCAAGGGTGTGCTAGGCACAAGGTCCTATGGTGTTAGTATATGGATGTGGCATGAGTCTGGTTTCAACCAATGTGTTATGTTTTGTAGGATTATCCATTAAAGGGGACTGGTTGTTTTCAGAAGCTAGATACAGGCATGCGATAGCACGTTGGTGGATAAGGTATTTATGTCCCATTAGTGAGACCATATGAGAGTAGCCATTTATAAGTACGTATTTTTGATCTCTGTTGTTTTGTCTTATAGGTTCTCCTCCCTGCTGTTCCCAACCTTTCCTTTCCCTCACTTGATCACCCTAGTACTCCGTAACTTTCCAGTTGGAGTTTGGGGATGTCAAGGGGTGGACCCCGTATTGCATCATCCGGACCCTGAGGAGTACAAGATCCTGTCAGAATCACGCACCCATGAAAGGATAGTCCTCCCGGTACGGTTGTGGCAATATATGGTGTCCATGGAGGATGTGGTTCAGGCATTGGCCTTAGTTCAACAGGAACTCGCGGCCTCTAGGCTTGAAACTGCTGCTTTGCGAGATAGGGTAGATAAGTTGACCAGGAACCCTTTTGATGTATCCGCCACCAGTAACCCCCAAATACAGGTTACGGTTCCTCCACCTATCCCTTTAGCGAGCCCCGAGAGGTATGCAGGAGATCCGCAGAAGATTCAGGTATTCTTAACACAGATTATGCTTCATTTCTCTTGTAAACCCTCGTCGTTTCCGAATAATCACTCCAGGGTAGCTTTTGTGATCTCATATTTGATAGGAGATGCCGCCAATTGGGCGGTTCCGTTGGTTAGAAACAATGACCCAGTATTGTCCGATTGGGAGGCTTTCCGTGCCGCGTTTGAAAGAGTGTTTGATAGACGAACCACTACTTTTAGCGCAGATAGGGAGTTATTGGAATTGAGGCAAGGGAGACATGACCTGGTGACATACCATACGTCCTTCAATCGGTTGGTTGCTGAAGCAGCGTGGCCGGAGGAAAAGAGGATGTCTCTTTTTTATGAAGGCTTACGCAACAAGTTGAAGGACGTTTTAGCCCAAATCGATCCACAGCCCGTCAACTGCTCTGATTTCATCAGTTTGACGTTAAGACTAGATGGACGCATGTCTGAAAGAGGGGGAGAGAAGCATAAAGGAGATAGGCCCTTCTATAGGTCGGACATGAACCCCAGGAAAGAGACAGCGAACAGTGAAACTGTAAGCTAACCCATGGAGATAGGAGCCATCAGGGCACCTCTCTCGCGTACGGAGAGAGAGAGCCGTCGAACACAGGGGTTATGCATGTACTGTGGCAAAAGAGGGCATTTCGTACGTGACTGCCCATCAAAACCGAAGACACAAGGTTTTTCCTACAGGAATAAGAAAGCTGCAGTTTCTGTTTTGGGCACGGGGTCTGGTACGTCTGCTACGATTCCCTCTGTTCTGTCAGGGGAAAAGGAATGGAAGATCCCGTCTCTATCGACCAACAAGTTAAAAGACACAGAATCACACATAGTGTTGGCTGTGGGTCTAGAGTACAAACAACACGTACACCAAGTGTTAGCCATGTTGGATTCGGGAGCAACGGGGAATTTCATCGACAGTGGGTTGGTGAAACAGTTGGCAGTCAGTAGTGTACCCCGTGATGCCCCAGAGGAGGTTTTGGCTGTGGATGGGAAGCCGTTAAAGTCAGGTCTCATTACGGACCAAACCGAATCCCTCAAGCTCTCGATAGAAGATGGGAAGAGACAGCACCTGGAAGAAATAGCCTTAAACATTATAGACGCCCCTCAGTACGAGGTAATCTTGGGAATGCCATGGTTCTGGCACCACAACCCTACCATAGATTGGAAAAACAAGACAGTACAGTTTCTGTCAAAGGAATGTGAAGAACACTGTATGCAGGAACATACGTCTCAAGCAGCTGCTCTAACTTACCCTTTTTGTGTAGCTACGGCAGCAGAGAAAGAGGTAGTCTTGCCAATAGAGTATGCTCAGTTTTTGGATGTTTTTAGCAAGGCACATGCAGAACAGCTCCCCCCCCACAAGATATATGATTGCCAGATTGATCTGATCGAGGGAGCAACCATTCCAGCTTGTAGGGTGTATGCCTTGTCAGATCCTGAAACCCGACACCTCAGAGAATACCTTGATCATTTTCTGGAAATTGGTTTCATTAGGCCCTCTCGTTCTCCAGCAGCCTCTCCTCTTTTCTTTATAGCCAAAGCTAGTGGCGAGTTAAGAGCGTGTTGTGATTATAGAATGTTAAACAAGAATACCGTTCGTAACAGATATCCCTTGCCACTTATTACGGTTTTGTTGGATCAGGTGCGGGAAGCCACTATTTACACCCGATTAGACTTAAGAGGGGCATATCATTTGGTACGCATCCGAGAGGGGGATGAGTGGAAAACGGCTTTTAAGACATGCTATGGGTTGTTCGAATATACTGTGATGCCGTTCGGGCTGTGCAACACCCCGGCGGCCTTTCAGTATTTTCTGAATGACGTCCTGAAAGAGTACGTGGACCATTTCGTGGTCGTATATATTGACGATATTCTCATTTACTCTGTGTCAGCTGAGGTGCATAACAACCATGTCATTTTGGTGTTGGAAAAGCTACGAGAATACCATCTGTTTTGTAAGCTGAGCAGAAAGAAGCAACAGAGGTGCAGAAAGAGGCAAGAGAAGTTCAGAAAGAGGCAGCAGAGCTGCAGAAACAGGCAGAAGAGTTGCAGAAAGAGGGAACAGGGGTGCAGAAAGAAGCAAAAGAAGAGCAGAAACAAGCAAAAGAGATGCAGAAAGAGGCTAGAGGGGTGCAGAAAGGCAAGAGAGGTGCAGAAAGAGGCAAGAGAGGTGCACAGAGAGGGAAGAAGGATGCAGAAAGAGGCAAGTGGGGTGCAGAAAGAAGCAAGAGAGGAGTAGAAAGAAGCAAGAGAAGTGCAGAAAGCAACAACAGAGGTGCAGAAAGAAGCAAGAGCAGTGCAGAAAGAACCAACAGAGGTGCAGAAATAGGCAAGAGGGGTGTGGAAAGAGGCAAGAGAAATGCAGAAAGAAGCAAAAGAGGTGCAGAAAGAGGCAAGAGGGGTACAGAAAGAGGCAAAAGAAGAGGAGAAACAAGCAAAAGAGATGCAGAAAGAGGCTAGAGGGGTGCAGAAAGGCAAGAGAGGTGCAGAAAGAGGCAAGAGAGGTGCACAAAGCGGAAAGAAGGATGCAGAAAGAGGCAAGTGGGGTGCAGAAAGAAGCAAGAGAGGTGTAGAAAGAAGCAAGAGAAGTGCAGAAAGCAACAACAGAGGTGCAGAAAGAAGCAAGAGCAGTGCAGAAAGAACCAACAGAGGTGCAGAAGGAGGCAAGAGGGGTGCAGAAAGAGGCAAGAGAAGTGCAGAGAGAAGCAAAAGAGGTGCAGAAAGAGGCAAGAGGGAAGCAGAAAGAGGCAAAAGCAGTGCAGAAAGAACCAAGAAAGGTGCAGGAAAAGGGAAGAAGGGTGCAGAAAGAGGCATGAGGGGTGCAGAAAGAAGCAAAAGAGGTGTAGAAAGAAGCAAGAGAAGTGCAGAAAGAACCAACAGAGGTGCAGAAAGAGGCAAGAGAGGTGCAGAAAGTAGCAAGAGAAGTGCAGAAAGAAGCAACAGAGGTGCAGAAAGAGGCAAGAGGAGTGCAGAAACAGGCAAGAGAAGTGCAGAAAGAGGAAAGAGGGCTGCTGAAAGAAGCAACAGAGGTGTAGAAAGAAGTAAGAGAAGTACAGAAAGAGGCAAGTGAGATGCAGAAAGAGGCAAAAGAGGCGCAGAAAGAGGGAAGACGAGTGCAGAAAGAAACAACAGGGGTGCAGAAAGAAGCAAGACAGGTGCAGATAGAAGCATGGGAAGTGCAGAATGAAGCAACAGGGGTGCAGAAAGAGGCAAGAGAAGTTCAGAAAGAAGCAACAGAGGTGTAGAAAGAAGTAAGAGAAGTACAGAAAGAGGCAAGTGAGATGCAGAAAGAGGCAAAAGAGATGCAGAAAGAGGGAAGACGAGTGCAGAAAGAAACAACAGGGGTGCAGAAAGAAGCAAGACAGGTGCAGATAGAAGCATGGGAAATGCAGAATGAAGCAACAGGGGTGCAGAAAGAGGCAAGAGAAGTGCAGAAAGAAGCAACATAGGTGCAGAAGGAGGCAAGAGAACTGCAGAAAGAGGCAAGAGAGTTACAGAAAGAAGCAACAGAGGTACAGAAAGAGGCAATAGTGGTGCAGACAGAGGCAAGAGAGGTGCAGAAACAGGTAAGAAGGGTGCAGAAAGAGACAAGAATGGTGCAGAAATTTGCAAGAGAGGTGCAGAAAGAAGTAAGAGCAGTGCAAAAGAACCAACAGAGGTGCAAAAAGAGGCAAGTGAGGTGCAGAAGGAGGCAAGACAACTGCAGAAAGAGGCAAGAGAGTTGCAGAAACAGGCAAAAGGGGTGCAGAAAGAGGGAACAGGTGGGCAGACTGAGGCAAGAGAGGTGCAGAAAGAGGGAAGAGTGGTGCAGAAAAAGGCAAGAGGGATGCAGAAATTTGGAACAGAGGTGCAGAAAGAAGCAAGAGCAGTGGAGAAAGATCCAACAGAGGTGCAGAAAGAGGCAAGACGGGTAAAGAAAGAGGCAAGTGAAGTGCAGAACAAAGCAAAAGAGGTGCTGAAAGAACCAACAGAGGTGCAAAAAGAGGCAAGAGGGGTGCACAAAGGGTTAGGAGAGGTGCACAAAGAGGCAAGAGGGGTACAGAAAAAGGTAGGAGGGGTGCAGAAAGAAGGAAGAGAACTGCAGAAAGAAGCAACAGGGGTGATGAAAGAGGCACGAAGGGTGCAGAAAGAGAAGAGAGTTGCAGAAGAAAGCAACAGAGGTACAGAAAGAGGCAAGAGTGGCGCAGAAAAAGGGACGAGAGGTGTAGAAAGAGGCAAGAGAGTTGCACAAAGAGGGAAGAGGGGTGCAGAAACAGGCAAAAGGGTTGCAGAAAGAAGCAAGTGAGGTGCAGAAAGAGGCAAGAGAGGTGCAGAAAAAGGTAAGTGAGGTGCAGAAACAGGCAAGAGAAGTGTTGAAAGAGGCAAGAGAGGTGCAGAAGGAGGCAAGACAACTGCAGAAAAAGGCAAGGGAGTTGCAGAAAGAGGCAAGTGAGGTGCAGAAGGAGGCAAGAGAACTGCTGAAAGAGGCAAGAGAGTTGCAGAAACAGGCAAAAGGGGTGCAGAAAGAGGGAACAGGTGGGCAGACTGAGGCAACAGAGGTGCAGAAAGAGGGAAGAGGGTTGAAGGAAGAGGCAAGAGGGATGCAGAAAGAAGCAACAGATGTGCAGAAAGAAGCAAGAGAGGTGCAGAAAGAAGCAACAGGGATGCAGAAAGAGGCAAGAGGGGTGCAGAAAGAGGCAAGAGAAGTGCAGAAAGAAACAACAGAGGTGCAGAAAGAGGCAAGAGAAGTGTAGAAAGAGGCAAGAGAGGTGCAGAAACAGGCAGGAGAGGTGCAGAAAGAGGGAACAGGGGTGCAGAAATAGGCAAGAGGGGTACAGGAAGAAGCAAGTGAGGTGCAGAAAGAGGCAACAGAGGTACAGAAAGAGGCAAGAGTGGTGCAGAAAAAGGGAAGAGAGGTGTACAATGAGGCAAGAGAGTTGCACAAAGATGGAAGAGGGGTGCAGAAACAGGTAAAAGGGATGCAGAAAGAAGCAAGTGAGTTGCAGAAAGAGGCAAGAGGGGTGCGGAAAGAGGCAAGAGAAGTGCAGAAAGAAGCAAAAGAGGTGCAGAAAGAGGCAAGAGGGAAGCAGAAAGAGGCAAAAGCAGTGCAGAAAGAACCAAGAGACGTGCAGGAAAAGGGAAGAAGGGTGCAGAAAGAGGCATGAGGGGTGCAGAAAGAAGCAAGAGAAGTGCATAAAGAACCAACAGAGGTGCAGAAAGAGGCAAGAGGGGTGCAGAAAGTAGCAAGAGAAGTGCAGAAAGAAGCAACAGAGGTGCAGAAAGAGGCAAGAGGAGTGCAGAAAAAGGAAAGAGAGCTGCTGAAAGAAGCAACAGAGGTGTAAAAAGAAGTAAGAGAAGTACAGAAAGAGGCAAGTGAGATGCAGAAAGAGGCAAAAGAGGTGCAGAAAGAGGGAAGACAAGTGCAGAAAGAAACAACAGGGGTGCAGAAAGAAGCAAGACAGGTGCAGATAGAAGCATGGGAAATGCAGAATGAAGCAACAGGGGTGCAGAAAGAGGCAAGAGAAGTGCAGAAAGAAGCAACATAGGTGCAGAAGGAGGCAAGAGAACTGCAGAAAGAGGCAAGAGAGTTACAGAAAGAAGCAACAGAGGTACAGAAAGAGGCAATAGTGGTGCAGACAGAGGCAAGAGAGGTGCAGAAACAGGTAAGAAGGGTGCAGAAAGAGACAAGAGTGGTGCAGAAATTTGCAAGAGAGGTGCAGAAAGAAGTAAGAGCAGTGCAAAAGAACCAACAGAGGTGCAAAAAGAGGCAAGTGAGGTGCAGAAGGAGGCAAGACAACTGCAGAAAGAGGCAAGAGAGTTGCAGAAACAGGCAAAAGGGGTGCAGAAAGAGGGAACAGGTGGGCAGACTGAGACAAGAGAGGTGCAGAAAGAGGGAAGAGGGGTGCAGAAAAAGGCAAGAGGGATGCAGAAATTTGGAACAGAGGTGCAGAAAGAAGCAAGAGCAGTGGAGAAAGATCCAACAGAGGTGCAGAAAGAGGCAAGAGGGGTACAGAAAGAGGCAAGTGAAGTGCAGAACAAAGCAAAAGAGGTGCTGAAAGAACCAACAGAGGTGCAAAAAGAGGCAAGAGGGGTGCACAAAGGGTTAGGAGAGGTGCACAAAGAGGCAAGAGGGGTACAGAAAAAGGCAGGAGGGGTGCAGAAAGAAGGAAGAGAACTGCAGAAAGAAGCAACAGAGGTGCTGAAAGAGGCACGAAGGGTGCAGAAAGAGAAGAGAGTTGCAGAAGAAAGCAACAGAGGTACAGAAAGAGGCAGGAGTGGCGCAGAAAAAGGGACGAGAGGTGTAGAAAGAGGCAAGAGAGTTGCACAAAGAGGAAGAGGGGTGCAGAAACAGGCAAAGGGTTGCAGAAAGAAGCAAGTGAGGTGCAGAAAGAGGCAAGAGAGGTGCAGAAAAAGGTAAGTGAGGTGCAGAAACAGGCAAGAGAAGTGTTGAAAGAGGCAAGAGAGGTGCAGAAGGAGGCAAGACAACTGCAGAAAGAGGCAAGGGAGTAGCAGAAAGAGGCAAGTGAGGTGCAGAAGGAGGCAAGAGAACTGCTGAAAGAGGCAAGAGAGTTGCAGAAACAGGCAAAAGGGGTGCAGAAAGAGGGAACAGGTGGGCAGACTGAGGCAACAGAGGTGCAGAAAGAGGGAAGAGGGTTGCAGGAAGAGGCAAGAGGAATGCAGAAAGAAGCAACAGATGTGCAGAAAGAAGCAAGAGAGGTGCAGAAAGAAGCAACAGGGGTGCAGAAAGAGGCAAGAGGGGTGCAGAAAGAGGCAAGAGAAGTGTAGAAAGAGGCAAGAGAGGTGCAGAAACAGGCAGGAGAGGTGCAGAAAGAGGGAACAGGGGTGCAGAAATAGGCAAGAGGGGTACAGGAAGAAGCAAGTGAGGTACAGAAAGAGGCAACAGAGGTACAGAAAGAGGCAAGAGTGGTGCAGAAAAAGGGAAGAGAGGTGTACAATGAGGCAAGAGAGTTGCACAAAGATGGAAGAGGGGTGCAGAAACAGGTAAAAGGGGTGCAGAAAGAAGCAAGTGAGTTGCAGAAAGAGGCAAGAGGGGTGCGGAAAGAGGCAAGAGAAGTGCAGAAAGAAGCAAAAGAGGTGCAGAAAGAGGCAAGAGGGAAGCAGAAAGAGGCAAAAGCAGTGCAGAAAGAACCAAGAGACGTGCAGGAAAAGGGAAGAAGGGTGGAGAAAGAGGCATGAGGGGTGCAGAAAGAAGCAAAAGAGGTGTAGAAAGAAGCAAGAGAAGTGCAGAAAGAACCAACAGAGGTGCAGAAAGAGGCAAGAGGGGTGCAGAAAGTAGGAAGAGAAGTGCAGAAAGAAGCAACAGAAGTGCAGAAAGAGGCAAGAGGAGTGCAGAAACAGG
The DNA here is from genome assembly GCA_963921515.1 of Calotriton arnoldi. Lineage (NCBI taxonomy): Eukaryota > Metazoa > Chordata > Amphibia > Caudata > Salamandridae > Calotriton > Calotriton arnoldi. Next base: position 2,576,725 of record CAWUFW010000516.1, on the reverse strand, counting down.
CAAGAGAAGTGCAGAAAGAGGAAAGAGAGCTGCTGAAAGAAGCAACAGAGGTGTAGAAAGAAGTAAGAGAAGTACAGAAAGAGGCAAGTGAGATGCAGAAAGAGGCAAAAGAGGTGCAGAAAGAGGGAAGACGAGTACAGAAAGAAACAACAGGGGTGAAGAAAGAAGCAAGACAGGTGCAGATAGAAGCATGGGAAGTGCAGAATGAAGCAACAGGGGTGCAGAAAGAGGCAAGAGAAGTTCAGAAAGAAGCAACAGAGGTATAGAAAGAAGTAAGAGAAGTACAGAAAGAGGCAAGTGAGATGCAGAAAGAGGCAAAAGAGATGCAGAAAGAGGGAAGACGAGTGCAGAAAGAAACAACAGGGGTGCAAAAAGGCAAGAGAAGTGCAGAAAGAAGCAACATAGGTGCAGAAGGAGGTAAGAGAACTGCAGAAAGAGGCAAGAGAGTTACAGAAAGAAGCAACGGAGGTACAGAAAGAGGAAATAGTGGTGCAGACAGAGGCAAGAGAGGTGTAGAAACAGGTAAGAAGGGTGCAGAAAGAGGCAAGAGTGGTGCAGAAATGTGCAAGAGAGGTGCAGAAAGAAGTAAGAGCAGTGCAAAAGAACCAACAGAGGTGCAAAAAGAGGCAAGTGAGGTGCAGAAGGAGGCAAGAGAACTGCAGAAAGAGGCAAGAGAGTTGCAGAAACAGGCAAAAGGGGTGCAGAAAAGGGAACAGGTGGGCAGACTGAGGCAAGAGAGGTGCAGAAAGAGGGAAGAGTGGTGCAGAAAAAGGCAAGAGGGATGCAGAAATTTGGAACAGAGGTGCAGAAAGAAGCAAGAGCAGTGCAGAAAGATCCAACAGAGGTGCAGAAAGAGGCAAGAGGGGAACAGAAAGAGGCAAGTGAAGTGCAGAACAAAGCAAAAGAGGTGCTGAAAGAACCAACAGAGGTGCAAAAAGAGGCAAGAGGGGTGCAGAAAGGGTTAGGAGAGGTGCACAAAGAGGCAAGAGGGGTACAGAAAAAGGCAGGAGGGGTGCAGAAAGAAGGAAGAGAACTGCAGAAAGAAGCAACAGAGGTGCTGAAAGAGGCACGAAGGGTGCAGAAAGAGAAGAGAGGTGCAGAAGAAAGCAACAGAGTTACAGAAAGAGGTAAGAGTGGCACAGAAAAAGGGACGAGAGGTGTAGAAAGAGGCAAGAGAGTTGCACAAAGAGGGAAGAGGGGTGCAGAAACAGGCAAAAGGGTTACAGAAAGAAGCAAGTGAGGTGCAGAAAGAGGCAAGAGAGGTGCAGAAAAAGGTAAGAGAGGTGCAGAAACAGGCAAGAGAAGTGTTGAAAGAGGCAAGAGAGGTGCAGAAGGAGGCAAGACAACTGCAGAAAGAGGCAAGGGAGTTGCAGAAAGAGGCAAGTGGGGTGCAGAAGGAGGCAAGAGAACTGCAGAAAGAGGCAAGAGAGTTGCAGAAACAGGTAAAAGGGGTGCAGAAAGAGGGAACAGGTGGGCAGACTGAGGCAACAGAGGTGCAGATAGAGGGAAGAGGGTTGCAGGAAGAGGCACGAGGGGTGCAGAAAGAAGCAACAGATGTGCAGAAAGAAGCAAGAGAGGTGCAGAAAGAAGCAACAGGGGTGCAGAAAGAGGCAAGAGGGGTACAGAAAGAGGCAAGAGAAATGCAGAAAGAAACAACAGAGGTGCAGAAAGAGGCAAGAGAAGTGTAGAAAGAGGCAAGAGAGGTGCAGAAATAGGCAGGAGAGGTGCAGAAAGAGGGAACAGGGGTGCAGAAAGAGGCAAGAGGGGTACAGGAAGAAGCAAGTGAGGTGCAGAAAGAGGCAACAGATGTACAGAAAGAGGCAAGAGTGGTGCAGAAAAAGGGAAGAGAGGTGTAGAATGAGGCAAGAGAGTTGCACAAAGATGGAAGAGGGGTGCCGAAACAGGCAAAAGGGGTGCAGAAAGAAGCAAGTGAGTTGCAGAAAGAGGCAAGAGGGGTGCGGAAAGAGGCAAGAGAAGTGCAGAAAGAAGCAAAAGAGGTGCAGAAAGAGGCAAGAGGGAAGCAGAAAGAGGCAAAAGCAGTGCAGAAAGAACCAAGAGACATGCAGGAAAAGGGAAGAAGGGTGCAGAAAGAGGCATGAGGGGTGCAGAAAGAAGCAAAAGAGGTGTAGAAAGTAGCAAGAGAAGTGCAGAAAGAACCAACAGAGGTGCAGAAAGAGGCAAGAGGGGTGCAGAAAGTAGCAAGAGAAGTGCAGAAAGAAGCAACAGAGGTGCAGAAAGAGGCAAGAGGAGTGCAGAAATAGGCAGGAGAAGTGCAGAAAAAGGAAAGAGAGCTGCTGAAAGAAGCAACAGAGGTGTAGAAAGAAGTAAGAGAAGTACAGAAAGAAACAACAGGGGTGCAGAAAGAAGCAAGACAGGTGCAGATAGAAGCATGGGAAGTGCAGAATGAAGCAACAGGGGTGCTGAAAGAGGAAAGAGAAGTTCAGAAAGAAGCAACAGAGGTGTAGAAAGAAGTAAGAGAAGTACAGAAAGAGGCAAGTGAGATACAGAAAGAGGCAAAAGAGATGGAGAAAGAGGGAAGATGAGTGCAGAAAGAAACAACAGGGGTGCAGAAAGAAGCAAGACAGGTGCTGATAGAAACATGGGAAGTGCAGAATGAAGCAACAGGGGTGCAGAAAGAGGCAAGAGAAGTGCAGAAAGAAGCAACATAGGTGCAGAAGGAGGCAAGAGAACTGTAGAAAGAGGCAAGAGAGTTACAGAAAGAAGCAACAGAGGTACAGAAAGAGGCAATAGTGGTGCAGACAGAGGCAAGAGAGGTGCAGAAACAGGTAAGAAGGGTGCAGAAAGAGGCAAGAGTGGTGCAGAAATTTGCAAGAGAGGTGCAGAAAGAAGTAAGAGCAGTGCAAAAGAACCAACAGAGGTGCAAAAAGAGGCAAGTGATGTGCAGAAGGAGGCAAGAGAACTGCAGAAAGAGGCAAGAGAGTTGCAGAAACAGGCAAAAGGGGTGCAGAAAGATGGAACAGGTGGGCAGACTGAGGCAAGAGAGGTACAGAAAGAGGGAAGAGTGGTGCAGCAAAAGGCAAGAGGGATGCAGAAATTTGGAACAGCGGTGCAGAAAGAAGCAAGAGCAGTGCAGAAAGATCCAACAGAGGTGCAGAAAGAGGAAAGAGGGGTACAGAAAGAGGCAAGTGCAGTGCATAACAAAGCAAAAGAGGTGCTGAAAGAACCAACAGAGGTACAAAAAGAGGCAAGAGGGGTGCAGAAAGGGTTAGGAGAGGTGCACAAAGAGGCAAGAGGGGTACAGAAAAAGGCAGGAGGGGTGCAGAAAGAAGGAAGAGAACTCAAGAAAGAAGCAACAGAGGTGCTGAAAGAGGCACGAAGGGTGCAGAAAGAGAAGAGAGGTGCAGAAGAAAGCAACAGAGTTACAGAAAGAGGTAAGAGTGGCACAGAAAAAGGGACGAGAGGTGTAGAAAGAGGCAAGAGAGTTGCACAAAGAGGGAAGAGGGGTGCAGAAACAGGCAAAAGGGTTGCAGAAAGAAGCAAGTGAAGTGAAGAAAGAGGCAAGAGAGGTGCAGAAAAAGGTAAGAGAGGTGCAGAAACAGGCAAGAGAAGTGTTGAAAGAGGCAAGAGAGGTGCAGAAGGAGGCAAGACAACTGCAGAAAGAGGCAAGGGAGTTGCAGAAAGAGGCAAGTGAGGTGCAGAAGGAGGCAATAGAACTGCAGAAAGAGGCAAGAGAGTTGCAGAAACAGGCAAAAGGGGTGCAGAAAGAGGGAACAGGTGGGCAGACTGAGGCAACAGAGGTGCAGAAAGAGGGAAGAGGGTTGCAGAAAGAGGCAAGAGGGGTGCAGAAAGAAGCAACAGATGTGCAGAAAGAAGCAAGAGAGGTGCAGAAAGAGGCAAGAGGGGTGCAGAAAGAGGCAAGAGAAGTGCAGAAAGAAACAACAGAGGTGCAGAAAGAGGCAAGAGAAGTGTAGAAAGAGGCAAGAGAGGTGCAGAAACAAGCAGGAGAGGTGCAGAAAGAGGGAACAGGGGTGCAGAAAGAGGCAAGAGGGGTACAGGAAGAAGCAAGTGAGGTGCAGAAAGAGGCAACAGAGGTACAGAAAGAGGCAAGAGTGGTGCAGAAAAAGGGAAGAGAGGTGTAGAATGAGGCAAGAGAGTTGCACAAAGATGGAAGAGGGGTGCAAAAACAGGCAAAAGGGGTGCAGAAAGAAGCAAGTGAGTTGCAGAAAGAGGCAAGAGAGTTACAGAAAAAGGCAAGAGAGGTGCAGAAACAGGCAAGAGAAGTGTTGAAAGAGGCAAGAGAGGTGCAGAAACAAGGACAAGGGGTGCAGAAAGAGGGAACAGGTGGGCAGACTGAGGCAACAGAGGTGCAGAAAGAGGGAAGAGGGTTGCAGAAAGAGGCAAGAGAGGTGCAGAAAGAAGCAACAGATGTGCAGAAAGAAGCAAGAGAGGTGCAGAAAGAAGCAACAGGGGTGCAGAAAGAGGCAAGAGGGGTGCAGAAAGAGGCAAGAGAAGTGCAGAAAGAAACAACAGAGGTGCAGAAAGAGGCAAGAGAAGTGTAGAAAGAGGCAAGAGAGGTGCAGAAACAGGCAGGAGAGGTGCAGAAAGAGGGAACAGGGGTGCAGAAAGAGGCAAGAGGGGTACAGGAAGAAGCAAGTGAGGTGCAGAAAGAGGCAACAGAGGTACAGAAAGAGGCAAGAGTGGTGCAGAAAAAGGGAAGAGAGGTGTAGAATGAGGCAAGAGAGTTGTACAAAGATGGAAGAGGGGTGCAGAAACAGGCAAAAGGGGTGCAGAAAGAAGCAAGTGAGGTGCAGAAAGAGGCAAGAGAGGTGCAGAAAAAGGCAAGAGAGGTGCAGAAACATGCAAGAGAAGTGTTGAAAGAGGCAAGAGAGGTGCAGAAGGAGGCATGACAACTGCAGAAAGAGGCAAGGGAGTTGCAGAAAGAGGCAAGTGAGGTGCAGAAGGAGGCAAGAGAACTGCAGAAAGAGGCAAGAGAGTTGCAGAAACAGGCAAAGGGGGTGCAGAAAGAGGGAACAGGTGGGCAGACTGAGGCAACAGAGGTGAAGAAAGAGGGAAGAGGGTTGCAGGAAGAGGCAAGAGGGGTGCAGAAAGAAGCAACAGATGTGCAGAAAGAAGCAAGAGAAGTGCAGAAAGAAGCAACAGGGGTGCAGAAAGAGGCAAGAGGGGTGCAGAAAGAGGCAAGAGAAGTGCAGAAAGAAACAACAGAGGTGCAGAAAGAGGCAAGAGAAGTGTAGAAAGAGGCAAGAGAGGTGCAGAAACAGGCAGGAGAGGTGCAGAAAGAGGGAACGGGGTGCAGAAAGAGGCAAGAGGGGTACAGGAAGAAGCAAGTGAGATGCAGAAAGAGGCAACAGAGGTGCAGAAAGAGGCAAGAGAGGTGCAGAAAATGGAAGAGATGAACAGAAAGAGGCAAAAGAAGTGCAGAAAAAAAGAAAGTTGCAGAAAGAAGCAACAGAAATGCAGAAAGTGGCAAGAGAGGCGCAGAAAGAAGCAAGAGTGGTTTGCACACCATTAGTACCAATTTAACACCCACATTTAGCAATCAGTGACAGGTGACCATTCTAGGTTTGCAGAAGGGCCTTCCACCACACCGTAACACTTGTCGCTGCATTTTTGGTAACGTTTGGGCCGTTTGAGCTAGAAACAAGGCTTTTTTTGTTCAAATCTTCAGATTAGGCAGCAGATGATGGATTATGTGGCTAATGCGGAAAATGTATAATTGTGCGAAAGTCAGGGCAGCCAAACAGTCGCATAATTCTAGTGGCCCTGCTCATACCTCTGACTAGGTCCAGAAGTGCTCCTCAGTGATTCCTTCTTTTTTTTGTCTCATTGAGTTCATAATTTAGCTTTTATGGAAACGAGGAAGACTAAACCTGAGGTTTCCACTCCACAACACAGACTACCATACCACATAATTACTCTCCATAATACATAATCCCACTCTACATAATTCCTATACACTAAATACCACATACTTTCTATCCACATAATTTCACTGCACAACATACCACATAATTTCACTACACACAAAGTACATCCACTCCACTCCAAAAAACATTAGTATTAGATTTACAACGCTGATAGCTCTAACTCTTGCAAATGCGAGACCTATTACATTACAAATGTTTCTTTAACTGGTAGTCGCGTTTGCAGAGTAGTGGAGAAAGGGGGCTGGGCCTCCAACCAGCGCTCAGGATTTCCGCTGTGTAGGACTTACAGGAGGTACCAGGAGGGCTTCTTGGCCCCCAAAGTCCCTCAACAGTAAAGTGGACTTCATCCCCCAACCAGTACTGTGCCAGGAGGTGCGTTTGCAGAGTGGTGGAGAAAGGGGGGCATGGCCTCCAAAGACCTCTTAGCAATCCCACTGTGTGGGACTTAGTGGAGGTAACAGGAGAGGTAGTTGGCCCCCAGTAAGTCCCACAAAGCAACATTGCTAAGATCTCATAGCAGGCCACGCCCTCTTTCCCCACCACTCTGCAAACGCGCTCCCTGGCGCGCTCTTGCATGGGGATTAAAGTCCACTTCGCTGCTGGGGGTCCTTAGGGGCCAACTAGCCTACCTGTTACCTCCAGTAAGCCCCACACAGTGGGATTGCTGAGAGGTGGACACAGGCCATGCCCCCTTTGTCCACCACTCTGCAAATGCACCTCCTGGCGCACTCTTGGTTGGGGGGGTGGAGTCCTCTTGCCTCCTGAGGGTCCCTGGGAGCCAACTAGCCCCATGTGGCTCCCCTCCTGAGGCCAACTTGGGCCCGGGGACCCCGTCCTCCGGTCTTTTTTTTTTTTTTTTTTAAATAAATTAAAAATGTGTGGGGGCAGTGTGGCCCCCCACCCAGGCCATTTTTGGCCCCGGGGACCCCCATCCCCCGGGGCTTGGTCATTGCTTTTTTTTTTTTTTTAAAGGGAGGTGGGCCTCGCGGCTCCCCCTCCCGGGCCATTTTCGGCCCCGGGGACCCCATCCCCTGGGGCTTAGCCATTGCTTTTTTTTTTTTAATAAAGGGAAGGGGACCAAGCGGCCCTCCTCCTGGGCCATTTCCGATCCCGGGGACCCCATCCCCCGGGGCTTGACCATTCTATTTTTTTTTAAATAAACAGAGGGGACCCCATCCCCCGGGGCCAGCCCTCACGTTGGTGGCCGCTGGGGGAGCCCCAATACCCCCCAGGTCCCAGCCGGCTCCCCGCCTCCTGCGGGAGCCGGCATTGCTTTTGGGCAATGGGAGCTGCTGACATGCAGCTCCCCTTGTCCAAAAGCAATACTGCTTTGCTTCTTGGAAGCAAGAGCGGTTTCCTGCTCTCGCTTCCAAGAAGCAAGGCAGTGTTTGCTATGGCAGGGCGGGATCCATGCTCCCGCCCTGCCATAGTAAATAGCAATGTGCCGGGGGTGGGCACCCCGGGACATTGCAGGAGCCAGCCCTGGGGGGTGGTGGTCCCCAGGACCATCTAGGGATCCAGGAGGGGGGCTGCATGGCCCCCCGCATTTAAATCATATAGGCCCGGGTAGGTGGTGGTCCCCGGGGCTTGGGGGGCCCGCGAGGCCCCCCCAACCTAAATAAACTATAGCCCCGGGGAGGTGGCAGTCCCCAGGGTTTGGGGGGCCCGAGGCCCCCCGTCCTAAAATAACAATGCCCCGGGGACCGCCACTGCATATGATTATCTAAGCCCCAGGGAGGTGGCGGTCCCCGGGGCAGCAGGGGCCCCCGCAGGCCCCCGCTACATAATTAGGTCTTGCCCCCGGGACCTGGCCCACCCAGGGGCTTATAGAAAACGAAGCGTGGGAGCCCGTACTTCATTTTTTAAAAACAATTTCGGCCGGATTCGTGCACCCGCATTTTCGTGTGCAAATTAGGCCAATTTTGTTTTGTTTTTTAAATGCTTTTTTTGCCCCTGAGGGTCCTTGTGGGACCCCCTGAGCAGGCCTAGGGGGTCAGGGTGTTTCTACCCTGCCCCCTTTTCTTGTTTTTAATCTTTTTTTTTACTGTTTTCTTGTGACTCGGTTTTACCGAGTCACAAGATGGCTGATAACACTTCTTGGTTTGGAGTGTTGGCAGCCAATCAGAATGAAGCTCGTGCTCGGGAGGAGTTGCAAACCCTCCTCGGCTCTCAGATATTGATATTTTTATTTTTTGACTTTCTCAGGAACTACTAAACGGATTTACACCATTTTAAAAAAAGGTCGCTTTCTGAACCAAGTGCTACCGTTTTGCCAAATTTGGTGTAATTCCGTTCAGCAGTTCGGGCTGTAGCCGTGTCTAAAGTTCCTATGGAAATTAACATGGGGAAATTGCGTTTTCGGACCCCACTTGACGAATCACCCCGAAACTTTCAAGACAGGAGCTGACCTGAGTGAACCATTAGTTTTGAAAATTTCGCAAAGATTTGTCAAACGGCGCCAAAGATATTGGCAAAAGAAAAAACGCTTTTTGAATAGAAATATATATATATACACACACACACACGCATACACCCTTGCCATCCCAAACCCATACCCACCCTATACCTTAAAAATCCCTTGCCACCTAAAAGCCCATACCCACCCTAAAAATACCCTTGGCACTCCACAACCCATACCCACCCTAAATTCTAAAAACATCTTACTACCCTAACCCCTAAAATTACCCTTGCACTCAAAAACCCAAATCCACCCTAAAAATTTCCTTACCACCTAAAAACCCAAACCAACCCTAAACCCTAAAAATTCCCTTACCACTCAAAACCCCAAATCCACCATAAACCCTAAAATTGCCCTTGCCAACCAAAAACCATACCTACCCTAAACCCTAAAACTTCCCTTGCTGCTCAAAGCCCCAAACCCACCCTAAACCCTAAAAATTCCTTACCATCAAAAAACCCTAAACCCTAAAATTCCCTTACCACCCAGAACGCCAAACCCACCCTAAGCCCTAAAAATTCCTTACAACTCAAAGACCCTTATATTCTTACCCACCCTAAAAAACCTTTCCCTAATATATATATATATATATATATATATATATATATATATATATATATGTATATATATATATATATATATATAGTTAGGACCGAAGTTTTCATAGGAAAAGCGTTTTTTGTTTTGCCAATAACTTTGGCACCGCTTGACGAATCTTCATGAAATTTTAAAAATACCTCCCTTTTTTGGTTCAGCTGCTGTGTTTAACTTTTTGGGGTGATCTGTCAAGCAGGGGCAGAGAAAAAGGAGGGTCCCAAAACGTGGTTTTATCCCATGTTATGTCTATTGGGATTTTTTATTTTTTTAACACGACTACAGCTGAACGGAATTATACCAAATTTGGCATATGTTGGTCCGGAAAGCATGCTTTTTGTGATTTGGTGTAAATCCGTTCAGTAGTTTCAGAGATATTTAAGTGTAAAAAATATAGATATCTGGGAGCCCAAAATCCTACCGAAATTTGATTGGTTGACAACATTTCAACCAGGAAGTGTTGGTAGCCATCTTGGGACTTGGCTTGAAGCCGAGTCCTACAAAAAACATTAAAAAAAGAAAAGGGGCAGGGTAAAAACACCCTGACCCCTAGGCCTGTTCGGGGGGTCCCACTGGGTCCTCGCAGGGCCCCCCCAAAAATGTTTAAAAAAAAATTCAGCTGGATCCATGGATTCCCATGCTTCATTTATTATCGGCCCCGCATGGGCCAGGTCCCAGGGGCATTATACAAATATATGAGGGGGGGGCACAGGCCTCACCTCCTGGAGCTTATTAATGCCCCGGGGACCACCACCTCCCCAGGGCTTCCTTGCTAATTAATGCGGGAGATGCCCATATGACCTCCCCCACTGCCCCGGGGAACGCCACCTCCCCGGGGCTTTTTTTAAATAAATGCAGGGGGCGGAGTATGGCCCCGCTGCAGCCCCGGGGGCTGCCACCTCCCCGGGACTTTAATTTTGAAAAAAAGCTGGGGGGGCCATGTGTACCCTCTCCGCAGCCCTGGGGATTGTCACCTCCCCAGGGCTTTTGTAAATTTAAATGCGGGGGCCACCCCATGGACCACTACCTCCCCAGTGCAAATGAAAAAAAAGGAGGGGGCCGCGATGATCCAATAATGGCATGGGGACTGCTACCCCCCCGGGCCGGCTCTTGCAAAGTGCCCAGGTGCCCATCCCTGGGACATTATAGTTTGCTGTGGCTTGGCCGGAGCATTACCGCTCCCGTTAAGCCACAGCAAATGCTGCTCCGCTTTCAGCAAGCGAGATCATTAAAAATGATCTAGCTGGCTAAAAGGAGGGCAGAATTGCTTTCGGATAGAGAAAGCTGCATGTTTAGCAGCCTCCTTTGTCCAAAAGCAATGGGGAGCCAGCAGGGATCCGCGGTCTTCAACAGAGTATCTAGCTTCCGTGGGTGGGACCAGGGCACCCAGACTAGAGGCCGGGCCCTGGGGGACGGGGTAACTGGGGCCAAAAACGCCCCCTCCCTTTTTTAAAAAAAAGAAAATAATTTTCAAAAAGAGGCAGGCCCCTGGGGATGGGGTACCTAAGGATGAAATCGGCCTGGGAGGGGGACAGCGTGGCCCCCTCCCTTTATTTATATTAAAAAGAAGGCCAAGCCCTGGGGAATGGGGTCCCCAGGGCTGAAATCGGCCTGGGGAGGGGGCTACATGGCCCCCCTCCACATTCCAAAAATGCCTGGCCCCGGAGAATGGGGTCCCCAGGGCCAAAATCGGCACAGGGAAGGGCAACGCAGCCCCTTCCCTAAAAAACAAAAGAAAAGAAAACGCCTTGCAACTCACTGGAGATCCCACCCCCTTTCTCCACCACTCTACAAACGCACCTCCTGGTGCGCTGCTGGTTGGGGGATGAACTCCTCTTGGCTGCTGAGGGTCCTTGGGGTCCAACAAGACCTCCTGTTACCTCCAATAAGTCCCACACAGTAGGATTGCTGAGATGTTTTCAGAGGCCATGCCCCCTTTCTCCAACGCTTTGCAAACGCACCTTCTAGCGCACTACTAGTTGGGTGATGAAGTCCCCTTGAATGCTGAGGGTCCTTGGGGGCCGAACAGAGGATAGATACTCATGGCAGATATGTGCTGCTCTATGGCACGCTGGACGGGGAACATCTAGTAATTGGTAGTATATACACCCCCAACCAGGCACTGGTTGCATCCCTCCCGAAGCCCTGCAGGAACCCCACAGACATGTCAGGATACTGTCCCCTTTCATTATTAAATACTGACTATAAAATCTTAAGCAAAATCTTAGCTCGTAGACTACTTCACTATCTACCGCAGCTGATACACATAGATCAATGTGGCTTTGTGCCCCGCCAAAGCACCTCCCTCAACATCAGGCGTTTACACCAGGTACTAACCACTGCTTCGGCAGACAGCGTGGGGGCGGGCTGTATCTCACTAGACTTGAGACAGGCATTTGTTACCCTGCATTGGAGCTACATGCTGCGAGCTCTTCCGCAATTTGGGATACCATGCGAGTATGTGAACTGGGTTAGGTTGCTGTACACGGATCCCACGGCACGGGCCCACACGGGGGCCCACATCTCACTGCCCTACCCGGTAGCTAGAGGCACGCGTCAAGGATGCCCGCTATCGCCCCTGCTGTTTGTGTTAGCGCTCGAGCCACTGACCATTAAGATATGTGCGGTTGCAACAGACAGAGGTATTAAGGTAGGGACTACCACCCATATTCTCTCCGCTTATGCGGATGACATGATACTCTACCCTTATTGATCTTCAGGGCGCCCACGAACCCATACCCACGGTGTTTCAACAATTTCAAGTACTTTCAGGGCTGTCTATCAACGAACAAATCATATGCTTATTACTTCAATGACCCTGCACGGTTAGAGCCCATCCACTTCGGCCAGTAGACGTTCCCTGTTGCGCCCGTCACCTTTAGATACCTTTGCATACAAATATACAGGGAGGCGTGGGATCTGTTGGACGGCAATCTGGTCCGTGCCATTAAAACACTAAAAACCCAAATAGCATTCTGGACCTCACTGCCGCTTTCTGTGGCGGGGAGAGTGGCTATTTCTAAAATGGTTATGCTCCCTAGACTGCTTTACTTTTTTACTAACTAACCGATAATAATCCCGACACACATCTTTAAAACATTGAACACGCTCTTATTGGAGTTAGTGTGGCGTAAGGGTCGTAGGAGAGTGGGACTCTCGAAAATCCAGCTGGGCACAGACTGGGGGGGCCAGGGTGTTCTGGATTTTAAGGCATATTGCTATGCGAGCCAACTCCAGTGGCTCTCATACTGGATTGCCAGACACCATCTGCATGAGATAGGGATGTTGCAAAGAACATGGGAAAGAGGTGCACTTCACACACTGCTGTTGCCGAGAGGCTGGCCTCTGTTGACAGCCCCTCCAGTGTTAACGGTGGCTCTCTCGTACTGGCTATCCACTATACTAGTGGTCTACTTCCATATGCTCCCAACATTCCAATGCTGGGGATCCCCACACCGTCCATAATAGTCACTACCAGATGTCTGTCCAAATGGTCGGACGAGGGAGTAAGCACAATTGGGCTGCTGTTCGCTGATGACACGCTAATGGATCACAAGACTTTTGTCAGGGAACAAGGGGTTCCCAACTCCCTGTATATCCTCCACGCTTGCCTTAGCATATATGTGAAGAGTACCTGGGCACCAGATGGTAAAGAACCCCCCACGCACGACTTAGTATACATGCTATACCTCATGGGCAATGGGGGACACTTAACTAGGTGGTTATAAAGAGGTATCCGATCCCACGCGGCAATCCCACTCCAGGTGCTTAGAGACAAATGGAATGTGGATATTGGACGTGAACTATCAGACAAAGAATGGGAGCGAATACTGGAACACCCCAAGAAAGTATCCCGTAACCCCAAGTTTAAACTTATTCAATACATGTTATTACATAGGGCATATTTGACTCCGCACAAATTGAACAAAATGTTCCCGGGCACAGCAGATGTATGTCCTAGATGCCACACACAAACAGCTGACTTATTACACATGCTGTGGGCATGTCCACGACTGGTCTCCTTCTGGGCAACCGTGCTTGAAATCCTACATGAAGTGGCGCCTGTTGCGGGGTTGACACAATTGACTATTGCAATCTGGGGTTGTGTAAAAAACGCAAGAAGCAGGGAATACAAGCTAGGTTTGCCAACCTGGCATTAATCTTGGCGAAACGGTCTATCATGATGCGATGGAAAGCTGCATTGCCTCCGAAGGCTCTCGCATGGCATAGTGAAGTTGTCCGATGGGGCAGAGCTGAAAGCATGGAAATTAGGAGGGAGGAAAATTGAGGATTGGAGGAGAATCCAATTTCGTTGGAGTGGGATGCGATGTTAGAACTGTTTATTTCCACTGAACCCTCGTTGCACTGAGACTCTGGGATACTCTTAGCCTCCTTAGCAAAATTATGGGCACAACCAAGTAACAGACCCCACACGAACCCTATAGAGCTGTGATATTTAATCCTAAAGGCCTAGTCCCCTGGACTCCTTACCAGAAACTGATTTGTCCACCGACCAATGGGCTATGTTAATAATGCACTGAGTCTGGGGCAGGGAGGGGGTGGGTTCCTCCAGTTATCTGCACGGGAGGGTATCTCTATGTTTGCTTTTGACTATTCGATTGTATCGATTGCCGCTACACCTGTAGACGACCACACTGCTATCAATGCTACTGACGCGAATGTACATGTTGTTGTAAAACTGTATACAGCAATGATAATCTGGTAACCACAATAGGCTGATCTTATACGATTCTGGTACTGTAACATTCATGCCATCTTGGTTTGTTTTTTCTTGAAAATCAATAAAATATGTTTATGGAAAAAAAAGAGGGTACTTGGGGGCCAACAAGCTCTCATGTTACCTCCAGTAAGTCCCAAACAGTTGGATTGCTGAGAGGACTTCTGAGGCCAAGCACCCTTTCTCCACCCCTCTGCAAACACACCTCCTGGTGCACTGCAGGTTGGAGAATAAAGTCCCCTTGGATGTTGAAGGACCTTGGGGGCCAGGAACCCCTTCTGTTACCTACAGTAAACCCCAGACAGTGGGATTGCCGTGAGATGGTTGGAGGCCCACCCCCTTTCTCCACCACACTGCAATAGCAACTACTAGTTAAAAACCCATAGAAATTCACTAAAAACACCAAAGGTTCGGGGACTTTATAGTTAGAAATAAGCATTTGAAATTCACTGAAAATAACAAAGGTTAAAGGGACGTTATAGTTCGGAAATGGAATTTTAAAAAACTTAGAAATTCATTGAAAAAAACAAAGGTTACATGGACGTTATAGTTAGGCTCAGGTTTCACTCATACAAAACCAGTGAAATTCAGCAGTTATAGTTAGCTGAGCTAACTATAACTCATGCCCCCGCAATGCACTGCTTATGACCTCACATATTATATCACTGATGACATGGTCAGCAACATCACTCATGACATCACTGATGACATCTCAAATGACATCACTGATGACATCATCCACAGAATCACTGATGCACTCTCTCACACCCCATAGAACCTTTCATACACCCCCTCCCACACAACAATTTACAAACCCATACCATACTTACACACCCTCTCACTGAGTCATAGATCTACTCACACATCCACTCACCCACCCATACAGCCACTCATATACCCACTCAGTCACTAATACAGCCACAGACATATCCACTCATACACCCATACAGCCACTCACACACTGAGTCAGTCACCCATAGAGCTACTCACACACCTAGTCACTCACCCATACAGTCAATAAAATAGCCACTTACTCACCCATTAGGATACACACACCCACTCAGTTACTCATACAGATATTAACACATACTCACTCACCTATACAGTCACTGACATAAGCATATACTCACCCATACAGCCACTCTCACATACATTCACTCACTCACCCATACAGTCTCTCATATACCCCATCACTCACCTATACTGCCTTTCATATACCCAGTTACTCACCCATATACCACTGACACATCCACTTACCCACACAACCATACACACACTCACTCACCCAAATAGCCCCTCACACACGACTCACTGGCCCATAGAGCCACTGTCTCACCCACTCACTCATCGATACAGGCAGTCACACACACCCTCACCCACCCACACAGACACTCAGACAACCATACAGGTTCTCAGACAACCAATCACTCACCAATACAGCACTCATGTACCCACTCACACACCTATACAGCCACTTAGACACCAACTGACAGACTGATACAGACATTCACACAACCAGTCATTCACCCATACATTCACTGAGACACCTAATCACTCACTGATTCAGTCAGTCAGGCAACCACTGAATCATCCATACAGGCACTCATACACCCACTGATTGACCAATACACCTTGGTACATATATTTAACATTCATAAACTTTTTAAAAACAGTCACTTGATGATGTCATCAGTGATGTAATTTGAGATGTCATTTGAGATGTCATCAGTGATTTTACTGACCATGTCATGAATGATGTAATATGTGAGGCCATAAGCACTGCATTGCGGGGGCGCAAATTATAGTTAGCTAAAATGTTTATGGACAAATATGCCTTTACCACGCATGCAATTAAAATGAATTTCATAGTAAAGGCATGAATGGTAATGACATATTTGTTGTTAAAGTTTTAAAGGTAAGTACATGTATGTATTAAGGCCCTCATTTTGATGTTGGGTGGAATGCCACCGACAGGCTGTCAGTGGCAGTCCGCCCGACATCCATGCCATCGGTCCGACTACCGGATTACAATACCTTCTGTCGGAGCAATGATGTCAGAGGAAAGACTGCAGTCTCCGACAGGCTCAAGGAGCCCATCGGGGCAGCGGTCGGGCTCCTATCCTTACCATGAGGGCGGTGCCTGCACAGGCACCACCATAGGGATTAGGATGTGTTTTCCGACTGGCTTTAAAAATAAATAATAAGTAAACAGATGGAAATGTTAAACAAATAAATATCATAAAACCGGGAGCCCTAATCATAAATTATAAATGTATTACATTCTTTTTCTACATATGATATAAAGCTTGTACTGCTGATCTATGAAGATTCTCCTGCAGCAATCTTTATAGTGTAATTTGTTTCTTACCTGGTTGCCTCCTTGATTTTGACGCATGTAAACATTTTACAGGCCAAAGGAATCGGTGTAATCTCATTGAGCCTTTGTAAACTAGTTAGATCCTGTCCTAATGATCAAATTATGATGGGTCACCAATCGGAAAATTTCTCCAGTTTTGATTCCAACTTTTCATTTTCCTAATCATAATTCTCTTATGGTGACTAATCATAGAAGGATACATTCTGGCACCAATAGCAGAGTATTTGCCCAGACACAATCAAAGCACACCCACTTCTCAGATTGAAATAACGTTGACATCTCTTGATCATGACTCGCTGGTGCCCTAAGCACTGTCAATAATGACAGAAATATTTTTCTCTTTTTTGCCAATACTTAAGTTTAGTTTTTTGGAACATTGCTTGTCTGTTCACAAATTGATAAAATAGTTATTTTCCACACTACTTAATTTAAACTTTTTACTGTCTTCAAAATATGTGGTCCTTGGATCCCTTTTAGTTAAATGATTATCATTTGATTATCAAATAAGATGAAATATCTACCAGTGTCCATGGCTGCAGTGGTTTGGCAATGCTAATTTCAGTGAATGAATCTTGGTCCTCAGATAAGCTAACTTCCAGTTCTCTGTGTTTGAGGTATCACGTTGCATCTATTTCACTATACACAGAAATGTTTGATGTTGAGATTTAATACCTACATTCTTGCTGGAAGGGAGTATAACAATGATGTTTTGCAAGTCTTAGATAGCATCTCTTTAATTGTATGCGAATAGGAAGTCGTTTTTCTTTGTGGGGGATTTGAATGCTGAAGTATCAAATGAGACATGGGAGATATTTCAATCTCAAGAGATAGAGTTGGCTTGCAATATTCTCTCAGCTATGTCTCCAATAAATTCAAAAGCTGACAACCGTGGAAAACTCTTGTTGGACAAACATTAAGAGAACTGGGATGTTTAATTCTAAATAGGCATTTAGAAAATGATATCCCTACAAATGTACTGGGTTGAGTCCAACAAATCCTTCCATAATAGATTACGGAATTGGACCTTACGATTTATTTTAGTTTGTTCATGACCTTGAAGTTAATGTCTTCAAACACAGTGATGTCTGTTTTCTCTACTTAAATGTGTACATCACTACCAATGCTAGTTACACTTGTAATGTGAAAGAAGGTAAATTACAAACATAAACCACACATAACAGTTTGCATTTGTACCCTCAGTCCTATATTGGTTTGCATAATATGGTTCAGAATCACTAATATTCTACTACATCCTTCTCTCTCTAAGTGCCACCTGGTGATGGCATTGCAGACTATGAACCAACAATGGGCCTCTTTGTCATACACATTCAAATAAAGAGCTGAAATCCCTCTATAAGTCATATTATGAAATGAGGTGCTATCAAGTAAAAGTTATCCACAACTCTAAATATTTTATTCATATGCATCATAGGTTTTACCTTCGAATAAGAGTGAATCTCATAACATCTCTGACAAACAAATTGTGAAGATTCTGAAATAAAAAATAAAACACACTGTAGGATCTTGCTTGGCAAGATATGCAAGTAGCGGCTGAAGAAAGCAATTTGAGAAGATATTGACTTTTAATCGCTTAGAGCCTGATTATAAGTTTGGCGGTCCAATGGATCGCCAAACCCACGGTGGTGGTGCGACTACAGCCGCACCAGAAGTAAGACCGGCCTAGTATGAGTTGGAAGGTCCGACCGCCATGGGAGTGCTGCTACCACCAGGGATCCACGATCCCTGGCGGTCTTGCAGTGATCTGAGGCCCACAATATGCTTGCAGTGCCACTGTGGCTCCGCCAAGCATAGTAGGAGTTTCCTCACTGCCACAGCTTTCATGACGGTGAGCCCCCCATGAAAAGTGTGGCAGTGAGGAAACTAAGGGGGCCCTACAGGGCCCCCTGTTGCCTCAGGGGTATGGGGAGGCATGCAGTAGGGCACATGGTGTGCCACCCTGAATGTATGCACCCTCAGTTCTTGCATGGCATGAACTTAACAGCAAATAACAAACAGAGAGGGGTCCTGGGGAAGTTTATAAGACCAGCAAGGATTGAGTTCCCCAACCATACATGAACAAACAAAAGAAATCCTCAGTTCTGAGTACAAAAGCATGCAAGGAAAGAGACAGCAGAGATTATTTCTGGGTGCTTCTGGAGGAGTCCCTTAATTAGGACGAAATCCCATCACCCACCGAAGTGGCATGCTTCATCATCTGAGATTCTCCTCTTGACGGGGAAACCTAGCCCCGCCAAAGGCTACAACCTCCTCACTGTGAGGAGGGAGCTCAGGGATGTTTTTGTTCCTGCTCTGTAAAGGATATACTATATCCACCAGATGAGATGGCCCTAGAATGGTTAGGTAATAGGTGCAGTGCAGAGAAAACAAAATCTCAAAAAATGAGTGAAGTGATACTAAAACTAGCTACCAGGAGCGACAGGAACATTATTGATTCATTCCCAGTGCCAGGATTAAAAACAGAGCACCTGCAGTATGAAAATAATAACTGCATGTGACAAAAGAAACCAGGTCTACATGTTTCAGCCTGAACAACCCATACTGGTGTAACAGCTTTCATCAGGACCCTAAGGTAAGTGCTACTGCGAAAAATGCAAAGTGAATATGTAAAGGAAAAGTAAGAAGTACAACACCAGTAATCCCACTGTCGGGGTGCTCAATTTACTGGTCGTACCTGTGGAAAACAGAAGCAACAAGAAAAAATCAAGCATGTAAACGTCTCTTTAGCTAGTCAATGCAATGATGTGACCATCTGGGATATTGTCCTCATGCCTGGTCTACTGTATTAGTACAACAATCAGAATAAAGTAAAATCGTTGCTTACCCGTGGTTCAGGGATAAGAAGCCTCACCTCGACCTGGCCACAGCTCAGGGGAGAGGCACCGCTCTGTAAAAGGATGCCAATGTGTCAGAGATACATTCAGTAGTCAATGGGACTTAGCTCCGAGTATACACATTGTATGGAAAATACTGATCACATAGTAGACTTGAAGCACAAAGTGCTGGAAAAATGCTGACTGCCCACATACAAAGAGACCTGCCTAGAGTGAGGTCTCAAAGTTGTGGCGTAAGCACTATACACCATCTAATGTGTCTCAATAAAGTTTTGTTTATAAAAAAAATGAAGTAATTGAAGCAAATACTTTTTCGAAGGATAAGAAATAAGGGATGCTTCTGTTCTAAATAGAAATGTGTAGAAGCCCATGATGTTAAGGGCTTTAAGCATAAGGGCCAGCGTACAGTGATGACTTAACTATCAAAAGTGGCAAACCTGTTATAGCATGCACTCGCAGTGGCTTTGTTGTGTTACCTTTAAAAAGAAATACATTGAGTGAGCCCTTCTCACTCATAGTCATACATAAGGACAGGCTTCGTGCGTGGGGTCTCGAGACGCAACGCTCAGTGTATGGAAAGAGATTCTCCAGCAATGCACTATGCTAAGAGCAAAAGCGCTGGCAGTAAGAGAACGGGCGTCTGTCGTACCATAATACTGGTGACTTTGTTTAGAGAAAACATCTCAATTAATTAACAGTGATCTGAGTGGGCATAGGGACAAATTCCCGCCGTCGAGTACCTCTGGTTACAGCTACGAGACCGCCCGGGTCAGGTGAGTGATATCCCTTTCGAGATGGTTGCGCTATGACAGACGCCCATTCTTCTGCTGCCAGCACATTGTTTATTGCATTGTTTTTAACATAGTACACTGCGGCGAGGGATATCCCTTTTGAGACGGGTGCGAGACGACAGACGCCCGTTCTCGCGTTGTTTATAGCATTTGTTGTTAGCAGAGTCTCGTTTGATACACTGAGGCTAGCGACGCATAACACTGTACAGGACCGCATACTTGTAGTTTGTCCCTATGCCCACCAGTATGGGTCGTTCAGGCTGAAACATGTAGACCTGGTTTCTTTTGTCACATGCAGTTATTATTTTCATACTGCAGGTGCTCTGTTTTTAATCCTGGCACTGCGAATGAATCAATAAAGTTCCTGTCGTTCCTGGTAGCTAGTTTTAGTATCACTTCCCTCACTTTTTGGGATTTTGTTTTCTCTGCACTGCACCTATTACCTAACCATTCTAGAGCCTTCTCATCTGGTGGATATAGTATATCCTTTACAGAGCAGGAACAAAAACATCCCTGAGCTCCCTCCTCACAGTGAGGAGGTTGTAGCCCTTGGAGGGGATAGGTTTCCCCATCAAGAGGAGAATCCCAGATGATGAAGCATGCCACTTTGGTGGGTGATGGGATTTCGTCCTAATTAAGGGACTCCTCCAGAAGCACCCAGAAATAATCTCTGCTGTCTCTTTCCTTGCATGCTTTTGTACTCAGACCTGAGGATTTCTTTTGTTTGTTCATATATGGTTGGGGACTCAATCCTTGCTGGTCTTATAAACTTCCCCAGGACCCCCTCTCTGTTTGTTATTTGTTGTTCCTGAGCAGCCTCGGCTGCGGGTCCTTTCTCTAGTCCTTGAATTCAAGGATGCTTTAGCTCTCGCTCTTGAGTGGATCCTGCTCACATAGTTACCAACCAATATCTATTCTAATCATTATGACAGAAATACAAGGCTTGGCCTTTGATGAAGCCATGGTTCAGGGTATCTTGACAACACCTAGCATTATTGACACGGCCCAAAGTGGGTCAACGGCCCAAGGAGATGACTGGGGGAAACTCCTCATTCTCAAAAGAGCACACTCGCGCACACAGATACACGGCGCGATCATGACGGAATACCTACGTGGTAACTGTGCCGCCACAGGATTGATAGTGACGAATATGCCTAGACTCTTTCTTGATGATAAAGCATTTATGAAAGATTGGTCTCTCATAGCCTGGCGGTGTACGAGAGATTGGCTGATTTTAATAATCAGTACAGCCAAACGCATTGCGGACACAATCCTTCTGGAGATTCAAACACTCAAGGCACACATCAAATCGATCATCTCTGCGACTCTATATAAAAAGCAGTCAGAAGAAAATAACAAAACCAATAAAGAATTCGAGGACTCCATTCTTATGGCTGAAATAAATAAATTTTAAAAGGATCTGGCATGCTTTTCTTTTGAGAAGGTTTACCCTTATACCAGCGACAACTACTCTCCACCGGAATTTAGTCACAAGGACAAGAAACACGGTTCGAATTATTCAACCTCAGGAAGTGAGGACTGGTCAAGCGACTCCGACTCAGCTACCAACACTGAAGGACGGTCGAGGGGCAGAAGAAGAAACCAACAGGCCCAAGTCCATTGGAGTCCCCTGCCCTCCCCGAGTAACACGAGGAGCAAGACGAAACCAACTCGACAACCAGGGACAAGCAACGAAGCAGTTTAGTGGTTAACCTGAGCGACCATGTACTGACCCCGACGAACAAGCAGCACTCGATAGAGGCCTGGGATACGTTCCGACCTACAAGGGGGAATCCTTCCAAATCCACCAGGAGCTGTATCAATTTTTCTGGAAAATCCGGTTTCATTTTTTCTTTAGAGACAAGCGCAGCGACATCACGGAGGAGGGATTGTCCAACACTGGACTAAGAGACCGGTTGACCTTTAATCCGCCTGCTCATTTGGTTCTGGCGCAGGTGCTCACATTTGAAAAAGCGGTCTCAACTGAGGTCACCACCCTATGCAACACCAATAGGGGACATTTCCAGAACCTTCCTAACAAAGAACAGAAGGCTCTGCAAGCTCTGGCCAATGATGAAACAATCACGATCAAGCCAGCAGATAAAGGTGGGGCCATGGTCATTATGAATACAACAGCTTATCTGACCGAATGCCTGGCCAACTGGAAAACAGACGTTTCTACTGCCCCCTCAAAGTAGACCCAACGAAAAGACTGACCAAGGAAATAGCAAAACTCACAGAAGAAGGTAAAGGCAAAGGGTGGATTACACCCAAAGAGGCCATTTTTCTCACCACTTCACATCCAGTGACTCCTTATTTTTATGTATTGCCCAAAATACATAAGGCCCAAAGGCCCCCTCCGGGGCGGCCTATTATTTCTGGTATTGGGTCCCTTTTGGAGCCACTCTCTACTTTTGTGGACCACTTTCTCCGCCCCATGGTGCGTGAGATGCCCACCTATCTCCAGGACACCAAAGATGTTCTGAGGCTGCTAATGGATACTCCGTTCGATGTCACCACTGATTTTCTGGTGTCATTTGACATCGAGTCTTTGTATACGTGCATCCCTCAAGACGAAACTCTGGCTGCGGTACCCACCTTGCTTAACAACAGGGACCTGGATACCATCTCTCCAGTGCACTTCATTATGGAGTGCGCCAGAATAGCCATGAAAGAAAAAATTTCCGCTTCGAGGATACCCTAAATTTGCAGATATTAGGTACCTCTATGGGCAGCGTTTTAGCACCTAGCCTGGATAACTTGTATGTACATCTGTTTGAGCAGGACCACGTGTTGACAGAAGGCAACCCTTATAGGAGCAATATCCTCCTCTGAAAACGTTATATTGATGACGTGTTTGTCATCTGGAGGGGAGATTCGAATACCATCAATGGCTCAACAAGAGGAATGAATTCTTGAAATTCACAGTAGAATTCAGCAACGTCAGCTTGCCCTTTCTGGATATACTCATTTTCCCCGCGGGTGAGGGTCTCGTGACGGAACTGTACTGGAAGCCAATGGCTCGTAATTCCCTCCTGTCGTACAAAAGTTACCACCCTAGATCCCTCCGGGACAATCTGCCTTAAGGGCAGTTTCTACGTCTGAGAAGAAATTGTTCCTCTACGGAGAAATTCAATGAGCATGCACAAACTCTCTCTACCCAACTAAAGAGAAGGCACTATCCGGTCAAACTAATCCGACGCTCCCTCAAGAGAGCTTTGAATAGCAACAGAGAAGCACTAACTGAACTTGCCCCGCAAAAAGAAGAGGTCTCTAGGATCACGTGCGTTAATACGTACTGTACTTACTCCAATCAGATCCAAAGGAGCATAAGAAAGAATTGGAAAATCCTCAAGATTGGCAACACTCCGATCCCGGAACCTCTGTTTGCCTTCAACAGGAGCACCAATCTTAGAGACAAATTGGTCTACACAAGACCTAGGAGCAGCCAAAACCGTGATCAAGGCACGCTATGGGGACTGCCAGCAATTAAAGGACACTTTCCCTGTTGAGCCTGTGCAGTGTGCCCGCAAACCAAACACACCACTTCGATCGATATAGGAACAGACAGAACTTGGAGGCTTGTGCGCCATCCCAACTGTAACAGCGAGAGGCTCATATACTTGGTGACATGCCCATGTGGACATCAGTATGTGGGCATGACCACGCGCAAGATAAAAACCAGAATCATGGAACATAAAAGTACCATCCGTTGCAAGAGACAAGCAACCAAACTCACCAACCACTTTCTTGAAAAAAATCATACTGCAGACGAACTGAGGTGGACGGTACTAGAACAACCACACATCCCCACTCACATTTCTGATATAGCCAGGTACCTATTTATTAGGGAACAGAGATGGGTCCACAGACTGCATAGTGACAGCAGAGGGCTAAACCATGACATTCCATGGACTGCACTCTAGAGACTCCATGGACACACATAATACAAGGTGTATGTTCCCTCCTGCAAACCTACTAACTAATTAGTAAGATCTCTGACATTAGCCTCG
This sequence comes from Calotriton arnoldi, assembly GCA_963921515.1. Taxonomy (NCBI): domain Eukaryota; kingdom Metazoa; phylum Chordata; class Amphibia; order Caudata; family Salamandridae; genus Calotriton; species Calotriton arnoldi. The sequence goes on along the minus strand of CAWUFW010000516.1, from coordinate 2,552,996 downwards.
GACAGAGTCTTCTGAGAGGGGGTGTCTTTCCCCCTCCCGTTGCCTGTGCTTTTTAGACGTTAATATTCTTTACAGGTTGAACATATTGAGCCTCACATTACTTAGATGGATGTTTTGGGTGCCTTGTCAGGTGAGACCATTGACTGCACATCCACAATTTGATGATGGGTTGCAGTAATTTCACATGACTTGGACGCACCAATTTTGCCGTGGGTGCCTTGTTTATAACCATTGAATTCCATCGTGGGCACTGACATCTCTTTTTAACTACACTTTGCACTCCTAGCCGTAAGGAAGGGATGGTTCACAGATCGGATAGGCCACAGCATTAAAAAGACCCAATCGATTCTAGATATCTTTAATACAGCGTACCCTCACTGTGCACTCTGAATACAGCCTGCCAGAAGGTCTGGTATCAGACGGCACCGTGAATTATAGAGCCCCATGACATGGTACTTTATCATTTTCCACCCGTAATATTTACGGCTTTCTGTGGAACCACTTGTCCCATCATGCTTAGCGGCTGCTTCATGACGCACGTTACGCGCCAAGCCGATTTAACTCAGAGCTCTCCCGCCGTCGAGTACCTCCGGTTACAGCTACGAGACCGCCCGGGGTACCGACGGTCAGGTGAGTGAGATCTCTTTCGAGATGGTTGCGCTATGACAGACGCCCATTCTTCTGCTGCCAGCGCGTAGTTTATTGCATTGTTTTTAACATAGTACACTGCGGCGAGGGATATCCCTTTTGAGACGGGTGCAAGACGACAGACGCCCCAGAGTCTCGTTTGAGACACTGAGGCTAGCGACGCATAACACTGTACAGGACCGCATACTTGTAGTTTGTCCCTATGCCCACTCAGATCACTGTTAATTAATTGAGATGTTTTCTCCAAACGGAGTCACCAGTACTATGGTACGACAGACGCCCGTTCTCTTACTGCCAGCGCTTTTGCTCTTAGCATAGCGCATTGTTGGAGAATCTCTTTCCATACACTGAGTGTTGCGTCTCGAGACCCCACGCACGAAGCCTGTCCTTATGTATGACTATGAGTGAGAAGGGCTCACTCAATGTTTTTCTTTTTAGAGGTAACACAACAAAGCCACTGCAAGTGCATGCGATAACAGGTTCACCACTTTTGATAGTTGAGTCATCACTGTACGCTGGCCCTTATGCTTAAAGCCCTTAACATCATGGGCTTCTACACATTTCCATTTAGAACAGAAGCATCCCATATTTCTTATCCTTAGAAAAAGTATTAGCTTCAGTTACTTCATTTTTTTATAAACAAAACTTTATTGAGACACATTAGATGGTGTATAGTGCTTACGCCACAACTTTGAGACCTCACTCTAGGCAGGTCTCTTTGTATGTGGGCAGTCAGCATTTTTCCAGCACTTTGTGCTTCAAGTCTACTATGTGATCAGTATTTTCCATACAATGTGTATACTAGGAGCTGTGTCCCATTGACTACTGAATGTATCTCTGGCACATTGGCATCCTTTTACAGAGCGGTGCCTCTCCCCTGAGCTGTGGCCAGGTCGAGGTGAGGCTTCTTATCCATGAACCATGGGGAAGCAACGATTTTACTTTATTCTGATTGTTGTACTAATACAGTAGACCAGGCATGAGGACAATATCCCAGATGGTCACATCATTGCATTAACTAGCTAAAGAGACGTTTACATGCTTAATTTTGTCTTGTTGCTTCTGTTTTCCACAGGTACGACCAGTAAATCGAGCACCCCGACAGTGGGATTACTGGTGTTGTATTTCTTACTTTTCCTTTACATATTCACTTTGCATTTATCGCAGTAGCACTTACCTTAGGGTCCTGACGAAAGCCGTGACACCAGTATGGGTCGTTCAGACTGAAACATGTAGACCTGGTTTCTTTTGTCACATGCAGTTTTATTTTCATACTGCAGGTGCTCTGTTTTATTCCTGGCACTGGGAACAAATCAATAAAGTTCCTGTCGCTCCTGGTAGCTAGTTTTAGTATCACTTCCCTCACTTTTTGAGATTTTGTTTTCTCTGCACTGCGCCTATTACCTAACCATTCTAGGGCCTTCTCATCTGGTGGATATAGTATATCCTTTACAGAGCAGGAACAAAAGCATCCCTGAGCTCCCTCCTCACAGTGAGGAGGTTGTAGCCCTTGGCGGGCCTAGGTTTCCCCGTCAAGAGGAGAATCCCAGATGATGAAGCATGCCACTTCGGTGGGTGATGGAATTTTGTCCTAATTAAGGGACTCCTCCAGAAGCACCCAGAAATAATCTCTGCTGTCTCTTTCCTTGCATGCTTTTGTACTCAGAACTGAGGATTTCTTTTGTTTGTTCATGAACTTAACAGTCCATACCATGCAGGAACTTTACTTGGTGTTCCCAGTGAGGTGCCTTTCCAAGGCTCCACCCACCAGACGAGGAGAAAACTCCTAATCTGGTGGGCGGCAAACAAGTTTGGTGGTGTGGGAGCAGGGCGCTGGTGTGGCAGCCCGCTCCGACGCTGCCAAACATGTAAGCAGGTCCTTAATCTTAAAGCATCTGGAATACTCCTGAACCAAATGTCCATTCCCGAAAATGTTTGTATACAATATGTTATGGATTTGTATGCTGCAAGCATATAATCCACAATCATTTTCTCTGACACACATACATTTACAACTAACTTTCCTGCTCCTGCAACAACCAGATTGTCAAGTACATCTCCTCAGCTAGATTATCCAACACAAGGTGGCCACTCCAAATCCCCATAGGTGTAATGAAAAAAACTGCAACTTCGTACACCAACCAGACCACAGGGAACTCATCGCAAACCTGCCCATCATCAATCAAAACAATCGCCTGGCTGAATGGAAGATCCTCAACAGGAAGGAAACAGCTCCAATCGTGTAGACCATCCACCTTGGGAGCCCCAATGGATCCATGCCCCCACCACATCTAAAACCACGGCATATCTCCAATCAGCACAGCACTCACCCACATACTAAACACCTCAATCACCTCTGCCCCCTTTCCCGGAAGCCTGGAAGCATGCAGCTGTCAATGCCCTCCTCAAGAAACATTCAGCCGACCCACGCCATCTGGCGAACTTCCGTCCTATCTCTTCTTCTCTACCCAGCTAAAGTGATTGAAAGGGGGAAACAGTCTTCACAATGTGACATTTACCAAGCAAATCCTTTACCACACAGGTCTTTATCATGCATATGCCTTTACCACACATGCCTTTGCAACAAAAGAGTAAGTATATTTTAGATAAGTGTATAAGTGTGTGTGTATATGTATGGTAGGGATTAGGATAAGGGTGTTTTATGGTTTAGGGGTAGGTAAGGTTATAGGGTGGTAAGGGCATTTTTATGTTTTAGAGGTGGGTATGGGTATTGGGTGGTAAGGGTGTTTTATACAGTCACACCACAACCCCTCACTCAAACTCCCCTGGCATAAACTGGACCAGGCGGCTTTCTTTGCAGCCTTGAGCACTCAGCCTCCAGAAAAGTCCGCATTTATAGAAGAGGCCGATGTGCTCTTTCAGGGGTGTGTTAACCAAGCTTTGGACACCTGTATCCCGTTCAAACTCACACACTCTAAAAGCGCACGGGCTAACGTCTGGTTTAATGAGTCTCTCACCCTAGCCAGGAAGAACTGCAAGGTCCTGGAGCGAGCCTGGAGGCGATTCTATGACCCTCAGGCTAAAACGCAGTATAGAAGTGCGATCAAGGCTTATCACAAATTGGTCCGCAAGATTAGGGCTGCACACTACTCTAACCTGATCACCACAAGTAAGAATCCCACTAAAACCATATTCTCTCTTTTGAAGGACCTGGTCAAACCTCCCTCTGCTTCGGGCAGTATCATATCCTCTAGTCTGCAATGCAAAGTGTTGGCCAAATTCTTTCTGGAGAAGGTGGAACTCATCTACAGTAGCTTTCACCTGGGTGACACCTCCAGTGGCAAGGGGAAGACCGTGTCTGCGGGCCCTGAGACCTACTCTCTTGCCTCGCTCCCTTCTATTTCTTCTAAAGCCATGGAAGCACTGTTTGTCAAAGTAAAATCAGGGTCTCCAGGTGACCCTATGAGACCTGACGCTTTTAGAAAATTCCAACAGTGTCTCCTGCCTGAGTGCTTGGAGCTGATTAATCTATCCCTATCCTCGGCGGTAGTCCCTAAGTCCTGGAAACACACCAAAGTGGTCCCCCTACTGAAAAATCCAACACTAGATGTGTCCAAGCCGGAAAACTTCCGACCGATCTTGCTGCTTCCGTTCCTATCTAAAATCATGGAATCACATGTTAATTCGATCCTAACCCATTACTTGGAAGTAAACTCAATACTAGACACATCCCAAAATGGGTTTCGACCTCGGCATAGTACCGAGTCCGCTTTGCTGGACGGTCATAGATCAGCTGCGGTCCGCCTCGGATGCCGGCAGAACTACAGCGTTAGTTCTGCTGGATCTGAGTGCGGCCTTTGACACGGTCTCCCACAAAATCCTGCTCCATCGCCTGGAGGAGATCGGGGTCAACAATAAAGCCCTTTCTTGGTTCTCGTCTTTTTTGGACGATCGGACATTCCAAGTAACTGCCCCTCCTTTCTCCTCCCGCACTCACCCATTATGCTGTGGTGTTCCCCAGGGGTCAGCATTGAGCCCTACCTTATTTAATGTCTACGTGAGACCATTGGCGTTGATGGCCAAAGCCCGGGGCATCTCCCTATTGTCATACGCAGATGACACCCAGCTGGTGATCACCTTTTCCAACAATTCCAGCCAGGACGCGGAAAAATTCAAAGAAGATTTAATGGCCATCTCGGAGTGGATGACTGCTAATTATTTGCAGCTAAATTCAGCCAAATCCGAGATCCTTCTGGTAGGCAGGGACTCCCATCTCTGGGGCAATGAATGGTGGCCTCCTGCTCTTGGAGTGCCCCCCATACCCAAACCTGTGGTGAAGAACTTGGGTATTATGATGGATAAAGAACTCACTTTTGAGGTGCATACCAAATCTGTGGCTGGGAAATGTTTCGGACTGCTGCGAGGTCTAAAGCCTATACTTGGTTTTTTTGATTCTCAAACTCGTCAGCAGATTATCCAAGCCTCCATCCTGGCCAAATTGGACTATTGTAACGTGTTACTTCTGGGTTACAATAAATCTGTGATCAAAAGATTGCAGCGTGTTCAGAACGCTGCGGCCCGCGCTATCTTTGCCCTCCCTAAACACTGTCATGTTTCCAACCTCCGCTACCGCCTGCACTGGCTACCCCTTGAACAAAGAGTTCATTTCAAAAAGCTCTGTATCACTCATAAGATTCTCTCAGGCACCGGCCCAGGAAACTTGAGTGATCTATGCTCCTATTATGTACCCACACGAGTGCTGCGCTCTACAGACCTGCTCCTTGCCAGAATCCCACGAATTCGGAGGGTCAGATCGGGTGGTCGATCTTTTAAGCGGTTGGCTCCCGCCTTATGGAACTCCCTCCCTCTACATATTTGCAGCCACCCTGATCACCTGACCTTCAGAAGGCTGGTGAAGACTTGGCTTTTCTCCCACTGCTAATTCTCGCTTTGCCTCCCCACTCAGTGTTCTACTTCAGCACTGGGACGCCTCCATGCTGGGGCAGCCATGCGCTATACAAATATTTTAACATAACATTTTTAACATAACATTTAGTTGAGGGGTGGGTAAGGGTATTGGGTAGCAGGGGCGTTTTCAGGCTTTAGGGGTGGGTAACGGTATTGGGTGGTAAAGGTGTTTTTAGGGTTTAGGGATAGGTAGGGGTATGGGGTGGTAAGAGTTCTTTTTGGGTTATGGGAGGGTAAGGGTATTGCATAGGAAGGGTATTTGTAGGGTTTAGGGGTGGGTAAGGGTATTGGGTGGTAAGGATATTTTTAGGGTGTAGGAGTGGTTAAGGGTATTGAGTGGTGAGGGTGTTTTTAGGGTTTAGGGGTGGGTAAGGGTACTGGGTGACAAGGGTATTTTTAGGGATAAGGGGACCACAACATAGGAAGTAGGAGGACCTCTGCCAGAGAGATGAGGAAGACCAATCCCACAAGGACCATTACTTAGAGGACCATGATAGAGGGGACCAGTGTCAGATTGACAAGAACAAGGTGGACCTGCCAAACCAGGAGACCTGGAGAACTAGTAGGACTAGAATGGGGCAGGAGGACCGGGGGCCTGGGAGGCTAGGGAAACCAAGGTCAGGGGTACCAGCACCAGAAGATCGATATATGAGGACCAAACAAAGAAGTGTCCAAACTAAGGCCAGGACTACATCGACTAGGAGAACCAGGACTTGAAGGACTAGCAAGGACTAGCGACAGGCAAACCAGGGGAACAGTTAAATCAGGGCGGCAGGACCAGGAGGACTGATGGATGAGAATTAGGGCAAGGGGAGTGAAAATGTCCAGGACCAGGAGCCTGTGAAACAGGAGACCCAGGATACAGAGGACTAAGTACAGGAATACATGGGAATAATGATCAGACAGACCAGGAAGTAAAGGGTAGTAAGTTCTAAGGTTAGCTGTAGAACTATGTGGCCAAGGAGGGCTATGGTCAGGAGGACCAGGACCAGATTGAAGAGGACTACGACAATCAGGACATGTAAGACAATGGCCAGTAGTATGAGGAAACGAGAATAAGCAGGACAGGGACTAGGGAGACCAAGGGGACGCATACCGAGGGCACCCAGAAGACCAGAGCAAGGATGTCTAGCCGAACTAAAAGGATCATGACCATGCCAAGGACAGGAGGGCCATGATGATTAGTACCTAGGGGACCAGGACTCGGAAGACCAAGTGGGGGAGGGCAAGGGGACTGGACAGTGGTGGCCAGGAGGACCAGGAACAAAATTACCAGGCTCAGAGGAACCGAAAAATTAGAACCTGGATTAAGAGGGCCATAATCAATGGCTGCAGTACCAATAGGACTAAAGGGATGAGCCAGGAGCAGGACCAAGAAGGCCAGTGTCAGGAAGGACTGCAAACAGGAGCACCAGTTTCAGGAAACCAGTACTAGGGTGGCCAGTACTAGCTAGACCAGGGCCAGGATGAGAATTAGGAGGGCCAAATCAGCAAAGAAAAGGAGGACTTGGAACAGGACTAATAGGAGGACCTACACTTAAAGGCACAGAAGGACCTAGAAGAGAAGGAAAAAGCTCGGGAGCAGTAGAACATCTATGTGAGTTTAGGCCATTCCTTTAGTAAATGGGTCTTATTCATGCTTCTTATGCTGCCGACCCTTAGATGGAAACAGCCTTTACAATGAAGCTAAAACCCTGCATGTCTTTACCATGCAGGCTTTACCACATATGCGACAGTACCAGGCATGTCATTACCACACAAGTCTTTACAACAATAAGATGGACAAAAATGTATTTTTTGTCCATCTTATTGGCATTTATCCATAGTTATTTTGTGTTTTGAGAATAAATGAAGTGGTTAAATGGTAGGCTTCTGCATTTATTTTACTGATTAACTTGAACTCATACGTTGATGCCTGTCGCATTTTAGCAAATTAAGCAGCCAAATGCAACAAAATACTACACCCACAGGTAAATATCAGCGTTATAATACAAATCGATGTTAAGCTACGTCTGTATTTAAGGAAATTTCCTATTTTTTATATCCTTATGCTATCTGCTTAGTTGTTGACCTCGAATTCATGAAGGACAGCTTGGAGAGTCACTCATAAGAAGTACAATTTATTGTATTTTTACACTTTTAAAAATAAATACAGACAGGAAACACTTTGTTTTCTGTCTGTATTTATCTGTAAAAGTAAATAAAAATGGAAAACTGGGAGCCTTATTTATGATCTATTTAAAGCAGTGATATCATCAGGGAAGATGTTAGATAAATCAAGGGTAGTTTGTAAGAAGTTGCTGGATTGTTTTTTTCACAAGCGCAAAGAGCTGGTCTGACAGATCATTCTAAAACATGGGCGGTGGATTCAAATTTGAGGAAAATCAGTCCAGCATAAAAGGATAGGCATAGGGATTGTGCTCCTGTGAAGATAGTTTTGGTCTAATACCTGCTATCTTTGAGATGGTAGGAAAAAACGTTTGAGTTCTTTAGACATAACATTTTTACCCCACTTCCTTCCCTCCATTACTTCCATTAGTATATGCCTCAGATCAGGATTCAGTAAATAAAGAAGAAAGAGCTCAGTTTATAATCTCAGAGATAATGTCTAGGAGAGAGTTTATTGCATGGTTTAATAATAGTTAATTGTCTAGGAGTGCCTAGGTTTTGTTTTGGTTGTGGAACAACAAAAGATCCCAGGTTTTCACACTTGGATAGATCTGTGGTTCATTGGTCATGATCAAGAGACTGAGGAGATCCTTTTAGTGGGAGACAGAGTAAAATTTGTTTGAAATTAAGATCCTGTGATTTTCTTTTATTATTCTCAGTAATTGGGATACTCTTAATAACACCTGTAAAAATAGTGAGAGTATGTCTTGTGCTCAGGATTGCTTTCCGAATGATCTTAAACTAGAGTTTAGAATAATTTGGATAGCATGCTTACAGTGAAAAGAGGATGATCTTCAGGGGTAGCGACTGAATGCAAGGAGTTTGAGAGTAGTCAACTCCCCCCAAACTGAATCATCTTCCATTAGTAGGGTGTGGTGGATAATAATATTCCTGTTCTAATAAAGGCAAATGATATATAATTGTAGCAAGTCTTTCAATGTGCTCATTTGACTTCCACTGTCAGTTCCAGCTGGATTAGAGGTGCAAGAGGGCATAAAGTTTGGAACTTGCAACAGGGGGGTTGGGAATTCTGTATTCAATGACAGAGGTCTCTGCTTAACAGTCAGGAGAATAAACGGAGGGAGTATTAGGGATTCAGCTGCTGGTTGCATATTGAACCACTGTAGGAACTGATAGTGCATCCTTTACCGGGAACATAAGAGGTTTGAACTAATTTGTACTTGGAGAATTGTGGGGCTTTATGAGAGTAAGCTTGAGTGTATTATATTAGACTGACTTAGTCTATCCCACCTTTTTTTCCCAAACATAATTGAAGTCTCATGAGTATGTGATAATCCTGATTCAGCTAATGTTTCTTTATGAGACACTGAGAAAGAGATGGATGGTTTCGGAGAGATCCTTATAAAAAATCTGCTATTGACTTCTCTTTCTTCAAACTGAAGACTGATGGGACCAATTCAGACTTATGCTCCAGTGAAATAATGATTGATGATATAGCAATATCTTATACTTGTGCTGAAAGAGGTCAGCATTACATTTTATTGTCCTATTTCTTACGCATGTATCTAAGAACAGATTGCCTGGGTCTTCAGAAGAATTTCAGAGCTTTCAACCACATCAGTCATTTTCCACTGAGTGGTTAACAACAAAAATACTAAAATGCAACATTTCAGTCACTTCCAACCAGAGCTGCTCAAGAATAATGTGTGGAAATGATAGAGAAGTCGAGAGCATAGTTGTGTTCATTAAAATGAATGGATGACTTATTGTCCAAGTAAAAAGGCTTGGCTTACCTCCTCCCTCAAATTTGCCCCTTCTTACTTTTTCACTCTTAGCCCTCTTCCCTCTTGCCTGCTCATTTTACATTTCTTTCTCTAGGGCTGGCAAAAATTAGTAGATAATCCTGGGTTCCAAGAGCAATAGCACAGACTTTGTTCTCCAAGAACAGATCTTCTTTCCTTCAGAAATCTGTTACCAAAAACAAATGCAAGGAAGCCCACTGAAGCAGCTAGGCTGCTGCAGGGCATAACTTTGTCAAAAAGGTTAGGGTGCTTCAGTCTGAGATTTCCCAACGAGCAACAAGTTGTGCCCAATCAAAAAGCATAAAGTGGGTCACTGTGTGGTGGTAATGGACAGCGTGAAGGACATTCGTTTTCAGCTATTTGGATAAGTAAAGCCAGTCAGTGTAGGGAGTCTGTGAGATAATCTCCACAAACTTGTCAATGGTAGTCCAATTCCTCCTCACAGCAAAGTAGGGCAGATAGGCCAAGGAATGCAAGCTAGCCTAAGCCCATGCCTAACAACAGCAGATAAGACTTAGGATAAGTCTCAGTGAGAGCAGGCCTTTTACCAGATCCAGCAGCGAGCCACGGTTGCAAGAAAACAGGAATTGGGGACGGTAGACTAGTTGATAACTGCAAAATAGTGGAAAATACTGCAAATTACCTAACAGTGTGTAATGACAGAAGTGAAGGAACCTAAAACTCCAGGAAACAAAGGTTTGAAACTACCTGGGCCAGAAAGCCGTTGTACACTACTGTGATTCATACATTACAAAACCAGTGATCCTTATTTCGTTCTCCCTTTAATAGAAAATATAGAAATGTTATCCCAAATTGAAAGATTGGAGATTATGTGTGTGGGTTCGTGTGCTGCAGGACACTGCAATGTGTTTTGTTCTACTGAGGTGTACAATTGCCCATTTCTCAGCTCTAAGTTATATTTTTAGCTACCTTTCCTAATTATGTGGCTTTGATGGCATCCTAAGTGTTTGAAGATGTAGTTGGATGCTATAGGTTTCATGTAATTTTTTCACAAAGGCAATGTCGATTAATGATAGAATATCATTTGTAGTTATAACTTGAAATTATAGAGGGGGCAAATATTTAGACAACTGTATGACGTTGAGCTGTATTGTGCATATTATGGTGACAGGATTTGTGTACTTAGTATAACATGATGTGTTATAGCGGCCTGGGTTTTATGCATCACTGATCTAGCACACAATGAACCACCTTGATTACTTTTAGCTGATTATCTCAGAAGTTGTCACTTCAACCACTGGCATGTGACAGCACACCACAATGAGATCACTTGAAGGGAGATAAAGATAGATACAGTAGATGGAACCAGGCTGAGGCAGGGAGGGAATGGGAGACACCGAATCCAAGTCATCACCCACATCACCACCTCCTGCGCAGCAGATAATAAAGGGCCTTTAGGTAGACACAAAAAGAATTGATCAAATGGGGGCAAAGGTTGTACAAGGATATCTGTAACAAACACATTTACGGACTAAGCTACCTTAAGTAGACTACAAATGTGAGAGCAAGCTGCAATGTTCTGGTGCTGGTACATTAACCACCCAAGCTACTTTAAGAATACTGAAACTGTGACCTTTGTGTAGGAGAGTAGGATCTGCTTCACATGGGTACCCCCACTTTTGGCTGATGCTTCACTGTTTTTCGACTTTAGTCTGGCTGGGGCCCTGCTAATCAGAACCCCAGCCTAGCTGCTTCCTCTCTAAAATGGTTTCCATGTGTCTTAGGCACATCTCTGATTGGAATCTGGAGTGCCCTTATAAGTCCCTAGTATATGGTATACTATGTACCCAGGGCATAGGTACCTCAGAGGCCTGCCAGGGGCTGAAGCATGTATTATGCCACCCCTGGAAGGCCAGCCAAAATGACACCACAGGTCTGCTACTGCAGCCTGGGTAAGGTGGTGCATGCACCCCTTACTGTGATATAGGTTACCTATATCACTGCATATGCACACATATAAACCTATAAGTCACTCCTATGGCAGGCCTTATCAATCCTGAAGGCAGAGTGCTTGGTTCTTATGTGAGAGGGTGCCCCTGCATGAGCAGAGCCGCTCTGCAGCGGTCGGAGACCCTTCTCTGATGCTGTTTGTAGTGCAGCCGGACCATATACTCTTAAGTGCATTATATCCTCGCGGTAGAATGCTAACTTTGGACTGGCTGCACCAAAACATGTCGTGTTTGGTGTCAAACATCTTGGAATACTACCCCCTGCCAGTTCTGGCGGCGGGGTAGCATTCCACCCTTCTAGAGGGAGAGACATGTACCCACCGGCATACCCGGTAACTTCTTTCCAGAGCCCTGGCATCACAAAATGGATGCCGCTGCCACAGACACTGGTCTGGCCTCCTGCTGCTGACTGAAACTCCGGCAGGGGAGGCCTGGACAATTGGTTTCCTGTCCCAGGGAGGTGTAACCACCTCCCCAGACAGGATAATGTGTATTGGGGCTGGGTGGGAGCACTCTCTGGTGCTTTGAAGTCCTGCACTGGGGGCACATTTGGTGTCCCTGTGCATACCCCAGTTCAAACCGGCTCAGGGGCTTCCAGCCCCTGCTCTGGTGCGAAACTGGACAAAGGGAAAGGGGTGTAACCACCCCTCTGCCCTGACCCTCCCATAGGTGGGTCCCCAGAGTATGTCCAACCCCCTAACTTGGTATAAGTATGGGACCCCAGTCCTTAGGACTTTAGATTTACCTGGACGAAACTCTGATACAGAATCCGGGACCTTCGACGCTCTACTTCAAGATTAGAGGACTGAAGAATCTCCCTTGGGGTCAAGGAGTGACTCCCCTGCTTGGCAGGCACCTAAGAAGCAATTGTCCGGTCTGCATCGCTGAAGCTCCCGCCGGACGCCGAAGTCTTTGCATCACCAGAGGTAGATTTCCAGACTTCCCCGAGGCTGCCCTGAGTCCCCAGCAAAGCTGAGGCCCGTAGCTGTCGTGGGTAACGTGGAACCGTGACCCCTGGACACCAAGTACTTTTGCAAGTGCATCCTCTTCTGGGTCTCCCACGAAGTTGTGCTTTGGGCTCCGAGTAGCCCTCACCTCCAGCACCGACTGCACCGAAGATCACTGGCCTCCACTCCACGAGTGTCCTGTGAGCCAGCTCCAAGTGTGTCCACTTGAGGCTCCTTCGCGGTCGCTAGTCCGTTGGCTAGTGGGCCCTCCCGAAGGCAACTCTTCTTTTGCTTGGGCTTCCCTGGTTGCTCCAGACGTGCCCTGACTTACCCTCGCTGGGTGAGTCCCTCAGACCTTGCTGGTCTGTACCACCGTCCTTCTTCTATTTCCACAAGACTTGCCGTTGCCAAGGCTTGTTGGGTCCAATCCAGTCGCCGACACCCCTGCAATCGACAGACGTCGTGGGACAGCTCGAATCCAGCTCCTGGTTGTCGTCGACACCTCCTGGACCTCGTGGCTGAAGAGTCAAGACAACCGTCAACCTACCTGAAGCACCCGACATCGGTGGGCATCTGCTCATCGCCTTCCTGGTCACTGGCTAGTGACCCAGACTCTGTCCCCTCTGCTTTCAGGTCCTTCAGATCTTCAATCCACCTTTGGATCCACCCGAACACTTTCGACTTGGTCGCCAGCAGCACTGTGCAGCAGATCGCCATTGAAAACGACGACGAAACCCGACCCCGAAAGACACCTATGCACCCGGCTTCCCTGGGTGAGGTAACTCGAGTACTCCGGTGCTCCCGTGGGTATAGACTCTAGAACAACCTAGTTCTAAAGGGGTTTGCTCCAAGTCCTCCTCTAAGTGTCCCTTTTCTTTAAAACTCCAACCGTGACATTCCCCATAGAAGTCAACGGCGGCTCGCAGCTGTGTTCTCACACTGCACGCGTCCCCCGTGGGTCCCCTGTGCCACTACCTTGGGTGGTTCCTTGAGGGCCAAGCACTTCTACAGGCTCTAGGCCTTGTGTCTAGCTCAGTCGTGGTTCTTATACCACTTTATTGGTATATGGTTTGGTACGCCCCTAGGGCTCAAACGTGTATTTGTGCTATTACTGTTGATAACTGACTTGTAACTTATGTACTTCGAACTCTAGCCTCATAAAGAGACTAGAGGGGTGTGTTTAAGACTAAATACATATTTTAAATATATACCTGGTGTGGTCCTCTTTCATTTGGTCACTCAAGAGATTATAGACTGGTAAAACAAGCTGCTTTACATTCCTTCAAGACTTAGCCTGAAGGCTGCTCTCCATAGCTACCACTAGGATAGCTTTCAATAAAGGTTGTCTTTAACCTATCTCCAATAAGGGGTTGTTTGGACTGGTGCAAGGTGCCCACTATAATTAGTGGACAGCATATACCAGGCCAACTTCTCACATTGGTGTGCAGCGTGTGGGATTCCAGCTTGCTATTGTTTTACCAGATAATCTCAATTGAATTGATCAACTGAAAACCACTAAGGGTACCTTAGGTACATATAAATCAAGCTTAGGATACAGTAAGTTCTACTGAACTTGGAGTTGTGTGTAAGGGATAGCACACCCTTTCTACAACTCAAGAGAGTTTAGTAGGCCACACTAGAGTAGGTAGTGCATACACCACACCTCACTAGTAATGTCTTCAAAGCCAGGACCCAGTGAGTCCTTGCCAGAAGCCAGTGGGCTTCTTCCCTCCAAGTATGATAATCTCCCATTCTTGGAATTGAGAGCATTGTGCAATACTAGGAAGCTGAAGACAGGCAAAAGTGCCAGCACCCAACACCTCAGAGAGGTGCTTCTGTCAGATGATCTCAGCAGACCCCTAGGGTCTGAAGGGGTAGGCAGAGAGGGTGGGGCAGAAGATGAGGAGGGGACCAGGGGTGAAATCACCCAGGCCCCCCTCTGAAACTGGCCAGGAAGGTGACAATGACCTTGACCTGGAAAACCCAGCTATTCCTGTGGAAGAAGAGGAGGATCAGAATGACCTCACCTTTGTCCCAGCAGGAAGAGTTGTTAGTGTGCCCAGAAGGGCTCGATCTCCTTCTCAGGAGTCTAACCACTCTGACACCTCAATAGGGACCTCTGTCTCTTCTCATAGGAGAGAATCCTCTCATGAGAGGAGAAAGAGACTGCTTCAGTATGAACAAGCCCAGCTTGAGCTCAGAAAACAGCAGTTGGCTATAGACAGGGAGTCCCTAGATCTCTATAGACAGAGAAAAAAGATGGGACTAGAGTCCCATGGTGGCAGCAATTTCCCCAGAGATAGGGAAAGGTCTTATGACCATAGAAACCTGAGCAAGATTGTCCCTCCCTACCAGAGTGGGGATGACATCCACAAATGGATAACTGCACTGGAGAGGGCCTGTAAAGTACAGAGGGTCCCTCAGGAGCAGTGGGCAGCAATCTTGTGGCTCTCCTTTGCAGACAAAGGTAGAGATAAGCTCCTCATTGTTAGAGAGGAGGATGCTGATAATTACAAAGTCTTGAAGAGTGCTCTGATTGATGGGTTTGGCCTAACAACTGAACAATACAGGTTAAAGTTCAGAGATACCCAAAAAGCACAGACTCAAGACTGGGTGGACTATGTGGATTGTTCTGCTAAGGCTCTGGAAGGTTGGTTATTGGGCAGTAAGGTATGTGACTTCACAGGATTGTACAATCTTATCATGAGGGAGCAGATTCTTAATAACTGTCAAAATCAGCTGTTGCATCAGTACCTGGTGGTCTCTGATCTGACCTCTCCCCAAGAATTGGGAAAGAAGGCAGACAAATGGGTCAGAACCAGGGTGAGGCAGAAGGTACAGAACCAAGGTGGTGACCCAAAGAAGCAAGATTCTAAGAACTCTGATAAGAGTGGGGAGAAGGGTAAAGACCAGAAGTCTTCACAAGGCCCCCAAAAATCTTCTTCAGGTGGGGATTCACAGTCTAACAAGGGAAAAGGCCAAAAGAAACCATGGTGCAAAGTCTGTAAGCAAAAGACACACTGGACCAGTGATTGCACCAAGTCCAAAGACTCTATTCCAGCCCCCACCAATGCCCCTAAGGCACCTGTTCCCCCTAGTGCAGTTACAGTTGGTGGTGGGAGTACACAGGCCAAGGGTTTAGTAGGGTTGACCCTGGGTAAGGAGATGAGCTCTGACCTAGTCAGAGAACTCACTCAGGCTGTCCTAGTCTGTGATGGAGGCATGGATGTGACCTCCTCTGTGAGTCCCAGTAATCTGGGCAAGTACAGACAACAGCCCTTAATCAATGGAAAAGAGGCTTTGGCATTTAGGGACACAGGGGCAAGTGTCACCATGGTGACACAAGACCTTGTGGATCCTGGGCAGATTATACTTGGTGAAATGTACCAAGTGACCAATGCTAGCAATGTCAGAACAGACCATACTCTGGCAGTTGTTAACTTCTCCTGGGGAGGGGTAACTGGCCTTAAGAAGGTTGTGGTAAGTGCAGACCTACCAGTTGAATGCTTGCTTGGCAATGATCTAGAAACTTCAGCTTGGGCAGAAGTGGAGCTCAGGACCCATGCAGAAATGCTGGGCATCCCTGCAGATGTGTTTGCTGTGACCAGGTCACAGAGCAAAATGTCTAACACTGAACAGGCCTTGGATCCTGGAAAAATGGACCAAGTGCCATCCAAGAGGAGGAGTAGTAGGGTAAAGGCAGTGCCTTCCCCTTGGCTCAGAAGGAAGATCAGTCTCTTCAGGGAGATGATCTCAGTCCTGAGGAAGGAACTGTCCCAGAGGAGCTTGAACCTGACCAGGTTGAGTTCTTGGGGACAGGGGGCCCTTCCAGGGCAGATCTGAGCCAGGAGCAGCAGAGCTGCCCCTCTCTTGAACCCCTCAGACAGCAAGCTGCTGCTGAGGCTGCTGGGAAAGCTAGTGGTCCCCATACAGTGTATTGGGATGATGGACTCTTGTACTCAGAGTGTAGAGACCCCAAGCCTGGTGCCACCAGGAGGTTGGTTATACCTCTGAAGTTCAGGGGCTTCCTATTGACCCTAGCCCATGACATTCCCTTAGCAGGTCACCTGGGCCAGAACAAGACTTGGGACAGAATTGTCCCTCACTTTCACTGGCCCCACATGTCTGAAGACACCAAGGAGTTTTGTCGCTCCTGTGTAACCTGCCAGGCCAGTGGCAAGGCAGGTGGCACTACAAAGGCCCCCTGATACCACTACCTGTGGTGGGGGTTCCCTTTGAAAGGGTGGGGATTGACATTGTTGGTCCCATGGATCCCCAAACAGCATCTGGGCACAGGTTTATCCTGGTGGTAGTGGATCATGCCACCAGGTACCCAGAGGCTATTCCCCTTAGGACCACTACAGCACCTGTGGTGGCAAGGGCCCTCCTGGGAATTTTCTCAAGAGTGGGCTTCCCTAAGGAGGTTGTATCAGACAGGGGTGCAAACTTTATGTCTGGATACTTGAAAGCAATGTGGAAGGAGTGTGGAGTGACTTACAAGTTCACCACACCCTATCACCCACAATGCAATGGTTTAGTTGAGAGATTCAACAAAACCTTGAAGGGCATGATTAAAGGGCTCCCAGAGAAGCTTAGGCGAAGATGGGACATACTCTTGCCCTGCCTTTTATTTGCATACAGGGAGGTGCCTCAAAAGGGGTTGGCTACAGCCCTTTTGAACTTTTGTTTGGTCACCCTGTCAGGGGTCCATTGTGCTTGGTAAAGGAAGGATGGGAGTTACCTCTCAAGTCCCCAAAGCAAGACATAGTGGACTATGTACTTGGTCTCCGTTCCAGGATGGCTGAGTACATGAAAAAGGCAACTAAAAACCTTGAGGCTAGCCAGGAACTGCAAAAAGCCTGGCATGACCAAAAGGCTGTGCTGACTGTTTACCAGCCAGGACAGAAGGTGTGGGTGTTGGAGCCAGTGGCCCCAGCAGCTCTCCAAGACAAATGGAGTGGACCCCATACCATTGTTGAACAGAAGGGTGAAGTTACCTATTTAGTAGACCTAGGAACACCCAGGAGTCCCCACAGGGTTCTCCATGTCAACAGATTAAAACCATATGTGGACAGGGCAGACATGGGCTTGCTCATGGCTACTGATGAGGGACAGGAGGAAGAGAGTGACCCACTCCCTGACCTGCTCTCACAGAACCCTGATGATGGGTCAGTGGATGGTGTAGCCTTGGCAGGCAGCCTCACTGCCCAGCAACAAGCTGATTGCAGACAGGTGCTCAATCAGTTCAGGCACATATTCTCTCTGACACCCAGTCAGACCACCTGGTGCACTCATGAAGTGGACACTGGGGACAGTCTGCCTATTAAAAATAAGATTTATAGGCAACCTGACCATGTCAGGGACTGTATCAGGACAGAAGTCCAGAAGATGTTGGATTTGGGAGTTATTGAACCCTCAGATAGCCCTTGGGGTAGTCCAGTGGTCCTTGTGCCAAAACCTCACACCAGTGGTGGGAAAAGAGAGATGAGGTTTTGTGTGGACTACAGGGGTCTCAATGCAGTCACTAGGACTGATGCCCATCCAATACCCAGGGCAGATGAGCTAATAGACACTTTGGCATCAGCCAAGTATCTAAGCACATTTGACCTAACAGCTGGCTACTGGCAGATCAGGCTAGCTGATGATGCAAAGCCAAAGACAGCATTCTCAACCCCTAGTGGGCATTATCAATTTGTGGTAATGCCCTTTGGTTTGAAGAATGCACCTGACACTTTTCAGAGGTTGGTGAACACAGTCCTTACAGGTCTGGAAGCCTATAGTGCAGCATATCTAGATGATATTGCTGTCTTTAGCTCCACCTGGGAGGATCTCCTGGTCCACCTCAGAAAGGTTTTGCAGGCCCTGCAGAAAGCAGGCCTAACTATCAAGGCCACAAAGTGCCAGATAGGGCAGAGTCAGGTTGTGTACCTGGGCCACCTTGTGGGTGGAGGCCAGGTTCAACCCTTGCAGAGCAAGATCCAGACCATCATGGACTGGACTGCTCCAACTACCCAGACTCAGGTGAGAGCCTTTTAGGCCTGACTGGGTACTATAGGAGATTTGTCAAGGTGTATGGATCAATAGTGACACCCCTGAATGACTTAACTTCCAAGAAAATGCCCAAAAAGGTTCAGTGGACAGTTAGCTGTCAAAAGGCATTTGATGACCTGAAGCAGGCCATGTGCACTGCTCCCATTCTACAGAGTCCTGATTACTCCAAGAAGTTCATTGTCCAAACAGATGCATCTGAATTGGGGGTAGGGGCTGTACTGTCACAATTGAATGATGAAGGTCAGGATCAGCCAGTAGCTTTTATTAGCAGAAGGCTGACCCCTAGAGAGAAACGTTGGTCAGCCATTGAGAGGGAGGCCTTTGCTGTGGTTTGGGCTCTGAAGAAGTTGAGGCCATACTTGTTTGGTACTCACTTCCTTGTTCAAACAGACCATAAGCCCCTCTTATGGCTAAAACAAATGAAGGGTGAAAACCCCAAACTGCTTAGGTGGTCCATTTCCCTACAGGGGATGGACTTTACAGTGGAACATAGTACTGGGAGTAACCATGCCAATGCAGATGGACTCTCTAGGTACTTCCACTTAGAACATGAAGACTCAACTGGACAAGGTTAGTTTAATGTCCCTACGTTTGGGGGGTTGTGTAGGAGAGTAGGATCTGCTTCACATGGGTACCCCCACTTTTTGCTGATGCTTCACTGTTTTTCGACTTTAGTCTGGCTGGGGCCCTGCTAATCAGAACCCCAGCCTAGCTGCTTCCTCTCTAAAATGGTTTCCATGTGCCTTAGGCACATCTCTGATTGGAATCTGGAGTGCCCTTATAAGTCCCTAGTATATGGTATACTATGTACCCAGGGCATAGGTACCTCAGAGGCCTGCCAGGGGCTGAAGCATGTATTATGCCACCCCTGGAAGGCCAGCCAAAATGACACCACAGGTCTGCTACTGCAGCCTGGGTAAGGTGGTGCATGAACCCCTTACTGTGATATAGGTTACCTATATCACTGCATATGCACACATATAAACCTATAAGTCACTCTTATGGCAGGCCTTATCAATCCTGAAGGCAGAGTGCTTGGTTCTTATGTGAGAGGGTGCCCCTGCATGAGCAGAGCCCCTCTGCAGCGGTCGGAGACCCTTCTCTGATGCTGTTTGTAGTGCAGCCGGACCATATACTCTTAAGTGCATTATATCCTCGTGGTAGAATGCTAACTTTGGACTGGCTGTACCAAACCATGTCGTGTTTGGTGTCAAACATCTTGGAATACTACCCCCGCCAGTTCTGGTGGCGGGGGTAGCATTCCACCCTTCTAGAGGGAGAGACATGTACCCACCGGCATACCCGGTAACTTCTTTCCAGAGCCCTGGCATCACAAAATGGATGCCGCTGCCACAGACACGGGTCTGGCCTCCTGCTGCTGACTGAAACTCCGGCAGGGGAGGCCTGGACAATAGGTTTCCTGTCCCAGGGAGGTGTAACCACCTCCCCAGACAGGATAATGTGTATTGGGGCTGGGCGGGAGCACTCTCTGGTGCTTTGAAGTCCTGCACTGGGGGCACATTTGGTGTCCCTGTGCATACCCCAGTTCAAACCGGCTCAGGGGCTTCCAGCCCCTGCTCTGGAGCAAAACTGGACAAAGGGAAAGGGGTGTAACCACCCCTCTGCCCTGACCCTCCCATAGGTGGGTCCCCAGAGTATGTCCAACCCCTAACTTGGTATAAGTATGGGACCCCAGTCCTTAGGACTTTAGATTTACCTGGACGAAACTCTGATACAGAATCCTGGACCTTCGACGCTCTACTTCAAGATTAGAGGACTGAAGAATCTCCCTTGGGGTCAAGGAGTGACTCCCCTGCTTGGCAGGCACCTAAGAAGCAATTGTCCGGTCTGCATCGCTGAAGCTCCCGCCGGACGCCGAAGTCTTTGCATCACCAGAGGTGGATTTCCAGACTTCCCCGAGGCTGCCCTGAGTCCCCAGCAAAGCTGAGGCCCGTAGCTGTCGTGGGTAATGTGGAACCGTGACCCCTGGACACCAAGTACTTTTGCAAGTGCATCCTCTTCTGGGTCTCCCACGAAGTTGTGCTTTGGGCTCCGAGTAGCCCCCGCCTCCAGCACCGACTGCACCGAAGATCACTGGCCTCCACTCCACGAGTGTCCTGTGAGCCAGCTCCAAGTGTGTCCACTCGAGGCTCCTTCGCAGTTGCTAGTCCGTTGGCTAGTGGGCCCTCACGAAGGCAACTCTTCTTTTGCTTGGACTTCCCTGGTTGCTCCAGACGTGCCCTGACTTACCCTTGCTGGGTGAGTCCCTCAGACCTTGCTGGTCTGTACCACCGTCCTTCTTCTATTTCCACAAGACTTGCCGTTGCCAAGGCTTGTTGGGTCCAATCCGGTCGCCGACACCCCTGCAATCGACAGACGTCGTGGGACAGCTTGAATCCAGCTCCTGGTTGTCGTCGACACCTCCTGGACCTCGTGGCTGAAGAGTCAAGACGACCGTCAACCTACCTGAAGCACCCGACATCGGTGGGCATCTGATCATCGCCTTCCTGGTCACTGGCTAGTGACCCAGACTCTGTCCCCTCTGCTTTCAGGTTCTTCAGATCTTCGATCCACCTTTGGATCCACCCGAACACTTTCGACTTGGTCGCCAGCAGCACTTTGCAGCAGATCGCCATTGAAAACGACGACGAAACCCGACCCCGAAAGACACCTATGCACCCGGCTTCCCTGGGTGAGGTAACTCGAGTACTCCGGTGCTCCCGTGGGTATAGACTCTAGAACAACCTAGTTCTAAAGGGGTTTGCTCCAAGTCCTCCTCTAAGTGTCCCTTTTCTTTAAAACTCCAACCGCGACATTCCCCATAGAAGTCAACGGCGGCTCGCGGCTGTGTTCTCACACTGCACGCATCCCCCGTGGGTCCCCTGTGTCACTACCTTGGGTGGTTCCTTGAGGGCCAAGCACTTCTACAGGCTCTAGGCCTTGTGTCTAGCTCAGTCGTGGTTCTTATACCACTTTATTGGTATATGGTTTGGTACGCCCTTAGGGCTCAAACGTGTATTTGTGCTATTACTGTTGATAACTGACTTGTAACTTATGTACTTGAACTCTAGCCTCATAAAGAGACTAGAGGGGTGTGTTTAAGACTAAATACATATATTTTAAATATATACCTGGTGTGGTCCTCTTTCATTTGGTCACTCAAGAGATTATAGACTGGTAAAACAAGCTGCTTTACATTCCTTCAAGACTTAGCCTGAAGGCTGCTCTCCATAGCTACCATTAGGATAGCTTTCAATAAAGGTTGTCTTTAACCTATCTCCAATAAGGGGTTGTTTGGACTGGTGCAAGGTGCCCACTATAATTAGTGGACAGCATATACCAGGCCAACTTCTCACACTTTGGTTTTGCCAGTGCATCCACGGCCGGACTGGGAACCAAAACCGGCCCTTGCAAAGAGCTCTTTGTCAGGGCCGATTTCAGCCGCTTTTGTTACAGTGGACCGATATTGCAGCTATGCTACAAAACCGGCCCCCAGTAACAAAACCAGCCCCCTAGAGGTCCAAATCCAGCCCGACCCTGGCAGCCCACCGAGGAAGTGCCCGGTGCCCGCTACGGCCAGTCCGGCCCTGGGTGCATCATCATCGTCGATCCTGTGGATGGAGGTGAAGCATCGGTTCCAATCCACGCAGTCAATGAAGCCTTCGTCGACTAACCCCTTTTTGGTGGTGGCGATGCGTTGTTGTCGAGCCGGACAGTCCGTCGTTGTTGAGCCGCGCAGTCCATCAAAGTAATGGCATCGAGCTGCACTGTGTCCGTGTCAAAGGGCAATGCGTTGGTTCCGATTGGCACAGAGTCGTTGATGCGTCGGTTTTGTTCGATAAGCGTAGCAGAAGCTCACTTTCAAGGACCCAGGACTGGATTGGCACCACTTGGCAGGGCAGGACTCACAGACGGAAGGTGCTGTTGTAGGGTTGTAGGAAGCCTTTGATGTCCCTGAAACTTTAGAACAGGGCGAAAACCAGCAAGCCCTTGGAGTCACTCTGGGTGGAAGTGAGATGGGTCCAGTCCTTTTCCTCAGCAGGGCAGAGAGTAGCAAGTAGCAGGCAACAAGCAGCACTTCAGGGTAGAAAAGCAGCCCTTCCAGATCAGCAATCCTACAGAGTGGCAGTCCTTGCAGTAGTACAGCAGTCCTTCTTCTTAGCAGAGTACTTCACAGGTCCAGAAGTGTACTGTCTTGGTAGGGTCAGAGGCCCAGTACTTATACCGAACTGTGCCTTTGAAGTGGGAGTGACTTCAAAGAAGGGTCTTTGAAGTACACATAATTTCTTTCTTTTTTCCAAGCCCTGGCTCCAGACTATCAGTAGGGGGTAATCAGCCCTTTTTGAGGGAAACAGGACACTACCTATTCAGGTGTAAGTCAGCTCAACCCTCTCTTGCTGCCTAGGAAGAGCTATCATAATGTAGATGAATTCAAATGAGTTATCTGTTATACCTACCCTTCATGTGTTTGTGGCAGTCTAGAGGGAATGCATACAGTGTAGCTTTCACCCACCCCAGACATATATTGGAGACAGGCTTCAGTAATGTTAAATACCAGTAAAGAGGATTAATCATTACCATTCCGAAGAAATAATACATGATGGAGCTACTCCGTTCAAATCAGGAATTACAGCTTAAAAGTGTATTAAGGAATTCCTAATGCTAACCTATGAGAGTGTTATGTGGTCATTTAGCCACAGGCAAGAACACCACCAATATACACGCTCAGGTTTAAAGTTGACATTTTTCTTGTACGTTGACACTTCACACATTTGCTTGTGTGTGGTATTAGATAATATTCTCTGAAATGGGTTGCCTACATTTACATTTCTTCGTAGGCATGTTATCAGAGTCTTGAACATTCTGCAAGAGGGCTAAGTTCACTATGCAAAATGTTGATGTTTGTTATTGTCAGCTCAGTGACAGCCGTGTAAAGATAGAATCAATTATGGTGGCCAGACTGGGACCTCGGCATGGTAACAGGGGTGACTTTAATTATATAAACAACATCACTCCTTTGTTTGGGCAGAGGAGAATTTTGCTAACACTGTTGAGGTCGCCCCATGCTGAAATTCCAGCCCAGCTGAATCCTGTTTACCTCCTGGGGAGTTAGATCACCCTAATGGATTCTGGCAGATTCAACCACCCTAGGCACACTAGGTTAGGGAGCGCTAGGAAGGAGTGTAGGTTTGATTATGCATGTATGCTTATAATCAATGTAACAGCTCAGTGGTTGAATTTTTCATCTTCTGTACGATTCTAGTAATGATGATTACTCTGTTCTGTTTCCTTCTAATGGTTATTGCAATGCACGTAATTTACACAAGAATCATAATGTTTCAATAAATGATTGAAATGTCAATTTGAGTATTTCTTGTGTCTCCCTTTGGGCATGCGCGAGTTACAAATGAAAGGGATATCTGTTTCCATGATTTCCTTGGGGAGTCGGAGTTGTCATGTTCTGAGGTTGCACATGGCCTCCAGAGCCATGTAGGGTTTTAAAGGTCCAGAGGGTGCACTGTGAGCGAGCCAGGAGTAAGGCCAACATATCTGATGATGTGCGCTGAGTCAGTCTCACACAGTTTTGATGTTTATGTTGTCCAAACACACAGTCTTACTAACAAAGTATGACCTGTAGGACATGGTGCCACCAACGTTCTTGCTTGGGTACTTATTTGATGGGTCTCATGAGTAGTTTTCTTTTGTGTGCCGAAGCTCACCAATTAACCAGAGGCATCCGTGGTGTTAGGGTAAAAATCCTCCTCAGCAGAGTGGGTAACTCCTATTTTTGGCTGTAGGTTTTTCAAGCTTGTGGTAGAGGCCCATGAAGCATACAGAAAAGAGGTATTCTATCCATGGGTCACATTACCGGCAGCAAATGCCAACACTGGGAATTTTCATACATGCCGTGAAGTAGCAGTACAAAACCAATATAGAGCATATGTGGATTTAGAAATCCCATTAACCTATTGGGAACACATGAATTGGTTCCAAGACGCCTTCCCACATGCAGTAGAAAATGTCAGACTAGGCCCCCCCTCAGTAATGATGGAGCAACATGGCCAACCTAAGTCGGTTATACACCATATAAAGACATTGCAAACTTTACAGATGTACAGCCTGGTATACTATACACAGATTTTGTTGCACTCTATAGACGTCTAGTACGATTCGTCATGCGAACCATAATGATGATCACACATAGGGCTGTTCAAGCTGTACAACCACAATTGGCTACACCTGGAATTAGCCCAGTGACCATTAATGCAACAATGGGTAAGGTTCCCACCAGGTGGGATGAAATCCCGTTTCTGGATTGCACAAAAAAACTAAACAGCTTGAAGCGGTGTTTCCCCATACTTAACCCCAAGAAAAACATAGAATTCCCAAAATATGTCTGCCTTTAGGGATGTGTTCCCCTGGTGGAGGACTAATCCTCTTGGGGCACAGTCTTTGCTTCAGTCTATAAAAAGAAGCATGGTACACCATCTTTACATGTTTTGCCAGAAGTGCTGAAACAGATTCAAAGTGAGTACGGGCAGCACCTGCCCTTGATTTTGGAGATGAAACTAATGGTCAATTTTGCTACAGTATCCTCAATCATACTTAGTAACATAATATGGGAAGCAGCAGCATGGCAGTATGTCAGAGGCTCACACAGGTTGCTCCGGCAAACCAGGAGTGCAAACTACCAAAAATTGTTGCAGAAACCTACACATCCATAGGTTAAAAGGTAATTCTCTTATCTTTAAAAGACAAATGTGACCCTGTGCCTTTTATTAAATGAACTTAAGGCTGTGAGCTACTCTGAAGTGTCAACGAGCTACTGGTAGCTCACGATCGACTGGTTGGAGACACCTGCTCTAGTCCAAAGGTAGGTTCTTGGCAATTTGCAGGAGGCTGGAGGGATCCAGGGTTTTTTGAAGGCCTTGCAGGTTTCAGGAGAGATAGGAGATTGCAATGGTCGAGTCCTTAGCAGCGGTGGGGGTTTGTGCCAGTTTCTTTTTCATCTGGTCTCAGTTCTTGAACCGCAGCAGTCTACTTCCATCGTCTTCTTGAGTCTGTCGAATCTGAAGTCACGTTCTCAGGGAGCCTTATAAATACTGATATATGGGGCGTTTTTAGGGGAGGCCAGGTAGTAGTCAATGGGCTGCCTACCTATAGGGTGCCTACACCCTCTTTATGAGCACCCGACATGGGGGTTTGGGCATATCCTGACTCCTAATAGGCTACTATCCCCATCCTCAAGACAGCAGATAGTAAAAGATGGAGTCTACCTTGCCTGCCCCACCTGAGGGGTAAAGGTAGACCCACCTCTTGCTTTACCTAATTTTCCCACCAGTCCTCGTGCTATAAAGTGGAGCAGGACTGGGGGTTGCCATCTGATTCTAACAGCTGAGGGCTGGGGGTAGGGTTCAAAGCTGGTATGTCCTTTGCTTCTGCTAATGCTGATGCTGCAGGGGAGGAAGGTGGGACCACCTCCGTCCAGAGCAGGTATTTTTTGGGGATCCGGAGAGCCCCGGCTCTCCACCCAGGGGTCCAGAAGCATGTCTGATGATGGAAGCCTTGCTAACACTGGACAAGGACCACAGCTGTGGTTGGTAAGGTTTCAGGGGGCCCTCTAAAAAGGTCTCCTGTGTCAATGAATTAATAAATCTGATATTGGCATCAGCAAGGATTTATTAAGACAAGATGTTTGGTACCGCATATCTTAGAAATGAGTGAAGCCATGGTGGAGCTAGGAAACTCATGTTGACGAGTATCCAGCCCATGTACTCGTCACGGCTTCCCTGTTCACCTACTACATCCAGAATGCACTGGACATTGTAGTGGCATATCTGCTCATACTGATATGCCCTCACATATGCTATAGTACACCCTGCCTTAGGGCTAAAGGCCTGCAGTAGGAGCTGCTTACCTATATCTAATGCAGTATAAGGGTGGCAGGCACACAGGGCCATGTGGAATCTTTCGTTTTCTCTGCACCAAGACACGCAGCTGGCAATGGCAGAGTGCATAGCATTGGGGAGGGGTCCTGGGGGTGGCACAAGTAGTGCTGCAGCCCCCAAGGCCCCTCTTCAGTACCCATGCCCCAGGTACTGTGGTACCATTTACTAGGGACTATAGGGGGGACTAAAGTTGCCAATTGTGGTACAAATTGGGAAAGAAGATCTGGCACCTGGAACCTGGTTAGCAGGGACTCGATTCACTTACAGTTCAAAGTTACATCAGACATCAAGTATAACGTGGGGGATAACCATGTCGAAAAGAGGCACTTTCCTAAATGACCTCCCCCAAATGAAAGAGGATGAGACTACCCTTCCCCTAGTGAGTCTTTTTCGTCTAAGTGGAAGAAACTGGAAAGTCCATCTGCAGTGGCATGGGCAGTCCCAGGTCTGTGTTCCACTTGAAAGTCCATTCCCTGTAAGGATATGGACCACCTAAGCAGTGCAGTTTGGAGTTCTCGCCTTTCATCTGCATTATCTATCTGAGAGGCCTGTGGTCGGTTTGACCAATGAAGTGAGAGCCAAACAGGTTTGGCCTCAGCTTCCTCAGAGACCAGACCACAGCAAAGGCTTCCTTTGAAATTGCACTCCAACGCTGTTCCCTTGGGAGTAGCCTTCTACTGATGAAAGCCACAGGCTTTATTTGGGCTAGGACCACTCCTATCCCATTTTCAGAGGCATCAGTCTGCACAATGAATTGCTTGACATAATCTAGAGCTTTCAGAATAGGTGCACAGCACATCGCTTCCTTCAGAGCGTCAAAAGCCTTTTGACAGCTCACCGTCTAGTTCACCTTTTTGGCCGTTCTTTTGGAGGTAGTACCTAGTCAAGCAATGGAAGGCCCTGACCTGAGCCTGGGTTGTTGGAGATACCCAGTCCAGAAAAGTCTGAATCTTGGGCTGTAGTGGTTGAACCTGGCCTCCTCCCACAAGGTGGCCCAGGTATGCAACCTTTCCCTGCCCTATCTGGGCCATTGCTTGCCTTGATAGTGAGGCCTGCCTTGGGCAGAGCCTCCAATACTGTCCCGAGGTAGATCAGGTGATCTGGCCAGGTGGAGCTAAAGAAAGTAATATCATCAAGATAAGTAGCACTATAGGATTCCAAACCAGCCAAGACTTTAATCACCAAACTCTGAAATGTGACAGGTGCATTTTTCAGACCAAAAGGCATTATAGTAAACTGGTATTGTCCATCTGAAGTGGAAAATGTAGATTTTGCTTTTGTTCCTGGAGTCAGGCAATCTGCCAGTACCCTGATGTGACATCAAAGGTGCTCAGATATTTGGCTGCTCCGAACCTGCCAATCAATTTGTCTGCCTTAGGAATTGGGTGTGCATCGGTTTTGGTCACAGCATTGAGACCCTTATAGTCCACATTGCGGCCACAAAAGAGTCATACATAGCTGAAGGACTCGCTATTAGGAAGGGACGCCCTCGGAACGCCCCTTCCTAAGAGCGACTCGCTATTCCTATTTTGCAAGTCGCAAATAATTTGCGACTCGCACAATAGGAATAGTACATGGCCAACTCGTTTTTTGCAGTCGCAAAGGGGTCTGAAACCCCTCTGCGACTGCAAAAAATGGTCGTACATCTGGCCCAAGGTCCACCAAGTAGGTGACCTCCTCTTTTCTTTCTAGGATGGGATAGGGCCCACTCCACTTATCTTGGACGGCCCTAGGGGTCACAGGCTCCAACATCCATACCTTCTGCCCTAGTTGGAACTCCACCATAGCAGCCTTTTGGTCATACCATTGTTTCTGGAGCTCCTTGCGGGTCTCGAGGTTTTGGTTTGCTTTTTCCATGTCTTCAGCCATCCAAGAGCGGAGGCCAAGTACATAGTCCACTATGTCCTGTTTGGGTTTGACGCGAGGCTTATCCCATCCCTCCTTCACAAGGCACAATGGTCCCCTGACAGGATGACCAAACAGAAGTTTGAATGGGGAGAACCCGACTCCCTTCTGTGGCACTTCCCTGTAGGTGACAAGCAGGCATGGCAGTAAAACATCCCATCTCCTTCTGAGCTTTTCAAGGAGTCCACCAATCATACCTCTCCTGGTCTTGTTGACTCTTTCAACAAGGCCATTACACTGTGAGTGGTAGGGGGTAGTGAACTTATAAGTCACTCCACACTCCTTCCACATGTGTTTTAGGTAGCCAGACATGAGGTTGGTACCTCTGACTGACACCACCTCCAAAGGGAAGCCCACACTGGTGAAGACACTAAAGAGGGCCCTAGTCAATGAAGGGCAGTGGTAGTCCTAAAGGGAATAGCCTCAAGATACCTGGTGGCATGATCCACTAACACCAACATATATCTGTTCCCTGATGCTGTGGGAGGGTCAAGGGGACAAACAAAGTTGATCCCTACCCTTTCAAAGGGAACCCAAACCACTGGGAATGCAATTAAGGGGGGTCTGGGTGCCCACCTGTCTTGCCACTGGCTTGACAGGTGGGGCAGAAGTTTCAGAATTTCTTTCCTTTCTAGTGCATCCCTGGCCAGTAAAAGTGGCTGACAAGCCTACTCCATGTTTTGTTCTGACCAAGGTGTTCAGCTAGTGGGATATCGTGGGCTAATATGAGGAGGAATTCCCTAAACACCTGACGCACTACCACTCGCTGAGTGGCACCAGGTTTTGGGTCTCTGTCCTCAGTGTAAACGATCCCATCCTCCCAATAGGTTTTGTGGGAACCACTAATATCAACACTTTCCTGTGAAGCAGCTTGCTGTCGCAGGCATTCAAGAGTGGGACAGGTCCTCTGTCCTTGGCGCAAATCTTCCCTAGAGGTTCCCCCTGGGCCCAAGAGCTCAGCCTGGTAAGGCTTCAACTCCTGTGGCTCAGTTGCCTCTAGGGCTGACTCTTCGTCTCTCTGAGGAGAGAGGTTGGGTGTCTGTTCGGAAGCTGGTTCCCTAGTCCTCCTGCCTTTTCTCTTGGAGGGCTGGGCCATTCTTCCAGGCTGTAGCACCTCTTTTTCACTCTGAGCTCTGCTGTGTAGTCTGATATTTGCACATGCCCAGTGTGTGATTCCAAGGATTCTGGCATGGATCCTTAGTTCTGCCTCAGTCCAGGGTGGGGTCTCCAAATCATTACCAAACAAACATTCAACTGGGAATGTCAGAGAGACTGCTACCTCTTTCTTACCAGCAACCCCCCCAGTCAAAGGACACCATTGTCATGGGATGGTTTGTCATCACATTGCCAGCGTTGGTGACTGGATTGGCCCTTCCAGGCATGTACTGATCAGAAGACACTAGATTCTGGGTCACCATGGCTAGCACCAGTGTCTCTCAATCCTTCCACCATAACCCCATTAACAACAGGATGCTGTCTGTTTTTTAGCATATTAGTGGGCCAGACAGCTAAGACGGTTAAGTCCACATCCCCTCCGAGAATCACCTCAGTGAGCTATCTGACATGGTCAGGGCCCTCCTGAGATCCCATCTGGAGATTGGCCACTGCATTTACTGCCGGACCACTAGAGGCATTTTTCTTGTTTTTACAGCCAAGATTTCCAGTTCGGTGCCCTAGTGACTTACAGCCCTGACACCAAGCCTTATTGGGGTCCCAGTTCTTCCCCTGGAACTGAACCTTTGGCTATGAAGAGTCTTAGGGCCCACCCTCCTGAACCAGTTTATGGGGGCCTGACGAAGACTCTGTTTTTAGGATTACCCTCTTTCCCTTGGGGGCGGGGGGCCTTTTTGGCTTTTTTTTTTGGTCTTCCCCACCAGTGGTAGTTCTGGTCACCCCAGTTTTGACCTAGTGGTCTGCCTTCTTTCCCAACTCTAGAGGAGGAAGTGGGCCTAGATCCACCAGATGCTTATGTAACTTCTCATTGTAACAATTACTTAAAATATGTTCCTTCATAATTAAATTGTAAAGCCCTTCATAGTCTTTCACATTGTTACCAGTTAACGAACCATCTAGTGTTTTCACTAAAAGTCAACAAATTCGATCCGGGACTGACTTTGGGTTTTTCAAGTCTTCCGGAACCCTATCCTATGCTCTTCAGTGGTAAGGCCAAAGCCCTCAATCAGGGTACCCTTCATGAGTTCATGGGTCTTAGCATCTACCTCATTCAATGTCAGGAGTCTAACCCCGAATTTTCCTGAGAACAGTTCCCATAAGAGAGAGCCCCAATGTTTTTTCTCTACTTCCCTAGCTGCACAAGCTCTCTCGAAAGCAGTGAACCATTTTGTGAAATCATCACCCTCTGCATATGGGGGGACAACTCTTTTGGGGAGTTTTAGGTTAAGAGATTTCTCTCTCTCCCAATTTATTTGTGTGCTGCCACCAGAGATAGGTCCTAGGCACATCTCTATCCTTTGCCTTTCTATTTCCAGGAGCTAGGTTTATAAACTCAGTCTCTTGGCCAATTTTCTAACTGAAGTTCTCATCTGAGGAAACCTCAGCTGTTTTTGAGGGGGCTGTCTCACGTCCACTCTCATAATCTCATAATCATTGATAATGTCATCATCTCAGACTGGGCTACCATGTCTGGGTGATCTCTCTCAAACTGAGCTATCAGTTGTCTGAGATATTTGGTTTTGGGACTTTTGCCCATTCTGATACCGTAGCCCTTACAGATGGTCCTCCAATGAGCATGGTTCAGGTCCATGTAAAGGGTCAGTTCGAGCTTCTGATCCTGGCTACTGGTTTTCGGCATTATTTTACTAAAGTCGGGACCTTTTTATGAAGTAAATAAAAACTACACCAAATACTTTGTCCTAACTAAAGTACTGACTTTTAAATTTCTAACTGTTTATTTCAGGGATTTAACCAAGGCCCTAGTTGTTGCACTTTCGAAATGTCGAAAAAATAGGCCAATCAAACATCTGACTATCTAAAGGCAATTTTTGGATTTACGCGTGTGGTCATTTATTGACAAAGTAGTCCAGCAAATGCAAAGTTGTCTATCCCACCGCTGATCCACCAATGTAGGAAACCGCCTCCCTGTACAGTGTTCTAAAATGAAGTAAACTATGGAGAGAGTGCGAGAGATCCCCAAAGGAAGATAGAGGCACCAAGTAGATAATACTAACTCTCTTTTTGTGGTAGTGTGGGCGAGCAGTTAGACTTATCAGAGGACAGTGTTAAGCATTTGTTGTATGCACAGAGGCAATAAAGACACACACAAGAATAAATCCGAGACCAAATTTGTATAAAATACCAAGATTCTTTACATATGTTTTGAGAAGCAAGACTCCAAATCTGAAATATACTTCCTACCATTTCAATCCTTAAATAAATACTTTGTATAGTTTTGGTTATCGAAATAAATGCAGTGCAGTTTAAAGTATGCACTGCTTTCGGTATCTAGGCACTCGGCGGTCAATACCGTAAAATATTTACCATCTTGGTCGATGGGGAAAGCAATGGAAGTGTATAGCTGTAATGGAGTTCAGTAGACCACCAACACAGTTACCGTTGCGGTCACCGGCAGCAGGTCACTGGAAGCAAATGAATTTGGAACACCGCCAACCCAGCGGTCGGTGTTGCTGGAGGATGGTGTGAGTTCTAGTAGTTGAAGACCGCCAACTCAGTTACCCTTGCAGTCGCTGGAAGGAGGACTCTGCCAAGGAGTTTCAGATGACCACGGTTCTTTGGAAGGTCAGAGGTTATCTTCCCTGGTGGGGTGAAGGTCTTTGGGGGCCCAGGACTTGGGTACAGCAGGCAGTCAGGTCATACCTGCTTCAGGAGTACCAGCAGTCGAGGATGTTGATTTCGGAGGTCACTGTCAGCGGTCAGGCCACAGGTGTGGCTGTCACGGAAGAGGTGGTCATACCAACATTGCTGCTTTAGGCCGTCCACGGATAGTAAGGCACAGGCTCTCAGGAAGGGGACTGTTTCCAGCATCGGTCATTATGCTGAGAGGATCCCTCGAGTTGATGGAGGCATGCAGGAGTCAGTTCCACCGGAGTGGTGAGCCAACAGGCCTGTGATGCTACAACGTTTCTTTCAGTGGTGAGCCGATCCTCAACCATGGCGGTTTCTTTACTGGCAGATGTTAGGTACTAGAGCCCCTAGCCCAAAGGAGGTTCTTGGCAATTTGCAGAAGGCTGGAGGGCTCCAGGGTTTCTTGGAGGCCTCGCAGGTTTCAGGAAAGACAGCAGGTTGCAAAGGTCGAGTCCTTAGAAGCATCGGGGGTTTGTGCCAGTTTCTTCTGCGTCGGGTTTTAGTTCTTGAACCTCAGCGGTCCTCTTCAGTTCTCTTCTTGTGTCTGTTGAATATGAAGTCAGTTTCTCGGGTAGCTACCTAAATATTGACTACTGGGGCATTTTTAGGGGAGGCCAGGTAGTAGCCAATGGGCTGCCTACCTGTAAGGTGCCTACACCCTCCTTATGCGCACCCCATTTATGGGGGGGTGCAAATCCTGACTCCTAATAGGCTACTATCCCCATCCTCAAGATGGTGGATAGTGAAAAGAGGGGTCTATCTTGCCTGCCCACCTGAGGGGTGGTACAGGGTGAGGGTAGACCCACCTCCTACTTTACCTAATTTTCCCACCAGTCCTGCTGCCAAAAGTGGAGCAGGACTGGAGTGTCACCATCTGCTTCTAACAGCAAAGGGCTGGGGGCAGGGTCATTTGCAGTTCCTGCTTCTGCCAAGGCAGATCCTGCAGGGGGAAGGTGTGACCACTTCCACCTAGAGCAGGGACTATTTCTGAATCTGGAGAGCGGTGGCTCTCCACCCAGGTGTCCAGAAACATATCTGGTGATGGCTGGCTTGATAAAGCTAGACAGGGACCACACCAGTGGTTCGTAAGGTTTCAGGGAACCCTTTAAAAAGGTCTCCTATGTGAATTTATTAATAAATCCGATACTGGCATTAGCAAGGATTTATTAAGACAGGATGATCAGTACCAAACAACTTAGAAATCAGTGAAGCCATCAAGGAGCTAGGAAACTCGTGTCAACAAGTATCCAGCCCATGTACTCGTTATGGCTTCCCTATTCACTTTCAACATCCAGATTGGACTGGACATTGTAGGGGCATACCTGCTCATGCGAATATGTCCTCACCTAGGCTACAGTACCCCTGCCTTAGGGCTAAAGGCTAGCAGTAGCGGTGGCTTACCTATATCTCATGCAATGTAAGGGTGGCACGCACACAGGTCCGTGTGCCATGTCGACTCTTTGGTTTTCGCCGCACCAATGCATGCAGCCCACAATGGCAGATTGCATAGCCTTAGGGAGGGGTCCTAGTGCTGCAGCTACAGAGGACCCCTTTCAGTGCCCATGTCCCAGGTACCAGGGGTACCATTTACTAGGGA
The DNA here is from genome assembly GCA_963921515.1 of Calotriton arnoldi. NCBI lineage: Eukaryota > Metazoa > Chordata > Amphibia > Caudata > Salamandridae > Calotriton > Calotriton arnoldi. The sequence goes on along the minus strand of CAWUFW010000516.1, from coordinate 2,519,246 downwards.
CTTATAGGGGGCACTTAAGTTGCCAATTGTGGTACAGTTTTTGGGAAAAGAGATCTGGCACTCGGTGCACTTACAGTTCAAAGTTACATCAGGAAAAAAGTGAGGGATAACCATGTCAAAAAGAGGCACTTTCCTACAGAGGGATAAAGTAATACCTACTTCAGATCACAGTTTAGGACTGATCCTAGAAGCACATGAAGGTCTAGCATCTGCTCACGCAGACGTGGGGGCTACAATTTCGCTATTGCAGCAACTCTATTGGTGGCCGGATCTATACAAAAAGGCTAAAGGATATCTCCTTAAATGTGACATCTGTCAGCAAATAAAGGTTTCTACCACAGTTCACCCACCACAGACACCTCTGCTGATCTCAAACAAGTCTCTGGCTTGTGTTTACTTGGACCACTGCAGACCCTTACACCCAGATGGGTCTTATAAATACATAATTTTAGCAGTAGATTTCTGCTCTCGAGTCCTATGGGTCTGGTCACAGCAATTGGCTGACCCTTGCACTGTTATAAAGGACTTGCAAGTCTTTGTTGGCACATATGCAGTAGCCACATTCCACTCGGACAAGAGTCTGGCATTTGTCTCTAGGGCTTACAGAGACACCATGGGAAAATAGGGTGTGAGTATGCATTATTCCTCCCCATACCATCCAGTGGGGATTGCAGGTGTGGAGAGAAAGAAACGTGATTGAAAGAAGTCTTTAACAGCTAGAGTATTAGGTTCAGGTCACAGCTGGGTCCACCAACTGTACAGAGTACAGAGAGCCTTAAACAATGTGCCAAGAAGATCCTTGGGTGGTTGGACTCCCTATGAGGTCCTGTTTGGGTTAAAATGTGGGTTTCAGACCTTAACATCCCCAGTACAGTGGAGGGGGAAATGCCTTTTTATATCAGTGAACATTTGGCTGTTTTGCAGGAACTGAACAACTTCCGACACTCTCAAAGTAACGTCCAACAGAAACATTCTGCCACTGGTGAAGTGAAGGAAACACCGGCAACTCCTGGTTGAATTTCGAAGATCGGGATCTAGTGTGGGAGAGAATACTGGACAAACAGGAGTTTGAGGCATCTTACAGAGCGCCTGTGCCTGTCCAGGCTGTTGAAGGTACCAGAGCTGTACTTTACTGCCTGCTACCAGCAGCAAACACAAGAGATTTGTTTCAATTGATCTCAGCAAACAACACTATGTGGCCAGTTCTACATAGCAGAACATGAGGTATCCTGGGTAGGTACCTGCCTCCTCTCTCTACCATATAGGAAATCTCTATGCAAGCTGTAACTAACAATGAAGCTTCTTCATCCCGGCTGGGGATAGCTAATACTGAAGTTGCATTAGTTCCAGTTACGTCTACAAACACCATACGAGCATCAGGTGTGACTACACAGATTTCAACAGAACAAGCAAACACTAAAGTTGTTTATAACATCCAACCAGAAGTGTTACCTGCCAGTTCTACACAGCTCCATGAGCCTCAGAAGTTTGCACAAACTGTCTCAGGCTGCTTTGATGACTTTTCTTTGGATTCGTCAGACCCACCTCCAAAGTGTGGACTACGTGAATTTTTGGTTTGGCTCAAAAAGACATACTTTATCCCATGCCATCATTCACTTCACCATCTCCGACGCCCAACATACCATCACCAAGCACCACAACACCACCAACCGCAGCTGGGGCAATGTAACTGAGACTCAATGAACACAGGCCCTTAGCACCACACAAACCAGAACTTCAGCTGACCTTGACCAGGCCGTCCCGAACTTCTCTGCCTGGATCACCAAGTGTGCTGACAGAGTTGCCCGTTGGAACCAGCAAAAGCCATAAAACCTCAAAACAAGCCAGCTGGTTCACCCCAGAGCTCAGAGCCACAAAGCGCAACTGCTATCGGCTTGGGAAGCGATGGCGCATCACCAAGGACGCCTCCAACAGAACAGCCCACAAAGCAGCTTTCAGCTACTACCACCTGCGCATCAAGGAAGCCAAGAGATCAGCCATCACCGCTCACATCGACATCGTGGCCAACCACACAAAAGAACTCTTCAAAATAGTCTAGGAATTATCCAACCCGACAGGCACAGAGAACACCATCCACCCCTCACAAGAACTCTGCTACACCCTCTTGGACCACTTCTACAGCATGCTTGCCACCATCTATAACAACTTCGACCCCCAACACACCACCCTCAGCCTCGACAACCTCAACCAACCAGCTAATACCAGCTGAACAATCACCACCTAGTCTCCGCTTACCACTCAGACTACCACAGCCATCATGTCGTCCATTCACTCTGGGGCGCCAAACGATCCCTGCCCCTACCATCTCTACAAACTTGGTACGAACCCAATTAGCACTGAACTCACCAGCATCCTCAATACATCCATCTCCACAGGAACATTCCGGGACAGATGGAAACGCGCAGAGGTCAGACCCCTCCTGAAGAAACCCTCTGCTGACCCCAGCAACCTCAAAAATTACCAACTGATCTCCCTGCTCCCCTACCTAATCAAAGTACTCAAGAAACCCATCAAACAACAGCTCACCGAAGACCTGAAACAAAACCACCATATTCGACGCCTCGCGGATTCTGGGCCAACCACAGAATTGAGACTGCACTGATTGCTGCCACAGACGACATCAGAACTCTCCTTGACCATGAACAAACTGTGGCCCTGATCCTTCTCGACCTCTCTGCTGCATTTGACAACGCCTCCCACCACACGCTCATCGACAGGCTCTACAACATCGGCATACAGCAAAGCACCCTCAAGTGGATCACATCTTTTCGCACAGGACTCACACAGAGCATCAGACTGCCCCACTTCACCTCCGCACTCAAGGACATCAAATGCAGCGTACCCCAAGGACCATCCCGCCGCCTGACCCTGTTCAAAATCTGCATGACCCCCCTCGCAGACATCGCCAGATCACATGGACTCAACATAATCTCCTACACAGACAACACTCAACGTATCCTCTCACTCACCGAGGACCCCGCCAGCATAAAAACCAACACCATGACCAACGAAGCCAATTGGATGAGATACAACTGCCTCAAACTCAACCCAGACAAAATAGAAGTACTGATCTTCAGGAAGAACACCTCCATATGGGACCACTGCTGGTGGCCAGCAGAACTCGGACCAAAACCCACACCAACAGATCATGCATGCAACCTGGGCATCATCCTCGACAGCCAACTGACCATGAAATGGAAGGTCAACACATTTGTCTCCTCCTGCTTCCACACCCTTTGTATGCTCTGTAGAATTTTCAGATGGATCCCAATCAATACCAGAAAAAGAGACTGACACGCAGGCCCTAGTCACCAGCTGCCTCGACTGCGGCACACTCTCTACATCGGAATTTCCACCCAGCACTTCAGAAAACCCCAGACCATACAGAACACCGCAGCCAGACTCATCCTGGACCTCCCAAATGGACCCACATCACCCCCCACCTCGTAAACCTCCAGGGGCGGCTTCTCCATAGGGATCAAAAGGAAGGTGACCTCCCCACAATCACATTGCACGTGCATCTTATTTATTAAAACATTACAGCTTTTCTATGTAACAAAATGATTTCACCGATCATTTGCTTACATGCAAAAGCTGCAATAGCACCCTGCACCAGAAGAGGGCTCCACAGGGCTGTATTGCACATGTGTCTGATGTGGGAGGAACTTCATCCACAACAAAATCCTGGCCAACTCCACCAACTCCAAGGAACTTTTCAGTGTCATTCAGGAATTCACCAACCCATGCAGCGAAGCCACAGACATGACCCCATCCCAAGACCTCTGCGACAAGCTTGGAACCAATTTCCACCTCAAGATCAAAAACTTCTACGACAACTTCATCGACCATCCACCAGGCGCCTCAGACGGCCCCCCGCCCCCCAGAAACACCAGCCAGCCCACCATCTCCAACTGGACACCGATCACGGCCGAAGACACCGCCTCAACCATGAAAATCATCCACTCAGGGGCCCCCACCGACCCATGCCCCCCTCACATCTACCACAGAGCCGCGGCCGCCATCGCACCCGAACTACAACGCACCATCAACACCACCTTCAAAACTGGCACCTTCCCAGACGACTGGAAGCGCGCAGAAGTCAGACCCCTGCTCAAGAAGCCAACAGCTGACCCCACTGACCTCAAGAACTATCGGCCCATCTCGCTCCTCCCCTTCGCAGCCAAAGTTGCAGAGAAAACAGTCAACAGGAAACTGACACGATTCATTGAAGAGAACGCCGTCCTTGACCCGTCCCAATCCAGATTCCGAAGCAACCACAGCACAGAGACCGCCCTACTCGCCGCCACAGACGACATCCGCACCCTCCTGGACCAAGGCCACTCCGCAGCCCTCATCCTACTTGACCTATCAGCGGCATTCGACACCGTCTCCCACCGCACACTAGTCGCCAGACTACACGACGCATGAGCATACAAGGAACAGCCCTGGACTGGATCCGATCATTCCTCACCGGAAGAAGCCAAAGGATCAGACTCCCACCCTTCCTCTCCGACCCCACGAAAATCACCTGCGGAGTCCCACAGGGTTCATCACTGAGCCCCACCCTCTTCAACATCTACATGGCCCCCTCGCAGCCATCGTCCGACAACACGGCCTCAACATCTTATCCTACGCCGATGACACCCAGCTCATCCTCTCCCTCACCAAAGACCCCACCACTGCCAAACTCAACTTCCAGAAAGGAATGCAAGACGTCGCAGTCTGGATGACCAACAGCTGCCTGAAGCTCAACGCCGAGAAGACAGAAGTCCTCGTCCTCGGTACCACCCCTTCTGCATGGGACAGCACCTGGTGGCCGACCGCCCTCGGAAGCCCACCTACCCCCTCAGACCATGCCAAGAACCTCGGCATCGTACTCGACTCATCACTCACCATGAACCGACAGGTCAACGCCGTCACCTCCAGCTGCTTCAACACCCTCCGCATCCTCCGCAAGACCTTCAAGTGGATCCCCCTGAGTCAAGGAAGACAGTCACCCACGCACTCATCACCAGCAGACTGGACTATGGAAACGCACTCTACGCCGGCATCAACAAGTCCCTACTCTGCAAACTCCAGACAATACAGAACACCGCCGCCAGACTCGTCCTCGGCATCCCCCGACACAAACACATCAGCCAACACCTCACGAAGTCCTCCACTGGCTCCCCATGGAGAAAAGAGTCACTTTCAAAATCCTCACTCACGCCTACAAATGCCTACCCAACAACGGACCCAAATACCTCAGCGACAGAATCAACTTCCACGTACCCAAAAGAAACCTCCGATCTTCCAACCTCGCACTGGCCGAAACCCGCGCATCCACAGAGCCAGAACAGGCGGAAGATCCTTCTCTCACATTGCAGCCAACACCTGGAACGAGCTACCGGCAGACATCAGACGCGCCCCCTCCCTGAACACCTTCAGGAAGACCCTCAAGACCTGGCTCTTCGGCTAAAGAGATTTGCGGACCCCCCCCCCCTCAGCGCCTTGAGACCCTCATGGGTGAGTAGCGCGCTTACAATTCCCTGATTCATTGATTGGGCTGTTACAGCTCGTCCTTTCACAGATGCAATACATATCTGATATGCTGCACTAGTGTCAGGCAGTACAGCATGCCAGATAATGGAGAATTGGGGCCCGTCAGTCATGCGCCCTTATGCCCCATCAGAAGCCATTATAAAGTTTAAAAAAAGGACAGCCTTCCATTCGATCTGAGTTTCTGATTGGGTATAAAGGCGTGAGACTCACTCTGGTGCCTTGTTTGTTTAGTCTGAATGTTGGGGAATCAACATGCAGAGGAAACAGTGTGCCGAGGACTAGGCCTGGGCGGAATTCGCGGAGTTTCACTCAGTGGCATTCCATGGAGACACAGGCGGCGGAGTATTGCTCAGGCACCCATAGCCACACAATGTTGTACAGGCGCGATTTGCGTGGACTCACCACGGTTGTAAAAACATGTGTTGTGTCCCTGCAGTAACATTTCAAAGACCCTTCATCCTGCTAACCTTTTCAAAGTTGTCCCGGCGCTCCCTGTCCACTAAGGTAGAACACCACTGGCTCCAGATTTAGGAAGTGGACTACCGGTCCCGGAAGGGACGAATGGGTGGGTCTGCTGTCTGCACTTTGCTGTCACCTTGTCGGCCTCTGCTGGTTTGTATTTTGTTTTTTTTTACTGCAGAGCCCGGCTGATGCCCGAATGTACACCTTCCTGCACTGTGCTCAAGCGGCCTGGAGCTTGCGCGCCCATGGTAAAGCACTGCAGCTCACTGACGAGTGTCTGAACTTGAAGCCCATCTCTTTGAATAATTAGAGCAGCAGCACACCGAGTCAAGCTGCTTTGATCGTTTACTAGTCTCTTGTTTGTTTTCACTTTAGGGCAGCCTGGGATGTGGGTGTTAGTTAGGACACATTTGCCAGTGAGTGGCAGGTGCTGGAAACAAGTGCTCTGTGACAGCTGCTGTCCTTCTACTTTTTTCTTTCTTTTCTTTCTTCTGTTTTCCTTACCACCGTTTAAGTTTCTGGGTTGATAACAGTGTTAATTTTTTTGCCTTTATACGCCAGTTTAAGATGGAGATGATTGTTTATTTTTTAGTCCTCTTTCATTGCTTTAGTCCTCTTTCATTCACTAACAATACATGCAGGTTCAAATTAATGCAGAAACCATGGCAAGCTAAGAGGTATAGGAAAGCAGGACTGACACAGTAACGGGTAGGAGAACGGGGCATTTTCAATCTTTAAGCATGTTTTAACATTTCGCTGGCCATTCCCACCTTATTAACTCAGTTACACGAACTTTTAAGCATTCAGCATTGATGTAACGTTTGCTCTCAGGCACTTTTATAGGGTATGGTTCACTTGGCGGTATGGTTTGAGCTTTATTTAATATTTACTTGGGAAAGAGAAAGGTGCATTTCTAACCTTAAGGCATGTTCCAACATTTGGTTCTGTAACTCTGTAATTCGAGATGTTTAACATATTGAAGACTGAACAGTTGTGTTGACTGCTTGGAATGTTTTGTGTGTACCTGTTCAGCTGCACACTAGAAGCTCCAATACTATGCTGTCCGGGTGTGTACAGTATAAGTTTGATTGTGCAGCTTTGCTGTTATAGTGACATGCTCACTCGTGTCACTATTCGGCCTCAGTCAGAACCCAAGTAGGGAGAAGGGTATGTCTGCTCCTCTCAATTAAATAATCACAACATGTCTGGAGTGAGTTTGGATTGGCAAATGCATACATTTTACAAAAACATAAATACTTTTATCATGCAAAATGTGATTCTTGTTAATAATGAGTGCTGGTATTGTGCCTGGTGTATGAAAATGGAGCCAATCTTTAAAAAGTTTCTCTGTTGTCAAAGGTGGTTTGATTCAGGGGCATAACGAAGGCCCCTGCCGTCCCTGTTTTGAAGCAAAATAACGGACATGCCTAAAGTTGGATAATATCGCTGCGGTGTGGATAGTTTCAGCTATTGAGAGCGCAGTTCAGTGTGTAGCATACAACGCACCCCTCTGTCTTCATAGGTGACCGTGAATGTGTTTGAATAGTGACAGTCCCCGATGAGGCCATTCTCTCGCCCCATTAAATCTATGCACATATTGTCAAGCCATAACTGGCTAAGTCTTGGCACTGTGGCGATTTATGGCTTTTTTGACAGCAGCATCATAGTGACTTGTGGGAAAGGCTTGGCAGCCACTGTCTTCCATGATGGGATTGGGTGAGCAGTGAGAGAGAGACGGTGAACTCTCCGCTGGTGGTAGGCGAAGTTTTTGCCCAACTTCGTGCTCCAAGCAGAGTGGGCAAAACTCTGTGAACTCTGTTGGCAGATGGCAGTTTGCCACCCACCCCTACTGAGGACTCCACCAGGTAAGTTTTTACATTGTGTGTATGTGTGAGAATATGCTTATGTTGTGTATGTGCCTGTCTGCAAGCGTGCACCAGTGTGTGTGTTTATGTAAGCATGTGTGTGAGTGTTTGTCTGTTTGTATGTGTCATAACTACAGTTTTATGACCTTTCGTTTGATAACATCACTACTTTATAAATTGACCAGCAGTCACTGGAAACCTCCACTGGCTCCCCATCCAGAAGAGATGCCAGTTCAAGATCCTCACACACACATACAAAGCCCTACATGACCAGGGACTGTCCCAAAATTAATCATCAACTGAACTTCCAACTGCCCGTAAGACACCTGCACTCCGCCTCACTTGCCTTCGCATACACACCCCTGCATCTGCCGCAGCAGGGGCCGCTCCTTCTCCTACATCACCTTAAATGACCTGCCCCTCCACCTCCGACAAGCACCCACCCTGGCTGACTTCAGAAAGAAACTCAAGACCTGGCTTTTTGACTGAGACACGGCACTCTCATCGCCCAGATACCCATAGGGGGGACATTGCTGTACTATACAAATGCTGATTGATTAATTGACCCTGGGTATACATTTGGATTACAGTTTTGGTATTTTTCCTCATCCTTTGGATCGGTTTTGTTACTGTCTTTTTCTTGCTTCTGAATGAATACTATCTCCCAGAATGCTTGGCTGTTGAACAGGTAAAAAAAGATTTTGGAACCCCATTCTTCATCACACAAGGTTCAAAGAGACCTATCCCTTATGGGCATTTCAGCGGTTACAGTTCCTGATGGAATTCTTTGGGATAAAGTACCTTATGATATATTTGGACCGACAGAAACTCTACAAGTTCCATATGTTTTAGGACTCCTTTAAATGATGTAATCATTCCTAGCAGTTTCTTTGATGATTGGGACATTCACACATAAAACAGATGCGTGATAATTTAGAGCATTACACTGTATTTGAAAGTGAAGAAATGTATGATGGTTCATTTTATTATGATGAAATGTTTTGTTTTCACCATTATTTACATAAAGCGAGCACTCCACGTGCAGTATATGATTACACACAATGGTAACACTGCCCTACACAACCCCCAGGTGGCTCAAGAAATTTGCACAGAAGTTTGTATATTTTTCTGGTCACAATCCAGCAGACCCAGAGTCGTATTATTATATACCTACACCTTCCCCAGCAAAGAAAAATATGCTAACTGACATGAAGTTGATTTATTCTGACTCTTTTACTTCAAGCTGTCGACAAGGGTATGACTTTTGGAAAGACAATATTGACTTGAAATCCATATGGGAAACTAAATTAGCAGGTTCAGGGGAACGAGGGCTTATTTAGAGCATACCTTATAACAGAACAACTAATTTTCCTGAATAAAACTGTGCAGCAAACATCCTGCCTTGGATTGGCCAAGATAAAGGATATGAATACACTAAACATTCCCACCTTTGCACACTTTACAAATTGGCAGCAATTCACAAATTACATAGAGGATACATTTAACAGACTGCTTAAGAGTGGTACATACAATTATACACATTCCGTCCAGAGGGATGGCTTATGTGGTCGTTGCATATAGCGGATGTTAGGTACGTTTTCTTAAAGAACGAAAGGGTTCAAGATAAATAGGCAAGACCCACATTACGTGCAGATTCAACACTCAGGAGAGGTAACAACATACAGCGTTGGAACGTTGTGCCTAGATTGGCTAAGACATTCAATGGTGTATGAAGTGAAACAACACTTGTCTCTTCTTTTGGATGACATGGTTTTACAGGATTTCTTGTTAGGTCCTAGGAAGCCACATCAAAAGTGCTTTCTGTATGCTATATACAACGAAGTGTGGAAAGTTTCACAGCAGGAGCTGCTGAGACAATAAGTGAAAATTACAGAGCAAATTTAGAAAAGGCTCTAGCAGTGGTTGACAATGGTATGACTACATTATCCACTAGGATATAGTCTCTGGGTAGCATTGTGTCATCTGCTATTGACATCATACAGACTGACATGTCCCTTTTGCAACATGGGCAATCACAGCTGAGGTCTATCATGCTACTAAGCTGGACTCTACAGACTTCACTCTATGGTCGTGTTCCATTGAAAAACACTTAAACGTCCCTAGTTTGTTTTCACCATACAACTTGACAAAAGAACAGACCACAATGGCCAGAAAAGGGACGACATACACTATGTTACACATGGAAAATTAAAAAAAGTTATCATTTACTGTTGCAGAGGTTCCATCAGCAAATTGGATAATACATGTTTTTTTTTCTCTGCCAATTTCCACTTTTCACTTCAAATGCTGCTTACAACACCCTCAGGTAGACAGATATGAAGTGCTAAGGGAGGGATTTGTACATGAGGCATGGATCCTACCTTTCACTTATTGTTGTAGGGATGGTGCAACAGAAGTTTTTCTTAGTGGTCCAGACTGTGGGAACACTTTAGGCCATTCTCTAATTTGCAGGGAGGTCACGCTCCATGGTGCATGTTGTAAATGTGTCCAAGGCGAGCATGTCCTGTTATCTGAAAGCTTACCAAGCTGCTGTAATTCATTCAGCATTCAGATCACTTTGAAATGGAAGCTATTTGTTGTTGAATGATCAAGATTGCTGTGGGATGAAACTGGGAATACCATATCTGGTGACAGTTTCTGTGGTTGTGACCTGCTGTACACAATTGCGTTTTCCACCTGCTTGTACAGTTAGGGATGAGACAATTTGTCCTTAGATTACAATTTTGAACATGAACTTTGATGCTTTGAGAAGACTGAAAGCCGTATTGTTTCAGAAGGAAGTGGCCTTAACATCTGTTTGATCTTCAAGTTGCAAGGTCCTCTTCTGAGATACAGTTGTTATTTTGTACCATTCTCCCACACCATTTTGGGGAGCTAGTGCTTTGCAGTTTTAAAGTTTCCAACACTGCGGGTGTACCACACTTTTCTAAAACAATTGGCGGCTGGTTGGTTAGCACCTTCCAGACTGTCTTCGGAGTTATTCCATCTTTCATACACTCTGTGCTTGGAAGCATTATTTGAGGCTTACTACTTGTTCTGTTCCTCATTGTTGGGAGATTGGATTTATTTTTTTTGCTCCGCAATATATGCTCCATCACGCAGCCAAATGAGGATGGCTTTACCACGTCTGCTGCTGTGTTGTGAGGGAACGATACAGTATTTTGGCACAGGCCGTAATCCGCTGTCAACTGAGCAATTTTGAGTATGCCCAAGATAAATGCTTTGGAATGCAACTGGTCAATGGACACTAACTTGCACAGATGCTCTGCGCAATTGCCATTGCTCCAAAACCCATATTATGAGCCTAATTGGGATGCTTCAGCTCCAGGAGTTCTTGATCCTGGCTTGTCCTCCGTGGGTCCACTACTGGCCGTCACACCTTCAGCAGCTGCTGAGGGGGGTGGATTTGAGCTTGTTTGTTCTTTGGAACTGTTGAGAGGGGGGCCAATGGAAACATCGTCTTCAGTAGCTGGGAACAGCAATGTTTCATCTGCTTCTCAGAATATTTAAACAATCTGCCAGCTTCAAGCATAAGATTTTTTAATTTGGGCATGTTTTACTTGCTAAATTGCTTTTAAACACAGTCCTTTTTATTCTCTTTTACATTGCCTTTTTTATGCAATCTGGTTTTCTCTATGCTTTTATTATGAAATAACACAATGCTTTTAAGATTTTAGGTTTTACTACATGTTTAAATCTATATTTTTAGTATAGGTTTTAGGAAGCTTTAGTCGCCTTACATCCAAGAAGTGGGTGTTATGTAGTCACTTAGGTCTGGGCAAGAACACAACCATTTTATATGCTCACGTCTAAAGTTGACATCTTTCTTGTACGTTGACACTTGACACACATTTGCTTGAGTGCTGGTACTGACTAGTATTCCCTGAAATGCCTTTGCTTACATTACATTTCTTCGTAGGCATATCAGCAGAACCTTGAACATTCTGTATGAGGGCTAAGTTCACTATGTAAAATAGCCAGGTACTGTGCACTAAATGCACATACCTTCAATGTGGAAATATTGAAAGACACATCAGAGATCACAGATTGCAGGTAGTGTGGTTGTCAGCAGTAGAGACCTGGGAGAAAGGGAGAAAACTCCAAAAGGAAGGGTCTAAAACTGGCTAACAGGGTTGGGTGCGAGCAGGTTGCACCAAAAGGGAGGATGATGTTTCGGTGTACACTAATGGCAGACCTGTATTACCTGACAATTTATTGCCACCTATCGCTCAATATTATAATGGTCCCACACATGTGGAGAGATGCAATGATGCGCCTCTTTCAACAAGTATGGTTCAATCCCAGATTCAGAGTCACAGCAAAGATGCTGTGCCACAGATGTGTGGTATGTCAGCCACAAAACCCGAGAGGAAAACGCAAGGGGTGATGATTCACAATGGTAGATCTGCAGGTCCATTTAACTGCATGCAAATTGACTTTATTGAAATTCCCCTTTGTAATGGTTTAAGATATGTTTTGGTCATTGTGTGCATTTTCTCGAAATGGGTTGAAGCTTATCCAACATGCAGAAATTATAGCTTAACAGTGACAAAATTATTGTTGAGGGAATTGATTCCAAGGTTCGGATTTCTGACTTCTCTTGAGTCAGATCTAGGAACTCATTTCAATATTGAGGTTCTGAAAATATTATGTGCAGCACTATAAGTTGAGCAGAAGCTCCACTGCAATTACTGTCCGGAAGCTTCTGGCCTGGTGGAGCAAGTGAATAGCACATTGAAATCCAGATTAGCAAAAGTGTGTGCTTCAATGTCTCTAAAGTGGCCTGAAGCATTGCCTCTTGTATTGATCAGTTTGAGAAGTACACCAGACAGGAGGTCAGGATTGTCATATAGAGATTATGGGCTGAGTGATGAGTTCCTGCTAAACCCCTTGTAAACATAACAGATGACCTTATATTGGACTACTGCAAGGGTTTGGCTGATGTGGTACGTTCTGTGTCTCACCAGGTTGGCGAAGCTGCATATGCGGTTCAACAGAAGCAGTGCCATGACCTCAGTCCAGGTGACTGGGTAATGGTGAAGAAACACATGTTCCAAACACGTGTCTGGAACCATGCTGGAGAGGGCGTTTCCAGGTGATCAAGGTCCAACACTGCTGTGAAGAGCTGAGGCCTCCCGAATTGGGTACATGCCAGTCATGCTCGTAGAGTTCCATGTTCAATTGATGATACAACAGCACCAGTTCCTGACATGCTGGTGGTCACAGTGAGACAGAGGGATAAGGTTAGTCAAGCTGTTAGGGACCAGCAAGCTGCTGGGACAGCACTCGTTTGGTCTGAGGGGGGTCAGAGAGAGTCAACTGTTGGTACCAAAGGGTCACAGCCAATAGAGTTGACTACGAGAGGCACAGATACTAACTAAGGGCCTGGTGCAGTAATAAAGCGGGTTGTACCCGGAGACTGAAGGCCCGAAGAGGAGAGATCCTGAAACGTTGCCTGACAATAGGACATGTCCCACCAACTGTTCCTGAAAGAACTGAGCAGTTTGATCAATGTGATACTGATGATGAGAGAACAGATGTGAAGATATCAAAAAGAGCAAGAATACCCAGTCAAAAGTACTCATCTCCTGAATGGACTTATCTTGCTGCGAATGAGTGGGAACGTGAATTCATTAAGCACTGCTACACAAATACGAGTCCACCTGAACCTCCTTGAAACAATCCTGGTTATAAATCAGAATCTCAACTTCGGGGGGGTCATTACGATGGCGGAAGGACCGTCACCGCCAGCCCGGCAATGGCGGTCCTTCCCACAGCGGACCGCGAATTTCCCACCGCCAGATTGCGATGGCGGTGTGATCCAGACCGCAGCGGACGCAAAGACCGTCCGCCACGGAACTGCCACAAGCAATCGTTCCGATTGCCTGGCGGAGCGGTCTGCATCCGTAAAATGGAGGCGGTGCCTAGCAGGCCCCGTCCTCCAAATTACGATGCGCTCCTCCGCCAGCCTTTCCACGGCGGGTAAACCGCCACTGAAAGGCTGGTGGAGATTGATGTCGGGGGCCCGTTGCGGGCCCCCAATGTGTTGGGGGGGGTTGGTGCACTGGGGGGGTACCCATGGTACCCCCCGACATTTCACTACACCAAGTGGCAGGCACCGTGTGGTGCCTGCCACGTAGTGCAGTGAAATGCACCACATGCATTTTTAACACTGCGGCGGTGCTGCTGTCAGCAGCACCAGCCGCAATGTTAAAGGTGCAGAATGCGACCACCAGGGTGGCGGTCGCATCCTGATTTGGTGTGCGGAACCGCCGCAGGTATTGCGGACGGTCCCGGTCGCCACCACCATGACGGACAGACTTCAGTCCGTCCGCCATCATAATGAGCCCCTTAGTGTACTAAGTTAAAGGACTGATGCAGAAAATGTTCCTGAATATACTCATTTGTAAAGCTGATCTGAGTGTCTTTCGGTATTGAAAGAAAACGTTAAACCTTGAACCTTGCCTTGCTATTTTTATGCTGAACTCTGCTAAATTGCTCATACCATTGCTGCTTATTTTAATTTCTAGTTAAATGGTCTGAATCTTGAGAAGTCACGGAGTCCAGCACTGGAATCTCTTCCAGGCGCAATCGTTTATATACTGGAATTGTTTCTATTATTGCTCTAATACTATTTACATTGCTTATCATTTTGAATTTGCCCCAATATGTTCCTATAAAAGATCCTGAGCTTACAATTTCTTCTGGAGTTTCAAAGGTTAACAATAATGGTTCTTTCGCTTTAAATTAAAACTCTTTCCATTGTGGCCTTTGCATTTTCTAAATGTTGCTTTCTGTGCATTAAACATGCAACACATTTTGAATTGTACACTGTGAGACGATTCTGTGGGAAAATGAACTTTAACCTGAAGACATGGACTGTTACTTTGTAATTTCCTACTCGTTGCTTCTCATGACCAGTATGGGAAGGCATGCAGGAATAATTATAATGTATTTGTTGATAACATATGTAAACCAATAATGTTTTACACTGTCCATAGTGGTGTGATGGTACATCACTAAAGAGTCATAGAAACCAAGCAAGAACAAACCACAAAACAGGGGCAAAGCTTTTGATTTTTGAAGCAGATGCCATGCTTTTTCTTTTCCTTGCGAGCGGGTCGATCGTTCTTCTACTGATTTAATGAACTACCCTTAAACTCCTATTATTGGACTGCATTTATAGATGCTGCTGTTTAAGCAGTTGGACTGGAATCCTTTGGCGAACTTCCTATTTTTGTCTATTGCCTTTGCTCTATTCGTGGACTCGCCCTAGTGGACTTTAACTTAATTCCTATTTGCATTTTGCTTTAGAACTTTGATGTCGTTAAAGAAACGAATCATCCTTCTGCCCTTTGATGGTAGTGGGAAACTGTAACCTGTAGCTGATGTAAGTTCCCGGAGAACCATCTATTTCTTTAAGGTGGTTAAAACCTTGAAATTGTGATTATTCTTTAACCATCCACGTTGATGTTTTAACTTTGCCTAAATGTGTAGTGTAATACTACATGTTATAATATTTCTGACTGAAATGTTAAAAAGATTACTTATTTGTACCAATTTTGAATCTTTAATACAATAACCAAATTACCTAAATTGCCTGGGACTCTTAGGGGCCGATTCCGATTCGGGCCGGAAAACGTACCGACCGACTCGGAGCCGGAATTCATTCCGACCGACACGTACCGGTGCAGCCCGACCCGCAAAGTACGATGAGAAGCGTGCAAAATCCGACCGACTCGTACGGAACACAAGCCGAACGACCGAACCGCGCGGAAAACAGCTATCCGGCCGGAAAACCACGCGAATCGAACCGACCGACACGCACCAGGAAGAATCCCGAACGAAACGTACCCGCGAACTCCGACCCGCCAAGTACGATGCAACGCGTGGAAAACACGACCGAGTCGCACAGAGCCCAAGCCGTACGACCGACACGCATACAAAACTGCGAGCCGAAGCAACCCAATACACCGCGACCGACGCGTACGCAGCACAGAAAACAGCACAAACACAGCGTGAACGAATCTGACAAGCTCGCACGAGACAACTGCAGGGTCCGACTCGGTCAGAAGAACGTCTCCTACATGCACAAAAAGTACTAAGGAAAAAACACACAAAAAAAGGCCAAACAAGCAATTACAAAGCCAATAAATACTGGGTGGGGAAACAGGGAACAAAGACACACCCACAACTCCACCCATATAAAGGACACAAATCCCTACCATGATCCTTTGCAAATTCAAATTACCTGCCAGCACTCAACACCAACAGACAGCAACCACACACACACTCACAGCTCATCCATCACACAAGCCACACACCAGCAGCACCTCAACAAATAGCACCCTCACATACACCCAGCAAAACACACACTCACACACCCTCACTTGCACACCAACACACACATCACTCACCATCACCACCCATCACCATGCCCCCAAAGAAGAATCAAAAGTTCCTAGATAGTGAATTGGAAGTCCTGGTAGATGAGATCCTCAGGGTAGAGCCACAGCTGTTTGGTACACTGGTCCAACAGACACCCATGTCGCAGAAAACCAAGATGTGGGAGAGGATTGTCGACAGGGTGAACGCACAATCACCATGTTTGCGCACAAAGGGAGACATCCAGAACAGGTGGTATGACGTGCGCAGGAGGGTCAGGGAGCTGTTGAAGAAGGACTACCTCTTGAGCCAACACACCGGCAGTGGCCCTCCTGCCAAACCAGTATACCTCAGGCCCTGGGAGGAGAAGGTGCGGGCCATCCTACCACCAGTGAGCGTATATGGACTAGAAAACATCCCAGAGCCTGGTGAGTACACAACAAATGTACACAATATTGTGCGACAATACACACACATCACTGTCAAGGGGAGAGTCAAACCATGCACCCTTAGCAAATCCACAGCAACCAAAACAGAATCATCCCAAAATGTGTATGTCAGTCAGATAAACACAACACATGCCATCTCATAGTGATATGTAACTGTGTCATCACATGTACAAACACAACTACAACTACAGCTAGGCAGTGGCACAAATATAACTAACAAACACATCCAGACATGTAGCCACCACTACAACACCACCTCACAGTGAAGCCCACTGAAAGGAAGGAATCCTGTGTATGCTGGGCAAGTCAGTGTAGCCAATAGCATCATGGGAGTCGTAGTCACAGATATTGCCCACCCTCACAATGCGCACATCAACACCACCATAAACCATGCTCACATCACAGGGAGTGGAAAACAACTGACAAGATGGCTGACACTGGCTACTGCTGTCGGGAGCACAAGGTCCTGCTGGCAACTGTGCACCAACCAACAGCAGGACACCACTGACTGACATCCTGAAAGACAACTTGCACTCCCTGCAACGGAAGCACGTTCCATGGTGGAAAATCTGGCTGGGTGGGAAGGAGGACTGACAGCACTGACCATAGTTACCAGCAGCTCCACTCACACACACCCCTAACACAAACTCCACACAACTCACCTGGGAGAATGCATTGCCTCACACTCTAATCAAATATCCCACAAAGAACCACAACCCTGGGTCATGCTGTGTGAAGCACAGGGACACACATGGGACTTGTAGCAAAACTAACCCCAGGATAACACTGTCAGCCATCTTGTCAGCACAGGCACACAACCCCACAGGGAAGCAGAGTCAAAAGGAAGGAAGCATGGGCATGCTGGGAAGGGGGTGGAGGCAATAGCATGATGGGAGTGGTAGTCACAGCCCAACATCCCCCACCCGCATGGCCCAGCAAGCTCACACTAAAGCATGCACACCTACCAGGTAGTGAAAAGCCACATCAAAGATGTCTGACACTGGTGCTATGTTGTGGGGAGCACAAGGCCCTGCTGGGAACTGGGCACCAACCAACAGCAGGACACCACTGTCAGCCATCTTGCCATTGCTGTCACACTCACACACAGTGAAGTACACTCAAAATGAAGGAAGTATGGGCATGCTGGGAAGGGCGGTGGAGGCAATAGCATGATGGGAGTGGTAGTCACAGCTCAACATCCCCCACCCGCATGGCCCAGCAAGCTCACACTAAAGCATGCACACCTACCAGGTAGTGAAAAGCCACATCAAAGATGTCTGACACTGGTGCTATGTTGTGGGGAGCACAAGGCCCTGCTGGGAACTGGGCACCAACCAACAGCAGGACACCACTGTCAGCCATCTTGCCATTGCTGTCACACTCACACACAGTGAAGTACACTCAAAATGAAGGAAGTATGGGCATGCTGGGAAGGGGGGTGGAGGCAATAGCATGATGGGAGTGGTAGTCACAGATATTGTTCACCCTCACAACTGTCCCATCAACACCACCCTGAACCATGCGCACATCACAGGGAGTGGCAAAGAACTGACAAGATGGCTGACACTGGGTACTGCTGTGGGGAGCACAAGGCCCTGCTGGGAACTGTGCACCAACCAACAGCAGGACACCACTGACTGACATCCTGAAAGACAACTTGCACTCCCTGCAATGGAAGCACGTTCCATGGTGGGATATCTGGCTGGGTGGGAAGGAGGACTGACAGCACTGACCATAGTTACCAGCAGCTCCACTCACACACACCCCTAACACAAACTCCACACAACTCACCTGGGAGAATGCATTGCCTCACACTCTAATCAAATATCCCACAAAGAACCACAACCCTGGGTCATGCTGTGTGAAGCACAGGGACACACATGGGACTTGTAGCAAAACTAACCCCAGGATAACACTGTCAGCCATCTTGTCAGCACAGGCACACAACCCCACAGGGAAGCAGAGTCAAAGGAAGGAAGCATGGGCATGCTGGGAAGGGGGTGGAGGCAATAGCATGATGGGAGTGGCAGTCACAGATATTGGTCACCCCCACAACTGTCCCATCAACACCACCCTGAACCATGCGCACATCACAGGGAGTGGAAAAGAACTGACAAGATGGCTGACACTGGGTACTGCTGTGGGGAGCACAAGGCCCTGCTGGGAACTGGGCACCACCAACAGCAGGACACCACTCACTGACATCCTGAGAGTCAACCTGAACCCACTGCAAGGGTGGCATGCTTCATGGTGGGATAACTGGGCTGGGGGGAGAAGGAGGGCCGGATGTCAACCAAATACAACCAATGCAGACCATGTACACACCCCAACATTCAAATTGAAATGCTCAAAGTATGCAGGACAATGTGCTACACCAATATCAACCTCTGACTGTGACAACTTAGGACAATGCAATGTACAGGCCCGCATCCAGAGGTACAGTCACAACTGTCAGGTGTGTCAACCATTGATGCCTGCAGAAACATAACATACATTGTGTGTGTCTCCCAAAAACAGGTGATGATGGGGACACAGCAGCAGACGCTGAGGAGTCCCTGTCCCAGGATCCAGGGGAAACGGAGCTCACTGGTGTGGAACAGCCTCTGCCCTCCTCGGATGACGAAGACCTACCTGGCACCTCCGGAGCGAGTCATCATGCAGCACCAGCAGGACCACCAGCTGCACCACCTGCACCCACCCCTCCAACGACTGACAACACACAAACCACCCCTGCCGACACGGACAGACCAAGGACTACCACCACCACCAGCACACGGACCCTTGCCCAACGTGGGGCTATGGACACCAACACCACCAACAACCCCCAAGGGGGCCCAGGGTCACCTGTGCGTGCCACCTCAGGTACTGCACGTGTCGCCAGGGGTGGTGGGAGGGGTGGTAGACATAGGTCGCTGCTGGCAGAGGGGTCTGGACTGCATGATGACCCACAACTGGTACGCATAGCCGATGCGAACCAGACCAGCACCGGAGAGCTCAGTCAGGTAGTGGGGATCCTCAGGGACATACGACAGCAGCAGGCTGCCCATCATGCACGCTTGGACTTACACATGTCCCGCATGGAGTCCAAGTGGGACACACTGCAAGAGATGACGGCGGTGCATAGGGACATATTACAATGCCTCCGCCAGATGAGCAGCAACACGTCAACACCTCCCTGTGTGCCCACAACATCTGGTGCTGAAACAACTGCAACTGCCACAGGGAGGGAGGATGACTCTGGCGGAGAGTCCCCTGCATCGCAGCAGCCTGCACTTGAGGGTCCCCCCCAAAGAAGAGGGGTCGTCCGAGGAAGGGCAACTGAGAGGCCGATGGCCATGCGCAACCCCCAGGAAGCCAAAACCTGTTCTGGATAATCACCTTTGTGCGCAAATTGTTCACCCTGTTGAATGCAACACAACTCCCCCACATGACATGGGGAGTACAAGTTGGACCAATGTATCAGATGACTGTGGACTTTACTCAGGACATTTCTGCTACCAGGACTTCCAAATCATCTAGGAACTTTGGATTACAATCACAATGTACAGCACCCACCATCCTGTGCACTATACTCACACATGTATGACAATAAACACACTAATACACCATACCTGCCTCTGTCGTGATTCCAACGTGGTTTCTGTCATGGAGATGATGACCTGCGAAATTACACTGTGCATGCTAACTGCTACAGCAAGTACAACACAGGCATGTGAGTCATGGCAACGTGACACATATGAGGGAGACACACCACCAGGGCTACACAACATATACACACCAAGGCCACCTGACTCATCGCCTACACTGATGTTGCCAGGAAATACGGTGCAATGCACAGACACAACACCTATTCACAGTCTTTGTCAACTAGCCCACTGGTGCAGTAAGCAAATGTCAGTCAGATGTGTGACCACAGACAACGCACATCACAAAGTGAAGCACAGGTTTATTACACATTTGCAACATGTTGTAACCACTACAGATGCAAGGTAATCCCACCTGGCAGTGGGCACACAGTCAACAAGTGTAGAAGGAAGGAAGTCCATGGGTGTGGCGCACATCACCTGTAGGGACACGACAGCTACCACCCTGGAAGTTTAATCACGGTGTTGGGGGATCACAGTTGACCAAACAACTCTGAAAGTACCCTGTGAAGGACAGAAATGACACACAGTCAAAAGCACTGAAGAACAGGACAGAACTGCAATACTCATGCCCAAAACATGTCACAAGATACCCACCCAGAACCAAGTTAGCATGTCAACACTGTTGGGGAGTACAGACTACCTGTAAGGACACATCGCTACACGCATACAGTCATGTAGCACATGGCCACACTCAAACAGCACCAGAGCACCACCAACACATATCATGCATACTCACATCACTGACATGACATCTCCGGATACTCACATTCAGCTGAAGAAGTTGGTGATGAGCTGTGTGCGGACATCACCATCATCATCATCATCATCACTGGAATCGTGGTCCAGGCCAGGATCCTCCACAGGTGGCGGATGTTGATCATCGTCATCCAGGATGAGAGGCAACTCCTTCCGCACAGCCAGGTTGTGTAGCATGCAGCAGACGATGACAATCTTGCACACCTTTGCTGGGGCATATGGGAGGGCCCCTCCTGTCTTGTCCAGGCAGCGGAAGCGGCTCTTCAGGAGACCAAATGTCCGCTCAATCACTCTCCTGGTCTGACCATGTGCCTCATTGTAGCGCATCTGGGCTGGTGTCACAGGGTTCCTGAGGGGCGTCAGCAACCACGGCATGTTGGGGTATCTGGAGTCACCTACATATGGACAATTGCACATTAGCTGATTTGGAAAAGAGGGTGGAATACTACATCGCAGAACACACACAATGGTACAAAGTCAGTACACACCGACAAGCCAGGCACGCTGGTTCCGCATCTGTGACATCATCCTCGGGATGCGACTACTCCTCATCACGTAGGCATCGTGTGCAGAACCGGGGAAACGGGCACACACGTGTGAGATGCTCATATCAGCAAGACATACCACCAGTGCATTGACCGAATGGTAATGTTTGCGGTTCCTGTATGCCTGCTCATGTGCCTGTGGTGGTATCAAAGCCACATGTGTCCCATCAATGGAGCCAATGACATGCGGCATCCTCCCCAGGGCATAGAAGTCACTCTTCACGTCAGTGAGTTGTTGAGGTCTAGGGAAATAGATGTACTGGTTCAGGTATCTCAACATAGCCTCCAAAACATCGCGGAGCACACGGCTGAACATGGTCTGTGACATCCCACCAGCAGACGCCACAGTGTGTTGAAAGGTACCGGTGGCAAAGAAGTGTAGGGCTGCCATCACCTTTACCTTGGGGGTCAGCGCTGTGGGGTATGTCCGGCCAGGTTGCAAATGTGGGGCCAAGCGCACCGTCAATTCCTCAATCAGCGGCCTGGTGAAGTGGTACCGTCGGATGCAGTCCCGTTCCACCATGGATGCAAGGTCAGGGAATGGTCTATGGACAGCTGGTGCCCTGCAGTGCATAGGTGAAGAAAGAAAGAATGTCAGTCACCCCACATATGTGGCATTGACCATACACAATATCACATGATACATCATTATGAGACACAAGTACATGATGTGTGCAGTTCCGTGAGGACATGTATGGCACCTACATGGCCAACATCTAACATCACAGTTTAACAAGTGGCATCAACAAATCCCATGTTGTACCATGGATATCATGAGGCCGTGTCACAGTTCCCATCTACTGCTGCCACGTTCCAAACACACCCCACAGTGACATGTGTGGACAGATGTGCCCCAGGCATCACAGCTCATCGACAGGTAGATTCCCAGGGACCCTGTATTGCCACATGGACACTGGCATGACATGGTGCATCATGAATACACCACAGCAAAACAACCATGACCCCTACAGGTAGTGGTCCCTGTTGCCTCATCAGGACAGACATGGACGTCTGTGACACACACACGCACAACATCAAAGTTCATGCACAAACAACGTGGATGTGGAGACTGTCTCCCATTGTGCACATGGAATCAGAGACATTGTAAACACAACATGCACACAGACTGTGGAGGACCATCACTATTGTGCCAATGGGTCACCCTGGGACGTACATACCGTCCCACATGGGACTCAGGGGGTATGTGACATGACATACACATACACCACCGTGAAATGTGACCATGCCACATGCTCAGGAATGAACAGTTGCACATCACAGTGGTCATGTGCACGACACACCAAGGATCCTGTCCCCATGAACACGTGCACAGCCTGGGAGTGGCTGCCCCGAAGTGACACCCACAGAACAACATGTTCACCCCATACACGGAATAGGTAATGCAGCCTTACATGCCTTAGGATACAGTGTGGACAGGCTGTGGTGTCGTAGGTGTGCCCCTCACTCCCTGGGAAGTATATGTGGCTGGCATATGTTCACCTGTGACAGGCATGGTGACATATGCCAGTGACTTGTCCAGGGACGCGTTGTACAGCAATGGACCGATCGGTGTGCCCGGCCGGCCCATTGCATCGTATGTGAGCGGGTACGCGTTGTATGCCTGGTACGCGTTGCACAGCAATGGACCGATCGGTGTGCCCGGCCGGCCCATTGCATCGTATGTGAGCGGGTACGCGTTGTATGCCTGGTACGCGTTGCACAGCAATGGACCGATTGGTGTGCCCGGCCGGCCCATTGCATCGTATGTGAGCGGGTACGCGTTGTATGCCTGGTACGCGTTGTACAGCAATGGACCGATCGGTGTGCCCGGCCGGCCCATTGCATTCAATGTGAGCGGGTACGCGTTGTATCGCGGGTACGCGTTGAACAGCAATGGACCGATCGGTGTGCCCGGCCGGCCCATTGCATTCAATGTGAGCGGGTACGCGTTGTATCGCGGGTACGCGTTGTACAGCAATGGACCGATCGGTGCGCACACATTGGCTGGGGCCTGGCATGGCAACGGACGCGTTTTCAAAGCTCCAACGAGTCTGATGCAGTGAATTCAGTTGGCCAGCCACAACAATGTTGCAAAATCATGGGTGTCATGAAGTTGAAGATTTGAAGGATGCTGTGGGCGTGTATTAGTGCTGCTATACCATGGATTGGTCAGATTTAGAAGATGAAAACGACTTGGACCTATCACTTTGGACACATGGGACAGTATCTGCCTCTGCAGCACACATATAATGCTGGCTGTTCCCCTGAGAGCTCACTTTCCTGCACTACATGCTCCAGGACGACATCTGCCACCAACACTGCTGCTGTTTATGCATCCTCTGGCTCCTGCAATGGCACGTACTGTGGAGAGAGCCCCAGCCTTCAGCCTTGAGGAGAACCAGGCCCTGCTGGACAGCCTCCTTCCACAGTACAGCAAGCTGTATGGGAAACCAGGGGAGCAGGTGAGTGTGCTGTCCAATGCATCACTAATTGTGCATGTTGTCTGACTAGCAGGACTTTCACTGTGCACACCAAAGTGTGTAGTTACATGCACTGAACTGGTACAGTGCAGTAACAGTGCATTCCAACTAGGTTTACTTCCCATGCAATGATACCATGTAGTGACTGCTGGCAAACTGTTCATAGCCATTGTTGCACTGCCTGTGTACATCATATGCCCCTGCAATTGAGACATGTATATCCAACTGTGTGATGCACGGATATGTTGCATGTGTAGTAATGGCCTTTTCACTTTGTCATCCTCACAGGTTGATGCCCACCAGAAGCAGGAAATTTGGCTGACCATCGCCCGGAAAGTAAGATCCGTGGGGGTCTACAGGCGCAGGATCCGCAACTGCCAAAAGAGGTGGCAGGACCTTCGTGGCTGGAGCCGGAGGATCGCAAGGGTCCAGCTGAAGCTGTCGCCTCCTCGCTAGAGGGGCGGACACCGGACCATGACCCCCCACATGCTCCGGATCCTGGCGGTGGTCTTCCCTGACCTGGATGGGCAGCTGAGGGACAGACAGCAGCAAGGAGGGGGTGAGTCCATGACTGCACTGTGCACTTTGTCTGACATGCTATGTGCCCTCCTCTGGCCTGGTTAAACTTCCACAGTACATCAGTCATGTGGTCCAGGACCCATGTCCCTAATTTGTTACATGCCCACTTCTCCTCTGATACGCATATGTGTGGCCCTTATAGTCAGGAAACTGTGTCATTTGGGGACTGTGTCATAGCATTTTGCTTTGCTCAAGGTGGGGGACAGCATTTGTTCCCGTGACTATGTTGTGCGATTCATGGGTGGGTCAATTGCCTACACAGTGCCTAAGTTCTGACATGTGATCTGCGTGTAACTTTGATATGTGGTCCGCTTGCTGCTCTGACTCACCACATGTCCCTGGGGAATGTGGCACACACCCATGCTGCTGGTGTGATCAATATTTGGGCCTCAGGAGTATGTGTATCCAGTGTGTCACACATGCTTAAGCACCTGCCTACTGTCCAGGACTCATCCCTCTTACAGGTGGAGCTGGACAGTCATGCCTACTCCAGTGCATACAATACACTCTGTACTCCCACTCCCGTGTATCATCTGGCATGTCGTGGTCAGTGAAATGTACCCTCAGGTGTCTGCCTCTGTCTCCTTGTGCTGTGTCTTCGTTGTCAGGACTACTGGTATGTTCATCGTTTGGGGCTCAGCATGCCATCTGAGATGTGACCATGATAGACGATACTTCTGTGACTTATAGGTGTCTGATCACTTGACTGTGCACACAGGTGTTTGCGACTGTGACTTTCAGGAAGCTGTATTTTCATTCACAGCACACTGTGAGGTGCTCATGTTCAGGGAGTTGTGTTTCATGTCCCCCATATGTCCAGTTGGTATGACGTGGTCAAATAGTAGTACAGATGATGTGGTTTCTGGGGGATGGACATGTGCACTTGTCAGTCACATAACTTGCATTCCCCATGCCCTCGGATTGTGACACAGTGCAGACTGTTGTTGTCTGGCTGCCATGGCCATGTGACTTGAGACAGTAATGTATGACTTTGCATGCATTCCTGTATCATGGCATTCAACTTCCTGGGACTGATCCTGCAGGGGAGGTACATGTGCAACATGCACCCCATTGTGGCATTGACTATCCGGACATGGGTGCATCATGGTGTCTGGTGCTGGTATGCATCACATGCATTTCTAATTAGAATCTGGCCATCCCTTTATCCGGACATCTGCACTGACTCAGTGGCAAGAGATGTGATGTGTGCATGTTCACATGCTTCACCGTGTTCCCTGCAATGTCAAACAACTGTGTAGGTGGTGCATGTGTCCACACTGGGGTCTTACCATCAGACAGGCACCAGACAGATGGGTGCAAGGGGAGGAGGGGTGTGAGTCCCATGGTTGACCATCAGACTGACAATTGGCTTCCCCGAATCTGTGCGAGGACTTTAGGCAATGTTCAACTAAGGATGCCAGGGCTTGCTCTGTAATGTGCTGTACTTACTGTGGTGTGTGCGGTCAGTGCAGGTGACTGATGTTTGTGTGTTTCCCTAATTGTTTGCAGATACATCCACGGCCACAGGAGGGGACAGCTCCACGGACCAGGAGGAGCAGCGGAGCCAGACTGGGTCAGCATCGGACGAGTGGTCAGAGGGACCCAGTGGCACGGAGGGCGAGGGGAGCCACACCGAGGAGTCCTCAGCACCATCCACCTCAGCTGGGGACCACAGCAGCTCGGAGGATGACTCCCTTGTGGAGGCGGGTCTCGGCAGCCACCAAAGGCCAGCTAGTCTGTCTGGCCCCGCCACCACCACCACCACCACCGCCCTCCCATCGGCTCCCATTCCTGAGGACCGTGGAGGCTCCCGTGCTCGGGAGCGTGTCTCCTTCGTGCCAGGCACCGCAGCCCCTGCCCCTGTGTCCCCTGCTGCCCTGAGTGAGGAGTCTGTGTACCTCCTTCGGCAGCTCCATGTAGGGCAGACAGCAATGCTGAGTGTCCTCCATGCACACACCACTCTGTTGACACAGCTGGTGTCGTTCATGGAGGGCATCTCGACGGGTATGTCTGCCCTACAGAGGAGCAATAGGTCCATGGACTCCTCCCTGATGGCAGCAGTGTCCCTCCTCCAACAGTCCCTCACCCCTCCCACCTCTGCCCCATCCACACTTCCTGCCCCCCTACCTGTCCACAGCACATGCACACCTGCACAGTCATCCATACACACAGACACAAGCACCATAGACACACCCAAGAGTAAGGCAAGACGTGCACACAAGCATCCTCAGGGTACTGATACCACAGACACAGGTGATGGGGAACACACACACACACACAGGCATCCACATTCACTCCGCAGTCCTCCAAATCCTCTCCCTCCAAGACCCCTTCCCTTGCCTCGCCTGCTACCACACATACACAGCAGGTCTTCCTGTGTGACCTCGGCCTCTTCCCCACCATTCCTGCTGACCCAGCACACCAGGGGAAGAGGAAGTCCACCCACACAGAGAGGAGTGCCCCTCGCCCCCGGACACCCTCCCCCAGGCGCAGGCAGACACAGGAGCCCATTCGCAAGTCCCCCCGGAGCAGGAAGAGCAAGACCCCACCACCACCACCACGCAGCTCCAGCGCCCAGTCTCTCTCCTCCATCCCCCAGGCCACCACTGCACAGGTTCCCCTGCCACACCCTGCCCCAGGTTCCCCCACACACCGATACCGCATCCCCAGACTCCTTAGGCCCTCCGCCCCTGCCACTTGCTCTTCCACCCCCAACCCAGACGCTCTGCCTGTTAGTGGCACTGTTGTTGTGACCGGGTGCCCCCCCTCTGTCCTGCCCACCTCATCTGCCCACCCTTCCACTTCCTTGGAGTCATGCACTGCAGTGGAGTCCACAACCACCACGTCTGACTCGGGCACTGCAGTGGGTACCCAGTCCACTACATCAGTCAAGCCCACTGCAGTGGTTGCGGCACCCACACCAACTGACTTGTGTACCACGGTGGTGCCGGCCCCCTGAGTCAGACACCTCCACTGCAGTTGCCGGTGACACTCCTGCACCCACCACCCCTTCACTGCCTCACTCTGCCATCCCCTGATCCTGTCCCTGCGGTGCCTGGCCTGCCCCTTGTATGCCCCTCTAAGGGGGATGTCCCCCAACCGTACCAGTGCAGGCAAGCAATGTGTGACCAGTTGTCACCTCTCACCCCGTTGGTACTGTTATTTTGGACTGGCCATTGGCCTTAGTTTCTTTTGGACTTCCGTTTTTACCCTGACATTTGCTGAATAAAGCCTATTTTTGTTTACTTTTGGGTTTTCTTTTGATGTACATGATGTGGATGAGTAGCATCCTGCATTTGCAGTTGTAATAGTGTTCACATCAGGACGATGAAGTGTTGCAGTGATGGACTCCATGTGGTCCATGGAACATGTGTCCTGTTGTATTCTGGATCTATGGCATCCTTTGCTACAGTCTGAGGGTGTGATGTTCAGCATTTGGCACAGGGATGTCCTTTTTGCATTTGTAAATGAACATCTTTGTCTTACACTGATGCACATCTGGTGGGCTTAGCACTGTTCAATGTTCCTATTTCCCTGACTAGGTGCCCAGCTCCACTGGACATGCAGTTTTGCACATCAATGTCGAAGGACTCATCTGTGCATACAGTGCAACTTGCTTGACACGTGTTTGGTGTGTGTGCAGATGACTGACGTGACACCCCCGTACCCAGGCTGATGTGAGCAGAGCCTTCTGTGTGTTGTGGTTGTTGACTCACTGACGGAGTGTTCTGCTGACATGTTTGGGTCGTGCACAGACAAGGTTTGGCACAGCGGACCTTCCACAGGAGTGTTGTGCCCTCATGGCAGTGTGTAATCTGGTGACATTGCGTGGGCCTGTGTTGTGTAAGCATGTCTGTGCGTGTTCCCTTGCCTTTTCCTACACAGGCTGTGTCCCTAGGGATGTTCCTGTTTGTGATGCTTGCTGAGTTGTTCTGTGTTCATCCAGCATCTTGGACCTGGTTTCTCTGTGATGTGGGTGCATGGCAAACTAATGTTCATGAGGTTGTCATCCCAGGTTGTCTTTGTTGTCAGTGCTGGGGATGTGGGCAAACGCAGATGGGACACATTCAGGATTCCCCTTGGCACTTGTTGTTTACACGAGTAATGTGATTTACAGTTTGTGTTAGCTTACAGTGATTGTGACACGTTGTGTGTGTGACTGCTGCCACTCCTCAGGGTCAGAGCTGCAATGTTGGTAGTTGTGTACGTGTGTTCTTTGTGTGTCACCTTGGCTTCTTCATTGGTGTGTGACTATGGCCAGGATCCCATTGATTGTGGTGGATTTCACATCATGCCCATGTACAGCATACTGTGCTGTGTGTCAGACATTGACAAGTCTTGTTGACTGGCCATGTGTGATGGGTTTCTGAACCTTGGTTCCCACCACCACCCCTGGTATTGTCATGGGTGCATGTGCAATGTCACCTGTCCATGTGAGCTTCACTGCTGCACATTGGTGGAGATCAGGGTGTGTGGTGTTGAGTGTGTGCAGAATTGAGTTGTTACACGGCCAGACCCCTACCTCCATATTGGCCTTGGCTGGCAGGCCATGCTGATTGGTTGGAGCTTGTGTAGGTGTGATGGTAGTTAGTTGCTCAGGACACATGGCTGGGTTTCACAGTGTGAACGACATCTGACAATGTCATCACAGTGGGATTATCATGCAGGCTAGTGTCAGCACAATATGGGGTCCCTGGGGGTAGTGCTGTGGTGGGTCTGTCTCTTGCTGTGTTAGTTGCAGTTCCTACATGCTTGTGTGACATGTGTAATTTGTGCTCCCTCTCATCTAACAATGCCTGATTGCCCACATAGGGATTTGGATCCATGAGTTACTTTTGTGTGGCACTGTATGTGCATCTGTGTAATTGGTATTCAGGCCTCATCATGTGTTGTGTGGTTGCCTGGGGACACTGGCACCCCCCTCACCTGTTGTGTTTGTTGTGCAGTGTGGGTCTGCCTGTTTGTGCATCTGCACCACTGCATTGGCATATCTTTAGTGTGCTATTGGCTGTATGTTGTTTGGTGGGTTTGACCTGCTGTCCCTGGGACTCCTAGGTCATCAGTCAGCACAATGATCATTGTTTGTGTGTCCCATTGCTGCCATGGTATGTTATTTGTTCACCTCACATCTACAGTCTCCACAGGGTATCTCCATTTGTGTGCCCATTGGTGCGAATATGTGGGTCTGCATTATGATGGTCACTTCTGTCATTGTGTCATTGATGGATGTTGACAGTGTCAGCCCCCATGGGTGATGTTTGTCTGCACATGGCCAAAGGTATGTCTTATTTGCACTGCACTGTTTGCCTCACCCAATCTATGTTGCTATGGGACACAGGCACTACTTTGCCACTGATGTGTTTGTTGTTCTGTGACCAGGAATCATCCATGCAGTTTGGCAGTTGCAGCTTTTTCTATGTCAACACTTACCTTTTGGTCACTGTGACGATGGGGGCTTAGACCCCATTGCCACAATGCTCAAAAGGTGCTTCAGCTATGGACCCCACACTTACCTTTTGGTCACTGTGATGATGGGGGCTTAGACCCCATTGCCACAATGTGCAAAATGTGCTTCAGCTATGGACCCCACACTTACCTTTTGGTCACTGTGATGATGGGGGCTTAGACCCCATTGCCACAATGTGCAAAATTTGCTTCAGCTATGGACCCCACACTTACCTTTTGGTCACTGTGATGATGGGGGCTTAGACCCCATTGCCACAATGTTCAAAAGGTGCTTCAGCTATGGACCCCACACTTACCTTTTGGTCACTGTGATGATGGGGGCTTAGACCCCATTGCCACAATGTTCAAAAGGTGCTTCAGCTATGGACCCCACACTTACCTTTTGGTCACTGTGATGATGGGGGCTTAGACCCCATTGCCACAATGTTCAAAAGGTGCTTCAGCTATGGACCCCACACTTACCTTTTGGTCACTGTGATGATGGGGGCTTAGACCCCATTGCCACAATGTGCAAAATTTGCTTCAGCTATGGACCCCACACTTACCTTTTGGTCACTTTGATGATGGGGGCTTAGACCCCATTGCCACAGTGGTCATGGTCTGCTTGCATTTTGGGGGCCACACACATTTATGTGTGACACATGTGATAGGGGGTCACATTGTATGTTCAAAGTCATGTTCAGTGTTGTAGGCATTTGACACAGTCTACACATGCTTGTCATGGTGTTGGGGGGGATGTCTTTTTGTTGCATTCCTTATGTTGGTGTGTGCTTGTTGTGTCATGCATTAGCCATCCTGTGAGTGGGGGTGTTGTTGGTGGTAGGGTAGAGGTGGTAGTAGTGACAGGCATCCAGCCCCCCATGGGTAGAGGTGGTAGTAGTGGTAGGCATCTGGCACCCCCTGAGTAGGGGTGGTAGTGGTGGTAGGCATCCAGCCCCCCATGGGTAGAGGTGGTAGTAGTGACAGGCATCTGGCACCCCCTGAGTAGGGGTGGTAGTGGTGGTGGGCATCCAGCCCCCATGGGTAGAGGTGGTAGTAGTGACAGGCATCCAGCCCCCAAGGGTAGAGGTGGTAGTAGTGGTAGGCATCTGGCACCCCTGAGTAGGGTTGGTAGTGGTGGTAGGCATCCAGCCCCCATGGGTAGAGGTGGTAGTAGTGACAGGCATCCAGCCCCCCATGGGTAGAGATGGTAGTAGTGGTAGGCATCTGGCACCCCTGAGTAGGGGTGGTAGTGGTGGTAGGCATCCAGCCCCCATGGGTAGAGGTGGTAGTAGTGACAGGCATCCAGCCCCCATGGGTAGAGGTGGTAGTAGTGGTAGGCATCTGGCACCCCCTGAGTAGGGGTGGTAGTGGTGGTGGGCATCCAGCCCCCCAGGGGTAGAGGTGGTAGTAGTGACAGGCATCTGGCAACCCCTGAGTAGGGGTGGTAGTGGTGGTGGGCATCCAGCCCCATGGGTAGAGGTGGTAGTAGTGACAGGCATCTAGCACCCCCTGGGTAGGGGTGGTGGTAGTGGTAGGCATCTGGCACCCCCTGAGTAGGGGTGGTAGTGGTGGTAGGCATCCAGCCCCCCATGGGTAGAGGTGGTAGTAGTGACAGGCATCCAGCACCCCCTGAGTAGGGGTGGTAGTGGTGGTGGGCATCCAGCCCCCCATGGGTAGAGGTGGTAGTAGTGGTAGGCATCTGGCACACCCTGAGTAGGGGTGGTAGTGGTGGTGGGCATCCAGCCCCCCAGGGGTAGAGGTGGTAGTAGTGACAGGCATCCAGCCCCCCATGGGTAGAGGTGGTAGTAGTGACAGGCATCCAGCCCCCCATGGGTAGAGGTGGTAGTAGTGGTAGGCATCTGGCACCCCCTGAGTAGGGGTGGTAGTGGTGGTGGGCATCCAGCCCCCCAGGGGTAGAGGTGGTAGTAGTGACAGGCATCTGGCACCCCCTGAGTAGGGGTGGTAGTGGTGGTGGGCATCCAGCCCCCCCAGGGGTAGAGGTGGTAGTAGTGACAGGCATCTGGCACCCCCTGAGTAGGGGTGGTAGTGGTGGTGGGCATCCAGCCCCCCATGGGTAGAGGTGGTAGTAGTGACAGGCATCTAGCACCCCCTGGGTAGGGGTGGTGGTAGTGGTAGGCATCTGGCACCCCCTGAGTAGGGGTGGTAGTGGTGGTAGGCATCCAGCCCCCCATGGGTAGAGGTGGTAGTAGTGACAGGCATCCAGCACCCCCTGAGTAGGGGTGGTAGTGGTGGTGGGCATCCATCCCCCCATGGGTAGAGGTGGTACTAGTGGTAGGCATCTGGCACCCCCTGAGTAGGGGTGGTAGTGGTGGTGGGCATCCAGCTCCCCAGGGGTAGAGGTGGTAGTAGTGACAGGCATCCAGCCCCCCAGGGGTAGAGGTGGTAGTAGTGACAGGCATCTGGCACCCCCTGAGTAGGGGTGGTAGTGGTGGTGGGCATCCAGCCCCCCATGGGTAGAGGTGGTAGTAGTGACAGGCATCTAGCACCCCTGGGTAGGGGTGGTGGTAGTGGTAGGCATCTGGCACCCCTGAGTAGGGGTGGTAGTGGTGGTAGGCATCCAGCCCCCATGGGTAGAGGTGGTAGTAGTGACAGGCATCCAGCCCCCCATGGGTAGAGGTGGTAGTAGTGGTAGGCATCTGGCACCCCTGAGTAGGGGTGGTAGTGGTGGTAGGTATCCAGCCCCCATGGGTAGAGGTGGTAGTAGTGACAGGCATCCAGCCCCCATGGGTAGAGGTGGTAGTAGTGGTAGGCATCTGGCACCCCCTGAGTAGAGGTGGTAGTGGTGGTGGGCATCCAGCCCCCATGGGTAGCGGTGGTAGTAGTGACAGGCATCTGGCACCCCCTGAGTAGGGGTGGTAGTGGTGGTGGGCATCCAGCCCCCCATGGGTAGGGGTGGTAGTAGTGACAGGCATCTAGCACCCCCTGGGTAGGGGTGGTGGTAGTGGTAGGCATCTGGCACCCCCTGAGTAGGGGTGGTAGTGGTGGTAGGCATCCAGCCCCCCATGGGTAGAGGTGGTAGTAGTGGTAGGCATCTGGCACCCCCTGAGTAGGGGTGGTAGTGGTGGTGGGCATCTAGGCCCCTATGTGTATATGTGGCATTGGTGATGGCCATCCCGCCCCTATGGTGCTGCTGTTGCTGGTGTAAGTAATTTCTGCATCCCTCTGTGTGTGTGTGATATGTCGGGTACGTGTAGTTTGTTTTTGTGGTTGGTGTCTGACTTACCTTCTGCGCCGTACGCGTCCGTGCCTGTTCCGGTAATAGATGTAGAATATTGGTAGAATCGGCACGATGGGATTCATGGTTGGTTCGTCTTGTTCGTCTTTCTCTTTGCTTCGCCTCGTCCTCGTCGCTGGCGTGTTCGTCTCGTAGCCGTGGATCGTCTTGTGGCGCGAATCGGAGCTTATGTGCGCCTCTCCCGGATGCTTTGACGTGCCGTGCGTAGCGACGGGTTCGGCGCGTACGGAAAGCGCATCGTACTTGTCCGGCCAAACGGGGCTGCATTTTGGCTTCCGTGCGACTCGATTCTGCGTTTCCGGATCCGCCTCGGTCGGAGAACAGGACCTGTATTGGGTGAGTACGACTGGGTCGGGATTTGGGCAGTTGTGCGCATCGTACTTGCTCGTTCGGACGTATGTGCGAATCGGTCGGGAAACAGGCATTCGCCTGGCTTTTTTCCCGGCCGAATGGTATTAGGTGCGCCTCCAACCGGGATCGTAATCGACCCCTTAGTGTGTCCTGATGTTCTTTCATTAAACTGTGATATGTTACAAGTAATTCTAAATGCGTTGTAGAGAAAATCAGAAAATCTTTTCAGAGCACCAAGTTCTTCTTCTTTTATTCTGTGTTGCCACAGCAGAACCATTACTGTATATAATTCTGGTTAGACTTAACTTCTTTGGAGGTTGGGTCTTTTCATCGCAATACTTTACTTCTATAGCATGGTCTTGAGAGTGGTGTATGTAAACTGCCCTAATTCCCACACCTCCTATTGGCAGGAAAAGATCCATCAGAGGACCATCGCCTCTGTGATAAAGATAATGTTGTGACTTGTCACACCGTAAAGGGCCCAGTACGGTTGAAGTGGTAAGGACTAAGGTAAAAATTTGATAACGTTTCCGCTGGATCAACAGTTAAATATAATACTGGGAAAATGAAGCCAGTGGTTCATTTCTCAAGCCTTCTGCTGCTGCTGAGGCAAGGACTAGCACAAATACCATGTGATATACCCTCATCCATACACCCTAACCCACCCATGTATTTTTTGTTGCCGTTATGGAACTTGTAGTTTTCATTGTCCCATTATAAATACAAACTGAAAGTACTGGACACAAAAAGCAAAACAACAGGCATGGAGGATGCATTAACAACTACTGCAGGTTTGCTATCTCTGCTGATACTCCAAGTCTCATTAAAAGTAGCGTGAAGGCCTTTTGATTCATTGAAAAGCTTTCAAGTTCTAAGTGGTTGTCCAGGACAGTTTTTTATTTTTGTATTCTGAGACTTGTAGTCCTGATTGCATAATAGGATCAAAATAACTACAAATACCAAAATTCGAAAGAAAAAACCTAAACTTACTGAGCTACTCATGCATGGAACTGGGAAGCTTGAGTTCTCTCTGATACAAGTGGCCCCATGTCCGACAGGACATCTTTGTGCAGTCCTGGTGATTTGCCCAATAGCTCTTTCAATTTTGGAACCTGCAGTATTGTACCTTAAGTCTCAATATTCGCAAGTGACTGTGGTTTACAAACCAGAAATGGCTGATGGTGTCGCAAGTGACACAGGGCCACTGGATACCTATATTGTATTTCATCTCCAAGGCAGTTCACATATTTTCTTGCAGCCATTTGTCACTCGATTGCCTTAAACTACTTAATTATGAACACAGACAAGGGGCAGCTACAGGCCTTTAACAAGGCTCCCTTCACTCCTTCAGGAGCCCGCATGCCTTATCATGTTCCCTGACATTATTCTCCAAAATAGGCGAACAGGCGACTTTCTTAATTAGACACCGAGAGCCATATGTAAACAAGCAATTGAATGCAATAGGTCTCGTATTTGGGACAGTTAGAGCTATTAGCGTTGTAAATGACAGTGTCTTTTACCTATGTGTTTTTGTTTGCAGGGTATTGGATGTATGTGGTGTGGAGTGGAATTATGTGGATTGTATTGGAATTGTTAGTTGTGGAATTGTGCGGGGTGGAATTGTGTGACATGGAGTGTATTTGTGGAGTGGAATTTTGTGGTATGGTGAATAGACAGAGGTGAGAACTGAACAGAATAGATAGAAAGGAAGAATAAGTGGGATAGGTAGTTTGTGCAGGAATTTGTGAATGAACTCAAGACAGAGGAGCAAAGAGTGTGTCAACTCGGTTCAGTGACAAAATATCAACTACCAAAATATCTACCTACAAAAAAATCGAGTCAAAAATATTGATTTAAAAAATATCAACTTCCTATACTCATCATTGAAATTGCAGAAATATCAACAACAAAAATATCATTGTCACTAATATAGTTGTCTAAAATATCGATTTTTAAATATATAAAAATTTCAATAGTAAACATGAATTAAATGAAATAATAATACTAATATAATAAAAATAAAATATAGTTAATATTTTTGGGAAAAATATAACAATTATTATTTTCAAACATGAAAACAAAAAAATATATTTATTTACATATATCTAATCTAATAATATTATTAAATTAATGTTTTAAAAACAAACCATTTTAATTAGAAATAACAAATGAAACAAAATAAAAATAAAAATTTACTAAATATAAATAAAACATTAAAAACATTAATAATTATAAATATTATACATTTAAATAACCAAAAACATATCAATATAGAGTAAACTACAAAATGTTAAAATAAATACATATACTATTCCCACTACAATTTATACCAGAGTAGACAAAATGTCGTACTAAGGAGGTGTAAAATTTACAAGTCTGACTACACTCAATACAACAGTAGAGAAAGTGTTGGATTGTGGAGAGGTAAAATTAACTATTCCCACTCCAATCAGTTTAACCGTAGGGAAAATGTTGGATTGCAGAGGGTAAAATTTACTATTCCCCCTCCAGTCAGTGCAACAGTAGGGAAAGTGTTGGATTGCGGAGGGGTAAAGTTTACTATTTCAGCTCCAGTCAGTGCAACAGTATGAAAAGTGATGGAATGCGGAGGAGTAAAATTTACTATTTCCACTCCAGTCAGTTTATCAGTAGAGAAAGTGTTGGATTGCGGAGGGGTAAAATTTTCTATTCCCACTCGAATGAGTGCAACAGTAGGGAAAGTGTTGGATTGCGGAGGGGTAAAATTTACTATTCCCACTTCAAAAAGTGCAAAAGTAGGGAAAGTGTTGGATTGTGGAGGGGGTAAAATTTACTATTTCCTCTGCAGTCACCATCAGCCACACCTCCGAACTCCTCTGGACCAACCACCACTGTTTGCACTTCGCCTTCATCAAACCCACAGTACACTACCGCACTCAACGCCCCCCGCCATAGCTGGAACAAAGTCATCGAAGAACACCTCACTACCTCCCTAAATACAACCACAACACCGATATCTACATACACTAATATCTCAGCATGCAACCTTCACTGACGGATCTCCAACTGTTCCGATACTCTGGCACCCTTCAAGAAGGCACCGGGCAAGCAACACTCCAAGAAAGCCAGTTGGTTCACTCCCGCCCTCCATGAGTCCAGACGCACCTGTAGACGACTCGAGAAGAGATGGAGGGACAACAAAACCCTGGAAGCCCGCGCAAACTTCAAAGTCACCGTCACCGTGCACCATCTCCTCCTCAAAACCACAAAGAAAATGGCCCTCCAAGACAGAATTAATGCCAACACACACAACAGCAAAGAACTCTTTGCCATCGTCAAGGAGTTCGCCAGGCCCAACAGCAGGACCACAGATGTCTAACCCTCCCAAGACCTCTGCAACAAACTCAGCACCTTCTTCCACCACAAGATCAGGCAGATCAACGACAGCTTCAACACCCAAGATCCTCCCACCACACCCGCCACCACCGCACCCAATGATGCCACACCCCAACAGATCCTGCTCAACTGGACTCCGCTCACCACAGACAGCACACTCAAGACCATGAAGAGCATCCACTCTGGAGCCGCTTTGGACCCATGCCTGCACCACATCTTCCATAGAGCTGCCATCGCCCCAAGCTACGCTGCACCATCAACTGCTCCATCGAGACTGCTACCTTCCCCGATGACTGGAAACACACTGAGATCAAACCATCTCCCTGCTCCCCTTCCCTGCCAAAGTCATCGAGAAGGTCATCAATGCCCAACTCTCCGAGTTCATTGAAGCCAACCACGTCCTGGACATCACCCAATCCGGCTTCCGAAGCAACCACAGCACTGAGACCATCCTCCTTTCCACCACCAATGACATCCGCTTCCTACTTGACCAGGGCGAAATAGAAGCCCTTATCCTTCTAGACCTCTCGGCCGCCTTCAACACTGTCTCCCACTGCACCCTAATCACGAGACTCCACGATACCGGCATCTGCAATAAGGCCCTCAACTGGATCCACTCCTTCCTCACCGGTCAAACACAGTGAGTCAGACTACTACAGTTCCTCTCAGAACCCACAGAGATCAGCTGCGGAGTGCCCCAGGGCTCCTCTCTGAGCCCCTCCCTCTTTAACGTCTACATGGCCCCACTCGCAGCCATCGTCAGGAACCACGGACTCAACATCCTCTCCTATGCCGATGACACCCAGCTGATCCTGTTCCTCACCAAAGAACCCACAGCTGCCAGAGTCAACTTCCATAGCGAGATGAAGGCCGTCGCCACATGGATGAAAGACATTTGCATCAAACTCAACTCTGACAAGAACTAAGGGGCCTATTATCATGCCGGGCGGATCGCCACCGCCCGACCGGCGGTGGCGATCCGCCTGCCAAAACTCACCGCCGGACGGCCTTTTACCCCCCACTACATTAGCATGGCGGGGGTAGCGCGGCGGACGGAAAGACCGTCCGCCGCTTTACCGCCCGCAGGCAATCGTCACGATTGCCTGCCGGGCGGAAAAGGCCCATAATATGGTGGCGGTGCCCTGCAGGCACCGCCATCCATATTATGATGGGTGCGTTAGAATGCCATTCCATGGCGGAGACTCCGCCATGGAAAGGCATGCGGTCTTTGACTTGGGGGGCCCGTTTTGGGCCCCCGGGTGTTGGAGGGGGTGGGGGGGGTACATGGGGGGTACCCATGGTACCCCCCTTCATTGGCATGCACAAGGTGGCAGGCACCGCGCGGTGCCTGTCACGTTGTGCATGCCAATGCACAACATGCCTTTTTGACATTGTGGCGGGTGCTGCTAACAGCACCGCCCGCCACAATGTTAAATATGCAGGAAGCGACCGCAAGGGTGGCGGTTGCATCCTAATGGGCCTGGCGGGACCGCTGCTACTTCGGCGGTCGGTCCCGTGCTACGTTGCAGTGGCGGGCGGACACAGTCCGCCCGCCATCGTAATAGGCCCCTTAGTCCTCATCCTGGGTCCCATCCCCTAAGCGTGGGATGACTCCTGGTGGCCCGTCACACTTGGAACCCCCCACACCCACAAACCACGCACGAAACCTCAGCATCATACTGGACTCCTCGCTCACAATATACTGCCAGATCAACGCCGTCTCTTCATCATGCTTCCACGCGCTTCACCTGCTTCGAAAGACATTCAGATAGATTTCCACCGAATCCAGAAAGACGATCACCCATGCACTCATTAGCAGCAGACTCGACTAGGGTAATGCACTTTACGCCGGCATCACCCAGAAACCTCTAAGGAAACTACAGAACGTTCAAAACGCCGCAGCCAGACTGGTCCTCAACATCCCCCACCACAGCCACATCACCAAACTCCTTTGAGAACTCCTCTGGCTACCATTCAACAAAAGAATTGCTTTCAAGCTCCTCACACATGCCTATAAAACCCTTCATGACGCAGGACCAGCATATCTAAACCACCGCCTCACATTCCATGTATCCACCAGACACCTCCACTCCGCCCAACTGGCACTGGCCACCGTCCCATGGATCCGCAAGACCAGAACCAGAGGAAGATCCTTCTCCTGCCTCGCCGCAAAGACCTGGAACACTCTGCCTCTCCACCTCAGGCAATCCCCGTCGCTGACCCAATTCAGGAAGGATCTCAAAACCTGGCTCTTTGACTGAATCTCAGCACCCTATAGGATCAGCAGCCCCCCTTGCCCCCACCCCCAGCACCTTAAGACCCTCATGGGTGAGTAGGCGCGCATTAAAAACCCTATTGTTTGAGTCAATGCAAAATTAGAAACAAAAAATTCTCTTCAACACAATAAAATTATTTCAAAAACATAGTAAACAAATAAAAATACTTATGTAAAAAATAATACAAATATCTTTTATATTAAAAACTATATAAAATAAATACATATTATAATGGTAAATACATATAATAACTACAAATAATATAATTAAAATACAAAAATATTATTCATGTAAATATTTGTATTTATTCATTATTTATTAACAAAACAATATTTCTTAAATAATTTTAATTTAGTTTCTTCCCACCATTTTCCCCTCACAAAACTCACAACCCGCACCTAAAACTTAGCTATAACAAGCAAATTATTTACTCTGTCAACATAAATATTTATCAACAAACTAATTATCATTAATAAAAAATGATTTATTAATTAAATATAAATAATTTACTTGCAACAATATACCCCCCAAAACACACAACACACTCCTAGAAATGTACAAAACATTAAATACACAATTAAGAAAAATAATTATCAATTTCATAATTAATATTGATTAAAATTTTTATTATTATCGCATTAAAATTCATTTTCCTGGCCCCGTATAACACAACCCACACATAAATTTAAATTAAAAATATTTAATTGCACAATTAACAACATTAATTCTCAATTAAATAATTATTATTAATTAAAAATATAAATATTAATTACTTACAATTAATATACTCCCCACCCTGTACCCCTATAAACC
Organism: Calotriton arnoldi; assembly: GCA_963921515.1. NCBI lineage: Eukaryota > Metazoa > Chordata > Amphibia > Caudata > Salamandridae > Calotriton > Calotriton arnoldi. Next base: position 2,478,976 of record CAWUFW010000516.1, on the reverse strand, counting down.
CCACCACCTTCGCCTTAAAAAAAAATTACACAATTGCCAAAATTCATTATCAATTAAATTATTAATTAATTCAAATTACATTACTTCCCATCCTGTACCCCTATAAACCCCACAACCCGCACATAAAAATTCTATTTAAAAAAAATTATTTGCACAATTAACATAACTAATTATCAATTAAATAAATAATATTAATTTAAAAATAAACATTAATTTATTATAATTAAATTACTTCCTACCTTGTACCCCTATAAACCCACAACCCGCTACGGTACTAAAAATCACATAAATTAATTAAATAAATGTAATAACTACTAAAAATGTAACAACTATATTAAAAAAACATAAACAATAATTATACAAAAATGCACATCATGTACATTTAAAATATATACTAAAATACATAAAAATAATTAAAAAACAATATTATAACCAACTATATTTTTGTAAACAATATTAACGACTTCGATATTTTAAAAAACGATATTACGTACCTTAAATTCGATATCTTGACAACGATAATCTTGCTGATGAAATTACCATTTTTTACTCGATATTTTGGTAAGTCGATATTTTGTACTCAATATTTTGTCTGAACACCATGTGAAAAAGAGAGAAAGAAGGGGCGAGCAAGCCATAGACGTATAAAGAGGGAGGACGTATGTATGGAGAAGACACCCTAAATAGAGGAGGAGAGCGTGCGTTTGAGGTGTGGAAACCTTGAAACAGTACGGGAAAGAAACTGTGCTTAGTATTTGTGAGTAGACAGTATAAGATGGAAATCCGGGTTAGCCCTTGAGCACCCGCACCCTACTGGTGCAATCAAGGAACAGATGTGCAGCTTCAACAAATGCAAATATACATCGCTAATCCTATAACAAGAAGTATTCTCTGTCACTGCCAGCAGCGGATAGAAATCTGATTTTAGTAAAGTACAGACTTGTTACAAACTACGGGCCATATTTACAAGAGGAATGCACCACCGGAACGTCACTTTTTTTAACGTTCTGGTGGCGCAATGCCCTGCACCATATTTACAAAGTGGAGTTAAGTCACTTTTTGTGGCTTAACGCTGCTTTGTAAATATGGTACCCTTTCACGCAGGTATCTGCGTGAAAGGGGCATGCAATGGGTGTTGCTGTGGGCGTCCCACCACAACACCCATTGCTTTTTGATGCTGCCCCAGATTTACAAGGAGGTGTAAATCTGAGGCAGCACCAAAAACACGCGCCATGCAATAGCAGGCGTTAGAATGGCGCAACGGTAAAAAATACTTCTATTTCTCCTCGTTTTTGCTTGTTCTATTTGTGCTGCATTCTGCTTTGTTGTAAATACAGCTCATCCCTGCATTTTGGAACTGGCGGAGCGTGGCACTGCAAAATTTACTGCAGCTTCAAGCCCCGTCAATTCCTTGTAAATATGTCCCTATGGGCCAGATGTACGACAGTTTTTTACGGTTGCAAAGGGGATTTCGGCCCCTTCGCAACCGCAAAATAGGTCAGCCCATTGTACTAACCCTATTTTGCAACTCGCTATTAGGAAGGGGCATGCCAGGGCATCCCTTCCTAATAGCGAGTCCTTCCCAAATGTATGATTGTTTTGCAACCGCAATTGCGGTTGCAAAACACTCGCAGTTTACCACCCTTCTCAGAAGGGTGGTAAGCCACTTGCAAACGGGAAGGGGTCCCCAGGGGACCCCTTCCCCTATGTGAATGGGTGCGCAAATATTTTTTAAGAGCACGCAGTGGTCCCAGGGACCACCGCCTGCCCTGAAAAAATGAAACAGAAAAGTTTAATTTTTCTTTTTTAAATGCATCCCGTTTTCCTTTAAGGAAAACGGGCAGCATTTAAAAAAAAAAAAAACTGCTTTATTGACAAAGCAGTCCCAGACATGGTGGTCTGCTGACCCCAGCAGGCCACCATCCCTGGGAGTGCTAGCCATTCCCAATGGGGGTCGCAAATTGCAACAGCCTCATTAATATTCATGAGGCATGCAATTTGCGACACCATTGGGAATCGCAAACAGTGTCTGAGACACTGTTGTAGATTGAATTTTGCGAGTCGCAAATTGCGACTCGCAATTTGTCGCAATTTGCGAGTCGCAAAATTCAATGGTCGTACATCTAGGCCCTAGTGTTTTAGACACCCAATACATTCTCACGTTCTTGTGTGTTTTAATCTATTTATGTGAGGTATTGGTGGCTTGCAAGGTTTTTTTTCTGGGGAGGGCTATTATTTTTACAGAAATATGTTATATAATGTTGTCTATTACCGCCAAGTTTACTTGCTCAAAACGTAGAAGCACGCTGCATTTGCTTGAAATGCATCGCGCTTCAACCTTTCAAACAAATAAACAAAAACGCTTTCCAAAGCTCACACACTCACGAGTGCATGTTGGTAAAGTTTAAACAAACTTTGGGGCCTATTACGATGGCGGTCGGAAAACCTCCCCGAACGCCATGGTAGCGGGAAAAGACCGCCCGCATGGACCGCGACATCACCGCCGGTCGAATTACGATGACCCGCGGTCGAAATCCGACCGCGGCGGTCTGATCGCGGGCCTTAACATTGCGGCAGTTGCTGCTGCCCGCAGCACCGCTGCAATGCCGAAAGGAGCATGTCCTGCATTTCCCTGCACTGCGTGGCAGGCACTGCACAGTGCCTGCCACCTGGTACAGGGAAATGCAGGGGGGGACCATGGGTACCCCCCCAGTGCACCCACACCCCCCCAACACATTGGGGGCCCGCAACGGGCCCCGGAAGACAATCTCTGCATGCCTTTCCATGGCGGATTGACCGCTGAGGAAAGGCTGGCTACCGCCGGCATCATAATCCTGCCGGCGGAGCCTGGTCTGCACCGCCACCATTATCCCGGTCCTGCTCCGTCCGCCAGGCAGGAGTGCGGATGGCAACTGGCAGAAAAGCGGCAGTCGGAATTTCCCACTGCCGCGGTCACCACCGCCATCCTAATTTGACCGGCGGTTTTCTTGGTTGCGATCGCGGGCGGATGTCCACCGCCGGCCCGGCGGTGGACATCCGACCGCCATCCTAATAGGCCCCTTTGTTATTATTATCAAGAGCGTTTGTGTGCTTTAGAAACCTAATTGTTCATTTGCTCAAAAGGTAGTAGCATGAGCATTTGCTTGAAACGCATTGCGCTTCTACTTTTCAAACAAATAAACGAAAGAGCTTTCCAAAGCGCACACATGCTCCGTAACGATGAAAAACAAAATTGGTTTACCTTTGCCAACATGCACTTAAGTGCGGTGTAATGACCTGCGTGTCATCATTATCTTTTTATCTTCATGTAATAACCTGTTTGTCATGTTCTACCATTCCATGCTTCACAGTAAGTCTAGAGTTCCTCATTCTAGAGTCTTCATCTAGTTTGAGTGACTCTGGAATACTGTGTTGTCAGTTGCTGCTGGCGCTGTGTGGATAGGACGTCACATGAGTATGTTCCTGCTGCCTTTGAATAAAGCCTTCATCCAACCTACACCAGTGTACTACGGTGGTACTTCTTTACACTGGCGACGACTTGGAAAAGGATTCACACCTGCCTTTCTTCAAACCTACAGATGTCCTAACACATCAGAACATCTACGCTGAACAATTTCACCATTTCCTGCTGCTCACCGCCTCCCTGCTGCTTCTAAGGTACTGTGTGCGCTAAACATTAGCCCCGCGTTTAATGGCTAAACGCATGTTTTAAGACTAAGCGCGTTTTTATATTTATTTATTTACAACTTGCCGTTTAATATGCGGAAAGCTCGGGCCACCCCCCTCGCGCAGGCATCATAACGGAGCTACGCTTGACAACCATCAGCGTCAATTAAAAAAAAGTTACGGCCTCTACGCAACCACGCCGTTACTAAGCAACTCAGCACACTTCCTGATCTTGCCGGCACCTCCAACAATTCGTTGCCTGGCAACCGATAACTCTTTATTGATTGAAAGAGTTGAACGCAGCCGCACACATCGTTGAAACCAGTGCTCGCCCCTCGCAGCCGCTCATATCATTTTAAAGACTGTTCAATACACAGCCGCTGCATTTAATACCTGCACGACTTCCTTCGTTAAAAAAGAGTTGCTTCAAAAGCTTTCCAGCAATATTCTTTAACCCTTTGCTTGCCATTAACGCCGCATCATTTCACGCCTGTTTCGCTGACAGGCACAGCTTGCAACTGCAAATACTGCTCACTGTCTCTGAATCTTACATTTAAAACTTTCTGTTTACATTATTCATTTGCTGTCCAGATTAATCAAGCTAAAGCCGCCTCATGTCACGCCTGTTTCGCTGACAGGCACAGCTGCCTACTGCATATACATCATTGGGTTTTCTCACAATCACAGCTTCATTCTCTGCTTACAATCTTATTACTGCCTGTTTCGCTGACAGGCACAGCTTACTTATAAGAAACCTGACGCCCTCACAATCAGTTTCAACCAACTCTTCAACTAGGTGACGGGCACACCTCTATTCACAACCTTCAAAGTTCACTCTTTCTCCACAGTGACAAGCACACTTCTACCCATTGTGCTTTCACCAGTCTTTTTAGTGCTTTCACCAGTCTACTATTTACAGTGATTGTCACTCCCTTATTCTCAAAATGCAAAATGTCACACCACCCCCTTCTTCCTCTCCAATCCAGGTGAGCCCTCCATCCGCTGGTCTAAGTGGAAGAAAGTTTTTCTCAATTACACGAGGGTGTGTGGTGTGTCACTGAGTGCTGAGAGGAAGTCAGCCTTGCTCCTACACTGTTTAGGATCGGAAGGACAAGAGGTTTTCGAACATTTACCAGACCTCAATGACTCTGAGTCTGACAGTCTCAACAAATTCGAAGTTTGTTTAAAAAAACTAGACAAGCATTACCTTCCCAAAGTCAGCACTATCTTAGAACGTTACCACTTTGGGAAGCGTGTACAACAATCTAAAGAGTCTGTTGAAGCGTATGTGACTCATTTGCGCTAACTTGCTTCCACTTGTAAATTTGAAGACGCACTTGAGGAACGCATACGAGACCAATTCATGTTGGGATGTTCTATAGAGAAAGTCAAGGATGAACTTTGGCAAAAAGACGATCCCAAATTGGATGAGGTCATCTCTATTGCTAAGCGCATTGAACACTCGCTCGCTTGTGTTGAAGTGATTAAGAAGGAAAATGGCACGACGTGCTCTACTAGTGATAAAGTTCAAACTGTGGTAAAAAGTAAAACATTTAAACAGATCGAACCCCAGCCTTCCAAGCCTAAAATGACTTTCTCTGGTAGGTGTTACCGTTGTGACATGATTGGTCACCTAGCAAACGATAAGTCTTGCCCGGCTTTGAACTCTAAATGTCTAGTTTGTGGGAAGGTTGGCCATGTGGCGAAAGCTTGCACAGTGTCCAGATTTAAGAAGAACAAGCGTGTGAAGGAGATTTGGATTCAAAACGAGTCAGACTCAGATCCTGATGAGTTACATTGTGGCGAGGTCTTGGCTCAAGTTGGTCAGTGTAAACGCAAAAGCCCCATCGACAGTGTTCGAGTGAATGGCTACCCAGTCAAAATGCTTTTTGACTCCGGTGCAAAGATCACGTTGATTCCAAAGAGCTTCTATGACTCGTCTCTTCTGGGGAAGGTAAAAATCTTCAAACCAGATATCAGGCCACTTGCTTACGGTGGTCAGCCTATAAAGTTATGCGGCTACTTTGAGGGTGAAATTGAATACAAGGGCAAATTTACCGCAGGGAAAATCTACATCTCCAGAGGTGACAGCATTGTAAGCTGCTTTCACCAGGCTGATCTCGGTGTGATGCTGATCCCTGGTGGAGATCCATGCATTGTTCTGAAGGAGAATCTTCCTCCATTATGTTCTGATACTGCCAGTTCACCTGTGTCTGCCAACGTTGTTCAAGTAAATGATTTGCGGACTGAATTTGAACAGGTCTTCAGCGAGAAGTTAGGATGCTTGTCTGATTATACTCATAAAATTACCTTGAAACCTGGTGCCATTCACGTCACATGCAAGGTGCGAAGCGTACCATTAGCCCTGAAAGAGTCCATGCAAAAAGAACTACAAAATTTACTTAAAGAAGGGATTATAGTTGAAACTGAGGCGAGTGATTGGCTTGCCCCCGTGGTACTTGCCCGCAAAACCTCTGGGGAGGTGAGGTTATGAATGGACCTGCGTTGCCTCAACTGTGCCGTTGTAGCTGATAAGTATCCTCTCCCCAATATTGCAGAGATGCTGTCGCAGCTAGATGGGGCTGCGGTCTTCTCCACACTAGACCTCAGGGCCGCGTACCATCAAATCAAGATTGACTCTGATTCCATGAACCTCACTGCGTTTATAACGCCGTTTGGCACATACAAGTTCACGAGGCTTCCTTTCGGACTAAATTCTGCAGCCTCTGTCTTCCAGAGAGCTATGGAAGATGTCCTTCATGGACTTTCTGGCGTAAAAATCTATCAGGACGATGTTCTGGTACATGGCCCTTCTCAAAAGGTTCATGATGAAAGACTTAGGGCTGTTCTGGAACGGTTTAAGTCACGTGGTCTGACTTTACGTGAAAACAAATGTAAATTTAACCTCGCTGAAATTGACTATTTGGGGCATAAATTGTCTAAGGAAGGTGTGAAGCTGAGAGATCATTTGGTGAAGACCATCGAGAATCTTCCCATACCTCAATCCAGAGATGAGTTGGTCACCTTTCTTGGCATGGCCGAATATTACAACAAGTTTGTCCCTCTGTTTGCTTCTCGCACCTTCACCTTAAGGACACTTCTCAAGAAAGGTGTGAGATTTACCTGGTCACCTCAGTGTCAAGTAGAATTTGACGACATAAAGGGGGCTTTGAGTTGTGCGCCCTCTCTTCCCAGTTTTGACACCACTGCCCATTCGATTCTCATCACTGATGCTAGCTCGAAGGGTCTTGGTGCCGTTCTTAAACAGGTGAAGGATGGGAGGGAGATAACTGTCATGTTTCTATCACGGGCACTGGTGGGGCCAGAAATACAGTACTCTGTAATAGAGAAAGAAACTCTGTGCATTTTTTGGGCAATTAAGAAACTGAAGACATTTCTTTGGGGTAGTTCTTTTGTGGTACAGTCCAATCACAAACCTTTGAAAGATTTGTTCACAAAAAAAAGTTTAGATTCTGTGTCCTCAAGAATCGCTAGGTGGATAGTTGCACTCCAGGACTATGATTTTGTTGTTAATCACATACCTGGTGCTCAGAACAAGGTTGCAGATTGCCTCTCTCGCCTTGTCCTGACCAGCCCGGATCACACACTTGATATCTCAGGAGACTCGTGGGAGGATGATAACTATAAAGTGTGTGAGATCGTAACAGGAGTGCTAAGCGAAGTGGAATGGAGGTCGTCTATGGAAGGTGACCCCACGATTCTTGAGGTCTGCAAGTTGGTGTCTGAAGGTTGGGGGGGCATAAAAAACCTTAATGAGGAGACACGAAAGTTTTGGAATGTGCGTCACGAGTTGTCTGTCTCCTCTGGTTTGCTGTGGAGGGGTACTAAACTCGTTCCTCCCCTATCTGTCAGGCAGAGAATTGCTCAACAAGCCCATCAGGGGCATCAGGGCATCTCCAAAACCAAAGAAAGGATTCGGCTACACTTCTGGTGGCCCGGCATTGATCTCCTTGTTGAGCGTATGGTGAGAGATTGCTCAGAGTGTGTGGCCTGTGACAAAGTTTACAATACCAGGGTTCAACCCATGGTGGTGCAGGAGACCCCGGATCGTTGTTGGCAGGAAGTGGCACTGGATCTTCTGGGCCCTATTACGAGCAGCTCCGGTCAATCCTATGTATTAGTACCAATAGACATGCTCTCCAGGTGGCCAGAGATTAAAATCACTCACAATACTGAAACTAAAGACGTCACCAAGTTCCTTGATGAAGTCTTCTCCCGATAAGGACTCCCGGACTGTCTCCTAACTGACAATGGGGTCCAATTAGTCTCGAGGGAGATGGAGGAATATTTAGCTGAAAGGGGTATCAGACACAAACGTTGTGCTCTCTACCATCCCGAAACCAACGGAATGGTAGAGAGATTCAACCGTGTATTAAAAGAATCTATTCAACTGGCCAAAGCTCAAAATAAAGACTGGAAGTCTGAGGTAGTGGAACGTGTGACGATTTACCGCCTCACACCTCATTCAACCACTGGTAAGGTTCCCTTTGAGCTGTTTTGGGGACGAAGTCCCAATACTCACGTTTCAGGCATGGATGAGGGCCAAGGCCAAAAGCGTGAGTGTGAATTTGGGTGCAGGTTCTGGTGTGGCGATCCCCAGTGTGGACTCTAGTATAGTAACCCCTACTGCGGATCCTGGTGCGGTCTCTTGGTGAGAAAGTCAAGCTTTAAAGAGTATTTTGATGCCAGACATGCTGTCACTCACACTCGCGTGCGAGTGGGTGACAGAGTGAGGGTACGTCTTCCTTAGAGATCTTGCGGTATCTCTAAGTTCTCCTCACCTTTTGTTGTTAAAAAACTTTTCCAAAATGCTGTGAAATTGAACGATGGTTGCATCTGGAACTTGAACAGGATTGCTCCCATGCGTACTAAAGTTCAAACAGAGTTTAATGTTGAAAATAAAAATAACGATGTGTTACCTGCTTTGCAGAGGAGCTCTCGCTCTGGGAAAGTTCCAACAAAATTGCGTGATTTTGTTTTACATTAGTATATTCTTTGCTCTTGTTTTGTCCCTGCCTTATTCTCCTCCTCTACCCCACACCCTGTTGCAAATTTCCTTTCTTCTTTTCTCGTGTAAAGGGGGAAGGTGTGTAATGACCTGCGTGTCATCATTATCTTTTTATCTTCATGTAATAACCTGTTTGTCATGTTCTACCATTCCATGCTTCACAGTAAGTCTAGAGTTCCTCATTCTAGAGTCTTCATCTAGTTTGAGTGACTCTGGAATACTGTGTTGTCAGTTGCTGCTGGCGCTGTGTGGATAGGACGTCACATGAGTATGTTCCTGCTGCCTTTGAATAAAGCCTTCATCCAACCTACACCAGTGTACTACGGTGATACTTCTTTACATGCGGCTTCCATCAAGGGGGTGCCGTGCTGATACACCAGCTGAGGCAAACAATAAAAGAAATGGTGCCACAAAGGCACCCAAATTAAAAAAAAGAGTAAGACCCCATGTAAAAGGGGAAGTTTTCTGGGAGGGTCTGAAACACCAAAAGGCGGGGCTAAATAAGCTTACTGGCCAAACAAAAGCAGGAATTTATGAAGGGCATGAGCAGGAACAAAATGCTTCCAGCCCCTAGTCTAGATACAATATGCCTCGCAGAGCAGCGAATGCGCTGCCTAGGCGAGAACTTAAAATGTAGAGATTGCTATTTCCTAATTGCGATTCTTACCGAATCGCACATATGAAACCGCAATTCCAAATATACAAAAACATACAAGTTTTAAATAGTGAATCCTAGTGAGTTGCAAATCGACCTAACTCATGAATATTAATAAGTTGAGTTGCAGTTTGTAACCAATTGGGAATTGCAGCCATCACAGGGATGGTGTCTTGGCAAGACTGGTAACCCAAAGCAGCCCTGGCAAATTTTGTCAGACCAGCCCTTGAATGGTGCGTAGGGAGCAAGTGACCCTATCACTGCAAGGGGGCTTTGTGGAGGGTTCGCATCCCAAGTAAATTTGGGGGAAAATGGTGCATTCTACAACACATTTCTCCTTATGTATGAAATTGTATTCGCTTTAAAGCACAGTGCACCATACCCAAAGACAACTCATCTCACAAAGCAACATTCTGGACTCCAAGAGTAACCAGCACTCATCAAACAGTGTGGCATTCTGGAATATAAACTTCATAACACAAAGATGCATTCTGAAATCCAGACTTCATCTAAACCCTACCGTACTTTAAACACTAAAACATTCTGAAATAGTGACAAGTGGTAACGATCATCCAGGTTTTTGCTTATTGCTTCTTCCTAGTAGATACCACTTTGAATCACTAGATTCTGGATATGTCTGGTACTGTCCCTAGATAGTCAATCATTTACTGTGGTGATTTTGCGTGTGCATCCATCAAGAAAGGGGGGTGTTGTGTACTGAGATGGTGTGTGACTGAATGAGTGAAGGTGCCATAGGCAATGGGCGCTGAGATGATGCGTGTGCAGGAGAATTGGAGATGAGACAGACTGAAGAAGGGAAATAGGCATGAAGTGAGGAGACAGAGGAAGGAAAGAGATAATGTGTATGAGAGAGCTGATATGTAAAGGATTAGGTTTATAGTTGATCTAGGCCTCTTAGCCCTGGTATGTGAATGATTAGGTACAGTTGATCTCTTCCTCTTAGTCCTTAGATTACAAAGTTCTTGATAATTTCTGAGACAGCAGGACTATCCCTCATATCAGGGGTGCAACTAGACCCGAACTTCAGAGAGGGTGCTAAGGCTCCCAGCCAGGGCCAGCTCGAGCGCTGGTGGAGGCTGTTACGACAGTCTTTTTGACGCTCTCCTCCCTTATTACCTCCTTCTCCATGAATTCCCTCACTACCACTCTCCAACAGTGCACCTCATCTCTCCATAGCATTTTCTGGCATAAACTTCATTTTTTACAGTGTTACTCATAGTTCACTCACACTCAGTTCTGTGATCTGCATGGTACATGTTCTTTGCAGTAGGCACATTAACCCTCCGCGCTTCTTTACAATGAGCCAAAACTGCCACTAGTCAAAAAACACAGGCACGCTCCCCTACCAAAGTCAACACCAGGTGTGGCTGCACCAGTCGCACCGCCCTAAAGGTAGTCTTTCTCCCATCAATGGGGCAGGACAACCATTTCACGTTTTGGGGTCAGAGCTAACCTCATAGCCATTGTATGAGGAAAAGATCTATGTAAGTGGTGGGGTGTGATACATCCTGCAAATTCCAGCAAGCAAAACAAGTTAACAGATTTCTTGTAGATAGATTAAGGGAGAGTAAGCTTCTCCTCTGAGAATTTTTGAAACTTTTTGGATCAAATTTGCTTAAACGTCGCAAACCCTTTTAGGGTATTCATGAAATATTCCAGTACTTTCATGGTGCACTAGGGAAACGTGGCCTTTCCTAAGAGTAGATCTCATTTTTAGATCTCGCCTAGCGTTGCTGCGCAGCAACGCTCGGCGAGATTTATTGTCTATGAGGAGTTTTAGAAAAGGGCTTTAAGCCCCGCCCCTCATTTTCATTGGCCAGCGTCACCGTTTATGCTAAACGGTGGCCTGCCATTGGAAATGAGGGTTTTCGGTTACCGCCCTTTGGCTTGCGATCTGGACTGGGTTGCCTGCTTCACGGCTGTCGTGAAGCACTTTCTTATCTTTATGGGGCCATGTGTCTAAACACATGGCCCCATAAAGACAAGAGATCCCCATGCTCCGGCGCGATCCTCTTTCGCTTTCGGGACCGCGCTTGTCTCCCCTTGGCCCTCGGCAACGCGACGTCCCAAAATAGCGGTCTCAGTGAGATCCACATCGCTGCACGCTCTCCTCATCTCGGCGTCCTGCCTCCCCAACTGCCTGGTTTTCCAACACAGAGACTTTTCAAATCTGCGGCAACTCCCTCCATCAACAACGCCCGCTTCTGAGACCGCGACGACGCCAGCCTCTAAGTGCTACACGTCACCTTCACACGTACTCTTACATGGCTAGGTCACCGAAAGCATATATACTACACTCACATCCCTCAACAATACTGCTCCACATGCTGCATTGTGTTTTTTAACTTGCGCCGTTAGCGGCACCCGCGCTTTACCTTTAGCCATGCTAAGCTAAAGCGCGGGTGCCGCGATTGTTGAAAAAGTAAAGAAATCTTTTTTTTTCTATTTCTTTACTTTTGCAGCAATCGCGGCACCCACGCTTTAGCTTAACATGGTTAAAGGCAAAGCTCGGGTGCCGCGATTGCTGCAAAGTAAAGAAATAGAAAAAAAGAGTGGCCCGCCATGTTTTTTTTATTTGTGTGTGACGTAGGAAGGTCTACTGCTAGCTCGGGCAGAGCGCGGACAGGCTCCCCTGCAAGCCGCCGGTTAACTGCATAGTACAGGTAGTGCCAAGGGCAGGTGAACATATTCAAATGGAAATTAAGCGGCTCTATTCAGCAGGTCGCCCTGCGTTGTTGCCCCATGGTGTAGGAAATTGTGGCTGACAAGAGCCCCAGCCTCCTTAATGTGTTCAGCACTGACCTTGTTTGCCTCTTTTGTGCTTCTGATGCGCTCGTTACCCGCCATTCATAGGTGCGAGAAGGTGTTAAACTGTCCCCAGGGGAACAGGACGGAGCCAAGATAAGCAAAGGGGCTAGGGAAAGAAATGGCTGGCGCCGTGTAGGATTGGCTTCAGACAACTGGAATGGCCTAGCTCCAGACCGCAAGTTCCAACTGAAATTATAAAATAATGGTTAGTTTAGTTAGAAATGGCCTTAGCTTCATTTCGGTGTCGCCGTAGGCTACTTTTCGGGAGACGCGTTCTCTTGGTCACCTCCGGTATTTCAGTTCATGTTTTGCTGGGCTAACAAAGGGCAGTCTAGTATACAGGAATACAAGATTGTGAGAGGGCCTTCTTATGCCCAATATGAACGAACCCGTCCATTTATGAACAGCTCCTACGCCCATCCCTAGTTTATCGCTCTCAAGTAACCGGCGCTCAAAATGTATTCCTTTATGGACCGTCATCATGGTTGCTTCTGACCCGTTAAACTTCCTTTTAGCGCAATGCAGAAATTTCCCAAGATTGGTAGATAAGGGGTTAAAGAGAACGCGCCGAGAAGTCGTTGGCTGCTCGCATGTCCTAACTTAACGCGTATCATTGAGTAGTTGTTTATGACCCAAACTGCCGGGCTGTAAAAAAAAAACGAGTTCAAAAGATTAGAAAATCTGCTTTCACTTCGACACCGACGTGGTTTTTCTAACTTTGGGCTTTATTGACAGCCTACAACTCTCACAATGCAGCGTCTGAGTCCTTAGAACCAAGAGCCTGAAAATGAGGGTTGGAATTCTCGTTAAATGCACCCCCCTCCTCCTTTGCCACCCGACCCGAGATAATCTGTTTAGTTGCAGTGTCCCGAAACTGGGGTAACGTATGCATATGTACTAATGGAGACGTGTTGCAATCGGCGTGCATATGATAATAAGCTTGTCTTGTGTCTTGTAGTGTTGGCCTAGTGTTTAGAAGATACACGTGAAGTGTAGGAACCGTGTGTGGAAGTGTTAAGGCAAAGGGGGCGGTGGGTTCCAGGAGGCGCGGGCGCAGTGACTAAATACACACGTAGAACAAATGTGCAGCGGGTGAGCCGTGTTTGAATAAGTGTGCACTTTGTGCGTACGTAATGAAAACGCTGTTACTACAGAGTAGGTAGGCCTTTTATTCAACGTACACTACGTAGGAAGTAGTGTATCGTCCTTCGCCTCTAGACTGGCTCTCCACGGGACCCGCTCAGGGGGAGGGGCCCAGTGTCGGCCCCAGAGAGGTCACATAACTGCATTTGAGGGCAGTGGTGGGCAAGCACACCTGGAGCCAGACCTTCCCCAAACACAGAAGTTTATAGAGAGCGGCGGGAAAGACGGGCTCGTGATTCATAGATGGTGTGGCGCTTTCTTGCCATGTGTCTGGCCTCAAGGTGCTATGAGGTGCCAACTGCGTTTACGACTCTTGGAATGTTGTTAATCGCAGTCAGAGTGGTCTGGTGACATTGTATTGAACTTTGGTACTGGTATAGCGCCTACTACCCACATGTGCAGCCAGGGCTTTCGGTGTGATGAAAAACTGGAGGGTCTCTAAAAGGGGTGGGCAAACATATTAAAGAGGCATGGCTTGCATGATTGGGGGCGGGGTCTGAATCAGAATTATGTGCTGTAGAAAAACCTCTTTTGTGTTTGTTTTAAAAGCATGTAATGGTGCTCCATGTGTGATAACTGATGCCAAAAATAGGGTACACTCACTCACGTGTCTCTTAGTCACTAATAGCATTGTGATCATAGTGCCAATATCGGCAACACTCGCCACCCCACCATACAGCAATCTCCTATAGAAATAACCAAACAAGACACCTTCTTTGTGGAGAAAACTGCTGCAGGTTTATTAGCATTACAAATATGCCAACATGGTGGGTTATCTTACGGGCGATCCCAAGGAAGGCAGCCCCTCGCCGCCTGCCACCTGATGAGCCAAATTACACCGTGGCCTCCCCAACGGTGTTTGCCATATTTTGGGGAGGGAAGACCCCTCCCACCAGTGGACCAACAGCCCACGCCCTGCTCACGCCCCATACGGGGCGGAGCCTGCCAGGCAACCCCGGTTGCTCAGGTCCACAACCGCCCGTAGGACTAACGGGCGCCGTCGCTCCTCCAGGGTCCAACGCGAGGACCTCCCTGTGGATATTTGGCCTTTGCACCCTTGTTGTGCTTCTGTACGTGGTACCCGTATGTACCTACAGCCTCTGGATCGCCCTGTAACTCCGCCACAGCACTGGGTGTGGCCACCGTCACAGCCAGGGCCCCCCACCAAGGTAGGCCTCTTCACCTCCATCTTTCTAATTCCAGGGCCTCTCCCAGGCCCAGCAAGACAAGTCCCTGCCCACTCTGGCAGGTGCGCCCCATCCTCTTTCCAAATCCAAGTGGACTTAGCATGCAGCAGGCCATGCCTGATGAACCAAACCCCCCTGTTCAGTGGATCTGCGCCTGGCACTGTAAACTCTCCTGCATGAGGAATCCCCGGCATCCTCTGACCGAGCCCCTCGCCACACTCACACTGGGGTTATCTCTGCCCCTCATAACACTCCAGCCCACAACTGGTTGTTTAACTTATACCAGGAGTATTTGATATCTTGCTGCAATGCCCTCCTACCCCAGAGGGTCAAAACATTGCCTCCCCTGTGTCTGCCTGAATTGAGGGGAGACACACCCCCTAGACTTGTGCCGCAGCTTCTACACAAGCTGTTCCAGCGCATACCTGGGGCCCCCAACCAAATTATCTCAGTAGTGAGTCGCGCTTCTACCTCAAACTGTGCTAGCGCATGCCTGGGCCGGCCCCCCCAACCAAGGTAAGTCAGTGATGGAAAACCCATGCCTCCATATGTCGGATTCCTCCCATCGTGCCACTCCCCGGACGCACGGACGGCCCTTGACCCAGACATTTGATCCTGCCAAATAACGACATGCTCCGATACTAACATCCTTTAATGAGCACTGCACCCCATATTATACAACTAATCCATCTTGAACCTAGTTGCACAATAACACTGCACCCCATCAAACCTCGGGTGCCGCAGAGGGTGCCTTTGGACAACTTAAAGTTCGCCTGTACATGATACACTTAACCTGTCTTCCGGCCACTCCCCTGGGTGGCTGCGGACGGCTGTACCTTTGAAACCATGGAATTCCTATTGTCCCACCTGCTTGATGCGCTCTGCTGCCAAACCCGCCCAGAGCGCTTTGGTTGTGGTTGCACAATCAGGATGTTGAAAGACAGAGTAATGGAATATCTAAGGGCAGTGAGGCAGGGAGATCCCAAATAACCTTTCGCCTTTCACACATTGACCTGTGAAAAACAAACTAAATATAGGACATTCGAGTTCCATGGCTTACCCCTTGATACTAACCCTATTCCACGTATCACTAATGAAATAAATGTAAATATTAAGATTTGGTACGATCAGGGTCTAATTTCGTTCGAAGAATATTTGTTTCTGAAGGTAGAAAACCCGAGGTATCCCTGCCTATGTACCCTACCAAAGATACACAAAGAAACTACTTTTCCACCAGGGAGGCCTATTGTTTCAGGCATTGGGGGCCCGACTGAACGACTTTCGCAATTTGTTGATGTCTTTTTACAACCACTAGTGGTAAACTTGCCATCTCATATCAAAGATACCAAGCATGTTCTCAACCTGATGAGTGATGTTGTGTGGGAGGAGGGTATGATTATAGTCACCCTTGATGTAGTTTCTTTGTACACGAACATAAAAACTGAGCTTGGAATGATAGCAATGACTTACTTACCTATTTTGATTGAGTGAGTACGACTTTGAGAACCTCTCACCTCATTTTGGTTTTTCACATCTGATGGGTACTGCATGTGATTTCTTTCCCTGCACGTGTTCTACATGGGTGGGGCCTATGTGAATCAGATATTAGCAGACGTTATCTACATTTACTCTATGAGTGTAAACTCTTATTCGACTATTTTTCCACTTTTGGGTGAATCTTTTGAATTTTATACCACGGGTGACGGTTATATTAACAGAAAGGAAATAACTCCTCCTGATTTCATGATACGTTTGTATTTTAGACTATTTGCCCTGATGAAGTCTGCTGTGATTGTAACAGCTAAGTGACGAAACACGTGTTAACACTTACTTACCTATTTTGATTGAACTATTTGCCCTGATGAAGTCCGCTGTCATTGTAACAGCTAAGTGACGAAACACGTGTTGGCATATGGGCATCAGCACAGAAATTTGAATAAAGGACGTCTGAAACCGCGACCTCAGTCAACATTTCTGTGTGCTTGGAGACATTCTTCAAAATTTACAACATTTCACTGCGTCACTCTACGCCTTCACTGCGTCAAAATCCCTACGCCTGCTCAGACCCGGCATAAGGAATGACGCAGGGCTTTTTGTATGGGACTCACCTATCTGTTGTGGCACATTGCTGGAGTTGCGTCACTTTCATGAGCAACTCCAACGATGTGTCACTTTTGTGCCAGCAGATGCGTCAGCATTTCTGACGCATCTGTTAATATTTGCTCCATGGAGAACTGTATTGTAAATACAGTGCATCCATGGTGGCGCAACGACATTTGGCACTAGCGCAAGGAAACTGACACATCTATGCAGATGCGTCAGTTTCTTGTAAATCTGCCCCAAAAATTTTAAAGACAGGCAGCAGGGCTCTCTCTGCAACAAAAAAACATGGCCAGAGTCCTGTGTCCAGTTCGAAACTTTCGCTCACAGCGACTCTGTGCTTCCCCCTTTTACTACGTCAATTTAGTTTCCAATTGCAAATGCAGCGCTGCAGGTACCATAATAGAAAGCAGCACAAGCTAAAAAAAGAAGAAGGAAAACTCATAGAGAACTTTCTAAATAAAAACATGAAGCAGGAACTTCCTAAAAGTATTAAGTTCCCCCACGTCCATTATCCAGAATCCTTGGATATCCAATTTGGCAGCTATCTGCATTTATTCAAATGTATCACCTCAACTGCCAACGCTGCCAAGGGGACCCATGTCACCTGTGTGACAGCTTAAATCAGCCCTAGCTTTTTGGCCAATAGCAGTTTGCATTCTGGAACTTGTGTTTTTTATTTTTAAAAGCCAAGCCTGGAAAACCCCGACTACCCAAAGGTGTCACACTTCACTGGGCAATTAATTGACAGGTAAAGAAGACCACCGACGCACGATACCACCCAACATCTGCCCAACCTCATGACCCACTCCACCGGAAATCTTCATCTCAGCTGTGCCCTCAAAAGGACTTCTAACTCTGTAGTTCATTTTTCTCTCACGAAACATTCCCTCCCACATAAAAGTATTCAGCTTGAGCTGAAATGCAAAATTAATCAACAGATGCCTCAAAATTGATTCTTAGTAGCCGCCCTGCTTAGAATTACAAGACAGATCCAGATTATTGGAGTGCGCCAAGTTTTACAGTCCAGTGTTTTCCTTTAACAAACTAATGCATTCTGGGAGTTGTGGTTTTTGATCTTTTCAATAGCATCAATTGAACAAAAATGCCAAGCTAAAGTGGTTTGTAGAATGAAAGACCATAGGATTCTGGTAGGGGGGACTAGTCAAGTGACAATTCAACCTCCACGCATAGAGAAGCCCTTCATTTCCAAATGAATTTATTACTTACCTTGCCTTTGGCTCTTTCCACAGTAGCCGGTCTTCCAGCGCTGCTGGAGTTCCTCTTGCCAGGGCTAATAATTTAACCTCGTTGCACGAAATAGTGATTACTTTACAGAAGTGACGCATGGATTTAAAGCAAACCAGAAAATCCTGTATTTGAAGTTAAGGGATTAGCTATTAACAAACCTTATCAGGGAAGGAAGCCAACTCCATAGGGGTATCTGCCTGCTGTTGGGTTTGAGCCAAGCTGCTGTGTTCCTGTTCAGTTCTTTCTACTTTGCTCAGAGTCCACGGCTACTGCTTAGTGTGCGTTCTCACGCTTTGCCTCTGCACTAAACATTAACTTTAATGCCACGTCCTCCTGGTTTTTTTCTCTGAAGGGCAATATTTTTAGGCGCAGTCTTTGAAGGGGGCTTGTGTAATAATTAGTTGCTTGAAGAACTGTCCCAGACTGTCCTGAAAAGCACTGTTTATCCATTACAGTGAATTAATGTATGTGTCCATCATAAAAGTGTGTGCTACGTACAAATGCACTGTATCCACAATAGAAGGCCCTCCCAGGTGGCAGGAGGAATAACACAATGAGGCAGGAAGGTCGGAGAAAACTCTCCCACACTTAGTAGGCGGGGAAGGAATGCAAGCCCTTCATGAGCTCTCTACTGTCACGTGACACATCAATGACTGATGTTCAGATCCTGTAATGGTATGCGCTGCGCACCGTTATCCGCAGAATGTTCGGAAAAATTCGCTGTGGCAGCTGTGTGAGGGAAAGGCAGAATATGCTGGACATTTGCTCTGTTTCGCTGTTGCAAAGGCAAGCTTAGCAAAGTAGCACAAACGTGAAGTTAAAAAGTACCCGACTCTGGGAGGATAATCCTGCACACATCCCCTGCGACATTTATGAAAAATCATTGTCAGCAACACATCTTTTAAATAAAGCACTGTCAAATCATGCCATGTGTCTTAAACCACTTTAAGCAACATAACATGCAGCCATAGGAGCGGCCCTGCACCCCCAGGCTGTAGAACAAAAGTTCCAGCCTTAAGCGTGCTTGAATCTTGGGCTGAAAACCAGCGGGGAGGGGGCGGGGGAGGTCATAAATTAATTGACCCTGCAAATATTAGGCCCTTATGAATTCCTTTGGGGGGCTGCTGTGACGTCTCCTGGAGCATCAATTATTAATCAATTTTGGACCCTGGCCCACCCTTGGGATATCAGATGAAATAGTGGTGGAGCCCCGCAAGCTCCTTTTCCTCGTGTGAGCATGTTTCCATAGGCAGAACTATCAGAGGACATAGTACTGGCCCTGTTGGGCCAATTCTGGTGAACATGGGCTCCTTCTTCTCCTGGTGGCGAGCCCTAGCCACCCGAAATGTTTACAGCAGCCTCCTGGACTCTGAAGTGGCAAGCTTTGCAGGAAGCTGGTTCCTCTGGCTCCATGCTCCAGCTTTTCTTCTTTTCTTTGTCTATGGTGCTCCTCTGCTCCTGCTGGGCACAGAAGTTCAGGTCTTCCCCCAACTGGTTCTTAGGGGGCGTAAGGGAACCAGCCTTACTGGTCCTGGAGAGATCCACTGAGCCTGGGGTCAACTGTAGGCAGAGTAGCAATGGAAAGTTCTATACGCGATCAACTCCTGGCCAATCCTAGGGTGCCACATCACCCCTCCACCCCTATCCCAACCCTCCTGCACAGCATACTAAGACAATCCAATATGGCACCGTCAAGTGGTCTGTGTGCACATTTCCTCTAGAAACTTCAGCTTTGCCCCTAGTTGACATCACTGCCAGGAACTATCCAACCAATAATTCAAAAGGGAGCCGCCTTGTGTGTGTGCCAGAGGTCTGGGCTTCCTCCTTTGGTCAGTGTGCCTGGGCTGTACCAACCCTGGTATAGTGTGACAGCTAATTAGCAGATTTTCTTTCCCACCCCTTCCTCCTCAGGAGCTGAATGAAGCACTCTTAATTACTCCTTTTGTGTGGGGAGGCCTTTGTTCCCTCTATTTGGGTGCAGAGTAATTAACTTGGCCCAGCAGGGTGACAAAGGCCTGGAATTTGATCCTGAGCTGAGTCAAAGAAATATGACAATTTTGGCTGAACCATATGGTGTACATGTAGGTTCTTGGGACCTACATACTGAAACTTGGCACACACGTTTCACCCCAGTTTGATATGTTTCTGGGCTTTGTAGGCCTAAGGGAAACGAAACTGCACTTTAAAGAAAATTTCCCTGTATTTGTATAATGCAGTGACATTGCAAATAACCCAGTAAACCCTGCTAACATTACCTATAAGTACCCACAAATATTATTAGGCCTATCCCAGGTCAATAGCTAATCTTGCAAAGTCCCCTTTTGGGCAAGGCTATCTGTGCATAATTACCGGGCTGCGCATGACCATAGTGTCACATGTGCAGCCAGCACATGTGCGAACATAAATCAAAAATGCGAACAGAAGTCAAACTAAGGCATCATATGTGAAAATCCTATGGACAAAAGTGCTTCAAGTGAGTACCCCTATCATAGAACAACAAGTAAACTAATAAATGAAAGGAAAGTTGTGAACAAATTAACAATTGCATGCCTTATGATTCATTTAGCACAAGCAAGTGAGACTTCATACAATGTGGATAATATACCAATTAAAGCAGTGGCTTAAAAAGCACAACCAAAAATTTATTAAAAACCAAGGCATTTAAAAATTATTATTGAGTCACCTTGGATGAATTCTGTCTAGTCTTTTCATCTAAAAGATCTCTGTTTGTAGTAAAGTTATTCTCAAATTGCATTCAACATTTTGTTGTATAGCCTCGAAAATCTGGATTATCAATTGGCTAATGGTATTGTCATTTCCACAACCAGTGTTGCAACAGTCAATTTAGGAGTTCTAGTTCTGGAGTTACTTTTACGTTCTGAAAATGTTTTCATCTTCTGTTCTGTTTTCAGATATATAAAAGTCCACACTGCCACTTAAATGCATATATTCAAGTAATAGTTTCACAAGTGGTACATTCCTTTAGCTGAAATGTATTTCCTCTTAAGGAAGAGTGCTGTGTTCTTCATTAATTTTATTACAGTGTGCAAGCATAGACGCATGCCCTCAGGTTGACTCTTGTTCAGTGTGATTATCGTAGTAATCACCCTTTGGTGCACGTTTCAGAACTTTCCCTCACATAAATGTGAGGAAAATCTGTGGATTTAGCCAAAGTTTGACATTTGCTGGCATTCTGAGTACAAAAACATAGTGGGATCTATAGTGGGAATCAGTAGATTTCCCTAGCTGCCGCTGAGGCAGCCCTCAAATATGGCAGCTACCTAAATCGCTAGAATGGGTCAATTTGCAAGGTAAAATATTGATGTTTTCTTGTTGTGTTTTTGGGGCCTTTCATGTAGCAGGCACTTGGCCCAGCCACACAAGCAGGGTACCATTTTTATCAGAAGAAGTGTGGGAATGCTGGGTTGTAGGAATTTTGTGGTTATACAAAAATTCTGATACTTTCACTCATAGAAATGTGAGGATAGCCTGTGATTTTATCCAAAGTTTTACACTTGCAGGGCAACCAGCATAAGCACATGTTGTGGGGCTCTCGCAAGACACACCATCCTGGATTTCCCTGGATATCTAATTTCGAGAAATGTATGGGTTTGGTAGACTTCCATGGTTGCCTCACCAGGCCCAAATACTCCAGCTATCCACATTGCCAGAAGGGGTCCATTTGTAAGGCAAAATCTTGATGTTTCCATGTTACGTTTTGGGGGGTTTCCAGTCGGAGACGATAGGCTGAGCCACACATGTGGGGTACTGTTCTTATCAGGAGAAGTGTGGAAGCACAGGGTAGTAAGAATATTGTTTGTCCCCAGAGATTCCTTAACTTTCCCTTACAGAAAATGAGGAAAATCTTTCATTTAGCCAAAACTTGGCATTTGCCGGTCATACTGGGTAAGAACACATAGTGGAATACTTGCTAGTCATACCATCCAGGACTCCCCCTGGATGTCTAGTTATGCCTGGGCTTGTTAAGTTCCCTGGCTGCAGGCTGAGCCCGGGCCCAAATACTGAAACTGCCCACTGTACAAGATTGTGTCAATTTGATAGGCAAAATCTTGATGTTATCTTATTGCATTTTGCGGCCTCTCTTGTTGCAGGTGCTATGCCTAGCTACAAAAGTGGGGTACCATTTTTTATAAGTCTACGTGTGGGAACACTGGGTATTAGGAATTTAGTGGATGAACACAGACTGCAGAACTTTCCCTCACAGAAATGTGAAAATCATCTGTGATTTTAGCCAACGTTTTACTTTTGCAGGGCACTCTAGGTAAAAAAACGTTGTAGAAGCTACACAAGTCAATACCACCCTGGACTCACCTGGGTGTCTAGTTTTCAGAAATGTCTGGGTTTGGTAGATTCCCAGAGTGCAGGCTAGGCTAGGCTAAAACACCTCAGCTAGCGCCTTCGCCAGAACGAGTCAGTTTGCAATGCAAAATTTTAATATTTCCTTGTTATGTTATTGGGTCTTTACTGTTGCAATCATAGGTCAGCAACACAAATGCAGTACCACTTTTATTAGGAGAAGTGTGGGGACACAGAAGAATAACACATTTATTATTATCAATTGAATTTTTTCTCCATTTTTAGCTTTCACATGTAAGCCAGTGTGCAAGAAAAGAACACATTTTGCAAAATACACTCTGAATCAGATGGAAGGATGGGTTCCTGAACTCAGTATCTTGGGCACATTTAAAAATACATATGTTTCCTCCATACTCATTTTTCATTCATTAGATTGTACCATATGAATGGATGCACTGTGGGTACACAATGAAGAATCATTAAAAGCAACAGCACATTAGTTAGTCCTGGGTGTCAAATGTGTTTGGATCACCACAAAAACTAAATATCCCTGCGACTAGAAGAGTCTGATGAACATAGTGTTATACTACTCTTGTAAATCGGCTATCATTGTAAAAAATTGCAGATTAAAATGTCTGATATTTATATATTTTTTTACCTATTTTAATTGTTTTTATTTCAATTATTAGTTTCTTTGGGGAAGCCAAGAGAAATCTACACAAATGAGCCCTTTCTCTATTCCAAATTGTATCTACTTTTCAGAAATGCATAGCTTTCCAGGTGCACCCATGGGTTTTTCACCTGTTTCCACCAAAAACTGCAGGTAGTTACAAACCAGATAAAATAGGAAAAATCGACTACCACTTGGAAAACTACAAAAACTGATAAAAATAATTTTCTTTTACAATGGCTGTCCCTGCAAGCTAGTAAGAGTGTGCTTTTAGCACAGCAATTTGTTTGTTGAAGCCTTTTTAGAAAAAGAACAACTTTCTTTCACAGCAGTTTTCCCAGATTTTTCAGTAAAAAAAAAAAATCTATATTTTGGCGATTTATTTTGGTTGGCTTCCGAGGAGTCCACAAATAAGGATCAATTTAGCCAGGCTACCTTTTGTGGAAAAAGTTATGAAAGCTTAACCTTGAACAGCCTAAAACATCAAAACAAGGAATCAGCATCAGAGGGAAAAGTCTTAACACTTAAGGGGTGAGATTAGAACTAAACTATTCAGTTGGCAAATTGTTGCCCCCATGTAGTATAGTACTCTACATACATACTACCTCAGCTACAGCAAAAAATAGTCTTCTTGCACCCACACACAAACATCTCCACGCTATAGTTATGTTGGCAACAGGAAGTCTCCTGACATTGCAACCCATGATGGTCCACCTTGCAGATAACAATTCACCCTCTTGGAATGTGACGAATCACAAAGAATGAGGGGCACTCATTCAACCACTAAGCGCATCAACTCCATGGAAACCAGGACCCAACAGGGCCACACAGGTGTCCTCTATTACTCCTTCTCTCCCTCATGGACACGACGCCCAGTACACACATCAAGTTCAAAGCCTGCATAACTGAAATCACCCACTGGATGAACACCAACTGACTAAAGCTTAACTCCGACAAGACCAAAATCATGATTCTTGGGACGAGCACTTCATTGTGGAATTCTACCTGGTGGCCACCAGAGCTAAAACCAAGACCCATCCCCACTACCCACGCCAAGAACCTCGGGATCGTCGTCAACAGCAAACGTAACATGACCGCCCAAGTCAATGCAATCACTGCCTCATGCTTCCACACCCTGGAGATGCTGAGGATGTTCAAATGGCTTCCAGTCAGCACCTGGAAAACCATCATAAGCAAGCTGGACATTTGCTGCATTTCAGTGATAACTGCAGCGTTGCCACAGGGCCATCCAGACAATGACAGGTTCAAAAGTCTGCCTGTTTTGGAACGTTTGTACACCACATTTCCAGAAATGTATACTCCAGGAAAGAACATAGCAGTTGATAAGTCTTTGACACTGTTAGGTTTCACTGGTTATGGAAGCAGCCTAAGAGTGTATACTTGGAAGGACTCCAGTATAAATTCTGCAGATTGCCCTTCCATTTTATGAATTAGTGAGAAGTGTGTATAGGATCTTGCTAAATGGCTCTTTCATGAAGGTTATAACCTCTTTATGAAGACAATTTCTATACATTAGATCAGCTGTTCAATGAGCTGTATAACACTAGCACTGTGGCTTGACATACAATTTAAAGTCACCGCAAAGGGTTTCCTCAGTATCTTGTTTGTAAGAAGCTGCAAAAAGGTCTGAGCCGTGTTTTGCATTGCAAGGAACAGCTGACCGTGAAATTCTCAGATAGGTGGGAAGTGCATGTGCTCACTAAAATTCACAACGACAGAGCTTCTCTGGCCAAAGTTTGGGGTCAGTTGGTAGAAGTGCACAAGCCCAAGTATATACTTGAATATAATGCATTTGTGGATGGAGCTGAAAAAATGTACCATCTACATCACCCATAAGATGCAACTTGTAAAATTCACACATGGTACAAGAAGTTTTTTATTTTCCTATTTTATTGACTTGAAAGTGCCAGAATCACCCCCAGAGGGGTACCTCCGTGCTGGGGATGTGTAGCAGTCAGAGCAGATTAGATGCGGGCATTTTAGAAAAGCTCGTTTTTAAGGAGCTTTCTAAATAAAAGGTATTCTGGGCATTTCTGGAGATGAAGTGGAAGCTGATTCCAGTAATAGGGGGCTAGGTGGAAGAAGGCTTTCCCACCCATGCGAGATTTCTTGAAGCGCGGGACAAGGAGCAAGGATTTTGCTCCTGAGCGGAGGGGTCTGTGTGGCTGGTATTGAATAGATTTTTCTGCTAGATAACCAGGACCTTTACCGTTTAGTGCTTTATGCACAATACAACATATCTTAAATCTAACCCACTTACATATCGGTAGCCAGTGTAAACATTGTAATACCGGGAGAGAGGCTGTTCTAGCAGGTGAGTTTGAGACAAGACGAGCCGCGGTGTTTTGAACTACCTGAAGTCTATTTAGAGTAGACTCACTAGCTGCAATCAGAAGGGCATTGCAGTAGTCCAGGCGACTTATCACCAGTGCTTGGATGAGTGTTTTACGTACGGTATGGGAGAGAAAGGGAAATACCCTGTGTAAGAGGCTTAACATATGGAAGCATGAGCCCACGGTGGTTGTAACTTGCTCTTTCATTGTAAGTTTCTGGTCCAGACGTATGCCTAGGTTCTTGACCACAGTCTTTGGGACCGGGGTGGCTCCTAATTCGGGTGGCCACCACTCTGGGTACCAGAGCAGAGGCGCATCTCCGAACAGCATAATCTCAGTTTTCCCAGCATTTAGCTGTAGGAAGTTATTCCTCATCCAGGCAACAATAGCAGTCATGCCTTGTGAGAAAGTGGTCTGATTGTTATTGGAGTTTTTATCAAATGACAGTAAAAGCTGGGTGTCATCAGCATACGAGATCGGAGTAAAGCCAAGCTTTCTAAGTAATCCTGCTAACGGGGCCATATAAATATTGAACAAAGTGGGACTAAGGCAGGATCCCTGAGGCACTCCTTTGGTGAATTCCATGGTCTGTGATTGGAAAGAGCCAAGATTAAAGGTCTGTGTCCGATATGTAAGAAAGCACGAGATCCATTGAAAGGCTTGTCCACGAATCCCGATTTCTCTGAGTCTCTGGAGTAGAACGGAATGGTATACTGTGTTGAAAGCCACGCAGACATATCCAGCAGCACTACCAGTACTGCCTGGCAGTTGTCAATGATAGTGTCTTATATTATCAGTGACGGCAATCCGTGCTGACTCCGTGCTGTGCATTGGCCTAAACCCAGACTGTGAGGAGTCAAGGCATCCAGTGGATTCGATATAATCAGAAAAATGTTTATTAATATGTTTTTTCAATAGCTTACTCAGAAGAGGTAGGAGTGAAATCAGGCGGTAATTAGACAGATCCTCCAATGGGGCATTAGCTTTCTTTCGGATGGGAATTATTTGTGCGGCCTTCCATTCAAGTGGTAGTTGGCCCTCTCTCATAGAGAGATTGAGTATTGAGCAGATAGACGGAGGCAACTGTTTGTAAATTAGAAAGGAGATTTTAGCTAGAATAATATCCATAGGTGAACCAGATTTAACTGTTTTCAACAGTGTCTCCACTATATCTACTGTAAGAGGAGTGAAACTTTCCAAAGGGTGCCCGTTGGTCAAAGATGGAGGACAGAGGATTAAAGTGTCATTCAAAGTGCTCCTGTCTTTAGTGATTTTATCATAGATGAGCTCGATTTTCTGTTCAAAATGATTAGCAATCTTATTGCAAAGTTCTTGAGATGGAGAAACTTCATTGTTGCAGGCCTTCGGGTTGGTGAAAGATTTCGGGATTTGATATAATTCTTTAGGAGCATTCCCTGCCTGGTTGAGTTGCGACGCAATGTGGGCTCTACGTGCGTTTTTTAGGTTCTTATGATATCGACCTAAAGAGATCTTATACCTTTCTTGGTCATTTAAATCATGGGAATGACGCCAACGTCTTTCCAGATTTTTACAGAGACATTTTTCCTTCCGCAGTTCCAGAGAATTGTTGACTTTCCACCTGATCCAGTTGGCAAAGTACAATACATATGTTGTCTATTGCCAGACTACTACAAGAAGACTGCTGTCTTTCCATGACTTTGAGTTAGCTATTATTGATACTAATACTGGTGTAGAAGTAGTGGCCTCTACTTCATCTGCTGTAGAGGATGCTACAAGACAGCAGGATTGTCACTTTGCCAACCACATTCCTGCAACAGAAAAAACTCTATTGCAGATGCAGAGTTTGTATTGGGCAAGTAAAGACACAGGAGAGTCATTACTACTGTCCCCAGTGCCCATGTCAGCTAGGTCTGTGCTTTCCAAATTGTTCCCCTTTAAACCCCAGAAAAGTGAAGTTCTCAGAAACTGACTGGAGCAATAAGATTAAGGGCCTGATTTAGATATTAGCAGTCCGACTGCCGTCCCGGGGTTGGTAGCAGGACTGAGGACTCCGCCAAGCCGAAAGTCTTCCGCCCACCGTATTCGATGTATACGCAACACATAGAAGACGGTCGCGACTGCGGTCTTCTGTGCTGGCGAACCACCCGCCATCGCCGTCTCGACAGCGGGACCCCGCCGAGCAGATTTGGATGTTCCCGTTGGGCTGCCGGTAACCTGTCGGCGAAGTACTGACGGGGGGCGACTGTGGTGATGGGGAGTAACATCTTTTTATTTACGTAAAACACATATATGTTGTGCATTTTTACATATGTGTATGTAGGTTATGTGCCATGGTAAGGCATTTGTAAATGGTCAGTATTAGTCAGGATTCCAAGTGAGACAGACATGAATAGATAGTCAAAGCCTAGCCTAAGTTTGTTTTCATAAGGATTCTGTGGTGGTAGAAAGCAGATGGGCAAGGTGGTAGTGACCAACAGATCATTTCACTCACCACTACTCACCCTAGTGCAAAGGTGTGTGCATGATGTCTCGCATAGGTTTTGTACTTGAAGGGTACCCATCCAGTACAAAAGACTATGCACCGACATCCTGTAAAAATGTTCACACTTTGCATGTGTGCTGTACAGTGCAGCAAAGTTTGAAAAGTTTAAATAAAGATTTTTGCCTGCCTCAAGGAGGCATATTATTTCACACAAAGCCCTCCATATAAATGTTAGTAAATAGGGCTTTGTGTCATAAACAATAGGCGGGAGCGTGGAAACGTCTCATTTTCATTACAAGGATTTTGTGGTCTCCAGGCAAGAGATCCAATCCGGAGCAGCTTTGTATTTTACTACCCGCTTACTGCTAATTCAAGCCCCATGACGACAAACAATAAATGAAAAATACATTAAGGGTTGAGATGCAGAAATAGACAGATGAGAGATAGAAAGAAATGTTTACTTTCACAGGGAGCCCCTTGGAAGGTGGGGACTATAAGTATTTGCTCACGCCTGAAAACATCTCTGGACTGCCCATGTACCATCCATGGAATGCAGCTTTGATGCATAGTAATGCAAAATAGTGCATAGTGCTAATTTGCTTTACTTTTAGGCAACTTTCCAAAATAAAGTTTCGCGCTGGAAAGTAAATAACAAATCTACCCTTTGCGCCACTTTGTGTCACTTTTGGTGTCTTTGCACAGGTGCAAAGTTTATATAAATCTGGCCCTTCATCTTATAAATTATAAAGCAAGCAAAATACTTCTAAGGTCCATTTTACTATTCTATTTCTGTACACAGCTGGATTTCTATTTTCTGTATGAGTTATTTTTAAACTACCACAAAAATATATTGTGGTTTGCATATGAACAGTGCTGATTGAACCCATTGCTTTGGTCATACTTGGATTGTGTTTTCAATAAATTGTATTTTTTTCCATCACACTCTATTTCCTAGTATTAACACTAAAAGTCTTTGGTGTGCGCCATGTTTGATGTTATGCACCAAAAACATTCTTTGCATTGTGAAAATGATGTATGTTGGTGTATCTGGATTAGAGGATATTTGTGAATGTGAACAAGAATGGATTCTGTTTTACTTACACACTGTGCAAGAAGGGTCCACGCTGTTTTTCTAACATTACGCTGGACGTTTAAAGACAAATTTGGCTCTTCCAGGCAACACATATTTCAGATAAAAGAAACCTGCATCTTTATTTTCATTACTTTGAGTTTAAATTACGTGCAGTTTTCTTATTTACAATACATTTCCACACTGCACCTTTGTGGTTTTTTTTTTTGCTTTTGGTATAAAATATCACTGGCCACATGTATGAAAGTGTTTTGCATTCGCAAACGGTGCGATTCAGTAAAATCGGCCGTTTGTGAATGCAAAATACCTTTCATGATGTATGAAAAGCTTTGTAGTTGGCAATTTTAGGTAACCACAAAAATTGTGATTACCTAAAATTGCAAATATGAATATGGAATCGCAAATTGTGATTCCCTTAGCACATGTATGAAGCATTTTCCAAATGTAAACTGTGCATTTAGGAAAACGCAATTACCATCGACTTCAAGTCGATGTAACCATGTGCAAACTTTGAAAAATGCACAAAACTGCATTTTTCAAAGTGCCAAATAGCGCATGTACATGAACACATTTATTTTTTGGGTGGTGCTTCAGGGTGTCCTTAGGCCCCCTGGCACCCTTGACTTTGCATTACCTAATTTGCGATTACCAATTAGGTAATTGCAAATTAGCTAATGCAAAACCATTCGTACCTATGGGCCTTTCGGCCCAGAGGAACAAATGGAGTAATATTACCTAATAGCGATTCGCTATTTTCGGAATCGCTATTAGGTAATATTAAGGAATCAAAAAATCTTTGGCTATTCCTTACATACATAGCATTTCGCAATTACCAAATAGTAATTCGGTAAAAATCGCTATTTGATAATCGCAAAATGCTTATCTGATACATGTGGCCCCACATGCGTTTACTTAATTCGAATTTGTAGTGCAGCTCATATTTTTTCTGTCCAATATTTGCCACAGTTGAATCTTTGTTTGCAAAAAGAGTAGTTATGAATATTTTAAATTATCTTAATACGTAATACTATTCCTATACCCTTAGAAAGCAATTGCGTTTAGAAATATTTGAAAACAAGTGATACCTTGAATGCATCCACAAACTGAAGTCTCTATCCGTCTGTGGTCGTCGCATGTGTTTGAGATCTCTTTCAATAGGGTTACGCGTGGAGACGTGATCTATCATCTGAGTCATGGATTCTCTATTAATTGACCAAGTATCCCAACAAGCACTGATGATGTTTGCAACAGAAGCGTCACTTAAAAAAATTACACTCTGATAAATCAGGATGTGAACAGAGTAGGATGTGCCCACTAGCTACCATCCCGTAGTAAAGCAAAGATATCCCACACTCAGGGCCGGACTGGGAACAGAAACCGGTCCTGGAAAACTGCTCAGCCGGTCTCCCCTGGGGTGAGGGGGAGTGCAGCCGAGCAGTTTGCGATGGCCGGTTTCGGCCGATTTTGTTACAGGGGGCCGATATTGCCGACCCCCGGTAACAAAAACGGCCCCCCAGGGGCCCAAAACCGGCCCCCACCCTAGCGGCCTACAGGGGAAACGCCCGGTGCCCGCTATGGCCAGTCCGGCCCTGCCCACACTGCGTGGCTGATACAGGAGATAAGTGACAATATTAGCATAAGTAGGCACAGGAGGACGAAAAGTCCCTCAGCTGATGTCCTCTATTGGCCATACAAGAAGGATTCATGGCAGGTCACTGGAGGTTACATTAGCATTCTGAAAATGAAGAGATTCTAAAAAGTAGCCAATCACAGCCACTGAGGACAGTTCCCCCAGTCACGTGACCCAAATCCACTCAAACGAAGGAAGGTTGCGAAACCAAGGGGCTTATTTATGGGGAATTGGCGTGGGGCAGCGCCACAAGTCTTCTTGCTGCGCTGCACTACACCAATGTGAAAGAGAAGAAATGCACCGTATTTATGAAGCAATTTGCAGCCTAGCGCCAACATAGGCACCCGTGCACCATGGTACAAGGGTGACTCAGTTGCAGGCAGGATTGTTTTTATGCATGAAGGGGTATCTTCAAGCAACAAAAACAATCCAGAGAGGTGTTTTCCTCTTTCCATGTGTGCTGCAGAATGCAGAACACATGCAAAGAGGAAAAAATGAGGCAAACTAAAAATATTTCTCCTCGTTATGACTGCTCTGGGGAGCCGTAAGGTTTTGGCACTGCCTCAGGTTTACATCATTAAGTAAATCTGGAGCAGAGTCAAAGTCCATGGGTGTTGCATAGGAAAACCCACCGCAATGCCCATGGAACGCCTCCTTGATGCAGAGTAATGCAACGTAGTGACTTGCGCTGCTTTGCTTTACTCCATATCTATGAGGCCATGCAAAGCCATGCAGAGTGGCTTTGCGTCACCTCATAGATACGATTGAGAGGCTTGCGCTGCCGGAGCGTTGAAAAAAGTGATGCTCCAGCAGTGCAAACCTGTCATAAATAAGCCCCTATGGTGCATTCTTGTCCTTTCCCCCTGCACTTGCGCACAATTGGCTGCCTAGTGCCAATGCAGGCACCCTTGCACCATGGTGCTAGGGTGTCTGTGTTGCATACAGGATTGTTTTGTGCAAGAAGGGGCACCTTCCTGCACAAAAACAATTCAGAGAGACGTTTTTCTCTTTCTATGTGTCCTGCAGAATATTTCTCCTCATTGCCCCTCCCCTGGGGAGGCATAAGGTTTTGGTGGTTTTGATGCTTCCCCAGGTTTACATGATTTAGTAAATCTGGGGCAGAGTCAAAATCCATGGGTGTTGCGTGGTAAAGCCCACTGCAATGCACATGAAATGCCCCCTGGCGCAGAGTAAGGCAACGCAGCGACTTGGGCTGCTTTGTCTTAGTCCATATCTATGAGGCCATTCAAAGCTACGCAAAGCGGCTTTGCGTGGCCTCATAGATATGGTTGAGAGGTTTGTGCCACTGGAGTGTCTGAAAAAGTGATGCTCCAGCATCGCAACACTCTCATAAATAAGCCCCCAAGTGTGGAGGGACAGACCTAAAGGACATCAGAAGAGGAAGCCTACTGCTTCAAACAATCCAGCAGGGCTTTGAACAGAAAATAATCTTACATACTTATGGTAGTGAACCTCATCCACAATCCAGCGTTAAAGATAAAAAGAATATAGCTATGACTACCTTCCACGGACCCCTCTCTGTATGGATTCAGAGATGCTCCAAGGAATAAAGCTCAAGAGAAACTTAATTAGAAAGTGGGACTGGATGTAATTGCATATCAGGCTGTACAAGCACTATGGAGAACCCTGATTGAAGGGGGTGTACACAAAACACCCTGGACTGAAATATTGTGGGATGCAAAGAAGAAGCATCTCGCTATTCATAGTGCTAAACCAGCAATTGATAAGCTGACAGTTATACCTAAGGATTGTTGGAAACATCGGTAAGGGAGCAAGGAAGGAAATTTGACCAGAGCAACAGGCTGTATGTGAGAAATCTATAAGAGGATCTTAATGATATCTGTACACTGGAACTCAAGGGTGTGTCTGATGTTGGTTAGTCCATTATTGACCTTTTTTCCAGATCTCTCTCTTTCTCCCTCTCTCTTCCTCTCTCCAGA
The DNA here is from genome assembly GCA_963921515.1 of Calotriton arnoldi. Classification (NCBI taxonomy): domain Eukaryota; kingdom Metazoa; phylum Chordata; class Amphibia; order Caudata; family Salamandridae; genus Calotriton; species Calotriton arnoldi. The sequence continues at coordinate 2,446,630 of CAWUFW010000516.1, read as the reverse complement.
TGCACTGACTGTATATAAAATTGGCAGCAATTTCCACTTTGCTTTTACCTTATGTATATGTTCTAACCCCCAGAATATCTCTGTGAGATACTTCCCATTGTTAATTTGCCACCATATTCCACTATAACGCTCTTGATTAAAGGATGAATGAAGCTTTTTTCATTTGGTGTTGGGAAAGTACTTCAGAGTTTGAAAGTATCACCTGAAGGTCAAACAAAAGCTGGAACAAGGTCCACCAGTGAAGGAGCTGATTCCCAATAAGGTTCTCTTGCTTTTTCATTCCCAGTGTAATTCAGGCCCCAGGCCCAGCTCTGCCCCTGCTGCCACACCGCTTTGCTTCCTCCACATTTTTCTGAGTGTTTTCTCCTGCTTTTCCCTCTTTTTTCACTGCTTTCTCCTTCCTTTCCTCCAGTTTTTCTGAGTGCTTTCTCCTGCTTTTCCCTCGTTAGTAGAAGGGAGGGATACTTTCTGCCATCATGCAAAAAGTGACAGTTATCCCGTCCCGGAAGCGACGTCACTTCCGTTACCGGGACTTCTGTGACATCACCCTGGTCACGTGCTAGTCATGTGCTCATGGTTCTACCACGTAGTTAGGGCTATGCGGCAGCCCTCATTGAACCAGAACCCCTGAACATCAGTTGACCATGATGTGTTGTAAAGGAGTACACCCCATTTTTATTATGTTTAGAATACATATAAGGAACTCCTAAGTAGTCTATGGCAAACCAAGGAGCAGCCTTCCCGAACAGCCATCTCATCAAATAGATGATGGTGGTTTGAACATTAGCAATAGATATCTTCATAGCCTGCCACCATCGGCAATGGAGCAAAAAGCGCAGCAGAGCGATCTTAAAAGGGCGGTCACTACGTCACCGGTTTTGACGAGGGATCTCTACCGGCGGTTGGAAACACTCAGCCTCAAGGATTTGCTGCAACTGATATCCCCTATTAAGGGCTCCAGCAGTAGCAGCAAAGCTTTGAGTGAAGAAGCAAATGCTGGAAACAATTTCATCGACATGGAAGATAGTGAAGAATCTATAACAGTTCCTAATTCACTGGTCTATGAAGATATGGGGTTTTTGGAGGAATCGGCCTCAGAGGCTATCATCGTGCAACAGCCGACCGCAAACTCCGACACCGATTATGCCTCAATAAACCTCAGCGACTCTCAAGATTTCAGAGCCGCCGTCGAGTCATACACCTACTTATACCGTATACATGGTTATATTTTATTTTTGACTAATAGTCTGTCTTTCTTTCTTTTTTGAACCATAGAAAGCATCAGCAAAAAGAGCCATGGTAGAGGGGACATCACCAAAGGTTAATTCTGTAAATTATTACTGCTTATGCTGTTCAAAAGAGAATGAAAGGTCCCCAATCCAAAACAAAGAGCCAGATAAGAAATGTGTTTGTACTTATAATATCGCAGAATTTGAAAAGGAAGTTCCAGGCATACTCTACAATGCCATACGGCCTGTTAAAGATTTTGCTGCAATTGTTGCGATAGAGTGTGTCAAACGTGACTATTATAACCTCAGTTACGGCTATAAAATGAATGATCCACAGCAGGAGGCTCACAAGTGTCTGTGTGACTCATACACTTCAAGAACAATCCATCATGTATGCAGCTTGCTAGACCCGAACAAATTATATAAACTGTTAAGGCTGGTTTATGGTTTGTCTGAGGAAAAGAAAAACGTCAACCCTGATATGATTAAGGTTTTCCCGACCAAGCTCAAAGAGATCCATTGCTTGAACGAAACAAGGTCAAAACTCTGTCGTATGCAAGGTTTGTGTACGTATTTTGTTAGAAGGATGGCAGAAAGGGCTATATTTATTTTAAAAATAGACGAGTCGGTTCTTTAACCCCACGAAAACTGTTTTAAAAAATGATGAGTCCCACCGGTGTTGTGTCATTATTGTATTCATTAACGTTACATACTTACTCACTTTTTAGGCCAAGCATCATAATGTCGGTGCGCAAGATGCTTCTGAGTTACGTCCAGGATACATATGTATTGCCAGATTGGTATATGTTTTGCTTCAAGAAAGAGTAGCTGAAATGCTGCCTGTAACTCTGCGCTATCTGAAGCTTGATGAGCCCCCCACAGTGATGTAGTGTGACAGTCCTACGTGCATAGCCAGCTGGTGTATCAATGCGTGGCTACCTACAATGGATGAACACTGGAGTGCGTACAAAAGCCGTATGAGGGAGTTAATACTATCATCGACTACCAGTTAACATATCGCCTTGGAGCTTCTGACTGCATTTATTTCAGAAAAAAGGTTTTGTATTGTCTGACAGAGAATTGAACGATCTTCTGAATGCAGTCAGTATCCTGAGTGTACAAAGTTATCGGAGGGGTGAGCGGGAAGTCCTGCCTAGAACCATTGAGTTTATAGCTGCAAAAATATCAAAAGTTGTGACGCTGAGGCAAATTATCTGACAGGCCCCATGTAATGTATGTAGCATGTGTCATATTATGTATTTGTAGTGAAAAGTCAGCAAATTGTCCAACAACAACGACAAGACATGTGCCATGAAACTGTAAAGTATGCTCTGTTTATATGTTGCACACATTCTTTATTTTTAATAAGATGCCCTCACACAAAACCATCGTCTTTCATTTCATGGAATGCAGGGGCTGATAACATGTCTGGGGAAGGGTTAAGGAAGCTTTATTATGATGCGAGTGGGGTCGGAAGCTTCGCAAGCACAGAAGCTCTGTTTAGAAGTGCTCTAGTTGAAAATGAGCCACTAAACACAGCACAGATGAAGACCTGGTTATCTGAGGTAGAGGAGTATTCACTCCACAAGCCAGTCAGGAGGTGTTTTAAGAGGAGGCCAACCATTGTTAATGCACAGCTAGATTAATAATGGCATGCAGACATAATCCGTCTTCAAGATTTAGCCAAGCATAATAACGGAGCTCGATATATATTAGCGGTAATAGATGTATTATCCAAGTCCGCCTTTGCAGATTTGCTAAGCGATAAAAATGGTGTTAGCATCACCAAGGCCTTTAAAGCCATCTTCAGGAAAGGGCGAACCCCTCAAAAACTGAAAACAGAAGCCAGAAAAGAATTTTTAAACAATTTGTTTCAGAAATTATTAAAACAGCACTCTGTTCATCGTTTTGCAACACACACTGAGGTGAAAGCTGCTGTTATAGAATGTTTTAACAGAACTTTAAAATCTAAGATGTGGAAAAAGTTCACGGCCTACAACACCTACCAATATGTGGATATTCTACAGGCGTTTAGAGATGCTTATAACGCTAGTCATCACAGAACTATCAAAACATCTCCTGCCGAGGTAACGACCGATAATTCCTTAGTGGTGTGGAGAATGGTGTACGGGGCTGTATCGCATCCAAGATAAAAAACCTAGTTTAAAATGAAGTGATGATGTTAGGGTTTCAAAGTTGTTAGGGGTCTTCACGAAGGGCTACAAGAAGACTTTTAGTGATGAAATATTTATAGTGGAGAGTATGGAGCTTAAAGAAGGTATACATATTTACAGGTTAAAGGACTATAAAAGCGAGACGGTGTCGGGTGCCTTTTACACCAAAGAGTTACAAAAGGTACTGGATGATCCACATGGGTGTACAGGGTTGAAAAGATTCTGATACGGAAAGGCTGCGGGGCTAACAGACAGGCCTTTGTCAAATGGAGGTGATTGTGAGAAGTTGGCCTGGTATATGCTGTCCACTAATTAAAGTGGGCACCTTGCACCAGTCCAAACAACCCTTATCATGTATAAGGTCAAAGATAACCTTTAGAAAGCTATCCTAGTGGTAGCTGTGGAGAGCAGCCTTCAGGCTTAATCTTGAAGGAATGTAAAGCAGCTTGTTTTACCAGAATATCACCTCCTGAATGACTAAATGAAGGAGAACCACACAGTAGTTATATAAAAATATGTATTTATTAATATAACACTCTCTACTATCCTCTACACGAGGATAGAACACAAAGCACACAATACAAGATCAATAGAACAGTTGTAAGTAGCACAATACACAGTGGGCTCCAGGGGGAGACCAAACCATATACTAAAATAGTGGTATAACAGTCACGACTGAGATCAAGACAAGGTCTGGAGCACGTAGAATCGCTGGGACCCCAAGGAACCACCCAAGGTGAGTAGACAGGGACCCCACGGAGGCCGGGTGCAGTGTGGGAACACGACCGCGGGCTCCGTACAATTCTATGGGGAAGTCGCGGTTACACTTTTAAAGTTTAAGGACCCTTCTAGGAGGACTTCGATCGAACCCCTTGGAACTTAAGAGTTTGAAGAGCCACCCCACCCGTGGATACCGAAGTACCCGAGTTACCTATCCCAGAGGAGCCGGGTGCATAGGTCTGAAGTGGCGTCGGAAACTGCCGTCGTTCTCAATGGAGAGCTGCAAAGAAGTACTGCTGCCGTGAAGGTGAAAAGGGTCCGGTGGAATCCAAGCCTGTATTCTGGAAGGAAGGAACCTGAAAGCAGAGTGGACAGAGTCTGGGTCACTTCAGAGTGACCAGGGGCTCGGTAGACGAATGCCCACCGATGTCGGGTGCTTCGGGTGAGAAGAAGGGATGCTTGACTCTGCAGCCACGAGGACCAGGAGATGTCGAGGACAACCAGGAGCCGGATGCGAGCTGTCCCACAAAAGATGTTGAGTGCTGAGGGGTCGGTGTCTGGCTGGAGCACCAACAAGCCTTGGCAAAAGCAACCCACACAGGATGGTCAAACAGGTTACGGTGTGGACCAGCAAGGTCCAGGGGACTCCCCAAGCAATGGGGAGTCAGGGCACGTCTAGAGCAACCAGTAAAGCCCAACAAAAATCAATATGACCCTCAGGAGGACCCACAGGTCGAATGACCAGGAGTTGCGAGGGGACCTCAAGCAAGATTACAAAGTACCAGCCCACGGAGCACTCGGTGTGAGGAGGCTGGAGTTCTTTGATGCAAATACTGCTCAGGGTGAGGACTACACGGAATCCAATGCATAAGCTCGGGAATCGCCAACAAGCATATGCACTTGCAAATGGATGCGGTGCACAGGGGTTTGGGTTATGCAGTCCCCTCAAGGGATACTGGCCTCAAACTCGGTAAGAGGGCAGACCGACCTCAGGGACCCTCAGGAACTCACCTCCTGTGTTTCTGAAATCTTTGAAGTCCACAGGAGCTCAGGAGCAGCAGACCAGTCAGTTACGGTTAGGTGCCTGCGAATGCAGGGGAGTGACTCCTTCACTCCAAGGGAGATTCTTCAGTTGTCTTAAGTGCACCACAGGTCCTGCACAGAGCCTGTATGGAGCAAAGGCACAAACTAAGCTTTGGACGGAAAGGGGGACGAAGTCGAGCCCAGTCGAGGTCCAGCGAAGTCCAGAGTGTCCAGACGGTCGAAGGTCAGTGGTTTCTTCTTGTAGAATCTTGTCCACGTAAAATCTAAAGTCTTACAGCCAGGTAAGCCCTTTTGTACCCACGGGAGAGGGTTGGACAGATTCAGGGGACCCTCCTAGGGGAGGGCCAGGACAGAGGGGTGGTTACACCCATGTCCTTTGTCCAGTTTCGTGCCAGAGCAGGAGCCAATGGCTCCCAGAACTGGTTTGAGCTGGACTATGCACAGGGACACCAAATGTGCCCCAAGTGCAGACTTTCAGGCACTCTCAGAGTGCACCCACCCAGCCCCAATACACTAAATCCTGTCTGGGAGGTGGTCACACCTCCCTGTGACAGGATGCCTATTGTGCTGCCTTCCTCTGCTTGAGCTTGGCTCAGCAGCAGGAGGGCAGAAATGTGTCTCTGGTCGGCAGCATCCATTTTGTGCTGTCAGGGTCGAGAAGGCTGGCACCGGTTAGACCAGTGACCCCACGAAGCTCGCTTCAGAAGGGTGGAATCATACCTCCCACACCAGTTACTGGTGTGGAGGTATGATTCTAAGGTGTTTGATACCAAACACGATATGTTTCTATGCAGCCGTTTTCGAGATAGCATTTACCGCGAGGTTATAATGCACCTCTACCTATATGTCCGGCTGAGTCACAGACAACCCGGGAGAATGGTCTCCGAAGGCTGCAGAGAGGCTCTGCTCATGCAGGGGCACCCTCTCACATAAAACCCAGCACCCTGCCTTCAGGATTGTTAAGGCCTGCTATAGGGGTGACTTATAAGTTTTAAGTGTAGTGACCAATAGATATAGTGAACCTATATCTATAGTAAGTGGTGCTAGCACCAGCTTACTCAGGCTGCAGTACCAGACCTAGAGTTCCATTTTGCATGGCCTCTCATGGGTGGCATAATACATGCTTCAGCCCATGGGAGGCCTCTGGGGTACCTATGCCCTGGGTACATGTGTACCATATACTAGGGACTGATAAGGGTACCCCAGTATCCAATCTGGAGTGTACCAAAGTACATGTATGTCAATTTAAGGGAGAAAGCAGATAGACTGGGGTCCTGATTAGCAGGATCCCAGTCAGACTAGTCAAAAACAGTGAGACATCAAGCAAAAAGTGGGGGTAACCATAAGAAGCAGATCCTACTTTCCTACACAACCCCCCAAACGAAAGGACATGAGACTAACCTTGACCAGTTGAGTCTTCATTTTCTAAGTGGAAATGTCTGGAGAGTCCATCTGCATTGGCATGGTTACTCCCAGGTCTATGTTCCACTGTATAGTCCATCCCCTGTAGGGAAATGGACCACCTCAAAAGTTTGGGGTTTTCACCCTTCATCTGTTTTAGCCATAAGAGGGGCTTATGGTCTGTCTGAACAATGAAGTGAGTGCCAAACAAGTATGGCCTCAACTTCTTCAGAGCCCAAACCACAGCAAAGGCTTCCCTCTCAATAGCTGACCAAAGTTTCTCTCTGGGGGTCAGCCTTCTGCTTATAAAAGCTACTGGCTGATCCTGACCCTCTTCATTCAGTTGTGATAACACAGCCCCTACCCCCAACTCAGATGCATCAGTTTGAACAATGAATTGTTTGGAATAGTCAGGATGGGAGCAGTGCACATGGCCTGCTTCAGGTCATCAAATGCCTTTTGACAGCTAACTGTCCACTGAACTTTCTTAGGCATTCTTCTTAGAGGTCAGATCATTCAAAGGGGTCACTATGGATCCATATCCTTTGACAAACCTCCTGTAGTACCCAGTCAGGCCCAAGAAAGCTCTGACCTGAGTCTGGGTAGTTGGAGCAACCCAGTCCATGATGGTCTGGATTTTGCTCTGCAATGGTTGAACCTGGCCTCCACCCACAAGGTGGCCCAGGTACACAACCTTACTCTGCCCTATCTGGCACTTGGTGGCCTTGATAGTGAGGCCTGCCTTTTGCAGGGCCTCCAGAACATTTCTTAGGTGGACCAGGTAATCCTCCCAGGTGGAACTAAAGAAAGCAATATCATCAAGATAAGCTGCACTATAGTCTTCCAGGCCTGTGAGAACTTTATTCACCAACCTTTGAAATGTGGCAGGTGCATTTTTCAAGCCAAAGGGCATTACCACAAATTGATAGTGCCCACTAGGGGTTGAAAATGCTGTTTTGGGTTTGGCATCCTCAGCTAGTCTGATTTGCCAATATCCAGCTGTGAGGTCAAATGTACTCAAGAACTTGGCTGAGGCCAAAGTATCAATGAGCTCATCTGCCCTAGGAATAGGATGAGCATCAGTCCTAGTGACTGCATTGAGCCCCCTGTAGTCTACACAAAACCTCATCTCTCTCTTACCACCCTGGGTGTGAGGTTTGGGTACCAGGACTACTGGACTAGCCCAAGGGCTGTCTGAGGGTTCAATGACTCCCAATTCCAGCATCTTTTGGACCTCAGTCCTGATGCAGTCCCTGACATGGTCAGGTTGCCTGTAAATCTTGTTTTTAACAGGCAGACTTTCACCTGTGTCCACTTCATGGGTACACCAAGTGGTCTGACTAGGAGTCAGGGAAAACATATGTCTGTACTGATTGAGGACCTTCCTGCAATCAGTCTGTTGCTGCTCAGTGAGGCTGCCTGCCAAGGCTACACCATCAACTGAACCATCATCAGGGTTCTGTGAGAGGAGGTCAGGGAGTGGGTCACTCTCTTCCTCCTGTCCCTCATCAGTAGCCATGAGCAAGCCCATGTCTGCCCTGTCAACATATGGCTTGAGCCGGTTCACATGGAGCACCCTATGGGGGCTCCTGGGAGTTCCAAGGTCCACCAGATAGGTGACCTCTCCCTTTTGCTCAAGCATGGTATGGGGTCCACTCCATTTGCCCTGGAGGGCTGCTGGGGCCACAGGCTCCAACACATACCTTCTGTCCTGGCTGGTAGACAGTCAGCACAGCCTTTTGGTCATGCCAAGCTTTCTGTAATTCTTGGCTAGCCTCAAGGTTTTTGGATGCCTTCTTCATGTATTCAGCCATCCTGGAGCGGAGACCAAGTACATAGTCCACTATGTCTTGTTTAGGTGGTTTGAGAGGTAACTCCCATCCCTCCTTCACTAGACACAAGGGACCCCTAACTGGATGTCCAAACAGAAGTTCAAAAGGGCTGTAGCCAACCCCCTTCAGAGGAACCTCTCTGTAGGCAAAGAGAAGGCAGGGCAACAGGACATCCCATTTTCGCCTAAGCTTTTCTGGGAGGCCCATGATCATGCCCTTCAGGGTTTTGTTGAATCTTTCAACCAACCCATTGCATTGTGGGTGATAGGGTGTGGTGAATTTGTAATTCACTCCACACTCCTTCCACATAGCAGTTATGTAACTTGACATGAAGTTTGCACCTCTGTCAGTTAAAGACCTCCTTAGGGAAACCCACTCTGGAAAAAATTCCCAGGAAGGCCCTGGCCACCACAGGAGCTGTGGTGGTTCTAAGGGGTATGGCCTCTGGGTACCTAGTGGCATGGTCCACCACCACTAGAATATATCTGTGCCCAGATACAGTTGGAGGATCCATGGGATCAATTATGTCAATCCCCACCCTCTCAAAGGGAACCCCCACCACAGGTAGTGGTATCAGGGGGCCTTTGTGGTACCACCTGCCTTACCACTGGCTTGACAGGTGGTACAGGAGCGACAAAACTCCTTTGTGTCCTCTGACATGTGAGGCCAGTGAAAGTGAGGGACAAGCCTGTCCCAAGTCTTGCTTTGGCCTAGGTGTCCTGCTAAAGGGATATCATGTGCCAGTGTCAGTAGGAAGCCCCTAAACCTCAGAGGTATAACCAACCTCCTGGTAGCACCAGGCTTGGGGTCTCTACCCTCTGAGTAAAGGAGTCCTTCATCCCAGTAGATCCTGTGGGACCCACTGGCACTCCCAGCAGCCTCAGCAGCAGCTTGCTGTCTGAGGGGTTCAAGAGAGGGGCAGCTGTGCTGCTCCTGACTCAGCTCTGCCCTGGAAGGGCCCCCTGTCCCCAAGAACTCAACCTGATCAGGCTCAAGTTCCTCTGAGACAGTTCATTCACAGGGACTGGGATCATCTTTCTCAGGAGACTGATCCTCACTTTAAGTCTGGGGGGGAAAACTGCCTTACCCCTACTGCTCCTTCTCTTGGAAGGCACCTGGCCCATTTTTCCAGGATCTAGGGCCTGTTCAGTGGAAGACATTTTTGCCTGTGACCTGGTCACAGCAAACACATCTGCAGAGATGCCCAACATTGCTGCATGTGTCCTGAGTTCCACTTTAGCCCAGGCTGAAGTTTCCAAATCATTGCCCAATAAGCATTCCACAGGGAGGTCTGAGCTAACCACAACCTTCTTAGGGCCAGTTACCCCTCCCCAGCTGAAATTAACAACTGCCAAGGAATGGTCTGTCCTGACATTGCTAGTGTTGGTCACTTGGTACATCTCACCAAGTATGATCTGGTCAGGGCTCACAAGATCCTTAGTCACCATGGTGACACTGGCTCCTGTGTCCCTGTATGCCATGGCCTCCTTACCATTTATTAAGGGCTGTTGTCTGTATTTGCCCAGGTTACTGGGACTGACAAATAGGGAGGCAATATCCATGCCTCCATCACAGACTAAAACAGCCTGAGCTGGAGTTCCGTCTAGACCAGAACGCATCTCAGAACCCAGGGTTAACCCTATTAGACCTTGTTCCCTGTACCACCACTTGGAGCTGAACTATGGGGACCAGTTGCCTTAGGGGCAGTGGTGGTGGTAGGAGGATCCTTGGCTTTGGCACAATTGGCATCTCTAGGCCAATGTGTCTTTTCCTTACACAGGAAACACCAAGGCTTCTTTCTGCCTTTTCCCTTGTTAGATTGTGACCCACCCTCAGATGCAGGTTTTTGGGGCCCTGAAGAAGACGTCTGGTCTTTACCCTTCTCCCCACCCTTATCTGCAGGTTTAGCATCTTGCTTCTTTTGTTCACCACCTTGGGTCTGATTTTTCTGCTTCACCCTGGTTCTGACCTACCTATCTGCCTTCTTTCCCAATTCTTGGGGAGACGTCAGATCAGAGTCAACCAGGTATTGATGCAACAACTGATTTTGGCAATTATTAAGGATCTGCTCCCTCATAATCAAATTGTACAATCCCTTGAAATCATTCACTTTGCTGACAAGTAACCAGCCTTCCAGAGCCGTAGTGGCACAATCTACAAAGTCTACCCAGTCCTGAGTCTGTGCCTTCTGGGTGTCTCTGAACTTAATCCTGTATTGTTCAGTGGTTAAGCCAAACCCATCAATGAGAGCACTCTTCAAGACTGAATAATTGTCAGCATCCTCTTCTCTAACAGTGAGGAGCTTATCTCTACCTTTGTCAGCAAAGGAGAGCCACAAGATAGATGCCCACTGCTCTTGAGGGACCCTCTGTACCTTACAGGCCCTCTCCTAAGCAGTTATCCATTTGTGGATGTCATCCCCACCATGGTAGGAAGGGACTATCTTGCTCAGGTTCCTAGGGTCATAAGTATATTCCTTTACCCTAGGGACACTGTTGCTGCCACCATGGGACTCTAGTCCCAATTTCTTTCTAGTCTTCTGGAGCTCTATGGATTCCTTATCTAGTGCCAATTGCTCTTGCCTGAGCCTAAGCTTGACTTTCTCAAGCTCAAGAAATTGGCACTCTCTGTCATAAGAGCTATCTCTCTTATGGGATATGGAGGTCCCTACAGAAGTTCCTGAATGGTTAGATTCTGCAGAGGGAGATCTAGATCTCCTGGGTAAACTCTGCACTCTTCCTGGAGGAATGAAGAGAGGGCCACTGGGGCCTTCTCCACCACCTCCTGGAAGATATAAGTTGTCGAGGGGGGAATCATTTTGATCCTCCTGGTCAGGGTTTGATTCACCTCAATGAGACGTTGGGTGTTGGCATTTCTCCCTGTCTTCAGCTTCCTAGAAGCACACATGGCTTTCAAATCCTGAAATGAAAGACCATTGTATCTAGAAGGCAGAGAGCCACTGGCTTCTCCTTTAGAAGACATACTAAGTGTGATGTGGTGTATGCACCTACCTAACCTAGTGGGAACTAAACTCTCTTAGGTTGGAGAAAGGGTGTGCTAGACCCTTAACTTACCCAACCCCAACTTCAGTAGAAATTACTTATTCTAATCTTGAAGTATTATATGTGCCTAATACTTTAGTGGTTTTCAGTTAATCACTCAATGAGATTTTATCTGGTAAAACAATAGCAAGCTTGAATCCCACCGCTGCCACCAATGTGAGAAGTTGGCCTGGTATATGTTGTCCACTAATTAAAGTGGGCACCTTGCACCAGTCCAAACGACCCTTATGATGTATGAGGTCAAAGATAACCTTTAGAAAGCTATCCTAGTGGTAGCTGTGGAGAGCAGCCTTCAGGCTTAATCTTGAAGGAATGTAAAGCAGCTTGTTTTACCAGAATATCACCTCCTGAATGACTAAATGAAGGAGAACCACACAGTAGTTATATAAAAATATGTATTTATTAATATAACACTCTCTACTATCCTCTACACGAGGATAGAACCCAAAGCACACAATACACGATCAATAGAACACTTGTAAGTAGCACAATACACAGTGGGCTCCAGGGGGAGACCAAACCATATACTAAAATAGTGGTATAACAGTCACGACTAAGATCAAGACAAGGTCTGGAGCACGTATGATCGCTGGGACCCCAAGGAGCCACCCAAGGTGAGTAGACAGGGACCCTACGGAGGCCGGGTGCAGTGTGGGAACACGACCGCGGGCTCCGTACAATTCCATGGGGAAGTCGCGGTTACACTTTTAAAGTTTAAGGACCCTTCTAGGAGGACTTTGAGCGAACCCCTTGGAACTTAAGAGTTTGAAGAGCCACCCCACCCGTGGATACCGAAGTACCCGAGTTACCTATCCCAGAGGAGCCGGGTGCATAGGTCTGAAGTGGAGTCAGAAACTGCTGTTGTTCTCAATGGAGAGCTGCAAAGAAGTACTGCTGCCATGAAGGTGAAAAGGGTCTGGTGGAATCCAAGCCTGGATTCTGGAAGGAAGGTACCTGAAAGCAGAAGGGACAGAGTCTGGGTCACGTCAGAGTGACCAGGGGCTCGGTAGACAAATACCCACCGATGTCGGGTGCTTCAGGTGCGAAGAAGGGATGCTTGACTCTGCAGCCACGAGGACCAGGAGATGTCGAGGACAACCAGGAGCTGGATGCGAGCTGTCCCACTAAGGATGTCGAGTGCTGAGGGGTCGGTGTCCGGCTGGAGCACCAACAAGCCTTGGCAAAAGCAACCCATGCAGGATGGTCAAACAGGTTACGGTGTGGACCAGCAAGGTCCACGGGACTCACCAAGCAATGGGGAGTCAGGGCACATCTGTAGCAACCAGGAAAGTCCACAAGAAATCAAGATGACCCTCAGGAGGACCCCACAGGCCGAATGACCAGGAGTTGCGAGGGGACCTCGAGCAAGATTGCAAAGTACCAGCCCATGGAGCACTCAGTGTGAGGAGGCTGGAGTTCTTTGGTGCAAATACTACTCAGGGTCAGGACTACATGGAGTACAATGCACAAGCTCAGGAATTGCCAACAAGCATATGCACTTGAAAATGGATGCAGTGCACAGGGGTTCAGGTTATGCAGTCCCCTTGAAAGATACTGGCCTCAAACTCGGTAAGAGGGCGGATTGACCTCAGGAACCCTCAGAAACTCACCTCCTGTGTTGCTAAAATCTTCGAAGTCCACAGGAGCTCAGGAGCAGCAGACCGGTCAGTTGCGGTTAGGTGCCTGCGAATGCAGGGGAGTGACTCCTTCACTCCAAGGGAGATTCTTCAGTTGTCTTAAGTGCACCACAGGTTCTGAACAGAGCCTGTATGGAGCAAAGGCACAAACTAAGCTTCGGACGGAAAGGGGGACGAAGTCGAGCCCAGTTGAGGTCCAGCGAAGTCCAGAGTGTCCAGACAGTCAAAGGTCAGTGGTTTCTTCTTGTAGAATCTTGTCCACGTAAAATCGAAAGTCTTACAGCCAAGTAAGCCCTTTTGTACCCACGGGAGATTGTTGGACAGATTCAGGGGACCCTCCTAGGGGAGGGCCAGGACAGAGGGGTGGTTACACTCATGTCCTTTGTCCAGTTTCGTGCCAGAGCAGGAGCCAATGGCTCCCAGAACTGGTTTGAGCAGGACTATGCACAGAGACACCAAATGTGCCCCAAGTGCAGACTTTCAGGCACTCTCAGAGTGCACCCACCCAGCCCCAATACACTAAATACTGTCTGGGAGGTGGTCACACCTCCCTGTGACAGGATGCCTATTGTGCTGCCTTCCTCTGCTCGAGCTTGGCTCAGCAGCAGGAGGGCAGAAATGTGTCTCTGGTTGGCAGCATCCATTTTGTGCTGTCCGGGTCGAGAAGGCTGGCACCGATTAGACCAGTGACCCTACGAAGCTCGCTTCAGAAGGGTGGAATCATACCTTCCACACCACTTACTGGTGTGGAGGTATGATTCCAAGGTGTTTGATACCAAACACGATATGGTTCTATGCAGCCGTTTTCGAGATAGCATTTACCGTGAGGTTATAATGCACCTCTACCTATATGTCCGGCTGAGTCACAGACAACCCGGCAGAATGGTCTCCGAAGGCTGCAGAGAGGCTCTGCTCATGCAGAGGCACCCTCTCACATAAAACCCAGCACCCTGCCTTCAGGATTGTTAAGGCCTGCTATAGGGGTGACATAAGTTTTAAGTGTAGTGACCAATAGATATAGTGAATCTATATCTATAGTAAGTGGTGCTAGCACCAGCTTACTCAGGCTGCAGTAGCAGACCTAGAGTTCCATTTTGCATGGCCTCTCATGGGAGGCATAATACATGCTTCAGCCCATGGGAGGCCTCTGGGTTACCTATGCCCATGGTACATGTGTACCATATACTAGGGACTGAGAAGGGTACCCCAGTATCCAATCTGGAGTGTACCAAAGTACATGTATGTCAATTTAAGGGAGAAAGCAGATAGACTGGGGTCCTGATTAGCAGGATCCCAGTCAGACTAGTCAAAAACAGTGAGACATCAAGCAAAAAGTGGGGGTAACCATAAGAAGCAGATCCTACTTTCCTACACAACCCCCCCCAAATGAAAGGACATGAGACTAACCTTGACCAGTTGAGTCTTCATTTTCTAAGTGGAAATATCTGGAGAGTCCATCTGCATTGGCATGGTTACTCCCAGGTCTATCTTCCACTGTATAGTCCATCCCCTGTAGGGAAATGGACCACCTCAAAAGTTTGGGTTTTTCACCCTTTATCTGTTTTAGCCATAAGAGGGGCTTATGGTCTGTCTGAACAAGGAAGTGAGTGCCAAACAAGTATGGCCTCAACTTCTTCAGAGCCCAAACCACAGCAAAGGCTTCCCTCTCAATAGCTGACCAACGTTTCTCTCTGGGGGTCAGCCTTCTGCTTATAAAAGCTACTGGCTGATCCTGACCCTCTTCATTCAGTTGTGATAACACAGCCCCTACCCCCAACCCAGATGCATCAGTTTGAACAATGAATTGTTTGGAATAGTCAGGACTTTGCAGAATGGGAGCAGTGCACATGGCCTGCTTCAGGTCATCAAATGCCTTTTGACAGCTAACTGTCCACTGAACTTTCTTAGGCTTTCTTTTAGAGGTCAGATCATTCAAAGGGGTCACTATGGATCCATATCCTTTGACAAACCTCCTGTAGTACCCAGTCAGGCCCAAGAAAGCTCTGACCTGAGTCTGGGTAGTTGGAGCAACCCAGTCCATGATGGTCTGGATTTTGCTCTGCAATGGTTGAACCTGGCCTCCACCCACAAGGTGGGCCAGGTACACAACCTTACTCTGCCCTATCTGGCACTTGGTGGCCTTGATAGTGAGGCCTGCCTTTTGCCGGGCCTCCAGAACATTTCTTAGGTGGACCAGTGTCGTGTAGTTCCTATAGTACCCATGCAGGACCTGCGCGTTTGGATAACATAAACTGTGGGCTTGGTGGCAGACTGATTCTGTACACCCCCACCGAGAAATGTTAGCCTGTTTGCATTAGCTAGCTCACAGTGCCACTAGTGTCTCCTCTTATCGGGGAGAGATTAGTTTCTGGCAACCTCAGAACATGACAACCCTGATCCCTCAAGATCGTGGAAACAATGTACTACTTTTCGCTCAGTCACTCGTGCTCATTTAGTTTATTTCAGAGGTACACAGAATAAACAGTCTGGGCGTATCAATAAGGATTTATTGAACAGTTGTTATTCTCGTGTAAAGTATATGAGCTGAAACAACCATTAGACAGTAGCAGAGATATATGATTAGCAGTACTATGAATATAAAAGGATGTACAGTTCTATCATCTTGCAATATGCACGAATAAATACATGAATATAAAATGCATTGATAAAAGAGAGTGCGTACTCCTACGATGCCTATCTAGATGTACCTAAGTGTACCTAGCATGTGAGTAGGTGTGAAGCCAAGAATCCTTCTAGGATTTAGTCGAACCCCATTACCTGAAGTGTGAATGTAGGAGCCCTTCTTGGTCTCGAGTTGGACACCCAGCAAGGGATGTTCAGACCACTGTCAGCTGGAGCGTCTGCATGCAGGAGCCTCAGCGTCTCTGGTTAGTGTGTCGGCCTGGAAGTCTCGGTGCCCTCTAACCACTGATAGCAAGAGGTGCTGTATTTATACAGAGAAGTATATAGAGTCCCTTTGTCCCTTGTTCTTGTCTTAGCCATTGTTGAGTATGAGGATGACGTATGAGATGAACCTTGTGCGTAGATATTAGGAAGGTGGTGTATAGCCCCTGCCTGGTTTCCAAGTAGCCTCATGAATATTTTATTCATGCAGTGTCAGTCTAAAGATGAAGTCATAGAACACTATTGTTCGGGAAAAACCCTCCTTCTGCACCCAGGCCTAGAACTAGGTAAAAGGTTCAGTCCATAAAAGGCATTCAATCCTTAAAAGGCTTGTTAGTGTGTAATGTAGGAGAGGTGATGTAGGTGAAAGGGTATGATGTTACCCGGGCCTATATTAGGGTACCTATATGAAACATAACACCCACTCCTCTTCCGAACAGTCAACAATAATAAAAATGCTAGTGGACTATTCTCTTTACTAGATAGTAGTGCATAGAACATTTTTCAATGAGCTTTGTTAAAATCCTGTTTTAAAATCATTTTAGAAACAGTTTAAAAAGGTAAAATTTAAAATTCTTGCTACGAAAATTAGTTGTTTGGAATTGTCACTTAAGCCACAGTCCTAATTGAGTTCATTTATATAAGTTAAATGTCCACAAGTGTCGAAAGGCCATGCTTTTCCAGCGTGAAAGTGTCAATTTGTAGGGAGTGTTCCAAATTTAGTTAATTTTAGAAAAGTGAAAAATCCAAATTCTTTCCCAGCACGCGATGAGCTAATTACAGATTAAATGTCCTGGCTGGGAGACGCAACATCATCGCTGCTTGCTGCTGCAGGGGACGGTCCTTGTAACACCTCGCAGAGCACGTCAATGGAGCACAGATGATATTCAGTACTGCCAATAGCTGGTGTAGAGGCAGCCGGTGCTGTTGCCGATACCTCGGTGCTAATGGTGGAGCTAAAGCTTACCCCAGTTGTAAAAGGCACCTGCGGATTCTTGAGGAATGCGGCCATCAAGATGGGAATACGCTGGGGACATTGCCGAGCGTGGGCCCTCAAGGGTTCCAGCCGGGTATTCAAGTCCGCAGGCGTGTCCGTTGCAAATGTCAGACAGAGGTCCAACACGCATTCTTCACCGCAAAACAGGCATCGAAGAACAGGTAAGATGCAGTCCATCCAGACTGGTCCAAACGATAGGAACCAAGAGGCGCTTAGTTCCCTTAGGCGAGGTGTGCCCAGATGTTGTACCATGCGTTCACGGTATTTCTGCTCCAGGAGTGCTTTTGCCATCTCGTTGGTAATTTGGCCGTCCATTGCATAGTAGGTAAATGACAATCATGACTCCCGCTATTGATAGCAGGATCAGAGGTAGACCTCCGAAAATGCTTCCAAATACGAGTGTATAAAGTTCGGGATAACTCCGAGGATTGTCTGAAAGGTGCTAAGAAGTCCTGACCCTATGGTCTTAAATAGGTGTACAATACCACTCGTATCAGACATATTAAAGATACGACCCACCATTTCTGCTAAATGAATGGGGCAGTTTGTACGTATAAGCGCCTGTATCTCACTCGAGGTCCTTGCAATTTGAAGATCAAAGGTCTCTCGAGCGGAGGTTAAGGGTACGGTCTGCTGTAAAAGCATGGCTTTCAGTCTGCTCAAAGTATCAACTTGTACAAAGGAAACATTCAACGAAGGCCATAATGGCGCCTCCCTGACTGTACTTGTTGGGGGAAACAATACTTGCATAAAGCAAGTAACCCTGGAGTTCACAGTGACCAGCTAGGCAATGCCCGGAAGCATACCACAGCAACCTTGATTTTTCAGCATCAAGTAACTCCCATTTGAGAGCAGCTCGAATACCGGTGTAATCACGGCAGCTGGAGTCCCTTTCATGTGGCAGGACAAGTTTGCTATCGAACCATTACATGCTCCGTGCAATGTAATGTCCTGGCACATGAGAGAACCGCTCAAAGCGTTCTTGCAGTTAGTACCACTTAGAAACACTTCTCAATCCCCACTCCGGCATCGAAATCTATACGGTAAATCCCAGGATTCCCTAAAGTACTCCTTACCCATTTTTTCATATTTGCCCGCCTGCCGTTGTTCAAGGCAATATTGAAACTGAAAAGTGAAACTGAAAAGTGGTGACCGGTAGAGTTATGTGGCCATGGATCAGCCATTCAGTAGACGGACCTTCCGCTACTGTAAATGGTAGTCGGTCCAGTTTTTCAATACGCAACATTGTATATTTAGCTCCCCTTTGTGCCATTTCAACCTGTTTATCTGTTAGATTATATTCAGAAAACAGAGACGTACTGTTTATAAAACGCCAAGGCACAAAGCCTGCGCGCAAAGATTGCAGCGTCCAGCTCAATAACATGATAGAACGTAATTGAGATTGCCCGTGTTGTAGTATGGCCAAATCTTGTTGTAGGATGTCTATCGCAGAAGATACAATGTTGCCCAAAGAATATATTCTGGAGGACAAAGTTGTTAACCCATTGTCTACCACAGCCAATGATTTTTCTAAGTTAATACGGTCTATTTCCTGTATTCTCTCTGCGGCCTCTTGTTGTGATATTTTCCACTCTTCATTATAGGCAGCATAGATGCCAGCATATATGAAACGTTTCTGACGTTGTTTCCTGGGACCTTGTAAAAAAATCCTGAAGATCCATGTCTTGTGAGAGTAAGGTTAAGTGTTGTTTCACTTCTGTTAGTGTTGAGGTCTCTAGCCAATCAAAGCACAATTTCCCAACACTGTAGGATGTCACTACCCCTGGATGTTCTCTTTGTACATAACGTGGGTCTGGCCTGTGGATACTGTACCCTTCGGTAATACCCAAGAATCGTTTATGACAAATGTTTGTCTCTAAGGGCCAAACCACCCATTTTCCCCAATTTGGGTCTGATCTATTGTACTTTAGAATGTCATCTACTGTTGCCCCTTCCTGTGAAGTTGAATTTTGCCACCCTCCCATCTGTGATGGTGTTGGAAATCGAGGTGTGTTCAGGTCCTTTACCTTGGCTAATCCAAGACAGGATGTCTGTTGCACAGTTTCGTTTAGAAATATAATCTGCTGTGGAATGAGGCATGCTCGAAATAGCGCTTCTGTTCCCTGGACTTGCCAGTCCCTAGAACCCCAGACCGATTTTAAGTCTATTGTGTCCTTCCATAGATCAAAACCCTGTTCAGACAGTTGGACAATAAAGGAAGCAGAGTAGATCTGTTTGGTGTTTGTCAACATAATTTTCAGTGCTGATGTATAACCTTATAATAATATGAGGTTGGGTCAGTGGTGTTAAAACCTGAAAAATATGAAAATTTCTGTGCAAATGTCTGCGAACTACCTTTTGGTGGTGTATGGCAATGTTCCCACTGATGGTACTCAAACACATTTCTAGGCAAAATAGATTTGTGCAGGAAATGATGACCATAATGTTGGTAACAGTACAAAGTGTCATAGTCTGAATTACTTTCTAACATTTCAGTGTTCGGAAACGCAGCAGTTTTTTCTAAATCAGACAACATGTTATTAACAGTTTTAGTGTCCCAATCATCAGAAAATGTACTGGAGGTAATGATATCATTTAATGAAATTTTAAATAAATGAGGAATTTTTAAAAGTTCAGTCGGACCGAATATTTCGAAATCAACCTTGTCCCAAACTATACCATCCAGTATAGGAACCGCTGTGATGTTCACTGATGACAAGACTCTCTGTTCACGATGAGACGATTGATGTGGTTTTAAAATCAAATTAACTTTTGGGGCTGTAGAGCTCTGTTGAAGATATCGTCCATTAATAAGCATGCTAAAAGTTATCACTAAGCCTAACCAGAAGAGAAAGAATAGAATCCCAGTAATTACCCACAGTTCAATCCAAGGGGATACCAGGTAAGTCATTTTAAGAAAGTTTTTAGCTTGCTGTTTACGTGATTTTTGGGATGGCGTCGTTTCCGGTTCACTTGGATCTAAAGAAAACGTATCAAAATTCATGAAGTAGCCAGAAGCAGTTCGATCAATTGTAGGAATTGCATCAGGATTTGTTGAAATCGCATTTTGCTCTCGTCGAGGCATGTTGAGGTATACGTCTGTATTTGGTATGATTGCAACTTGAGTGTTGTTTTGAGTTTCATTTTGTAGATAAACTTCTGGTTCAAGGGGAACAAGTTACATAGCATTGTTGCTTAGTCCTTCATTCCTTACGGGAGGCTCTTCAAACGTGATGAGTCTTTCTGTTTGAGCTTCTTGGATTGTAGCGAGAGGAGGGTGTCTGCTACTGTGGAGTCCACGAGGCCTACTGTTCAGTATCGGCCACATAGTGTGGTTTGATTAAGTCAATTGACACAAATCTTTTCTCCTTTTTCCCGGCAAGAGGCGGCAAAAGAACATTTTGTGTTCCTTGAATTGCTAGGACAGGTACAGGCTTTCTGTATGTTGGTCCAAATTCTTTCTTGTCCGCTATTTTTTCTCTGACCAGATCCCTGATTTTTGCGATACAGACAGGTCTTGCCGTGTTTGCCTTAACTTCCTCTGGACAATGTTGCTTTGTTGTGTCCTGGATTCATTTAGATCCTGTAAAACAGCCAAACGATCATCGATATCAAATGGTTTCTTATCCGCCACTGCGCCTTCATACTCAAGATCAGCTACCCACATTCTCGTCCCAAATAGGACTTCATATGGAGTGACACCCCCTAAATGTTAATTGCTCTTTGTACCCCATAAAGGTGACTGACCCAACTACCACCCTTGCCAAATACCCTAGCTGTTAAAGATTGCTTTAAGTCCCGGTTTTTCCTCTCCACAACCGAATTTCCCTCAGGATGGTACGGAGAGGAGTACCGTAGTGTAACGCCCATACTTTTCATGGCCTCTCTGTAAGCCCGAGAGCTAAACGCCGGGCCACGGTCAGAATGTAACGTGCCAACTCCGTATGTCCCGAATAAAGACTCGCAAATCTTTTATAACAGTTCGAGCGTCAGCCGAGCGCTGAGGCCAAACCCAGAGGAATCTTGAGCAGGAATCCACTGCAACCATGATATACTTGTAAGCCCCATCAGATTGTAAGGGGCCGCAGTGGTCCAGATACACGCATGCGAGAGGTTTGTCAGATATTAGTAGTGGTGTCTGTGCCGGGCTTGTCCTGGTGGAGCCTTTAATCTGTTGACAGATGTCGCATTTGAAGACATAGTCTTTAGTTTGCTTTGTTAGACCGGGCCACCAATAGCACTGTTTCAACAATGAAATAGTCGCTGTGACGCCTGTATGTGCAGAGCCCAAACCCTCATGTGCTGCTAGTATTAAACCTTGCCTACAATCCATATTCGGTAATACTCTGTCCCCCACTCCAGGAATCTGAGCAAATGGAATGTTGTTTACATCTAACTTGTAGGAGTACTTGAGTGGAAATTTCTTTGGTACTGCACCGCTGTTCTTGCTTGAGGCAATCACAGCCATCATAATCTCACCGTCTATTCTCGTTTTTGAACTAGTGATTGCAGCTACGGAAGCCGTTCGCACAGCCCCCTTTGCGGCTTCATCAGTCAATGAGTTCCCTTCAACGTGAACGCCATCACGCTGATGACTCAGTGTGTGTATCACGTGAGCACTTGGTAATTCATTTTTTAACTCCACTACCTGTTCCCATAGCATTTTATGCTTAATTGTGCCACCTTTTGCATCTTTAAACCCATTTTGTTCCCAATGATACAAGTACTCATTGTATGACTGCACACAGTAAAAGGAATCACACACAATTAGTGTGGGGAATTCGTGATCCGTATTTACAAGTGCCAGTATCAGTGCTTTTAACTCTGCCAACTGAGCCGTGCAGTCTCCTAGAGATTGCGTCTTGGTGCAACTTGGGTGGAACTTTCCATTCCGCATGCGACCTTTAACGATAGCACACGCTGAGCTGTATTGTTGCTTACTCCCTATGGCCGGTTGAGCAGATCCGTCAGTGTAAATGATATATTCATACTGATCGAGAGGCAATATTTCATTAGGTAGAGGATATTCTTGTTCGTATTGCAGAAATGCTTGTGTTTTTAGACTTGGATCAAATCTGTATTCAACATCCGTTGCAGTAAGAGAATTAGCCCATTGTATCCATCTCAGATGTAAAGCTTTTGCATTTGGAATGCTAGCCTTTGTAACAGCTTCTAAAGCTGGTACTGGGGTTATGACAATTATGCGTTTCTCCTGAGCCAGTGCTCTTTCTCTTGCTTCAGCGGTCTGAACGGCTGTCAGAATTTTTTCTGTTGAAGTGAAACGCATTTCTGCGTTTGTGTATAGGTGTGATTTGTATGCGATTGGTACCGTTTCTCCTTCATTGAAGGTTAAGTAAGTGTACCCGCATTGACCCGCTATTACACGGATCACCAAGTTGCGTATGCTTACGCGTGTCTGTAAGTGTTTGGAAGCAATCATGTCTTCTTGTAATGAACGTAGGATATTTGAATGTTCCTGTGTCCAATGTTTGACTGAAAGTCAGGTTTTATTAAGTCGTAGAAAGGTTTTACTCTTTCTGCGTAATCCAAAATGTATGTTCTGCCGAAATTCAGGAATCCCAGTATTGATTGTAGATTTTTTAATGATTTTGGAGGCTGGAGCAGCGCACACTTTTCTAAAAAGTTAGCTGCCAGGCTTTTCCCTTCACTTGAAAGCTCATATCCTAAAAATAGGACTTTGAGGTGGGCTATTTTCGATTTTTTTAAATTAAATTTGTAGCCCTCAGAGGCGAATCCCATTATAATGGTGCTCACCCTGGTCAAGTGCTTTTTTAAGTCATCGTCCGTCAGATAAATATCATCCACATAGGACAATGCTTCCTCATCAAAATTTTGGATCTTGCTGAGAATACCCCCGGGCTGTTCTTATACCCCTGAGGGAGACGACAAAATTGCTGCTGGGACCCCAACGCTGAGAATGCGGTCAAATACCTGCTTTCAGGCACTATATTTTGGCAGAAAAATCCATTTGAAATATCTAATGTAGTTTTGTATTTTTTCCGCACAATGTTATTCATTAATGCGGCACTATGTGCGTTTTGGACAGCGAATGTCTTTGTGCATGAGTTTAAATGTCTGTAATCTAAAACTAGACGATATGAGTTGTCTGGTTTGGATACGGGAAACAAAGGGTTGTTCATTGGTGAGGTGCATGTTTCAATCACCCCTTGGTATTCAAGTTGATCTAAGATCTCCCTGACCTGTTTTTAGCTTCTTGCTTTATTGGGTATTGCCTCTGAGCATTTGGTGAAACTTTTAACGGGATCACGTGGTGGGTTGAATCCTCATCCAAACCAGCATGATTTTTGTATAGTGCTGGAGCTAGGGCCACCGCCCACTCCTGTGCATAAGCATGTTTAAGATGTATAGGAACGAGGTCGGAAAATGATGGGAAAATTACATTTTCTCCCCTGGGGCACTCCATAACGAATGTTGGCGGCCAATCTTGTTCTGCTAATAGGATGTCATAACCAGATGACAGATTTTCCAAAAAGAGACCTTTTTCTTTCCTGGGTTTGTCCCCCTCCATTTGGAGTGTTATTTCATGTAACTTATGTGGGACGCTCACCCTGGTGTCTGGTGTTTCCACCGTGATGTAATCATTCAAGTCCGCTGTCACCAGAAATTCCTTCAGGTTCTGGCGAGCTATTGTTACTTCTGCCGCACTGTCTAGCATCGTCAGAGCCCATTCCCCGTTCAGAAGCTGCGTCCTCAGAATTCTGGGCATGTCTGATCTTTATGCCTGCAACTTTCTTCTTCTTAAACTGTGGTTTTGATTTTGGTTTGTCTTCTTTTTTAGAAGTATAGTCTTGAGCGTGCTGAGTGTCTCTGGACTTTGTACGCTCCTCTTTGTGTTCTGACTGTCCTTCTCTCTTGGAGTTTTTCATTGAGCCCTGAAAGGAACGAGAGGAACGTGTATCAGTATCCTGATACCTGTCAGGTTTCCTAATATTATCCCTATTCCTGAGGTTATACCTCTTTTCAGAGGGCTACTGTGGAGGAGATCTTCCCCGTGATTGAGATCTGTTTTTAAACTTTTGTTGTTTTTTATTATCCCACTTCTTTTTAGAAGAAGCAGAAGTCTGCTTTATAGTGTCCTTTTCAGGACCGCCCATCAGTTGTGGTTTTAATGCTTTCCCACCCAAACTGTCTCTGCCTAATTCTGCATATGCAGTTTCAATTATTTTGGGCAGTTCGTGTTGTTGATCCAACGGACTGAACTCCCTTAGGCGTTGGCGGATTGCCACTGAAGCTGCTTCCCCTTTACTATTAGCTAGTATTATGGCTGGTACCTGGTCATAGTTATTTAATAACTTCATCCCTAAGTTTAGGGCAGGTTCTGCTCCGTACTCATTTTGTATTTGTCTTAATACGTCTGGTACTACTGCTAATGAAGGAATACCATGTGTTCTGGTATATATGGCAGCAAAGACTGAACCCCAAGAGGTGCAGTCCTCTACTTGTGGTGTTATCCCCATAGGCAAGCAGATTGTTAGCATTCTGTGTTTTTCAAACGGGGTAGTATTCGGGAATACTGCCTCGAGCTGAGTTATTTTCTGAGCTACCCAGAATGGCATTTGTTCACGTTTCGTGGGCATTTTGCCCATTACTGCGTGTAACGTTTGTGGTGTAATTTTAGTTGCTGTACCCTGAAATTGAGTTCCATTTGTTGCAACTGATGTTGGTTGGACTGTGAAAGTCCTCATGACATACTGTGTCAGGTTTCTGTAGATTTTAATTAAATCTTTGTGTTGTAAGAGTAAGTCTGGCTGTGGCATTGTTTCAATGTCAGGATGTGGTGTGTATGCCGCTAATATCGGCCATGTTGCACCGTCTCCTCCGAGCAGACCTAATCTTACTCTGTGTCTTATATGGGGTAGGGCGCCTTTAAACCAGTATAGGTGTTCCTGGTAAGTAAGTGGAACTTCTATGTCCTCGCAAGGACCATATTCCTGTGGTGCATCTCCTTCTATATAGTAGTGAAATGTCTGTGTTACTGCATTTGCTGCTGGGAATGTAACCCACGAATACAAAATCTCTGTTTTATTTGATTTGTGTGCCTCAATCACGAAAGCTACTAAGCCACCACTAGAAGTTAAACCATAGTCCATTAATTTCAGGGTGATAGTACGTCTGAATTTAGGTGCAATATGTATTGCATTTGCATCTTCCTCCTCGTCTGTGAGGGGGAGTGCGTGCTGTAGCGGGTCTAAGACCGGGGTAGTAGTCATTGTGTATAGAACACAGACTATTGTTTCAAGGAAACAATGATAAGGTGTTTATGCACAATTTTAGGAACAAAAATGTCCTACAAGCTTGATTAACCAACACCCAATAAATAGGATTTCTCGCCTGCTCAGCAGTGGCGGAGATTGTTCCCACCCACTCCAGACGTCTCTGGCGTTTTGTGAGTAGGGGTCTCTGAGAATACCACGACTGAACTACTCAGATTCTACTGTTAAATAAGAGCCCAACCTTCGTTGGGCGCCATGTCGTGTAGTTCCTATAGTACCCATGCAGGACCTGCGCGTTTGGATAACATAAACTGTGGGCTTGGTGGCAGACTGATTCTGTACACACCCACCAAGAAATGTTAGCCTGTTTGCATTAGCTAGCTCACAGTGCCACTAGTGTCTCCTCTTATCGGGGAGAGATTAGTTTCTGGCAACCTCAGAACATGACAACCCTGATCCCTTAAGATCGTGGAAACAATGTACTACTTTTCGCTCAGTCACTCGTGTTCATTTAGTTTATCTCAGAGGTACACAGAATAAAAAGTCTGGGCATTTCAAGAAGGATTTATTGAAAAGTTGTTATTCTCGTGTAAAGTATATGAGCTGAAACAACCATTAGACAGTAGCAGAGATATATGATTAGCAGTACTATGAATATAAAAGGATAGTACAGTTCTATCATCTTGCAATAAGCATGAATAAATACATGAATATAAAATGCATTGATAAAAGAGAGTGCGTACTCCTACGATGCCTATCTAGATGTACCTAAGTGTACCTAGCATGTGAGTAGGTGTGAAGTCAAGAATCCCTCTAGGATTTAGTCGAACCCCATTACCTGAAGTGTGAATGTAGGAGCCCTTCTTGGTCTCGAGTTGGACACCCCGCAAAGGATGTTCAGACCACTGTCAGCTGGAGCGTCTGCATGCAGGAGCTTCAGCGTCTCTGGTCAGTATGTCGGCCTGGAAGTCTCGGTGCCCTCTAACCAATGATAGCAAGAGGTGCTGTATTTATACAGAAAAGTATATAGAGTCCCTTTGTCCCTTGTTCTTGTGTTAGCCATTGTTGAGTATGAGTATGACGTATGTGATGAAACTTGTGCGTAGATATTAGGAAGGTGGTGTATAGCCCCTGCCTGGTTTCCAAGTAGCCTCATGAATATTTTAATCATGCAGTGCCAGTCTAAAGATGAAGTCATAGAACACTATTGTTTGGGAAAAACCCTCCTTCTGCACCCAGACCTAGAACTAGGTAAAAGGTTCAGTCCATAAAAGGCGTTCAATCCTTAAAAGGCTCGTTAGTGTGTAATGTAGGGGAGGTGATGTAGGTGAAAGGGTATGATGTTACCCGGGCCTATATTAGGGTACCTATATGAAACATAACACCAGGTGATCCTCCCAGGTGGAACTAAAGACAGCAATATCATCAAGATAAGCTGCACTATAGTCTTCCAGGCCTGTGAGAACTTTATTCACCAACCTTTGAAATGTGGCAGGTGCATTTTTCAAGCCAAAGGGCATTATCACAAATTGATAGTGTCCACTAGGGGTTGAAAATGCTGTTTTGGGTTTGGCATCCTCAGCTAGTCTGATTTGCCAATATCCAGCTGTGAGGTCAAATGTACTCAAGAACTTGGCTGAGGCCAAAGTATCAATGAGCTCATCTGCCCTAGGAATAGGATGAGAATCAGTCCTAGTGACTGCATTGAGCCCCCTGTAGTCTACACAAAACCTCATCTCTCTCTTACCACCCTGGGTGTGAGGTTTGGGTACCAGAACTACTGGACTAGCCCAAGGGCTGTCTGAGGGTTCAATGACTCCCAATTCCAGCATCTTTTAGACCTCAGTCCTGATGCAGTCCCTGACATGGTCAGGTTGCCTGTAAATCTTGTTTTTACCAGGCAGACTTTTACCTGTGTCCACTTCATGGGTACACCAAGTGGTCTGACTAGGAGTCAGGGAAATCATATGTCTGTACTGATTGAGGACCTTCCTGCAATCAGTCTGTTGCTGCTCAGTGAGGCTGCCTGCCAAGGCTACACCATCAACTGAACCATCATCAGGTTCTGTGAGAGGAGGTCAGGGAGTGGGTCACTCTCTTCCTCCTGTCCCTCATCATTAGCCATGAGCAAGCCCATGTCTGCCCTGTCAACATATGGCTTGAGCCTGTTCACATGGAGCACCCTATGGGGGCTCCTGGGAGTTCCAAGGTCCACCAGATAGGTAACCTCTCCCTTTTGCTCAAGTATGGTATGGGGTCCACTCCATTTGTCCTGGAGGGCTGCTGGGGCCACAGGCTCCAACACCCATACCTTCTGTCCTGGCTGGTAGACAGTCAGCACAGCCGTTTGGTCATGCCAAGCTTTCTGTAATTCTTGGCTAGCCTCAAGGTTTTTGGATGCCTTCTTCATGTATTCAGCCATCCTGGAGCAGAGACCAAGTACATAGTCCACTATGTCCTGTTTAGGTGGTTTGAGAGGTAACTCCCATCCCTCCTTCACTAGACACAAGGGACCCCTAACTGGATGTCCAAATAGAAGTTCAAAAGGGCTGTAGCCAACCCCCTTCTGAGGAACCTCTCTGTAGGCAAAGAGAAGGCAGGGCAACAGGACATCCCATTTTCGCCTAAGCTTTTCTGGGAGGCCCATGATCATGCCCTTCAGGGTTTTGTTGAATCTTTCAACCAACCCATTGCATTGTGGGTGATAGGGTGTGGTGAATTTGTAATTCACTTCACACTCCTTCTACATAGCAGTTATGTAACTTGACATGAAGTTTGCATCTCTGTCAGTTCAGACCTCCTTAGGGAAACCCACTCTGGAAAAAATTCCCAGGAGGGCCGTGGCCACCACAGGAGCTGTGGTGGTTCTAAGGGGTATGGCCTCTGGGTACCTAATGGCATGGTCCACCACCACTAGAATATATCTTAGCCCAGATGCAGTTGGAGGATCCATGGGACCAATTATGTAAATCCCCACCCTCTCAAAGGGAACCCCCACCACAGGTAGTGGTATATGGGGGGGCCTTTGTGTTACCACCTGCATTACCACTGGCTTGACAGGTGGTACAGGAGCGACAAAACTCCTTTGTGTCCTCTGACATGTGAGGCCAGTGAAAGTGAGGGACAAGCCTGTCCCAAGTCTTGCTTTGGCCTAGGTGTCCTACTAAAGGGATATCATGTGCCAGTGTCAGTAGGAAGCCCCTAAACTTCAGAGGTATAACCAACCTCCTGGTAGCACCAGGCTTGGGGTCTCTACCCTCTGAGTAAAGGAGTCCTTCATCCCAGTAGATCCTGTGGGACCCACTGGCACTCCCAGCAGCCTCAGCAGCAGCTTGCTGTCTAAGGGGTTCAAGAGAGGGGCAGCTGTGCTGCTCCTGACTCAGCTCTGCCCTGGAAGGGCCCCCCGTCCCCAAGAACTCAACCTGAACAGGCTCAAGTTCCTCTGAGACAGTTCCTTCACAGGGACTGGGATCATCTTCCTCAGGAGACTGTTCCTCGCTCTGAGTCTGGGGGAAAGACACTGCCTTACCCCTACTGCTCCTTCTCTTGGAAGGCACCTGACCCATTTTCCAGGATCCAGGGCCTGTTCAGTGGAAGACATTTTTTCCTGTGACCTGGTCACAGCAAACACATCTGCAGAGATGCCCAACATTGCTGCATGTGTCCTGAGTTCCACTTCAGCCCAGGCTGAAGTTTCCAAATCATTGCCCAATAAGCATTCCACAGGGAGGTCTGAGCTAACCATAACCTTCTTAGGGCCAGTTACCCCTCCCCAGCTGAAATTTACAACTGCCAAGGAATGGTCTGTCCTGACATTGCTAGCATTGGTCACTTGGCACATCTCACCAAGTATGATCTGGTCAGGGCTCACAAGATCCTTAGTCATCATGGTGACACTGGCTCCTGTATCCCTGTATGCCATGGCCTCCTTACCATTTATTAAGGGTTGTTGTCTGTATTTGCCCAGGTTACTGGGACTGAAAAATAGGGAGGCAATATCCATGCCTCCATCACAGACTAAAACAGCCTGAGCTGGAGTTCTGACTAGGCCAGGACCCATCTCAGAACCCAGGGTTAACCCTCCTATACCCTTGTTCCCTCAACCACCACTTGGAGCTGAACTAGGGGGAACAGTTGCCTTAGGGGCAGTAATGGTGGTAGGAGGATCCTTGGCTTTGGCACAATTGGCATCTCTAGGCCAATGTGTCTTTTCCTTACACAGGAAACACCAGGGCTTCTTTCTGCCTTTTCCATTGTTAGATTGTGACCCACCCTCAGATGCAGGTTTTTGGAGCCCTGAAGAAGACTTCTGGTCTTTACCCTTCTCCCCACCCTTATCTGCAGGTTTAGCATCTTGCTTCTTTTGTTCACCACCTTGGTTCTGATTTTTCTGCTTCACCCTGGTTCTGACCCACCTATCTGCCTTCTTTCCCAATACTTGGGGAGACGTCAGATCAGAGTCAACCAGGTATTGATGCAACAACTGATTTTGGCAATTATTAAGGATCTGCTCCCTCATAATCAAATTGTACAATCCCTTGAAATCATTCACTTTGCTGCCAAGTAACCAGCCTTCCAGAGCCTTAGTAGTGATGGAGCAGGGGAAATGAAAAAATGTTAACCTCCTAATATTTACGTAAAATAACACACAAGTTCGTCTTAGTAAATAACCAACCATGTATGTTACGTGTAAAGGGTTAAAGGTAACACGCTATTTATGTGCAAACTAATTTACTTACAATTGTCAACGTGGTTAACATAAGTCTAATATTTGTGTATTAACTAGAACAATAAATGCATGATTCGTGCTTGGAAATAAACTGTGTAGTGGCAAAACAAAGCGTTGGTAAGTAAGGGATGGCTTTATATGTCGCTTTTGCTAGGTAATACCTAATTGGGGTACGTAGAATGACGGGAGGGAAACGAAAAGGCTTATATTCTTTATTTCTTAACTATGTTTTGTTTATCTTTATAATAGTGCGCTTAGGCCTGTTGAGCAGCGATCTAAAATGGCCGCCATAAGCTAGAATACGCAGGCGTGAGAGGAGTTATGAAAGAGAGAAAGGCCGTGAACAAGAGAGATCATGTGATCATTCCAAAGCCTAGGATGGAAGCGTGGTCAAGGCTGTGATGACCTTATCGCATAAACGTGTGCCAAAGCAAGACAGCGAAAAGCGTTAGAAGTCGCAGTGAATAAATGAATGGACAATAAACTGACCGACTGAAAAGTATCAGAAAAGGATACAGTTTGAAAACCATGAACTAAGGGAGAATGTCATGAACCCGTGTGAAACGACAAAAGTATAAATTTGCCACAAAGAACTGGTTGAAACATTGATATTCATAATGAAATGTATACTGACCCGAATGGACCAATTAGAGAGAATCTCACCATAAAGATGTAACATTTTCACTTAGTAAGCTAGTATTAGGGTATAAGAAGACCTACTCTTAGAGGGGAGGGTTGTTGCTGTTGTTAGCTGCTTTTTGATGCTGTTGTTTTTCAACGCTGCTGTTTTTATGAACTAATGCTGCGGCTGCTGCTGCTATTTTATATTTTTGATTGAGCATAAGATGCTGCTATTTGAGAACCTTTATGGCTTTCAATAGATTTTTCCATTTAAAACTATTAGACTTTTATTCTTAAGATCTTAAAGGGAAAGGAACGAGAAGGCCTGTTTTTCCAGGACAGATAGATAGATCTTTCGGGAGTTCTTGCTGTGACGAACTTTATTTTTCCATCTAATAGGTATGCATTGCAATTTCAATTTATTCTTATAATAATGTTAAATGTAATAACCTGAATAATAAATTTGAAACTTATTCATGCTTCTAAACTTTATATAAACTTTATTATCTTTAAACAAATGAGTCAGTGGTTCTTTAGCTCAATGATAAATGTAAATGTTTAAAGGTTTATAGTGATTGAGCTGGTCTTAATCACCATCAACTGATTCCTACTAGTTGGTCCATCGACCAATGAGCGGAATACCTTAGAGCTTGAGAAGTATTATGTCATTTTTATAAAAAGGTATCCCGTCTCCTTCCAGCATATCGTTAAACTGTTTTTCTCCTAGGTAAGGACGGATGAGATCCAGGGAATATATGAGAGAGTGAATGTATATGCGGTGCATATATGGATATAGTTGTGTTTGAGAGGGATATTTGTACCTGGACGTCCAAAAGCATCTAGGAGAAGAAATTTTATTGTTAGCGCTGGATCAGATTTCTTGGTAGCAGAGTTATGGTTACTATAGATTAGTTTGGTGATTATTTAATTATTGATTATTGATTATTTCATGTTTAACATTTTATGTTGAGTCGCGTTATGTTATATGTAAGTCAAAGTTTTAACGCTTCCGGGAAGTAGGAAGTGGAACACGTGTGGCAAGAGAAGTCACATGGAATAGTGCATTGTCTGAGTTCATATTGGTGATAACACAGGTTGTGTTATGATAGGGACATTTTCTGTATAAAAGGTGTGTGAGTGAAATAGCAACCGGTTTTCTTGTGAAACTCTGGCCTTAATTCTCAGGAGCAGTGTAGTCTCCACATGTGTTTTATCCCCAGAGAAACGGGTTTACTCCTTGCTTGAAAGAAGGGTAAGGTAGAGGGAAGTGCTACACTTATCGAACAAAACTGTATTCTTGCGAGCTAGAATAAACTGTCACTTTAGTTTAAGCGAAATCAGACAATGGAAATGTGTTTTTAATGTCGTAACTAACAAAGAACTGTTGAAAATAAATTGCCGATAAATTTTGTGAAGGAGGGGTCAGGAGCAGAGCTGACGTACACAAAAGCCGCGCTGGGATTGGACAGTGCGCTAGTTATACAGAACTGACGTAGACAAAAGCCGCGCTGGGATTGGACAGTGCGCTGTTATACAGAAACAGCTCTGATTGGAGTGTTGGTGTGAGTCGCGCTGGGATTGGTCCGAATAACGCATAGAGAACAGTGTTGAATCGCGGACTTTTGAGAAGGGAAAGAAATTGTGAATCATGGCTTATTATGAGTATGGTAGAGAGAAAACGTCGTGGATGTCAAAAGTTAAGAACTTTTTAAGAAAGACAAAAAGGTAGTGACTAGAGAGGGACAAGTAATTCCTCCGCCGAAGTCACCAGCTTCGCACATGATGCTGAAATACGGATATCATACCTGCATATGGTTAGAAAATTGGACTAAATATACTAAGAATGATGGAGCATTGGCTTTTCCTGAGAATGGTTCATTTAGTGTAGCTGTACTTCGGAATTTGAGAGAGAAGATGGCGATGCTTGAACCTAAACCTAGACCGACACAATTTGAAGCTTTAAGTGAATGGGAAGATGAGATGTATGAACGAGAAAGATTCAGAGGATTAAGAAATCATGAGTTTGTACCTGGAAGGTTGTGGGGAGTGAATCATGAGGACAGAATAAAGCGTTGGAGATATGCTAATATGACAGGAGGTTTGTTTCCGGCTTTTACAGTTGAGGAAGAAGCAAAGAGAAAGTGTACAGAGAAAAAGAAACATGTGGTTACTGAAAAGTATGGGTATGGTGGTAGTGAGACAGAAGATGAATTGCTGGAAGATATTTTAAACAGAAAAGCACCTCCATACCAACAGAATTCTGCGGTGGTGACACCTAATGCACCGCCAATGGAAACTGGGAGGAATAAAAATCCCGAACGAAGAGATGAGATAAATAGGTCACAAGATCAATTGAAAACTCCACAAAATGAGAAGATAGAAAGTGACAATACAACTGAATTGGCAAAAACCACAAGAGAGTTAACTGAAAAGATAAGAGAATTAACAATGAATATGGAAGCTGTAACTGTACCAGTAACAATAGGTCCAGTAATACCAGTCTTTAAGAATCAGAAAATTGAAGAGCATTCTTTAGTCATTTCTATGAATTCACACTTGCAAAGAAGGAAAGAAGGGATGGAATTAGACAATGAAGGTGCAAGGAACTTGGTTAGTACATATAGACCAAGCCCACCTACTAATTTGACGATAAATGAAAATGAGTTCAGGAGAATACCTATGGTAACTGAGTCTGCATCAGAGACACCAGAAAGGAGTAAAAATTGGATAGAATTAAATAGTACACCTGTAGGTCCAACTCCAGATGAATTGAATGAATGGATGAAAACTCTAAAAACGAAAGAGACAGAAACAAAACCCTTAGATGTAATTAGGTTAAAAATAGACATGGAAGAATTGATTTTAGGGACAATTGGCACAGAGAAACTGAAATCTTATCAGGATGACGAAATTATGTTCTTGTGCAAGAGTATTACGTGGAGAGCTAGAAATTTACATGACAAATTAGAAGAAACAGCAAATGAACTAGGAGTAGAATTTGTAAAAGTGAGAACATTGCAGAAACCATATAGAGTAGATTTTTGCGAGAAAGATATAGAGAATTTGAACACATCAGGACGATTAACCCAAATAAAAGAATTAATTGTTTTACTGAGGAAATGGGGTGATGTGGATAGATGGAGAAGCAGATGGACTAAAAGGAATGAGAAAGTGACAGACAAAGCGTCTTTGGCTTTTGCGGTGACAGACAAGGAATCAATTGTAAGAGAATACCCGATGAGAGAAACTCCAGGAGGTAGTTATGTGCATGTCCCATGGTCTAGACAGGATATATTGTCATTTACAAATGACTTCCCAAAGTTGAGAGAGAAGCCAGTAGAATGGTACAGACAAGTGGAGAGGTTTGTTAAAGTTTCAAAGGTGTTGTGGATAGATTTGGATGGACTGTTTGATATAGTAGTACCAGCTGATTTGTGGACAGAATGTAAGATTACTATTGATTGGCCAACTGTAGAATATCCAAGAGATGCTAAAACAGGAGCGCCAGGACCAGAAGTGATGAGGAAATATGATCAAGTAATTACCTTTTAGAAAAATAAGATTCTGCCCAAAGAAACGGATTGGGTAAAAATAGATAGAACCACACAGGAAAGTAAAGAATCAGTACATGCATATTACGAGAGGCTACTGTTAGTTTTTAAACAGTATAGTGGTTACGAGACGCTAAATGAGAAGGATATGAGTCATTTTGTATATAGATTTGTTTATGGGTTGAAACCAGAGATAAGTGAAATGATTAAACAGCATATGATCTGTTGGCAGAATAGCACGGTAGATGAGGTTTTGAGGTATGCTAAATATTGTAGTGATGATATTGAGAGTAGACAGCGTAAATTGAAGGAGAAAGCAATGTGGGCACAAGTGAAAGTTGCAGAGAAGCAAGAAGCTCAATTGAGTAATTCAGTTAATGAAGCAGGACAGACTAGATTTAAACCAAACATAGGTAAAGGAAAAGGGCAAATGAGCATAGAAGAGGCAAAGAAAAAGTGGCCATGCCACAACTGCGGAAAATTAGGGCATTGGAGAAACGAGTGTAAATTTCCTCCAAAACCTAATACGGAAAATCAATCATTAAATCCACAGGTGCAGAGTGAGGTAGTTACCCAACAAAGTCAGGTGCCACAACCACCACTTCCCAAGAGTGTTAATCAACAGAAATACAGTGCAGAAACAGGATTCTACGGAGGAGAGCAGGTAACACAATTGCCGCGC
This sequence comes from Calotriton arnoldi, assembly GCA_963921515.1. Classification (NCBI taxonomy): domain Eukaryota; kingdom Metazoa; phylum Chordata; class Amphibia; order Caudata; family Salamandridae; genus Calotriton; species Calotriton arnoldi. Next base: position 2,411,792 of record CAWUFW010000516.1, on the reverse strand, counting down.
GCAGCTGCCATATCTCAGTACTGGCTGCGACAGGATGGTGATGAGTCGGATGAAAGTTTATGACGGTGCCTAGGAGAGGAGGAAGAGTGCGTGCTTGGTGCAACTCTAGAGGTAGATCAGTCAGGTCCATTTGTGGATGGAGAAGTGAATGGTGCAAATGTAACATTCCTTGTGGACACTGGAGCTACCCGTTCTACTGTCAGGTCAGTGGAAATTCCAAACCTTCCTCTCTCAGGTGAACATATCCAAGTAGTGGGTGTTTCGAATCAGCAAATTAAGGCACCTCTTACTAAATTAGTGGAGGTAAAGATTGGTCCATTTAGTGAAATGCACCGATTTGTGGTATGTGATTGCAGTCCTGTGAACCTATTAGGACGCGATTTACTTTGCAAGATGAACTGCACCATCTATTGTACGCCAGATGGAATTGCATTTCAAACCCCAGATGAAGATGTATTGTATAAAATGACAATGGTAAAGTTAGAATCAGAAGTGAACGATTTATTTCCAATATTTGACGTAGAGAAAATCCCAATTGAACTAAAAGAAACAGTGAAACAAGAAGTGTGGGATTTTACGGGAGAAGATATAGGGTTAATGAAAGAAGTAGACCCTGTTAAAATTTCTGTTAAAGAAGGAACGAGTTACCCAAATACGCCACAGTACAAATTGACACCAGAAATAATTGAAGGAATAACACCAGTAATAAATAAGATGATTGAGCAAGGGATTCTGAAAGAAATAATGAGCAGTCCATGTAATTCGCCAATAATGGGACTGAAAAAGCCGAATGGAACATATAGAATTGTTCAGGATTTGAGAAAGGTAAACAAAATTGTTGTGCCTTGTTGTCCAATAGTACCGAACCCCGCTGTGATTCTATATCAAATTCCTCGCGAAGCAGAATGGTACACAGTTATTGATTTGTGCCATGCATTTTTCTCTATTCCATTACATCCAGATAGCCAGCCATTATTTGCGTTCAGGTTCGGAGAGCGTATTTTGGCATGGTGCCGAATTCCTCAGGGGTATACAGAAAGCCCCTCGATCTTTAATCAGATTCTAAAGAAATCATTGGAAGATTTAAAAATGCCAGAGAAGTCAGTGATGGTTCAGTATATTGATGACCTACTGGTGGCATCAAAAACGAAGGAAGCATGTGTCAATGATACAATTGCTTTGCTGAATCATTTAGAAAAAAGAGGACATAAGGTGTCCCCATCAAAATTGCAGTTTTGTCAACAAGAGGTCCAGTATCTAGGGCATAAGATTGAAAAAGGAGTGCGAAAGGTAACGACAGAAAGAATAAAAATAATCCAAGGAATGAGAGCTCCAATGACACAAAGAGAGGTAAGAATGTTCCTAGGAATGGTTGGATATTGTCGACAATGGATAAGTGGATTTTCATTAATTGCAAAACCATTACAGAGATTGACAAAGAAGGATGTTAAAGATCCTTTTGAAATGAATGATGAGGAGATGAAAGCATTCAGAGAACTGAAAAAGAAACTGTGTGAAGCTCCGGCATTGGGAATGCCTGACTATGAAAAAGACTTTGAGTTGTATTGCAGTGAAAGAGATGGATGTGCATTTTCAGTACTGGTGCAGAGACATGGAAACATGAAAAGACCAATTGCATATTTTTCAGCTGTTTTAGATCCAGTAGCGAAAGCGTTGCCTGGATGTTTGAAAGCAGTTGCTGCTACTTGTGTAAGTCTGGAACAGAGTGAAGGCATAGTGATGGGATATCCACTGAGAGTATATGTCCCACATTCTGTAGAAATTCTTTTGACAAGAACCAAAACTCAATACATGACACATAGTCGGCTGACTAGGTATGAAAAAGTAATATTGAGTGCGGACAATGTGACCATTGACAGATGCATGAATGTGAATCCTTCGACATCATTGCCAGATGAAGAAAGTGTGATTGAAATGGATGAAGTTGATCATGATTGTCTGAATGTACTCGAATACTGTACAAAACCAAGACCCGACATACGGGATGAGCCTTTAAAAGAATCAGATTATATTCTGTTTGTGGATGGCTCATGTTTAAGAACGGATGATGAAGTTCTAAGTGCAGCTTATGCCGTTTGCACAGTAGCTGCTGTGATGGAAGCATCTTGTTTGAAAGGGATACGTTCTGCCCAAGTAGCGGAGTTGGTAGCTCTAATTCAAGCATGCAAGTTGGGAAAGAATGTTCGAATAACAGTCGTCACGGATAGCCAATATGGCTTTGGGGTGGTGCATGATTTTGGGCAGATCTGGTCTCAGAGAGGTTTCTTGACGTCTGCAGGAACGCCGATACGAAATGGTGAGTTTGTGAAAAAGTTGCTTGAGGCGATACAGCTGCCTAAACAGATTGCGGTAGTGAAGTGCAATGCACATAAAAATGGGGAAGACTACATAACTGTCGGCAATAAGTTTGCTGATGAAATTGCACAGTACTGTGCTAAGAACGTGGTCTCATTGAATCGAAACCAAGAAAGAGAGCATATTTCATGTCCTTTGCTTTTTACTAACTCTGTTGAAACATGGGATGAGGTAAGACAATTACAGGAAGCAGCAGATGATGAAGAAAAAGATAACTGGATAAAAGCAAGATGTAGAAAACATGAGAAAAATGATGTTTGGGTTTACAGGGATGAAAGACCAGTTATGCCTGATAGCATGATTTCTGACATGGCACGGATGTACCATGGACAAGCTCATATTGGGAGAGACTCAATGATCAGACTTTTTAGACAAACATGGTATAATCCAAAATTCAGAGCCATAGCTGAGAGTCTTTGTCAAAGGTGTCTTATTTGTCAACAGCTAAATCCAGGAAGAAAGACAGTAGTGAGTCTAGGAACAATAGGACGAGAGGGAGGTCCTTTCACGAGAATGCAAATGGATTTTATTGAAATGCCTCCGAGCAATAGGCTAAGGTATGTCCTTGTAGTCGTCTGTTTGTTTTCCCATTGGGTGGAAGCATACCCGACCAGAAGGAATGACGGAATAACGGTAGCAAAGCTTATGCTGCGAGAATTCATTCCAAGGTATGGTTTTCCAGTAACGATTGAAACAGATAGGGGAAAACATTTTCAAAACGAATTGATTCAATTGATTTGTGAAGCACTTAGTATTAAACAGAAATTGCACTGTGCATACAGACCAGAGGCTTCTGGAATAGTAGAGCATGTGAATGGAACATTTAAGAACAGGCTAGGTAAAATGTGTCAAGCCACAGGACTCAAATGGCCAGATGCCTTGCCATTAGTAAACTGGAAAGAAAGACAGGACTCAGTCCCCACGAGATAATTATGGGACGAGCAATGAGACAAGCACATGTACCTGTCAACAAACTACTGACTATAACTGATGATCTGGTGCTGGATTATTGCAAAGGATTGGCTGATGTGGTACGTTCTGTGTTTCATCAGGTTGGACCGGATGCGACCACTCTTGAAAGAAAACCAGCCCACGATTTGAATCCAGGAGATTGGGTCCGCATAAAAGTCCACCGAAGAAGAAACTGTTTGGTTCCTCGCTGGGACCAACCACCACAAGTGATCTTGGTGACAACGACTGCAGTCAAATGTGCGGGAGTGAAAAACTGGGTACATGCCAGTCACACCATCAGAGTTCCAGAACCTGAAGATCGACCTGTAAGTCGACATCTGGAAATATCTGACACCAGTTCAGCATCTGATGCAGAGGAAGAGACGATCAGGGCTCCAGAACCTGAAGATCGACCTGTAAGTCGACATCTGGAAGACCCAACTACAAGTGCAACGACAGGAGGATTGGAGGAAATAGCAGAAGTTCCAGAACCTGAAGATCGACATGTGAGTCGACATCTGGAAATATCAGACACCAGTTCAGCATCTGATACAGAGTATTCGGATTGTGAAGAAAATCTGAAAATAAATTGGAAATTCGATAATATAAAAGAAGAAACTGAGCAAAAAGACAGTAACAGTGAGCAACCAAGTACAAGTTGTGGTGAAAACACGTCAGAGATAATATTAATAGACGAAGAAGGGAGAGTTTCAAATAGAAAGTTAGAAGAATCGGAAGATCCCCGAGGAGCAATAGGGACAGATCGGCGAACAAAAGAACAGGGAAAGTTAGAAACAGATAGAGAGATTGACACAAATTCGGAAGAACCTCGAGGAGGGACAGAAGTAGGTGATCAAAAGAAAACAAGAGAGAAACCACAAATAGATGAAAGAAATGAAATTATAAAATTTAAGATAAGAGACAATAAAGAAAGAACTGAAACAGAATCAGAAGAAAGTGGAGAAGAAAGAAACCAGAAACTAGAGTCGAGAAAAAGAACTTGGAGAACAGAAAGAGAGGAAAAAGAAAGTGAACCAAAAAGGCCAAGAAAAGGAGACAATTGGCCCAACGAAGTCAGAAAATTGAGATACAAAATCATAAGGCTAGATGGAAAAAGTGCAGAACAAGTAAATGAGGTAACAAGTCAGAAAGAACAAGAGAAACAAGGTGAAAAACACTTGCAGAAAACAAAAAGAATAAAGAAAGCAAATCTGAAGTATAAATCGCCTGAATGGCTATACATTGCTTTGACTGACATCAAAGAAGAAGAGATCACTCACGAGAACCCAGAAGAAAGCTGCAACCTAAATGGGTGAAGGTGAAGTGCAACGAACTTAAAGAAATTTGAACGAATTTCTACCAGATTTGACGAAAGCACTGGATATGACAAAGAAAGAGTTCTGAAAAGAATTAAAAGAAAGTACCAAACGAAGACAAAGTGAAAGTGCAGGGTGGCTAAGAAGTCATTTCTGAGGTGTGGTGACACATTTTCCCTGTACATAATAAATTAGATTATAGAACAAAAATGGAAGATACTAAAAATAGAAAGTGTAGATGTGAGTTCTTAAGCAGGTGGTGTAAAATGTGCTTCTTTTGTACAGGATTATTAATGACAGTATGGATTATTTTAGCGATCACCATTCCAATTAGTTTAGCTGTAGAAGAAACGTCTAATAACACAGAGAAAGAAAAAGGAGCTAACAGTCAAGAGATAGCTATATTGGAAAGTAATGTAGAATTACATAAAGACAAATCAATAACAGATTTTTCAAAGAATGTTTTCACTAAATTATTATATGAGTATGTAGAAACAATGGATGTAAGAGATTGTTATGTTTGTATGCAATTTCCTGCGTCTGTCGCAGAAGGTGTGACCTATCATCACCTTCCTTTGACGTATGGAATAACATGTAGTATTTTAGCAAGTCTATTTTACAAGACAGGAAGATTAGAATATTATTACACTAATATAGATAAGATTTTTGCAAAGATTCCTGTAGTTTCAGAATTAAATAAAGTGAAAGAAGCAAAAACATTTGGTGAATTTTTCATAGAAGATAAGATTCTAACATTAGATGATATAGTCAAAAACAACCTTACCTGTGAGTTAAGAAATGAAGAAAAGGTATTTTTAGAAATGGTCGAGAATAGAAGAGTGAAATTTCAAAGAAAAGTGATAGAAGAGACAAAAACACCTCTTTGGGCGTTTGAGGAAGAAAATCATGACAAGAAAAAGACAAATGCAGCTATGACTCTGGATTGGCCCCAACAGGGAAGGTTGTGCATTAGAAGAAATAGAACAAGATATGACAATTATTTTGTTTGTTCCAGTGATTGCCATGACAATTATAAAATTTTAGGCGGATGGGGATTCAAAGGGGGAAAAGATCCAATATTTCCTGGGATCTATTATATTAGCGGTAACAGAGCTTATTACAGGTTGCCGGACCATTGGTATGGATCATGTTATTTAGGCCTGGTTTTTCCAAAAACCTTTCATGTAGATAGAGCAGAAAAGGGAACACACGAAATAATGAAGACATTTACACGTAGAAAAAGGGAACGTTTCTCAGAAATAGTAGGTGATATTTTTGGAGCATTGAAACCAGCAGTGGGAATATCTTTGAATGCATTTAAAATTCGGAAATTATCCACGGTAGTAGATCGTTTATCTACAGATACTGCTGGAGGGTTCTTGATGGTAAATACCGAAATGGTTGCCATAAGAGCTATGGTGATGCAAAATCGACTTGCCCTTGACATTCTTTTGGCAAACTAGGGTGGAGTCTGTGGAATGCTGAAATTCCAACATTGTTGCACTTACATTCCAGATAAAAGTGAAAATATACAAAAGTATATAAAGAATATTACAAATTTGCACAAAGAACTTGTTCCACTGGAGGTTGAAAATGTATTTGGAAAACTTGGTAAGAGTTTTTCCTCGGTAATAAATTGGTTTACTAGAATGAGTGGATTAATAGTAGGGAAAGTCATAATAGTAGCAACCATGATAATCATAATAGTTTTAGTACTGAAGCTAATCATTACATGTATAAAGAGAAAAAGAAGGCAGAATAAAATAGAAAAGGAAAACAAGACAAACAAAGAAAGAGAAAGAGAAATGGGTGAAATAGAACTAGAAGAAATAAAAGAAAACATGTATAAAAAGACAAAGAGACAAATTGAAAGAGATACAGTTGTGTAAACTAACAAAAACAAACGGACAAAGAAATATGCTATCTGATAGAAATGTATAACATGGGTTTATGTGGTGATATTAAAAATCACCAAAGGGGGAAGTTGATGGAGCAGGGGAAATGAAATTTTTTTAACCTCCTAATATTTACGTAAAATAACACACAAGTTCGTCTTAGTAAATAACCAACCATGTATGTTACGTGTAAAGGGTTAAAGGTAACACGCTATTTATGTGCAAACTAATTTACTTACAATTGTCAACGTGGTTAACATAAGTCTAATATTTGCGTACTAACTAGAATAATAAATGCATGATTCGTGCTTGGAAATAAACTGTGTAGTGGCAAAACAAAGCATTGGTAAGTAAGGGATGGCTTTATATGTCGCTTTTGCTAGGTAATACCTAATTGGGGTACGTAGAATGATGGGAGGGAAACGAAAAGGCTTATATTCTTTATTTCTTAACTATGTTTTGTTTATCTTTATAATAGTGCGCTTTGGACTGTTGAGCAGCGATCTAAAATGGCCGCCATAAGCTAGAATACGCAGGCGTGAGAGGAGTTATGAAAGAGAGAAAGGCCGTGAACAAGAGAGATCATGTGATCATTCCAAAGCCTAGGATGGAAGCGTGGTCAAGGCTGTGATGACCTTATCGCATAAACGTGTGCCAAAGCAAGACAGCGAAAAGCGTGAGAAGTCGCAGTGAATAAATGAATGGACAATAAACTGACCGACTGAAAAGTATCAGAAAAGGATACAGTTTGAAAACCATGAACTAAGGGAGAATGTCATGAGCCCGTGTGAAACGACAAAAGTATAAATTTGCCACAAAGAACTGGTTGAAACATTGATATTCATAATGAAATGTATACTGACCCGAATGGACCAATTAGAGAGAATCTCGCCATAAAGATGTAACATTTTCACTTAGTAAGCTAGTATTAGGGTATAAGAAGACCTACTCTTAGAGGGGAGGGTTGTTGCTGTTGTTAGCTGCTTTTTGATGCTGTTGTTTTTCAACGCTGCCGTTTTTATGAACTAATGCTGCGGCTGCTGCTGATATTTTATATTTTTGATTGAGCATAAGATGCTGCTATTTGAGAACCTTTATGGCTTTCAATAGATTTTTTCCATTTAAAACTATTAGACTTTTATTCTTAAGATCTTAAAGGGAAAGGAACGAGAAGGCCTGTTTTTCCAGGACAGATAGATAGATCTTTCGGGAGTTCTTGCTGTGACGAACTTTATTTTTCCATCTAATAGGTATGCATTGCAATTTCAATTTATTCTTATAATAATGTTAAATGTAATAACCTGAATAATAAATTTGAAACTTATTCATGCTTCTAAACTTTATATAAACTTTATTATCTTTAAACAAATGAGTCAGTGGTTCTTTAGCTCAATGATAAATGTAAATGTTTAAAGGTTTATAGTGATTGAGCTGGTCTTAATCACCATCAACTGATTCCTACTAGTTGGTCCATCGACCAATGAGCGGAATACCTTAGAGCTTGAGAAGTATTATGTCATTTTTATAAAAAGGTATCCCGTCTCCTTCCAGCATATCGTTAAACTGTTTTTCTCCTAGGTAAGGACGGATGAGATCCAGGGAATATACGAGAGAGTGAATGTATATGCGGTGTTATGGGCCCCACCGTCATATGGATATAGTTGTGTTTGAGAGGGATATTTGTACCTGGACGTCCGAAAGCATCTAGGAGAAGAAATGTTATTGTTAGCGCTGGATCAGTAGCACAATCTACAAAGTCTACCCAGTCCTGAGTCTGTGCCTTCTGGGTGTCTCTGAACTTAATCTTGTATTGTTCTGTGGTTAAGCCAAACCCATCAATGAGAGCACTCTTCAGGACTGAATAATTGTCAGCATCCCTTCTCTAACAGTGAGGAGCTTATCTCTACCTTTGTCAGCAAAGTAGAGCCACAAGATAGCTGCCCACTGCTCTTGAGGGACCCTCTGTACCTTACAGGCCCTCTCCAAAGCAGTTATCCATTTGTGGATGTCATCCCCACCATGGTAGGGAGGTACTATCTTGCTCAGGTTCCTATGGTCATAAGTATATTCCTTTACCCTAGGGACACTGTTGCTGCCACCATGGGACTCTAGTCCCAATTTCTTTCTAGCCTTCTGGAGCTCTATGGATTCCTTATCTAGTGCCAATTGCTCTTGCCTGAGCCTAAGCTTGAATTTCTCAAGCTCTAGTGTTATGTTTCATATAGAGGCCCTAATATAGACGCGTTCATATATGCCGTATATGGTCATATTCGCATATGCCCTATTATGGTCATAATCGTATATGCCCTATTTTGGTCATAATCGTCTATGCCCTATTATAGTCATGATCTCTTATGCCCTAATATAGGCATGATCTTTCACCTACATTAGTTCCCTACAGTACACAACGAGCTCTGAGGGTTGAACGTTATCTAGTCTGTGGTTAGAACACTGCAGGGTTTTTCCCGAACACAGGCCTACAATGTACTCATAAATTATGCATGAGCATTCACCAGCTACATCTCCCTAATAATATGTATGTACAAAGTTCACCCCTGACGTCTTCCTCATGTCTAACAAAGACCAATACAAACCATACTGAGGGATGAGATACTTTAGGGTATAAATACACCACATCTTGCCACGGTAAGATAGAGGGGAATCGAGACTTCCATGCTGACACACTGACCAGAGACGCTGAGGCTCCTGCATGCAGTCGCTCCAGCTGACAGCGGTCTAACACAGCCCTTGCGGGGTGTCCAACTCGAGACCAGGACGGGGTCCCACACTCTCTCTATTCAGGTATGGGGGTTCGACTAAATCCTAGAAGGATTCTTGGCTCTTAGGCTTTTAGACCTACATACATGCTAGGTACACTCAGGTACATCTAGTTAGGCATCGTAGGAGTACGCTCACTTTTGGGTGACATTCTATTACGCATTTTATATTCATGTATGTATTCATGATTCTTGCAATATGGTAGAACTGTACTACCCTTTCACTTTTATCGTACTGCTAATAATATATCTCTGCTATTGTCTGCTGGTTGCTGCAGCACATATATTTTACACTAGAATAACAACTGTTCAATAAATACTTATTGAAACCCCCAGAATGTTTATTCTGTGTAACTCTCTGAGACAAACCGAATAAGTAAGCACGAGTGACTGAGCGAAAAGTAGTACATTGTTTCCACGATTCTGAGGAATCAGGGTTGTCATGATCTAAGGTTGCCAGAAACTAATCTCTCCCCGATAAGAGGAGATTCTAGTGGCACTGTGAGCTAGCTAATGCAAATCCGGCTAACATACGCGGTGGGGGTGCACAGAGCCAGTCTAACACCAAGCCCACAGTTTATGTTATCCAAATGCACAGGTCCTGCAGGGGTACTATAGGAACTACACAACACTAGAAATTGGCACTCTCTGTCATAAGAGCTATCTCTCTTATGGGATATGGAGGTCCCTACAGAAGTTCCTGAATGGTTAGATTCTGCAGAGGGAGATCTAGATCTCCTGGGTAAACTCTGCATTCTTCCTGGAGGAATGAAGAGAGGGCCACTGGGGCCTTCTCCACCACCTCCTGGAAGATCTAAGTTGTCCAGGGGGAAATCATTTTGATCCTCCTGGTCAGGGTTTGATTCTAGGTCAAAGAAGGTTTCACTCCCTGGCCTGTCCTCATTCCCTGCCCCACCCACTCTATCTACCTCATCAGACCCTGGGGTCTTTCTAAGGTCATCTAAGAGTAACACCTCAATGAGACGTTGTGTGTTGGCATTTCTCCCTGTCTTCAGCTTCCTAGAAGCACACATGGCTTTCAAATCCTGAAATGAAAGACCATTGTATCTAGAAGGCAGAGAGCCACTGGCTTCTCCTTTAGAAGTCATACTAAGTGTGGTGTGGTGTATGCACCTACCTAACCTAGTGGGAACTAAACTCTCTTAGGTTGGAGAAAGGGTGTGCTAGACCCTTAACTTACCCAACCCCAAGTTCAGTAGAACTTACTTATTCTAATATTGAAGTATTATATGTGCCTAATACTTTAGTGGTTTTCAGTTGATCACCCAATGAGATTTATCTGGTAAAACAATAGCAAGCTTGAATCCCACCGCTGCCACCAATGTGAGAAGTTGGCCTGGTATATGCTGTCCACTAATTAAAGTGGGCAGCTTGCACCAGTCCAAACGGCCCTTATGATGTATGAGGTCAAAGATAACCTTTAGAAAGCTATCCTAGTGGTAGCTGTGGTGAGCAGCCTTCAGGGTTAATCTTGAAGGAATGCAAAGCAGCTTGTTTTACCAGAATATCACCTCCTGAATGACTAAATGAAGGAGAACCACACAGTAGTTATATAAAAATATGTATTTATTAATATAACACTCTCTACTATCCTCTACACGAGGATAGAACCCAAAGCACACAATACACGATCAATAGAACAATTGTAAGTAGCACAATACACAGTGGGCTCCAGGGGGAGACCAAACCATATACTAAAATAGTGGTATAACAGTCAAGACTGAGATCAAGACAAGGTCTGGAGCATGTAGAATCGCTGGGACCTCAAGGAGCCACCCAAGGTGAGTAGACAGGGACCCCACGGAGGCCGGGTGCAGTGTAGAAACACAACCACGGGCTCCGTACAATTCTATGGGGAAGTCGCGGTTACACTTTTAAAGTTTAAGGACCCTTCTAGGAGGACTTTGAGCGAACCCCTTGGAACTTAAGAGTTGGAAGAGCCACCCCACCCATGGATACTGAAGTACCCGAGTTACCTATCCCAGAGGAGCCGGGTGATTAGGTCTGAAGTGGCGTCGGAAACTGCTGTTGTACTCAATGGAGAGCTGCAAAGAAGTACTGCTGCCGTGAAGGTGAAAAGGGTCCGGTGGAATCCAAGCCTGGATTCTGGAAGGAAGGAACCTGAAAGCAGAGGGGACAGAGTCTGGGTCACTTCAGAGTGACCAGGGGCTCGGTAGACGAATGCCCACCGATGTCGGGTGCTTCAGGTGCGAAGAAGGGATGCTTGACTCTGCAGCCACGAGGACCAGGAGATGTCGAGGAAGACCAGGAGCTGGATGCGAGCTGTCCCACAAAGGATGTTGAGTGCTGTGTGGTCTTTGTCCGGCTGGAGCACCAACAAGCCTTGGCAAAAGCAACCCATGCAGGATAGTCAAACAGGTTACTGTGTGGACCAGCAAGGTCCAGGGGACTCACCAAGCAATTGGGAGTCAGGGCACATCTGTAGCAACCAGGAAAGCCATGAGAAATCAAGATGACCCTCAGGAGGACCCACAGGCCGAATGACCAGGAGTCGCGAGGGGACCTCGAGCAAGATTGCAAAGTACCAGCCCACGGAGCACTCGTTGTGAGGAGGCTGGAGTTCTTTGGTGCAAATACTGCTCAGGGTCAGGACTACACGGAGTCCAATGCACAACCTCAGGAATTGCCAACAAGCATATGCACTTGAAAATGGATGCGGTGCACAGGAGTTCGGGTTATGCAGTCCCCTCGAGGGATACTGGCCTTAAATTCGGTAAGAGGGTGGATAGACCTCAGGGACCCTCAGAAACCCACCTCCTGTGTTGCTGAAATCTTTGGACTCCACAGGAGCTCAGGAGCAGCAGACTGGTCAGTTGTGGTTAGGTGCCTGCGAATGCAGGGGAGTGACTCCTTCACTCCAAGGGAGATTCTTCAGTTGTCTTAAGTGCACCACAGGTCCTGCACGGAGCCTGTATGGAGCAAAGGCACAAACTAAGCTTCGGACGGAAAGGGGACGAAGTCGAGCCCAGTCGAGGTCCAGCGAAGTCCAGAGTGTTCAGACCGTCGAAGGTCAGTGGTTTCTTCTTGTAGAATCTTGTCCACGTAAAATCTAAAGTCTTACAGCCAGGTAAGCCCTTTTGTACCCACGGGAGAGGGTTGAACAGATTCAGGGGACCCTCCTAGGGGAGGGCCAGGACAGAGGGGTGGTTACACCCATGTCCTTTGTCCAGTTTTGCACCAGAGCAGGAGCCAATGGCTCCCAGAACTGGTTTGAGCTGGACTATGCATAGGGACACCAAATGTGCCCCAAGTGCAGACTTTCAGGCACTCTCAGAGTGCACCCATTCTGCTAAATACACTAAATCCTGTCTGGGAGGTGGTCACACCTCCCTGCGACAGGATGCCTATTGTGCTGCCTTCCTCTGCTCGAGCTTGGCTCAGCAGCAGGAGGGCAGAAATGTGTCTCTGGTCGGCAGCATCCATTTTGTGCTGTCCGGCTCGAGAAGGCTGGCACCGGTTAGACCAGTGACCCCACGAAGCTCGCTTCAGAAGGGTGGAATCATACCTCCCACACCAGTTACTGGTGTGGAGGTATGATTCCAAGGTGTTTGATACCAAACACGATATATTTCTATGCAGCCGTTTTCGAGATAGCATTTACCGCAAGGTTATAATGCACCTCTACCTATATGTCCGGCTGAGTCACAGACAACCCAGGAGAATGGTCTCCGAAGGCTGCAGAGAGGCTCTGCTCATGCAGGGGCACCCTCTCAGAAAAAACCCAGCACTCTGCCTTCAGGATTGTTAAGGCCTGCTATGGGGTGACTTATATGTTTTAAGTGTAGTGACCAATAGATATAGTGAACCTATATCTATAGTAAGTGGTGCTAGCACCAGCTTACTCAGGCTGCAGTAGCAGACCTAGAGTTCCATTTTGCATGGCCTCTCATGGGTGGCATAATACATGCTTCAGCCCATGGGAGGCCTCTGGGGTACCTATGCCCTGGGTACATATGTACCATATACTAGGGACTGATAAGGGTACCCCAGTATCCAATCTGGAGTGTACCAAAGTACATGTATGTCAATTTAAGGGAGAAAGCAGATAGACTGGGGTCCTGATTAGCAGGATCCCAGTCAGACTAGTCAAAAACAGTGAGACATCAAGCAAAAAGTGGGGGTAACCATAAGAAGCAGATCCTACTTTCCTACAGTGATGGCCTGAGAAATTTAAGAGCTGGGTGCTAGCCATCTCCCTGCAGGGTGCGTGAGTATGAGGGGCTCTCTGAAGGCGACAATATGGAGATTAAATCATTTTATATTACCTTGCCATCCAACACCTCGGAGGACATGTTCCCCAACAATCAAATTTCTAATTATAAAAGAGGACTGGGAGGTAGCCCTAACTGAAATTCAATACCCAAGAACATGGAATACATTTACAGTGCTTGAGGCCAAATTTACCATAAAGCGTGATCAGGACTCCTTGACCGTCCATGTTGGCTTTCCTCACAGCTATTACTCCAGTGTCGCGGCGGTTGTCGAAGCCATCAACAAATCCATAGCCAGCATCAAAACGTATTCGAATATTCAGCTAATATTAGATAACGTTAGAAGGAAGGTGTTTCTTACAGCTCCAACTCGTGATATAGAGTTTAGCTGTAGGGTAAAGTAAGAAGAGTTTTAGAACAGTACAGCATATAAAAAGCCAGGTAGAGTCTGACCCAATGTGCCTCGATATTACCAGAGGTTTCTATATACTCTATGTGTATAGTGACATTGTAGAGCCACAGAGGAACGGGGATAGCTATTCACCATTGTTAAGATGGGTCTAGGTGAAGGGGGAAAATAACATAGTTATTAATATTCAATATATCAAACCTGACTACGTAGAAATTTCAAAAAACCATTTTGACACTATGACAGTCATGATCTTCAAGTAAAAGTCTGAGCCGGTGACCTTTAAATACAGGAAAGCTAGTGTTAGTGTTAAGCTTCATTTAAGACCGCGACATAACAGCAAATATTAAGAAGTCATCATGGTGATCATGAAAACATACAGCAACCCCGTACTGTACAGGGTCTATTACAGACACCAGGCCAGATTTGGAGGTCCACCATTCTTTCAAGGGGCTCCTGTTATGTACGGGGTAGGCCTTGGAGGTTTTTTCCTGTAGTTTGTTTAGAAGAGCTATGCCTTTCTTGAGAAGAGGCTATGAAATTGCAAAACCCCACGTTAAAGCGTTGACCTCAAATATTGCTCAGGATGTGTTGGGATCTGTGACTTCAGCTGGCGCAGAACGCATGAATAAACAAACCCAAGAACGAGCAGGGCTTGTGTACAGGCAAAGCACAAGTATTAAAAAGAAGCGAAGGTCTTCACGGCATAGGAGTCTGCCGGCTCCTTATAAAAAAAGGAGGCGCTCTTCAAAAAGCGCTCACAAAAGAAGATCCATAAGGTGGAAGAGATCCTCAAAGAACAAGAGAATAGACGCTAGCGTAAACATTTTTAAACCGCAACAAATTGAAACATGGCCTTCATACATTGTGCATCAGGTAAATGTACCAAATCAGAGTTAGACTTGTTTTCTCTAAAACCCACTCAGACCAGTATTAGCTGGGTATGGTATCCCCTCAGATCTATTAAGAATACTCAGGTTGCTACATGATAACACATTTGCGAGGGTAAGATGGAACTCCCTGGGGGATCTGACTGACAAAATAGAGATCTCTAAGGGGGTCAGACAGGGGTGCGTCCTCGCCCCTACACTGTTCAGCTTATACATCAATGGAGCAGTGAAGAGGCTGATGGAATGCAAACACGATGCCCCAAGAATGGCTGGAATTCCATCTCCCATATTAATGTTTGCCGACGATACCCTGCTGATCTCCCGTACCCCAATGGGCCTCCAGTCTGAATTAAATGCTTTTCTCTCCTTTTGTGGAGAAAGGGGCTTAGAACTAAACTCTTCAAAATCTAAAGTTATGAAAATAAATCCACATAAAGGACATAGAAGCAGTGTGACCGTTGAGGGGCATCCGCTAGAGGTAGTTCATCATTTTGACTACCTTGGTGTAAGGCTCAGTGATACCCAAGCTTGGGGCCCCCAGATGGAAAAA
Organism: Calotriton arnoldi; assembly: GCA_963921515.1. Lineage (NCBI taxonomy): Eukaryota > Metazoa > Chordata > Amphibia > Caudata > Salamandridae > Calotriton > Calotriton arnoldi. Next base: position 2,396,375 of record CAWUFW010000516.1, on the reverse strand, counting down.
AGTAAAACCATCCTTAAATCAGAAAGCTGTCGCAATAGTGAGGAGACACAAAGTAGCATCTAGTGGGGCCGTCTCTCCAGTTATCACTGTATACAACTCTATGGCCGTAGCATCAGCGATTTATGGGGCTATGTCAATGCTGAGGGTCTAACAAAATAGAAAACAGGTTCATTAAATCACTTTTTAGGCTTCCCCTCAGCTTTCCTACCACACCGTTACGTTTTGACCTGGCCCTCAATCCTATCCATTTAATAGTGTTATTAAAACCTTAATTATATTGGGCTAGATTATGGTCAACCAACGAATTAGTAACCTACAGGGAGTGTGTTAAAGAACTTGTGTCTCTTGATAGAAACCTGAGAACTCCATGGTTAAAACATATAAAAGATCTAACGCACAGAATTGGAATGAGTGAGCTTTGGACTGCCCCGGAGACGATAGTAAAAGGCATTGTTCCAAAAATCAAACAGTCTTACTGGGAGGCAGTCCTACTTCAAACGTGGGAAATATATCAGCCTAACTCTATCACAGGAAAATTTTTGAATCACAAAACCTTGCCTAGGTTAGAACCCTACCTGAATACAATGCACCCTCATCCGCTAAAATGCCTTTACATGCAATACAGGTGCGGGGTTCTTCCTTTGAGATCACACACCTCCAAATGGGCCAATGCCATCGGCCAGGTTGATTGTTGTCCAAACTGTCCGAGCATAGTTGAAACAGAGCCCCATTTTATGCTATTCTGTCCTCTTTATAGGAAGATCAGGAAAAACGGCTCCTGGCTTTTTGTAACAATATGGGTGTCAGACACTACTGGGAAGCAGAGAGACTGTTTAAAAGTGATACCAGTGACCCCTTAACGTTTTCAGTCTCTAAGTATTTGTATATCGCTTGGGCTCTGAGAAAGGCCATTCACAAATCTGAATCTTGATAGAGAATTGTTATATCTTCACTCTTCTATATTATATGTTAATTGTTGCACATATCCATCCTGTAATTCTTCAATACTATAACGTTTTTTTAATGTTTGCTATTTTGCACAATATTGCCGTTGGTCTCTCTGATTATCTCTTGACTGGCCGGGTCTATCCCCACCCAGATGTATAATTGATTACTATGTTAGGATCATGTTTTGTATTGGGATGATGTCTTGTTATTTTTAATCTTTTTATTCCAATTTAATGATTTTATCTTTTTACAGCAGAATTATTGTACTTTGATGATATTTCCTTTTATATTGTATAATCTTCTCAAAGAACTTAAAATGTATATTTATTGTATTGTTTAGATGTGTTTTATGGGCTGTGCCCGAAATAAACGATTATATATATACACTCAGACCAGTATTGAAAACAGTTTTTTCGTGGAAGTACCGCCTCTAGCGGCCTTGACGCCGTTGGCGCCGATAGAGTTTTTTGTGTCAGGGTCCACGGATATGTATCTGGATCTCAACAATACTCTGCTGCATCTTGTTTGTAAGATCGTAAAAGCGGACAGTGCCAAAATACCAGCTACTGCAATAGTGGCGACGTTCGCTTACCCCCTCATGACCATGTTTAATCAGGTGGACATTACCCTCGGCGATCGAGTCATCACGCAAAGTGATAACATGTATGCCTACAGAGCCTACATCGAGAGTATTCTAAATTACAGCCATGACGCCCTGGACACCCAGCTTTCAGCAGGACTCTTCTACAAGGATACTTATGCGCATTTTGAAGACAAGGAGCTGGATGGTGATAATCAAGGTTTTGTACATAGAGCAAGCTTCACTGCCAGCAGTAGACACTTTGACCTCCTCAGGTGTATACATTCAGACCTCTTCTTCCAAGATAAACTGCTCATCAACGGTATTGATCTTACGATCAAACTTAACGGCAACAAGGACTCGTTCTGTCCCATCAGTGGAGATGTGGAACAGTATAAACTGGTCATACTGTCTGCTAGTTTGTTTGCAAAGAGAGTGAAAGTGTCCCCAAATGTCAGACTGGCTCACGCCGAAACCTTAGAGCTATCGAACGCTAAGTGCGCCATTGAAAGAGTAGCTCTGAAGATATTCAGCATCCCAGCCAGTACCAGATTAACCCAGCAGCAAAATTTAATGTTGAGGCAACTACCGAAACTTATTATCATAGGTTTTGTCGACAACGCAGTTTTTAGCGGTCTCTACTCCTGTAACCCTTTCAATTTCAAACACTACGACATCAACTATGTGGTGTTGTTCCATGAGGGGGCTGTCATTCCTGCAAAACCATACACACCCAGCTTTGAAACGCAAATTTTATCAGGAAATATCTGGGCTTGGTTTCAATAACCGGGAAGCCCCTATGTGACTCTGGTGTCATCGTGTCAAGAGAAGGATATGGGAAGGGCTACACGCTGTTCGCTTTTGATCTGAACCCTGACATGGAAGACAGCGACCACTACAGCTTGATCAAAAATGGAAATCTAAAAGCGGAAATACATTAAAGTCAGCCCTTGGCCACGAATGTGAAAATGGTTGTATTCTCTGTATTCGACGTCAGTCAGATCAACCACGCCAGGCAGATTTTGTTTGACTATCTTTAAAATATTGTAAAATTGACACTGTTCAGATTCGGGATTTCTTAAGCCGGTATAAATATGCTAAGAAATACTTTTTAGGTGTTTTCCAAGTGACACTCTACCTGGTGAAATATGGTCCGGAAGACCCCGCACGCTCGTCTTTAACACAGATCTGTACTACATGGAAGGAACTCACTGGACTGCCCTCTTTTTAGATAAAGACAAGGTTACAATGTTTGACAGTGCAGCGGCGTTCTCCGAGCATTGTCTCTATACAAAATCCTTTCTTCAAGTATGTAAAAAAAAGCTGCTGCGAGGGTGGGGTATAACAAAATACAGTTACAGGATTCTTTAGCCGTCACATGCGGGGAGCATTGTATATATTGTATTAGTAAAATTCCTGAGGCTATGACGTTTAGAATTTTTTTTTATCTATATTCAAACGACCTAGTTAACAATGACAATATTGTTGTGAAATATGTGAAAAAAAACTCTAGGTCTACATCAAATGCAGTTAAAGCAGAATACCCAATTTCTCAAAAGTGTTAGGTCGTTTAGCACATCTTATGTGTAGTGGTGACTATCTAAAATAAAATAATAAATCTTGAATACAGGCTCAGTATCTTTATTCTGATGTAAGGACACACATTTAAAATGTTTTTAAAAGATGAAAAGTTAAAAGGTTTATTTACAAAACTTTTTTTCGTAGTACAGGCATCACACTGATAAACTTACCAAAGAAATAAAAGAAGAAAAACATCACAATGTTAACTACGGCAAAACTATACACACAAACACAAGCACACATATACCTAGGTTCAAAAGTCAGAAGAAACATTAGACATTTAACCATGTGTTCATTTTGGACAATGTCTCTTCTTCAGGTTCCAGAGGCAGAACCTTGATGATCTAAGAGGGGGATAGCCGGGGAAAGAAAGGGGATGCAGGCATCTTAGGTAGGAGGTTAAAAACAACAGGTGTTGGAGTACTTGGGGGGCTGTAAGTCGGATCTTTCAAACGTTCAAGCAGCCGCCTGTGTTCAGCATTACCAGCGATCATCGAAGGAATGTTGAGTTCCACAGAGGCTCGCAGAAACTGTTCCCAACCTCTAGGCGCTTTATGGAGCGATAGTGTTTTGGGGTGCGTAAGACCTTTGACTAGGTCATATATGTGGGATCCAGCAACCGGTTGACCTTTGTGGAGGAATTTGCCTCTCTCTCATTCCACGAGGATAGGTCTTTAGAAGCTGACATTTTACTTAACAACATTTGCGCAGCCCCTCTGTACCTTTGACTTATATATTTTGAAAGGTCTTCATCAATGCTGTCTGAGGCTGGTGGTGGTTCTTGAGCCATTGAAGGGGGTGGCAGAGGCTGTTTAGAGTCAGGGGCATATAGAGTCAGCCTGTTTTTTCAGCATTCAACTGCCTGTAATATTTTAAAAAGTTTTGAAGAGCGCTGGAGTAAAGACCTGCTTTGTCATAAGGTTTTAAATCAGAACGGTACAAAATGTCTTTAATCTCGGCATCCAGGAGATGTGTCTCATTTGTCTGGATATTCCAGGCATCACTATTAGATGTCTCCAACTGTTCCAGCTGCTCTTGTGTTACCAGATACATTTTCTGGACATGATCCATTAGTTCCCAGTTAGGAGGCTGGTAATGAGCGGTACAGCGATGCCCAACAAAGAACCTATAAAACCTCCTGACTGCTTTACCAGTTTCTTCTTAGAAATGAGAGAAGCCCTTTTATTACTGAGCTTTTTGATAAGGTGGTGCTTCTTCTTCAAAACATGAAACTGGCAGCCCAATATAGGGACATTACCTTTTAAGGTGTTTACAGCAATTTCTGAAATGGCAGCCACTAAATTGTCCGAATGAGGATCCACCGGACTGCCCAACACCGTTCGCTCCCCAGCAGGGTTGGGGTTACTGATCAGGGAGGCCCTCAGTGCGTCAGGTACATCCCACTAACATACACCCTACCTAGGAAGACTGCTTGTTGGGTTGGGGCTCCTACCAGGTTCTCCTACATCAGCACACCTCACCCTAGGTTCTTCTCCTCTTCCTCCCAATGTCCCCTAGCGAAGGAAACTCACTTATAAATATAATGTGCCCTGCTGTGTTTGTTGTTCTTGCCGTTTTCCTTATCTTCTCTCCTCAGCCCGCACTGGATCTGGACACAGCAAAAGCAAAAGACGAGTAAGACCGGCCCTCAGGCGGCTGCGGCCACGTCCCTTCGCTCGGCCGGGAAGGCCCTTAGCGGCTGGTCCTGTGCTCTTCTGTCACGAGCTAGAGCGGCCCAATGCAGCTGGGGCGCCCGCTACGTGACCCATTGGCCTCGCAGGGGCCATCTTGGATTGGCTGAAGGTATTTAAACCCCGCCCGGGCACGTCTCCAATGCTTCGCATTGAGTTTCCCCTGCTATGCGGTCCCGCGGCTTGACATCTCGTCTCAGCAGGTGCCGGTCGGAAGATTCCTGGGCCATACCTGCTCCCGCTCATCGCAGATAAGTCCACATCCTTCCTTGGTTGCACTTGAATATTGCTCCAGTTTGATTTCTGTTTACCGGGGAGATCCTTGTTCACGGCGCACGGAGCACTTCATAGTCAGAGACTTCTTGACTTTGTTTCTTGTGTGTCGCAGTTCCCTCATACTCCCGCAAAGACTAATTGATGCCGCCAAGTCAGAATTCTGTTGTTTATTTATCGTGTGATTATTTCATTGTTCTTTGAACATATATTGTTGTACTTATTTGTTTAGTTATAAAACATCTCTGTATTCCCCGCTGAAGGAAGGTCTTGGTAATGTTCTCAAGCCTTGGATATACTACAGCGGCAGGGTGCAGATTATGTTTTACTCTTTGCACAAGTGTGTAATGTGTGTGCACGTTTGGTGTTCTTTGGCACAGTAATGTGCGTGCGTGTATGGTTTTCTTTGGCACAATAAAGTGTGTGTGTATTTTCTGATCTTGTCACCTGACTCTAAGGTTACCATTGACTTTGACTTAATGCAGAAATTTATGCATGACTAGTCATTGTTTATTGTTTTTTTTTGTTTCTTTTGCTTCTTCCAATTGCTGCAGTAGCTGGTCTCCTTACTCATTCCTATTTTTAGGTTAACGTCCCAGATTATTCTGTGACCCAGAGTTTGCTTCTCCACCTGCACGAACGCGCACCAGTTGCTTCTTTCTATATTTTTCTTCTTATTTTAATTAATTATTTTAATTCATTGTGTGTTCCTAAACCCCCTTCCCTTGAGGTCATCGGATGAGCACTGGTGTCTCTGCTTCAGTGTTCGTCAGATGGTTTCCGGGGATTGTTGGGGTCCAGCTGCCTTTGCTAGCCCAGCAGAGAGAAGAACGCGTTCCAACGTTCATCATCCCAGATTTGTTCCTGATAGAATGCAAAGCCCTTAAATATATTTGTCTCACCCAGGCAGCATGGCGTCCGGTTCATTTGAGGTATCCCCAGAATTTGCATGTCTTCCTCACACAATGCAAATTACATTTTTTGTGTAGATCAGCTGCGTTTCCGACACCTGAATCAAGAGTGGCCTTTGTCCTCTCATATCTCTCTGGGGATGCGGCGGCTGGTCTGCGACCCTCGTAGCCAGTGATGATCCTGTTTTGTATTCTTTTGAGCGCTTTGAGCAGGATCTCAGGCGCATTTTCGACAGACGAACCTCCACACAGACGGTAGACAATGAACTACTGGATTTACATCAAGGGAATAGGGACCTTCTTGCTTACCTCGCACAATTTAACAGACTGGTTGTAGAGGTCCACTGGCCTAAACACAAAAGAGCATCATTGTTCTATAGAGGATTGCATGATGAACTTTAAGACATGCTGGCTCAGGTGGTAGACCACCCCCAAGACTGTGATGCTCTCATAAACCTGGTTCTCCAATTGGACCACCGGTTGGCAGAACGACGAGGGGAGAAGAAGCGTGCTGAGAATAGATTACCCCCTCCTTTGCCCTGTACTGACTCCCGATTATTCAGAAACACTATGATAGATGGCGGAGAGCCTATGCAGATCGGCTCCGTTCGGCCCCCCCTTTCCAAGGCCGAAAAAGAGAAAAGACAGCACGACAACCTTTGTCTTTGTTGTGGCCTAAGTGGTCACTTTGTAAAAGATTGCACATGAAGCCTAAAAAAGACTGGAGAACGCCCAACTTCCGGAAAGGTACTGAGGCCAACACGAGCCAGATCGCTACCACCCATGTCACTATGGATGTATCCTTAACTGGTCCCAATTTCCACCTCCAGAGTGTGTTAGTCATGATTGATTCAGGGGCCACAGGAAACTTCTGTGACTGGGGGTTTGCTCGCTCTCATCGAATCCCTGTGACAAGAAAAGCCACCATAGAACAAGTCTGTGCCGTCGATGGTTCCCCGTTGTCCTCTGGGCCCCTTTCCCATAGCACTATTTCCTTTGTCATGAAAACACTCACAGGGCATAAAGAACAGTGCCAGCTGGATTTAATAGATGCCCCCCAGTATGGCATTATTCTAGGCATTCCTTGACTAGTAAAACATAACCCCACCATAGACTGGTGTAAGCGAACCATCACCTTTCTGTCCAAGTACTGCTCTCAGTTTTGTATGAGTCATGTTTCTGCGCCCTGTACCACCACTCAATCACCTGGATGTCAAGTAATCGCCACTACCCTTGCAGGTCTGTCAAACATATATCAAGACTTTGCCGACGTTTTCGATGAACAGAAGGCAGAAACTCTCCCCCCCATCGAGAGTTTGATTGCCAAATTGATCTAGAACCTGGGGCACGGGTTCCTTGTAGTCATATCTACGCATTGACGGAAAAAGAGAACGACTTCTTGAAAATATGCCTAGAAAAATATCTGGCAAATGGATTCATCCGCCATTCTAAATCACCGGCCTCATCTCCCCTTTTCTTCGGCCCTAAGAAAGGAGGGGACCTCCGTACCTGCATCGATTTTCGAGCCTTGAACCAGGTGACCATTAAGAACCGATACCCTTTGCTGCTCATCGCCTCCATGATGGATCAAGTACAATCCGCCACCATCTTCACCAAGCTGGACTTACGTGGCGCATACCATCTGGTGCGGATGAGAAAAGGTGATGAGTGGAAGACAGCCTTTTGCAACAAGTTTGGGCTTTTTGAGTACCAGGTGATGCCATTCAGCTTATGCAAAGCAAGCGGCCGCCTTCCAGCACTTGGTGAACTGCGTTCTATGGGAATATTTGGGTGTTTTCGTACTAGTGTACATTGATGACATTTTGATCTTCTCACACTCCCTTTCTGAATATATTGAACATGTACGAAAGGTGTTACAGACATTACGCGAAAATCACCAGTTCGCCAAAATGGAAAAATGTGCATTTCATGTCACAACAGTGCACTTCTTGGGGTTTATCATTTCACCTAAAGGTTTGGCTATAAATCCAGCCAAAGTACAAGCCGTCCTCCAATGGCCAGTACCAAGCTGCGTGAAAGACATCCAACGCTTTCTTGGCTTCGCAAATTTCTATCGGCGATTCATCACAGACTTTTCACGAGTGGTTGCCCCCATTACCGCTCTCCTTCGTAAAGGTCAGAAATTCAGTTGGAGCCCGGAAGCTGAGCAAGCCTTTCAACATCTCAAAATGCCTTTACATCTGCCCCTATTCTCCTGCACCCTGACACGAACCAGCCCTTCTATCTAGAAGCCGATGCCTTGAATATTGCTCTGGGTGCCATATTATCTCAGAGACACCAAGACACAGGACAGCTCCACACAGTGGCCTTTTACTCCTGAAAACTCACCGAAGCTGAAAAGAACTATACCATCTTCGATAAAGAACTATTGGCTGTTAAAGCCGCTTTTCAGGAGTGGAGACATTATCTTATGGGCACCAAACATCCGGTCACCGTGTACACGGACCACAGGAACTTACAGTTCTTGAAATCAGTCAAAGCACTCACGCCTAGGCAATTACGCTGGTCTCTGTTCTTTGCAGAATTCTCTTTCGTGATCACCTTTCGACCAGGACAAAAGAACGGAAAGGCTGACGCTCTTTCCCGACCCACTCCGGAAGCGGAACAAACAAGCGAACCTCCTTTACTATTAGCTAAAACAAACTTTGTGAACAACATTAACACCAAGGATGTTACGTGGTTTGAACAAATACAGCAAGCCTCTGCTCATTTAGATCGAGAACAAAGGATAAAGGAACACCCGACAGAAAAGTTGTAGAGGGTACACTGTACCATCAAAACCGCTTATTTCTCCCCACAACTGATCTTCAACACAAAGCCTTGGGGTGGTGTCACAATTCTCCACTTTCTGGTCATCATGGAATCACTAAAACGCACGAATTACTACAAAGAGACTACTGGTGGCCGAACCTGCATCTTGATTGCCATCAGTATGTTAAGACATGTGACACTTGTGCCCGAACTAAACCTGAGCGACGGAAACCTGCAGGGTTGCTTAATCCTCTTCCTACACCACCATCCTCTTGGCATTCGGTATCCATAGACCTGATAGTCGATCTACCGCAAGACCAAGGATTTACATCTGTCGTGGTAGTAGTCGACCTATTAACAAAAATGTGTCATTGTTTCCCAACAAAAGGGATACCAGATGCCCCCCACCTGGCCAATCTGTTTTTACAACACATAGTACGGCTCCATGGTTTACCATCACGCATCATTTCCGACCGCTGGACACAATTTGTTTCATACTTTTGGGGGGCGTTTTGTAAATTACTTAACATTTCGGTGGATCTCTCTTCCGCCTATCAGCCTGAGTCCGATGGGCAAACTGAGACAACCAACTAGGAAATCGAACAATTATTATGAAATTATGTAACCGAACAAGATGGGTTGATCACCTATGGTTAGCGGAATTCGCCCATAACAATGTAGTAAATTCATACACCGGATTCTCACCTTTCTACGCTCTTTATGGGTACCATCCCAGAACTTCACCTTTGCTGACGAAGCATTCACCCTGTCCCAAACCCTTAGCTCAAAAACACGCCTTGCAACAACAGGTTCTAGAAGAACTAAAAGAGAATGTGACACGTGCAAAGCTCTTGTACAAGCAGTACGCGGACAAAAAGAGACGTCTAGCTCCTCCTTACCAGGTGGGCCAGCAAGTGTGGTTATCCACCAAACACTTACGCTTAAAAGGGCCTTGTAAATTTCAGCCACGGTACATCAGCCCATTCCCCATCCTAAAACTATATCAGAATTCGGCAGTATGCCTGGCTTTACCGGCGCACTTTAAAACCCACCTACCCAAACACTCGGCACCTCACCCCACCGCCACCAGTGGATGTTGAGGGTCACTTAGAACATGAAGTAAGTTCTATTTTAGATTCTCGCCGAACCAGAGGTACCTTATATTACCTGGTGGCTTAGAAAGGATATGGCCCACAGGAACGCACCTGGGAACCAACATCTCATATCCATGCTCCTCATCTGTTGCGTATATTCCATCAGCATAATCCCCACAAACTGGCCCTGTCCCCGGGCCTTGGACGGGGGTACTGTCAGGATCCACCGGACTGCCCAACACCATTCGCTCTCCAGCAGGGTTGGGGTTACTGATCAGGGAGGCCCTCAGTGCGTCAGGTACATCCAACTAACATACACCCTACCCAGGAAGACTGCTTGTCGGGTTGGGGCTCCTAGCAGGTTCTCCTACATCAGCACACCTCGCCCTAGGCTCTTCTCCTCTTCCTCCCAATGTCCCCTAGGGAAGGAAACTTAGGGCCAGATGTACGACCCTTTCATTTAGCGCCTCGCAATTTGCAACACATTGTGAGTCGCAAATTGCGAGGCGCTAAATGAAATGTACAACAGTGTGTTTACACTGTTTTGCGATTCCCAATGGGGTCGCAAATTGCGAGGCTCATTAATATTAATGAGCCTCTCGCAATTTGTGAGCCTATTGTGAATGCCAGCCCTCCCAGGGATGGTGACCTGCTGGGCTCAGCAGACCACCATGTCTGGGACTGCTTTTTAATAAAGCAGCTTTTTTTTAAAAAATGCAGCCCGTTTTCCTTAAAGGAAAACGGGATGCATTTAAAAAAAAAAAATGAAACGTTTTCGTTTCATTTTTTAAGGGCAGGCAGTGGTCCCTGGGACCACTGCCTGCCCTTAAAAATTATTTTGCATGCATTTGCAAGGGGAAGGGGTCCCCTGGGGACCCCTTCATATTTGCAAATGCATTACCACCTACTTGAAGAAGGTTCGCAAACCCGTTTGCGCATGCAAAAATGGGTCGTACATCTGGCCCTTACTTATAAATATAATGTGCCCTGCTGTGTTTGTTGTTCTTGCTGTTTTCCTTATCTTCTCTCCTCAGCCCGCAGTGAATCTGGACGCAGCAAAAGCAAAAGACGAGTAAGACCGGCCCTCAGGCGGCTGAGGCCACGTCCCTTCGCTCGGCCGGGAAGGCCCTTAGCAGCTGGTTCTGCGCTCTTCTGTCACGAGCTAGAGCGGCCCAATGCAGCTGGGGCGCCCGCTACGTGACCCATTGGCCTCGCGGGGGCCATCTTGGATTGGCTGAAGGTATTCAAACCTTCGCATTGAGTTTCTCCTGCTATGCGGTCCCGCGGCTTGACATCTCATCTCAGCAGGTGCCGGTCAGAAGATTCCTGGGCCATACCCGCTCCTGCTCATCGCAGATAAGTCCACATCCTTCCTTGGTTGTACTTGAATATTGCTCCAGTTTGATTTCTGTTTACCGGGGAGATCCTTGTTCACGGCGCACGGAGCACTTCATAGTCAGAGACTTTCTGACTTTGTTTCTTGTGTCGCAGTTCCCTCATACTCCCGCAAAGACTAATTGATGCCGCCAAGTCAGAATTCTGTCGTTTATTTATCGTGTGATTATTTCATTGTTCTTTGAACATATATTGTCGTACTTATTTGTTTAGTTATAAAACAGGTCTGTATTCCCCGCTGAAGGAAGGTCTTGGTAATGCTCTCAAGCCTTGGATATACTTCAGCGGCAGTGTGCAGATTATGTTTTACTCTTTGCAGAAGTGTGTAATGTGTCCGTAAGGAGGTGGAGGCCCGGTGGGTGGCGAGTGTAGTGGACCCCCAGGGGACAACACAGACGAGTGATAAACAGATAGTGCAGACGTTTGCGTCCTACTACCAAAATGTTTATGAAGCCCGGAACCTGAGTGAGCTCCCGGCCATAACAGAGTACCTGGCGGACATTCCAACCCCGCTATTAGCCGAGGGTGATAGAGAGGGGCTGGACTCAGATATAACGGTGGACGAAATCAAACTGGCTATAACCCGACTACGTCCCGGGAAGACCCTGGGTCCTAACGGACTACCTGCGGAACTTTAAAAGAAGTGCGCAGATCTCTTTGGCCCCCACCTGTTGAATCTATTCCAAGATGCGTCTCAAGAGGGAATCCTACCCCTGGACCTGCGCATGGCCACGATTATCCCTATTCATAAGCAGGGAAAGCCCCCTACTGAATGTGCATCATATCGCCCTATCTCTTTTCTTAATATTGAGGTGAAAATACTGGCTACTATCCTTGCCCTGAGGCTTCGCCAAGTAATCACTACTCTAGTACATAAGGATCAGACGGGTTTCTTGCCCGGTCGGGCGACCCGACTGAATTTGCGAAAGACCCATAATTGGCTAATGGCAGTTCGGGACCGCGACACCCCATATCTGCTACTGTCCTTGGACGCGGAAAAGGCGTTTGACGCAGTCCACTGGCCCTTCCTGGAGGCCACCTTGGTCAAATTTGGTATAGGGCCCAAGTTCCGGCATTGGGTGGGACTCCTATATAGGGATCCCCGGGCGAGGGTTAAGGTCAATGGTCAGATCTCCGGAGACTTCCCTATCAGAAGAGGCACCCGCCAGGACTGTCCTCTCTCTCCATTGCTTTTGCTCTCATGATTGAGATAGTGGCTTGTGTGATTAGGCAATGCCCAGAGATCCGGGGGTTCCGATTTAAACCAATGGACACATGGGAAGAAAAGATCTCGCTATACGCGGACGACATCCTTCTCTATATTACCCATCCGACCACCACGATTCCCGCCTTGTTCGCCACCATGGACGTATATGGGTCTTACTCAGGATATACCATTAACTGGCATAAGTCGGTAATTTATAGTCCGGGTACCTTGTCAGTCTGGCCTACCCTCCCTGGGGGCCTCCAGATAGCTCACACTGGGTTCACCTACTTAGGGATCTACCTCACCACAGATAAGAGCCTCTCCTACTGGAGAAACATCCAACGGGTAATAACCAATTTTGTGGAAGATGCACAGAGATGGAAATCCCTTCCTCTCACAATTCTAGGCCGGGCTGCCATGTTTAAAATGATCACCCTGCCCCGCTTCCTTTATGCCCTACAGATCGCGTATTTCCCCCTTTCAGGACAGACTTTTCGAGCTATCAATGCGGAATTACGCTCCCTTCTATGGCTTGGGAAACAACCGAGGATTGCTTTGGCTACGTTGCACCATAATCAATACAATGGGGGGATCTCGCTGCCAGATATAGAGGCCTACTATTGGGCGGAACACCTAACCCCGGTGAATGACTGGATACACGCTACGGCAGACCATCCCACCTATAGGCTGGAGAGGGAAACCATGGCATATTGTACCTGCCTCCATTATCTCTATGGGGGACGGGGAAGGGAGCGACTTCTCCCAGCCACCCAAGCCACGATAGTAGCATGGGAGAGAGCAAAGAGGGCAATGGGATGGGATCGCAAACCTACTAGGCAGACGCCTCTTTGGCACTGTCCTTGGCTAGTAGAAATCCAAAAACTGAGGGGCTTCGAGGGATGGGACGCCATAGGTATCTCTACCATAGGCGACGTCATAGCCAAGGGTAAACTCAAAAGTTTCTGCTCGCTTCAGACAGATTTTGCGTTGCATAACTCCCAGTTTTTCAAGTATGCCCAACTTCGACATGCCTGGCAGGCGGAGACCTCACTTTCCTCCTCGCTACCAGACTATGCACCACTAGAGGGGCGCCTGCTACAGGAACATGTGCTTATCAAGGCAGTATCACTTACATATCGGACCTTGAATATAATGCACCAGACGGGCTGGGCAGGCTGAGGGAGACCTGGGAATTGAACTTGGGCGCACTTGAAAACATAGACTGGGAGGCGGACTTGATGCACCATCGGGAGGTGGCTATCAAGTCCCGCCTCCGTCTCATCCAATATAAAATACTCCACAGAGTCTATTATGATAGGGCTCGACTCCACCGAATGGGCCGAGCTAGCGACCCTAGTTGTCAGAGGTGTGGCTATGAGCAGGGAGATTTCTATCATACCATATGGGCTTGCACCGAAATACAGACCTACTGGGAGAAAGTGTTGGGAGAATTGAGCAAGGTTTTAGAAACAACAATACCACTGGACACTAAATTCATATTGCTGGGCGTACCCGGGGATGTAGATCTGAGCCGACCGCAGCTCATTTTTGCTATGTTAGCCCTGGTGGTGGTGAAGCGGGACGTAGCACGGGCTTGGGGGACTGTAACTGCTCCCCAGCTCCGAGAGTGGAAGACAGGAATGGATATGTACATGGCGGCAGAAAGGGTCACCTATAAGGCAAGGGGGTGCCCGAGGAAATTCCGCAAGTTCTGGGGTAAATGGAGGGCATACTATGGCCTAGATGGGGGGCTGGGTGATGGTTAGCGGGCCCTTGAGGGACCCCTCCTTTAAACCTACACATAAGTCTTGGCTCCCTAGTCTTCAAACATTCCAGAACGGGAGGAAACATGGGACACTACAATGGAGAAATGTGAATGGGTGGGATTTGAAGGTTCTAGACGCCCTAAGGGGTGGCAATGCGGGAATGTATGACGTATGGTCGATATCTGTATGTCTCTGTATGACTATCACCGATTTTGTTATGGTTTCTTTTGTTTTTGGTTTTTGGCAAAATATAAATAAAACATTTTTTTTTAAAGTGTGTAATGTGTGTGCGTGTTTGGTGTTCTTTGGCACAGTAATGTGTGTGAGTGTATGGTATTCTTTGGCACAATAAAGTGTGTGTGTATTTCCTGATCTTGTCACCTGACTCTAAAGGTACCATTGACTTTGACTTAATGCAGAAGTTTATGCATGACTAGTCATTGTTTATTGTTTTTTGTTTCTTTTGCTTCTTCCAATTGCTGCAGGAGCTGGTCTCCTTACTCAATCCTATTTTTAGGTTAACATCCCAGATTATTCAGTGACCCAGAGTTTGCTTCTCCACCTGTATGAACGCGCAACAGTTGCTTCTTCCTTTATTTTATCTTCTTGTTTTGATTAGTTATTTTAGTTTATTGTGTGCTCCCAAACCCCCTTCCCTTGAGATCATCGGATGAGCACTGGTGTCTCTGGTTCAGTGTTCGTCGGATGGTTTCCGGGGATCATGGGGTCCAGCTGCCTCTGCGAGCCCAGCAGAGAGAAGAACGAGTTCCAACGTTCATCATCCCAGATTTGTTCCTGATACCGAAGCTGTACACAGGATGGCCTTTCTTTCCTGAGGGATAGCTGGGACTAGCATTTATAGGAGGGCCAGATTACGGCTCAGACTCGCTGACATGGTCAATACTGGGCATTATAAGGTCTAAAGTGTAAATGTTACGGGAGTCTCTTCAACAATTCTTTTGATAGGCTTTGGGGTTGGTTTTAAGTGTGTAAGCGACCAGGACATCGGATGGGAAAATACCAGCACGCAGTCTGTAGTCTTCTAGAATATTGGGTTTTAAGTCTACCAGTAAGTAACCGTAGGTTTTCTCGGTAGCATCGTTAAAGGCTCCCAAGAAAAACTGTGTGTTTCCGTTATACATCTGTTTAGCAATAACAGATATCTGTTGTTTGTCTTGGGGGATTTTAAATAAAACCAGGTATGAGGCATTGAGAGCTATAGAACGACTGCTGTTACCCTTGTAAAACCAGTTCTGAATGATGCAAGTTATGCTTAGATTGCGATGGTGGGAATATTTAGTAAAAGCTTTCTCAGTGTGATCCCCACCTTCTTTCATAAAGTCGTCTACAATCACCAAGTTTACACGGCCTGTAGGTAACAATGCATCGTCGTTGAGATTATTCAGTATGCCTTCTATAAATTTGATGTGGGGGAATCTTAAGGATAGTTCCGTATAAAGATTTTGCCAACACGAATAAAGCCCAAAATGTTGTTAGGGCTTTGGGATAAAACACTGGGAGCATTTTCTAATAGTTTCTTTATAAAATAGCTTTTACCGCAATTTTAGGGGCCTGCTAAAATGCAGGAGAATAGGTGCTGCAACCTGGTGTCCATAGTTGGGGTTGCAAGACTCTAATGCACCTTCAAAAACCGAATGGTAGGGTTTTGTAGTCTTCAGTCAGGACCCTTTTATTAAACACTATGGGCAAGGTTATATGGAGTGGCTGGGTTGTAATTTCCCACCACTTTTTGGACCGAACTATGCCTGGGTGTTTTACAATTGTTTTATCATTTTCACGATCGCTCGAGGTGGAGTATTTGTTCACCCTATCCTTTAGACTTTCGGAACTGATTTTGATGCTGTTGTTTACATTTATGGTGATGCCTTTTACTTTCATACATACAGCTTTGTTAGAAGTTCTGTAAGAATACGTTTTGGGCCCTGATGCCGTGACCTGGACTATATACTCATCCTTTTCTAGCTCGCTGGTCAAATCACCTAGATAATCGCCGAATTGGGGGTCTTCATCCCCATTAATTTACTCACAAAATTAACAGTGTCGGTATTGTGATACAGACACCGTTCCTGAAGTTTATCCATCACATTGTAAAACTCTAAACGAATGTGAGCGGTTGTAAAACAGGCTATGGAGATGTTTATATTGTTAAAACTTGTGGGTTACTCTTTTATGTATTTCCAACACAGCGCTGCAGTTCTGTTATTGATAAACTCGCAGCTGGACACCTCGTAACACAGCGCAAAAAGATATTTAAACACTTCGTCAGGATCTGTGAAGATGGTCGTGTTTATCCCCATAAGGAATTCAGGCACAGCTTAACTAACTGCCATCTCGCGGGGTTGACTTTGATGAACTCAGGTCTCAAGCATATACCCTTGTGAGCGTAGTAATCATCAATGTGTTTTTGCTTTGAGACCTCGTTAATGCAGCATTCTGGAAACCCCGATGCCTCCTGCTTGTCTCTGAGAAATAAGTTAATATACTCAGAAAAGTATTGGGTTGTAGACCTTTCAAAGTGCCAATTTTCGTGTATTTTTCCAAGTCGATATCCTTTCTCTAGGGCTGCATGTACCTCAGTGCTACACCAGGTTCCGGTGAGCACCCTTTGCTCATCAGTGTGTCTACACTTGTTAGTCTCTTTACTTTCAGCGCATGTTTGACACGGGGGAATATTAGCTTACCATCGACTCGGTATGGTAGTATGGGGAAGTAAAGTCTCCGGGGTGAGTAGACTTGACATTTAATAACTCAAAGTATTCGTTTATTGGTTTAAAGTCCCTATATATGATGCTGGGATGACTTAAGGGGTATAACTTCACATTGTTAACAAACGGATATAGACTTGTGAAATCGTAGTAATGTATTTTCCCACCTTCGCCAACGGCCTTGTACAACTGTGTAGTGTTTGTACAACCCCCAAATAAGGCATTGCAGGGCTCCAAAGGTTTGGGTTGCTCATTGCTCTTCATAAAGGAGCAGAGTTCCTCACCTGATAACATATCTAGCCACTCATGCTCCCAGAGGGATCTCAGAACAAAACCACATTTTTCAATATATTGCGCCTTTAACAGAGTACGCCTGTGCAATTTGGTAACATCTTATTATACTCATGGGGTTTGTAACATTGGGGACAACCATGGTAAAAGCATCCTTTGTATTCAATGACCGTTGGCACGCCATTAATTACAGCCTACCCATCGCAGAAACAAGGGCCCACACAGTATTCACCACCCTGTAAGGCATGTTAGATGAAGATATTTTCCTTGTCAGAGACGCACATGAGCCACTGAATAGAGGGGGTAGAATAACGCTTGTTTACCGTTACAGAGGTCGGGCGGCACTAGAGCTATGATTTCAGGTTGTAAAAACATGTGTTTGTAAATAGACATATACCTGGAAGCCAGTATGACGTGCTGAAAAGGGTCGATGTACTCTATGGATTTTGTCATCCTGGCGGTATTGGGTTTCAGAAACTTTTCTTGGTTTGTCATCTCTACAACAACGTCTCTGCAGAGATTGCACGCTTTTCTCAAGATCATTACATTTTTTTATTTTATTTATTTTAAAAGTTTTATATAGCGCTGGCTAGACCCAGAGGTATCAGAGCACTTTACATGGGAATATAATATAAAGCAAACATGGCATGTAAATAGTTAAAAAGATAATGAAACAACGTATGAAATATACACAACAAAGTAAATATACAGGTGTAAGAGCTATACACTTCAAGTAACTAGGTATATGATGTTCGCGAAATGGACAGATAATACTGGACAAAATGTAAACATGGTGATTGGAGATCAGGTGCAGGTCACAGGTTAGGATCCCCAATAATAATTGAGTCAAACATGGCGTATAAGTAGATAAAAGATAATGACAACAATATGTGGATTATACAAATCAAATAGATAAACAAATCAAACAAATAGATAAACGAATCAAATAGGTAAACAGGGGCAGGAGCTATACATATCAAGTAATTAGGTCGATGATGTTCATGAAATGGACAAGTAATTACTGGACTAATATAACATGGTGAAATTGGAGATCGAGTGCAGGTCACAGGTTAGGATCCCCAATAATGATTGAGGAGGTGGATTTTGAGGTCTTTTTGAAGCTGAAATAGGAGGGGTTGCAGCGCAGGTTTTTGGGAGGGCATTCCAGATGATAGGGGCATTACCAGAGAAGGAGCGTGATTGTGTGGCTTTCTTTTTATGCAGTGGTGGTATAAGGAGGAGGGAGTTGGTGCTTCTCAGGGGTCGAGTGGTGCCCGCAATGAGGAGTTTCTTGGAGAGGTACTGCGGAGTGTTTTGGTAGAGGACTTTATGGGTGATGCAGGCAGTTTTATAGGCAGATCTGCCTTCAATAGGAAGCCATTTAAGAGATTTTAGAGCCGGGGATATGTGATCGAAGCGTTTGCAGTCTGTAATGAGCCTGGCTGCAAGGTTGAGCACTGCTTTGATTGGAGCAAGGTGGACCTTGGGGATTCCGTTGAGGATGGCATTACCATAATCGATGCGTGAAAGAACAAGTGACTGAACTACAAGTTTAAAATCATCAGTGGGTATAAAGGGTTTGATTTTCTTGAGGTGACGGAGAGTGAAGAGGGCTCCTTTAGCCGAGTTTTTGATGTGGACGTTAAGGGTCAGGGTGTTGTCGATAGAAATACCAAGAGATTTGACGGAGTTGGACAGGGTGAGTGAGCAGTTGAGTGCGTTAAGGTCAGAGATCCATGATTGAACGGGGAGAGGGTTGTTTTTAGGGGAGAAGAGAATGATTTCAGTTTTATTAGGGTTAAGTTTGAGATGATTGGAGTGGAACCAGGTTTGGATCTTGTTGAGGGTGTTGTTCAGGTGTAAGATGTCGGCATGAGTTTTAATCTTGTAATAGATTTGGGTGTCATCGGCGTAGAGGTGGTAATTGATGCCTGCTTGTTTAAGAATGAGGGTGAGGGGTTCCATAAAGAGGTTAAAGAGGGAGGGAGAGAGAATAGACCCTTGGGGGACTCCAAGGGAGACAGGAGTGGGTTTGGAAAGATAGTTTTGAATTTTGATTT
This sequence comes from Calotriton arnoldi, assembly GCA_963921515.1. NCBI lineage: Eukaryota > Metazoa > Chordata > Amphibia > Caudata > Salamandridae > Calotriton > Calotriton arnoldi. The sequence goes on along the minus strand of CAWUFW010000516.1, from coordinate 2,377,080 downwards.
GCTGAGTTCGGTGTTGTAGGTAGGAGACGAACCATTTGTAGGCAGTATCATTGAGGCCGAAACGGGTCCTAAGCACATTAAGTAGGGCTGAATGGTTAACTGTATCGAACGCTGCGGAGAGGTCAAGGAGGATAAGAAGGCAGGTCTCGCCATTGTCAAGTGAGTGGTGGATGTCATCGACGACATTGAGCATTGCCGTTTCGGTGCTGCAGCCTTTCCTGAAGCCTGATTGAAAGGGATCAAGTAGGTTGAAGTTTTCGATGTGTTTGTCTAGTTGTAGTAGGACACATTTTTCAAGGACCTTTGAGAGAAGGGGAGGTTAGTGATGGGGCGGAGATTGTTTAGGTCATTGGGGTCAGCATTGCGGTTTTTGATTATGGGAGAGATTTGTCCAAGTTGAAGGGAGGTGGGGACACAGCCAGTGGAGAGAGAGGTGTTGATGATTGTGGTCCAGTATGGGGTGATGATGTGCTTAAGGGCAGGGACAAGGTTAGAGGGTAAGGGGTCTTTTGTGTGGGAGGACGGTTTAAGATTATCAATTATTTTAAGGACTTCTAGCTCAGTCACGGGGAGGAAGTTGAGCAAGGAGGCATTGTTATTTAATTGTGAGTAAGGGTAGTTGGTTTCAGGAGAGGTAGCAGGGTCAGCTGGTCGAGGGGATGTGGAGTAGGCATTTGAGGTGAGGACGGGTTTGCATTGTGAGTTGGAGGGAGCTGTGTGGAACGGAAGGATTGATCAATTTTGGCTATTTTTTCCGAGAAGAAGTGGGAAATTTCTTCACATCTGGCAGAGGAGGCGATCAGATTTGGAGGTGCAGGGGAAGTTTGGTTACGAATGATTTTGAAGAGTTCCCTAGGTCTGTTTTTGGCACGATCAAGTTGAGTGCGGAAGAAGGATGCCTTTTCCTTGAAGATGTGTTTTTTGTACGTGGATCTAGCGTGTCTGAGGAGTGCAAGATGGGAGGGAGAGGGATGGTGTCTCCAGGTTCTTTCCGACAGTCTGAGTGACCGTCTTTCGTTGTTAAGCTCGGTATTAAACCAAGAGTTTGAGGGGGTCATTCTTTGGTTTTTGAGTTTCGGCGGGGCTAATTGGTCAAGAATACCAGTGACAGTATTGTTAAAGTGTTCAGTGAGCTCATTAGCATTTTGTGAGGGGGAATGAGAAGAAGTTGAGCTTGGAGTTTAGACTCGAGGGCACCCGGGGGATATGTTTTAGATTTCTGGTCAGTTTCTTTGGTCTGTTAATTTTGGAGGTGGGGAGATTTGCATTGGTAGCAATGGTGAACAGTATAAGGTGATGGTCAGACCAGTCAATGGGGACGATATTGGTCACGGAGGCCAGATCTTCGTTAGAAAGAATGGCGTCAAGGATGGCTCCTTTGGTGTGTGTCGGGGACAGGCATAGTTGTTTGAGTTCATTGATCTCAAGCAGATTAGTGAGGAGGGAGATAGTGGGATCATCGGAGTCGTTCCAATGGAGGTTAAGATCCCCAAGAAAGAGATTTTTGAGTTGGATAGTGAGGATTGTGTCAGGAGCTCAGATAAGTCCTCGATGAAGGGCTGGGGGGCCTGGAGGGCGATAGATGTTGTGTAGACGAATTGGGTGGGAATTTTGGGTTGTCAGTTCAGCTTCCAGGTATTCACAGGAGGAGTATCCAGAATTTTTGACAAGGGATAGCTGAAGTTCATTTTTAAAGATAATGGCTAGACCACCTCCAATTCTGTCAGGTCTATCTTTTCTAAGAATAGAGTATCCCGGGCGGTAGAGTAGGTCAAGTATGCTCGTTGAGTGGTCTTTGAGCCAGGTTTCTGTGAGGAATGCAATGTCAATGGATTCACACAGGATAGTTTCTGAAATTTCTGTGGCATGTTGGACTGCGGAGCGACAGTTGACCAGCATACATGTAAGTGGTGTGGGGTTGCATAAGGTGGGTGGGCAAGTGTGGATCGACGTGAGTTGGGGGAGTGGTCTGGGGGAAGCGGGAGAGGAGGGGATTCTATTAGTCCCTAAGATAACAGGGATGTGGGAGTAGGAGAGTGGAGAGTTGGTGGTTGGTAAGCTAGGAAGGTAAGAGTTGCATAGGTCGGAGAGGTCGGACGGGGAGAGATGGTTCGAGGTGCGGTGAGGTCTATGTATACGGCAGCGGAGAGGAGTCGATCTCCAATGATTGTGTTTGGTGTTAGGGATTTTCGGGGGAATTTTTTGGGGGGTTTCTGGGGGGGATTTTTGGGCGGGCTGGGTGGGGATTTTATGGTGAGGGAGGGATTTGGAGCTGTGGAAGATAAAATCTTTCCTGAATTGAGAGAGTTTAGTAATCAAATTAGATAGGTCCAGTTCGATGTTGTGTAGGCTCTGGGTAATTAAGGAGAGGGGAGGTACCGAGGGGGGGTGGTCTGGGTTAGTTACGGAGGGTGGACTGATGTGTGAGGGGGGAGATAGGGAAGTGGGTGAGGAATGAGGGGTGACGTGGCTGTTAGGTGTGAGGGGTTCGGTAATCAAATTGGATAGGTCAGGTTGCCTGACAGTAAGGTTGCCTGACATCTGCCTGACAGTAAGCTTTCAACTCCGTTTGAAAATGAAACTTCTTTTTGCGGTTTTCACCATACCACTGTAGAACACTCTTTCTCCTCAGGCATCATATACTCAACACACTAGCTGTCAGGTAGAGGCATGGGACTCTCATAATTCTGATTTGCCCAGGAGGGAAATAACCTTTACAACATGGAAAACCAAAGGCTTTTGGCAACTTGCTCAATTTTATCTATAAACCTTATATGTAAAGGTACAGCCGTTAGCAGCATCCCTTTGGAGCCCTGGGTGATGAGTTCTACAGGCATCTTTTCACGAATCATATTTTGCAAAATAAAGAACGAGTCATACGCTTTCGAGTTATGGGCCATCAGGGTATACCCTGTCTGAATGAATGTGTCAAGGAATTCGTTCACGCAAGAAGGGCCTTCAAACTCCCAGTTTATAACCCCAGTGTGTACGCTCAAGCAGTTTTGCAAGTGACAGAATAGATTACATCTAGGACATCTCACCTTCTGATCAGCGACTATGATACAGCCCTCTCTTTGGCACATTCTACAATGCATTTCACACTGATGAGCTGTCTGAGTGTTGTAGATGTGGTCGCAATGGGTGCACATGTACTTGGCTCTTAAAAAACACTTCAGGTTCTAGATACTATAAAAGTGATTTTCATGATGGAGATTGTAAACCGTTTTACTTTTCACAGGCTCTCCGGATGTGAATACTTCCAGGATCTGCTGTAGTAAAGAACTTTTACTGTGACGGCAAAATAGTCCTCAAAAAGACCCAGTTCTCCAAAGCCTACCAGTCTGTCAGGAGGTATTTCAAGCGCAGCATGAACTTTAATTGCTCTGGACAGGACAACCGCATTGGTAGTGCGGTGATCCATTAGTAACCCAGCTATGCTAGCCGCCAGACACGTGCTGGTCGCACCGGTGGTAGAGTTGAGCAACAACCGCTGTTTTTGTTCAATGACTTTACTGTAGAAGATACTCTTTAAAGGTCTGGAAACGTCCCCTCGCGACCCCGAACAACGAGCGCAACTATTCTGAAGGTCCCAAATGCTGTTATTTCTGCTTTACGATGGAAAAGTTTAGAGAGGTTTTCTAAAACTTCCACAGCATCAAACACATCACGGGGTGTTCGCCATGTGAACAAGGGGCTGTCAATACCCTGCCCATGGAATTGGAGCTGAAAGAAATCATTTGGCTCCAAATCGTGTAACAACTGGTCTTCGAGCATTTGAACGGCCTGGTGAACTGCTAAAAAATCCTGATCAGACGAATTTATGCATTCTAAGTTAACAAACCGGAATTCTTCGTAATACTTTATAGCGTTGAATCTCTCTACATTTCTCCAATACCTTCTGATGCTCTCTAAAACCACCATCTCTGAATCCTCAGATTGGGGGTTTGTGTTGGATGTTGAACTTTCCAGCGAATCATTTTGGAGGACTTGACTCTGCTTTTGAGGCAGTGTATTTCTTAAGCCTCCTTGTAGCCCAAATTCTGACTTTCTTTAATTTACTAATTAAAAGCCTACAAAGCTTGGCGCTATTAGCCAACTTTTGTTTCTTACCAACCAACCCATTTTTAGGCAGCATACCGGAGCCGGTTTGAATGGTCTCTGGAGTATTTGCTGAAGATGCCCTCCCCAATCCCCCGGCTACAGGCTTTACCTCGAGACCGTCTTTGTGCTCGGTGTATCCAGGTCTCTCAGCTTTAACCCGTTCATGCTTGAAATGGCTGTAGCACCTGCGGCCCTCTCCTAAATTTGTGTTTGGAGGTCCAATCCGTGCCGTTTTAGGATACGATGTCATGGGTTTGAAACTATAAGGCCTCTCTGCGGGGTTCTAACTTCTTTTCGGCCGTGCAAATTTGTAAGAATAGTCCCTCTTTAGTAAGGATGTCTTGCACCTTCTTTTTATTTTCGAACTTTGGACTGAGTTATTAAAAAAGCTGGAAACCCCGCTCTTTAGGCGGCCTTGCAGACCTCGTCAGGATGAAATAACCTATATGTCTGCCGCGGCTGATTCGCAAGATTGTAACACCTCTCTTCTACTCCTTTGTACCCTCTAGATTATCTCCCGCTGTACAGCCCTTAAGGATCGGTTCTCGGTTTCTGTCTTCCACAGTTTTATGCCCTTAGAGTTCAGCTTAGATTTTAGTTTTCTGACAACCTGGTGCATGTCTTTCATATATGACCCTAGTACAGCCTTTTGGGCTAAAATCCCATATTCGGGGGCTTTTTCTGTGACAGTAGAGGTGGGGTGCATATTACCCTGAATCTCCCCGAGTGCCGCTCTAGGGCTACCACCACTAATACCATTCTGAAGGTATGGAATTGGGGGAGGGGTCAAAAAAAGTGATTCCCAATCTGAACACCCAGCGGAGTATCCGCTGGCTGCTCCTGAGGACGCCTCACCACTATACTCTGTTTCAAAGCTCTGATTATGACCTTCGCTCCATCTTGTACTTCTGACGGGGCATGTTGAGGTGGTAAACGACGGTATTACGCTAGACGCGGGGCTGATGGGATCGTACGTGCCTGGAGGTGTAACAAGTGGCATAGGATATGGTGAATTTAAATGATGGTCATAATCGCTCTGAGCGGTAGAGGTGTAGGAAGCGCTTGGGCTAGGAACACACTGTTGTTGCCCCTCAGGGTCTACATTAGAAGGAACACCGTAAGCAGTTGTGGTGCCGGCACCCCTGGGGCTAAAGAAATAAGTGTCTCTAAGGACTTATCATTAGGTTGAAGTGTGGTGCAGAGCAGTCGGGTGGGTTTGTCTACCTAGGATGCAGTATAGTGCAGTGTGTTAGTGTCCTTTTAGGTTCTATGCAGTGTAGCATTCTACCATTCTAAGGGCCCAGTGTGATGATTTAGAGCCGTGTGATAGGTTTATGCCCCTAAAATACAGTTCAGTGTGGTGGATTAGTATCCCTCTAATGCACTGTGAATGGTTCGTGTCATTAGGGAACAGAGCATTGTTGTCTGGTAGTGTTAGTAAGCAGTGTGATGGCCTAGTGTCCCTGGTATGCAGTGCTGGCAATGTGTAAATATTTTTACGATACTGTGCAGAGTAACTGATTAGAGGCCCACTGATATATGACAGTATGGTGTATTAGATTCCTTAGGATGCAATGCAGTGCGGTTAGTTACTGTCTTTACAGTTGAGACCAGTTTGGCAACTACTTCCTCTAAGATGTGGGGATATATTCTTAAGACCCATATAAGAAATAGGGTTATTGGCTGAGGGGAGTGTAAGCCCTACTCAAGCAACAACCCTTCTCAAGGAGAACCACAAATGTCACTAAATTAACTTGTGCTTAATCATCTGGTAGCTTGGCACAAAATCAGTCAGGATTATCTTAGAGCCATTATTTTAAGTATTTATGAAGCACACAAACAGTTATGAAGTGAAAACACAAAACAAGAAAAACCCCAGTCCAATTAAAAAAAATATAGAAAACAATAAATAATTTGACACCAAAACAAATTAAATCCAATCAGGAAAACTGGAGTGCTGAATCTGTAAAGTTTTAAGTGAAAAATAGGGCCTAAAAGATCAAAGCACCCACCGGGGTCATCTAGTTGTGCGAGAGAGGGGCAAAGTGAAAAGGTTTCTCGACTACGATGGAGCACAGTTCAAATGCACAGGCTGGATTGGGTCTGAAGATGTCTATGTTTGTACTTTTTCACTTTTTTGGAAGTCGAAAATCTCCAGTGGGACGAACCTGCAGGCTATAGCCAACAAGGGCTCCCCGAGACTGGATCAAGCAGCAAAGTAGGCCTCAAGCAGCAAGGCAGCCCTCCAAGGGTACAAGGCAAGCTTCAAGCAACAGGGCATTCATCTGGTAGCACCGGGGCAGTCCTCTGAGGTACAAAGCAGGCCTGAAGCAGCAGGGAAGTCCTCTAAAGTACAAGGCAGTCCTTCTGGTGGTCCTCCACAGGTCCAGGAGTTTATTGAAGAGGGGCTCAGAAGATCCAATTTTTATACCGGTGGCAGCCTTTGAAGTGAGAGATACTTCTAGACTGTAGGAAGCTGGCTCTGTATATACTATACCAAAGTAAGGTATAGTGTGCACAGAGTCCAGTGCATCCCCAGAGGCTTTACAGAGGCTCAAGTATCTAGTACTTATGCACTCTTTGTGGTAGTGTGGGAAAGTAGTTAGGCTTATCAAAGGGCAGTGCTAAGCATTTGTTTTACACACAGGCAAGAAATGATTACACACACTCAATAACTAAATCCGAGAACACTGGTTTGTAACAATATTACTTTCTTGTACATTTATTTCTTAGAACCCAAGATACTTTGTTGCAGTAAAATATGTTTTGCAATATCACTGTTTTTCAGTTAAAAAAGTGGACAGAGTGCATTTTTCAATTAGTACAATGTTATCCAATAGGAGGACTAAATCACTTGAAAAGCGCTGGGTAAACCTCATCCAACGTCCCCTCGTTGCACTCTTAGGGGTTCAAAAGGCCCTTCTTTGAAGTTCAGTGAAGTATACCAGTAATCAATTTTTACTCCTTCTTTACTTTCTGTATATTTGTTTATTTCATGTTAACTCACAATGTTATTCATCACATGTGAATTTTACCGTGCTTCCTCAAAACAATTTATCATATGGGTAGTTGACCATAACATTGTCATATTACCATTCCCAATGCATTTCGGGATTAACCCTTCATCAGGGGAATAATTACTCTGGAAAAAATAAAATTCAATATCAAAAAGCTGAACGCCTCCAGTGGCAACATAAGAATATTTAATAGGTAACAAACTATTAGGGGATGCAAAGCAGTGAAAAAAAGGAAGAAAAGACGTGGTGCCTATAGATAAAACGTAGAAAAGCAACAAAGAGTGTGGGCACCCGTGTCCATAGTAGTGCGCGAGCGATTGTCATCACGAGGGTATCCGGAGAATACCCAATGTCACCAGACAGTGTAAATAGTCTAATTGACGTCAGTGCACAGGTGCAAGTGAAGCGAAATATGAATAAACGCTCTGGTGTTCCCGATCATCAAAAGTGTAAATCTCGGGGCGTGGCTGAGCCGCGAAGCGCGATGGCCGCAGCTTAGCAAGGCTCCGCTACCTTCGATCTTCCCCCGTCTATCCGTCACCATTATCCGCGGCCCAGAAGCAATAAATTGCTGGCGGAGGGCTTCCGGGGCAGAACCCTGCTGGTGTGGGCTCCGTGGATCGGCCGGAGTCCCGGGTAGAGACACGGCGGCCGGGCGGCCTGTCGGGGGTGTCTGAGCCGGGACCTCGAGTGGCTGTAGTGGCGGAGGTGACCGCCCGGCGAACCTGTCAGCTGTCTCCACGGCGCAAATCCGGCGATCGGCCAGCACTTGGCATCCCTCCCCCTGGATGATTGGTACTGCTGCGTGGTCCGGATTCAGGATCACTGAGGACTGCGTCGGAGGTCTGCGGGGAGATCGCGGGCCGGGAGATCGAGCGGAGGTGGGAGCGGCTGTGCGCATACGCCACGCTGGGCTGTGCCGCTTCGCCCTCTGTTTGCTGCACCGCCGGGCTCCGGGTCCTGCCCGGTCGCTTCTGAGTCGCCCGGCGCGGCTCGGTGGGGAAGAGGCGGTGTGGACCCACGGAGTGCGGGGGGCGCCCGCTTGCACCGGAGCCACAGGCCATCCATGCTGGGCCGGTGGGGGCGAGCTCGCACACCCGGACTGCTGCTGATTCCCACTTGTGGTGTTCAGAGTGAGCCCCCTGTCATCTAGGGCCTCTGGGTTTGCGACGTCTGGCGTGCAGCACACTCCGTGGACCTCTGAATTGAAGCCAGACTGTGCCCGGGACTGGCCAGGGAATACTAACGCCGGACGCTGTTGCCCTGCAGACGCCTTTTGGTTCCCCCCCTGGGCATCGCGTCCCATGGCGGCTGTGCCCTAGACCTCTTTGGCTGACGGTCTCAGTTATTCTTATTGGCAACCTGAATAGAGACATAAGGCACCAGTTCCGGCTGCAGGCTCCTACCTGGTACCTACCTGACGACAAGTACTGGTGCCCGACAACACCTGGCCGGAGGCTCGACTGGGGTGGGACTGGTGTCCCAGTCACCGGGTGCGACCGCTGATATCGGGCCCTGTGGCGTTCTCCTGTCGTCGTCGCGACTGGAACACTTGTTGGAGGCGTGATGTCATCCGCCAGGGGTAACAAATCCGTGCAACAGAACAAGCTGGATCGCTACACCCTCCCCAAGACGTCCCTGCCTGCCTCCTCGCCTACAGGCGAACAGGGAGAACCACAGAAACAGGTGGACCAGGAACCCACCCTTAAAGATGTCCTGGAGGCAATTGCTGGAATCAAGACGTCGCTGGAACAAAAGATGGACACAATAACCATAGAAGTTAATCTGCTGCGCGCCGACCTCACTAAAAACAAGGAGCGGGTCAAGCAAGTGGAACTCACGACCGCGAGCCTAGTGGAAGACACATCCCAGCTGCAGACCGAGGTCAAAGACCTGCAAATGTTCCGAAAAGCGGCGGAAGCCAAACTAGACGACTATGAAGGGCGGCAACGGCGCAACAACGTGCGAATTTTAGGGGTCCCGGAAAAAACAGAGGGCAGGCCACAGATCTTTTGTGGAGGATCTTATCCTCCATCACCTGCAACCCAAGGGGCTTAGTAAATTCTTTGTTGTCGAGAGGGCCCACAGAATTCCCGGGGTCGGCCGCGGCCTGGGGCCCCTCCCCGCCCGATCCTGGCCAGGGTCCTCAACTTCCGGGACCGCGACGTAATACTCCAACATGCCAGAAGGGGACCCCCACTTCGTTACGACAATTCAGATATCACCTTTTTCCCGGACTTTACTCAGCTGGTCCAGAAACAGAGGCGTTCCTTTTTAGGAATCAAAAAGACGCTGAGAGACAAAGGGTACAAATACGCCATGTTGTTCCCAGCCAGACTTCGGGTGGAAGCGGAAGGTAAAGCCTGGTTCTTCGAAGATCCAGAAGCAGCGGCGGACTGGTTGGAGAGCCGCTGAACGGCAATCCGGTACAAAATGTGAGGTGCCGTTAATGGGCGGTGGCAGGGGGGACCAACGGGTGGGGGAGGGAGCCGGACAGCAAAGCAGGGAGCACTGACTGTGGCCTGAGATCGTGACACGGGCCGGAGAGTGTCATGAGACCCACACATCGGGTATGAACCTTCCTCATGTAGACGATTGAGTCAAATTCGACTTACACTTCAGGGCTTTGCGGGTATGTTCAATCCGTAATGGGGAGGGGAAGGGAGCACCACACACCCCACTTTTCTACGTTTAGTTCACTTGTGGGGCGACAGGCACTCTGCAAGTTGATTCATGGGCAGTTTGAAGCCGGGATCGCAGGGACGCAGGGAGGGGGTGGTTGGGAAGGGACATTACAGTTGTTATGTTTTGAATGTTATGTTAGAATTGTTTTATCGACTACACCACTCAGTAGAGCAGCGCAGGCGCAGCACCTTAGTCTGATTCCGGATGGGTACTCAAAGAGATATTGGGGTTAAGGTCCTCAGTTGGAATGTAAATGGGCTTGGCGATAAAGTCAAACGGGGTATGGCACACCAATACATCAAGAGACAGGCCCCAGACGTTATCCTTCTACAAGAAACGCACCTGGTGGGGAACACATGCAAGGCGATGAATAGGGGTGGATACACACTGACGGCTCACGCAGGCTTCACGACTGGGTCGCGGGGAGTGGGTATCCTGGTCCGGAACTCGTTCCCTCTGGCAATACAATCCACATGGTCCGACGACCGGGGAGGTTTCTGGGGATTTCGGGTCTCTGGGAGGGTAGAGTCACTACGTTTGTTTCAGCATACGTACCCCCGGGCCTTCAGGGAGCCACATTTAATGATCTGCGGTCGATCCTGTTGTCTCTCCCTGAGGGCCTCCTTATATTGGGGGGAGACTTTAATGTAGTGGTTTCAGGGGCATTGGATCGTCACCCCCCCAGGGATATCAAACCGGCGCATAGGTGGTTGCCTGACTTCCTTGACGACATGGGGCTGGTGGATGGGTGGAGAGTTCGCAACCCAAGTAGGAGCCAATACACCTTCTTGTCGGGTGCCCACCGCAGTCTCTCCCGCATCGATTATATCCTAGTCCCAGCGATACAAGCAGCTAATATTCGAGAAATTCGCCATCTAGGCAGGGGCATATCTGATCATTCACCGATCTGGATGCATGTCGTCTTAGGCCAGATGAGTGCCGGGAAAGTCGCCCCCGTCAATCCATGGCATCTCCGAGACCCTGACGCCCGGAAGAAAATAATTAAAGCCACAGATCAATACTTTCAGGAAAATGTGGGCACAGTCGAATCCGCCCAGACCCTGTGGGAGGCCTACAAAACGGTAATCCGGGGCAAGCCCTCTCCCTGATAGCAGGTAAGAAAAAGGATAAGGATAAGGACCTGGTGCAGGCGGAAGACGAGATACTTAGATTGGAGGGAGAGCTAGAACAGGCAGTAACCCCGGAGATGCTACATCTCTTGCATCTAAAACAAGATGAGTTCAAAGCATTGGCAGCTGATAGGGCCAAGGCTCAAGGAAGGGACACGCAGAGTAGAATCTACGAGCACGGGGATAAAGCCGGGAAGTTAATCGCATGGCTAGATAGGAAAGAGTGGGCCAACCGGCTTGTGCCAGAGCTACAGCGGGTGGATGCTGACCCTACTACCGATCCGCAGGCAATCGCGGATCAGTTCGCTGACCATTATCAAGCAGTGTACAGCTCGACCGGGCGGTACACAGAAGATGAGAGCCGTGCCTTGATTCAGGATATCACACTTCCCGCTCTAACAGATGATAGCCGGAAGTATTTAGAGTCTGATTTCTCAGATGATGAAGTAGCTCAGGCAATAAGGGCAATTAACTCGGGAAAAGCTTCCGGTCCCAATGGTTTGCCGATCGAGCTCTACAAGCTCAGGCCCGATAAAATAGCTCCATATCTTCGCTCGATGTTTATAGACAGCAGAGACAGAGGGACACTCCCAGAGGATCAAAGGTTAGCAAATATTGTAGTTATCCTCAAAGACGGTAAGCCCAAAACCAGCTGTGCCTCGTACAGGCCCATATCCCTTCTTAACGCGGAGCCCAAAATTCTGGCGAAACTGCTCGCGATCCGGTTAGTAAAAGTGATAGATAGCCTGGTGCACCCCGACCAATCGGGCTTCATGCCACATCGCAACACAGCCTTAAACTTGTGCAGAGTGCACGGGGTATTGAGTAGGGCAGCCACCATTCGGGAGCCGGCGGTGTTGGTCTCGCTAGACGCCACCATGGCGTTTGACATGGTGGAGTGGCAATACCTCTTTGCTGTACTTGATAAGATGGGATTCGGTCCCGTATTCGTGAGTTGGGTCCGTTTACTGTACTCGGAGCCACTGGCACAAATAGTGGTGAACAACCACAAATCAAGGATATTCCAACTAGGCCGTGGCACGCGACAGGGCTGCCCATTGTCCCCCCTCCTGTTTGCTCTGGCTCTGGAGCCCTTAGCGGCGTGGATCCGCAGGGACCCTGTTATCCGCGGTCTGCGATGGTCCCCAGAGTGGGAAGATAAGATATCCCTCTACGCGGATGATATTCTATTATACCTGTCTTCCCCGAGAGCCTCTATAACACGCACACTTGATATTTTAGCAGTGTTTGGCAGATATTCCGGATTCACGATAAATTGGTCTAAGTCTGTTGTTTACATCCTCCATGGAGACCCACCGGTGCTCCCGAGGAATTGCCCAATCCAGATAACGACAGAGGGTTTTCAGTATCTGGGCATCTTCATTTCCCTGAGCCCCACGCTTCGCTTTACCCGGAATCTCTTACCGCCAATGCAGAGGCTGAAAAGAGACGTGAAGAGCTGGAAGTCTCTGCCACTCTCGTTACTGGGCAAGGCCGCCCTTTTAAAATGATGGCCCTGCCCCGTTTCCTCTACGCCCTTCAAAACTCACTAGACCTAGTTCCCAAAGTGTACTTTCAAGAAATTGAGAGCCTCCAGAGGGATCTCTTATGGGACGGAAAGCCCCGAATCGCGTTACCCAAACTCACCCTAAACTGGTATGATGATGGCATTAGCCTCCCTGATATTAAAAAATATTATTGGGCGACCCATCTAGCGGCCATTAATCATGGGACCTATGGACACCCGGGATACGCCATGGACAGATGGCTCCTCCCCGGAGGAAACTACAATAGGGCGCTTTATTCTAGACCCAATAAATATCCCCTGACGGGACCAACAGCGCATTCGGTTCATGTGTGGCATGTGGCGAACAAGCAGTTGGGTTGGGACCGCCGACTTACCCTTGCAACACCCATATGGAGCGCCGAGAAGCTAGGGAACATGTGGCAAACCAAGGGATTCGATAAATGGGACCTCATCGGAATCTCCCAGATTCGGGATCTCTGGGTTGGGGATGAAATCCTCCCGTTCACTTCCCTTCAGCGACAATATTGCCTGGCAGATACAGAACGATTTAGATATCTTCAAATTCAGCACGCCCTCCAGACACACCTCGGCGGGCGCTCCTCCCTCCCAGAGGCCTCTCCCTTGGAGAGCAGAATACTTGACGGCCACCTACCCGAAAAGGCCATCTCCTTGATTTATAAAAACTAATTAATAATATGGCAGATCCACTCCAGTCCCTCAGGGAGAAGTGGGTGAGAGATGGCTTGGAACTAGACGAGGAAGACTGGCAGGAAGCGGTCTCCTCCCCGAGGGGGTGGCGATCCAGGCCAGACTGCGACTAGTGCAACTCAAAATCCTCCATAGGATTTACATCACCGGACCAGGCTTGGTTCGCATGGGCAGGGCGGACAGTGGGGAGTGCAGACGCGGATGCGGGAGAGATGGCACCTTTATCCACATTATATGGGAGTGTGAACGAATACAGCCCTACTGGCAAACTATACACCGCACACTCAGCGAAGTCCTCACAACAGAAATACTTCCGGAGGCACGCAGGTGCCTTCTGAACATCTGGGAGCCAACAGATCTCACCTCCTACACTAAGCAGTGGGCAACATTGGCGGTCATGATTGCAAAGAGGAACATCGCACGACACTGGGGGCCCACCAACCACCAGAAATAATAACGTGGAAGGAAGATCTAGACTGGTGCATGTTCAGAGAAAAGTCAGTCTACATAGCCAGAGGATGTCCCAAGAAATGGAATAGGATCTGGGGGCCATGGAACTCATACAGGGGAGATATCTGTACCCCCGGCGCCACTGAATGAAGACGAGGACAGTACACCCCTTAATTGTCATAGATTGACCATTTTGATTTGTATCCTCAATACCCGGTTTTATAGTGGTAGAAATGTAAGTGCGCTCTAACTAATCTCTTAATGTGATGTATATGTCGATTATATTTTAATAAAAAGAATTATTAAAAAAAAAAAAAGTGTAAATCTCAAAGTGAACGGAATACAAATACGAGTGTAACGGTCTGTGAATCGAATTCACGTGGTCACTGGCGTCATACAAAAGTGCTCATTGAAAACGGAGAACCTACCTAGGTTTTCCCCTGATGAAGAGTTAATCCCAAAATGCATTGGGAATGGTAATATGACAATGTTATGGTCAACTACCCATATGATAAATTGTTTTGAGGAAGCACGTTAAAATTCACATGTGATGAATAACATTGTGAGTTAACATGAAATAAACAAATATACAGAAAGAAAAGAAGGAGTAAAAATTGATTACTGGTATACTTCACTGAACTTCAAAGAAGGGTCTTTTGAACCCCTAAGAGTGCAATGAGGGGACGTTGGATGAGGTTCACCCAGCGCTCTGAAGAATCGTTCGAAATACAATAGTGTGCCTCACCATCCTTATAATTTAATCCAATAGGAGGAAACACAATCAGCAAAATGCAGGTAAGTAAACGATTTACAGTATTGAGTTTTTGGATGAAGAATCAGTACCAGGCATGGTTCAGGTAAGTGACCTCACTGCACCACCAGCGGCACTGGGGTGGCCAGGTGCAGAGGTCAAATTTGGGATCTGGTACCAATGTTATCCAATGGAGAAAGGCTGCAATCGAAGTGGTACTACTTGCAGGTAAGTAGCACGGTTTTGGAACCCTGTCTCCGGGGATTAAGGCAAGCACAGGGGCGGCCAGGTGCAGAGTGCCAACACAGCATTGGGTGCCAATGCAAGTCAATGGGGAATCTCGAACTTGGAAAAAGGCTGCAGGCTCAGACCAGGAGGCTGGACGAAAGAAACCTCCAGCTGCACAGGTAAGATGGTATGCTTTGGAGCCTTGGGACATCATCGGTAGATCTTCCCAAGGCTCAAGGGCTCCAGGTAAAGGGGTGTCCTTTGGCGTCAGAAATCAACTTACCGGTCCAGTCGCGGTTGGGGGGGTCATCTTACAGAGGCTGCAGACGTCGACGTGGAGTCCGGCAGGGGTCAACCCATGAAGTACTCTTGCTCAGGATAGCTGGGGAACCTTTTCTGGACATGTGAGCCTCTTGGACTCGGGCCATGGGCGTCGGGTGCAGAGTTGGTCGACTTCGCAGTTCCACAGGCAGAGCTTTGGTCTTTTAAATTTGGTTTTCTTCTGGACAGACCTGCTGTCCACAGGAGATCAGGATTCTTTTTAGAAGACAGGCAGTCCTCCCAGGGTTTTGGAGGTCGCTGGTCTGTGGGACGAGTCGCTCTTCTGTAGAAGTGTCTTTGAGGGCTGCAGACAGGCTGGTAGGGCCAAGTCAGTTGGTGTTGTCAGTCTTTGCAGCTGCATGGCTCTTTTTTGTCCTCTTCTTCATAGGTCATTGGTAATCTGAGGAGGAAGGTTCAGGGGTGCCCCTAAATACTCAATTTAGGGGTGTTACAGGGATTATAAGGTAGTAGCCAATGGGCAATTACCTTTAGGGTGACTACACCCTATGTATGTCCACACCCTTTGAGGAGGGGGCATACCCCTAGCCCTATTGGCTAAAATCCTCCAAAACAATATGGAGGATTCTCAAAGGAGGAGGTCACTTCAGCTTAGGACACCTTAGGGGTTGTCCTGGCTGAGAGGGGACGCATCTCTCCTGCTTACTAATTTTTCTGACGACCTTGCCGCCAAAAGTGGGGTTTGGTCAAGGGGGCGGGCATCTCCATTAGCTGGAGAGGCCCTGGTCAGCATAATAAAGGACGGGAAGCCTTTGAGGCTCATCGCCTTTCATTGCTGTTCCTGCTTGGGGGTAAATGTGAAGCACCTCCACTCAGAGCAGGCATTGTTTCCAACCCACAGGAGCAAAAGGCTCCCACCTCAGAGGGTTAGAAACATCTCTAGATGTGGCAGGCTTGTGCAGACCAGTCAGACACTCACTAGTAGTTTAGTAGGTTTTCAGGGGGCACCTCTGAGGTGCCCTCTGAGTGCATTTATTAATGAATCCAACACTGGCATCAGTGTAGGCTCATTAATCTCTGGATGCGTGCCCCCCTGTGATATTACACCAAATCATGGATATAGTTAATCCAGTGATTAACCACATTGTGAACTCCTCTCTTGGCTCCGGCATGGTGCCCGACGAGTGGAAACTCGCTATAGTGAAGCCACTAAAGAAAAAACAAAATGTGGATTCATCCAATTTCTCCAATCTTCGGCCAATATCCCGGCTGCCAATTTTGGGTAAAATAACCGAAAGAATGGTCTATAAGGAGCTCTCAAACTTTTGTGAAACCTCTCAGACCTTCCACTTTCGTCAGTCAGGCTTCCGCCCCAAACACTCCACAGAATCTGCTCTGCTTGAGATAGCAGACACTCTGAAATTCATCACAGATAATGGCAGGAAGGCAGTGCTGATTCTGCTTGATTTGTCTGCCGCCTTTGATACCATCTCACACGACATACTTTTGGCCAGACTAAAATCTTGCAGTATTTCTGACACTGCACTGGCCTGGATCAAGTCCTTCCTGACCAACCGGAGGCAAGCGGTCTCTCTCGGCCCCTTCCTGTCTTCAGAACGCCCTATTACTGCAGGAGTCCCACAGGGCTCCTCACTCAGTCCACTTCTGTTCAACATATACATGGCTCCGATTATTTCCCTTATTTCATCATTTGGGATTGAGATAACATCTTATGTTGATGATACGCAGCTGATCCTGTCCCTTGACAAAAATTCGACGGACGCAGAAGAAAATTTTAAACTCTGCCTTTCGGAGGTCATCCAATGGATGAAAAACAACCACCTCCGATGTAATACAGACAAGACAGAAATCCTGCGGATAGGAAAAGACAATCCCTTTCACCCTAAGGCCTGGTGGCCTGAGGATGTGGTAGCCCCCCCATCCACAGTGGAAGTGGCTAAAAATCTGGGAGTTTTGTTCGACTCCTCTCTCTCCTTTAAACCCCATGCACTTAGGGTGGCTGGGACCTGCTTTGGCCTAATTAAAACATTAAAAAAAGTATTTGATATTATCCCCCTTTCAGGTGGGAAAACAGTTGGGGTGGCGCTGATACTTTTGCGCCTAGACTATTGTAACAGCCTCTTGGCAGGTGCCAACAAATCAACCCTGAAGAGGCTACAGGTAGTGCAGCATGCAGCAGCCCGATTGGTCTTGAAACTTCCTCGTAGGGCCTCCACCTCAGCAGCTCTGAAATCTCTTCACTGGCTTCCGCTACATAAGAGAATTTTATTCAAACTCCTTGTTACCACCTTTAGAGCTACCCGCCGACTGGGTCCAGTATATCTTTCAGCAAGATTCACACCATATACTACAACGAGGCTACTTAGATCTTCGTCAGCAAACCTCCTCAAACCGCCGGGTTTCAAACTTAAAACGCGGGGAGGGAAATCTGCAGCCCTGTTAGGTGCAAAGGCTTGGAATCTAATGCCAAATAAATTGAGATCTATAGAAACTGAAATGCAGTTTAGGAAGGCCCTAAAGACCTGGATCTTTGGAGCATCAGATGAATTCTGTCAAGCCCTCATCTAGGTTTTATATTTCACTGCTAAGCTTTTCTCTATCCGTACAGCGCCAGGAGGCTCCTTCCGGAGTGACAGTATGCGCTTTATAAATATCACATTACATTACATTACATCTGAGATGTTTGGTACCAAACATCTTGGGATTCGGTGAAGCCATCATGGAGCTATGGAACTTGTATCAACAAGCTCCCAGCCCAGGTACTCGGTATGGCTTCACTTTGCACTTATAAAGTCTAAGAATGGACTTAGACATTATAAGGGCATATCTGCTCAAGCAGTTATGCCGTCACAAGAGGTGTAGTGCACCCTGCCTTAGGGCTGTAAGGCCTGCTGTAGGGGTAACTTACCTATGCCTCTTGCAGTGCTGGTAGGCCTGGCACACAGGGATGTGTAACAGGTCACCTCTTCACTTTTATCTGCTCCAAAAGACGCGGGCTGCAGTGGCAGGGTACATGAGTTTGGTGAGGGGTTTCTTAGGGTGGCATAATACTTGCTGCAGCCCTTAGAGACCCTATCTGGTCACAAGGCCCTTGGTACCACTGGTACCTTTTACAAGTGACATATGTGAGCCAGATTGTGGCAATTGTGGAAACATAAGTACAGTTTTGGAAAGAACACAGGCACTTGGAACCTGGTTAGCAGCAACCCAGTGCACATTCAGTAAAAGATTGCATCAGAGTCAGGCAAAAAGTGGGGAGTAACCATGCCAAAAGCGGTACTTTCCTACAAAGACTACACCCACATTTGGTTCTAGAAATTTCCTTGCTTCTCCTGCCCAGGATCCAAGTGGTTTACGGTGACAAATGGCTGATGTCAAGTTCCTTTGTGAGTGTGCTGGAGGCAGTCCTTTGAAATGAAAGTGGGGCATGGAACAGCTCCTCCCCGCCCATCTTAGCAGGATGGCTCCTCCTGTCAACACCTAGTCCCCTTTTCTCACTGTCTGGGAGGAATACACAAAGGCCAACTGCTAACTATTCACAGTCATGTGACACACGACACAAGCACCAAATGGTTAGGACAAGAGAGGGCCAACTTTCTAAAACTGGCATTTTCAGAACTGTGACTTAAAATCTGACATTACCATTAAAGAGGATTTTAAATTACAATTTATTTGAGACCAAATATGACATTACTACCTGTTCCCATTCAAAAGTTAGCACTTATTAAATGTAATAAGATAAACCAATGCTATCCTATGAAAGAGGTAGGCTTCACAGTACTGAGAAACGAATTGGGGAGTTTTCACTTGCAGGACATGTAAAACTTTAAAACACATGGCCTACCTTTTATCTACAATGCACCCTGCTCCATCGGCTGGGTAGGGCCTATCTTAGGGATGACTTATATGTATTAACAAGCATTGGCATAGACAATAGGTCTAGTCGTTGGGACCTTATAAGTATTTAGCCATGCTGCACATGAGCCTGGGTGCTACACCATCTATTGTTCTTTAACGTGGAAGCTTTGACACTAATGGGCACATTATAGCATTGTGTAATATGGCTCACTTCAAGGAGGAAGTAATTTTTTTAGTGAAAGTGATGGTATAACAGGGAACATTTGGAGGGCAAATGCAGCACAGCTGGGACATCTACCTTTGCCTTTACACCAAGCTGGTCATGTAGAGAATGAATAAAATGACTGCAGTGTAACCTTTCTAGAGGTTTGTTCGGCTCTGATTCAAAATCTGATATGTAGACCTGTATATGCGATGTATACTAATAAAAATCATTTATATAGAATATAAAACAAACTGCATTAATTTATTTACCACATAATAGGAGATTATTACTATCCTTTAGAAACGACTTTATCAACATTATAGTAATGAGAGTTGGAGCTAAAAAACTTCTGGCTTTTAAATTCATGCTGAGCAGGTTAAATGGTTTCTGTTTTAAACTGAGAAATTACTAACTACATGCCTCATAACGTACAACCTGAAAGTAACACAAGGATTTCTGCAACAAAAGTTTGTGAACCCACTAAGCTATCTTACACTAAATGCAAACTTTTGGCCTGCACATAGCTCTGCAGCAGCCACGTTAACCCTCTGATGACAGGAGGGATCTTTTTAAGTTTAATAAAAACCTAGCCAAGATAATTTTACCCTCCTGCACAATGGCAAATGTAAGCAGAATTGGTCTCTTCAATTTTATCTTTTTCAATATGGCTTGTGTTTGCAAAGTGTAAAAAATCGTGAATTAGTGAGGCAGCAAAGTTTAACACAGAACTCAACGAGGGCTTCGAAAAAAACACATTTCACTTCCCCCAAGTTATGAGGCCACAGTGTTGACCCTCTCAATGCATGCACTAGGTTTAGGAGTACTGTATGTACCTTTAAGAATGGCGAGTGTTCAGGCTATTTGTGGTGTTCTCCACATCAAATAATTAGACAAATAGACGGACGAAGTGCTGAAAGGTCCGTTTATTCACTCAGCCACCAACAACTGTTTGACAGAATCCCCACAGCTCAAAACCCCCAACATTCTTTATTGGAACACAACATTAGCATTCTACAATGGATCCTTAAGACGTCACACATCTTCTCTCCTTATAAAACAAACAACAAAACAGAATACCGAAGTCAAAGATGGAAGCAGAAGATCACATGACATATTCCTAGAAGAAAAGATGCACTGAACAGTGAACAGCTCACATGACAAAGTCTTTCATATGAAATGGTAAACTGCACAATCTCGCACTCTTCTCTCTATTGTTATCAGGTAAAGGGTGCGAGTTTGATGAAGAAGAATTGTTACGAGTGTTCAACGAACAGGTAGGTACCTCACCCAAAGTAGGTTGAGAATTGACAGAGACCACACGACTCTTATTCCAAATCCTACCATCTTCAGTTTTCACAGCATTTCTGAAGATCTTCACAATTCTTCTTATTTTTGAAAACTTTGACCAAGGTTGACATCCCACTGGCGCCCTTATTTTTACAAAATCACCCACTCTCAAACAATTGTATTGCACACATTTCTTGTCATCAAAGTAGCGTTTCCTTTCTACTTGTTTCTGTAGCTCTCTATCCCTCCAATCTCCAATGCAATTGTCCTTCAGACCCTTATTTAACTTGATCCACCCAGGACATAATTTAGAATTGGGAGCCCTACCTCTAAACAGCTCAAAGGGGGACCTGCCAGTGGTGGAGTGGGGAGACATGCGATAGGCAGAGATCCTATCTTGCAACGCCTCTTTCCAATTTAAATTGCTCGCCCTTGTCAACTGGATACTCTCTTTAAGAGTTTTGTTAACCCTCTCAATAGCTCCGTTGGTTTCAGGGTGATACACAGCACTGCGTTTGTGAATAATCCCACAACCTCTCAAATACGCCTGAAACTCTGAAGAGCAGAACTGAGTCCCATTATCGGAAAGCAAGGAATTGGGATAACTCTCCTTCTTGAAAACTTCTTCTAAGAATTTTATTACACTCAAAGATGAAATATCTCTAACCGAGCGTACCTCAATCCATCTTGAGTAAAGATCCAGAAGGACTACCAAGTAAGGAGTATCTGATACCCCTTGTAAAGGGCCAACTATGTCTATTGCTAGCTCATCCCAGGGATATTTCGGTAGTTTTCTGCAAACCATGGGCATTTGTCTGGTCTTGAGAATCTTATCACTGGAGCAACACTCCAAACAGTCTCGAACCATTTTTTCAATCTCTCTATCCATGGCGGGCCACCAGTAAAGCATCCTCAGATATCCCTTGGTCTTCACAATCCCTAAGTGACCAGAGTGAGCCAGAGTTAAAAGTTTGCCTCGCACCCCCACCGGAGGAACCAGCTTGGTGCCTCTCACCAGTAATCCATCAACAACAGCCAACTCATCAGAGATCAGGGACCACGGCTTTACCAAATGTTTGTTTTTGCCTGAAGAAATTAATTCTATTACTTTTGATATTTCCTCATCCTTCACAACTTCATTTTTCCACTCTAACTCATCTACCGCACCAACAGTAATTTCACACACGTTTACTACATCATCCGGTATAACCTCCTCCTTATCATCTGAGTTTGTGACATCCACCAATCTAGAGAGACAATCAGCCGACTTGTTGATAACACCTGGAATATAATCTACACAGAAATCAAACTCTTGTAAAGAAATGATCCACTTCCTGATTCTAGAAGAGATTGAATCCAAACCCTTCTTAGAAAACACCTCTTTAAGTGGTTTATGATCAGATAAGACCTTTACCTTTGTTCCCCAAATCAAATTCCTAAACTTCCTCAATGCCCAAAAAATGGCAAGTGACTCCTTTTCTATTACAGAATAGTTTAGCTCTGATCCTCTTAAACATCTAGACGCACAGGCGATAAGTCTCTCAACACCACCACTCTTCTGTATAAGCACCGCACCCAAACCCTTGGCACTGGCATCAGTGAAAATCAGGGTCTCATCTCCTGGCACAAAAGAGTGAAGAGAAGGTGCTTCTTTAAGGTCTTGCTTGATGGCAACAAACTCGTTGCCACACTCTGCACTCCAATCAAACACCGCACTTTTAACAGTTAGTCTCCTAAGGGCATGAGTCTTATCAGCATATCCAGGAATGAACTTACTGTAAAACTCAACCATTCCTAAGAAGGAGAGTAACTCCTCCTTGTTGGAAGGTTCACTGACGTTCTCAATAGACTTGACCAAGTCCTTCTTCGGGAAAACACCACGACCTGTTATGCAGTGCCCTAGGTAATTAACTTCCTCCACAGCAAACCTACACTTCTCCTTTTTTATTGTTAATCCCGCCTTCCTCAGACATTCCAAGACAGTACACACTCTAGAATAATGCTCAGTTTCAGTGCTACCATAGATCAGCAAGTCATCCTGATAGCACTTTACCCCAGAGACCCCTTTGAGGACATTGGACATGATCCGTTGAAAAACGGAAGCTGCGGAAACTAATCCAAAAGGCATCCTTCGAAATTTATAGGTTCCCATGGGAGTGACAAATGCTGTCAAATCCTGCGAACCCTCATCCAACTCCACCTGATGGTATGCGGATGCCAGATCTAGGGTTGTGAAAAACTTAGCCCCTACTAGAGTGCTGACCAACTCATCTATGTTGGGCAATGGGAACCTATCAACAATTACTTCTTTGTTTAGCGAGCGCAAGTCAATGCAAAGGCGCAGCTCCCCACTGGCCTTCTTTGCGACAACTATGGGAGCCAACCACTCCGTCGCCTCCACAGGCACTATGATCCCTAGATCAACCAACCGCTCGATCTCCTTTTGGACACCAGACTGTTCATTCAAAGGTACCCTTCTGACTCTAGCAACCACCGGTATGGTACCCTCTTTCAGTCTTATGTGATGTTTGTAACCTTTAAGGCAACCTAATTTGTCCCCAAAAACATCAGCAAATCGCTCGGCTAAGGTAGACCAGGAATCTCCTACAGACTGAACCACGACTTGAGGTTCTGTGTTGGGATTGAGAATGACGCCAAGCGAGCGTTGATGAGTCCACCCCAACAGTGCATC
Source organism: Calotriton arnoldi (assembly GCA_963921515.1). Lineage (NCBI taxonomy): Eukaryota > Metazoa > Chordata > Amphibia > Caudata > Salamandridae > Calotriton > Calotriton arnoldi. The sequence goes on along the minus strand of CAWUFW010000516.1, from coordinate 2,354,140 downwards.
CCCACACTTAGCTACATAAACTTTCCCAGAGATATTGCGTCCCCCTAGCTCAATGTAGGATGTGAAATACCCCAAGAGGTCTATTGGAACACCACCATAACCCACGGGAGAAACATCTCCTTTCATCAGTGCGCATTTGCCTTTAAAATAGTGATCAAAAGTATCTTTATCTATCACAGTAAGATGCGAGCACGAATCGAACTTCATCTCAAGCCCAACACCATGAATCTTGACCATATGTGAAGGATGATTAGCTTTCTCTGCATCTACCTGATACATAATCTCTTTTACCTGTGGGAGATCTCTAATTTGGGCTTGAGGTTGTTCTCTTCTTTTACTCTTGGTCCTACACCATTTTGCATAATGACCTTTTCTCCCACACGCGCTACAAGTAATATTAAGAGCAGGACAGAACGGAGCATTTGCTCTATGTCCAGTTCTGCCACACCTAAAACAGATTAATCTGTTGTCATTGGAAGAGGCAAAAGAAGGCAAATAAGAAGTACCATAAGAAGTACCCTCACCAGCACGAGGATGTTTGTCGCTCTCACTGACAACAGGTGCTCTGTTTTTTACAAGACATACAACTTCCTCAACACTTGAATTCGTAATACCTGACTTTTCTCTTGTAACACTCAATTCGCGAACACACTTCATCATATGTTCAACTCGCTTAGCTATTGCGAGGACCTCATCTAGGGGTGGCTCGTCTTTGAGCCACAGTTCTTCCCTTATTTTGTCGTGTGCGCATCTCAACACAAACTGATCTCTGATCCTTTCTTCTACTGCCCCTCCAAATTTGCATGACGCTGCCAGTTTCCTCAACGCTGTGACAAATTCTTCTATCGTTTCATCCTTTTTCTGCTCCCGTAACCCAAAGTGGTACCGTTCCATTATAGTGCTCAAACGAGGCAGATAGTGCCTATCTAATTGTAGGATGCATATTTCATATTCATTGAGTGATCTTTGGTCATTTTGACTGAGATCTGGCAAATGTTCCAATACATCCTGTCCTTCACCCCCTAAACAGTGCAAAAGTAGAGAATGCTTCCTCTCCGCACTCAAGTTTGTTCCACATACACGTGCATAGTTGCAAAAAAAAAAATTCCACTTTAGCCACTTTATCGTGGGCTCCCCTGGACTGTTTAGAAAAAACGGTGGTTGAGTTACATTCTGCATGCTTTACACTTAGCCCTTTGTTCCAACTTCAAAGCTAAACTCTTAACTCTAATTCTAATGCCAAAATAATGTGCACTTCACATTGCTATCACTATCACATTAATATATTGTGACCCAAATTGTTCCTTTATCTTTTCCCTTGCACTTGGTTATCTCTTACCAAAAGCCCACACTTCAATCCTTTTAACCAACTACCATATTTTAAAATGCCACACCAAAAATAAATTTTTTTTTTTTTTTTTTTATAAAGTTCCAAAAAAAAAAAAAAATTCAGTCACTGTTACTATTGTCTTGTGACCAGGGTGCCCCCAGCGTCACACAGCTATTCCTGCACGATTGTGAGGTGAGCCAGTCACCATGTCTTCTTTTGCTGGCCTGCTGCACTAAAATTGGCACACCAAACCTCCTTTGTCCCATTCACCAACACCGGACAAAGCACACAGGCTAGTGAAGATCTTCCCAACTTGTCAAGATGGCCGCCGAAAACGTGCCCTGACGTGATGACGCTCCACAGTGAGTGGCGCCCTTGTTTGTTTCACTGCTCCTCTTCGCGTGGTGCCTCCTAGCAACCAAACGTTCCTTCACGCTGCACGCTCTCTGTCGCAGCCGTCTTCCACTCCCTTCGTGGAACGCATATGCGTTTCAGCTCCCCGCCCCACCGCACACAACTCCTCACCGGATATCCTTTGCTCCGGACACACCATGCATCGCCGCATCAGCCGCTGGAGAAGTAGATTACACTTCTCTTGCAGATACCATTCAGCCGCTGGAGGAGTTTCGCGTTGAGAGACTGGGGGAAGCGCTGAATCCGTTACTTCCCTTCACAGGATGTTGAGGTGAGAGTCACACCGCCACGCTCGTCGCCAAATTAATGTGGTGTTCTCCACATCAAATAATTAGACAAATAGACGGACGAAGTGCTGAAAGGTCCGTTTATTCACCTCAGCCACCAACAACTGTTTGACAGAATCCCCACAGCTCAAAACCCCCCAACATTCTTTATTGGAACACAACATTAGCATTCTACAATGGATCCTTAAGACGTCACACTATTCTGCTTTACTGACAGTGTGCTTGTTATAGGAGGTATGTAAGAAAGGCTGGTCACAGGGAGATCCTGTGTACGCTGAATACAACATGAGTATCCTGACTGTGATATCACAGGAACTGCCAAGTGGCCAAAGAAAGGGAGAGGGAAAGAGAGTGTGAGAAGGGGAGAAGGAGAAGTTTGTGTGTTTGAGAGAGAGAGTATGATAGAGGTAATGTGTTCGTAAAAGAGACAGAGAGGATGAAATTGGGTAGCTGTTGGAAGCTGACAGGTACACTGATGGAAGCTCCTGACATTATTTCGCTTTGGTTCAGGCACAGAACTCACCAGGGTAAACTCAATATTTTGGAGTTAGCCTTAAGACAGAGAGAATGAATGACACACTGCCATTTAGAACACCAAACACAAAGTCCACTGGAGGGAGGTGCCTCAAGCGCATTGCACCCTGAAGTGACACTGGGCATAGGACAGAATAACACACACTATAGTGAAAAGCATTTGGGCTGAACACACTGCAGTGGAGACAAAGAAAATACACAATGCCACATAATACACTAGACTAAGACCACTGGAGTGAGTTACCTCAAGCGCATTGCACACTGAAGTGACACTGGGCATAGGGCAGAATAACACACACTATAGTGAAAAGCATTTGGGCTGAACACACTGCAGTGGAGACAAAGAAAATACACAGTGCCACATAATACACTAGACAAAGTTCACTGGAGTGAGGTACCTCAAGAGCATCGCACGGTGTAGTGGTATTGGGCACAGTGCAGCAAGCGCATTGCACAGTGTAGTGGCATTGGGTATAGAGCATGGTGCCGTATAGAGCATGGTGCAGCATAAAACAGGCTGCAGTGAAAAGCATCAGTGCTGAACATCTGCAGTGGAGACAGAGAGAATGGAACACTGTCTTAAAGTACAACAGGCACACAGTCCACTGGAGTGAGGTGCATCAAGAGCATTGCACAGTATATGACTAACACCGTGTTGGCTACACCAACCACATTGGATATGGAACTTTAGTGAGATGCGATTCCCCCCCTTTTCCCACCACTACCTTTCTATCCTGTTAACATATTTTTCCCCTCCTCCCCCCTTTTTTCTTATTTCATATTGTTGAGCTAATATGTTATTGCAATCGCTATGATCTACATTTACATGGACCATTTGAGATCGAATAATTCGATTGTTGTGACAAATAAAAATTGTAAAACTAATAAAGAAATTTAAACAAAAAAAAGAGCATTGCACAGTGTAGTGGCATTAGGCATAGAGCACAGTGACTGCACTGAAGAGCATCAGGACTGAGCACACTGCAACCAAGCGCACCTGCAAGGAAGCATAAAAGTCACCCAGAGCAAGCATACTACAGTGTAATACATTAGGCACAAAGCTTGCTCCAGTGAGTGTACAGAGCACTGCATTGAAAAGCATCGGGGCTGAATACACTGCAGCCAAGTACACCAGACACAATGCACACTGCAGGGAAGTAGATTAAACACAGCGCACACAGCAGCGAAGTACACAAGTCACACTGCAGTGGAGTAATTAGGCAACAAGGCACAGTGCAGTGAATTAAATCCAACAATGCAGTGTGAACAGATCACAGTGACAGAAACACTGCAGATAAACACAAATCACTGCACCAACAGAAGGCACATTTTCCTAAATCTTCTACAAGTAAATCAAAATAACTGAATCTCTGATATTTCAATGCTTAAAACAAACAACTGCAAAATAGAAGACAGCAGAGTGCCACGTGAAAGAGAATAAAGGATCATTCCTCTTAGTTGATTTCCAGAAATGCAGCCCATCCACTTTCCAAAGCTTCAAGGTGCACAGCAGTCACCTAGGAAACCCGCATCTCAAAAAGCCTAGGAGAAGGGACTGCTCAAAGGGTGCCCATCCGCTTTCCTGTAGAGGGCCCCGGGGGTCTCTACCTCACTGCTGCAGGCCCTCCCGAGCTACAATTTGATTTCTTGGTTAATTTCAGGCCCTTTGTCCCAGTTTTTGGCTCCATCCTGCCTGTCCTGCAGCAATAGAAAACTTCTCCAGACGTTCCCAGAGGGATGATGGTTTCTGCATCACATTAATCCTTCCTGCAGGGAGGGGGAGAAGTGGGAGGGAAGGCACTGAGTAGAGAAGAGCAGGGGGGACTGCTCTTAAAGTTACAGTCTTCTTCACATGCCAGCTCAATGACAGAAGACATGTACTTTTACAGACATGACCTTCCGAAGTGGCCCCATGTGGAAAGAAGGGGGGAAGTGGGAGGGAAGGAACCAACTTGCACTTTGGGACACCAGACAGGAGAACAGTGCTTTTGTTTTCTGTTGCTGACGCCAACTATAAAAAATAAAAAAATAAACCAGACGAGAGGAGGGAGAAGAGGCCATCACACGCTATAACAGTGTGTTGGCCAAACAAAATGTTCTCTTAATGGTAGAGAAGAGCGGGGGTCGGCTCTTGAAGTTACAGTCTTCATCACACACCAGCTCAATGACAGAAGACAAATACTTTTACAAGCAAGTCCTTACGAAGTGGCCCCAAGCCAGAAGAAGGGGGGAAGTGGGAGGGAAGGAACCAACGTGCACTTTGGGACACCAGACAAGAGAACAGTGCCTTTGTTTTCTGCTGCCGACGACAACTATAAATAATAAATAAATAAACAAACCAGATGGGAGGAAGGAGAAGAGGTCATCACACGCTATAACAATGTGATGGTCAAACAAAATGTTCTCTTAGTGAAATCACCAGGGAGGGAACTTAACACACAAAGGAGGGACATTTAAACAAATGCACCAATAACAAGCCAGCATTTCTAAAGGACACACATAATAACCAACGGCAATTGGTGGGTGTGCCAAAAGCCCATAGAAAAGATACAACAGGTCTTGCAGACAGCGCAAGCGCTGTCGAGGCTCGACCTAAAAAGGGAGATTTAGGTCTAGCAAAAGGTTGAATTGGCAGTTTAAAACTGCACACAGGCTGCAATAGCAGACCCAAGACATGTTTTAAAGGGCTACTTAAGTGGGAGGCACAATAAGCATTTAATAGTAGCATTTAATTTACAGGCCCTGGGTACATGTAGTACCAATTTACAAGGGACTTATAAGTAAATTTAATGTGTTAATTGGGTGTAAGCCAATTCTACCAAGTTTAAAGGATTGAGCACAAGCACTTTACCACTAGTTAGCAGTGGTAACGTGCACAGAGTCCTAATGCTAACCAAAAAAAATTTCAGCAAACAGGAGGGGAGAAGGCAAAAAGATTGGGGGACGACCAAACCAAAGGCTGTTGTGTCTAACAACCCAGATTTACTAAGGCACTGCATTAGCGTCAAGCAAAGCGGCACATGCTATTTACTATCCAGCACAAAAGGGGCCAGATTTATTAAGGACTTGCGTCGTCCTTGTGTGATGTAAGTGGTTGTAAGGCAACATCAGTCCTTAAATGTTATTTACGAAGCCACGCAAGGTGCTATTTATGTAGCCTTGTGTGACTTTGTTAAGACATATAACACAATGCAGCAGCTTGCACTCAATCACATTACTATTTATTGTGGTAGGACTTCCATGGTTGGAGCATGGGTATTCCCATAGATCCACCCATGGGATTTGACTTAATCCCAGATTTATTTAAAGATATTAAACCTGGAATTGTGCCAAAATGGTGTGCCTACCACAGAGAGATGTACCAAGTAGAAATATCTTTATATCCCTTCCTATCATTTCCCATCCTGCTCAGGCCACTCGTGGTGACACTATTCACCATGCTAATTGCCAGCTTGGCTGGGCCCCCATTGCCATTGCACCTCGCATATCGGAGCATTTCTCCGAACAACTTGTACTTTAGGAGCCCGCACACGCCACTTGTAGCCATCCCTTATATTTTGCTCTGTTAGAACACAGTTTCCATTGCACCTCTCCGAGCTTTGGGTCATCCGTATATCCCCGGGAGGAGAAAGCCCTTTCTGCAGCAATGCACGGTTTTCAGCCTAGCTTACAGCCATTCTGGCTACACATCCAAGTTCTCTTCTCATATGCCAAGGTTTCATGCACTATAGATTTCAGATTTCTGTAAAGATATAACTGCAACTCTCACTCTCAGGCTTGGTTTATTTGAAGAGTCCTGATGATCATCCTATTATCTTTCAAGGAATCGAAACGTTGACTTTAACTGCGATCCTATTCACATTGGAGCTTACTTACAAGCCCATTGCACCACCGGTGCGTCACTTTTTTTGACACACCAGCGGCGCAGTGTGCCTGCCCATATTTACAAGGCCACGTAATTCCACCCTACGTGACTTTTCAAGACTTTGTAAATATGGCCCTCTTTCACGCAACATCCATGGCACCTGAAGCATTCCAAGATTTACAAGGTTTTGTAAATCTGAGAATGCGTCAGATTCCTACGACTCCCGTAGGTGCAAAGAGGAGAAATACCTTTATTTCTCTTCGGGTTTCCTTTTTCTATGTGTGTTGCATTCTGCAGCACACACAGAAAGCACCTCTTGTGATTGTTTTTGTGCATGAATGTTAGACTTGGCATCTTTTGGCGTGTTTCCCTGACTTTTTGCTTTCTGACCTCCCGGTTTTGACTCTGTTTTTGCTGGTGTAATGATTCTGCGCACTTTCCTCACTGCGGTCCAGTGGGAAAGTGCAAGTGCTCCTGTATAAAATGTGTTATGGATTGGTGTTTCCATGATTGGCCTATTTGGTTTATGTGTCAGTCCCTTGTAAAGTGCACTGCGAGTGCCAGGGCCTATAGACCAAATGCTGTTGGTGGGCTGCAGCACTGGATTGTGCCACCCACGCAAACAGCCCGTAAAGTGTAACTCGGGCCTGCCATCGCAGAGCCTGTGCGCAGCCTGGGGCTGCCATGTCGACTTGGCAAGTGCACACACTTGCAAGTCCCTAAACCTTCCCTTTGCTACATATTAGCCACCCCTAAGGTAGGCCCAAGGTACCCCTGTGGGCAGGGTGCGTTGTATGCGAAAGGTAGGACATGCCCGGGTGTGTGTGGCATGTCCTGATAGTGAATTACAGCCTAGTTCGTTTTTCACTATTGCAAGGCTACCTGTTCCCCCTAGGCTAGAACGGGCAGTTTTGATTATTACAGCTTATAATCCTAACTGACCCCGGGAACATGGTAGAAATTCGAGTTTAGTATGCCTGGACTCAGAATGATAAAATGCATCTTTTAGTGAAGTTGGTTTTAACATTCTGTGTTTGAAAATACCACTTTTAGAAAGTGGGTATTTTCTTGTCTAACCATCCAAGCCTGCCTCTGCGAGGTTGTGTATTCCTTGTCTGGAGTGTGAGTGACAGGGGCTGGGGGATGCCAGGAGACAGGGTGAGTCAGCACAGGGCTGAATAGCAAGGTCTACATGTAGATGGGTGGGAGGGGTCGCACCTGGGCCCTGAATAGGACAGTGCCTTCCCTCCACAATGCTGGCTCCACCTCCTGTGGTGCGTCTGATGTCCCTGGCCTACTCACTGAAAGAAGGGATGGAGACTTGTCAACAAAGTGCTCCAGAACTGGTTTGGACTAGGCAAAGGCCTCTCTGCCTTCAGAGAACAAAGGAATTTGGGATATAAATATTGGGGCCCTGACCCCATGAATTTAGATCTCGCTGGAATCAAGGAACCTGCCAAGACGAAGAGCTGGAAGAGCTGCCAGGAGGAGTACTGCCCCTTTGCTGTGTTGTTGCTTTGTTGGGTTGGCCTGCAGCTGCTGCTTCTGCCTTGGGCAGTGAAAGGACTGGACTGAACTTTCTACAAACTTGTGCTGAGTATCTCCAAGGGCCTGAAACCGAGCTGGCCTCCTGTTAAGAAATCTCAGGGACTACAAAGACTTCACAAGCCTCTGGGTACCGCTTCTGGAACGCTGTTTCAGTTGCCACAGAGGAAGGGAACCGCAACCGACTCCGTCAACCGAATCCATCCCTGGCCAGTGACCTGTTTGCACCGCAGACCGCATCGCCCCGCTTCGCATCGCAACCCTGGTCTCACCGTGGGCGACGTCCGACGCCGCCAACACCGAGCCGCTGCTTGCACCGTGACCTGTGGGCACCGCAGTTCGCATCGCATCGCTTCACTGAACCAGCCGGACCCGACCGACGCGGTCGCTGCAACTGGCTCAAGAGTCGTGACCGCACCGCATTTGGGGCACCGCTCGCACGTCTGCGACGCACCGCTCCGACTCGCACCGCTGTCCGACGCCAGCTCCCGCACTCCGGCTTGGTCGCCTGCATCGCAACCTGTCAGCACCGCATCGAGCATCGTCTCACCCTGCATCGCACGCCTTGGACTCACCGACTCCGTCTGCACGACGCTCATCGAGCCGCTGCCTGCACCGCATCGAGGACACCGCACCTTGCATCGCTCCGTCTTGCACCGCAACCGCGACGAACGCCGACCGGCTCGTACACTCCGTACCAGCCACAACGAGAAAGGTACTGTGACCGAGTCTGTTCACGACTCTGCTGGCCCGTAGCGATGCGGTCGGCTGGAACTGTTGGACTCTGTGTAATTCAGCATCGCGGTAGACCCGGACGGGGCTACCGACTCGCACTGAACTTTGCTTTTGTGTTATTCCGGCAAAGAAGAGGTTACCGTATCAAGCATTCATTTTTAAAGTATAGTATTGTGGATTTTTGTCGTAATTGGTCTTGTCTTGAGTATATAAAATATTGGTTATTTTTCTAAACTGGTGTGGTGTCCGTTTGTAGTGCTTACACTGTATTACTGTTGGTTATGTGCAAATGCTTTACACACTGCCTCTGAATTAAGCCTGACTGCTCGTGCTAAGCTACCACGAGGGTGAGCAGGGGTTACTTCACGAGTGTAACACCCTTACCCTGACTAGGAAGAAGGGTCCCTACTTGGACAAAGGTGCAAGCCCTTGCCAACTAGAGATCCCATTTCTAACAATGAAGGTGTCCCTTCCTGCACAAAAACAATCACCCCTACAATGCAGACACGCTTGCACCATGGCGCAAGGGTGCCTGCATTAGCGCATGGCAGCCCATTGTATGCCAGCGCAGGGGAAAACAGCAGGAATGCAACATATCTTGTAGATACGACGCATTACTGCCTTTTTCTTTTAATGCATGGCAGAGCAGAGCAGCAGGAATGCTTGCTGCTCTGCAATGTGCCATGTGCAATGTGCCAAAATATTGTAAATGAGGCCCATTGTTTGAAAACAATTTAATGGGCTGTGCTATTCTTGATTTTAGATATGCACTGTGATCATTATTTTCACGTGTGTATCACCCATAAGAGAGCATCGAGCACGTTCTCAACAATACACACTGTGCCGATGTATATGGTTGTTTTTTTTAGAAAGTTTATTTGATTTTGTTGAAAGTTGTGTTGAATGTATACGTCCACTGTTTTGCAATATAAAAGTGAGAAGTGGCAGGACACAAGTCAGCCAATGAAGATGATGGCAAAGAGTCTATGATCTAGGGGAGGGACAAACACAAGGTGGAAGACGGTGGAGAAGGAAAGCCACTGTAAAAAGGAACAAGGAAATGAGAGTGACAATAAAGCCAATCAATGATAAGCAAATACGGTCCTTAAGCCTACTGTAAGTTCATGGCAAACCCAAAATAGGTCATTTCCAACCAGACAAAATGCACTGTCTGGCAGGCAAGACATAATCATAGCCTAATTTTTATCAGTGCCTCCCAACAGTGTATTGGATGGGCTGCATTTCCTTCTCAACATTCCCTTTTTTTATGGTTATTTATAGCGCAGTTGTCACGAGACAATTATGAGTGAATGACCAGGAGAGGGACTCTGGCTCTGTCCACATGTTGGGAGCTCGATGGACATGTTTTGATTGGGCAGAAGCTGTATGCTTCCACAAAAAAGTTCTTGCCCTCCGCACATCCGTGATTATTTTGTTTGTTTATCTAGCTGCCTGAGCTTGAACTTTCAGGGGCACACACATGAAATTGTAATGCTATGAAAGTCTCATTTACAACTAGATAATTCATGTTTTGTTTTCTCTTACAGCAGGACAGATGGGAGAAGGGCACCCATTAAGCTATAAGCATTCCGCCATTAACCTATATGGATTTTAGGTCCGTCTTGACAATAAAACTGTCACTTCACTTTATCTCATCAACAAACAGGGGGGCAGATTTACAAGAACTGGCGCATCCCTGCATATTAGCAGGGATGCACCAGTTCATTTGCGACACGTAAAAAAACCCTTGCGCCATCATGGATGCGCCGCATTTACAATGCGGCGCACCGTGGCACAAGGATAGACAGATGCGTGACGCATCTGTTTGGCGTAAGGGCAGCGCATTGCTGGAGTCGTGTCGCAAGTACGACACAACTCCAGCAATGGTTAGGAATGCCTGTTCCTAACATGCTGCGTCACTCCTTACGCCTGCTTCAAGCAGGCGCAAGGTTTTGACGCAGTGGCGTCGTAAAAGTGACTCAGTGAAATCTTGTAGATTTCACTGCGTCACTTTTACGAGGCTTTACTGCGTGGGAATGCCCACCCTGCATACATTATACCCGACGCAGGTATAATGTAGCGCAGGGCTTTACAACGTGACGCATCTCCCTAGATGCGTCACATTGTAAATATGTCGCAACGTGGCACATTGTTTACGACGCCGCTGCATCACAGAAGTGACGCAATGGCGGCGTAAAGTTGTCGCAAGGGGCTTGTAAATCTGCCCCAGGGTCTTTCAAAGCCCTACTGAGAGAGGGGCTGAGGCTCCACTCACATATTGTTCCGGATTTGCATGCTTCCACTAAAAAGATTACATGTATTGCACTTTTAGGCTTATGCAAAAGCTTATACGCATTGGTTATGGTGGCAAGCTAATAATCATGGCTAAAGCACAAAAGTGGGAGGGAGGACACTGCCTGCGTACCAGCACACAGATGTATTGTGGTAAGTGCAGTGCATAATAACACTCACTTTAGTTGAAATGCTTTTGTACTCACCATTGTTTGTACAACCAGTGATGTGTATCTCTAGACACAAGTTTCAGTATATTTGTCCTTCTTCAGTAGAAACTAGCAGTCCAACAACGCAACAAGAATCCATTCACAAAAGGTGGAGAGCACACTGCCTGGCATACCAGCACACAATTCACCCAGATTCATTGTTGTAAATGCACTGCATAAAACCACTCACTATAATTGAAAGTCTTTCGTTTTCACCATTGTTGGTGCAGCCTGTGCAGTGTATCTCTATTTCAGGATATTTGTCCTTCTTCAGTATACAGTAAGGAGTTCATTTGTGGGTGCTGGCAATGCTGCTCACAGTCTTCCCAGGTTTTGTCCCACTCCCAGACCACAGGTGCATCCCAGAGCTTGTCAGCCCAACAGCTCAACAAGGAGCAAATCACAGCAAGGGGAATGAACACACTGCCTGGTATACAAGCACAACATTTGCTCAAATGTATGGTGGAAATTCAGTGCATAATAATACTCACTATAGTTGAAAGTCTTTTGTTTTCAACATTATTGGTGCAGCCAGTGCGGTGTATCTCTAGATGAGTAACAAGTTCATTTTGGGGCTGTTGGCAATGCTGCTCATAGTTTTCTCAGGTTTTTTACCACTTCCTGAGCGCAGATGAATCCCAGAGCTCGTCAGCTGAACAACTCAACAAGGAGCCAATAACAAACAAGCATTTGCAAAGCCAATAGGTTTTGCTTTTACGAGAGTTAGAGTTATTTGCCTTGTAAATGACAATGTCTTTTACCTTTGTGTTATGATTGGAGTGGATGTATGTGGTGTGGAGTGGAATTATGTGGTTTGGATTGGAATTGTTAGTTGTGGAATTGTGTGGCGTGGAATAGTGTGCTGTGGAGTGGATTTGTGTAGTGGAATTATGTTGCATGTTGTGCAGTGGTATTATGTGGATAGTAATTATGTGGTAATGAGTGTGGAATTATGTAGAGTGGGATTGTGTGTCATGGAGTGTAATTATGTGGATTGGTATTTTGTGTTGTGGAGTGGTATGTAGTGGAGTTTAATTATGTGGTGTGCTGTTGAATTTTGTGGCATGATGTGGAATTCTGCGGTGTGGATTGCATGTATGTAAGTGTAATCATGTTGTTGAATTGAATGTTGTGGTCTGTTGTCGAATTATGTAGTGAGGAATGGAAATGTGTGGAGTTGATTTGTGTGGTGTGGAAGTGTGTCACATTGAGTGAAATTATACTAATTGGAATTACGTGTATTTATGTGAATTTTTGTTATGTGGCATAGAGTGGTTTTATGTGGGGTGTATTTATGTGGTGTTGAGTTGAATCATGCTGCGTTGAGTGGTATTATGTGGAGTGTGATTATGTCGTCCCAACACACTATCTAGTCCTACAGAGACCCTCTTAATGTCCATCAAGCACTCTTTACAATGTGTCTATATACCCTCACGGCTCCAGAAAAACGTCTGTGCTCACCCATATGCCTACACAACAAAACATAATACAACACATTACCAATGCCAGAAACCCTCACAATGCACCCATACAACCTCAAAGTGACAAAGAGAGGCTCTAAAAACTCCCCAGGCCTCTCCCAAAGATTATAGCTCATGATCGTGATTGCATACATAACAAAGCAGCCTCCTCGAAGTTCTATCAAAGGCCGGGGAAGGGTGGTACCTCACTGAGGTCTTATATGTTCATGCTGAGGGCGAGAGCGAAAAAGGAGAGCCCGATATGGACCAGTCTCAGAACTTGGTTTTGAGAACTGCCAGTGCTGAGCACAGACAGGACCCGTCCACTTAAAGCCCTAGGCCCAGGGATGACAATCGTCATATGCAGAGTCCGGGGAAGGCAATAAAAAAAAACACATAGCTCTGTGGGGAAGCAGTCAGCAACATGGTAAGCCTAGAAAAGGCATCTTGTCATAAGTGCTACCTGTGGAAGGCATCTGGCCACATAGAAAACTCTGTAATGGTAACTGGACACAAAGAGCTTGAGTATACAAGGTCAACAAGCAAACTGAGATTGCAACCTTTCCCATTGACAGTCTGTGATCTATTTGGCATTCTGAGGATCGAGGGCGAGAAACCAAATAGACAGCCAACCGCAAGGGAAATTCACCACAAAAGAGCGCAATGGGAGGCACCCCGCAAATCAGTCAGCACAAGGAAAGAAAGGCAACCAGAAACAAAGCAAACCTAAGCAGCTATAGTCACATCTCTGATGGATAGAGCTAGAAATGGTCCATTGTTTCAAACACGTTCAGTTCTGTAAAATACATTTGTCTCATTAGAAAAAAGGGAGTGTGGATTATTTCCCCCAACGTTTTCTATTTAGTGCATGGTTGCCTGTAGCCGGATATACTTTTGAAACCTATCTGCTTTCCCTTGGAGCCCCGGCTACTCTCAAAGTTTGAATGAATCTTGTACCAATGCGGGTGCAGGCGCTTCTTGTATCCCCACATGATCGGGGCTCAAACACTAAATGCTACTTACCTCTTTCGCTATGACAGCGATACACACCGCCATCCTGAGATGTGGTCAACAGCTACTGTTCTGACACCCCAATCAATGAGTTACGAAACTTTTAAGACATCAATGGTCTTTAAGCAAAGTCGAACACGGTGCTGAATTCTACTGCCGGGGGACCTTCCTGTACATAAACAATCTTTCCCCTGCACACAGACACCCTTGCACTATGGTGCAAGGGTGCCTGCGTTTGCGCTACACTGCAAAGTGTAGCGCCAGTGCAGGGGGAAATGCAAGGCTGCACCATATCATTGTAAATATGGTGCAGCCTTGTGTTTCTGAAGTGTGGAGTGAGGCGTTAAGCCATGACGGCTAAAGCTCCCCTCCGTCACTTCCTTGAACATATGCCCCTAAATGTGGCGGCCATGTTTGAGCTTTAAAACACTGATAGACTATTTACAATACCTTTGCTCGAAGGACAGCCGCTTCTATGTTTAGTTTTTTATTGCAAACATATGCCTGTCATGTTTGTTGGAGCACTTACAATATGTTTACTTGAAAACAAGATACAAGGAATAATTGTAACTGTACACTTATATTTTGGTTCCATTTTTTATGGCGGCCAAAAAGGTTAAGGCTTAAAACTTCTTCAGAGGAAACCATTATTGTTTTATATTGCTTTGTTTAGAAGGCAGCATGTTTTCTTTTTTCTACTTGTATTCTTTTAATTTATCTTGCATATGTTGTTGAGTTTGTGTGTTTTTGTTTGTAGTTATTATGGAGTGTGAATGGAAGGATGAATCAGTGGATTGATGAATGGATTCATAAATGCAAAGCTGTCGTCACACTGCCAGCCGGATTACAACTGTAATCCTTAGCGGGTGGACTTGCCATGCCGGTCCCACAGCGGTGCCTCTCTAAGGCTCATAGGAGAGCCTTAGAGAGGCATCGCTGTGGGACTCCCGCAGTACGTTCCTGCATAGGAAGGAATGCACCATGTCGTGCATTCCTTCCTGTGAAGGAACTGGGTGTGCAAAAATACAGGGGGACACAGCATGTGCCCCCCTGCATGCACTCCTATGCACAGAGGCACAAGGGGGCCCTGTTAGGGCCCCCCTTTGTTGCCTCACCACCACCCTTTTCATGGCGGTCTCACTGCCACGAAAAGGATGGCAGTGAGGCAACTCATAATATGCTCGGTGGTGCCGCAGCGGAACCACAAGCATTTTGCAGCCTCTGACCGCTGCGCAATCGCTGCAGGATCATGGATCCCCAGCGGTTGCAGCGGTCCTGTGGCAGTCCAACCGCCTAAGTCATAATAGGGCGAGTGGACCACCAGTCTGGCGGTCCACGGACTGCCACCATGGCTACAGCGGTCCAATGGACCTCCGTAGACGTAATCAGGCCCTTAGTGTTCTTAGTTTTAGTTGCTAGAATGCAGCGCACTGTGATAAAGTCCCTATGATCGAGTAAACTAGGGTGGGTTTGTGTCCCTGGGTAGGATACATTAATGTGGTAATTAAGTGATACTACAAAACAGTGAAATGCTGTATGTTAGTGTCCCTAGTATGTAGGGCTTTGTGCTGCATTATTCCCCATAGAATCCTGTCATGATGGGTTAGTGTCCCTTTTATGAAGCGCAGTGTGCCGGGGTAGCGCCCACAGGCTGTAGACATCTTTGCTCCACAGAAAACTCTTTCAATAGTCTTGCAACATATACTTTGAAGCACCACAAAATACAGCAAAGGCATATTCTAATAGTGCATCTACAGTCTGTGTCAGCCATGATGTTTGCAGTCGTAGCAATGTCACCCTTATGAGTGGTCCCTATGAGCCCAAATACATCCTTACCTTTGGAGGTAGAGCCTCTGTCCCTCCTGCTGGCTCCATCTTCCTACACTGCTCCCTCAGCTATACTGATTCACAACTGAGCTCTGGGGACCCAAATTGCACAGTCCAGCTATTCCCTAGTCAGAGGCAGGTCATAGATCCCGGGCTAATGTTCCTAACCAGATTTCATTTCTCAGCGCAAAGTAGTACAAGAGAAGGCAGAGGTGAGCCCACACTCCTGTGAAGCACTGCCTGTGCTCCTGTTGCCAGTCACAGAAGATGGGATCCAGTTGCCTACCAGGGCAGCTCTCTGTCTGGGTAGTTGAAATGGATGAGTCTCTGGTCTGTGTAGGCCTCATGGACAGTGAAAGGAGACAGGTCAGTATGCCTGATTGGTTCATGGACTGTAGCTGCTCCTTGGTATCTCATGAACGAGGCAGAGTACTCTTCCCAAGTAAAGTGAGTCTACCTAGGTGAAAACTTATTTAGTTGGACAAGAACTTATGTCACCTGCTGAACATCATGTGGTTGATGCAAATCACCAAGTAGGACTGGTGCAGCAATCGTCAGAGCTCCTGACTTAACAGAATTGTGCCTGCTGGACAGCTCCCCATACATTTAGAAATGAACAATTTTGTACCCTTTGGAAATAATTTTCTGCCTCCGCTAAGCCTTACTTTACTGTTTGGAAGTGGGCATTGTGAGAATGGTTGTCTGTGGGCTTTTTGGGCTCTGTCTGTCTTTGTCCATATGTAGTGAGCTTCTGTGCTCTGGTACTGTGCTTAGGCTAAATCATGTATTCCCCTTAAACTCCGTTCCATTTCATCCCAATTAATAAAACAGAAACCTCACATACCTTTGGTAAAACAAGAAACTCTAAATGCTAAAATGCATATAGTCATCTCACAAAAGTAAAAATGAAAATACAGCAAGCAGTGAGAGAGGTGATGATTTTAGGGTCCTCCCTAACCTAGGGAGAGAACCAAGCAGATGCCTTGAACACAAAGAGCACATCATGCTGAACGATTCGGTGGTGGTCCCATCCTCCTAGGACCACCCCAAGCACAGTTATGGGCAAAAATACAATCCCAACCAAAGGCCCTGCAAAGCATTATGGGACGAGATTCTAGAGTGCAGTGAATATTATAGTATCCAATATCAAAACATTCCTCAAGGGGCAGGGCTCTCCCGGCTCAGCTGAGAGCTAATACTATAATATTCACTGCACTCTAGAATCTCGCCCCATAATGCTTTGCTGGGCCTTTGGTTGGCATTGTATTTTTGCTATAACTTTGCTTGGGGTGGTCCTAGGAGGATGGGACCACCACCGAATCGTTCAGCATGATATGCTCTCTGTGTTCAAGGCATCTGCTTGGTCCTCCCCCTAGGTTAGGGGGACCCCAAAATCATCACCTCTCTCATTGCCTGATATTTTTCAAAGCTCACTTTCGTGAATTGGTTATATGATTTTTACCTTGTAAAGGTAAAGTTGTTTTATCAAAGGGTTGTGGGTGCAGTAGCTAACTCCGCTACGTGGCGGAGTATTCCGTGTTTTCAATATAATGGGTAGTTAGCAAATCTCCGCAACCTCCACTAGAGCTTCATTGCCCACAGTTATTTCATACCATATGCCTCAAGATGGCAACCTTTCACCACATCCACTACCTATCAGCATGAAAATATCAACCACGTAATCACCTTAAGTGGTTGATATTTTCGGGAGTTAGTGGATATGGTAAAAGGTTGCCATCTTGAGGCCGGTTTAGAGGCTGCAAGTTTGTCTTGTCTTAATACTGGTTTCTTAAATTATTTTACAAAAGTTCTGTGAATCGAAATTGCATCCAGAACTGGATCTGGGATCCAAAGCAGCCCTGGAAAAATTGTAATTCCAACACCAAAATTTACAGAGTGAATGGGCAAGCCAAGCATTCCCAGCTCTCGAAAGGGTAACTTGTCAAAATTCTTGGAAACAAGTGCTGCATTTTAAAGTACAACTTTCTGAATATATTTGCTAAAAAGCAATATATTTGCACTATCTATCTATCTATTCCAATTCACATCTCCACCACAGGGAATCATAGAAGCACTCCCATTTCAAGCATCTATTCATTTATTGGCAATCCAGGTAAAAACAATCTGTGAAATGGTCCAACGCGGCTATCTGGGTAATATGGCATGACATTTTGGTGACAATATACTTACCTATTTCAGGATTATCATTGTACTTCTCAAGCAGCAAACTTTTAAAACCACAATGCATCAGTGATGGTGGAGTCACTATGATGCTCACATGAGCTCAATTGTAATTATGCAGATGAGAGGTTTGAAAGCGCAGCTTGCCGTATTGTCAACCATTTGGCCCTTGAGCAAGGACTGTAACGTTTGAAACGCGTTGGGCCATTTCACAGACTTTTTTAGCTGGATTGCCAATAAATGAATAGACTCTTGAAATGGGAGTGTGTCTCTGTGGCGGAGATGTGAATTGGAATATATATATATGTGTATATATATATATATATATATATATATATATATATATATATATATATATATATATATATATACAACCACAAACGCCCCTCCTGGGAGCTCCGCCCGTAGATCAAGGAGGCTTTGCTTCCGAAACGCGTTACCTTAAAAAATAAACTTTTGCTGCACGAGATTCTGAGAGCGCGTGTTATTGGCAATTTCGAAAATATATATATATTTGTGTGTGTGGGTACATGTGTGTGTGCATATATATAATATATATATATGTGTGTATATCTTTCAAATTTGTTTAAGAATTAGCATTGGACCTCTGGAGCACTGCTCCCTTCCCTTTTGCAAAAGGCTTACCACTCCAACTTGTGATTCAGTAATTTTTCAATGTTTTACAGCCAGATTATAGTTGCAAAAAATTTATACATCCAAATAGTGGATTGGTATCCATTTGCAAAGCCACTTTAGGAGTTGGTAAAAGTGTACTGACTCCTAAAATGGCTTTAGTACATTGAAAAAAACACTTTAACATTCACAAACATCGCATTTGAGTGTTTGCAACTGTTAAAATGGTTATGTCAGGCCCCTAACTTCAGTTTTAAATACTGTGACAAGTCATAATGGCCAAAACAATTCCTGTGCCAGTTGGTGTTTTACCACAATTTTCAGTTTTGCATACCTTATTGCCAAAATTCTGAGTCTATAATATCGACTACAGCAGTATTGTGAAGGTAAATATATATAGATAATTACAAATTACTGTTCTTACTGAGGAATTCAGAATAGTAAACTTACCCAGTGCTTTAAGTGGGATGAAAAAGGTCGAAGGGGGCTCTAAAAGGGGCACTGCCAATGAAGAGTAAATGGAAATCTTTTGCAAGAGGCATAGCCTATTAAATTAAGGGAGTCATTTAACACATGCAAACCAATCTCCTGTGCTTCACACAGCATGCCATCGAACCGGTATTTGGGTGACTCTCTTTGAGTTTTCTGTTATTTACATCCAGAGATATAACGCAACAGTGGACTTGTGCCCAAATTACCCCATACCTATTGGCTTTGCCAGTGCTTGTTAACAGTATCAAATATATAGCAAAAATGATTTTGTTGTGAATAATTAGAATAAAAAATGTTTAAATTCTGAAAATTTGAGACTGTGAATTAGAGTAGTGGTTTTCGGAGTACTTCTTTTTTTTTTTGTCCTCATTTGTCTCTTTAGAGAGAGTGTGTTCTCTTTCTCTTGCACTATTGAAAGGAGTTACTCAAACTCCATGTGCTGAGAGATCAAGGGTGAAAGATTTGGAGATCACCAACTGTTCCGCCCTCGGATTGAATCTCCATCTTTCGTGGTCTACCTTCTGTCGCTTTCCATCCGCTCCCAACCAAGAGGGAAAACAGAAGAAAACAGTAGAGGCGTGGAAGGCTTAATCATCGGACCCCTGTTTTTAATTTCTAGCACTTATCTTTCGCACCATTCAAACATCGGGAGCCAAAAGTCGTGGTTTCTGAAACCCAACATGTCTAGGGAGGCTATATGTTTAACAGAACGCATCCAATTATCAAAAGAAGGAGGAGCTGCGGCCACCCATTGAATACAAATCTCCCTGCGTGCCAGTAGTATACAATAAAAGATCAGCCTTGCCTGATTTTTTGTAGTCTTAATCAGTGATTCCACATGCCCAAAAATGACAAGCATAACGCTTACCTCGATGTTAATTCCCATACATTCAGACAACGCCCCACTCACGTCTCTCCAAAAGACCTGAATTTCTGGACACGCCACAAACATGTGAACATCGTCCTCTTTCATACTACCGCATTTCGGGCAGGCGACTTGTCCTCCTCTCCCAAACTTTGACAATCTCTTGGGGGACCAATATGCTCTGTGGATGGAAAAAAGATGATTCCTTCTAAGGTGTGCAGGCTTAACTATTTTAAATAACATGTTCATAGATACTTGCCATTGATGTTCCAACGATGCCTCCGGCAAGTATCTTCCCCACAGTTCCGTTGGCAAAGTGAAATCTCCATCCTCCAAATCGATCATCAGCCAGTAAATAGCAGCCAGCTCCTTTTTAGACACAGTCTCTAACATCAATCGGGTTTCCAGATCATTCTGTTTCCCAATTTTTGTATCCGAGGCCTGAAACCAGCTTCGCATTTGCAGATATTTAAATCCGGATAGTTGATGATCTGTTTGCTGATTACACACTTCCCATGTGATCAGTTCACCTTCTAAGATTATATGCTCCCAACGTGTTAAGCCTGCCCTTAAAAGTGGTCTTGCAAGAACATCTTTCGTCTATCCCGGAGAGCCCGGTGAGTCCCAGATAGGAGCCAGCAGACTATGGTAAGGTATTTTCACAACTCTCCTGACCTTATACCATATCTCAGCCAAACCTTTTAAGATTGTTAACCTTACTTTGTAAAAAAACTTCGGGTCCGCGTATTTAAACAAAAAACCTTGCTTGCCTCCTGGCTCTAAATTTGACATCATGGCCCACATGCCTCCCATCTTGGTTGTACTAGGGCTACCAAACAAACTTCTCCCGTTCTTTAGAAGAAAGACCCAAGAGTAGAAAAGCAGGTCCGGCAATGCCAGGCCTCCCTTCTCCACCCTCCTTCTCAGTTTTTTCCATGCTATTCTGGGACCTTTGTTCGACCAAATAAAAGTGCTAATTTGGCTTTGCATCTTCTTAAGCCATTCCTTCTCGAAAGGCAGGGGTATTGTATCAAAGAGAAAAGTAAACTTCAGGAGGATTATCATTTTAACTAAATTAACCCATCCCAAAAGAGATAACTGAAGGTAGGACCACATCTTCAGGAGTCTGCAGACCTCCTTCTTAACCTTCTTGAAATTTACCTTAGTGATTTTATTAATGTCCTGTGATATCGTGACTCCCAGATATCTCATTTCATCTTTACTAGCTACCCCTCCTGCATCTAAATTCCAGGTCATGATCTCCGTCTTGCCCCTGTTGATCTCATAACCCGAGATCCTTCCAAAATCGGTCGTCAGAGTCATAATCCGAAATAGGGTATCTTGCAAATTTGTGGTGTAGATGAGAATGTCATCCGCGTATAGACCAGGGGGCATATTCACAAGGAGCTATCCCTGAATTAACGGCACTTCATCGCAGCCAAACTCGTGATAAATGTACCCCCCCATTCACAAGCCGGTGTTAACAGCCCACAGCACCAGTTTACCCGCGATAGCAGCCGCAAAAAACATCGCCACAGAGGACCCTCGCAAATATCGCTAATGAGATGCAGAGTAGGCGTTCCCGTGTGAAAAGTCGAGACAACATCACACCTCAACATTCACAACGACCAGCCACATCGGCGATAAGAACTCAAAACAGGCGATGAGGTGCGGTAGCCGCAGGTATTTAACACCTGCCTCAAGCAGGTGTAAAGAAGGACGTCCACCTGCAGTAGGCAACGGAGTCCCGCACACAGCCATACCCGAAGAACAAACGACACCATGGAGCTACTCTACATGCAGCTCGGAGCCCCAACATGGCCACAACCCCCCCCCGCCACCACCCCCTGGACCGCCACACCCCCCAGGACCCGGACCCGCTCCCCCCAGACCACCACAGAGGCAGCGTAGAGCAAGACAGCGGAGCTACCGTAAACGCACCACTCTCACAGACCCAACGCCCGTGGAAGTCATTGCCCACTACAGGCTCAAAAGGACAACCATCCTCCGCATCCTGATCCACATTGCCCACAGGCTGACGGTCCCAACACAGCGGAGAACAAACATCCCTCCGCAGACAAAGCTGCTGGCAGTGCTGCACCTGTTGGCCTCTGGGACCTTCCAACCAACAACTGCCAGAGTCGGAGGGGTCTCACAGCCAGCCCTATCAAAGTTCATCACACCCGTCCTGGATGCCATCCTCAGCTTCATACCCCAGTACCTTCACTTCCCCAACACTGCGCAGGAACAGCTGGAGACTAAGCCAGGCTTCTACGGCATAGCCGGATTCCCAGCCGTGTTGGGGGCAATCGACTGCACACATGTCCCACTTGTGCCCCCTGCGGATACTGCACACCACTACCGCAACAGGAAGCACACGCATTCCATCAATGTGCAGGCAATAGTGGACCACCGGGGACTCTTCACCAATGTCGTCGCCAATTACCCAGGCAGTGTGCATGATTCCTTCATCTTCCGACAGTCCATCATCAACCAGCGCTTCCAGGATGGCACATATGGAACTGGACTGCTCGTTGGTAAGTACCAACTCAACACACCACACATCCCACAGCCACCAACGCACAAGGCACAACTGTGGGGATGCACACATGACCTAACCACATCCAACATGTTAAACTACACGACCCCCTACCAGACACGACTACACCACTCCATGGTCATCCTGGGCTACCCCTACACCCAATATAGACTCCACATGGCACCACAGCCACACAACAGCTGAACGTGTGGAGCTGCGGAATGCGGCCATGACACATGTGAGGCACTGCTCTGCGCCCATGACCCTACCCCGGTCTCCCGCAGGTCAGCGTCCCATGGTGGTGGGCCCGTGTCGGCCGCTGTGCATCCGGGGCGACTAGCCCTGTGCGACTCGCGTCATCCCCCCTTGTAGTTCAGACATTGCATTTCTGAGTGCCTGATGACTGTTGGAGTTGTTGCCAGCACCAGCTACTCCCTGAGGGCTGGCTTACACTCACCCCACACACAGCCAGCACAGGCGTCACTGGATTAGTGGGCCTGCCATCACATCATGCCGAACCAAGTATTGACTCTTTTCTCTCTGCACTGTCCCAGGTGATCAAGGATATGCACTCTGCCCTTGGATGATGACACCCCTCCGAGACCCGAACACACCCGCCCAGAGGCAGTACAATGCGGCCCACATACGCACCAGGGGCATCGTTGAACGCACATTTGGCGTGTTGAAGTCACGTTTCAGGTGCCTGGACGGCACTGGTGGGAAGCTCCTGTACAGCCCGGACGTCGTGTGCAAGATGATCGTTGCATGTTGTGTGTTGCACAACATCTGTGTTCGCACCAGGGCCCCAGGGATCCCAGTTCCAGAGGTACCGGACGATGATGGTGGTGATGGGGCAGGTGGGCCACATCCCACTGCAGCTGCGGCAGGAATGGCCCGTAGGGACTCCATCATTGACACTTACTTCTCATGAGCACGTCACATTGTGACCCTCCGTGGCATTCATGGGACAGTAGTGGATGTCCAATTGCACTGCATGTGTGAATAAAACATGTTTGTAGGTCACAGGTTGAAATTGTACATTGTCATGTTACATGTCCCTGGGGTTTCAGGTGTGATTTGCCAGGTTGTGCGCATTTTCAGATCCAGTTGTGTCCTGTGTTCAGTTGTGGAGGTGTTGCTGTTTGTACCGGGATGTTGTCACTGTCCAGGTGCACTTCTGCTTATGTGCATATGCTGCACGGTGGGTGTGTCGCTCCTGCGGCTCTGATTTGTCTGCCACTGGTCTCTTTCAAGTGGTGTGCCTGTGGGTTCTGTTCTTCCACGGTGCGTGGATGTTGTGGTGTGCATGTTGTCCTCTGCAGTTGGCCAGGGTGCATCCATGGTACTCCGCTGTTGATGTATTTTGTTCTGTGGCATTTTCCGTATACTATTCTTGTGCTTTTTCCTGCATTGCGCGTGCGTATTGCTGCCCTCGCGCTGGTTGTCACTGTTTTCTTATCGCTATTTGGCCCATCGTGTGTTTTTTGGTGTTGTGGTTTGTGTTTTTATCTCCATCGTGGTGGTTGTATCGCGGACTTTGTCCGCGGTTTCGGCAGGCTATCGCATGCTACCGCCTTGTTGTGAATTCCACGTTGACACGGGGTTATTTTCCCGTGATGGGCTGCGTTATTGAAAGTTGCGTTACGCTACTCTTGCGGTGGTTATCACACGCTCTTGTGACTATACCCCCCAGTTTTTTATTCCAATCATTGAACCTAAAAGGTGGGATAACAAGATCTTCCCTAATTTTCCTGGCTAAAGGCTCTATATAGAGATTAAAAAGGAGCAGTGACAGAGGGCAACCCTGCCTCGTTCCTCTAGTGATACATACAGGATCAGTTAAAGAGCCATTGACTAAAACTCTAGCTTCTGGAGCTTCATAGATGTCCGCCAGAGCATTACAAAAATTCGACCCCAGATTCGAAAACTTTGCCACAGCTTTTAAATAGGCCCAGTTGACCCGATCAAAAGCCTTTGTGGCATCTAAAGCCACTACGGCCAGAGGGAGCTTGTACGTCGTGGCTAGATCTATTGATCCAACCAGAGTATAAGTTAGATCTTTTAGTGCTCTACCCCGTATAAAACCCTTCTGATCCTCATGTACCATTCCAGCCATTAACCGATTCAACCTATCAGCCAAGATCTTAGCGTAAGCCAGGTGGGAGGAAAACATGGCGGCCAGCAAGTAGCGGGTCGGGGGAGCAGCCTCGGAGCGGGGAATGATTCGAATTTGCGAGCGAGGTGAAGCGCTTTGAAAACCTCATGAATATACAAAGGACAAAGTAAGCGGACATTAAAAGAAAATAGAAACAAAGCAAAAGTCTTCTTCCCTCAAAATAAGGCTCTGGAGCGTACCTGCCGGTTTCCAGGCGGGTCGTGAGTTAGTGTCAGCAAAGACGGCTACGGCGATCAACGAGCCTTGGAGAAGAGCGACCCTGGAGTTCCGCAGGGGTAGAGGTGCGGCAGTGAAGATCCCCTTCCGGGGGAAAGGTGGCCGCGGAAGCGGCGGCGTGGACTACACGATTGGGAGAGGCAGCAAGGCAGAGAAACAGCCAGAGGGAGATAGGAGTGGGTCAGCGGGAAGATCAGGTCTGCTCCCTCCCCTCGAGCAAGAGGCAAAGAAAGATCTGGAGGTAGCAGACTGCACCAGAGCGAAGGCGCTCGGAGGAAGGAGAAAGGGGGTGAGTGGGGCTGCCCAGAGGGAGGTGTTCTCACGCTATGCACTGAGGAGCCTGAAGGAAAAAGAGAAGGAAGAAAAGGCTTTTGCTGATAATGCGATAACATCTGCTAATATACAATCTGGTTACTTACAAGCTACAGTTAAAGAGTTCTCAGCTGTAAAGGTTAAAGCTAACTCAAAGGAAATAAAGATAAGGAAGTGTACGCCAGATTTAAGGGTGAAAGTTACTCCTTCTCTCAAAACCTATTTTAGAGTTCTGCCTAAAATAACAAATTTGGCTGGCAATAAAATGGACGGGCAAAAAACGACCCAGGAGAAGGGTAGTACAGAGCAGGTTGTAGATTCTGTAGACTTGGGTATGGCTGGTGGTGGGGATTGGAGCAAGGATGTATCACCAAACAGCTACCAAGCTCTGGCATCACTTTCTAAAGAAGAGAGAAGCGCTGATAAGCAGCCTGTAGTAGAGGAAAGGCAGGTTTCAACAGAACAAATAGAACAAACGAATTTCAAGGCCAGTGGCAAGGTTCCTGAGCAGAGGCCAAAGCTGGCGGAGAAGGAAGACCCGGCTATCGGAACTCTCCTGATGGCTTTGACTGCCGAGATTAAAAATAGATTTGAGACTTCTGAGGAGAACCAGAGGGAGATCAGACATGCTTGCGAATCCCTTGAGAAAAAGATAGACGACCTTAGCTGTAGGACAACAACGTTAGAAGGGGAGGTTAAAGAGCTCCGAGAAAAGGTACAGGTAAACTGCTCTGAATTAGTAAGATTAAAATCAGAGGAGAAGCTGCAGCAGGATAGAATGGAAAGGATGGAAAATTTCCAAAGAAGGAACAATATAAAGATTTTGAAGGTACCGGAGGGTAAGGAAGGTGAGGATATAAAGTCCTTTGTGGTGAAGTTGATTAAGAGGGAACTACAGATTGAAGAGTCAGAGGAGGGAATCTGAAATCTTAATGATCCTCAGTATATGGGAAAATACTGCACATAAAAGAGAGAGAAAAGAAAAAAAAAAGTGAATTCACTCCTTGGGCCTTAAAATGAAAATGAAAATTGTAATAATAATTGTTTCTGATAATCTAATGTTAAAAAATTATCACCACGCTCAGATATGAAATCTAGAGTATGCTCTAAGGGGGAACCCATATGGCTTTAAGCCATGTAGAGTTAGGGATGGGTTTTCCACGGGGGGAGCACAGGGTGGGGAGCAGTGGGAGAAAAGAAAAAAAAGTTCCTCTGAAGCCTCTTGGATGTGTAAGGGATATTTATCCCATTTAGTTGGTATTAGGGATGGGTGAAAAGAAGGAGAGTTTCATAAAAATTCTCTCATGGAACCTAAATGGTCTTAGGGTACAATGGAGACGAGAAAGAGTACTAAAGTACTTAAAGGACTGCCCAGCTCAAATTATAATAATACAGGAAACGCACCTAACTGAGAAGGAAGGTATGGAACTTTTTAAGTCCAAGAGATGGATTGCACAAGTGGCATGTACAGCTCAAACAGCTGTAACTAAGGGGGTAGCAATATTAATTAAACAAGGTGCGCAAGTGAGGTTGGAGTCTTATGTTTCAGATAAAGCCGGAAGATGGTTAGTAGCCAAGGTTAGGATATTAGCCCGCTTTTTTACTCTTGCAGGCTACTACGGACCAAATCAGGACGATGTCAATCCCCTGGGAGAATTAATGGCTGAGCTATTAAACTCCTCTGACCCAATCATCTTAGCTGGAGATTTCAATGCAGTTTTAAACCATTCCTTAGACAGATCATCGCATAGCAGGGCATTGGTAAACACGAAAATGTCAGGGTTGATAAAACAGATGATGGAGCAATTGGGGTTATGCGACCTATGGCGCCAAAGAGCAGGTACACAAAAAGGCTTCACCTCTTACAACAAAAAATATAGACACCAGTCGAGGATAGATTATTTTCTCATTGATGGCAATATAAAAGATGAGGTTCACCGAATTGACCATGTGGGAGTTCACTTGTCTGACCATTCGGCAGTGACTCTCCAATTGAAGATCGGTGAGGAGGCTGTTCAGTCTAGGTGGACCTTAGATCGTACGGTTCTCCAGGATGAGGGAGTCATAGAAATGCTGAGCAAAGAGACTGATGAGTTTTTTAAATATAACTGGGGCTCGGCTACTTCGGGTGTGACCTGGGATGCTTATAAGGCCTTCTTAAGGGGAAGATTAGGAGCACTGGCGGCAGGGAAAAGGAGGAGATACCATGAAGCGGTGTTAGTACAGGAGGAACGGGTCCGCTCTCTAGAAAAGGATATAATCGACCCAGGGATAAAGGAGGAGGTGAGGGTAAGGCTGTTGCAGGAAATAACGCAAGTTAAGTCCAATTTAGCAATAGTTCTAGAAGATAGGGCAAGGAGAAGGTGGGAGGCTAGCCGATTAGCTCATTTTGAGTACAGTGAAGGATGTAACAAGTTGCTGGCCTGGAAGGCGAAAAAAGAACAAGTGAGGAACCGAATAGATCAGGTCATATGTGAACAAACTGGGGCCCTGATTGAAGACAGGAGAGGGATCGAGCAAATTTTTCATAGCCACTTCAGTAAAGTGTTCCGGGAAGACCTTGAGCCAACGGAAGAAGAAATAAAAGAATGGTTAGGACAAGACTGTGTAACCCCCTTTTACCAGACAAAGTTAGGCTCTTGAACAAGGAAATGGATATTGGCGAAATAGAGACGGTAATCAGACAGCTTAAGAAGGGGAAGGCTCCTGGGCCCGATGGTTTGCCTCAAGAAGTTTACAAGGCCCTGGGCGATTCGTTAACTCCCATATTAGTGAGGTTATTTAATGACCTGTTTATTGGAGGGTCCGGCACGCCAGCTTCCTGGAAGTAAGCCACTATTTCTTTAATTCTGAAGCCAGGGAAATGCCCAAAAAACTGTGACTCCTATCGGCCAATCTCATTATTAAATAGCGACTATAAAATCTACGCTAAGATCTTGGCTCGGAGTACTTCTTGTCACACCAGGTTTCTCTGGATTCTCATATTCTGTTAGACACCTTTGCCCTTTTTTAGCCACAACTTTCTGAAGTCCTACTTCTCCATATCTCATATGCAATCTCTTCTGCAAGTACTTCCTTTCATCCCCTCTTCTTCACCATCCTCCCCCCCACACACAACTCACCCATTCACCTCTAAGCCCTGCATTTTCTTTTCCTATGATGTCAATATATCGACAGCTGGTTACCTCCTTTACTCACTTTCCAGCAGAATCACAAAAACAATTGGCACATATTGGTACATATCACCATTGCTTTGTGCACTCTGAAGAGATGCAAAGGATGGGATGTGCTTGTGAGTCTCAACATCTTTATAACCCACTGGCAGGCAATGTGAGAAATGTGTTCTGCTTCTGCCTCAGCTACAGAGCTCTGAATCATGCCCCATCATAAACTCACTGACAGGATGAACTCACCCAGATATTTGGAGGTGATTCTGGTCACAGTATGCACTATACAAGAGCCATATGTTGAATGAAAATAAACTACAAAAACACGACACCCGGAAAGAACAAATACTCTCAGGTGATGCAAGATGACATAAAATGTGATACGCAAAAAATGTGCATTACTGACATGGGTTACCGTAAGCCTTTTTACAGTTACTCTTGATAAATTGATCAGTGTTTTTTTCCTGTAAAGTTAAGGACATGAAAACAGAGCCCAGTAGGGAGCAGTTTCGAAATCAGGTTTTAATCAGGACCCATCCCACTTAAAGCCCTGTCCCTTACCTATATATATTTTTAACTTCATGATAAAGTGGCAGTCGACATCCTGCATACAATATTATGGCAGGAAGATATTTTGTCACTGAATGTTGTGACATATATCCCACTAGTTACCAGTCCCTCTAAACACAATATCCACATTATCTATTATGAAATCACACTCGCCGCTGTATTATTCTTAATGCCCAGTACTTGAAGCACAATGGGCAGGTTGATTTTCTTTCCTTGGTATGTAAAGCATTATATTACAGGGGAGCCTGCATCCCCTGTATAAGAGCCTGTCTCTAATTTCCAATTTACAGAAGGCTTGTGACTACCCTAGTTGCCTGCAATAAAGAAATGACGTAGCCACTCAACTGTGATAACTTATTACTGTTGAGTACTGACATTGCAATGCCTGCTGCCAGCAGCCGAGGGAAAAGACAAGTCACAGAGCACATAATTAAAGCTGTAGATTCAACTATGAAAACCAAAATGACTTTTCCTTCTTCTGCTCTGTTTTTTTTAGCTGAGTAGCCATAAGCAGAAAGGAGATATTTATGGCAAAATGTTTATTTTTGATCCACCCTTCATGTAATTTTAGAACGGTAGAATTTTTCTGCATATTTCTACACATTCTGAAATACAAAGTTTTTTAAATCTAACTTGTATTAAACAGACTCTAATATCTTCTTTTTGCAAAAATATCGAACTGCTTTTGAGTGTGTTTAATTTTCAACTAGAGATTCAAATTTTAATATTCATGTTTATAAACATCCTATCTCTTTCATTTGAAAGATTTGTAAGAGCATCACACAAAGGATTGAGGTGGTTTGTGTGAAGAGTTATGGTGTGGCCATCTATTATAAAGAATAAAGTAACCCTACCTTACATTATAAGGATGTCCCAAATCGCCCTGGAGTTCCATGACCTTACAAAGGAACTCGTCCTTCAACCACTTTTCTGTATATGGTCATGAAACTCTTGGGTGACTTGCAAAATCATTTGAATGTATAGCAGGCAGTACTTTATCAGATATATAACCCGGACAGTTTTCAGAATGGCCCACAACATAGAACACAATATCAATATTGGTTATCACAATGCCTCAGTAGGTAAAACATAAAAGGCAAGTCAGTTAACACAAAGCCACAAAGTATGTAACACCACACAGCTGGGGTAGCTTTTACAATGGTCCAGGGGCTTAGTTGAAACAATGACAAGTCAAACCCATAGCTCCAGCTCAACACAGACATCATACCACTCATATTTGGCATTTTCATCTCGAGTAAAGGCGGCGTATGCAGCAAATCGTGAAACACTTTCTAATTCAGGATCAGGCTGCAGGTATGTAATGAGACTTCATGCCCCACCAGTGCTTAATTTGAGCCGGTGGTTTCGGATGAAGGGTGATACCCCGAAACTGGTCCCAGGATGCTTGTTTCCGGTCCAGGCAGAACCTGGCTTGGCAGTTTGGGCTGGACTGTTCCCAGGAGGAGCAGGGTTAAGACTGATTTGCATATGGCTGGATCCAAACTGGGGTGGAGTGGTGAGCAAAAGAACGATGGATTAAACCCAGATCTTTGTGAATGGGAGCGAATGTTTGCACTGTTCAACATTACATCCATCATTTGTTTATTTTGCCTTTATTAATGTGGAAGCAGCTAATTTCACTAGATGGCACCAGAGGCAGACCTGCCAGATTTTCTCTTTCCTTGAAAACTTTGAAACAGGTCCTCCTATGAAAGTCCCCACTTCATTATGATAGCCTGTTCCCCACAAACTGCTGGCATGGCTGCTCTCACTCAGAGTCGGACTGGCCTATGGGCAGGGCTACTGAAATTATGCGAGTGTGCTCCCGCTGTGTTATTCGCACAATTATAGATCTGCAGATTTTAGCACAAAAAATAAATATTTGTTTCTAGCTCACACAGTTCAAAAGTTATGAAAAACACAGCGACACGTGTTGCCGCTCATTTGAAGGACATTTGCAAAGTAGGACTACTCAACTTTCTGTTGTTGCTTATTGATATATTTGGGTGTTAAACTGGTAATACTGCGATTCAACCAAAGCCCAGACAGTGTTAACAAGTGCAAAAATGATAAAAATAATGGAGTAACGCTCCCACAATATGTGCCGCAATACGCGGCATAATCGTCAAAAATGCCTACATCCGGCATTTCTCTACTAACTTATTTTGCTGTTGCCGCTCTTCGGTGCTCTCTTTGGAAAAACAGCTTTTTTTAAATGTTATTTTATTGTGGACAGACCACATGTGAAGGCTGTAATTATGCAGTCCACTTTTAATATATATATATATTTTACCAGAAGCAGGAGGGTGCCCTCACTTTTATTTTTCTTTACTGAGTTGTCTCCGTAGGCCCCTGCTTTTTACACTGATGCCCCCATGACCTGTGATTCTTTGTGCCTCTGACTCCAACATTCTATTGCCTGCTACTGCTGCGGTGTTCTGTTGTCGTGCAGTGCAGGCGAAAAAATGTACAGTGCCAGGGCTGACACTCAGTGGCGGCCGCTATTTACCGGGGGGATGAGGAGGTTTGTAAATGAAAAAAAACACTTACCTTCAGGCCGGTCAGCTGGCCGACCGCCACCTCTCGGTCCGCTCGCCGCCACCTCTCCTCCCAGAAGCAGGAACAGGAATCACCCAGGATCCTGACTCCCCTAGCCAATCACAATGCTGCAATGCAGCACTGTGATTGGTCTGAGCACCATTGATCGGCACTCAGGCAGGAAATGGGAGCCTGGGGCATGTTCTGCACCCAGGCAGTAATGCAAAGTGCGCATGAAGGTATGGCCGGCCCGAGAGGGCCGGTCAAAGCGTCATTGCCCACCTTGGAATGGGCGAACTACTCCTCCTCTGCCCTGCTCTGGCAGTCCAGCCCTGCCCCGCACCAGGAAAGGCAAACTAAAATGATAATAACGCTAGTTATAATCATTTTACTTTTCTATAAATACTGCTCACAGAGAAGTGGGGCGACACTTCTCCGCCTTAGTGGAGGAGCCGCCACTGCTGACACTGCAAGGAGGTTGTATACTCTTCAACCTCCTCACCTCTCAGATAATCTGAATAGCAAAATCTGGTGGTTGTGGGTATCAAGTGCAGCTGACAACTCCAGCAACCTCAACAGCGCCAGGTCTCCCTTGTCCATTATCTCAAACAGAGATGTTTTTACAGCCAGTAATGCAGACTCTGATCCTTGGTTTGGGTGGAAGCCGGATTGACAATCACCTATTTAGTCACTCTCTTCCAGGTATGCCTGTAATTGTATTGTAAGAGGTTTTAAGAGAGGAGTTGGCCTAACGGCTAGGGCGGACGACCTTATCTGGGGAACTGGGTTCGAGTCTCGGCAATGACGCTGAACATCCTGTGATTCTGGGCAAATCACTTAATCTCCCCGTGCCTAACAAAAAAACAAAAAAATGAATGTGTTCTCATGTAACGCAACTGGTGCTGTGTAAAGCGCTCTGATACCCGATACCTTCGGGTCAAGTTTGCGCTATATAAAACTCCGTAAAAAAAAAAAATTTAAGTAAAAAGGTGCATTCGATATTGAGAGACAGTTGTTCATCTCTGCCTGATCTAAGGTGTGTTTTTTTTATTAATGCCGTTACCCTTCTTTAGTTCTCTGGGGATCCCTCCTTAAAGGAAGGATTCATTTACAACTTGTTTAATTACTGGAGCACGTAATAAAGAACAGGTCTTATACATGACGGGCACGAATCCCAATGATGGGTTCATATTTCTTATATTTTTCACAATTTCATCTATTGTAACTGCTCAAAAGAAGTCACCCTCATCAGATCCCAATGGCAGCTTACTTTCTACAATGCAGGGGAAGGATCTTGTGTTAACTATACTGTTCAATACTCTCTGTATACATTTTCTGTGTATTTTCATGCTCAAAGGACCAGATCATCTTGGAATTTTAATGCACGTAACAGTTCTTATCCTACATTATTGATTTTGTCCTCGAAAAATAAAATCTCTGCCTCTCGCCCTGGTCTTTTAAACTCTTTTTTGATTTAATTCAGAAATCTTGTATTTGCATCCAAGTCGTATTTTTTTGCCATTTGCGTTGCACGTTTCTTCGCTTGGCTTTTAATGTCCTTAGGTTAACTGAAGAAAATACATACATTCTTTTGTTTTCTAGTAATTGTCTTGGCTGGTCTCACTGGGGCGTGGTTATTAACAAACACTTCATTGTATTGGCCTTCTAACTTAGTTATGCTAGTCTTTTACTTCAGGATTTGGATAAAGATTCAAAGAGAGAGTAGACAGGGCGGAGGAAAATGGCAGATACATGGGATCTCCCTGTCCCCTCTCTCACAAAGTGAAGCAAGTGATCTATGCTTTCCTGGGAAAAATGACTACTGGGAATTCTGTCAACACAAATTGCATTCAGTAGGATGGATTCAATAACTTGGGAATGCCATTCATTTAGAAAAATTGGAGAAAGCAGGTTCACGGAGAAACCTTCTTCAGAACAGTTTTTTTTTTAAGTACCAGGGGGGTCCTAAGACAATGGTTGCAGTAGGGATCCTCCTCATCTTCTTTCGGTCATGGGTCCTTATGCTTGTGAGGTTAACTAGACATTATGGGGTTCCTAGCAACATGACAATCCACATTAGAGAGTCCATCTTGGTAATAAAGACCCTTGTGGGTTTCATCTTCTAACGAAATGGCTTGACGCAATGTTTTCCAGGGAGGTGTTTATTAACCAGACATGTTATCCATTCAGGGCACTTTTTTACCCATAAGGTGTTTTAGCTAGTTAGCTATGTAAATCAGTCACAGAGTTGGTGTTTCACTGTTGGACTGAAAATGCATCTAGCTGACTCCTTCTAGCATTGTGCGAGTTAAGTTAGCATTTGCGGCACCATTTTGTATTTAGCCGCCATTTTGTACCATGATTTAAATGAAGCCTCTGTCTCATACTGTCTGCCTCAGCAGAAAGCAGCCTGGATTGTTTCTCTTTATCATTCAAGGTTGAGCTTCGCTGCACTAATGAATAGATCTTTCTGTATCTGCATGCTTAGACCTGCTCCCACTCTCAGAGAGACGAGCACGGGCAGAGTAACCTTGAAGCTAAGATAGCGTGTACCCTGTCTCAGGATGATAGTCCATCCTTCTGTACCTCTACTGTTCATCAGTGACCAGGCTGGAAAATTCCAGTCTGGGCGGGTCTCTAGGGGTGTTGGAAATGTATATCTGACTTTACCTTTTGGAGGGGAGTCAGTCCCTTGGAAGCTATCTAAGGAGGCTGGTCAGACCGGACTCTGCTCAAGCGCATACTAATAAATAACTTTGTATTCTCTACTGTCTGACCGACTCTTCATTTGTATGGAAGGCTGAGAGGTGGTCACGAGTGACCCAGGTCCCCCTAAACGGGTCACTTCCTTCAGTTGGCGCCCGAACAGGGACTCCATCGGGTGATTGACCCTTCCTTGCCCGCGGACGGGTGAGGGGGACGGGGCCTCGTCGGGTCGGACGGGAGGACTGAGGATCTTTGCACCAGAGAGTGTAGTACTCGCAGCTGCCCCGTCTCTCTGACCGGGCGGTGCCTCGCCCAGTGGTCATCCCAGCTGGGGTCCTGAACGGCGAAACCCTTGTATCTGACCGTTTGGTCCAAAGAGTCGGCAGTGGAGAATAACTTCATTTGACCTGTGTGCACCAGGTGAGTTTGCTTTGGTTCTTTGTGGCTATGGCGCCATTTTGGTTTGTGTTTGGCACGGTCTAAGGACTGATTTGGATACAAAGTGTTTGTGAACACTTTGCCAGGCAACGCAACGAATTTGGTTTACTTTTGAGAATGCCTGGGGTTAGCCGGCATTTGGTTTGTGGTACCACTTTGGTTTGTGCTTGGTACGGTCTGAGGATCGTTTTTGGACAAGCGATTGAATTGTTTGAGTTCTTTGTGAACATGGTATTGCTTTGATCCAGATTTGGTGAGGTCTGAGGACCAACTTTGGTAAGATATTTGCAAATACTTTGCCAGGCATAAATAGTGAACATGTTTTCTTCTGAGAATGCCGGGTATAAGTGAACAGGTTTCTTTGTGCTGTCGTTGTTGTTCTACTGATGCTCAACTAGAGATAAGGCAGCCAGCGCCTCCAGAAGGCATTCTGAATTTGGATAGGTATGTGTAGGATGGCCTTGGCCCTATTATGTTTAGCATGTTGTGGCACAAATATACGAGGGACAATGCCGAATTTGCAGTGGCCGTTGACAGGCACTTTTGATGAAAAGAAAATTAATTTGTATTCTCAAAAAAAATCACACAAAAAATAGAGTGTGCGAATAAGAAGTTTCGATTGCAAAGTAAAAAGTCTCATGTTGCCCGAGAAGAAAAGGATACGTTTGTGGAGGAACGGTTAGATACTTGACCCCCACCCCCATATGCCCCGCAGAGAATATACCCTGCCATGCCCCAGCCTCAGCCATCTGCTCCTTCTGTTGCTGCTGTTTCTGTTTCTTCTATTATTGATTCAGCTCTTGTTTTCCCGCTATGCCTATTGTTTCGACATATCTCTCTCCAGTTTTTCCACCTGCGACACAGTCGTTAGTGACATTGGTGCCTGTTCCCTCTGTTACTACTCCTTCCCTTTACCTTCATTCCCCGACAGTACTGAGTAGTGGAACACCCGTACGTGGATTAGGGGACGGAGACTGAGCGACTGCTAGGGAGCGACTGGGGAGGATATTGATGCGATCTGATGTGGGAGGTGAAGAAAAAGATAAAGCCGCTCAGTGGGGTGCGTGGAGTGTAATGAAAGATTATGAGCCGTTGTGCAGCAGCATGCCCTTAAGAATGTGTCGGCTACTTTGATTGGACTGTGGGAGCAGTACTCCAATGATGTAGCACCCCAGATTAACTATGATATCAGGGACAATGTGTATGCTGCTGCTATGACATCTGGTAAGGTATTTGGTAATGCCGCAACGCTGGTCGCTTATTGAGGTAGGCTGCTTGAGAGGAGCCCGAAGACAGCATACAGGAAGTCGCGGGTTCTTGGGGACGGGGTCGTGGAGCTGGCGGACTAGAACAGAGCTCAGCATGCTGCCACCTCACAGGATCGTTCGGATAGTAACAACATTGATGACAACAGGGGTGGACAGTATTATCATGATGACTATGAAGGTGGTTTTGTTTTGTGATTGATCTGCATGAAATG
The DNA here is from genome assembly GCA_963921515.1 of Calotriton arnoldi. Classification (NCBI taxonomy): domain Eukaryota; kingdom Metazoa; phylum Chordata; class Amphibia; order Caudata; family Salamandridae; genus Calotriton; species Calotriton arnoldi. Next base: position 2,318,318 of record CAWUFW010000516.1, on the reverse strand, counting down.
AATGTAGCAGTGATTCCCCAGTTTACAGCAGTTACTGACGTTCAAGAATTTTTTGACTATGATTCCTTTTTCTGCTGCTTTTTTTTCTGTCCCTGACTAGAAGAGCACGTTCTTCTGCATTCCTATTCATCCTGCTAGCGGATATCTGCTTGGGTTCACCTGGATTTTTGGGTTCACATGGGTTCATCCCGCTGGTAGAGGTTTTAGGTTTCGCCGTGCTTCTCCCGGCTATCCCGGTATCACTAATTCAACAGTGAAAAGTATTTCTTTGCGCTCCCCACAGATAACACATTATTTCAGTATGTCGACATGTAGCTAAAGATGGCCATAAAGTATCCCTTTCTAAATTTCAATACTGTCGACAGGAGGTCACCTAAATAGGTCACCTACTGTCGAAGGAGGGTAGGGGACTGACCCTGCTGTGCATGGATGCATGTTTGACCCTGCTGTGCATGATCCTGCAGTGCATGGATGCATGTTCTGGATGCCTGAGTGTCAGCAGTCTTTTGAGCAATTAAAGGTTGCGCTTTGCTTGGCTCCTGTGCTTGGTTCACCTAATTAGTCTTTGTGCTTGGTGCTAAGCCGTTCGTGTTGTGCGTACACGAGACGGCCGCTTGTGCGCTCTTTGTTTTAACACAGGCCTTTGGAGGTAAGCAACGACTGTGTGCTTATTTTTTCTGCTATGCTTAACACTGCCGTGTGAGCCCTCCCGAGCTGTCTAAGAGTGGTCGTGCACATGGCTGTCTTGATAAGGCAATCGGTTGGCCTCATATTTGATACTGATCTCACAGTCATGGTACTCCATGCTGTGGATACATTTTTTGAATAAGATAAAGACACGGCACCTTACCCGTGCACATCTAACTGTCTATGAATTAGTTTGGTTCGCTAAAAACATCATGATTGACAGATGTGCCACTCTGAATTTAGCCATGTTACTGCCCCTCCCTTCTGAGGAGAGACGAAAGGACGGGTAGACTTGATTGATGTTCCCTTATCTGACCCCCCCAAGGGGAACAAAATGTTGATGGCTCCTGTTTTGAATTACCAGAGGGCACAACTACTGCTGCTTATTTTACAACAGTCGATTGGTCAGTCCGAGCAGAACATGGGAATTGCAAGTGTAGTGTCCACCGAAAAGTCACTGATAATGTGGGAAGGGATAATGCATTCGCAGATCAGGTCGCTAAGGAAATGGCTTGAAAAATGGACAGGATGTTTGTAGCAGGCCCTACTAGGTGGGTGCCTGAAGTTATAATGCTTGAGGACACGTTTGAGAAGGTGAAAAAAAGTACAGGGTGAGGCCACAATAGAGGAATTAGCAATATGGCAAGGAAGTATAGCACAAATGAACGACCCTGCATGGCAGAATGATAGTATTTCGAGAAAATTGCCCATCTAGTGAAAATACTGTATGGTGTGCATGATCCATAATGCTGGGAAAGGTATCCTTATACCACCCGGTAGTTCTATACCACCCATTTTGCTTAAGTGTTCAATAAAAGGATTGAGGCCTATTTCACCACTTGTTGCTGATAAAATTATCGTTGCCAGTTAACTGAAAGTTCGTATTCTATTCACTCATAGGTCCGGGAAACCCTACCAGTTACTCAAGAGGGGCCCGGACGCGATACCCAGCCTGGCTATCTATTATGGGCCAATCCGAGGTGGCTGGGACAAAGATGGATTTACAGCATGATGACGTATTGCTCGCAGCAGTACCACCAGAAATGAGGAGCTCTCCAGGAGTAATTGATTACTGATCCCTCTGTGCCTAAAGTCATCAGATACAATTTGCGCCCTGACGGAGGAACAGTGCACCAAAGGAGAAGTCAGATTAGTAGGGATGGATCGTAAGAGATAGGGTGTACCTTGTCTGTGGTACCAACGGCAGTTTAGGGAAAGACGAAATTGGTGCATTGTTCGGACATTGGACAGGATTGTTCGAGTGTGCTCCCCTGATGAGGGGAGTGCCATATCCTGTGCGACGTGGGATTTCTTCAAAGAACTAGGATCGCCTAGCTCCACCGCCGGTGCTCAATAGCGTCAACAGTGATGAACAATAGGAGTCTACCAGTGAGACTCTGACGGACACTGGGAACTTGTATATTTCTGTTGCTGGAAATTTTCCCCCTTGCTTACCTATTCATTATACGCCCCTTTGGCAAAATGGTTACTGGCAAAGAGCAGCAAGTAACTCTCCTTGTTCGCGTACGAAACGGTTGGTCTTCTAAGAAAAAACTGCTCTGTGCTGTTTTTGTATTGTTCCTGTTGTTGATTTTGGGTGGGGTGTCCTGGGTTTTGGAGCGTGATTATAATGTCCCATCATGTGCTATATACAAGATTGTTTCTCCAGTTCGTGCCAAAAGAACAATCCCAAGCAATGTATTTCTAGATACACATAGGTAATTCTTTGGTGAAGGTACAGCTTTCTATCCTACTGAATCTGTTACGAGTTTGTGGACTGCTTACCCATTGTCATTGGTTAATTATACATATGTTCGCCCACCACAATTCGTAGAGGTAAAGGGGGAGTTCGGGATGGGATATCCCAGTCCCTGTTTGTATTATAGGAAGCCACGAGGGAAGGGATACCCAGGTTGTAACATTAATGTGTATTGTGACAATCTGTATATGGAGGAACAAAACATTACTATAGCGGGCTGGCATTATCAAGATTTGACAGTTACTCGAGAGGCAGGTTACTATCCCGCATGCTGCCCGATAGTAAATAGTACTGACGCTTTCCTATACATAAATTGTTCTCGACTGATATTGTTCAAGAATACAATGTCTTTAGTGAGGAAAAATGATCCGAGTACAGTGGGAATGAACACCAGATATGCTCCGGTAGATTATCAAGGTCCACTTTATGCACACCCAGGATTTTACTTCTTGTCTAATGGTACTTATTCCAATGTTCATAATGGTACCAAGGACATGGCTTTGGGAATGGTGCTTCCTCTTGGGGTGCCTTGTAAGTATAGTAAACCAAATATAAGATGGGTTAAAAGGACGTTAACAAAGGAATTTTGCGACGGAGTGACAGACCTGGAGGTCAATAATTATAATAATGGTACCACCTTTGGGTATATACTTTCCTCCATTATTACGTTTGGTGGTACCGTTATGGCCAGAGGTGAAAGGGCTAGGGAATATTTTGGATGTAAGCTGCAGATACTCTCTAACTCTACAGTAGCGGCCTTACGTGACATCACCACCCAGTTGGAAAGTATGCGAATATACTCTGAGCAAACGAGATATGCAGTTGAGATTTTATCCTAGCTAAGAGCGGTGGTGTGTGCGCAGTAGTAGGAGACAAGTGTGTAGTCAGGATCACAAATACGGAAAAGAATATTACCCAACATATTTTAGATATTTTGGAGAATGTCAAGGGAATGGAAAGCGGAAATTGGAGTTGGTCTCTCTTTGGTGGATGGGGTTGGATTCTGGAAAAGGTGATCTACATTATTGTAATTCTAATTGTCTGTTGCATTCTGGTGCAGTGTCTTCCCTTATGCTGTTCTTACTGTACAACACTCCTCACCCCTAAGCCGCAGAAGACAGTCCGTGACACTGCTGCGATTATGTTGCAGAAGGACATTCACAAAATGATGCAAATAGATGAGGGCATCTTTGGTTCTACCTCATCCCTTGCAACTTCTATTCCTGATACTGAATATATGGATAATTCTGAGTGTTGATGTTCCTATGCATCTCAGACCACGTCCCTAATGAATATGCAGGCTGCCCAAAACCTAATGTCCATTGATGAGGGTATTTTTGAACATTGATAATGTGTGTATTGACGTATAATAATGTTCCTCTTAATTTGCACGTAGTTATTGGTTTCCTAGCACTAGACAAAATTATTAGCAAATGCTAAAAGGAGGGTCTGTTGGACTGAAAATGCGTCTAGCTGACTCCTTCTAGCATTGTGCGAGTTAAGTTAGCATTTGAGGCACCATTTTGTATTTAGCCACCATTTTGTACCATGATCGAAATGAACCCTCTGTCTCATACTGTCTGCCTCAGCAGAAAGCAGCCTCGATTGTTTCTCTTTATAATTCATGTTTGAGCTTCGCTGCACTAATGAATAGATGTTTCTGTATCTGTATGCCTTTCCCAGTAGGTAGACCTGCTCCCACTCTCAGAGAGACGAGCACGGGCAGAGTAACCTTGAAACTAAGATAGCGTGTACCCTGTCTCAGGATGATAGTCCATCCTTCTCTACCTCCATTGTTCATCAGTGACCAGGCTGGAAAATTCCAGTCTGGGCGGGTCTCTAGGGGTGTTGGAAATGTATATCTGACTTTACCTTGTGGAGGGGAGTCAGTCCCTCGGCAGCTATCCAAGGAGGCTGGTCAGACCGGACTCCGCTCGAGCGCATACTAATAAATAACTTTGGTTTGTATTCTCTGCTGTCTGACTGACTCTTTATTTGTATGGAAGGCTGAGAGGTGGTCGCGAGTGACCCGGGTGGCCCTAAACGGGTCACTTTCTTCATCACTGAGATGTGACTTCTCTGGTTTGCTTCTCTTGCGCAATGGGTTCTTTGTTACTGGATCATGGTTCCTGCTTCCACAGCGTTGTACTCCTCTGACCCATTTGGGCAGAGGTCTTCAAACTGTGAGGTAGGCTCTTCAGGGGTCTAAATGTATCTCATGGGGCCACCAGGTTCTGGCCAAGAACAGCATTTATTTACTGACATCATGCTGAAAACAGTGCTGTGTTTTTAGTGAGCCACTCTGTAATGGCTCACCATAAATGTTTTTGTCACGCACAGCCTGTAGGTGTCACATTTGGAGAGGGTGGGTGACCAATTAACCCTCGAAGTTCCTCACACTGTGGATACTTTTACATTTTTAAGGAGACTGCCATTTATTTGATTTCATTTTTACAACAGGTAACTAAACATAACTGCAATGTTTGAATTGCTAAGTATGTTTAGAGATGCCGATTTTATGGAATTATTGTGAGAAAAAATGTTTGTCATTCTAGGGGACCAGATGATTTTTTTTTTTTACAAAAAAGGGTCATTAAAAAGTTTGAAGACCACTGCATTAGAGTCTTCCAAGCCATTTCTGTACAGAACTGTTCAGCTACTCAGTTCCCAAAAAATCCAAGCGAGAAACCTCTGGCCAGGTCTACTAATTACATCTGTAAGGACAACAAGATAATTTCGAAATACCAGGCCCAGCTGAATGGAATAGCCCCCAGTAAAGGATTTTAATGTCATTGTGGTTCTTCCCTAGAATTTTAGCACTAGTTTCCACTTGAGATCTGTCTGCAACCCTTGCATCTGTTTTGACATTCTAGCATCTGACAGGAGCCTCATTTTTCTCAAGAAGGCCGAGGTCTGGCCTCTGTGTCAAGCCTTGACTGGGTACAAGACCAATGGATTTCTGGTCCTTTCTCACATTATGGATCAGCCCCAGGTGTTAATGTCTTCAGTAAGATCCTCCTTCCACAAGTATCAATTACAGTTTGTTCAATGCTTCAAACATACTTCACTGGGAGGGATCCCAACCCAAATGCACACAGTGGCATCCCTGAAATGATGCATGACACAGGATTGACTCATTGGATTTATTAACACATTTTGTATAAGGGAATATACTCTGCATGTCCAGAAAGGTCCATCCCAATCTGCACTGGAGTGTGGACAATACAATGAACACCAAGTTTTAAGCGGGAGCATCTGGTTTACTGGGATGGGTTAGGATGTGGAACATGACAACTTCTGTATCCTTCATACTGATCACTTGTTTTTTTATTTACATATTTCCCTTTAGCATTTTAAATGGACAAAACCGAAAGGGGGTCTGTATTTCTGCCTTTTTCATTAGGTCCGACTATCCCTCAGAAATTCACAGAATAAACAGGCTGACCCATGGTTCTTGTTATATTAAGGATGTAGAGTTTATTATACAGTCACATACACTAGAAACTTTGTATGGATTAGTTTTAATGTTGTAATATGACATGCTGACAGTTGCAATCTATCAAGTGGCCATCAGAGTTCCCCTATGTAATATACCTTGGTATTATGTGTGTCCCTACCTTCCAAAGAGATGTCATTACCAGTGTTTCGGCCACACACATTTAGTAGAAACTGCCTTCTTCAGAACAAAATTATGATAGTTACAAAAAGGAGACTTAAAGTAAGGGATCTTTTTCAATCCATCTTGACTTTCAACAGAGCTGCTGGTGACTCAGGGTTCATCTAAATGGGTTTTGTTTCAAAACAAGTCTGTCCAGACTCCAGTCACAATCTTTTTCTGACTTTTCAGTACACAGCACAGTCTAGGGAAGGATTTGCTGAAAATGTAACAGAGATCTATTGATTAAATGCACTCCACCCTGTGCATAGGTAGCATTGCAGAGAACTGTCTTTCCTTTTAGCAGTTCTGGCACACAAAAGGCAGTTTTACAAGGTATTTTAATCTTAAACCCTCAGCCTACTGTATACAAGCAGACAGAAGGCCACATCATGAATAATCTAAACATGAAGCATTATTTAAAATGCCACTGAATGCTGACAGTGAAAGGTTAAAGAAAGAGTACATGCAATCTATTTGATTTAGTCTATTGAAAAGTATAACATTTTCTTTATATTACCAATATTGTATGGGGTAAAGTATAAAATGAATTAAAATATCAGTGCCATATGCAACTTAAAAGAAGAGAAAAATAATGCCATAGCAGATCAGAAATTGAAGAGAATATTGCAGAAGGAAGGATCAACAAAGTCAAAAATGTATTTTTACTTTAACCCCTTAACTGCTGGGCCTGTTCCCCCCCCTAGTGCTGAGTCCTTTTTAGGCTATTTGGTGCAGTTCGCGCTTAGGGCTCCAGAACATTTTGCTCACATAAGGGTATCCAGGCCAAATAGGCGTAATTTTTTTCTACATTCTGGGGAGTCTAAAGATACCCAGGGTTTGTAGATTACCCATGAGGGGATCGAAAAAATGGCCAAAATATAGCTACATTTTGAGATTTTTGGGGAAAAATGGGAAATGAGTGGTTTGCAAAAATGTGCCTGTTTTTTCCCTGATGGCATCAACAAATGTTTTGCTGCGCTCAAGCCACTATGTTCCTAGCTTTCAGGAACACGCAGAGCTGAATCAAAAAAACAATTTTTTTTATCACTGTTTTGGCATTTAGTCTATTTTTTTGTGCTTTCAACCTGCTTCTAGTTTGTGGTAAAAACCAGTGTGAAACCCATGGGTTATCCAGGAGAGCTATAAGCTTCTAAAAAGTAGACAAATGTCTGCATGGAGTCATATGTGTAGATCCCTCAAGTTTTTCCCTAAGAAACTAACTGTTGAAATAAAGACTAACCCTCGGCGGGTAACTCCGCTCTGCCAGCGGAGCTTGTGGAGATTTGCCTACTCCGCGCTCCGTGGCGAACATGGAGATAGGTAAAACTCCGCCTCCGTGGCGGAGCGGAGTTAGCTGCTCCCTCCCCCTTCCAAAAACCTTAAAAAGAAGCCACTTACCTGTGTTTCTGCCGCCTCCCCTGCCTGGCCGCTCTCCTTCCTGCTCCTCTCGCGTCCTTTTTCATTAAAAAAAACACTACGTTGCACGTCTTGCGAGTGCGCATGCGCATGCGCAAGACGTACAACGTAGTGTTTTTTTCAATGAAGAAGGACGCGAGGCGGTGAGGAGAAGGAAGGAGAGTGGCCAGGCAGGGGAGGCGGCAGAAACACAGGTACGTGCCTTCTTTTTATTATTTTTAAAGCATTTGAGAGGGGGGGGGAGCGGGGAGGGAAAGGAGCGGAGCTATGCGTAGCTCCACTGAATTTTTTTCAAACTCCGTGGAGCTACGCGTAGAGGCACTATGCCAGCTCCGCCCACCCTTAATAAAGACATATTGAGAATGAGTAGGAAAAACCAGCCATTTGCGGCAATGCTTTCACCTGTAGTTTTTAATCACGATACCTGATTTACAAAAACAATATACCAATACGTCCACTAGACCCTTCTGATTGAGGGGATATATAGGGTTTGTAGGTTCTCCAAGAACCTGAAGTACCATAAGCCGATAACTGAGCTGCACCATAAAAAGGGTTTTTCATTGTGTACCGAGTATAGACCAATTCATATAATAAAAAATGGGTATCAAGGAAATCTATGTATTTCTGTAATGGGCACAAGATATGGAGTATTGAAGCAGTGGTTATTTGTCCATCTCTGAATTTGTGGGCACCCATTATAGCATGTGATTAAGAAGGCATTTTTCGAAATGTCTTCTTTCTTACACACTGGCTTACATTTGGAAGACACAAATGCAGCGACATCCAATTGGTAATAATAGATTTCTACTATTCTAAATTACCACATGTCTTCTGATAAAAATGTTACCTCACTTGTGGGGGTACAGCTAGTGCTCGTGACAGGAAATGGGCCAAAACGCAACATGTACACATCACATTTTTTGACTCAAAACTGACCTTTTTTTCCCCAAAGTGGGTAGCTGTAGATTTTGGACCCTAGCTCAGCTGGCATCTATGGAAACCTAGTAAACCTGCCCATTTTTGAAAACTAGACACCTGGGAAAAACAAGGAAGGCATGACTTTCGGACTCTCAGCAGTTTGTTTTTACCCAGAAGCCCTTGCAAACCTCAAACTGTAACTAAATAAACCCATTTTCCACACATTTCTTTAATGGAAAGTTCTGGAATCTAATGGGAGCCACAAACATCCTTCATGCAGCATTTCCCCAAGTCTCGCGATAAAAATGGTAACTCACTTGTGTGGGTAGGCCTAGTGCCCACGAAAGGAAATGCCCCAAAACACAACATGGCTGTATCACATTTTTCCACTCAAAACTGACCCTTTTCTGTAAAGTGGGTAGCTATTAATTTTGGGCCCTAGCTCAGCCAGCACCTAGGGAAACCTAGCAAACCTGCACATTTTTGAAAACTAGATACCTGGGAGAGTTCAGGATGGGGTGATTTGTGTGGCTCTCACCAGGTTTTTGTTTTACCCAGAAGCTCTTCCAAACCTCAAACTTTATGTTACAAACACATTTTTCTCACATTTCTGTGATGGAAAGTTCTGGAATTTGCAGGTAGACACTCCCTTCCGCCAAGCATTCCCCAAGTCTCCAAATAAAAATGGTACCTTACTTGTGTGGGTAGGCATAGAGCCCGTGACAGGAAACAGCTCAAAAAGCAACATGGAGACATCACATTTACCACTCAAAACTGACACTTTTTTTCACAAAGTGGGTAGCTGTGCATATTGGCAGCCTTAGCTAAGCCCTTACCCAGCTAAACCTAGCAAACCTGGACATTTTTTAAAAGAAGCCAATTCAAACTACTGACACACGCCTACAAAGCCTACCACGACCAAGGACCAACATACATGAATCACCGCCTGAACTTCACCAACCATCGAGATACCTTCGCTTTGCCGCCCTCACCCTTGCACAGACACCATGCATCTACCATAGCCGCAGCGGAGGCTGCTCCCTCTCCCACCTCACCACCAAGTCCTGGAATGCCCTCCACCTCCAACAGCACCCTCACTGACAGACTTCAGGAAGAGACTCAAGACCTGGCTTTTCGACTAAGCCCAGCAACCCATCGCTTGGATACCCTCACAGGTGAAAAAACACACTCTACAAGTACTGATTGATTGAGTGATTGAAAACTAGATACCTGGGGAAATCCAGGAAGGGGTCACTTGCATTGCTCTCACCAGGTTCTGTTTACCCAGAATACCTTTCAAACCTCCAACTTTGACTAAAAAACACATTTTCCTCACATTTCTGTGATGGTAAGTTCTGGAATCTGAGGGGAACCAGAAACTTCTTTCCACCCAGCCTTCTTCCAAGTCTCACTTGTGTGGGTAGGGCTAGTGCCTGCACAGGAAACGGCCCAAAAACACAACATGGTTATATCTAATTTCTCCACTAAAAACTGACCCTTTTTTTACAAAGTGGATAGCTGTGAATTTTGGGCTCTGGTTCAACTGGCACCTACCGAAACCTAGCACACCTGCACATTTTTGAAAACTAGACAGTTAGGGGTGTCCAGTGGTGCATGACTTGTGTGGCTCTCACTAGGTAATTTTACCCAGAACCCCTTACAAACATCAAACTTTGGTAACAAAAACACACATTTCCCTCATTTCTATGACAGAAAGTTCTGGAATCTGCAGGAAGCCACAAATATCTGACCATCCTGAGTTCCCACATGTCCCCTATAAGAACAGTACCCCACTTTTGTGGGTGGGCCAAGAGACCATGATACAAAAGGCGCTACATTGATAGAAAGCAATAGGTGTAGCTGCTGTACTTGGGGCCATGCTGTCGGGCTGCCCATACAAACCTATCCACCACAGAAATTTTTGAAAACTAGGCAACCAGGGGATCCAGGGTGGGTTGCCTTGAGTAGATCCCATTAGGTTTCTTATCCACAATGCACTGAAAACCTCAAACTTTACCTGAATTCACACATTTTCGTTACATTTCTAGGATGAAAACGTCTGGAATCCGCAGGAATCCACAAAATTCCTACCATCCACCATGAACCCACTTGTGCCGATAAAAATGCTGTGCCACTTGTGTGGCTTGGCCTAGTGTCTGGGAATAGGTCAAACAAGGCCAATGGGAGCCTATGCGAGGGGACTCACAATCTGAAAAGAATGTGTGTTTTTAGTCAAAGTTTGAGGTTTGCAGGGCATTAAGGGTAGGAAAATGGTGTGGGATCCATACAAAGCACCCTGGACTCCACCGGATGTCTAGTTTTCAGAACTTTCTGGGTCTGGTAAATGTTTCCAGGTGGCAGCCGACCCAAGTCCAGAAAGGCAACAATTCACCATTGCAAGTGGGACGATATTAGGAGTTAGCCACACTCTCCTGATCCCCATGTAAAAATAACGCCCTAAAGAATCAAACAGTGGCGGCTCGCATAGGGCGTGCTGTGGGGCTGCGGGGCGGGGGAGGGGCAGGGTGGGGGGGTAGTAAACTCGGACATACGACGGAACGGAGGAAAGTAATAATTACTATCCTCCGTTCTGTCGTATGTTCGAGTTTACTACCCCCCCACCCTGACCCTCCCCCACCCCGCCACACCGCCCCGCAGCATGCCCTATGCGAGCCGCCACTGGAATCAAATGTCCTCTCGCTTGCCATTGGGATGGGATGCTTTAGTCCGTAGTGGAGCAGAAAGACTGTTGAGGCTTTAGGGGTGAGGGTGGGGCCTGATGTTAGGATGGGCCAGAACCACCCCATTATTTTATTTAAAAGTATGTATTCCTGCCACACAGTGGGCTTTCTGCCCCCAAAGTTCAAATTGGGGGCACACTTTCTTTGTGTCCCTGGGGGGGAAAAAGACTGGTTTGATCCTTTTGGGGTGTGGGTGTGTCCAATGCCAGAGTGCAACACCTGCAGCACTTTCTTCTGCCCCAAAGGCGGGTGGATTTTCTACCCTCTGGTGGCAGGCTTGGAGCAACCTCTCCGATTGGGAAAAGCCTCCTATCTGCCCGGGGGGGGGGGGCAAAAAGACACTATTGACTCTACTAGGGCAGGGGTATGACTCGATGCCAGGGTAGTCTGCCCCATCCTTTTGCTTGTTTTGGCGCGGTTTTAGAATTCCTGGTGTGTAGTGGGCCTTCTGCCCCTTGGGGTGGCAGATTGGGGGTAAATTCCCTATTTTCCCCCAACGAGGGGCAGAAAATCTATTGGGCCCTGGGGTGGGGCCACTCCCCCAAAACAATATTGTATGAATGCAGTCCCTAATGTCTAGTGGACTTTCTGCACCCCGGGGGGCGGGGGGGGGACAGATTGGGGTAATCATCCTATCTGCCCCCACGGGGAGGCAGAATGGGTGCCTGCTATGTTTTTGGGTTGGGGGCATGGGCATGGCCATGTCCATTGTGAGCAGCCTGACCCCTACACTTTAAAAAAAAATGCCCTGGTGACTAGTATGCTCTTTTTCCCCCCAGGGGGCATAATCTATTTAAAAAAAGCCAAACACAATCAATGTGGCAAGGAGGCCAAGAAGGAACAGCACCACAAACATTGGAAAATGGTCTTGTTGAATCTTTGCATCTCGGTTTCTCGTGGCTGACACAATCCTGTCCCACTGTGTTAGAATGGCGTGCCGAGCTCCAGGCCACTTTCCTGGCCCCACCAAACGATACTGGAATGGTGTACAAGAGCCAAAGAAGAGCTCCAGAGCCAACCGTGGGTCAGTCAAGAAGAGACATGGGATGTTGGGCTTGGCACCAATCTCTGTGGCAAGCTCGTCAAAATATTCAATCTGATCCAGCTGAAGGCTGTTCTGCCGTACTGTGCCAAACCTTGAAGACAAAAAATAATCATAGTTAAATGAAACTGTTGATAAATAAGAGGCATGTTGGGCATAGAAAAGAGAGGGCTTGAAAATTTGAGAGGGTCACTTAGGGATAAAGCATCATGTAATATGCCATAGTTGATTTGTCATTTCAAAGGGCTATAAGGAGCAGGTGTTATTACTACCCAAATCAATGGCATTTATTTGCTTGACAGCCAAAAGATGCTCAACAACATGTAGCACACAACTACTGTTCACACCCAGAAACTTAACTCACTAAAGGGAGTTACTGAATTTGCATAAAGGCATGTAATTTGGAGGCTTTAAATGTGATTTCATGGACCATGATTCAACGAAGAGTAGCAGATGTGACATTATTCACGCAATGACAGCCAATGAGATTTTATTTATTCACCTAATTGTTTTAATATTTGGCTCCTACGCCACTAGGGGGTGACAGAGCGCTTAACAACAGTAGGTTAAGTGTACATGCAGGAAACTTTCACACAAAAAAATAACATGATGTGTACACAATGGAGCATAAAAAGAAATATACAACAGTCAGTACATGTGTGTGATGTAGCACAGCAAATACAAAGTTAAATAAAAATTGGATTAGAATATATAGGCAAACTGTAGACAAAGGTCATCAGTGAAGAACTTTGAGAGATAATGGCATGTATAAAAGCAAATACATATAAAACAACATTTGGTGCTAGAATATCCTAGTTATCATATCGTAAATATCAGGAATCACCTTTTGAAAGAATGCTAAAAACAATCATTTTTGCAAAAATCTTTTGAAGATAATCTCTTTTTGGGCTTTTGTCTTTGCCCCTATACCTCAGGGTTGAGAAACTCTAAAATGGTTTCTATACTTGACTATAGGGATATGAAACAGCAAGCACAGGTAGCTGCAGCTACCCTTGGCTGTCCAGAGCTGGTGTCCATAGACAGGAAAGAAGGGGTGATGATGTAGGCACTGATTACAAACTGTGAGTTACATTTCGATCCATGAACACACAGGGGTTTGCACAGGGGTCAGATTTATGCTACAATTATTGCACTCTGCTGTTTTCTCCTGAAATTCATTTATCAGGGAAATGATCTGGAAAAAAAGGTAAAACAAAGAATGCAGTGCATGAAATACATATCAACTTGTTATGCCTTCTTTGTAAGTGAAATCTTGGACTAGGAGGTATTTAGTACATACCTCACCCTGGGGTAATAGTAATTAATACCCTACCATCATCAGACTCATCAGCCTTAGAGTCAGAAACTGGTGTTTGATGGCTGGTTGACTGTTTCAGGTATTGGATCAATTAAGAGAGCAAGATGGTTGAGTTCTTTGGGAAGAGGCGTGCCCTGCACAAGAAAACTGTGGTTTGGCGGGAACTGATCATTTTCAGAGATTTTTTTTGATTTTTACAATGAGTTTAGAAAGAAGGAGTTTGGACTTAAAGTAAAGCGTTCTGATTGGGGGGGCTTGAGGAGTGGTTTGGAGGCATGATTTGAGGGGTGAAGGGCAGTATGTGTGTATAATATATCATCATGATTAGGGAGCCCAAAGATGATCTTTAGATTCCACAGACAATGGAAGAATGCTATTTATTGGGATTCCCTAGATAATTAGTCTTACATATGAACAAGAAGCATATATAAAACAAGCATTGGCAAAGCCAACCAGTCTCACTTACCTTCACATACAAGTGAGACCAACTGGCATTTTTTAATGCTTGGTTAAAGTAGTCTTCAATGTCTGTTAAGACTGATGTTGTATCGTCCACATTTCTGCTGCAGTTTTTCTGAACACTAGGTGGCACTGAAATGAAAACTGCTTTTGTTTAAACGTGGCTCTATGCTACCTTTGGAGAAGGACAAATGACAAATATACTGATGGTGAAACCAAAAAGCTCCCATGGGCAGGTCAAACATAGAAAGGGAGGAACGCCATAAATAAGAGCAAGGCAACTGAGACTGACACAAAAGCAATGTAATCTTGAGAAAAGATTGGCTCTGTGAAGTACTGTATACAGTGCTGCCTGACAGATAGCTGGAGCAGTCTGTAACGACACTGCAAAAGCTGCAACTTGAATTGGTGTATGAGTTGTTACACACAGTCAATAAGTGAGGCCACATACTTACCGAACCATTCTCAATTAATGCTTTTAAGAATTACTCAGTAAATCTGGAAATAGTTATATTGTCCAAATGACAATTCCAATCAATCATATACTATAAATTCCTGACAAATTCTGTATGCTGAAGCTGTGAGACCCGGTTCACAATGTTTTCCCAAACCAAAAATCGACGACTCATGTTTCAAAGCTGAAAGGTACAATGGTACTACTTAATCTATCTATGATTGTGGCTTAAGAGTGCATGCATTGCATGGCTTTGGGTAGCAGCCAGGGCTCCAAAACACAGTACATGGTATATACCGGCAAGAACATTGCGCTCAGGCTCAGCCAGGAACATGGTGGTCCCCCCATTTAAAAAGGTCACATGGGGGGGAGAGAAGCATTTATAGGACAACAGCAATGCTTTGGAATGACTTGCCACTTTCTTTAAAAACAGCCACCTCTCTTCTCAGTTTCAGGAAGACACTAAAAACGTGGCTTTTCGCATAGGATAGGTAAAGCCTTTTCGCTCCCGTTTACTACAGTGTTTAGCTCCGCTGCCTCTGATTAGAAGACTACAGCGCCAAGACGCCTGTGGGCATAAGCCGCGCTTTATAAATTAAATTTACATTACGTGCCACTCAGAATGACCTTCATCCTATTCTCTCCAACAAACAATTTACGATGTCCAAAAAGAAAAGAGAGGTTTAGTAAGACCTGGAACTCTACAAACAACAATTGTGGCTGATTATGAAGAGTTTGTACCACTGTCAAAAGATTTGCATGCTTTAGTTTAGGTGTTCATTATAACTCAATAAAACCTTTCGAAATGAAAAAACAAGTACTTAGATTAATTAACCAAGCATTTCACTTTTTAATACTGACATGGTAATAAATAGTGATATGTAAAAGCATTGTATTATTAATTTCAAACCATACATCTTGTCTTCAAACTACATCAACAGCCACACACCTTCACTTCCGCCTCAAAACCATGCATACCGCTGCCTAAGCAATCTCAGAAAACCATACACTGCCTCCAAGCCTTACCCTCTACTTTGAACCCACACATATTGCTGCCCAACCTATACTTCAAAAGCATACTCCTGCCTTCAGTCCAAACGAACATGGTACTGGCCTGTTCACGTGTGCCTTCAGTGTGCCTTCAGTGTGTCTCGGGCACAGGTGGACAGACTGAAGATACAGAGATACTCAACAGGCAGACGGGGGCCTCTAAGAATGACAGGCGGTCCTCCCCCAGGAGAGCGGAAAGCAGAGCCTCCTCTGGCTCAGAGGGCCACCAGCCAAACACTAAATGAGGCCCTAAATGATGTCTTACTTTTTGCATTTCCCATTTAAAGTATATGTTTTCTAATTCAACATGTTTCTCTGCAAGTTTCTCACTTAACGTTTTCGCATGTTTTCTCACTTTCAGCCTGGATTCCTTGGTGATAATGTCTGTAAGCTTAGGCAGCACCACCTTCCATTAAAAACATGTTTGAGTGTGGGATAGGAGATGGGGTTTGTGGGTTCATATACAACTTTTTGTTTAGCATAAATAAAGGAGGCTGGTGTGCTGGAAGGGGCTCAAGGAAGGAGCATCCAGGAACATGTTATGAGTGGATAAACTGAGTTAATACTGATCTTATTGAGATATCAGCCACAGCGAATAAAATGGATGGATACATTTCATAAACATAAGGGTACTGTCTCTTCTCACAAATGGGAAGCACTCATTATAAATCACAATTCTTTGAAACTCACAATGCCAACAAGGGCAAAGGGACAGTAAGGGGGCGTTCCCTCTGCCATGTCGTTTGCAAATATATGGTGTAATGCTTTGCAACGGCCTTGATGATTGTACAGCATTGAACATTACTGACTGGCCTTGTTAGCATGCAATCATTTGCACAGTTAAACAATGTACCAGGGACAGCTTCTACTATAAGGGTTACAGGTGTGGCTATAGGGTGGAGCAGACTGCAGTTAGAGGACCCTGGAAGTCTTCTTTGCAATGTGCCACTTTTTTGGCATTGAAACACCTGCACCTGAGGTAATTGGTTTGCACTCGACAATTACCAAATGTAAAGATGGGGACCTTGCAGCAGTGCTTAAACTGAGCCAGTGGTTTCCAGTGCTTGGCATCGGCATTTAATTGTCAGCACCGGTACCTATGACAGTCTGCCATATGGTGGCACTGTTTTTTTAATTCAGAGATGAGCACAACAACCGTTGTTTATTAATTCAATATGCATTAAGAATGACTAATACCTGCTGCCAAAGCCATTCTTTTAACTTTGGGGTCCTGAAATTGTCAGAATTGTCCCACTTGTAGGAGTGTGACTTATTAGTTATGCTGTTACTGTAATTGACAGCAGCAATGGGCAGTGCAAGCGGAAGTGTCCTGCTGACTAGAGCCCTGGCACTTGCAGGCCTCCATTGATCACTTTGCAGTTGAACCAAAGGATTTGCAGAAGGAATCTTGTCTTATGAATATTGATAAGGCAGGATGTCTGTGAATCCTTGGAATCAGAATCCTTTCCACTGTGCCAGATAGATCAACTGAACACAGCACAAGAACTGGTCAGATCAATTTGCAAACAGGGCAATGTGGTGCGACCTGGCTAATGATTATCTAACCTGAAGTATTCTATTTATTTGCAACAGCAGATTTCTGACTGTAACATGAGCTGGCAGATAAAATGTAGGTAACTCACTCAGAAAGGAAACATCATAGACTTTAAGGGGCATATTCACAAGAAAATGTTGGCGGGCGGAGCTGCACAAAATTTAGCAGTGCCGCGCTCTGACATTTTCAAAACACAGGTTTGCGCCATATTCACAAGAATACGGCGCACCCCTTTGTTTCCCCTAGCGCTGGTGCAAAAACAGTTGCCTAGCACTAGGGCAAGCAACCTGCCGCCATGTTGCAAGGATACCTGTGCTGCAGGGACAATTGTTTATGTGCAGAAAGGGTCACCTTCCTGCACATAAACAATGAATAATGGTGCTTTGCATCTTCTATGTGCGCTGCAGATTGCATCACACATTGAAAGAGCAAATAATGAGGAGAGATTAATAATTTCTCCTCGTTGCGCCATTCTAAGGCTTGGTATTACATGGCATTAGTTTTTGGTGCTGCCTCAGCCTTGTAAATCTGGGGCAGCGTCAAAAAGCAATGGGTGTTGCGGTGAATGCCCATAGCAAAACCCATTGCACGCCCCTGTGCGGCAGAGGACTGCGGCGCAAAGGGGCATATTTACAAAGTGGCATTAAGCCACACAAAGTGGCTTAGCACTACCTTGTACATATACAAAGACTCTGTGCCACCAGTGTCAAAAAAAGTGATGGCTTGTTAATATGCCCCTAAGTCTATTTGTGAGCAGGACTAGCACAAAAAAAGGTTTTTGCACCCTTGTACCTATGAATACTGTGCAGAAGCAGACTATTCAAAGGCCCTTGAATATGTTTGGGTCTATATCTATTATATTTGATGCAATCTAACATTGCTTGTGCTCAATTATAGAAAATATCATGTGAATTTTGGTGCTTACCACAACAAAACCTGCATGTCCCAATAACTACTGTGCATTTTCTCATTGATAAATTTCAGGTTTGATCTGCCAAAATGTATCTGTAGAAAACTGCAGGAGTGCTATGTTAGCCGCCAAACTCATAATTCCACTGGATGCTGTAACAGTTGGTACCACTCATACTGGAATTATCTGGTCCACTCATATTGAGGGCCTAAGTTTTGATTTTATCAGGGTCTGGGCCAGAGATGGATACGTCTTTAGTATGTTCCTTACCAGGACGTTGCCAGCATGTATTAAGGATAGACTTTTGCTTCAAATTGGATTTATGCATTGAAAAGGTCCTACCCAAATGCAAAAGATGTAACATTTTATTTTCACTTGCCTACACCACGATTTGAAATACACCAGATAAAGCAGCAAAAATCTTGAACTTAATAAAACTTCAAAGCATCGTTTCAACATTGGTGAACTTTTGTAGCGCCTGTTCCTGTGCTGGGCATTGCATTTCGGCATTGCAAAGATGACATATATCCCTTTGCAAGCTTTGAGGAACTTCTAGAGAGTGAATTGTGGGTTTTCCAGACTTACTCAAAAATCAGAACATTCGGTCAAGCTGGAGCCAAGAAAAAGGAGGACATGCAAATTATTGATTTCTCATGTTAATTTCTATAGGAAACTTTGCTCTTCGATACAGAAAAACAGATTAACAGAATTATACCAGATTTGGCACTTTAGTCCGAAAGTGTGCTTTGTGAGATTTGGTGTGCATCCGTTTTGCTATTTTCGAGAGATTTGCATTTAAAGTGGTGCTTGGGGGGGCATAAGGAATCAAAAGGGTAGTTATATCCTGACGGTTGGTCCTGCAGGCCATGGCTGTGGAGAGGAGGCGTTTGGCCACCACTGTTGGGTGTAGGGACAGGCCAAGTCCTGTGACCAACCGCACTGTGCATGCTTAAGTCCTTGCGCAGCAGGTAGTTCGGTATCTATGTCATGTTTTGTTATGTTAGAGAGTATTTATAGAGCGCAGCTGTCACTCCGAGGAGTATCATGGCGCTATAGTTGATTGAGTTGCGGGCATAACGTAGCAGCGATTGAGAACTGGACTGAAGGGATTAGATCAGAGCTCTACATAGTGCATCTGAGGAAGTGAAAATCCAGGTTTTCAAGGACTTCCTAAAGAGGGTTTGTGATTGAATGAAACGGAGGTTACTAGGGAGTTGGTTCTACGCCTTTGTGCCTAATACTGCAATGGATTTGCCTCCTTTAGAGATACATCTGAAGGCTGGAGGTTTTAATAGATTTGAGTTGTTGGAAGATCTAAGCGTGCGGCAAGGTACCTAATGGGTGAACCTAGATCGAAGATACTGGGGGCCAGAGGAATGAAAGTTTCTGAAAGTAATTATTAAGAGTTTGAACAGTATTCTTTTGTGGACAGGTAACCAGTGCAGAGTTTTAAGGGCGGCGGATGCAGAGGATTTCCTAGGTCATTTAAGTACTAATCCTGCTGCAGCATGTTGAACAATCTGGAGTTTATGAAGGACTGATTTATTGGTTCCTGTATAAAGCCTGTTGCAATAGTCGATTCTAGAAGTGATCAAAGCTGTTGCAACCGTCTGCCTCGTCATAATGGGAAGTAGGTCAAAAAACATTTTTAGTGATTTGATTAAGTGAAAGCAGGTGCCTGCTACAGATAGCGCTTGCTGATGGAAAGACAGGGCAGAATCAAATCTAACCCCCAGGTTTCTGGCGGCAGTTACGGTGTTAGGGGGAGGAGGGGTGTCAGCCGGCCACCATCGGCTGGGGCAGAAATTATTACCCTTCCCTAATGGCATGATTTCCGTTTTTTCAGAGTTGCATCTCAGGTGGTTGGTCTTCATCCAGTGAAAAACAGCTGTAAGGCATTGGCAGAGGTTTTCCTCGGCAAGTGTAGTATTTTTGTCTAGGACCAGTACCAGCTGTGTGTCGTCCCCATATGAGATGGTCTCAGTGAGGCCATATATGCATTAAAAAGTACTGGGCTGAGGATAGAACACTGTGGGACCCCGGGGAGCAAAGGCTTTTCTGCTGACTGATATTGCCCGAGGGTAATGACTTGCCTTCGGTTTTGGAGGAAACATTTTAACCAGGCCAGGGCAAGATGGGAAATGCCATAGGCTTCGAGGCGGTCCAGAAGAATGTTGTGCGAGACCGTGTCGAAAGCGGCTGTTAGGTCCAATAGAACCAGCACAGCGCTTTTTCCCTGGTCAAGGGCAGCTTTTAGGGATTCAGCCATATACAAAAGGGCTGATTCCGTGGAATGCTGGGATCTGAAACCTGATTCGTTTGGGTGTAGGATATTTGCTCCTTCCAGTTGTGAATTGACCAATTTTTCCGTGATCTTACTTAGACAAGGAAGGAGGGAGATGGGGCGGAGATTAGAGAGGGTGGTAGGATCGGCAAGCGGTTTCTTTTGTAGGGGTCTAACTGCCGCAAGTTTCCATTCATTAGGAACCTCCCCAGTAGATAATGAAGTGTTTAATATGTTGTGGATGATTGGGTTGACAGTGTCTATCAAGGCGTGTAGTATCAGAGGGGGGCAGGGGTCAAAAGGTGACCCTGATTTGACAGCCAGAATTGCTTGATGTGTTTGATCTAGACTGAGATTTTGAAACACTTGGATGGAGGGTTGGTCACTGTCAAGGGCGATCTTGGATTGGGTAAGAGACCAAAGGGGGGGGGGAGGGGGAGTCTTTTTTCAGCAGCTGGACCTTTTCCTCAAAGAAATCCGCAATGCGGTCACAGAGAGCCTGTGAAGAGGGAATCTCTTTTCTGAGTGACGTGGGGTTTTAAAAGGAGCTCACGATTTTAAAAATAGTTTTTGGGTTAGAATTTGCCTGTTCAAGCATTTGAGTGAAGTACGATTTCTTGGTGATTTTTAAATTTTGATGATAATTTTTAAGGGCGGCCTTGAAATTGGTACGCTCTGTCTGATTATATTTAAATCGCCATCTGCGTTCCAATTTTCTGCAGTGGCTATGCATTTCTTTTAACTCTTTGGTATACCAGGAGGCCGAGGGCTTCTTTAGCAAGTGGTTTTTTCCAGGATCGGATGCAGCGAAGTGATCCTTCAGGTTGGTTAGCCATGATGTGAATCATTTATTGTCTTCAGTTGGGTCTCCTGTTAGTATAGGCTTGCCTACTGAGGCTACAAGACTGAGATCAGGATGGGCAGCCATACCCTTCAATCTAGGCTTTGGAGTTGAGTTATTATATGCCTGGCCTGCATGTAAATCTGGCCAAATAACATAATGGATGACATCACTGATGCCATGATTCAGTCTTTGTGACAACGTCCTATAGAGTTTGTGAACTTAAAATAATTCAACAGGCCACATTTCTTTTCACCTTAATGCAATTACTCTAATAAAGAATTCACCTGACCCTCAATTTTAAGAAAAGAGGTTGACAGGTATTTGTTTGCCGTTTAAAAGACAACTTCTCCCAGGCCCTATAGACAACCCTCTGTAGTTTGGTAAAATAAACTACACATGTTCCTGAAAAGGACACAATGGCATACAATGATAGACCCATGCTTACAATGCCAATGTGAGATAAACCACCTCTAAGTGGAACACACGTTCATTTTACATTATTCAACAATCTGCAATGCCTCAAAATCTTCAGCGAAAGTCTGGAAATATACATGCACGCTTTATAAATGTCCTCGCTACTTAGAACGTGCCCGTAACACACTGTAATACAACTATTTAATATGGGCATGTGCCTATATTTACACAGGTGGATAATCTATTGTCAACAAAAGCTTCAGCTTTTTTCATGGATCAGTTCCAAGAGGGTTTGGCTTTAAGCCACAAACTTCCTAGAAACATACCTCCGCAACCCAGGTCAGATGTGCTCAGCCTTTCACTTGTTTAATATGGAGTATTGCTTGCACCTCAGAGTTTAGTGATTTGTAAATGGCGCACCAAATAACTTTCACCATTTACCTACTCCCACTGCACCCATCTTTTGGGCGAACACAAGTAAAAAGAGAATTGCAGCTGTCACAATTGCTTCACTTCTGAAATATCTAATTTCTTTTGGATCTTTTGAAAGCTTACAGACAAGTTTGTAAGAGTCCAAGCATTGATCTGTGTTGTTTATTACTCCTTGTACACAGAGAACATAGCTCACCTGCAGAATCATTGGTTGGTCTAATTAGTAATTTCAACAATATTGTTATTTAAATAATCTGTGATGTCATCAATGATGTCATTTAGCATTCCATGGGTGATTTAATTTGTGAGCTCATAAGCAGTCCATGATAGGGCACAAGTTACAGTCAGTTCAGTAAACTACAACTGGCAGATTTCAGTGGTGTTGTTATTTTAGCTTGTGTCTCAATGTTCATTTACTCCAGACTACTCTTCAGGAAAGTCATTATTTATGCTCCTATTCCAACAAAATGGCTTTCAGTGGTGCCTCATTTTGTCTTGAATACAAAATGTTAGCACTCTTCTATTTATATATTAAATTAACTAATAAAAAGATATTCACTACAACTATATTAAACTCAACTCTACTACATACAACAATATTTTTAAGAAAGTTATTATATGCATTCACCTCAGATAGTCTGATATTTAGGTCCACCTCAGGCTTTCCCCGTCGCTGACCCAATTCAGGAAGGGTCTCAAGACCTGGCTCTTCGACTGAAACGCCACGCCCAGATGGATCAGCAGCCCGCCCCCCACCCCCCACACACCCCACACCCCCCCACCCAGCGCCTTGAGACCCTCACGGGTGAGTAGCCACGCTTTACAAACTCCTGATTGAATGATAGGTTACACAATATTTTGGAACTGGTATTTGTGACTTTCACCGTCTTATAAAGTGGCTCACTATTACTAATTTTTTCAACTTCAACAGTATGAAAGGCTGAGTTAGTCCTGCCAAGTTTTAAACCGGTGAAATCTAAAATTACACCCAGAACTCTTAATGCAGGCACATTGACCCCTGAGCTCTTTTGCTATGAAGGCACAGTGTTTCAGTTCTAGAACTAAAAACGTATTTTTCCCCACTCACTGCTTGAGTCTGCTTTTATGCATTCAGAAAACTATGAGCTTCAGCCCTTCCAGGGCCACTGCTTGTACTCCAATAAGAAGTGGGCACGGGCATAGCTTCCATTGGTGCAGCAGTTGCAGTGGCACCGGAGCACAGAGGCCTGAGTGGTCCTCTGACCTCTGATTATTACTGTATTTTATCATTTAAATAGCAGTAAGAGGGCCCATTTCCTTCCTTGCTTTAGGGCCCACAACACACTGGCTACACTACTGGGGAGGAGCACGAGGAAGGGGAGGGGATCAAGACAAAAAATAACAAAAAGCAGAAAAGGCCACCAGAAAAGGCATTTAAGCATACTTTTCTTTAGACCTACGTCGTAGGGACACTGCTGCAGGGAGGTGCAGCGCCCCTATGGAGGTCATTTCCCAGTGGGTGGGGCCAGCGCGCACATGCTAAAGGCCGCCCTGCGTACACACAATCAAACGGGAAGGGTGACTCTTTGGAAGGAGCATTAAAAGAGGCATAGTTCCAGGAGGGTTGTAATGTAATTGAAATGTGAATTCTGTTTTATTAATAAACTTGGCTACTTATTGGAAACCCATTAAAGGAGACATGTAATAATGTAAACTGACATGAAATGAAGATCAAGCTGCAGCCATTATGGTTTTGTGTTACATACTGTAGCAGTTTTAGGCTCATTAGCACACAGCAGTAGTTAAGTCATGATCTGACTTGCTAATACTTTCCCCAAAAGAAAGCAAGATAGTAAATGGTGGCACACAGTCAGTGGAGGTGTTTTTTCACACCATCAGCTGATTTTATTGTTCTAGCTGGGGCAGCTGTAGCCATTTCTAGAGGTCACCAAAACTTACAACTGGCTTCCAGAGAAGGCAAACCTGGAGATAGTAATGAGAAATGGCCTTATTTTTAGTGTTCTGCATACTCTGATTCACCTGCAATCAGAAAATGTCGGATGAATCAGGATTCTAACTTGATTCCCACAGTTATTTGGGAGGGGAACCACTTACACTACTCCAATTCCGGTGTGAAAAGGGACACTTTAATTGGGAACAAGCTGGGTTACTATTAAGCCCTAAACAGCGCACTAACAATTCGTATTAACCCTTCCTCCATGCTCTAAACAACTTCAGACCTCTACATCCCCCTTCCCCCATTTTCTTTTCAACAATAAAATTATAAGCAATATTACGTCCTACATTCCTCATCTGTACCCCACTGCTTCACCTTGCTTGTCTAAACTGCCCTCCTCTGGACCTGGCCTACCTCTTGGCTCTCCATTCTTCCTCTTTTTACCACTACTTCCTCTGATCATCTTTAATGCACGTCCACAATCTTTGAGCTCTCACTCCCTTACCAGAAAAAACCTTTCCTGAGGGGTTTTTTCGGTCACCCCTGCCTTATTCACCACCCCTTTTCAGTCCTTCCATCACTTCTTCCAAGTGCACTTTTTTTTTTACAATACCAGCAGGTGTACACCGTTTTGTCGAAACATTTAAACACAATCTATCTATGCTTACCACTCCAATTTCTGTTGACTTACAAAACTCCAAAATTTCCCTGTTTATCTCTTTTTATGCGGTGTTTATCACTGCCACCTTCATGGTCCCTCGCCACACTTTTCTGGTGAATAGCTGGGTCCAATAAAGGCCTTGCCCCCACTTCTTTCCTTTAACATACTTAGGTCCTTCTTCATCATTTTTATCAATTCTAATCCTGTTGCATGCCTCAGGTCTCCCCAAGAAATAATGATACGGGGTCTGGCGGTGGCCATTTAGCTGTCAGAACTCACAGAGTGCGCATCAACTGCCCCCACACCATGTACGCCAAACCATAGCATTGGACACCACCTGCTCAAAATCCAAGCCTAGTTGTTCACCAATGAGCTGCTTCCCTGCATGATCTCCAGCCCACTTCACAATCGAATGCTTACATTTGCAGATCCCTTTCTTCCTACTCTTGCTCTCCTTAGCATCTGCAAAGCATGGTCCGTCAGCTCAGTGGACTAATGCATTCACTGCAGGGGCCTATGTTTGACCTCATAGTCACAGGTTCAAATCAGTGGGTTCACTCAGCCTCTCATCCATCTGAGGTCGATAAAATGAGTACCATTGAGTTGGGTAAGAATAAACATCTGTTATTCAGCACCAAGGTGCCTATGGGTGAACATGCGCTTTACAAATGCACATGTTATATAATTCTGAAATCCTTTCTTTATTCCCTGCTACCTCCCTTCTCACATAGCCCCACATGCAGTCACTTTTCCATCTTTATATGTGCCTCAGTCTAGCTACACTTTAACCCAATCAGAAATGTTCTGTAGCTGCCCCTATTCTAAATGTAAGTGCTTTGGCCGCTCCTTCCTTCCAGTCACCCTTCATCAGTCACCATTTCCTCATAACTCCCAGTACTGGCCTGTCCATCACATTTGAGTTATCTTTGTGCCGAAAGAAAAGCCCTCTCTCCATGCCTCTCAACCTCAAAAACCTGCTTACCATCCTCCTGGGGTAAACCTCTTTTTCTTTTAATGATCTTATCTATACCACATTCCCCTTCCCTTTTTTATCTTTCTTACATTTTTTCACTTCTGTACCTATCCCCATTCAATGTATTTCATCCCTTCTCTGTTCCTCATATCTCTTTGGCCCAACTACTTCAAATACCCAAAATGCCCCATAGAACATGCAGTAAATAATTTTACTTATACAGGACAGGAGCAGCCCACGTGCCCGTAGAACCTGGGCATTCAGTATATACTCAAAACAGTGGTTCACCTGGAATTTATTCATGCAAGCTTTGTAGATGGGTAAAGAAATATATTCTAAGCATACAAATAATGTAGTAAAACAACTAATACACTCTAGCTTTGTGGGTGCTTTTAATTAAACCAGAAAAGTATAGTAACTACACATATAGTGTAATACTTTGTAGACCACATAGAAAATGTACAAATGTCACACACAAGGTGCAATAATGCAAAATCAATGAATGTGCACTGTGTCCAAGGTCAAACAATACATACTGGTGAACAGGGGACAATTTTATATACAGGCAACAACTTTCAATATCTGTTTATAAAGCACACATATGTGAATCAATGAAAATGGCAAATTCCTTTAAGCCAGTGCTAAGTAGTGTGCTTTGGTGCCAACAGAGTTTCAAACTCCTTAGAAATGTCGACTTCTCTCAGGACAATGAGATAACGGCGACACCTATGTAGGTAACCAATGAAATGATGGTTAATAAAGGAAGGGAATTTCTATTTTTGGTAGGCTAGAGTAATAATAGGAATATTTCCTGATTAAAGGATAGTCACAAGGTCGTGATTGGATGAAGGAACCCGTGGGTATAATAGATAAAGGGATTTAGTGCAATGTCTCCGAAGACGAACAATGAAATGGGCTTGATTTAACAGAGAGATCACCAGGATGTGTAAGAGTTTCAGTGAAACCTAAATTGTTATAGATAAATTGTACTCGCTCAGTTGTGCTTGCAACCTGGAAGAATAACCTTACGATTAGGCATGCCAAGAGGAAACTATTCACAAGCCTCCATAGAAAACTTATGGAAAGAAAAACAGTTTTGACCTACCAGAGCTTTTCAACCTAGAGGACTGAAAGACGGCCTGCGACAGAGGCAAAACTGTAGCCATATGCAAGGCTACTTCCTTGGGGCTAACATTCTCATGTCCAAATTACTAGAAAAGGGCTACCCCCATAAGCTAATAAGGTTGGCAAGGAAAAGGGCTTCGTTCTCCCCCATGGAAGAACTCTTGAAACCAAGACCCAAGGCTAAACAAGAAAAAATAGTATGTGTTACTACCTTCTCCCCCATACCAACCAGGTGGTTTCAATTATTATAAACAATTGGTCTGTTCTTCAGACTAATAAAATATTATTTGACTTGCAGTTATTCTCCTATAAGAGAGTGAAAACATAAACGACCATGTGGTGTACTCAGCAGCATCATACCCTGGAAGACAGCTGGGGTTTGACACCTGTGCTGGGCCACTTCAAGTGTCTTAACTGTGTTACTTGCAAATTCCCTACCACTACTATAATGTTCCTACATGGTAGAATCAATCAGGAGTTAAAAACATTCTCCAACTGTAACTCCACTAACATAGTATATTACATTTGGTGCCCCTGTGATGTTATATACATAGGGCAAACCACACACAACAAGGTAAACAGTGCATAGGGCAACATAGAAGTAAAATCAAATGCAGTTTGCAATGCCCCCTCTCACTTCACGAGTACAACCACAACTTTGAGGATATAAATTGACAAGTGATTGAACAAGCCCGCCCCCCTGGAAGAGGAGGAAACCTCTGTGCCACTCTGTAATGGCTGGAGTGCCACTGAATCGCTGTGACTCTATAACAAGAGGTTTGAAATAAATCGAGAAATGGCAAAACTATATCCCCTCATGCAATTAATGAGCTATATACTTACTTGATGAACTGGGATTAAACTCACAACCCATGGTGGTTATTTAAACTGCACAACCATAATTACAGATGTAATTGAGCATTTCTGTGAATGAACCCGATAACAATGGAGTCTTCACTGTGAACATATAGCAAGAGGTCTGAACTCAATGGAGGAATGGCAAATTCCTATCTGCTCATGCTATTTATGACCCTGATGAACCGGAAATTCAGCTGTAACTCATACTGGTTATTTAAACTGTAAATGAACAATCTTGTGAATATAACTAATGACATTGTAATGCTATGAATATCTTTCTTCACTGAAGACTAAGATAGTCTGGGGCATATGTACAAGCCCATATCGCCACCACTTATTTACAAGGCAGCGTTAAGCCACTTAACTTGGCTTAACGCTGCTGTAAATAAGGCCCTCTTTCACGCTATGGTTAGCGTGAAAGGGGTGGGCAGTGGGTGTTGCGGTGGGCGTTCCACTGCAACACCCATTGATTTTGACGCTGCCCCCAATGTACAAGGGCAGCGTACATAGGAGGCAGCGCCAAAATTAAGACCAGGGAAAACCTGGTCTTAACTTGGCGAAACAAGGAGAAATGCATTATTTCTCCTCGTTTTTGCTTTTTCCATGTGACCTGCCTTGTGCAGCACACATGGAAAAAGAAAAAATGCCATGGATTGTTTATGTGTAGGAAGGTGTCCCTTCCTGTACATAAACAATCCTTTAAAAGAGGTGCAATTTTGTGACTTTCATGTGTGCTGCATGAAGCAGCACACATGACAGTGACAGAATGGCATTTTAGGATTGTTTATGTGCAGGAAGGGACATCTTCCTACACATAAACAATCCTCCCCTGCATGCAGACACCCTTGCACTATGGTGCAAGGGTACCTGCGATGGCGCTAAGTTGCTAAACTTAGCGCCATCGCAGAGGGAAACGCAAGGCTTCACCACATTCTTGTAAATATGGTGCAGCCTTGCGTTTCAGAAGTGGAGGAAAGAGGCGTTAAGCCAGGAAGGCTAACGCCTCTCTCCTCCACTTCCTTGTACATATCCCCCTCTGTCTTCGATTTCTGTTGCTAATTTTTGATTGTGTACAATATTGACTCTAATTGTGACCACCAATCCAGGTTCACCCTAAATTTATTTATTCTCTATGGGGCACATGCATCAAAGGTTTTTGCGATCGCAAACGGTGCGAATCGCAAAAATCGGCCGTTTGCGATCGCAAATTGGCCTTTGGAGATGCATGAAAGTAGTTTCTATGCGTAATTTAAGAATTCGCAATTAATTGCGAATTCTAATTACGATTGCATTTAAGGAATCGCAATTTGCGATTCCTTAAATGCAATGCTAGAAGCACTTTCAAATAGCGATTTCGCTATTTGGGACCGCAAATTACAGACAAATCAAACTTGTCTGTAATTTGCAAAACCTTCGAAAAATGCTCTAAAATGCATTTCTTTAAGTTTTAGGTTACACACACACATGCCCTTGGGGCATGTGTGTGCGCAACATGGGTGCACATCACAATTTCAGGGTGCAACAGGGTGTCATTTTGACACCCTGGCACCCTTGAAATTGCATTCTCAATTTGCGATTCTCTAATTGCGAATCGCTAATTGAGAATGTCTTCCCATTCATTCCTATGGGCCTCTAGGCCCATAGGAATTAATGGGGAGGTATTCTTAATTGCGACTCGCAATTAGCGAGTCGCAATTAAGGAATGTTTAGGAATCGCTATTTTTATAGCGATTCCTACATGCATAGGCTTTTGCGTATTCTTTAATTGCGATTCCTTAATAATCGCAATTAAGGAATCGCAAAAGCCTACCTTGATGCATGTGCCCCTATGTGAGTTTTTAATGTGCCCTGAAACAGTTCCGCGCATGCTAAGCCTCATTCTGGCAGATGAGCATGTTTTATGACTGGTTCTCCATGAACATTATCTGTCTTCCATTTTGGTTGTTCTTTTTTATTGTGTATAATATAGTTAGTAAATTTATTTACCAGTCCATATACACTCCAAATTCATTTTTTCCCAAATTATTCACAAATTGAGCCTTTAATGTGCCTAGAGACAGTTCATCATGTGCCAAGCCTCACTAACTGATCCTTCTTAAGGGACAAACAGAGGATTCACTGCTGGAGATAGTGACGGAGCACTGTTCTCCCACTTTCCGCCTTTGGACTTATTTAGCCAGTTAAAGCCTGATTTCTGCACCGGCTTTGCCTGGGATACATTCATTACTAACAGGATATTTGTACCCGACTAGCCAACCCTCTGGGTCGTATCACCCATCAATTGCCCACGGTGACACCACTCGGTAAGTTGAATTGCTAACAGTCATAAATTAATACTAACGCTGTAAGAATTACCCCAATTAATGGCTGGTTACTCTTCCAGGTTGCAGGCACAACTGAGTGAGTACATTTCATCTAGCACAATGTGGGTGTCACTGGAACACTTACACATTCTGGTGAGGTCACCCTTAAGACAAGCCCATTCCATTGAACGCCTCATGTGACAATGCACTAAATACCTTTATCTATCATACCAACAGGTTCCTTCATCCAATCACGACCGTGAATTTACTCCTTAATCATGAAATACTCCTGTTAATACTCCAGCCTACCAAAAATAGAAATGCCTTCCTTTAATAACCATAATGTCATTGGTTCCTAACATAGGTGTCCCTGTTATCTCATTGTCCTGAATAGAACTTGACATTTGTGAAGAGTTCAAAACGTCGTTGACACCAAAGCACAATTCCAGGTGAACCATTGTTTTGCATATATGCCTTCCAGTTGGAGGCACAGGCGAATAACGCCTGGCCTACTATTGCCCTTAAGACGTTGATTGTGACAAACTTGAGGTCATAACCTTTTCTTTTTCCCTGGCCCTTTAAGGATCCTTTTTCCTAATTCACCCCGAGTACAATGTACCCTCAGAAACATTTCTCATAAAATGTGATCTGTGCCGTTTTTACCCCAGTAGCCACTAACAATAGCCCTTTCTCAAGGTCACTCATAGCAAAATCCATCATGTCATTCACCATATCTTCCAATCACCGCACAGTTCTCTTCCTCTTCTCACTCTTGAGTCCACAGATTCTACCCAACCCAGCCTGTATGTTTTCCGTGTTGAATCTGCCAGGAACATTTCCACCAACTGTAGTACTGAAACATTCCGATCTCCCACATGCTCCATGGAGGTGGTGTGTCTCTTGACACAGCTTCAGAAGCCTAACCACAGAATCTCGCCCACTGCAAACGAGATAATGCATTATCCACACTGTTGTCTAGACCAGGTATGTGCCCCTCTCTGAACATCACATAACATCACATTCCACCTAAAACACATCAATACCTACTCTCTCAAGTTGCAACACAAGCTCATTCTTTGTCTTCAATCTGTTAATCACGTGTCCCACTTACTCACTGTCAATCACAAGAATCACTTTCTTGTCCCTCAGTTATTCTCACAATCGCTCTGCTAGAACCACTGGGGAAAATTCCAAAAAGGCAATACCATGCTGGTTGACCATCCATGCCTCCAGCCACCTTTCAGAGCACCCTTTCCAGTATACTCCTGTGCCTGAGGCTTCCAAAAAGATTTCCACTATCCAAGCCAACAGGCTGTCCTGAAATCACAACTTTACACCACTATACTCTTCTAAAAGTCTGAGCCATATTAAAAAGTCCTGTTTTATCTTTCCTGACACCCTTACCCTGTGATGTGGCTTTGTCGCGCCTCTCATGGCATTTGGCAGCCATCCACAAGATGCTCTAGCTTGCAGGCAAAGTTCAGGCGACCTAGCACTTGTTGCAATTTCCTCAGTTCAAACCTCTTTTTTTCTACAACTTCATCGAATAAGTCCTTTAGAGTTGTCAGCTTGTCCACTGGAATCCTCGATACCATGTCCATTGAATATAGTTCAATATCCAGGAATGTTAGGTGCATGCTGGGACCTTCTTTCTTTTCTGGAGCCAACGGTACCAAACTCAATTTTAGTGCCTCCAGGATTTGCATCAGTCTGTTGCACTCACTATCCATGCTGGCTCTGTCCACCATCAGAAAATCATCAAGGTAGTGCAACAGCTGCTCAGACCCCAACACCTCTACAACACTTACTCCAGAAATATGCTAAATTTCTCAAACACTGCACAGGCCACCAAGCACCCCATGGCATTGCTTCGTCTACCAAGTATTGTCTTTGTAATTAGATACCAACGAGCTGGAAATCTTCAGATTGTACGAGCAAAAGTTATGTTGGCTTTACCCATCTCTTCCCCCCTTTCCACATATTCATACTAGCTCTGGTTGTCACTTTGCTCATGCATAGGCTGCAGCTGGGCTTGGAACAGCCCCTAACCATGCAATACCTGTGATGCTCCCACCACCGCGTCCAGGTCCCAATGATGTGGTGCTACTGTAGCAACCCTTGCTCCCACATCACTCCACATAGTTTTCAAGGACATCATTGTGGATGAGGGAAATCCTCATCCACAATGTCTACCCACACTGGTCCTGAAAATAGAACTTCATCCCATGTGCATGTCTTTAAGTTGTGTCTCCTTTAGTGTTGTAACCTCCTGTGGGGGCAAGTCCCCCCCCCTACACCACGGGACGTGTCTTCCAAGGATGTCTCACCTGTACTAAACTCTCGCCGCTTGGTAGGTGGCGAAGATGCTGCCCCTGTCACCCTCTTTTGTCGGTCCTGTTCACTGTGGCATTAGCCAGCATGTTAGCAGAGCCCCTGCTGGCCCCAGGCTTTGATCAGCTCCTCAGTATAGGGGGCAACCTGCTCCCTTTTCCCTATAGTCAACGCTGCTGAAAAATGAATTGATACAATTTATATGCAACGTGAGGAATGAGTGAAATTTACAAGAACGACCTTAACTAAACAAATTATGTGTAGGAACCTGGGTTTTTGTTGCAGTAGTCTACCCTCTTTTTGCCTGGTATTTGATGCAACTTTGGCTGAAGTGCACTGGGTTCCTGCTAACGAAATCCCCAGTGCCAGTGTTCTTTCCCTAAAAACAAGACAACTG
Source organism: Calotriton arnoldi (assembly GCA_963921515.1). Classification (NCBI taxonomy): domain Eukaryota; kingdom Metazoa; phylum Chordata; class Amphibia; order Caudata; family Salamandridae; genus Calotriton; species Calotriton arnoldi. Next base: position 2,285,793 of record CAWUFW010000516.1, on the reverse strand, counting down.
CTCACTTGATCCCCAAGTGACCAGGCATTTAGCACCTCTGTAAGTCCTTAGTAAGTGGTACTTCTGGTACCTAGGGCATAGGTACTAAAGAGGGCACTAAGAGCTGCAGCATAACTTGTGCCACTCTAAGGGGCCCAGCACCAAACTCATAGAGACTGCAACTGCAGGCTGCGTGACAAGGTGCTCTAAAAAGTGAAAACACAACATGGCACACACTTGTGTGCCATGTCCCCTAACACTGCATGTAATATTTGTAAGTCACCCCTACAGCAGGCCTTACAGTCCTAAGGCAGGGTGCATTATATTACATGTAGTGACATATCTGCATGAGACGATATGCCCCTGTGCCGGCCAGTTCAATTACTGACAGTGCAAGCGAACAGGGAAGCCATCTTAAGGTATGTACTGGGCACGGGTCAAAATGAGTTTCCCAGCTGCATAATGACTTCACTGAAACCTATGGTGTTAGGTACCAAACACCTTGTATTAATAAACCCACACCGTTTCCAGGGATGGTTTTTATTAATAGATGCACCCAGAGTGTACCTTAGCAGTACCCCTGAACCCTACTAGCCTTATAGTGTTCTGGCTGATTGGTACAGTCCAGTTTTTCACCACAGACGAGTTTCTGACCCCCCTAGGAGGTGAGAGCCCTGCTCTCAGAGGATAGAAACAATGCCTGCTCTTGAGAGAGGTGTTATCACCTCCTGCTACAGGAACACTGGTAAATCAGCATATCAAAGCAGGAAGCTTCAGAGGTCTCTGCCACCTTTGATATTCGACCCAAGGCTTCCCCAGTCAGGGGAGATGTCACCCTTTGCCCTGGAGCCATGTGGTCCCAGGACAGGCAGGAAAATTAGCTATGCAGGAGGCATGTTTCACTGCCAGGCTGGACACACCCCTATGATGAACAGTCTGAAGTAAACACTAAGTTTGGAATTCCCTCATCTTGTGTGTGGCGGAATTAGGAATTCTGGGACAGGGTGATACCAACTCCCGAAAGGAATTGGTCATCCAGGTGGTGTAGTGACCCCAGGGGTAACTAGCCCATTGGCTACTACCCCTTACCCCCCTTAATGCCCCTAAATTGAGTATTTAGGGGACCCCCTGACACCAGAGCTTCAGATTTCGACCGACAAAAAGAAGACGTGGACAAAGAAGATGACTGCTGAACCGAGAAGTATAACTGACTTGGCGCCAACCCTTCCAGCCTGCTTGCTGAACCCGACCCTTTTGGAGCAACCAACTCATCTTGCCACTGTGCAGACTCCAAGAAACCAAGAGGGCTGTGAGTGCTTCACCAATCACCAAAGAAACTCCCTTGGAGTAGAGGAGCTACTCCCCTTTAGCCGCAAGCACAAAAAAAGCAACGTTCGGTACACCGACCTGCCGCCTACAGGGACTACTGATGCAGCAGCCGCCCAGGGAGAGGTAGTAGTGCTCCTATAGGTCAGATCCGTCCTCCCTCTAAGTGTGGGAACGCCAGCACTGACCGAGACCCACATCGAGAGTGGCCCAGCTGCCCTATTTGCCCCTCTGCAGCAGAAACAAAGACAAAGAAGTGAGTCTTCGACTGCCGCCACCCGATGCCTCAATGTACCTCTGCACCAGCGCTTTACAGCCCGAGTCCAAGGGAGGTGACAGTGCCAACGGGGTCCCCAGACCCACAAGAGATGAGCCCATCCTTGGGTCTGGCCAGACTGGACTTCCAGTCAGCGCCTGCAGCCTCTTTCTGCAGACCCCCTCCAAGTGCGATTGACTCCAGCACCGAATCCGATGCCAAAAGACACCACTGCACCCGAGCCCACAGCCCGAGGAGAAGTGGTCCAATGGTGTCCCGACATGCCCGAGGATCTCAAGAGTCAAGCCCCCCTGTGGGTTCCCCTGGACTGGTCCCGCAGTCCCAGCTTGCAGCCTCTTTCTGCCCAGACCGTTCCTCCTTTTTTCTCTCGCGTTCTGTCTGTTGGCACCGGAAAACCTCCGGGTAGCTGTGCGCCTTATAAAATTATTATTAATAATAATAATAATAATAATAATAATAATTGAAGTGAATAGGACACCCGACGTCGTAACACACATCTGCACCCGGACACCCCAGAGGCTCCTGAGGTGACCTGTTGGTATGGCCTTAGACTTTGCCCCATACTCTTCTTAAGTTCCGGAGAACACTTCCGTAAGTTGCTGTTAAGTGCCCAAATACAGTACATGTTTTTCCCCGATACGATAAAATTACTGCTCCCAAAAATTGCACTGTGAACTTTTGAAAACTAAAAATTTATAACTCATAAAGTACTTACCTGATTCCAATGATCTTGGTATCTGAATTCATATAAAAGTAGAAATCGGTGTCAGATTTCTTTATTGAGTGTGTGTCTCACTTACTGACTTTGTGTGTGCAAAAAATGCTTATCACTACCCTCTGATATGCCTAACTGCTCACCCACACTAATTGGGGTTTGCTTGGACTCTTTACACAGTGTACCTAGTTTTGGTCCACTATATAAAAAGCCAGCTTTCTACACTATGATATATATGGGTTGCAGGAGTAATTCCCCAATACAGATTGAAACATTGAGTAGAAAAATAAGGAATAGCACATCTTTGCTGTAGGGAGTTCCAAATATGGGGCGTACGAGAAGGGATAAAAATAGGTTGACATAGCAAGTTCAACGTTACATCTTTGGTTCTAGTGTGATTAATTTCACCTTGGGAATCCTTGGCACATTTGTAGGATTACTGTTTCAACAGAAACTGGAAGTACAATCTGTGATTTTTCTGTAACTTTATTTAAATCTGTAAATATTTCCACCACCATGAGCACTGCGCTGTCTGCACTTTAATTACAGTAGCGGCCGGCATGGCTCGTGGGTGGCGGGGGCGGGCGCGGGGGGTGTAGGGATCGGAATTAAAAAAATAAAACAAAACTTACCTTGAGGCCGGGTCCCGCGTCTTCTCTGCTCCTGCTCTCCTGCCTCCATCTCTGACAGGAACAGGAAGCAGGCAGCCAGGCTCCCTCCGCCAAGCCAATCAACGCTACAATGCAGCGTTGTGATTGGTCTGAGCGCCATGACACCGCGCTCAGCCAGGGGCTATAGGGGTGGGCATGTTCTCCATGCAGGCTGTAATGCAGCCTGCATGGAGATGGGGAAAGTGCGCATGACTGGTTTGGGCAGCCCGAGAGGGCCGACCAAACAGTCATTGCGCACATAGGAGTGGGCAAACCACTCCTCCCCTGCCCTGCTCCAAGACCAGAGCAGCCCCACCCACTCACCCACCCGCAAAGCAGCAGGAAGCAGCCTAAAATGATAATAATGCAAAGTTATTATCATTTTATGTTTCTGCTTCCCACTGCTTAAAAGCAGTGGGGCGACGCTCCTCCGCCATAGCGGAGGAGCCGCCCCTATTTAATTATCTGTTAATTTACCCATAATGATTCATATGATTATATTAAGCATTTTCTGAAAAGAGTGGCCATAAGTATACCTGTTTGATCTTTTATTGTGTTTAATGGAAACGTACACTAAACTATGAGTGATCAATTCACATAGGCACAAATCATTAATGTTTGCTTTATAGAGGGTCACTTGTAATATTTATTCTGAAAACTACCATAGTCTTGTCTGGGATTATTAGTACTATCTCCCAACCTAAGAAGGAAAAAGAGGTGAATAAACACCTCATGGTTCAGACATATGGCTGCTTACATTATGCTATACTGTTCTATAGTCCTGTGCACTGCTGTGTTAGACTATTCTGTCTTTAACTGTGTTTGTTCTAGCTCTGCACACACAATCGTCTACGACAGCCAGGTCGACAAGGAAGCAATGCACGAAGAACACAACAAAGCCCCCCATTCCTAAAACTGCCAACACCCCTCCATAACCACCACCCTCCCCGTACCACGCTGGTCGCAGGAGCATACAAGACACAATACGCATTCATACACCTGCACGTTTCGTCTATAAAAGGGCAATGTTCTACAGGCCTGATTCCTTGCAAGCACTACTTAAGGTTTTCAAATTCTTTATGTTTCCAGGCAGTGTGCGCGGGCTTTGAGAAAGCGAGGGCAAGTGAGTTCCCTAAACTCCTTTAAAGGGAAAGTCAGAAAAGGCAACCAGTCTGTCTTGAAAGACCTGAGTCTGTGTTTCAGTGCAAGAGTTATCTTTTCCGTTGCAAAGTTATTCCTTAGCCGAATAACTCAATACCTAAGGTTCAGCACTGTTTGCTCCCGCTTTAGGGTAAGTATAGTTTGTATCGCTGAGGCCAGTATACCCTTTGAGTGGTAAGCCCTAAAGAACCACACACTGATCTCTTGGGACCTGCACTCAAGTCCCTCATATCTCCAGCAGAATCTCTTCCCTGTATCTGCCCAATTTTAGTCAATGCTACAGCAATGGCATGAGGGATTCTGTCACCTCGCAGTCTATCCAGCCCTGGTGCTTCCTGGACTGACCCATGCTGCTATTTTTTGTGGGGTAAGATACCAGTAAGTAAGTAGCTTAAATTGTGTTTCCCTACCCTTGGCATTGTGGATGGATGTGCTTGCCTTATCATAGAGGTAGCCCCTTCTCTGTCACCTATCTCTCTCCCCTGTTCTTTTCCCCATATTTTTGCCTGGGCTTCTATCTATGAGCATCATACCTTATATTAACGTATACAATGCTTATGTAACATGTTTATCATGGCTTGACTCTTTCAGCTATTTCTCAAAATAGGTTAGTCGTTGCGAGGCACAAACTCTAACCGAAAGTTGCGGGATCCAATGTTGAACTTGTAAGCAGTGGAAATGTTCTGCTTCTGATGGGTTGATTTAACATCCTCAAAAAGTTGTCACCCCTGGTCTTAGAGCCCTAAGGCAGGGTGCATTATATTATATGTGAGCGTCCATCTGCATGTGCAGATAGGCCCCTGTGATGTGTAGTTTCATTGCTAGATATTGCAAGTGATCAGGCAGCCATCTTAAGGAAAGTTACTGGACACTGGTCTTTACAAGTTACGCAGCCACATGATGGCTGCACTGAAACCAATGGTGTCTGGTATCAAACACCTTGTGTTAATAAATCTGTACTGATGTCAGTGCTAGATTTATTAAGACATGCACCCAGGAGGGCACCTTAGAGGTGCACCCTGAAAACCTACTAGCCCTCTAGTGTGCTGGCTGTCTGGTATCATCCAGCCTGCCACCACAGATGAGTTTTTGACCCTCTGTGGGTGACAGCCCACGCTCTAAGAGGCCAGGAACAATGCCTGCTCCTGAGGAAGGTGTTCACACCTCCTCCAGCAGGATGGCTAGTGAAATCAGCATATCAAGGACAGAGGCTTCATATGCAACCATGGCTTCCCCTCAGACCTGGGACACCACCACCCACCCTGAGGCCCATTTGGCGCCAGGGCAGGTGGGAGAATTAGATAGTCAGAAGGAGTGCCACCCTTTCAGGCTAGACACAGCCCTAAGGTGGGCCACCTGAAGTGGACAGTCGAGAAAGGGTTTCATCATCTTGGATTTGGTTAAAATAGGAACCCTGGGTTAAGAATATGCCCACTCTTCACAGGAAGTGGTCATATACGGGATGTAGTCGTGCCAAACACTGCCTGGCTGCTTGCACCATGACAGTCACAAAGACCGACTCATCCAGAAGCTGAACAGCCACTCCAAACCCTTGGAGGAGTGTTCTCTCCTTCAACAACCAAGCAGCATCTCCCTTGGGGTGGAGGAGCCATCCCCCTACATCTGCAGGCACCGACCGCATCAGCCCCATCATCTTCACCAAGCCTCTAGACGCTGACACCTCCAAGAGCCTCTCAACACCAATGCCCTGGGTACCGGCACCCTTGCCGATACCAAGGCTTGTTGCGTGTCCAGACCAGACAGCACCAATGCCGACATGTTGTCGAGGGACTTCAGGATCCACAAGGCCAATGACAAGAATGGCCCTGCTGCCCTGTTTTCTCTCCCTCTGCAGGTCACCAAAGCCAAGTGACCCTCTAACTACAGCAACCTGCCGGACAAAACATCTCTGCACCTGAGTCCCCCATCCTGAGTTCCTGTGCTCCAGTGACCCTCAAGTGCTGAGGCCCCCTTTGGGTTCAGCCAGACTTGTCCCAAGTCCCCACTTGCAGCCTTTCTTTGAGGGTACTTCTTCCATAGACTTTAACGCATCGCGCTCAAGGCTACCAGCACAGCCAGTACCTCTGCTCTGAGACACACCAGGGCAGGTAAAACTGAACTGCTGGTGGTTTCTTTGACTTTAGCCCCAAAGCACCTTAAGTCCCAGAAGGCATCCTCCAAAAACTTTTGCAAGTATACGTATGCAGTGTATATTTCTCCCATTGGATAACATTACCGCGTTTTAAAGCTCATACCTCAAAACCGTTATTTGCCTGTATTTTTCTATTTCTTCAAAAATCTATAACTCTGAAAGTACTTACCTGATTCTGATGATCTTGATATCTAAAATTATATAAAAATCTCTGTTCTTTTTCTAAATAGGTCTCGGATTTCCTTCCTGAGTTTGTGTCTCATTCGTTTACTCAGTGAGTACAACAAATGCATAGCACTACCCTCTGATAACCCTAAACTGCTCGACCACACTACCACAAATAGAGCACTTGGGATTATTAATTTTAAGCCCTGTAAACCAATGAGGGTCATCTGTACGTTTGCATGGTGTGCCCTTACATTGACACTAGAACATAAAGAGGCTAGCTTCCTATAATTAGCAAACAGAAAGCCCACCATCACACATCTGGCCTCCTTCCAACATTTGAAACCAATGTCGCTCAGCGGTGGAGTAAACTGTGAGTTGTAACACATGGGTGAAAATGCAAAGCAGTAAGAAGTGAAGTTTAGCCTTGCATTTAGTTTGTCCAGATCATGAGGGTCACTCTGGTAATGGGTGAGGAATATAGACACCAGTTCATCTGTGATTTCCATGGGACCAACCAGAGGGAGACACCCACTCTTAGATGTTCGACAAAACACCACTGCTTCACTATTTCTATTTCTCTTGTTTGACCAAGGAATCAGAACTGCACAGCCTTCAAATTGACCAGTAGGTGCATGAGAGCTAGTCCTCCCATAAATGCTGAGCTGTAGAGAAGTTTGCTAGCTACCTTAATTTTCTTCCCATGCCAAATTAGAGTAGTGACTGCAATTGGTACTGCTTAATTGGGCGACAAGGATAAATGGCTTGCCTTCAAAACATACAGCAATTAGGGGAGGATCTTAATCTTGACTATGACCACCTGTTCCAGGCAGGAGAATTGCTTCATGTGCCATTTCAGAGGTCTTGTCTCAGTATTCTGAGAAGTGGGAAATATTTGTAAACTAGTTGAGTATCTGGGGCATGGAAGGCACTGTTGGAATGACCAAGTAGGTCCGATTTGTAGATGTTCATTTTTAGCCTGAGGCAGCTCAGGCGTTCTCTAATTCCTTCAACCAACATCAGCAGAACCTTGACAAACGCCGAGACTGCTTTGACAAACATCGTTAGCTTAGACATCCCTGCCAATTTGTACTCTCTTAATGCCTTCCCTGCTTGCAAAACAGTTCGCTAATGGTTACAGCGTGAGGTGAAAGAATCCCATTGACTCTAACGTCGGCCCTGGGAGACTAGTTAGTAGTAGTTATACACAGGCCGAAGTCCATGAGAATCCTGTTGCCCGTATGCTATTGCTATTACACCATTGATTCCAAGTCCACAGATCCACCCTCGAATATCTCCACATCCTTCTGCAGCTCACAGAGACACATTTTAAGGTCAATCCTTATAAAAGTATCCTCGTCTTTGGTCTCTTTCTGAAAGTGTTACAGGTATTCCTGTGAGATGCCTGTGTGTCTTGCTGTTTCTAGCAACCTCTCTGGCGAGGACCTGGTTTAACTTGTGAACTGGTCATCTTTTTCGCAACGCATGCTTGCAGATGCCAGTATGGCTCTCATATATGGACCTCCTGCCCCTTCTGACTGCCTTGATCGGTCTGTGTGGAGGGATCAGCACCTGGTAGTCCACACCAGTGTTGCGATCTGGTAGTTCTTGCTTTTCTCCACCCAATCATCTCATCATAGTGGCTGACTCCTCTGACCCAAGTTTGTATGGTGTCCCTAATGCCCAATCAAGCTGCTGCTGCTGCAGAACCCTCATCTTCTTACCAGATAGGCCCCCTTTGCCAGTTTTTCATGGCTTACGCCACATTCACAGGGGTTTACAATGCCTAAGGATATTTACACTGCAACACCCTGACTGTAGTTGAGTCACTGAGTTGGGCATCGCTGGTGAAATGGGGCCTGTTGAGTATGGTGCGAAGGGCCTAGATCCAATGAGGGTCCACTGTCAGGCTGACACTGTGGGGAGCATGTCATTCTCCACACCTCACACTAGATCCAGACTGCTCCCACCAGTTGTGATAGAGCAGTGTCTTCTCCTCGTTGTAGCTGAGGGAGTGAGATACCAGCCAGAGGCCTAGTAACACCTGCGTTACAGCTGAGAGGAGCGCGTCTCTTCGTCGATCACAGCCTCATATTCTTTACAGGCCTTGTCTGTTTATTGGGCCACTCAGAGTAGTGCCTCGCTCTAGTGTTATATTCCATACAGGTACCCTAATATAGGCTCAGGTAACATCGCAACCCTTTACCTATATTCTCCCCTACATTACATACATAACGGTTCTTAGGGACTGACCTTTTACCTAGATACGACACTGCATTCAGAACGCAGGATTTTCCCTGGCATAAACCTCATACATTATGCATGAGGATTCTGGGAAGCACAGCAGGGCTAACATCTCCTGTATAATATCCATGTACAAAGTTCATTCCCGATGTCATCCTAAGTCCGACAAAGTAATACAGCGAGGTAGAACCCCCCGGGAGACCTATGGGTATATATACATCACATCTTGCTAAGATAGGCAGAGGAGACCAGGACTTCCCGGCTGACACACTGACCAAAGACGCTGAGGTTCATGCATGCAGATACTACAGCTCGCAGTGGTCTAACATCCCTTGCGCGGTGTCCAACTCGAGACCAGGACGGGGTCCCACAGTCTCTCAATCCAGGTAATGGGGTTGACTTTATCCTAGAGGGATTCTTTGCTCAACACCTACACACATGCTAGGTACACTTAGGTACATCTAGATAGGAAGGCATTGTAGGAGTACGCACTTTTATTATCATGTATTTTATATGCTCGTATGTATTCATGATTATTGCAAGATGGTAGAACGCTATCATCCTTTTACTTTCATAGTGCTTCTAATCATTTATATCTGTTACTGTCTAGTGGTTGTTGCAGCTCATCTATTTTACACTAGAATAACGACTGTTCAATAAATGCTTATTGGAAAACGTCCAGACCGTTTATTCTGTGTATCCCTCTGAGACTACGTGAGAACGAGTGACTGAGCGAAAAGTAGTACACTGTTTCCACGGTCCTGAGGGATCAGGGTTGTCATGTTCGAAGGTTGCCAAGAACTATTCTCTCCTTTGTAAGAGGAGATTCTAGTGGCACTGTGAGCTAGCTGATACAGAAGGCCAACATACCTGGTGGGGGTGTTTAGAATCAGTCTGACACCAGTCCTATAGTGTATGTTGTCCGAACACGCAGATCCTGTATAAGTTTTTATAGGAACTACACGACACTAGTTCTCACCACGCAGCCGATCTTTGGGGCACCCCCAACTGCTTGGACCCTATGCCAGTCATTGCTGCCCAATAGACGTCATCCAGGTGTTTGCTCTGTGGTCTCAGCTGCCTTGACAAGCAGGTCAAGAATCAGGATTGGCAGTGCTTGGAGTTGCAAGATGGCCACTTCCATATGTGCTACTCCATCTCAATATTTCTCCTCCGGTAGATGGCAGATGTAGGCGCAAAACTCTTCCTCCAAGCAGCACAATCACTCTGTGGGATCCCTGGGTTATCTGTGCCCAAGGTGGGCACAGTGCACAGATGGTGGCTGTTTTCAGTGAGGAGAGCCCAAGTCTCATGTGCACTCCATTCCCCTGCTAGGCCTCGCCGCATTAGGCTATTCTAGGATGTGCAATGATATTCTGTATTGGGTTATGGTTATGGTGTATTGTTATCTTGTGTAATGCTGGGGTATGATGTGCTACGGTCAGCTTTGTTATACAGTGTGCAATGTTATGTTGCGTTAGGTTATGTCATGCTGTGTTATATTGCAGTGTGTTGACTTTTGTTGTGTCATGCAGTGTTATTCTGTGTAATGTTGCATTATGGTGTGCTGTTTTATGTAAGGGTGTATTCTATGCTATGGTCTCTTATGTTAGCATGTATTTTGTTGCGTCATGCTGTTCAATGCTGAGTTATGGGAGGTTGTGCTATGTTGTGTCAAGCAATGCTATGTTGTGTTATGTTATTGTGTGTTGTGTTATGCTGTATTTTGTTGTGTTATGTGTATGTGTTGTGTCCTGTTGTGTCATGCAGTGTTCAGCTGTTTTGTACGGAGAGTTAAATTATGTTGTATCATTGTGTCAGGCAAGGAAATGCAACAATGAGCAAACATTGGTTCTCCATTACAAGTTGCACGTTATGTAGCATCTGTAGCCTAACAAAGGGACTACTTTCTGCTCACAAAAACCGAAAGGAAACTCAAATGCAACAATGTAACCATCCTCGAAATGCCAGGAGATAGATAGGACTTTACAGGTATCACATTTTTGATTACACGGAGTCATCTGTAGTGTCCATGCCCACCAATAATGAGAGATCTCCATTTAGTTGCCCAATGCTAGGGGAGGGTGAACATGCTACATATATTTTGAAGAATATATGTAATCTTCGTGAAAATTATTTTATTATGTGAAATACAATTGGTCATCTGTCTCCATGAAAATTGTACAAGAGAGCCTACACAAGTTAGCAGTCGAAAACAGATTGGAGCATAAAATGACCCACACATCCTTTTAACAGTTCACACAGGGCATTTACAGCTCAAATCAAACTCCTGCCAGCGAAAACTATGTGAAAAAGCATAAACTGGGAGGCAACCAAAAATATGAAAACTATGCAAAATTCAACATTCTGGTGTTATATGAGATTTCCACAGCAAAACAAAGTTCACCTGAGCCTGCTCAGACCACTAGAGATAAATCTGCCAGTCTCTCATGATGTGTTCAGATCTCCACAGAGTCGTTCCTTGCCTCCCTAATCCAGTCTATGGCCCCACACCCACTCTGTACCACTCCACACACAATGTCTTACCCAGTGGCGGCTGGTAGGGAACGGGGGTGGCGGGGGCGGGTTGAAAAATATTTTTTTAAAACACTTACCTCTCCTGACGTCTCTCCTCGTCGTCTCTCCGCTTCTCTTCCTGACTGCGAATCAGGAAGAACCAGGAAGCACACAGGCTCGCCTAAGCCAATCACAACGCTGCAATGGACTGAGCTCTGTGGTTCAGTGCTCAGATGGAGACAGGGAGCCTCTGCATGTTCTCCACCCATTTTATTTTTCTCTTTTCCACTGCTCCGAGAGTAGTGGGGTGATGCTCACCCACCTTAGCGGAAGAGCCGCCCCTGGTCTTAACTCAGTGTACACTCAGCCACACTGGGCTGCCAACTGCACTTCTCTCCCTCACACACAGTATGTTACCTCTGCCATTCTGTACCCCATCACTTGTGTCATGCCCACTTTCCATTCTGTCCCACCTCCTTGACAAGGTTGTATGACGAAACCACAAATGCGATTATTTCGCATGCTTTAACAACGTGGTCTTTACCACAATCGTGTCTTTACCACACAGGCTTTTGCCAGGGGCGGCCAGCACGGCTTGCGGGTGGGGGCGGGGGCACGGGCGGATGACGTGGGCTGCTTGAAGAAAAAAAAAACATACCTTGCCGCCGCCGGGTCCCGCTTCTTCTCTACTGCTCGCCTGTGTCCGACCCCAGGTCGGAACAGGAAGCAGGCAGCCAGGCTCCCACTTCTAAGCCAATCCCAATGCTCCAATGGGGCTTTGTGACTGGTCTGGGTGCTGTGACACGGCGCTCAGCCAGGGGCTGGAGGGGTGGGCATGTTTCCCATGCAGGCTGTAATGCCAACCAAACAGTCATTGCACACAGGAGTGCTCTACCACTCCACCCCTGCAGCTCCGCCCCACCCCCTCATGCACTGCCGCAGCAGGAGGAAAAAATAAAATGATAATAACGTTCTGTTATTATCATTTAATTTTTTCCTTTCTTTGCTACTCCCGGCAGTGGGGCAACGCTCCTCCACTTTAGCAGAGGAGCCGCCACTGGCCTTTACAACACATGCCTTTACAACAAATTTCACTGTAAAGGCATGATTGGTGAAGGTAAAAGAGTGGTAAAGGTTACAGCCCAGTCCCCTGCCCTGAGCCCTAAAACCCAGCCACTAGCCCTTAAAACTACCCTGACCCCAGCCCTGCCCAAAAAACTACTCACTAAACTGCAGACAGGAAGGAAGGAAGCAGGAAGTCTGAGCAGGAAGACTCCAACACCTCCCATCCCCCCCCCATTTGCTCCAAGTCTAGAGCGCTGACTTCCTTCACCATGCATATGCCTTTACTGCCTTTACAACAGAAATCGCTGTAAAGGCATGTGTGGTAAGGGAATATGTGTGGCAAAGGCATATGCGTGGTAAAGGCAAGTGTGGAAACACTTGCGTTTTTATGGCACATGTGGTTCAGACTGCGTTGTTAATGCCATTTTCCCCTTGACTCTCAACTACTCAGTGTACTCTCAACCACTCTTTGTCCGGTTACCCACATTGTGCCCATCGTACACTCTCCTCACCTAATCTACTCTCAGGTTCTCTGTATGGCCCTTTCACAGATCTGTTTTGATGCAGATTGAATGGGACAGACAGAAAAGCGGGGGCCCCAAGGCCCTATATGACACGACAAGTGAAAAGTGTCAGCAGGCATTAGTTGTAGTTTGGAGAGGGGTGCTGATGCCTATCCTTACAAAGATAGTATCTTCCTGCAGACCCCAGATGCCAACCAGCATCTGCCCTAAGTGAAACATCTGCCAGAATTATGGCAGATAGATGGATTGTTGTAACCGTGGTCATATGAACTTGGGTGCAGGTTGCTAAATCTACCATGTTCCCTGACCACCACTTCCCTTTTATGAATTTCCAACTTGCTAAGGCCCTAAATTTGGCAGACAAATGGGTTACTATGTTGGAGAAAGGAAGGACAGTTTATTTGAGGTCAGCTATGCGCTTAGAAGCCCCAAACATATTGCTAAGTGCTTTGGTCCAGGCCAAGCAACCAGGTACACTGTAGTGCCAGAGGGAGTCAGTGCAGGTCAATAGCAGCAACCCGTTGAGTCCCCATTATAGTTGCAGGCTTTTTTAGGCAAGTTAGTCATTGTGGCAGGAGAAAGAAGGCTCTGGTTGCAGAAGGTGACCATGTCCCTTATCCCTGGCCCTTCGATGCAGTTGTTGTTGTCGGTGCCCCAGGCTCTCTAGGCTGATAGTTTGTTGTGGGAAGAGGTGGAATCGAAGATCCAGGTTCTGGACCACATTCTAGGAACCCAATGGCAGAGGGACACAGGAGAGACTTTACCTGAGAGCTAGTGGGGGGTTCTGTTGGCAGGGGTCTGGCCGGCCGTCATTTCCCGCTGGTCTCTACTCTGAACTTGCACTCTAAGGAAAAAGGGGAAGAGTGCTGCAGAGGAAATAGTACAGCAACACACATGATCACCAGAGCTTCTAGAGTACTATTTAACCTGTCTGTGAAACCTGCAGCTTATCAGCTTATTTCTTTGGAAAACTGTGTAGGAAAATACATAGCTTTATTGTAAAATACTTGTGGAAAGAAACCACTAAATACTACTGTGAGTGTCAGGATGTCCCAGTAGACACAGAGTTGTGGAACTGTATGACATAGCTCCTTGTCCAAGGGACAGGATGCTTCAGAAATTTACTCATACTTTAAAAAAATTCGACTTGTCACTTTAGGTGCCATGCAGAGGGGTGCCAAATTATGGCAGCATTTTCGTTATAGTTCTCATAATATCTTTTCTGAAAATGTTAGGACGTTTGCTATATCAAGGGTTGGATTCTAGCAAGGCTTCGATTTTGCCTCCTTTCAGCATAGGTACATAAAATGTCTGACGAAGGAGGGAAGCGTAATTCAAGAGTTGGAATGCCTTATGAGTCTGTGCATTGCCACAAAACAGCAGGATTAAGAGTTTTCCTGAACTCCTCTCCATACTCTTGACAATGCAAAAGGTTACAAATTTACTACTGACAAGGGAGTAAATGTTTTTTATACAGGGTAAGATAAAGTAGGGGTTATGGAAAATGAATTTGCAATCGCTCACAAGATTTTCGCGGGGGAATTAGATCTGTGTATATTTTCTCATATGAAAATGGACCTCACCAACGTTTGCTAGGAGCACGGTTTCCAGGCCTACTTCGGCAAATTCCGGTGAATTCTTGAAAGTCATAAATCTGGGCCAATGAAATGACATATACCTGCTGGCTCGTGCTAGTAACTTTCTTTATGAATCGGACCTCTACTTTATTTTCATGTTGCCCATAATGTTCCCCATAATGGTTTTACACTGATGTCTTTTAACTACTGACATGCGTCAACCACGTTTAACTAAATGATGCCTCTGAGAAATAGCATTTAAAGTTGCACAACAGTTAAGTAAAACATTTTTTTTAAAGAATCACCAATCTTGCTTATGCACACATCTGCACATAATCGGGGACCATTCTGGGAGCATCATAAATAGATTCAAATTATTCCATTTTGCAAACATGTGAACCCGTTATTATACTGGAACCACCATCCGTAATGTAAGCTGAGTTCACGGCTCACTGCATTCCCTTAGAGTGCTCAGTTAAACATATGCATATAAACCTTTCATTAGTGGCAGACACTTGGGATTAATATACGTTTGCCTTTTTCCTTTCACATTCCTTCAGTGCAGTTTGGAAAGAGTATCTGCACTCTGGTGTGTTTGAAAAGTCTCCAGCCGTTAATGATCCCATCTAAAGGTTCTAAAAATAAGTTTTCTTCTGATATCAGATCCCTGTCACACCAACGGCTGAAGTTGTTCACCTACTGCAAACGTCTCCTACCCAAACTATACTGGTAGTGGTATGTTTTTTACTTCTTTTGCAAAGTTAGCAATGAGAGAAAGACAGAGACCTGAACGATATCAAGGAAGAGGAAGAAAGAAAAGAGAAAAACGAAAAGAGACAGAGGACAAACGTGAGAAACACGTAAAGCACAGTTAGACAGAACCTTTTTGACAAAAGTGGATCACACTGAGAAAAGCTCCCACTTCCTCTTGCTTCCAGGCATCTCAACACACCTCTCTACAAACAAGTGTCCAGCTTGTAATGCCAGTTATAGGCCGGCAAGATGGCCAGTGAGTTAAACTCTTGCTGCTGACATCTTCTGCAATCTTCATGTCTCCAGACGAACCCCAGAAAAGTCTACTTTGACGTACAACCTTCGGTGGTCAGCAAACTGAGTGATATGAAATTTGGTAATTTTAACACTTGCTAACAACAAAAGTGCACTATGAAGTCCTACATAAATAACAATTACTCCTTCTGAGGGCTCCAACCTCAGCATTGTGACTGACCCCCAACAGATGACCCCAAAGTGGAGCTTCTACTGGACAGCGCTGCTACAATGTCTTAGTACGCTCCCTAACATGAGGACCAGAGTCTAGACTTGCACCAACCAGAGCCTAGACTTGCACCAATCAGAGCCTAGACTTGCACCATGCACATTCTCACCTTTGCACCAATGTTTCATTTTTCTTGGCGATGTCCTCCATTATTTTCTCCAAGGGAGGAAGCTTACATAAGCCTAGAACACAAAGGGTTGGTCATCACTCAACCAATAGCAGCAATCATTTTCTTGTGTAGACTTAAGATACAAAAGTGCAAAATTGAAGGTTTGAGAAGTATGCGATTGAATTAGACAATATCTCAGTAGGCTCCAGACCAACACAGAGAATTGGAAGTCGCCGGTACCAAACCTTCTTTTATGAGTATTGTGTGGGAATATTCAGTGCTCATGAAAGGTATGTTACCAAAATATCATGGCCAAAATATTGTCTGCAAAAATATTTTGTTCTAAGTATCATTTACAAAAATATCGTTTCATTGGAGTTATTAATAGAAAACCTACACTCAATGGAACGAAGTTATTTAGGCCACAATATTTAGGTGAGACAATATTTTGTTATCGATATTCTGATACACAACCCTTGGGAGACTAATGTTCTACTATTAACACAAAGAACAGAAACAACAAAAGCACCCCCTTGCATGCAGACCTCCGTTCTAACGAGCCTTTTTCTAAATAGCACCAACCAGCAAACTCAAAAAGAAAATGTAATCAATGACTTTTCTGCTTAGAACCCTGTTAAGCGTAGAACGTCTGCCAACTGCATCAGAGGAGAACCGCCAGCTGGATAGCAGATTAAGACCTCTAGGCTACCAATTTAACCTGCAATTGTATTCTCGCAGTTACAATTGTTTGGTGCCAGATTAAAATCTATGGACTA
Source organism: Calotriton arnoldi (assembly GCA_963921515.1). Classification (NCBI taxonomy): domain Eukaryota; kingdom Metazoa; phylum Chordata; class Amphibia; order Caudata; family Salamandridae; genus Calotriton; species Calotriton arnoldi. The sequence continues at coordinate 2,269,280 of CAWUFW010000516.1, read as the reverse complement.
GTCCCTGATTCCAGATGTCCTGCAGAGTAAGAATTCAAATTCTGTAGCGTATGAATCAACATTTTTATTCTCTGGAATCTGCAGAATAAAGACCAATCTAGAACCAGTTTGCAAAGACGCAGGGGCATATTAGCAAGGGCACTATCGCCGCTTTAGCGGCACTTTTTGCCGCTAAAGCGGCGATATTTAAATCGCCCTATCAGCAAACTGTCTCTAACATCAGTTAGCGACAGTTTGCGGGCATTAGCGCCCGTTTTTTTACCGCTTTGCATGTCAGCGATATTTATCGCTAATGACATGCAAAGTGGGCGTTCCCGACGAACAAACCTGGGAAACACTCGCTAACAGGCCTATCGCCTATTAGCAAGGTGGCCATGGCCCCAGTTAGCGACGTGAAAAGTCGCGCTAACCGGGGTCATCGCCATTTATTTAACACCTGCAATTAGCAGGTGTTAGCCATACCTAACATGGGGGGTGGATTATGCTGATACGACCACAGGGTCGTATCAGCAAGGTGTTCTCCCTTCTCCATGCAACATCGCTGGTTTTTCAGCGATGTTGGCCCATTTCCCTGCTATCGCTGGAATATTCATCGCCATAGCGCTAATCGTTGCTAATACAGCGTTAGCGTGGCGATATATTCCAGCGATAGCCGGCGATAAAAAAATCACGCTAAGCAGGGTTAGCGATGATTATCGCCTCTTCTTGCTAATATGCCCCTGAGTTTTGTCAGACTTGGGGCCAATGTGCAACAGAGGTATTCATTGCTGGATCTCACAGGAGCAAAGGTTATCCAAAGAACTTAGGGCCGGATGCACTAAATACACGTTGCAAAAAAACTGATTGCAATTTGCGGTCATTTTATTTTGCGGCCAGCATAGAATTTTATGGGGAAAATTATGTACCAATAGGTCGGGTTGTAAAATTGCAATTGGAAGGGTGCCATAATTTGACCTACCCCATGAATAATAACTAGGCAGGTCGCAAACTGAGGCTCAATCTTATTGGTGACCATCACAGGGATGGTGGCCTGCTAAACATAGTAAACTTTTAAATAAAGTCAACCTTTTTTATAAATGCTGCTCGATTTTCTTAAAGGAAAGGCTGCTGCATTTTTATCGTTTGAGATTGGGCAGTAGTCCCCTAGACCACAGCCTACTGTCCAACAATTTTTGTTTTCATTCACAAAGGGAAATAAAACTCATTACTTTTCACTCACCCTTAAAAACACGTGTGACCCAGCGAGCCTGCATCTCAGTGGTAGGCATAATGGCGCCAAGAGGCTGGATGAGGCCAATCACAGCCAGGGTTGGCTTCTCCAGGTTGGGAAGAAAGATTCTCCGGTACATGGAATTTATCTTTAGATTGCTGATGCCACAGTCTTCGAGGAGAGGGCAAGAGTAGGTGTATCCTGTGGCAAAAATGACAACATCGATGTCCTCCTCCACAGTCCCATCATCGAATCGAGCAGCAGTTTCCGTAAACTGCACCACGTTGGGTTTCGTTACCACATAGCCACAGGTGATCCGGCTCGGCAACTCGTCATTGAACAGCGGCTCTTTCCACTGAGAGCTACATAAGGCAACAAATGTTTCACTGTTAGAGGGCAATCATTCAGTCTTGCTTCATGAATTGTGTGGGTGTCTGTACTCCTAAAATATTACAACTCAAAGCATACCCAACAGTAGGATGGATGGGGACAGTGGGGTTCTTTTTTTGAGAAATTTCTTTATTAAATTGCAATAAAAGAACAACTGTGCGTGCTAACGCCCACTCTACAACAACACATTTAAGGTGTACAGGGTAACAACAATTTCCTTATTCTATTACAATACTCATTTTTAAATGCCAAATTGCATATACAGTACAGTTCTTTTGGAGACAAATTCATTTTAAGTATCTAGGGGATTTATGCTATTATAGTGGACAGTGGGAACAAACAATTCAAAAACTAGTCTCGGGCCTCAGACAAAGGGGGACCTGTTAGATCTTCGCTTATGTGGAGTTGCGTGCACCAGTACCAGTAGCCTTCAGCGGAACTGATCATGTGTCGAGTCCCGCTTCCAAGATGTTTAGAAGCTCTGTTAGATGTGACCACGATGGTCTTGTGTTGTTTTTCGCTTTTAATTTAGTAATGTGCTCGTCCCATACTGATCAATCCGGATCTCTCCCACTCTATCTACTTAGTGTCATAACATCTGCTTCCGCTCTCGCCTATTTGTACAGCTCCATTAGCCAGCTAACCACCTTGGTGGAGTGCTGGCTTTCCATGCCATTGCAATGCACCTCTTAAACAATAGGAGGGCTAGATCTATGATCTTACACAGGTATTTATCCCCTTTTGGTCTCGGCATCAATCCCAACAGACACACTTCCGTGGTGCTGGGCGTAGTCTGACCCACCAGTTGGAACACTGTGTTCATCACTATCTCCCACGTTTGCTGTAGCCCCGGGCATACCCTGACCATGTGGTAGAAGTCAGCGTGGGTCTGCCGGCATCTTGGACATTTGACAATGCTACCTTAAGCATGCAATGAATGCGTTTTGGGGTGAGATTGGTTTGGTGTGGATAACTCGATTGTGTGTATTCAAATCACGGGTTCCGGGATTCCGCAAGGACCTGCCCAATGATTTGACAGCACTGTTCCTTCGAGATTTTGTGCACTATGTATGTTTCCAATTTATTTTTAGGTATCGGATGGGCTTTGTATTTTGCATGTTAAGTAGATTGAAGAGGGCTGTGATGGCTTTCCTGCCTGTGGCATTTATTTATTTATTTATTAAGAGTTTTATATAGCGCTGGCTAGACCCGGAGGTATCAGAGCGCTTTACAGAGTATCAGTACGACAAAGTTACAAAACAATTACACAGTATTGCATTAAAAAAAGAAGCAGAAACATGTATTAAGGATCTGGGAATACTCGAGGATGGCAAAAAGAAGACTAATGAAGAGGCAACAAGAGGAATAACAGTAAGGTATAGGTAGAAGCGGCGGCAAGAAACAGCCCGAGGGCAGGGGAAGAAAGAGGGGGAGCACAGAAAGGAAAGGGTGAGGGAAGCAGGTAAGGACAGGGAGGAGAGAGGGAAACCAAACAGAAAAGGCATCAAAGATGTCAATGAAAACAGAGCAACCGCGAGTAACACGAAAAATAAATAAACATTTTTCACAGAAAGTATAACGTAAATGACAACTCATAAGAGGCAGAGAGGGAATGGGGTCAGGAATAGGAGTAAAAGAATAGGTGGGGGAGAAGGGAATCTGAGGGGGGGAGTGAATAAAGGCAGTCGGGTGAAAAGAGAAAACGATTCAGTCACTCGAAGGCGGGAGAAAAAACGATAGAGGATCGTCAGGGGGAGAATGGAGGCAAGGGGGAAAGGACAGAGGTCGAAAACAAGATGGTGGGTCAGGGCCCTGGGAATCGACGGTGGCCAGTAACAAAATGGCGGGCAGAGCAAAATTCAAAGAGTCAAACAGTCCGTGTATGTGACACCAGGGAGCAGGATGAAAGAGCAAGGAAAGTCAAAGTCACATAAAGGAGGGGGGACGCAGTTCCAAAAACAGAAGCGGGTGAAAGGTATAAGAGGCGTGCAGGCTCGGGACCACTGGGGCATCAATAAAAGGCAGTCCGCTGGTCGTGTCACCCGCACCCACAAATCAAGAAACGGATTCACCGGTCACAAAGGCGGGTGGGATGGAGACGGGGCGTGCAGGTTCGGGACCACTGGGCCATCGGTAACGGCAATCCTCCGGTCGTGGCTCAGGCACCTTCATACCTGGAGGAGGTCTCGCGGTTCTCTCGAGCACATCCTGGCGGGCCTTTAGCATGGGGAGGCAGCAGCGAGGGCTGGCAGGCAGCAGATGAACGAAGAGCTGCGCCATGGCCTCAACATCAGCGGCGACTTGATCCGAGGAAGGGAGCAGTGGGAGAGAACAGCAGCGGCGGTGGCGGGACGAGGAATGACATGTCCCGATGTCCAGCTGGGTAGGAGATGGCCACGGGGGAACCCGGGCTAGACTCCTCAAAGGCCGAACCAGGCGGCTCCATTGGGCATCGGCTAAATCATCTCGAAGTCCCGGAACGGTTGGAATCACGTCCTCGAGCAGTCCGACGGCATCCAGAGCCCTCCGAAGGGTCCAGAACTGAGCCGAGGCTGGGCGAACATCCAGAGGACGATTAATTCCGAGGGAGGCGGTAAAGGCAGAAGGAGAAGCAGTATCAGCGGGATGAGGTAAGCCCTGCCCCGATGTCCGGCTGGGTAGGAGACGGCCATGGGAGAAACCCGGGCCAGACTCCTCTATAGCCGAACCAAGCGGCTCCACCGGGCATCGGCCAAGTCATCTCCGTGTCCGCTGTTAGGAAAGGGGAAAAAAGCGGGGAAAAGGGGGGTTTTAAGGCCAGGACGGCAATCACTGACCGGGAGCTCCCGGCCAGAGCTCCTCACAGGGCGGCCATGATGCTCATTACCATGTCACTACCATGTCACTATATCCCATGTAGGGTTGCTGATGTGGCCGGTGCAACCTGCCCCTGTACCCATCGTGTGCCATTCACTTGCTGTATTGTATGTTAGAAAGTGTCATGTCTCCATGTTGAAGGTTTCACGCATATCCTCGAATATACATAGTCCACCTTCTGAGTATAGGTCACCCACTACATGCTTACCTGTATGGTCTCACATCATGCGTCAATGTAATGACTTTGAGTTCAGATAGTGCCCATAGTGCTAGTGCTGGAGTGTATGGAGGGGCAGAACACTGTGTGTGTGTATATATTTATGACAGCATCTTCTCACTGTTAGCATCAGTCTGGACTCCTTAGGTAGTTTTCCAGAGGGCTTCATTATCCACGCCAGGATTGAGTCTCCCTTAACAACCCGCACCACCACAGTTCTCTCTCTGCAGGGGCCTTCTCCCAACCATCTCATCGGCCATTGTAGTTGTGCCACAGACTAGTACATTTCATAGTTGGGAGCACCCAGGCCTCCTTCCTGCAGTGGGCATTGTAATTTATGCAATCCTACTCTTTCCCTGCCATTACCCCAAATTAATTCAGGCAATAAACTGCGAAGATCCTTGAAGAAGGATGTAGGAAGTATGATCAGTGAGGCTGCAAAGAAGTACAGTTGTCTGGGTAGGATCAGCATTTTGGCTATTGCCATCCAACCCATAGGAAAAAGTGGTAGGGCAGTCCAAAACGGGATGGTGCAATGTATTGATTTGCAGGCTCTACTCAGATTTCCTGCCCGTAGGTCTTTTTCTGAGTGATATATTTGTATTCCCAAGTATTTAAACAGGAATACAAAAGGAAGTTAAGGATGGCAACATTCACCTAATGACGCAACCCCACCGCACTAAGTTACCCTCTACTCCAACTCACAGTATTACTTCGAGTGACATTTTAAAACATTGGTGAATGGTATTTGCGTGGGTGCATGAGTGGGCGTTTGTTGGCATTAGGAACTGGGTGTGGTATGGTGTCGGTTGTAAGCAAGTTCTAGGGTACATATATAAAAGCAGGTGTGCTTGATGGTGCCTGGGTGGGTGCATGATTGTAGCTGTATGAAAAGTTGATTGTTGGTGTGTGGAGGTGTAGGAGTATTTATATGGGGCAGAACACCCCACGCATGTCCCCAGTCCCATGCTGCCTTGTCTGTCTCAGGTTTCATGCAGCCCATGTGTAGCAACTTGACCTGGCACTGCTGCCCTTGCTGCCCTGCTGGCGCTGTTGCCCCTGGTGCTGCTGCCTTATTCTCCTGCAGCCCCTATGTGCCACTCTGCAGGGCCCTTGTAGCCCCTCTGTGTGCTCTTCTAACCCACTAGCACCTCCTCTGTGTCAACCTGACCTCTGTAGCACCTGTATGTGTCGACCTGCCCCAGCCTTGACGCCCCTGCCCCACTCCCCAGGGCAGCAGAACTGGCAAAGTCAGTAGGCATGTTCTGTAAATTAAAATACAGGCCGGACCAACTGGCTTTGGTAATCCTTTTAAATCTGAGGAGAGTTAAAATAAAAAAAAAGTAACCAGGAGATTAGTGTGGTGTTTCTTTAACTCGACCAATCCCCAGCTTATTTAAGGAGATAATTTAAGGTGTCCCTTTATTTATTGGTCCTGATAAGACCCAATAGCCACAACTGTGTCGAAACGTCATCGACACTTAAAAACACAAGCAAACCTACTAGAAACACCCTTAATTGACACCAGGGCTTTGAATAATTATAATCCTTGATTCAGATGGATATACATGGTTGTATGTTGTTCTATGGAATACATATGTTTATATTGTCTTGCTCTTTTGTTATATTTATGTATCGTTTATTACTATTATTATTTGGTTCCTCTTTTCACATGGGACACTATGCACTTGAAAAATATATAAAGAATAATGATGGATATATGCATTAAGTGATGTTTCTTTATTATCTGTGTTATGAACAGAATAATTATATACGGCAATTCTTGCATTTGTGTTCTTGTACCAATTGTATCATTAATGAGAACCTCTGTTCTTTGAAAATACCCCAATAGCTGTAGCACCAACCACAGGCATTTAGCTGTCACTTATGTCTTAGATTGAATCTTATAATGGAGACTTGAGAACGGTGCAGTGATGGCTGCCTTTGGGATGAATATGCAATTTTAATTCCGGCCTCCCAGTCTCTCTGCTGCCAATTCATAGTGAGGGCCTAAGTAGAGGAAAATCCCAGAGTGTGGCAAGTGACAGAAAGGAGACATAGTCCTCCCACAAGAAGCGTGCACTAACAGCAGAAGATATCTCTGATTTTAAAAAAAACTGCATAGGTGAAACTCTTTTTTCAGAAACAAAAACAAAAAGAGTGGTGCTATTTTAATAGCTGGAAATGCCAATCTGAAAGTTCTTCAATGGGATGCAGTTAAGGGTGTGGGTTGAGTTTGGCTTTCCCTGAGCAAAGGAATGGAGGAAAATCCAAGAAGCAATCTTTATTTTAAAGAAATGAAGATAATGTTCAAGAACAAGAATTGGTATGGGATACTCTGAGGGACTCCATTAGAGGCACCTGTATTGAAAGAGTTGCATTTCAAAATACAGAATGCAATAAAGCAATATTTCATCGAGGAAAATAAATCAAAGAGCTTGAAAGTTTCCGCAAACACACTAATAACCAAAATGAGAACCTGAAATTGAGCTCACCCAAATATGAGTACATTATGATTCTGTCTAGATAGCTGGATACCATGCAGAGAAACAGGAGCATCTTGGGCGCTAACACAGCAGCTAGAATATATTGGCTAATTGCTTAAAAGGGCTTAGGATTAATATTTTTGAATTCAAAGACAGGGAGGGTTTAGCTTTCATTAAAGATGAAAAAGTATTAGAAATAATTAGGGACTTCTAGAGAAATTTGTATACTCCTACTTCCATCATAGAAAATTAGATGATTTCTTTATAGATAATGCCTTAAGAATCTAATCGAATAACCAAATATTTTAACCACCATTCAACCACTCCCAGTGGGAAAAGCTTCAGGCCCAGGCGGTTTGCCCAGCTTTTCTTAGAAAAGATTCTGTGTTTCCCTTTGTGGCCAACTAAAATAATTATACAAGAAGTTCTAAGAGATCAGGAATGTGAGAAATTGGGTTATTGGTTGGGGGGGGGGGTGAATACCCTTCTCAAGCAACAACCACAAGGCTTGTCAGAGCGTACCACAAAAGTTATTAAATTAACCTATGCTTAACCCTCTGGTGGCTTGGCACAAAAGCAAAATGTGTAAAGTATTTATGCGGGCACACAAATAGTAATAAAGTGAAAAAACAGCACAAGAAAAATCCCACATTAATTTAGGAAAATAGAGTAACATTTACTAAATAAGATTAGACCAAAATGATAAAAACCCAAACAGAAGATCCACAGATATGCAATTTCAAAGATTTAGATCAGTATAGAGCCTAAGAGCATAAAGCACCACTCACGGTCATCTGGTTGCGCTAGAAGAGGGGGGAAATAACAAATTCAGGCATACTGCAAAGAAGAGTGGGACGGATAAAGGGACCAGAGGTTCCCTGCTCAGGTTTATATTGCAATTTTGCATTTTTATATCCTCAGAAATCCTTTAAAGTGATTTATGATGATCTTCGTAAAATGCCACAAGAAAATCCAAAGAATTATTTCTTTAATTGTATTTAATCAAAATTTGCTTAGCAGCTAACTTGACAGAGTTGCACACTTAAAACAAAACCATAAATAGAAGATACCTTTTCCTCAGTTTTATACTGTGTAGAACAGTGGAACTTAACCTGTGGTCCATGGACCCCTGTGATCCACAACTGTATTCAAAATTAAATAATATTAACAGATTAGTAAAGTGTACATAAATAAAGAAACAAACTTTCAAATTGAAAATGTCTAAACATTATGTGAGTGTAAAGGAATTTGAAATAGGGTAATAAATATTAAGCTAGTACCCTTAACTTGATTTTTTGGAGCAGCACAAGTACTGCAAAAACCATGTAGTATGGACAACAGGTGGCCTCAATTGAAGCGTCAACAAAAGAGAGATTATATTAGGATCAAAAAAGACAGTTATATGATCGAGTTAAGCATATTGCTTCATCTTTTAGAAAGAAAAAACTAATTTCGAAATGTTACATCCTTCCCATTAAAAATTTAAATTTCTTTTTTATGTTTGTGAATTAAGTAAATTTCAACATTTCTGTGTTTGTTTGATTGTGAGAAAATGGGTTTTTGATTGAGGGGGCCTAAAACACTTCTCAAGCAACAACCACAATCTTTTTCAGGGTGAACTACAAAAGTCACTAAATTAACATGTGCTCAACCCTTTGGTAGGTTGGTACAAATGCAGTCAGGCTTAACTTAGAGGCAATGTATTATGCAGCACACAAACAGAAATAAAGTGAAAACACAACACAAGAAAAATACCACACCAATTCAGAGAGAATAGAGTAAAATTGAAAAACTAAAATGAGACCAAAACAACAAAAATCCAATCAGTAGAGGTATGCAATCTCAAAGATTTAGTTAAGTATAGCTCATAAAAAGCACAAATCAACACTAATGGTTTTCTGATCGTACTAGACCGGGGAAAGTCACAATCTCAGGCCAACCATGATGGAGCCCTGGCCGGATACATGGACCTGGGTAGTCCAGCTGAAAAAGTTACCTTCTCAAAGTCCGACGTAAAGAGTTCATTTTGGGGTGGAAGATGCCCCAAGGAGCAGGGAGAGAGCACATCGTGGATGGGCATCACTGTAGCGCGAAGAGCAATCAGGCATCAGACAGTTGTCTCTAGCGCAAAGATAATGTCGGGTATTGCAGACGGTGGTTGGCGGAGCTTTGCGCTGGTGGTCACTGCGGGCTGTTGATGCTGTAGCGTGAAGTGCAGATCTTATGTTGTTGGTCATTACTGGTGGTCGCTATAGCAAAGAGTCGGGTTCACTGGAGCTTCGTGTTGGTGGTTGGCATGGGTGTCAAAATCTCGGTGTGAATGCGCCTGTTCACGGTCACAAAGAGCCCAAAACGTCAAGTTTTCTCCCTTTTCTTCAGAGGAGTACATTCTTATGCCAGCCAAGGGCCCAGCATCTAGGGAGGCACCTCTTGGTGATCAGGGACTCATTGTAGCAGAGTTCAGCAGGGCTCAGGCAGGTGCAGTTCCAGGTTCAGGCAGGTTCAGTTGCAGCAGGTCAGCTGGGCAGTTGCAGAGAGGCCTCTGGAGCTTGTTGTGTACCATTAGCTCAGAACAGGAGTTCAGCCAGCTGACCCTTGGAGTCACTCAGGTATCCTGGGATGAAGGGAGAAGGTCCAATAATCTGTCTCAGAGAGTTGGACAGGCCTCAAGCAGCAGGGCAGTTCTCTGGTAGCAAGGCAGCCCTTCTTTTATAGTGCCCAAAGGTCCAGGTGTGTACTGAAGAGTTGGTCTGATGATCCAGTATTTATACCTGGTGTCAGCTTTGAAGTGGGAGAAACTTCTAGACTTTTTCCACATCTAGCTATAGAATGTCCTTCTTTCCCTTGTCCAGGCCCTAAGGGGTCTGGGGTGACAATAGCCTGGTATCAAGTTCTTTGTGAGTGTGCCGAGGCAGCTCCTTTGAAATGTAAGTGCGGCAGAGAGGATGGCTCATCCTGCCAACACCTAGGTCACATTTTGCCTCACTGTCTGAGAAGAATACACAAAGGCCAACTGCCAAGTACACCTAGTCATGTGACACAGGGTACAGGCTGCAGGCACCAAATTGTTAGGACATTTTCAGAATTGTGACTTAAATTCTGACTTTGCCATTAAAGAGGATTTTAAATTACAATTCATTTGAGTGTAAACATGACATTCCTACCTGTTCCCAATCAAACAATATCACTGATTAAATGTAATAGAGTAGCCCCATGTTATCCTATGGTAGAGGTAGGCCTTGCAGTAGCAAAAAACAAATTTACAAGTTTTTCACCAGCAGGACATGTAAAACTTAAAAGTACATTTCCAACTTTTTAAATACACTGCACCCTGTCCTATGGGCTGCTAAGGGCCTACACTAGGGGTGGCTTATATATGTTAAAATAAAAGGTTTAGGAATGGCAAAAGGTTTATTTTCCCGGTCGAAATGGCAGTTTAAAACTGCAAATAGGGTGTACTGGCAAGCCTGAGACATGATTTAAAGGACTACTTAAATGGGTGTAAGTGTTGTAGGCCCAACACCAAAGATTGACAGGTCTAACAAGGAAGATTACAGGCATTGTGGCAAATGCCTCAATCATTATGATTCCTAAAAAAGTAAAGATTTCCTCAATGTTTTATCAACATTATTACTTGACCACACCCTTAAAATCTCAGTTTCACAAATAATCATGATAGAGCGACTCTACTTAGAAATTTGGAACAAACTCTCAAAAAGTGCACCGACTCATCAATGTCTCTAATTTTTAATGGATAGACACAAAACTCAAAAATTGAAATAAAATTATAGATGGACTGTAGTGGAGAAAAGCTGGTATAGTGTCGCTAAAAGTCTTAATAGGTGGAGCTATACCTTTATCATTCAAGCAACACTAACTGAACGGAACATTCTATGTATTCTAAAAACTAAAAAATACAATCTTCAAGCTGAAAATTTCTATATAGTTTCTCAAAAATCTGAGGCAATGCTGTACCCAACCACACAAAAGTAGGAATCTCAAGTTAAAGCTAATGGGCATGTAAGTAAAAAAGACACAACATGTTCCCTGATTTTTAAATCCTGTGGTGAAGCAAAAATCTTGTAAATGTTCAGGTAGTCCACTAATCACCTCCTTCATAATAGCTCTTGGACATCACATAATTTGAACAAGTGTGGTGTGCAAGAAACAATCATTTGTTGGCATGTAGAGAGGAGGAGAGCATGCTTTTGCACATGGTGGCAGATGGTAGAATGATTTAGACCTTTTGGTCTTAAGTAATATCAGATATTATTCTAATGTTTCACACAAAAATAACCTTTAAACCTACATGGACCTGCTTAGGAGTGGGTTTTGATGCAGAAAATGTTACTCTACAAAAAGAAGACATGGTTCTATTGGAGACTCTGGTACTTGTTGCTGCTGAATGTGTAATGTGTAAACTGGAAAGACCAAAACAAATCTCCATGAGCAGCCCCAACACTGCTCCAATTTAGGAAAGAGTTGAAGATGCACCTTTTTAAAGATCACTGAATCACTGTGCATTAACCATCCACAAACCACCTACCTATCCTATCAATTCTTGACTTTATGCTGGTCTTTGACCCTCTCCCCACTGCCTTTTGGTTAGGTTCACTCTGTAGAAATACCCCACATATACATAAATACAAATACATGCCTACAATGTACCATTATCTCTGTTGAATGGTATCCTTAAGAGTCTTAAAAAGTGCAATGCAGCAAAATTAATCTGCTCTTTATTTAATTGTTTACTAAAATGGCAAGTAATATCAAACAAGTCTTTCTTTCACGTACTGCTTTGCAAACCGTGGCTAGTTTCATGTACATGTCAACTTTCTTTTTAAATAAACACATTCGATCTAAAAAACTGAAAATAGAAGAAGAAATCAGCACAAACATTTTTAGAGAAATCTAAACTATCCCTAAATTGATACTAAAGAGGCAGAACTGTCATGTTAAAAAAGAATATTGTGGGTTTTACACAAAATCGTAGTTGGGTTCACGATTCTGGTGCTTTAAGAATTTTAAACTTGGTCAAATGGTTGGAATGGTTATCTCAGAGAGAGGGCAACCATAATAAGAGGATAGAATAGAGTTCCCACTAGGTACCAAGTGCCTCAGACTAGGTAGCTTCTCTAGAGAGAATGATGGGGCAGATGCCACTGCGTGGCCTCATCGCGAACTCTGCTGCAATGTCACCCCAATATATTAGAATAGCAAGTGCCACCTTTTTAGGTCGAGCCTAGCGTAGCGCGCATACGCTGCTCTATGGGAGGCTTCTTGTGAGCACTCTAAACTTCTCCGTGTGGGTCTCACTCCTCCCACACATTGGATTGGCCTTTGCGTGTGTCTTACAATAATGAAAGCACGCAAATGGCCAAAGGCGGGTGCATGTCCCACCTCTTCTCCAAAAGTTCACTCCCACGGCGTTTTGCTCTCGGGAGCGAGCAGCGGCGCGCAGGGTGGCAGCTGCATTCCTCGTCGTGGATCAGGTTACTAATTAAACACAGCGGGGTCGCTTTCGCGGCCGTGCTTGTTTAATTTCCTGTTGCTTTGCTCCCGCCCCCACCCGTTGTCCGTGTTCACAATGCTCCCACCCCCCTCCCGTTGTCCGCATTCCCTTTGTTCCCGCCCCCCTACCCACTTGCGGCGACCCGTGAGGTAACTCCACCTCCCGTTGTCCATGTTCACCAGGCTCCCGCCCCCCTCCCGCTGTCCGCATACCCTTTGCTCCCGCCCCCCTCCGTTGTCCGTGTTAAACATGCTCCCATCCTCCTCCCGTTGTCTGCATTTTTTTTGTTTCCGCCCCCCATCCCCACTTGCGGCAGCCCGTGAGGTGCTTCCCCGCCCCTGCCCCCCCCGCGGCACACCACTGTTTGTTAAAAGGCTGAACAGAGTCAGCAAAAAGCATTGGCAAAGCCAAAAGGCGGGACCTATTGGCTTTGCCAATGCTTGTCTGCCAAGCCGATACACGAGGGGCGTCAGTGTTGGGGTAACGGATCCGGTGAGGAGCAGGAGGGGGGAGGGGAAGGACTGGGAAAAGGGATGTCAGAAATCGCCCACTCTTCTGCAGGACCCATCTCTCTCTTTCTTCCCTTAAGGGAGACCGGGCCCCTTTGTTTCAGCACGAGATTTGTCACCGTTGCTGTAAAAGCCTTCCCACGACGTGCCTGGCATGGCGATCTCTCCCCGGCATGGGCACTGTTGCCAGTTTAGCAATTTGCGACATTCATTTAAAAAAAAAAAAAAAAAAACGTCGAGCTGGAACAAAATCTTGCCAATTCTTGTCTTTCTCATCACAACAACCCCCCACCCCTCACTAAAGCCCAGATTTTCATGTCCAGCGCCACCCTGCCCTTCACCCTCGAACATTAGGACACAGCTGGCATTCTGTTAAACCCGGCAACAAGACACACTGCCTGGGGACCTACATCGTCTTCCCAGTTGGCACCTTTTTAAAAATCTTTCTTACTTTTTGTAACTTTGTTTTTGTTTGTTTGTTCAAAGAGACGTGCTTTTTACAAAAAACGTTATTTATTATTTTGCATCGGTAACATTACAATTAACAGTGCCACAGTGCTTACTGTCACAGTATCCATGATATCATCGATCTAGTCATTCCGGATAATAAAAGAGACGTGCCTAAGGCATCTGGTGCAGTGTGCGGGGGGGGCTCTGCTTGGGCAGCACGAGGAGCTGGGGAGAGACTCTGGCTGGCAGATCAGGTGCCCGCATGCTCCCTCTTCACTGCCTACTTGCATGAGTGTGTATGCTTGTACGTGTGCGTGGATATGCTTGGTTCTGTTTGTGGTTGATTTGTGTTGCACCAGCACGACCCCACATACGGTAGCTTCAAAGATTAGGGAAAGAAAAAAAAAGCAAAGCTAACGGACAGAATTAGGCACAACTGGAAATGGAAATAATTTTCACTGGGAGTTCACTGATGAGAGAGAGTTTGCAGTGGAGAGGGGGCAAATCCCAGTGCCAAGTCAGTGCCTGGCAGCTCGTGGTCTGCCAACAGACGAATTACTTTGAACATATGAGTTATTTTTTCAAACTTTGACCTGCAAACTCCTCCTTTGTACCCCTCTCATATCAGCTGGGATGGACTCTCTCTGACACACCCTTAATGAAAAACACAATCTCGAGGAGGGACGTGAATTACAGCAAAGAATTGCTGTTGGAACTCGGTTCCTGTGTGTCCTACCCATTTCCAGGCCAAGCAGACAGGTCTTCACAAGCTTGTGGACGGTGGGGGATGCGTGCTAGGTCTAATGTTTTCCGGGATAGAATGCCAGGTGCCTGGGTCCAGGGCATCCATACTTAGGGACCAAAAGTTTGAATGTATGATGAGACGCGGTGGCGGTGAGCTTAATACGCGCTTCTTCGGTTGGTAAAACCAGGGCTTCAAGTGGGCCGGGTCCTGCCGGTTATGACCACCTGTAGTTCTAAAAAGCAGGTGCCGAGACGGGTCGCTATCCATCTCTCCATTTTTGCCCTCATCCTCAGGGTAAAAAAAAATCTTACCACGGCAGCAGTGCCACCCTTCACCGGTGTTTGATGTAAGTTCAAAGAGACTCTTTATGGTTGTTTCACAGTCTCATCATTTTAGATTATGGACAGCAAAGCCATAGTTGTTGCTTATTTATCTTATGCAACTAACAACCATTGACAAAGCCAATAGTCCTGGCTTGTTTTAGGTGTAATGTCAATTGTTGTATTATATATCTGGATGCAATAACAGAAAGACGCAGCAAAATACCAGTCGGGCGGGACACTACTCTAAGCAAACCCACCCCCGCCCCAAACCCTATTCTCCTGCATGGCTAAACACTTATTAGGTCCCGTCGGCGAGACCTATTGGCTATGCCAATGCTTGTTCTGATTAGCTATGGCAATATATGCTGCCATGACACTGCCTTGTTAGCCATGATCACTCCTACATCTTTTTTGTTGAATTTGCAGGCTTTTTGCTCTGCATGAAAATTCTAGCAGAGAATGAAAATTGAGGAAAATTTGAAAATGTCCACAATTTATGTGAAATTTAAAAATTGAAAAAGTCCAAAATCAACGTGTAAATTTCTAAAATATCCAAAATCTGGTCCGTATCAATAAGTTTGTGTTATCTACAGAAAATGTGTGCCACAGATTTGGACTGTGACTAAGTTTAAGATATTTTGTGGCATTGAAAACTGTTTGGTCAAAATGGTTTGTCAAAAAATAAAATATGGGACGGCGAGCGTGGCCGCCGGACAAGATGGCCTCCTAGTTCGGGAGCTCCTCGGGTCAGCGGACGAACAGAGCCGGATGGAGCCGTCCTCTTGATTATTTTATCACTCAAGCGGTCAATTTGCACATCAGAAGAGAGGGTGAGCCTTCCATTATGCTGGACTAGTGCTTTTGATCCTTTTTTGAGGCAAAAATTTGATCTCTTTATTTTTCCTCTCAGCAGCGGCCATTTTAGATATTTTCAGCTTATGTCTGAGGAAATTGGCCTTTCTTCTGCAATTGTTACTATGCTTTTCCAGGAGATGTATTGACTTATCCTGCTAATTACATGGATTACTCCTGATGCTGTGCAGGTTTTCAACTTCCCTGCTGTATTTTGCATCGCTTATTTGTGGTTCATCACGGTGAGGTGATTTCTTCCATTCACATTTCTGCGACCCTCTACTTTACTCCAATACCAGAAAGTGGGGTGCTGTTTTTCAACCAATCCTTCATTTTTACAATGTTTAGGAAGGCTTCTCTGCACACTTTATGGGCAGACTGAAGAAACTCAAGGTGTCTTCTCTTCACGCAGCTTCCTCTTCACAGACATTCTTAAATACTGCCAGCATTACATCAAGGTGTACTTCATCTACAACTAATATGTCATCCTCATCCTCATCTTCTGCTAAAATCGGTCCGGCTACGACCTCGTCTACTCCCAAGAGAGTCAAGCAGGACCCTCTCTCTCCTGGAAAATCCTCTTCTCATATTTCACTTGAGGAAATCTGTGTGCTCCATCCATTCGTGGAAAAAAACAATTTAAGCATTCAGAACTTGGGTGATAAATGGTCTCAAATGGAAAACAGAGTCTCAGATCTTGAACAACGTGTCAGTGATGTAAAAGATGAAGTTTTAAAAATTGCAAATTTGGAAAAAGAGGTGTCGTCATTGAAGGCTCACTCAGAAGATTTAGAAAACAGAAATAGAAGAAATATCCTGCGCCCTTATGTCCTTCAAGAAGGATTGGAGGGAATGCATCCTATTTCCTTTTTTACTTCTTTTTTACCTCAGCTGGTGGGCCTACCTTACTCCACATGCTTAAATATTCAGAGAGCTCATCGTCTAAGTCCACTCTCTCTTTCGTCATCCTCGTCACCCAAACCCAGAGGTGTCATTATCTTTCTTCTGAAATATACTGATTTACTGAAAGTCCTCAGTGCAGCGAAATCTAAAAGGCAACTTTTATGGCAGGGAAGTAAGATTTTCATCTCACAGGATGCCTCAAGAGCTACAGCTGACAGGCAGAAAGAGTTCCTGGATCTTCGTACTCAATTACGTTCTTTGGGTGCCCGCTTTGGTATTTTCCACTCTTGTCTCTTCAAAGTAACATTTCAAAATAAAACTTCTTCCTTCACTGCTCCTGTGGACTTACGAAAATTTCCCAGTCTTCATTCTTCCAGCTCTATGGAGACTTCTGCTTCATTGTTGAGATGACTATTTTTTGTGTTTTATGGTTCCTCCTGCACATTATCTTAGCTCTTGGTGTTATTTTTTAATTGCAGTCTCATGTTCATTCTTTTAAGATTGTTTTGTTTTTTGCGATTACTGACTAATCTTCTTTTTTAAGGTTCCTCATTGTCTAATCCAGTCATCTATCTTGTCTCTGCTCCATTCGTTTGTCGATGCATTTGCTGTGACGTCTTTTCTCTGTGCTATCGTCGACTCTTCCCCCGTGTTCATCCTCATCAGGTATGCTTTTACAGTCTTCATTGTTTGACATGTACTGTCTCTCCTTTTTGATCTTCTTTTTTCTTTCTTTCCCTTTTCTTTCCTCGGATCTCTCTTTTCTTTCATTTCCTTCTGTCTTCTGTTTTGATTTCTTATTGTTTGTTGCATTTTCTATCTTAAAAGACTGACTATGTGAATATATTTCTAGCTGTTGTTCCACTCAGAGTTATTTCTTGGAACATTAAAGGAGTAATTAACCCTATAAAGAGGCAGAGAATCTAATCTCATGTGGCCAAATATTCACCTGACCTCGTTCTGCTCCAAGAAACTCTTCTTTCTGAACTTAAGGCTTTAAAACTTAAACGTGGTTGGGTGGGTTCTGTTTTTGTCTCACCTTCCTTAAATAAGAAAAATGGCATTATTCTTCTTTGTCACAAGAACTTAAAATTGGTAATTGTTTCTCAAGAATTTGATACAGAAGGCAGATGGATTTATGTTACGTTAATTGTTAATGATACCTCCTTAACTATTTGTAATATTTATGGTCCCACCCAGGTTGATAACTCCTTTTGGCCCAACATTTCTAAAAAATGTGTGCAATATGATGATGACTTTTATTTTGGGTGGTGACTGTAATAAAGTAATGGACCCCTTCATTTATCGTCAATCCCCAGTTAAATGTATTCACCAAAAAATGCACAAGCAATTTCATTCCTTTATATGTCACCATCTTTTGGTGGACTCATGGAGAATTTGCAATCCCTCTAGTAGAGAATTTTCTTTTTTCTCGCCACCTCATGTCCTCTCTAGATTGGATCATATCTTTGTCTCTAAATTGCTTTCCCAAATTCTCATTGGTTCGTCTATTGAACCAATTGTGATTTCTGATCATGCCCCTATCATTACAGATTTTGATCTGCTCCCGGTGCATTCCAAATCTAATAGATGGAGGTTCAATAACTCCCTTTTACGAGACCCTACTTTCTCTTCTTCTTTTTTGGCTTTTCCTGAGGATTTTTTGGGAATTCATGCAGACCCTACTATTTCTCCGCAATTACTTTGGAACACTTTTAAAGCTTCTGGCCGAGGTCATATTATTGATTTTGTATCTTGGAAAAAGAAATCTGTTGTTAAACTACATCAGTTCCTTTTATCTGATATTAAACGTTTAGAACATCAATATTACTCTTCATCTACTACACCTAATTTGTAAGAGCTTATTTGTGCAAAATTACAGTTTAATAAGATATCCACAGATAAGGCCTCCTCAATTTTACTTCGCAGCAGTGCTCGTTATTACGGTGGCCGTAATAAAATGGGCAAGCTTTTAGCTAAATATTTGATGATCCGTAAACAAGGTCGTATATAAGAATCAGTAAAATATGATATAGCGCTTCCTGTCTTCAAAGATTCTGAGATCCTTGCAGAATTTGTTAAATGCTATCAGCTTTACACACCTGAATCTCCACCCTTCCCTTCTCAGATAGAGGCATATTTACAGAATTCAAAGAAATCCCTTAGTGAACATGGAGACTCTCATCCTTAGAGGCTGACATTTCCTTATCAGAGATTCTTCACGCTCTTCAATCTCTTAAGAAGATCAAATCCCCTGGCCCTGGTGGCTTCACGGTTGAATTTTTCTTCACTTCTCTAATCTTCTTCTTCCTAAGCTATTACAACTTTTTCAATTTTTCTCAGCGTCTGGTTCCACTGGGGGCTCTTTCCACGAGGCTACTATTTGTCTTATCCATAAGAAGGTAAGGACCCGACGTTTTGTTAATACTACAGAGCTATCTCGTTAGCCAATGTGGATTATAAAATCTTCGCCACATTACTAGCTTTACGCCTTGACGCCTTCCTACCCTTGATGATTGGTAAGGAACACTCAGGATTTTCTAAAGGCATATTTACCTCTGATAATTCTAGATTATTTCCCAACATTTTAAATAAGGCCTCCTCTCTTTCATATCCTCTGGCAGCAATTTCTGTTGATGCTGAGAAAGCATTTGATCGCATAGACTGGCCCTTCTTGCTTAAATCCCTAGTCTGGCATGGGTTAGGTCCCCATTTGATTTCCTTTGTTTCTTTACTATATCAATCCCCCATGGCATCAGTTTTTGTTAATGGGAAGATCTCTTGTTATTTTCCGTTAGGTGGTGGTGTTCGTCAGGGTTGTCCTTTATCCACTCTTTTATTTATACTTGCTTTGGAACCTTTCCTGTCCCGTATTAGAAATAACGCTGAAATCAATGGATTCCAAGATGGAGGTGATCGTTTTAAAATTTCAGCTTATGTTGATGACCTACTTCTTTTCATTTCCTCTCCTGAGCAATCTGTTCCAGCTCGTCTTCAAGAAATTGCTACCTTTTCCTCTGTTTTCGGATAGAAGATTAATTCCGATAAAACTGAAACTATGCCTCTTACTAAGTTTACTTTCAGTCATTCTTTCACTGCTACGGGGTTCCACTGGAGTACTTCTAAATTTAAATATCTGGGCATCTGGTTCGTCCCATCCATTACTGATTTGGTCATGGCAAATGTCAATGATTGTCTAAATAAAGTTGACAAACTTCTTTCCTCCTGAAACCCCCTCTTCCTCTCCTGGTGGGGTCGTATGGATTCTATCCAAATGATGATTTCACCCATAATACTGTATACCCTTTGAATGATCCCAGTTAATATTCCTGCTCTATTTTTAAAAGAAATTGGACTCTAAACTTACTAAATTTCTTTGGATGAATAAAAAATCCAGAATTTCTCTAGCTTGTCTTAGGAAAGCTAAACAGGAAGGTGGAGTCAATTTCTCTAACTTCCATTTATACCATAAGGCTTTTTGTCTCCGACAAGCCTCTAGATGGCTCTTTGTCGCGAACCTCGTTTACCCCTTTATGGTTGGATATTGAACATTCTTTTCTAGCTTCTTTTCTTCCCCGTGAAGTTATAGCTTTCTCGGCTAAGCCTTCCATAATTTCTTCTCCTTTTTTTAAACACACTTGTACCATCCTAAAACCTATTTACCAGTCGCAGTTTATGACACGTGATTCCTCGTGACAGTCTCCTCTCTGGTATAACAATATGCGTGGCCAAGACTCCAAGCATGGCGGACGTGTGAGCTCGGAGCTCAGTCCCGGCCTGCTAAGAACCCTGTTATAACTGCAGTGCATACTGCCATTGTGACGCTGCAGTCGACCCCCCAGGCAACCTACATTGGGGGGGGACACTGCGGTGCTCTACAAGTGCCGCGGAGCCGCTCTGAAGACTGCAATCAGAACGGGAGCGCGGCCGAGACCCAGAACGCGCTGGACCCTGGGAACGGGGACTACGCCCGGCAGATAATATCTCCTGCATTACCGGGCTGAGTAGCCCGATCACCCAGCCTGTGACTCCCTGGGGAAAGTGATATACGCCCCACACAGCAACGGAGCGGGGGCCGGAGCGCCGTCGGTGCTGATCTGCGGGAACTGGATGCGAGGGAAGGTGGCCCGGACCGGAGACGCTCAAGCGGCAGGGAGACACGCAAGTAAGAAGAGCTCCGGTGGGGGACGGAGAATACGGGAAGAGCCGGAGGCCTAAGGGTCATGCCTGGCCTACGCCACTGTGCCAGATATTAAACGCTGTCGGAGACTGCATAGATAGCAGTGGCCCGCGAGGTGCGGCCTGGTGGCGGGGCCTATCTGCTGCTTTGTGTTGCCGCTAGCTGCAGTGGGCGCTCACGGCCCCTGATTGACGGCTGGGGGGTGGCGGCCGACTCCCTGCTCCCTACTTGGAGTTGCCTGCAAAGTATTGCCTGCGGGCCCGCCGGCACAGCATCGGGCGGTGAACCTCAGCGCCTCGGAGAGAGTTCTGGGGACGAGTGCGGAAAGGGGCCTGGCAGAGGTCGAATGAAGCCGGGGACTCGGCCGCCCTCACATGACGAGGCGGCGCAGGAGCTGTTTAAGCGTTGCAGCCACTTGATATCAGCCAGACTCCAGGAGCTGGGAGGTCCCTATGAAACAGGTGTGGAGGCCGGGAGGATAGGAAGAAAAATCGGAACTCCAGGTTTGTGGAAGCGATGGTGCGAGATTGTGGAGAGTGACCTGTATGGTGAGCTGCGTGTACGCTGCAGCGTTTAAAGAGGAGCAGCTGCCGGCATCGGTTAGGGAGGCCCTGGTGATCCCTTTGCCAAAAACTAAAAAGGAATTAGTGGGCGCGGCGGACTTTAGACCCTTGTCAATTTTAAACCTTGACTTTAAAATATTGAGCAAGGTGCTCGCGGTTTGGCTCCTCCCCCAATTGCAGAGATTGGTCCACACTGACCAAAATGGGTTTATCCCCTCACGTTCAACATCTCATAATTTGAGGAGACTATACCTTGTGTTATTCCATCAAGACTTAGGGTTGTTTCCTGATGCAGTAGTGATGGCGGTAGACCTGGAGAAGGCCTTTGATTCCTTGAGGTGGGACTTCCTCCTAGCAGTGATGAGGCGGATGGGGTTGGGAGATGAATGGCTGAAATGGGTCCGACTTTTATACACGAGCCCTAGGGCTCGAGTGCGCACAGGTGGCACAGTGTTGGCTCAATACACTATCCACAGAGGAACACGTCAGGGGTGCCCTTTGTCGCCGTTGCTTTTTGCCTTGGCAATGGAGCCATTGGCGGAATGACTAAGGCAGGAGGGCACTAACATTGGAATATTGCTTGATGGGACTGTGCACATCGTCTCGCTATACGCAGATGATATCTTGGTGTATATACGAAACGGATCCCAAGGGATCCCAATGGTGCTACGTATTATGGAGGACTTCGCAGAACTATCGGGACTACGCATTAACACCAAAAAAAGTGTATATTTCCGCTGAGACCAGACCTCAGCAGGCCATTGGACCTCCCGATGGACCTAGAGTGGACCCCGGGCACTTTTAAATAACTGGGGATACAGGTATACCATCGGCAACCAGACCTGCTGGAGGGAAACTTGGGAGGAGCCATGAGAGCCCTGAGGCTAAATGTGACCTTCTGGCGCTCGCTTAAGCTACCAGTCATGGCTAGAGTGGCATTATCTAAGATGGTGGTGTTACCACAGCTTTTATATTTCTTTGTTAACCTGCCAGTGGTGATTCCGAAGAGTTGGTTTAAGACCTTGGACTCACTGTTGAGGGATCTAGTGTGGGATGGTGGACGTAACAGGGTATCTCTGCGGACTCTAAGACTGCCTTTAACGGGGAGGGCTGGGTGCTCCCGATTTTGAGGCCTATTATTTGGTGGCGCAGCTCCAGTGGCTGGCCAGGTGGCTAGATGAATGAGGGTTGGAGACATTAACGTTGCCGGCCCATACCGCCCGGGGTGCACTGCTCGCTAGGATGCTTAATCCTTGCCAGAAGATCAAAAAGATGGGTGTACTTCTCAAAGTGGCAGTGACGTGTTGAAACAGATGTATAAAGCGGGCACCAGATGCACCACTGTACGCACCAAACCTACCACTCACAGGGATACCCCAGGTGGGAATGGGCCCCCCTCTCACGCGGAATCAGTTACAGGGCTGGGAACAGGCAGGAGTTCTATCTGTTGGAGATTGCTATCAGGGTGGCGTGCTGCTCCCATTGGAAATTTTTTGGGAATACCACGATCTGCCTCCGGGTCAGTTCTTAAATTATCATAAGATATGGGGGGCACTGGCTGCATTATGGGGTGGTGACACGAGAGAGCCTGCCAACCATACAGCTCTCCAAGCAATGGTGACATTGGGGTCTGCAGGACATCTAGTGAAATGGCTATATCTGGCAATAACTGAGATGTCACGGAAGCCTCTGCCTCAAATACAGGAGAGATGGGAAGGCACGCTGGGTAGACAACTGACTGAGAAGGAATAGGAAAGGGCCCTGGGTAGCCCAAAGAAGGTGTCGAGGAATGCGGCCTTTAAACTGGTTCAATTTAATATACTGCACAGAACTTACCTTACACCGCATAAACTGAACGTCGTATACAGGAGAGATGACCAGACTTGTGCCAGGTGTCTAACGGTGGATGCTTACTTTGATCACATCGTGTGGTCCTGTCCAGGGCTTCAACGGTATTGGGCTACAATAGTGGAGACAGTTAATGGGGTCTTGGCTCGCACCATGAGGTGCTGCCCGGAAGTATGTTTACTGGGACTCTTCCTGAGGCCCAAATCCAAACGGTTGGGACACAGATTTGTAGATCTGGCCTTCCTACTGGCTAAACGGAGAATAACCCTTAGGTGGAGGGCAGCCAATTGCCCACTAATAACGGACTGCAAAAGTGATGTTTCCTGTTGGGCCAGAGCAGAAGAGAGGGCATTGATACGGGAAGACAAGGTTACGAAAAGGCGTAAACCTCTAGCAGAACCATGGGCAGAAATTCTGAGGGCGTGGGATACACGTAATTCGCTGATATGGAATCGCAGACAGATAACTCCGAGCAGGAGACGACGCAAGAGGCAAATGATAGTTTGGGACAGGTTTAGCCTCTATTGGTACTCGTGTGACAGGAAAGCTACGCAATGACGATAAGAACCAGGAACACTACAACGTGTTGACGCCCTGGTTGGCCCCTCTTCTTCTCCTCCCACCTTCTTAGCGGCGCTGTCCTCTGGGGACTCTTCTATTGCCCCCTTCTCCCCCCCAGAGACCCCTGGACCAATAGGTAGACTATCTCCAGCAAACGGGAGGAAACATAAGACGACATGCTTTGTAGAAAATGGGCCCCTGGTGGAATTAGTTACATTTAAGTCTGGTTTGTTATTTATAGTTCTTTTTTTAGTAATCTATAAAAACACACATGCAGTTACATAAAGGGCATGTTTGTGCGAATGGGATGATGCGGACAACAGACACAGCTACTCCCCACAGGACATATTGACACAGTAGGAGCATAACAGTAAAGTTGGCAGACAGAAAAGGCTGTTAAAGTTAGAGAAAAGTTGATTGATGTATGCTTAATAATGATGTGAGCAATATTTGCAATTGAATGTTTCCGAACTACATAGTATGTACCTGCTGTCGCTATAAAAAGACATAATTTGTATTGTTACAATTATCGTAAATGCCAATAAAGATGATATTAAAAAAAAAAATACATACCGTTGTTTTGGGAAGCCTGGAGGCAAAAAGGTATTATTTGGGTCAAAGATGTATTTTCTAATAATGATCCTCTCTCCTTCTGACAATATCAACCCTTAAGTGCCCTTGTTCCTTTTTACCTAAATATCTCCTTCTCATAAATATTCTTCTTGAGGTTCTTCATTCATTACCGAATGCTTCCCCTTCTTCCTTATCGCAATCCCCTCTTAGTTCAATTCCTACTTCTGTCCCTAATGCTTCACCTATATATGGACTTCTTTGCTCTTTGTCGCACATCAGATCCAAAACTAAGTTAGAAGTGCAATGGGAATTGGATTTGGGATGTACCTGGGCTCTTCCATTTTGGAATAAGATTTCGGATAAACTATACAAAACTTCCAGAACAACTTCTACTTCTCAGTCTTTGTTCTTTCTCTATCATAGGTTATATCTTACCCCTTCCTTACTAGCTTGATTCTCCATGGGCTCCTCTCCTAAATGCTAGTCTTGTGACCACCAAATTGGTGACCTTATGCATATGCTATTCCACTGTCCTCCCACAGCTTCTTTCTGGGAAAAAGTTTGGTCTCAGTTATCATTAATGTTTCACTTAAGTTGCCCACTAACTCCCCTTATACTCTTTTTAGGTAGTCTTTCTCAGGATATCCACTTGCCACATAATTTACGGTTGTTAGATCTTATGCTAGCTCTTGCTTTTCAGCAAATCTCTATCAATTGGAAATGTTCTTCAAATTTCTTTAAAAGCCTGGTGGAATAATGTATGTCATTATCATAGATTAGTTACTGCCTTTACCTCTCTTTATTGTTCGTCTGTTAATAGAGATTTATATTGGATACCTCTGACTTCTTTTTTAGATGATGTAGCTCATAAATCTCCAACTTATACTTCATCTGAAAATTTTAAACCGCCATGATTATCCTATTCCTCTGCCATGTACAGCAATTTGTTATTCCTTGTTCGGTTTGTTATATTATATTTAAAGCTCCCTGTTTTTTGTTTTTACGGATTTTCACAGTTAAATACAAACAGAAAACAATGTGTTTTCTGTCTGCATTGATTTTTAAAAGTGGATAAATACAGAAAATTGTGCTGCTTTTAAGTGACTTTCCGTGCTGTCTTTCTTGAATTACAGCCCAACAGCTGAGCAGATGAACAGCACGGGAAATAAAAAAACAGGATGAAATTTCTTTAAATAATGGCATGTGTCAATATACATTTGAGGTATAATGCTAGTATTTACCAGTGGATCTATTGTTATGTATTATTTCGCAGCTTAAATAGCTAAAACGGGACAGACATCAAAGTATGGGTGTGCGTCTATCAGTTAAATAAATATGGAAATGTACAGTTTTACAACTTCATTTATATGCAAAACACAAAATAAATATGGATAAATACAGTTAAAATGGCCAAAAAATAAATATGGATAAATACAGACGGAAACGTTAAAAAAATAACTACCATAAAAACGGGTGCCTTAATTATATTGTCTTGCTATTTTCTTTTCAGGTAATGTTCTACGCTGCTGTCAACTTGATCTTCTTTTGTGCATTTCCCTCCCTCCCCCCCTTTTATTTCAAAATTGTTAAACAGCTTCAATTCTTTAAGTTATTCTTGTTGACTTCATTCCTACAGTATATACAAGTTCCTGGATACTGTTTGTTATGTTCATAATTTTTTCTCTCCTCCTTTTCCGTGCTGATAAAATCTGTTAATTTCGAACAGGCTTCAAATTTAGTACCAATTTAATTACACTTACTTTATGCCCCCCAGCTCCAAGTTGCCAATCCTCATGGTCAAAGGTGGTGACATGTCTTTCCCCTAAGATGTCATGGAGATGGGATGAATTCTATGGCACTGATGGTGCACAGAATTAAAGTGAAATAAATCGGTGCGTACTTCGTGAAACATTTCTTAGATTTAGAGCTTTAGCTAAGCATGGCCCAGAAACATCTCGTAAATCTGTACTAACATTGAAAAGTTCAAGCTCTAAATATTTGGAAAGAGTGGAAATTACAAGCACATGCTTTGGCTCTGTCAGAAGACAAGATCTCTAGGGGGAACAGTAAGTTTGCAGTGCTTCACGGCATCTAACAAAAATGTAGCGCAAGATTAAGAAAGTCACAGGAGAAAGGAAGAATAATTTTAAAGAGCATTCTGCATAGCTGCATATCTATTTGTCTAAAAATAGAAATTACAACTTTCAATAGGGACCATAGAGTGTGATACAGACCAGCAAGCCTGCTCTTCTTGGAAACGCTGCATGAGAAGCACGACAGGCTGGAGGAATTTACAGACATATACACAGCACCTTCGAAACACCAGGAGCGGATAAACATTTAAAATAATCAATTCAACACCCATCTCTACCCAGGACACCCCCACTGCGAGTGACCCCTATAGCATATAAAACAATTATAGCGAGTTTTGAATCTGATAGAGTTTTGGTTAATCAGTGAATAGATACCTGGTATTTTATGATACATGTTTTTCTCTCCATTTAAAATTGTAAATAGGCTGAACTGTCTAATAAAAATGTACATACTAAACCCACAAAAAAACGGGAGCATGTGGAAGCTGTGCAGCAGGTGACCTTGTGACCACCCAGTTGCG
This sequence comes from Calotriton arnoldi, assembly GCA_963921515.1. Taxonomy (NCBI): domain Eukaryota; kingdom Metazoa; phylum Chordata; class Amphibia; order Caudata; family Salamandridae; genus Calotriton; species Calotriton arnoldi. The sequence goes on along the minus strand of CAWUFW010000516.1, from coordinate 2,242,488 downwards.
TCTGCACCAAGAAAAGAGGACCTGCAGGAAGGAAACCCCCGCACTGATGGCAATCCCTGATCCCCTCTCCATCTTTACCTTTTTTAGAATTTGTGTGACTTTTACCTCAGCCCCTTCAACACCTTGGACTGAGGCGTGGCAAGGGTGCCAGGGACCCTTGTGAAAGCAAGGAAAATGGGCCCTGTTGAATGCTAGTTGGGTAGTAAAATACAGAAATAATTAGAATTGGGTGGGCCCTGGTGCCACTGCACCTGATTTGCCATTCATTGCTATGTCGCTGACCTAGAAGTCCTCTGAGGGTCCCCCCAGATCTCGCTTTGCTCTATTAGTGAAACACAAGTCAGCACTGCATCTGGGGGTACCAAAAAGGTGGCTCCTGCTCCTCAAAAGGTAGGAGGGTGTATGGACGGGGCGGAAACTTTTAAGAAGGGACTCAAGCTTTTTAACTGCACCCCGAGGAGTTGGTCTACTGACCATCTCTATGCATAATCAACATATCTCGGGTCCTTCACCCCCCATGTGTACTGTGTGAGACATGCATGTTGTGTTTGTGTGAAACATGCTTGAGTGTGTATGACTGAAACCCTCTGCCAAGACACGGTGATTGCAGTACAAGATGGAGGTTCCCCTTCAGAATGTCGTGTACTGCACATCACCTGGACAGCTCCCCCCTATGCACGTCTGGGGTGGTTAATGGAATCCAGATCAGATTCACATCCTGAAGGGCCGGATATCTGTTTGAGAGCAAAATGTATTTGTTTATTTAGGTTATTTCTAGAGTGCAAACCACTCATCCCCATAGAGTTATAACAGCACTAGATCACTTTGGGCCCTAAACCTGAAGCACTTGCCTTTAAGAGGAGAATAGCCAAGTCTTTAACTTTTTCTCACACCTGGGATGGTCTGAGGCCAGATGAAGATTGATGGGCAGTAAGTTCCAAGAGCAGCTGCCAGATGGGTGAAAGAACTGCCACCCATCCTAGTTTATTTGAGCCAGCGCTAGATTGGCCGAGAAAAGAGTTGGCGCAGGTCTGTAGAAGTCCACTTTGCTATACAAAATATTTGGGCCAGTGTCGTGGAGTGCCTTTGTGGACATGGCATAACAGTTTACATTGACTGCCAATCCACAAGAGAGCCAAATTCAGAGTGTTTAGACAAGCAGGTGCCGAGCTATATCTTTTGATGTTACAGATAAGTTTAGCTGCTGTGTTTTGGATAGCCTGTAGTTGCTGAAAGAGAAAGTCAACCATTCCCAGATGAAGGGCATTGCCATAGTCCAGTCTACTCTTGACCAATGCCTAGACCACTGTCCTTTGCCAGTTCACTGGGATCCAGCGAAAGAGTTTCCATATAAGCCTGAGTAGGCCAAAGCATTTGCCACAGGTCATGTTGACCTGCTCCTGCATAGAGAGGGAGTCGTCTATCAGGAATCCAAGGTGCTTTGCCACTGTCTTTGGTTCTGGAGCAGAGCCCAGGGATGTAGGCCACCAGGAGGCATCCCAGATGTGATGGGCACCGCCAAAGAGTAGGATCTCTGTTTTATCTGCATTACGCTTTAAACAGTGTGCTTTCATCAAGGTCGCTACCTCTGACAGACAACCATTGAGATTCTCTTTAGTCTCACTGTCTCATCTATGGAGAGAACCAGCAGGGTGTCATCGACGTAAGAGCAGATCTCAAAAAAGATTAAGCAGAACATGTTGGGCTGCTGGGCTGCTTTGTTCGCAGATCTCCCAGCAAGCTTGGCCCTGATGAGCACATCTGGACTGCAGCTGGCTGAATATTCATGCCTCTTTGGCCTTCGCTTGTGAGCGGTGCTTGAAGTTGCATGGAAAAAAAGAGAGACTCTCAACTCATAAAGTCAGCACTGTGGCTCTCCTATTCACATTTTCTTTAGGCTTTGAGGTCTCCTGCTTCAACTACCTATCCCCGGCCCCCTGTGATTAACATGTACCCTCCTTTTAAACATGTCACGCTTGCAACCAGCTCTGTCTTGTCAACCTTCAGAGTAAATATTTTGTATTCATCAGGACTTCAGAAGAAACTGAATGACTGCATCATCTCTTGGTCATGCTGGAACATTTAGGGACTGCACAGGGCTTTAAGTGGGCCAGGTCTCACCGGTGCTGAGCACCGGCAGTTTTTTAAAGGGGGCCTCGAAACGGGTCTCTATCGGGCTCTGTTTTGTGCCCTGGCGCAGGCAGTCCGGTCTTTTTTTTTTTTCGGACATCAGGCACATGCTCACACTGTTCACTTTTCAGTAGTAGTGAGAAGTTACGACATGACGTCCTGCCAGGTGAGCATTGTAGGGGAAGGGAAATCCTTTAAAGAGAGTCATTTTCTCTCTGGAATTCCCTTCTCTTTTTGAAACTCAGGAGCAGCAACATTGTCGTGGTGTCACCAGGGCTGTAAGTGGAAGCTTTTTCAATATTATATTCAAGCCATAGTTGCTGCTTATTTATCTTATGCAGTTAACAACCATTGACAAAGCCAATAGTCCTGACTTGTTGTAGGTATGATTTTACTTGTTGTATCATATATCTGGATGAAATGACAGAAACAGCAAAATACAAGTCGGCGGCACAACATGCTAAGCACAGATTTTTAGCTTAGGTGTTTTAAGCCACGCCCTTAATTACAAGGCCACGCCCCGTTGAGAGACCCCCCAGTTTTTTCATCCCACTTAAAGCCCTGGGACTGCACCCAAGGATGACCATTACTAATCCTTGACCCCCCCTAACTTTGCGAGAACCAGTGACACGCTTTCCCTGATCAAAGAAAGAAACAACAGACTGTTTCTCATTCACTGGCCAATAAAACCAGACTACTTTCAAACCCAGAGAACATTCTTCATAGGGGTTTAAATCAACTGAACGATGAATTGTGGCATAAAACCTACATGTATGTATGGGCCCTTGCTTTTTTGTACGTAGTGCTGCTAGATCAGTAAGTGATTTAAGCGGTTAAAGTTATCCTTTGGAACAAAGTTAATTAATTCCCGACTGTCCTTGGAAACGCTCAATTCTCCATTCACAAACTCAACTCTACAAACATTACAAATAACCCAGTGTGATAGGCCCATTGTAATAGTTTCACAGCAGAGTTGGGCACAAAGGGCAGCAACTCAATGTCCTTGAGCCCACTGAGCTAAAATACTTAAAAAACGTACCATGGAGCAAAAATTACCAAAACGTGAATTAAGGTTTTCATTAGCAGAATAAATATGCATATGACAGTCTGCAGAAGCGACCCAATTAGTTGTAACCTATCTTTTGGGCACAGGTGGGCTCTTGACTTAAGGGATTTAACAGCCAAGATGAGACAAGGGTGAAACCGTGACTATAGCTGCCAAGTTTTCAGATTCCTTATGTGTGAAATGTTCATAATTTGGGTGTAATTATGAGTGACATTCAACGACTATGAGTGACACTTTCTCGCGAACAGTATAATGTCACCCACACTTAGTAATAGTATGGCACAGACCACTGCCGAGGTCGGACACCTGTTGCCGGGTGGGGCGGCAGAGAAATAATAAATTAAACAGAGATTCCCTGCCTTAGCCAGCCTGCGCCTCCATTGCTGGCAACCAATCAAATTAATGGCATGATCAGATCATGATCAATTGACAGAGTCTGTCCAGGCTCTCTGCCACATGGGGGATGGGAGAGGGGCCACAGCGGGGATCTTCTCCCTGAACAGTTCTCCAATTAGGCCCCTCTTTTACTACAGATTAGACTGACCCAGTTTTTGGCATGTATTTAGAAGCTTCGTTTTGCAGCTGGACTTCCACATCTGTTTGATACTATGGTTTCAGCAGGGGATGCTTTTTAACATTAATTAGGCCAGTGTGTGGTTGTGTGTTCCTGTCTTCAAATCTCTGAAGTTCGTTTGGCTTGCATATGAGTTTCTGTGATAGCAGGATATTTCCAAGACATAATATAATGAGATCCCTATACCACCCGTTGTACACTAGTGCCATCTAGTGGCGTTTGAAAAACAAGCTCAGCTTTTTTGCGTCCGTCCTAGCAAAAAGACAAACTGGAACTACACAGCTTTATCGCACTTCAGAACAGGGTTCTTTTGCGAGACAATCTCAGGAATTGCGGTAATGTGGGAAAAATTACCGGAAATGCGTTATTCTAATGCGAGAAGCATGGCACCCGGTAGGGCTGGGTGACGGAATCTAAGACCACTATCTTGTGCTCCACGCACTATGTATGTCCTTGCAAAATACACCATACTAATGCTCATAGGCTCACTTAGAGCCTGTGATGGGCATCACTCAAGCCCTATTGCTTGGCCGAGACTCTGACCTCCAACCCCCTGATTGACGACCGCTGACATATTTAGAAATCTACCCTTGCCTGACCAAAATCTCATTGCCGAAAGTGCATCAGGCAGTACGACACATGCACTTTTGAATGCCAAGCTGGTCTTGTTACAGCCTGCTTAGCACTCATACAATCCATGTCCCTGATGTGCAAGGACCGTTCTCCCTGTGTGTCAGGGATAGTTTCACATTTTTCTGCCCAGGAGTACCATGCCTCGCATGGCAGTCCTAAGGAGGATAACTCACCACACACAAAATAATGTGGAGCATCTGCCTCTCCCACCAGGCAGAAAGGGATGTGAAATGCTGTACTCAATTCCTGGTGTAATTCCCTTTTTTGGCCCATTTGCAACCAGTAATTTTACCAATATTTCAGCTGGTGAAGTGCCCTGTGGGTGTGGGGTAGGGCCTCATTAAATTCCCTATTCGGCCAGAAACAATACTTCCGGCCAAACTGGGAATTACATGAGACGCATAATGGGGTATTGAGTTTTATAATCACCACAATACATTTATGTTTCCAAAGAGGAAAGAAGCCCACAAGGAACTTTATCAATCAGAGTTGCATTTTCTGTTTCTGAAAGCCTATTATCTGTTTCTTGTGCCTCAGTCAGTCTTTGCACAATAAGATTTCTCATCAAATAGCGCTCTTCTAGTTTTTCCTCCCACTTACACACAAATAAATAAATTATCTCTCCACTGTTGGTGGAGTCGAAGGGTTGCGGTTCTCTAAAGCTAAATAAGGTAAAGAGCCTTAGGTCACCATATAGTGGTGGTGCCTAATAACAGAAAAATGCTACAATTTCCTTGTTTTGGTCTATGTGGCGCAGACTAGCTGGCAAAATTAAACTTTGTCTGGGTCCCTGAGAATCCTTGCATCATTTACAGTGCAGTCTAAATGGTCAGGGTGAATCCTTAGAATGTCGTCCTGCACAACTCAAGAATCAACACACGTCAGAAATTCTGAGGGGCTTGAACGGGTGTGAAGAAATATGTCTTTTGCTTGCACAACTTGTTCATGATAAACATGTTTAAATATGATTTTTAAAATATTTTTTTTGATCTTGAGATTTTTACATGTGTCACTTGTTTCAGGTTTCTGGCTTCAAATAGGTATGACACGCTACATAAATTCCAACAATACACAAGCTGTGCATTTTTTAAATTGTCATATGTTTATGCTACCTCATATTTCTAAATTGCTTACCCTCACCCCTCTCCATCCATCCCTTGCCGAGGAGAAATGTTCACACAAATTAACACTATAATAGAAACCGGAATGCCAAACACAGAAAATTGTTTTTAAAAAAAAATGGAGGGGTGGGGAAGCAGAATAGCAGCAAATGCAGACATTCACAGAAAAATGGAAAAAGGGGAACACATGAAGCTAATCACACCCTTCAGCAATTGCCTCCAAATATCCTATAGCTGCAGTTTCAACAGTAATTTAACAGAGTCTTACAATAGGTGGGAAGAGACTTTGGCTGGATTTAGAAATTTAAAACTGCTTAAAGTTTTGAGGTGGGTATTTACATAAGATCGACGTCAGGGCAAAATTCACATACTCTTGTGAATGCCTGTGTGAATTGGCCATAAAACATCTAAAATGGGAATAAGATGTCAATAATCAGGGAATATGCATATGCAGTTAGTCCAAATGGAAAGGATTGTGGCCTCTTGCCTTTTTGCTAATAGGGAGTTGACCATTACAGGGTACATTCATAAAGCTATTAATGTGTGCATGAAATAGTACTTTTACAGCACTACTTCACATGCTCACAACTGCCCTTGTGAATCACAGTTTTTTGCACATTACGTTTTCACACGGAACCTTCACTCACAGGCTTCGTCGTAGTGGTCGTACAATAGGGGTTGTGAGGAGCATGGTCCATGCACTTGCGATGGCCACAAACCTCGGGTTTGGTATTGCTTAGGCCAGCGCTAGTTTTCATATAGCGAAACGTGACCTCAACAGACAAGAGAATTAGTAATAATAATACTTTATTGTTTACGGTTATTTAAAACCTTCACAATATAAAACAGCAAGTACAAATAGGCATGGCCGTATTCTTGCAAGTAACACAGAGTAAAATTCAAACATTTAAAACAATGGCACATTTTGGATGATAAAAACACGTACCGCTGTTAACCACATATATACATATACATTTACGTGTTTATGACTTTGTAAGTAAGCACAGAGAATAGATGAAGTGCATGTAGTAGGCCTAGTTTAGCACATTGTTCAATTATAGATAAGTGCCGCAGCACAAGTTTCAATAAAGTGCAAGTGCTATAAAACAACTCATTTTACAGAATCAGCTATAAAGGAAATTAGCTAAGATTGCACTTGATCAGAATTGTTACGACATTATAGTTAATTGTTAGATGGAAGTAGCAAGTTATTCCTAAGGAACAACAACACGAGTTTCAATAAAATGCAAGTGCAATAAAGGACTGATTTTGCTAATGTCAGCTATAAAAAGAGACAAACTAGAATTACCCTTGAAAGCACAGGATAGATCAAGTGCAAGAAAATCAGTATAGTAATTGCTATTTTTTTTAATGAAAGAAGAGAAGCGGAGATGACCATACAGAGCACATTAGAAACAAAAGCCCGGGGTTGATGTGCATCACAGACGCCTCCAATGAGCCTACCTGTCCTGAGGGTGCAGGCCGTAGTTGGCATGGTCAAACCAGGCGTTCATCTTCCGGTCCGTCAGCCAGGTGGCAATGGAGGTGGGCAGGGAATTCCGAAACCAATTCTTATACCGGGTGTTGAACACCATGTCCCATGGGTAGCCCCTGTCGTACACCCGACTCACTACCCATGAGCCTCTCCTGGTACTTAAGAAAACCTACAGAAAAAGACAATCATTCAAGGCTAGTTTAAAGAGTTGACCTATCTTCCAACCATAATACAATTCTTCCTAGGAGTCATCTCAAACAGAAAAATGGAGGCAATGACATAGGAAGGAACAGATGGGGCATGTTCATGCCAACGTTTGTTTAGCACCTATAGATTGATTGTGTGCCCTTGGAATGCCCTATTACTTACCGGTAATCTTTATTACTCCTGGTCCCGTTTCCCGTTGTCCTCGTCCCATTCCTTAAACTTTGTTAAGGAATGGGACGAGGACTGGAGGGACCGGGAGGTAATGCCCTATTACTTACCAGTAATCTTCATTACTCCTGGTCCCATTGTCCTCGTCCCATTCCTTAACAAAGTGTAAGGAATGGGACGAGACTGGAGGGACCGGGAGGTAATACTGTGTTACTACTCCTATGATTTTATTGAATAACTCAGTACATTCTGGAGCTTGTAGTCTTTCAAGGTGTATTGTAGAACAAACAAAATTGCCCCTACTACCTTCCTATGTCCCTCCACTACCAGCAAGAAGAAGCAGCAAAATGCCATGTCATCTATTGTGTCACAAAATCCTTGCACTGTGTCTTTAGGCATGCTAAACAATTGAACCAATCATCTAAAAAACATTACAAGTGTTTGTAAATGGATGATCTCTGGTCTGTAAAACTTATCCCCCCCATCGACTTGGGATCTTTAAGTTGCCTTATAATTAATGTTTACGGAATATTCCATTTTTAACCCCACTGTTTGTGAGATCAGGGATCACAAGTCAGGGTCTAACAGTTTTAGAGTTTGATATTCACAGTTATATGGTCCCCAAAAATAAAGAACAACATGGGCAAAAATGCATGTAGAGTTTTTATAAATAGCATTCAAGAAATGCGGTATGGAAAATCTTAGAACGCAGTTCACTTAAGGCAAAGGCATGGCAAATGTAAGACTACATGGTCATTCAATCAAAATGTTAAAGATGTCAAAATAAATATTTAGGTCTTTAAAAAAACAAAAAGCAAGAGTGATTCCAAAATCATTTGTATCATAGAACAATTGTGATTGCTAAAAAAGAAGTTTAAAGCAAACACAAGGAGATGATGGACGGAGCGCTGAAACTTTTCAGACACTCACCCCCAGTCACAGATGTGGGTTGAATCCATCATAGTTCTTTAGCTCACTTCGCCACCCCAGTTCAGACACAGCTACATGCAAATCAGTCTTGACCCTGTGCCTCATGGGAACAGTCAAGCCCGAACTGCCAAGCCATGTCTTCCCTGGACCGGAAACAAGCATCCTGAGACCGGTTTCGGGCTAACAGCCCTCATCAGCCAGGCTAGCTTGAATCCAGTGGCAAAGTGAGCAAGGGACCCACGTCTGGGCATACCCTGCCAACTTAGGGCGAACAAAGCAAGCACAAGGAGATGATGGACAGAGCGCTGAAACTTTTCAGACACTCCCTTCCTGCACGTAAACAATCTTTAAATTGAGTTTTGTAACTTCTTTGTGTGCTGCCTAATGCAGCACACATAAAAGTTACAAAAGGTCATTTTGTTTTAATGATTGTTTATGTGCAGGAAGGTACACCTTCCTGAACATAAACAATCATACTTGGTGTTTTGCTGTTTCCATGTGTGCTGCCTTGTACACAAACGAGGAGAAATTAAACATTTCTCCTCATTGCGCCAGGGTAAGACCAGATTTTCCCTGGTCTTCATTTTGGCGCTGCCTCATATTTACGCCACCCATGTAAATATGGGGCAGCGTCAAAATCAATGGGTGTTGCGGTGGGACGCCCACTGCAACACCCATTGCCCTCCCCTTTCACGCTAAGTATAGCGTGAAAGGGTACCTTATTTACAAGGCAGCGTTACGCCACGTTAAGTGGATTAACACTGCCTTGTGAATAAGGCAAGCCCCTATCGCCACCACAACATCGTGAAAAGTGACATTGTGGTGGCGATAGGAGCCTGTAAATATGTCCCCTTGTATGGTGGATGAACCTTAAGATCCCAAGCGTTGTTATTGGATCTAAGCCTGGACAACTGTAAGTCAAACCAGATGTGGTTTTATGGCCCAATGTAAGTCAACACTCACCAGAAATTTTCTGTGTTCACTAATGTCGATATAGCTGCCAAATAATTTCTTAACAGAGCTCGCTTTGAGAAAACTTGTCAGATGGAATATATATCTTGAGGGCTGTTTTATACCCAGGCGGGAATTTGTGTGTTTTAAGACAGGCTGGAAGAACCACTAATTCCAATGGACTGCTCCTTTAAAAGGGACTTCTTCCAGGCTCCAGCAAGAGCCAGGTGAGTGCTCGCACTCCAAAAAAAAATGAGTGACTGTGTTATAAACCCTCAGCACTGTTTTGCTGTTTGTAGTTTTCCATCTGAGAAAACCATGGCCCATATTTACTTTTCTTTTGCACTCACGCAACACTCGTGAGTCTATTAACATTCGCATGTACAAAAAAAGTTGTGGACAGCAAAATGGCTTTGGGTCTCGTATTGCAAACACCCTTTTAATGTATGCAAAGGGGGCATAACTGGGTGGGAAGAGCATAAACACCCTTAGGAATCCATATCAAAGCCAGATCTACTAACGTGGCGCTTTGCGTGAAATCCTACTGCCAAATGAAAGCTGATGCAAACAATGGGCAAAAGAAAAATTACGAGTTTTTAGAATTGATACCTCATCCACTAATTTTCCATGGAAGGTTGTCAGTGCGTAGAAATGTGTACAGGAGGGGGTTCCTTGAGTACAAATGTCATTGCAAGACGCCACTAGCCTTCGCATCATGACGCAATGCTTAGTATTAACTCCGGCATTGACATCATCAGCATTCAATTCTTTGTAAATCTAGCGCCGCCCAATTTTTTAACCTTTGTGCAGTGCTGCTGATTTTCATGCAGTGTTTTGTTGCGCAATTTTTGGTAAATACGGGCTTCTGTGCCTTACAGGTGCATGTGCTGATGTGCGAGGACTGAAGATGTAAAGGAAATCTGCACAACTTCTGTTGTTGTCCTTCTAAAGACACCTGACAAAACTCTTTTGCAAATACATATACCCATTCTTAGTGGCCATGAATCTCAGTGTTCACGACAGTGCCGTCTTAATGCATGGGCATGTTGGGCAGTTGCCCTGGGGCCCCACGAGCAAAGGGGCCCAATGCAGACTAGGCCTGGGCGGTGAACTCCGCTCCCTTTGCGGAGTTTGCGGAGTTTTCTGCACTCCGCGCAGCAAGCGGAGTGCAGAAAACTCCCCTTCGCATAGTGCAACGGAGCTTTTTCCCTGTTCGCGCTCGCGAACGGTAAGTAGAATTTCTACCCGAGCAGCAGGAAGACCAGCGCGAACGGCAGTTCGCAATGCACTGCGTCACTTGCGGAACGTTTTGTAACTTCGCGGAGTTCCGCGTAGCAAAACTCCGCAAACTACGCCCAGGCCTGATGCAGACCAGAATTTAACACAAATTTTCCATTAAACATTTTTATTCCTGTAAGTGGTTGTGTAGGCAGGGCACAGTGCAATGCTTTGCCCGGGGGCCTATAATGCTGTTACAATGGCCTTGATGCACAGGTATGGTTCACATGCCCTTGGGCAAGGGTCACTATGCAAAAACTATGCAATAGGACATTTTTTGGCTTCTGGATTCAGATATTTAATTGAAATTGCATTCTTGTGAATAACCAATGTTTTTTCCACTGTGGTTGATAGCTGTAAGGGAACAAACAATTTTCCATAACTTGCTATCCACTCAGTCATTTTCTTATAAAATGAAAATGTACCTTATTACCCATTACTAAATACTATGCACAAATTAGCAAATGTATGCAGGAATGGCAGGTGGAAATGCCTATGGGGACATGCTCGAAAGGGCCTCACAATCTGCACACAAAAAAACGTTCCCACAGCTTACGTAACATCCTAAACATACCAATGGGCTATCTGCACTGGAGGCACCTTCATAGGTCTGTGCACCCTCCCATGAGCGTAGCACAGCAGGAAGAGTGCATTTGATTAAAAATCACTCTATTGAAATTGTCAATGTGTCACTTCAGAAATTGAAACCAAAAATTCAAATGCAATATAATAAACATTTAAACATTTGAGGATAGTATCATAATTCAATGACGTTAAACAACATTTGCAGTAATTTGCCATCAGCAATGTCAGATCAATAAAATTGTCGATGTGCAACATAACAAAGAGTGTGAATCTTATTTCTTTCTTTAATCAGTCTGCAAAGCTAAAACACCCAGAGCCTATAAACTGATGACTCAACTCCAGAAGTGCTTAAAAGTTAGGAAAATGTCTTTTGGAGTCATGAGTTCCTATAGCCTATGTAGGAAAGTGCCCCTTTTGATATGGTCACCCCCACTTTTTGCCTGGTATGTGATGTGATTTTGACTGGAAGTGCACTGGGTTCCTGCTAACCAGGTCCCCAGTGCCAGATCTCTTTCCCAAAACTGCAAATTGTTCCCCAAATGGCAATACCTTTAGCCCTCCCTGTAAGTCCCTAGTAAGTGGTAACCTGGGTACTTAGAGCAAGGAGGCTAAAGGGGGCCCCTAAGGGCTGTAACATGATTTATGCCACCCTAAGGGACCCCTCACCAACTGAGTTCCCCAGTTACATGATGGCTTCACTGAAACATATATGTTTGGTATCAAACATCTCGTATTAATAAGTCCACACTGATTCCAGTGTTTGATTTATTAATATGTGCACCCAGAGAGCACTTTCGAGGTGCCCCCTGAAAACCTAGCAACTATTAGTGTGCTAGCTGACTGATTTAGCCAGCCTGCCACCACAGATGAGTTTCTGACCCCCAGGGGTGAGGGCCTTTGCTCTGAGGTGGTAAGGAGCAAAGCCTGCTCGGGCGGAGGGTGTTTACACACCCTCCCAGAGGAAGCCCCTGTGAATTAGCATCCCAAGGCAGGAAGCTTCAAAGAGCCCACCGCCTTCAGAATGCAAATCTGGCTTCCCTCACAGGAGAGGATGCCAGCCCCCTTTGACCATGACGCATTTGGCGTCTGGGCAGGGCGTGAAAATGAGTAGTCAGAGAGGCGTGTTCATCTTCAGGCTAGTTCCACCCCTAAGGTGGGCTACCTGAAGTCAAGACAAAATTTCAGAGTTTGCCATCTTGGTGATGCCAACTTAGGAACTCTGATACAGGGATATGCCCACTTCCCACAGGAAGTGGTCATATAGGGGGCGTAGTGACCCCAAGGGTAGGTAGCCCATTGGCTACTTCCCATACACTCCCCTAATGCCCCTAAATCCAGTATTTAGGGAAGCCCCTGGCACCAGGAAATCAGATCCTGCCGACCAAAAGAAGAAGGACCGAAAAGCAGCGAAAAGCAGGAACTGAAAAAGATGCAACTGACTGTTCGCTTATTCTCAACAACTGTGCCAAAGTTGTCTCGCCCTGCAAGCTGCTGATACTCCAAAGCCTGGGAGGACTACCAGCACTTCTCCAAAGACTCCGGAAGTGGAGCTGCTTCCCTGCATCCTGCAGGTACCGAAGAAAGACCTGTGAGGCATCCGGGCTGTATAAACCTGACAGCACCACTGGACCTGTCACTCCGAGCCCGAGTTGAAGTGGGCCAATGGTGCCAGCGTTGTCCCACAGCTCTCCAGAGAAGAAACCTACCTTTGGTTTGCAAAGGAGGGGACCCCTCGGCGCCACCTGCAGCCTCTTTGTGTGCCCCCCCCGACTTCGACTGCTCCCTGTGACAGAAACACAACACCTAAGGACACCTCTGCACCTGTTGCCCCGTCAAGAAGTAGACCAAAGTGTCCCTACATCCCCACGCATTGTGAGGCCTGAGCTCCACTATTGGTACAGCCTGACTGGCCTCCCAGTCCAAACCTGCAGCCTCTTTTCACGACGAACGATCCCCATGGAATTACAGTGGGCACCCGATGCTGTATTGCACCTCTGCACCCGGCCCCCCCAGTGCCGCCTGTTGTGACCTCTTGGTGTTGCCTTGGACCTTTCCCCATACTCACCTCAAGCCCAGGAGATTGGTCTTGTAAGTCGCTCTACTCTACCTGTATGCCATATTTTTTTTCCTCCCATACGATAACATTGCAGCCTCTGAAAACTGCACTGTCAACTTTTGAAAACTAAAAGTATTTCTATCTTGAAACATACTTACCTGATCGTCTTGATTCTGGTGCCTAAATCTATATAAAGAAACATGTTATTTTTAGAACTTGGTGTGGATCTCCTTATTGAGTCGTGTGCATCATTTATTGACTGTGTGTATTTTGCAGATGTCTAGCACCCCTCTCCGATAAGCCTAAGCCTGCTCGACCACACTACCCCCTAGAAGAGCCCCTTGGGATTGCTAGACCAAGCCCCTGTCCACCAGTAAGGGAATACCTGGACTCTTTGCACAGTATACATCTTTTTGGTATACTATATAGAGAGCCAGCTTCATACAGCCAGGAGAATTAGGGAGGATCCAAAGATGAAATGCCCTCAAAGCCAAGTTAGATCAATGGTGGCGCTCTTCCTTCTCGTGGGGCAACATGTTGTGCAATGTGCAAATTTTTGATTGGCCTCACAAGGCCTTATGGAACGAATTCTCTCCAGCCTGCAGCTGTTTCTTTGAAGTACAGCAGGCAGGTTTTTTTTGTTCTTTTCTTTATTTTTTTACTGATAAAAAGTTCTCACTGGCCTGATTTTTCTTTTTTACAGGGTGTCATGGCCCTAAGCGATTATACAAACAAGAATATCCAGTTGCTTTGATTAGAGCTTATTCAATACCGGGCAGATGGATTCAATTCATAGGCTCGTGTGATTTATTTCACTTTTTTTTAAATAATTCCATAAGATTCAATAACATTCAAATCATGTCAAACATTAAGGGAAACACAAAATAACGACGTTTTTTAAGACAATGCATAAATTGCATAGACAAATAACACACATGAACAAATATTTACAAATGTGTATAATACATCAGCATGTTGTGCACAATTTGAGAAACAAAAGATCGACAAAAAAGGTAATCAAAGCACCAGTCCATGAATCAAAGTGGCAGTTAGGCGGAGTGACAAGTCGAAACCTGCAAACCACTACAATGTCTCCCGCCTAAGCGAAGCACCTGCCATCGGGGCTGCATACAAGCTTCACAGACCTCGGTGTCTTGGCTGGCTACCTTCTTGCCTGGCATGGCTCTTGAGTGCTGGCACTGGAGCCTGCTTTCTTCTTTCGCCAAACACCATCAATACGGACGAGAAGTGATTTACTGTGCCCTGCCCGCTCCCCGACATGAGCACATGAAGTGGGTGATGGAAACAAGCATGCCAGATCCCTGGCCCTCTTCAGGAGCCCTAGTGAATGGAGCGAGGTGCCATCCCCCAGCGATACCCCGGTGGAGTTGAAAGAGTTCTGGAGTGTGAGCGCTGCACTTCTAAGTTGGTTTACTCAAGGGAATTAGCTCTCCCCATAGGCGGTTTACAATGGAAAGTGGCGATGCCATGCATGTTCTTTCCCTTCCTGTCCCTCTGGAGCATTAGACATCCCCAGGGAAGTAAATTGTGTTCCTTTTTCTGGCCAAGTAGCATCTGTAAATGCCGCAAATGAGCAGCACAATTATTGAGCTAAACAGATGGGCTTTTTTTGAGTTCTGCTCCATCAGTAGTGTTTTTAATCCTCCGGGCCTCTAAAATGTGCAGGTCTTTCTGTAACTTGATTTCAAAATGTTCTTCCACCAATTAGGTAGAGCTCATGGCCTGCCCACCCGTCTTTTTATCTCCTCAGCCTGATCTTAAGGGGTCTTTGCAGCGCTAGCACCCAGTTGCCTCCTTCCAGCAGCAGGGGGCTGCGCAGAGACCAAGACCTGTACTTCAGTGTGCTAACCTTGTAATCTCCGTGGCCTGAGGGTTTCCTTCAGTGGTCCCCTTTTTCCCTAAAGGAAGTTTAAAGTCCTTGCCTGCATTTCCCAAACCCTTCGGCCTCCTGGCACCTGCATGTCCAGCAGGAGACAGGGGTTCCGCTCCGGGAGTACACACCAGTGACAAGTTCACAGACATTCCAGGGGACCCATCTCCTCCAGGGATTTTCCAAGGAGTGAGGAGGCCAGTTTCACAGACCCTAGAGGCACAAGTATAACAAAGTCCAAGGAAGTACACGTCCAAGGAAGTACAAGTCCAGAGTGTTTCTTCACTGCATTGAGGGCTCCATCCAAACGGGGTTCATCCTTCCTTATCTTCCTAAGTTCTCAATGCCCCTCAGAGTTCTTCCCTTGTGCCAGGGATTAGAAGCAGAGGTGGAGAGTTCTAGACTTTGGGCGTCTCTAGCCAATCAAAAGATGCCACATCATCCTGCCACCCCTGATCCACCCCCCTGTACAGTTTTTGGGGATTTTTAAAAATAGTAAATTAAAAAAAACTTCAAAAGGGAACCTCTTTTGGGAGTGTTGCCAGGGGCATCACTGCTTCCCTTTGTTTTTATGAGTGAGGTCATGTCCGTGCTTATCAGAAATTGTAGGTTATTTGAATTAACCCATGCCAATTACTCCCACATTCTCTTCCTCTCCAAGGAAGCAGGCTAACCATCTCCAAACAGGCCTTTTGTTTAGCAGAGGTTTTGATATAAATGTTGACCAGCACAGTAATTAACTTGGCCCAGCAAGCATTTTAAAGCCCGGATCTCATTTGGGGGTTACTCAAGACTATACTGCAATACCCACAGAAAATGAACGACTGAAATATGATACAATTAACATATTTGCACTCTGGCCCATTTTAAACCTATAGAGACATTCACCTTTTCTCTACATTGAGCCAATGCGAAATTGATATTTAGTTGACGTTTTCACCTTCAGGGTGAATACAGTAATGCACTACAGGCTCAAGCCAAATAACAACAGACTCATACTACATTCAAAAGGAAATGGGCAGTTTGTGGATGCCAAACTGAATTATAAGGCCTTCACAGGGCATAATCAGTTTATTACAGGTACCATCTTTGACAGGGAACCTGTGCGCGGATACTGAGCTGAGTTAGACAGCAATCCCACTCACTCAGGCTGCATGTGGGTGTACATGAATTTGCAGGCAATTCCACGTGTAACCAAAACAGAACCGCTTACACCAGCTGCACTGCAGGGGATTTTATTGACTGTTACTAGTATATCAGTGGCATTGACAGATATTTCAATTAGAGTATTGTGTAAATCCCAATATTTTCAGTTGCTTGTAATTATCATGCCAAAGTTATTTGATTTGCTTTTAATTAACTACTCTTACAATGTTTTTGATTCAACTGTGACAAACATCATAGATGACTTAGAGGATGTTATAACCCAAGCCCAGAATAATCATATAAAGGATCTGCAAATAATTTGGGCTGGGGATTTTAGTATAGGAATTTGTGACCCTAGGGTTCAGGAATCTTGTGGCATTTGCGATGAAAGGTATCAGCCCCTGAAGAATTTCAAACATACGCCGTATGGGGAGTCATTGAACAGAGTTGCCTTTGCTAAGAATTTGAAATTCGCACAAGACCTGGATGTGGCAATCTCTCCCCAGATTCCAACATACTTGGGTCCCATATCGTCTTCGACTATTGACCATATTTTAATTAGCGAAGATCGAGCACTATTCTACAAGGGATGTGTAGTTAAGGCTAGTTGTATGAATGACCACAACCCCATTGTTTTAACTCTAAATCTACCTGTGAGCACGGAAAGGGACAAGAAAATGCAGCACAGGGTAGCATATAACAGAAATAAGGGCATTAATATAAAATGGGAAAAAGTTGATAAGATGGCCTTTCTCACAGACCTTATGAAAAATAACAAGGCTGATATTGAGACAGTGCTCTCAGACTCCGCCCCATCAGAGAACGTCATAGTGGCCTTGAAAAATTTAAATGGCCTCATGGCAGATAAATTAACTAAATGTAGCAGAAAAGCTCCTGAAAACCCAAGATGGTTAAATAAGATCTGCTCTAAAACCCATGAGACAATATGGTCTGCCTTAAAAATGACTCCAAGGAATAAGGATGAAATAACAAAAGCCAGGAAAGATTATAAAAAGGTAATTGGGGAAAGGAAACGGTACTTGAAGGATAAGGCCTGGGAAGATCTAAAAATTGCTTCAACCTTAAAAGACCCGCGTGCTTTCTGAGAGGTGGTAAACTCAATCTCTATGCCTGGTGATGAAATGCCTAAACTAGATACCATAGTCCCAGCTGAAGCCTTGGTAAATTATTTTTCGGAATTATTTTACCCGAAACCAAGGATAGTAAACAGATCTTCTGCCGTAAAAACCCCCTGTGATATAAGATCCGCTCAGGCCCTAAGTAATTCAATAGAGGTGAGTGATGTACTGTTGGCTATAAAGAATAGTCGCCCAGAGAAAGCCCCGGGCCCGGACAGAATCCCGGTTGACCTATACAAGTATTTACCAGAATTTTGGGCCCCTTTGATAACAAATGTCCTAAAGGCTGCAATAGTGAGCCCACTAGTCAAGACCTGGCAAGAAGCCATTATAGTTCCGAATTTTAAAAAGGAGGAAAAAACCCAACCTCACTGCTACCGTCCAATTTCCCTGCTCAACAGTTCAGTTAAAATCTTGGGCATGGTAATCTTGGCCAAATTTGAACTTTGGGCGCTCGAACATCAGGCGCTCTCGATCTATCAGTTCGGATTATGGCCAGGACCTGGAACTGTGGAACAAACCTTAAATCTGGCATTAATTGTCCAAAAGTATACCAAAGCACAAAAGGGCTGTGTTCGTCTAGCCTTTATGGAACTAACCTGTGCTTTCGACACAGTGAATCGCAGTAAATTATGGTCCATAATGTTACAAATGGGGATCGATGGAGCAATTATCAATTGCTCAGCAGGCTTCATGAACAAACCTCAGCCTCAGTACGCTATAGTAGTAAGGGAGATTTGACTGAAGAATTCACCTCTGATATAGGGGTAAGCCAGGGTTGTGTCCTGGCCCCATTCCTCTTTTTATTATATATTAATGGGTTGGGAGACCAACTATGTAAGGTGGGGAAGGACGCCCCAAGATTTAACTCGTGCCAAATCCTCGTACTACTATATGCTGACGACGCTGTCCTGATAGCTAGGACAGCAAATGGCCTACAAATACTGCTTGATTCTTCTAATGTTTTTATGAATGATCTGGGGCTAAAAGTTAATCGCACTAAATCATTTATAATGAAATGTGGACCAAAAAAATCCAAAACGAGGAAATTTTTATTGGGGGGCGAAGAAATTAAGAAAGTCCCGCATTTTGCTTACCTGGGGGTACCATTTGATGTTGATTTTAATTGGAAACATGCTTTAAATATCAGAACCATGCAAAAATTGACGCCATTTTTCGATTTGCTAAAAGATTGGGTCACAAGCCAACTAAAGAGATTTTATGTATTTACAAGAGTAAAAGCCTTTCAGTGGTAACTTTTGGGGCCGGGGTTTGGGGACACGTAAATTGCAAATCACTTCAAATAATAGAAAATAAGTTTTTAAGAAGACTTCTCTCAGTGCCCCAGAGCTCCTCTGTTTCTTTTTGTCATGAGGAAGTCGGTCTGAGTTATTTGAAAGACCATATTGCATTCCAACCACTGTTTCTCTGGATAAAAACTTGGAAGAATCCAGAGGCCGCCCTTTGTGGAACAATACTGGCAGATTGTATGAAGCTGGATAATAGCTTAGATATACCCTGGTTAAGGTATGTCAAAACGAGTTTTGCCAAAATGGATGTCACAGAATATTATACAAACCCCAACACCTTAAAAAATGTATCGTCTGCCACTATTAAGTCACTTTTCTACCAAAGTCTTGAGCAGGCAGGCCCTATATGTAATTCGACTGGTCACCCAGAGCCTTTCTCTCAGCCACAAAGAGAACCCGCCCTCTATCTGCAAATTGACTTGAATGAAAGGCGGAAATTTCTGTTGACTAGGCTGCATCTAAAAACTATACATTTCCTAGTTGCTTTCCCTATTCAAGGCTCATAGTTTGTATCACTCCCTGTCTGTCCTTGTGACAGTTGCTCTTGCCAAAGCATTACGCACTTTATTTTATTTTGTAGATTTTATACCCCCCAGAGGAAGCAGTTCATTCGCCCATTATTACTTGCAGCAGGGATTAAAAATTATAAACTGGCAATGGAATACCTACTATCCCTAGGAACAAATGAGATTATATATTGTATTTTAAATTATTTTTTTACTGTTTTTAAGATTCGTAGTAAATATTAGTCATTTTTAAAACCTGTAATTTTTGTGTATGTGGATTTGCTGTCTCTTAAATGATAACATGTATGTGCAATCTTTTATGGCTCTTTTAGAGTCGAATAAAGTATTCTTGACTTGACTGTTACTAGTATTGTTACATCCAACACTGGAACTTCTATAGCTGGTAAAGCACACACAAGATCCTGCCTCTCTAGCACCTCCAGAGATCCAGGTGATCCGTTAATGATTCAACCCTTTCATGCTCAATTGTATTAGACTCTCTTTCATGACCTCAACAGCTTTCCCAAGATACATTCAGAGTCACTTTTGTATGATCTCACTTAATGAAAGATGCTCTCATTTGGGTCACACCCATCAGTCTCAATCAAAGTTCCTGGTTATCATAGTACTATCAATTTCTGGCACAATTTAAGGCACTATTTGGGAAAAAAATCCAGCAAGCAGCACATAAAGGGCTTCTTTTCGTAAATCAGACCCTCCCGGTAACTCGCCGCATGGGCCAATAATGATGTCACATAAGTAGCCTTCTATTAGGGACTGCATGAGGATACGAAGGATGCCATATTATTAGTAGGACACTCATAAAGACAGGGTCATTTTTATTGATCATGGCATCTCACATCCACAGAGATACCCCATGGAGTGAAGATGAGCCTATACTGATTGGGGTGAGTAAGAGGACCCATTACCACTGAGCAACAGGAAGTACAGCGTACAGCGCAGCTGTATTGCAGCTCAATTAGCCATATTGTCTGTCAATGCCCCCGGAATTCGGGAAATGAAGCCCCTTTTCATAGAGGACAGACCTAGGATGAGTACAGATACTATTTCCAGTCTATAATAAGTAAGGCCCATTTCAACACACCAATAGTGGTGACTATGATCTTTGGTTCTACTGACCAGAAGAGCTTCTGTGGATTCCAAGACCTCAGGATGCTTCAAGAATACCAGAAAGGAGAAGTCGATTTCAATACAGAGAAAGCACCGGCTGGAAGATATTCAAGGCACTGGGGCCGGGGGGGAACACCCCCGACGTACATTACCACTGTTTATCGTCATTGACAATGAGTATACAAAAATGATAGAATTCGATCTCATTGATGATCCAAATGTACCCAAACTAATGGCTGTGATTACACAATCCAGTGTCCATGGCGCCATCTGTAAAATTGCTGTTACCTTGACCGACTTTATCAAGGGTTCGTTATCTTGATCAGTCCTATGCAACACTGTAACATGGGTTTTTGTCTAAACTGAACTATTTGATATTACGCCATCCCTTTAATCCGACACGCATACTTACCATCATTAATAATCTGACTTTAGGTTACAGATGTTCTGCTTTTGGAAAGTGCGAATAATTTACGATTCTTCGTGGTATACTCATCGATAATGTCCCATATGTCGTTCCCTTGTCATATCTTGCCCAGCCTACATGACAGTTGTATTTATTGCCTCTTTTAAACCGGTTACCTTGACAAACATTGTGGAAATATTACATCCTAGGACATCTGTGTTTAGAATCACACTAACCTGATCTTCGCGTAATATTATACGGGGTGATGAAGCACTGCCCCGACAGGATGACGGCAACAGTAGATTATTGCCTTGAAAATGCAACAAGGGTCCCAAAACAAGTTGGCTGTAACACCACTCTAATATTGCAACTTTTTGTCAAATTTTCTTTCTTATACAGCTGGGCTTGTAAAATATATTGTATTGACATAAGTGCTGTACACAAAAGATGGAAATATGTTTACTTGAAACTCCATGTATAGTTATGATTGGAAAGGAGTTAATTTTTCGCTTAAAATAAATCAGACATTCTAACTGGGAGCTGTACTCTGGCTTGTCTAATTAAGGGGGCCGCCTCCATATATTTGTCTATTGTACAATTAAGTGATAGTTTGGTAATGAAGATTAGCACTGCACACATTGCTTTGCTGCTGCTTTCTCACTTGCCCATCCATGCTGGATTTCTTAAGTACAAACAAATCCACTTTCTGAAAATCAAAAGGAGCAGGCGGTGAACAGCGAATTGTGGGGGGTGAATGTACACGGAGAGTACCACGCTCTGATTGAAGGAGACTACTACAAAACAACTCAGCCTCCAGAGCACAACGATGAAGGTAAGAGAGTGGTGCATGGCCTGTGTGCAAAGTGCACAAAGTCCATCGCCTCTGTATAGTTTGGTACCTAAGCCCCCTGTGACAAGATCATATATAGGTCAGAGGGATTATATTCTAAAGCCCGGGGTGTAAGAATTGTTTTTTTGTTTGGATGAATGGGTCGACCCAGGCAATGTGACTAGCATAGCAACATCAACTTCATCTCTCCTGGCCAGAGACGGGGCTGTGGTGCTCCCTGAAGGCATCTGAACAGGTTCAGGAAAGGACAGATGAGAAAGTCCTTTAAGTCGCTGGTGCACAAAACACAGCGAATTAACCACAGGCTTACTCCACATCCAGATATTCATGAAGACTCGAACTTTAACAGTGAGACCAACTGTGAGCCCCAAATTGATGCCTCAAAAATGGTATATGATATATACCAAAGCCAAAAAATTTATGTTAGAAGTCTCTAAATCTTCCTAGGATTTCAGATCTTTGGTGATGGTGCAGACATGTATAATGCTAAGATGAAAGTAGTTCTTGACTGGCCTTAGCCACTAATAACAAACAGATCCAGAGATTTTCCAGATTTTCTAATGTTTACAGACATTGTGTAAACGATTTTTCAGCAATTATTGTACCCAATATTTGACTTACTAAGAAGGGGGCAGACATTTAGCTGGGGAGAGGATCAAAATCTGGCT
Source organism: Calotriton arnoldi (assembly GCA_963921515.1). Classification (NCBI taxonomy): domain Eukaryota; kingdom Metazoa; phylum Chordata; class Amphibia; order Caudata; family Salamandridae; genus Calotriton; species Calotriton arnoldi. The sequence continues at coordinate 2,220,247 of CAWUFW010000516.1, read as the reverse complement.
TTCATAATATTAAAGGCTGCCTCCACCTCTGCACCTCTTTTGAGGCACCCTGATTTACAGTTGCCTTCGTTGTAGAGACTAATGCCTCATCCTATGCAGTAGGTGCTGTTCTGTCGAAATGAAATCCAGAAACTGGGGCACTTCATCCTTTTGCCTTCTATTCCAGAACCCTATCAGGTTCCAAAAGAAACTATACCACATATGACTGTGTACTTCCAGCCAAAAAGTACTGTATACTGGAGTTATTACCTTTGCATAATGGAGTCATTACTTGGAGGGAGCCACTCATAAGATCATTATTTGAATAGATCATAAAAAGTTGCTATATCTATGCACAATTAAACATGTTGAATGCTTGTTGGTCATTATTTTTTCCTGTTTTGGTTATCAGCTTTGAGACAGATCCAGCAATTGACATGGAAAGGTTGATTATCTTTCTAAAAATATGGAAGAAGTAGATGCGGTGCTTTATTCCTCAAGCATTCTGGCCTACACAAAGTACAACAAGGTCAACAGAGGATCAATCGTTTGAATCTTCAGTACAAGAGGATCCAAAAAACAGAACAAAGAAAGAAACTTTAGTACTTCATGAGCGTGCTTTCCATGTACCAGAGGAATCCCTTCAAGAACATTTCTTAAGTTGGTGTCACAACTATCCAGTAGTAGGACATCTTGGACAAAGAAAAATGAAGGAGTTAGCAATTTGTTATTTCTGGTGTTTAAAGCTCACCCAGTCTATTAACAACTACATTCAAATCAAATCAAATCAAACAGCATTTGTACAGCGCAACACTATCACCCCTAGGGGTATCTTGGCGCTGAGTCTCCGTCGAAGAGAAAGGTCTTGAGTCTCTTTCTGAAGTCTGCCAGCAAAGAGGCTGTACGGAGCTGGAGTGGAAGGTCGTTCTAGGTCTTGGCAGCGATGTAGGAGAAGGAGCAGCCACCGCTGCGACTGTAACAGATGCCGGGGGTGTGCGAGGGCAAGTGAAGATAAGTGCAGGTGTCTAGTGGGTTGGTGGAAGTTCAGTCGATGGTTGATGTAGGCAGGTCCTATGTCATGGAGAATTTTGTAGGCATGCATCAGGACTCATCATTCTACTTGTGCTTAAGCTAAGGCCTCCTATTCTTGATCAGTAGGACTGCTACAGCCACTTCCTACTCTACAACAACCTTGGTCTACGATTTCTATGGATTTCTTAGTGGAACATCCTATCCTATTAGTAGTTGTGGACTTCTTCACTAGTTTAGGTCACTTTAACTCATAAAGAAATTACCAACACCCAGAGAACTCATCTACATCTTCTTGGAAAACATCTTCCATCTCCACAGATTACCTGACCATACCATCACAGATCAAGGATCACAGTTCATAGGCAAATTTTTGAAGATGATGATCTAACAAGTTGATTCCATACACAAGTCTATCAGTTATCACCCACAGACAGACGGACAGACTGAGGGGTTGAATCAGACTATAGAAGAAAACCTTAGATGCTTCCTTATGTATTGCCCTTCACAATGGAGTAAATGGATTCCCCGGGCAGATTTTGCTTGTGACAATTGTCCAAGTACTTCCATGGTTATTTCTGCATCCTGCTGCACTTTTGGAGTCCATCCTCATATGCTGCCCCCTAGTATTGCCCCCTCTGAAGTACATTTGTTCTCCCAACCGTTACATCACATCAGGACTTTAAAATGCTTAGCTTCTCTACATTTACCAAAGGCTAAGGCTGATTATAAAGGATCGGCTTATGCTCATCATCAGACAGCACCCCTTTAAATGCTGGAGGTAGGGTATGGCTCTCCCCATAAATAGACAGGGTTTGAGGTCTAGAGCTACAATTGTGTATCTTATATTTAATTGGAATCTCCTTTACTTGGTAAATACCACAGGGGAGACTTCTTCCAATTTCTCAATTACCTTAAATACTTTTTTATTAAAAATGTCTTTGCCGCATGTTAAAGGTTAGTTCCTCGATAAGCATTAAATTAATCAATCTCTTAGAAACAAATATGCAGAATGACTGCAATTTCGAAATACAGTTTTTTTATAAGCATACTTCCATAGTTCAGTCACACCATGATCACCAAATCAAACCTTGCTTAGGCTTACAATTGCCAACTTGCGGCAAAGACATTCTTAATAAAGTAATTAATATAACTGAGAAATTGGAAGTCGTCTCCCAAGTGTTATTTACAAAGAAAAGAAGACCTTAAAGCTTGTCTGTTTATGTTTCTAAGGTGGTCGATGTTGAGGGGAAGGCACACCCACACCTTTTGAGGTCCGAACTGTCTGATTTAGAGAGCCTGTCTACCTTCATTTAGTGTTTACACATTTTTAGCTCTCCACACATCAACTTTCCATATCTAGGCCTCATTTCAAGTTTACTCCTATGTTTGTAGATGCACTGCAGATAGTAGGATTAGTAGGGGCTGCAACAGTTCAGTGACAGTTACCTGATAATTGGAGAATCAATTCATGGGTAGAGGTCTCACATGTAAAACCCATTGCATCGATGCAGGTAAATCCTCCTCCATCGTCTTTGGTTGATGGTTCTCAACAATATAAAGTTGAAGCTATTCAAGAATCCATAAGGGGCATGTTTAGTATTTGACTGTGAGGTAGGTATATATGATGTATCAGTCAACTCTTGTGAATCTGCTTCTTTTGTTCATGCACCCCAACTTGTCTAGGCTTTTCATGTTCAGTAGCCTGATAAGACAAGAATTTCTACCAAGTGGAGTTGGGTGGGGTGGGGGGGGGGGCAGTACCATCAGGGCTCACAGAAAAAACTGCACCACAGAATAGGAAGCAGACTTTAACACACTCTGCTTACCTACTCATACAAATGCACACAGAGGTTCGGCAAAGAAAAGCATTGGAAAATTGGGCAGTGGGGCTTGGGAACTCAGTCTAAACTGCTAACCAATTTAGAGATACTCAATTCTTGGTTAGGTGTTTACTTCTGGTTGGCCTAGGCAGCAGGTCTATTTAAACCTTTATCTCAGTAAGTAAGTTGCCTAGCAATGATTCGTTTAGCTGTAAGGCTACTCCACTTGACGTGTAGTTCATTTTCTGGCTAAGAGCTCCTCTACTTTGTTATTTTCCTTCCCTCTTTGTTCCCTTGGGTCCTTAGTTGAAGCTTAGCACACGCTTTCTTTATTTGTGTGTTTTTTGGCTGTTCCTGCTGAATTACCTTTGCTGCTACAGTTAGTGCTTCTCAGCGTTCAGTGGTTCTCTGCCAGATTCCAACCCTCGAGCCTGATAGGTCCTATAACCAATTTCCCATGTAATGCATATCTGACTATAATTACTTATTCGTATACTTATGCTACTTTCTCTTGCTGCACTAAAAAAGATCACGAGGGCCACGTTTACAAAGACCCTACAACTGAACCTGCTCATGCTGAAGGCCAGCTCCTGTTTACATTTCCCTTCTCCTTTTTCCCCTTGCCCCTCTGCTAAGAGTTTTTCGTGGTATAACATCTATACGGATGGCTCGCAGGAGGACTTGGACACTCAATGGATCCATATTCTTCAGCCAAGCTTGACACTGGCCCATTCACAGCCATACCCATTCCCACCAGCCCTAGTGACCTTGAGGTGAGACGGAAGGAGCGGATGAGCCTCTACTATAATTCGGCAGGATGGAGGGATCTGGGCTCTCCTGAATCATTCTCTCCCTCCCACCCAATTGCCAGTCTAAACCAGTCCTGTTCTGTTGTTGCAAATAGCAGAGATCAGCATAACAGATAATTCCGCTGTGCAACCAGATAGTATTACATCAGGTCAGAAGCCACCAAACAACCACTCTCATAAAGCATTTTCAGCATATTCACTAGACGACTCACCTGCCACAGCACCTGAACCCAGGGGCTTAATGCAGGCCCCTGCAGCCCCTGCAACACAGGAGGACCCAACCCTCCATGAGGCCCCCAACCCTTCATGAGGGCACCATTCAGCCCAAGGTCAATGAATATCTGTGAGATATGAGAGACTCGAAGGCCCCTCAACATATTCGGCAGAGGGGCCCAATCATTTTGCGTTGCTCCCATGCCTGAACCACAAGGGAGGGCAAACTGACAATGAAATACTAAGATTAATTTCTTTGCTATGCTAATTAAGTTGCAACAATTTAGTAAGAAAGATCATTTTCAATTACAAAAGAGATCAGTAACTGACAATGGTAGCTTAACTCATTTACAAATTCTTACCTCGATCTCTTCACCGCACTTAGCAAAGTTACACCAAAGATGTTTAAACCCATCTCTAGTGATGTTGACTCCTAGATAATGCACATAATCCTGTGGACAACTAATACTAATGTTAGGGTCAACCATGTGATTTCCTTTCGAGAGAAATTGTTCTAACTTACTCCATTGTATCACTAAGTCAGATAAAGTGTCTGAGAGTTGAATTTCACACATTCAGGGCTAGAGGTTTACTCCAGGGCATCTGACATACGAAATAAATCATCTGCATATAACTACAAAATAATCTTATGGAATGATAAATTTATACCTCAATGACGATGTTTTCCCCCAATAATCATTAAGTGCACCATAAGCAAACCTTTATATTATGTGTAGAAGATTAGCCATTTAGTTATGTGGTGACAACATTGTGAGATTTTGGCGGTTTAGTTACACATGCAGTGCTGGGGCAAACAGCATGAGTTAACTCCAGAGAAGGATTCATGCACCTGCTTTATTAAGGTGTGGTATCATTTATTTTGAGCTTTTTAATTATTTTACCGATCATGTGATTTTACTTCTTGTGACGTATTTTCCAGAGAATACATAGCTGTCAAGAGACCTGTGATGACATTTTCTGTGGTGCCACCGAACATGCTGAAGAGTGCTTACAGTTCGAAAAGATTAAATGTTTGACATAGAAACTTGGGGCCAGATTTAGAGTTCAGAGGATGTCTTACCATTTTACAAAAAAAAAAAAGTTTAACTTACCTTACACCGCCTGAAGCACGTCCTCGATGTTCCTGGCTCCAGACTCTTCCGAGTGCGAGGTCCCACAGCGAACTCCCTTATCCAATCCAGACGCTGCTCTCATGCTGTTAACAAAGTTAAGCAGCATGAGTGAAGTGTCTGGATTGGCTGGAGCGGGCTTGCTTAGTGCTTCTAAAGGCACTGGAGTCCTTGACTGCTCTCCACGCAGCTGTCTAAGACAGCTGGGTTGGAGAGGTTTGAATTGCACATATCGAGCTGGCTGTAGCAAGATAGCCGCCCGAACCAACATGCGCACTTCAAACTGAAGTGGTACTCCTCACTGCTGCCAATCAGCAGCTATGATGCACTGACCCCGCCAAGCCCTCACACTCCGTTCACTGGCAGAGAGTAAAACAAAATGGCAATAAAATCATTTTATTACCATTTTATTTTTCACACATTCTGTTCAGCAGTGTGGGGGGCGATGCTGTGTGTTACTGTGTCTCAAACATGACAGATAAGCTGTACGCCATATTACGAGTGAATTACGTCCAATGGAACATGTAATCCAGCAGACGGGATATCTGTCACTTTTGTGAGGGAGTAACCTGTCCGTTGAACTCTAAATCTGGCCCTTGTTTAGTTACTAGAGACCGTATCTGGTGCAAACAATTATTCATCAGCGAAGTTTCCAAAATCAGTTATATTGTTACAATAGATATGAGGACAATGTCTTACCTTGTCCGCTGTATGACTTATCTCCACAGCCAGATCCGCCCCAGAATTCCCCATTCCTAAAATTATCACGCGTTTCCCCTTGAATCCATTGGGGAACTTGTACTCTCTGCTGTGAAAATACTGCCCTTTGAATTTTTCTATACCTGTGGGTTAAATGGGTGCAAAATGGACGGTATAAGTGAAAATGTTGCAGAGGAATGGATATATCCTAAGAATGGTATATTAAGTTTTTGTGTGACTAAGATCATATAATATAGGTCAAGGATATATGCATCATAGCCAGAAACAATGAGATGGAAAGGTTGGTTTATTGGTATTCAATGCACTGTATTCAGAATGGAAATTATTCTATCTATAACAAACAAATGTTCAGTACAACCGGTTTATGCCAATGTTTTCAAAGTACTTTGCATTGGATATTAGGACTAATTTCTTTGCATTCCCCCCCCTTTGATTGAAGATCTTTTATATCACATTATAAAATGACCATTACACTATCTTGGCCCAAACTTAATAGGATCATATTATTTAATATCTACAGACAGTGGCAGCCGGTAATTTTAGCAGGAAGGGGTCGGAAACTACACACACATTCACACTCATGCACACACAAACCCATTCACAACACTCACTCACAAATACACATACATACATACATTCATACATACATACATACTCGAACGCAATAAACATAAAAAACATAAAACTTACCTTCACTGCAGCTCTCTGGGCGGGAAGCCTTGGAGATCCCAGGAGGGTTGGAACTGCCACCTGCTCTCATCGGCTGACCATAGGTCAGCCAATGTGGCAAGGCAACAGACCCTCACTCATCCCAGAATGGGATGGGGTCAGTGAGACTGCTGACCCCACCCCATTTGTGACGAACTGTCACTGATTGACACTCTGCCTTGGCCACTTCAGGGCTTAAAACTGAGGCGCCCAGGTCCGAGGCAATCAGTGAAGCTCCCCCTAGCCACAAGGGGAGGGCCCCAAAACCCTTTTATCACGATGAGGAGGTCGCACCCACAGGGCTGTGAAATCTTCAGCCTGGCAAAGTTCAGCTCAGCCAGCCAGGAGTCTGCACATTTAGCGCATGTCCAGCTCCTGGCTACCTGACCTGAAGAAGAAGAGTGTCTGTCAGGCTGACCTTTGTTCAGCCTGACAGACACTCTCCTTGTCAGGAAAAAGGTGGGGGGCATGGCCCCTCAGACTGTATGGAAGGCCGCGGCTGTCTACAGAAACAAAACTAGAGGACCTCCAAAATCTCCCAATACTTCTCTTACCCCACTTATTCCAGATTCCAAAGGTAGATTTGACATTGATCCATTACTAGCCTAAATTTAAGCTGTATCCTTGCCACTACGCATCCACCTCTCCGCGGACCCCATAAGCCACATGATATTTGTACTAGACACATCCAAAATAGAATAAGACTAAATATCAGCCTACCAGGAAAGGAGTCCAAAGGCAGGTATGGCTCAACATGATGTCCAATGCAAACCAGGACAGCATCAAAGACTGCTGTCTCTTGCTTCCCATCCTTCTCTGTGACAACGTCCCATTGACCTGTGGTGGCGAAATCTGGACGTTTTCTCACACTGTGAACGATGGTCTTTGAGGAAGCACACCAAATCCAAATCATTAATAGGTAAGAAACAATTATTTCAACATTCTATCATCGTATTATAATTTCCTATACATTAAATTTGGCAACCGGTACCACAATGTTCGTTCAAAACAGTAATTTCTGTTTCCAATCTTTAACAAACACACCCTACCTGTTTTCCAAAGTAACCCTCTTATATTCAAGATTATTGCTCCCATTTGCCCATTATGTCTCCTTCATTTTAGCTTGGAACTTGCCTTTCAAAAACCATTTCAGCGCAAATATTTCCTCATAGTACACCTGAGCTACCACCCAATCCCCCCACACCCTTCCACCGGCCAATCCCAACCCCAATCCCATACAGTGAATTCTAGTTCAAGTAAATTTGCTTTGACTGAAAATGCTTGCATCTTCTGCACTTTATTCTTTTGCGGAAATGAAAGAAATGTTAATGAATTTCAGTGTCCCTCTTTTCTCCACGAGGATCTGTTTGTTATAGCACTCAAACAGAGGACTGGTCAAATTGATACATGATCAACTTCTTCAGCTCTTTAGAATGAGGCTTATGCCTTACCCCAAGGGTGTCCAATATTGATCTGGGAGATTCAGATCACTGCCAGATTTTCAGGGAATCAATCGGTTGTTTAAACAAGTTCCAGTTAGATCCACTGTATGTAGATGTATCTTATTTGGAGCTTGCACAGTACTTCATGAAGTAAAAAGTCAGACAAATAAATCTGAGGTTCTGAGGAAATGGCTTTTTGGAGTATTTTTGCATTACGAATGCCAGGAAATGTATGTGCACCAGGGACTTCCTTTATGTGAACAGAGCCCTTATAGACATGAGTGAAGTGTCGGTATAGGAGATGCACATACATTTCACTCCTACCGGAGACTGAATCCTCCTCATAGGTATTATCTCTTTTGAGTTAATGGACAGTATAAACTGGCCCTCGGGGTGGCTATAGTAGCTGCCATGAACTGCATATTAGCCACTATAACCCGAGGAATTGCTCTGTTATTGGGGTCCTGTCACTGCTTTTTCTGCCACTGTTGGGTGTTGCTGGGTTTTTCATTGTTCACTGAATGGCTGGTGGCAGAGGACACCCTTTAATGAGGAGGAGAACAACATAGGAATGAGGTAGTGGCATCTTTAACTCTTCTCTATACATATACACAACAAGATATATATATGCAGCATACTGCTGGGATTGTATACTCGATCACAGTAACTGCGCTGGTCATAGTATTATGTGTTGCCCACTTAGTATAGGTGCCCCTCGTTCTGGGCAGGATCAAGAAAGATTTGCAAGGGATTGTCTTTTTGTACTGACACAAGCAAGCTAAACAAATGGGATGGAATTCACAGTAGTGCAACATTTCCTAAACCATTTCCATTCATCTGTTTATTTATTCCCTAATTGAGACTCCAAGTCAGAGGGGTGATGGTCTTGTTGTACCAGGAGATGTTGCCGAGCAATTCAGACAAGGCCAAGGTAGAACTGCATATGGCTGCACCCCTTACACTGTGGAACAGACCAGATAAAAACAACTGGAAGGGCGTGGCTTGGCACTGCAGTTGGCAGATGCCTCTTAACATGTCTCCCGAGCGGTGCCCGTAATCAGTCACAAACCGGGCTGCGCTGAGTGTTTGAGCCGCCAAGGAACGCGGGGCACTATTGGTCAGCGGCATCAGGTGGGGGGGAGCCACGGGAGACCCATGCAACACACCTGGTGGGCTTCAACACGACAAGAGATCGGCCGTCCTGACCCGCGGTTAATGCGGCTGCAACTGAGCTGCCTGTGGAGCCTTCCTACAGCCGGAAAGAGACCTAGAGTTGATCAACTATCTCCATCAACCCCTCCCCAGCCCATGTTATGAGATGGTAGGACTGTTGCTCTGACCGTGGTGTGGAGGGGAGATTCAAGGCATACTGGCAGCCCAGATGGCAAATGAAATACAGCTGAGCCCCACAAAGCCAGAGCGACATGCCCCTGATACGGAAAGCACAGCCTACTACCACCAGGCCACTAATAGCGACGCCTGAAGAAGGGACCACCTCAATCAGACATAGCAGGACTGCTCCTTCTACGACTTGTGCAACGAAGCAGCAGAGCTAGTGTGCTGTCTGCGGCAGAGAGGGGAGGCCTGGGGAGTAACAGCAGTCTGAAGATGTGGCGTGCCATAGAGAGGGGACTCGGTGCATAGCGTGGGCTACGGGTTAAACTGGTCTGGAACCCTCCCATCCATGAGTAGACAAGGCAGGACATGCTAGAAGTTATGTCTATTGAACAGCAATTGCATCCCCCCTCTACTCTGAATACGGGGACTCGGCTCCCTTGATCCTATACTCTTTCTATTACTAGTCGCCCGCGGCTTCTGACTGCTGGATACTATATAACAATTAAGAGTCCAGCGGGCTGCAAGACTGCTCATGCCTCCCTGACTTTGGCTGGCCCCAAGATTTGAGTAGGGGGAGCAGCTGATCTCAGAACACACAGTAGCACCTCCCTGGAACTGTACCACCAGCCTCCTACTCTAATGTAGACATACTGCAGAAATTGACGCAGCTCTGGGAACCCCCATGGATGGAGTGACACAGATCCGGAAAGTCCTCCCCCATTCAATGCTGACCCTGGCCGAGCCACTTACTAGTGCGAAAGAGGAATCCTGTTACCCATGGAGCCTACGACACCGTAACCCATGACAGAGCCCATGGCAATGAAGTTGTACAAGATTCTCAGCATCATTGCTGAGACCGGAGTGGATCCTGGGGGCACAGTGGATGCAGTGGCAGTCAAACTGGCCCTCCTAAGTGAAGATCAGCGCAAACTCTCGGATAGTGTCAAGCACGCTGAAACGACCATACATGACCCACAGTCCGATACTAAGGACCTGAATGAGCATGTTGTGGAAGTCACCAACAAAGTTGGATGACGAAGAGGAGAGATCCTGGTGTAACAACATATGCATCATCGGCTTTCCGGAGTGCATGGATCCCACCCCATTCTTCAAAACTTGACTTTCTACCCACATTGCACCCACAGAACCCTCCCCTCATTTTACAGTTGAATGCACACACCAAGTGCCTGCCCAGAGCCACCCAAACAGGGGAGGAGATGGGGCACAGCTAGGTATAACACAAGACATGGCACCCTTGACAAATGTGTGACTACAGGGGCATGTCCCCACTTCTCCTATGTAACATACCTGTCCCTACAGTTCAGGGATCCAAGACGAGTACATCGTTGGAGAAAGGATGAGTTTGCCTTTTGTATGCAACATGTTGTATGTTTACAAGCATTGTGTTTGCCCTTACTAATGACGGATAGGCCTTCTGACAAATTTACATGAGACATTTTCAGGGCATTATTCTGATATAGTCCTGATGAAAGCCCAGGACCTCGTGGCCCAAACATTTTAGTGCTGAAATATGTTGATTCATGTAGGGCTCAGGACCTTTATCTCCAACACACCCCGCCCTCTTGTAGTATTGTTTTTAATCATTCCAGGAACACCACTAATAAAGGGACACCTAGGTGTTCCAAGGTATTTTTATTCTAAGTCCCTAGTAGGAAACTATCCAAAGTGCACCCTAGAATATGGTTGAGTTCATCCTGGTTTTTAGGGACCAGGATGAGACCCGATGATGAAGCATGCCACCAATAGGGTGGATGAGGGTTTAAAAAACAAAATAAGAATTGTTTCCATTCTTTATGGTTAAGCTGCCTACACCTTGTGGGTTTCTTGTGTTTTTTGCTCGATTAATGTATAGGATACCTTTTGGTCTATAGTTAACTCTCTCACAGATCACAGTTAATCAAGACATAAACCATGGTGGTACTAGGCCTTTACAAATGCCAGAGGGCAGGGGGAGTGGTTAATTCTTGAATTGGTCTGACCATATTACTTGCCAGGTACACAATCATGATGAAATAGGAAGCTCCACCAATGCCATGGCTTTCACAGTGGCAGAGCACTGTGGTCCACAGGGCTGCGGTGGAATCCACGTCATTGCTCCTGGAGGAAATACGGGGCCTACGAAAGCGACCCACAACAGCCACCTGGGATGACCTACTGCTCACATTCCAAAGCAAAACAAATAATGCTACCAGACTTCCATAGCCTGGCATATAGGCAACATTACACTCCCCCTACATACCCTCCGAATGACAAGCCACATTGTATATGCCAGGTACCTCTATGCCTGCATGATGGTCGGGGACAACTATCCCATGTCCCTGTGCACCACCTGTGGACAATACCATATTTCACTTACTGTGCCCATTGCACAAGACCAGGTTCACAGTTATTTTTATTTGTTCTCTTTTTTTGTTTTTGTACAAATGCTGGTTGTACATCAGCATGTATTGATGAAAGCAAAATATGTTCCTGTAATGCTATTTTGTCGCAAGAAACCAGAAAACTCAATAAAGATGGCTTAAAAAAACAGTTGGATAGAATACTGCCCAGGATATTTCCCAGGGATTGAAAGTATTCCCTCAAGTTTTCCATTAATCACTGTTATGTTGTCGCCTCAATTCAGATATGTTCATGTTGTAAATCTTTTAACTATCTTTGTGATAACATTGTAAACCAAAGTCCGATGATCAGGATGCAAGTTTCAAAGTAGGTAGTGGAAAAGCTAGATGATACTTTAACTCATGAACTGACCAAATAAATATGTTACAGCCTTCCGTTTAAATATTGGAAAAAGAAAACTATTCATCGTGGTGAGAATCAAAATAAAGAATCAGTAGTCCCAGGAAGTAGCCTGTCTGTCCTCACCTTGAACTGGATGTGTTTGAGAAGGTCGAAATGCTTTGCGTACATCCGGAAGTAATCCATCAGTTTGTAATTAGGCAAGAAGTTGGGGAAGCGATCAGGCATGGGAAAATCGCTGAAACAGGTCATCTCCTTGGAGGTGTTGGTAACCACAGACTTGTAGATGCTGGCCCGGCCATCTTCTACGTGTTCCTGAATTAGACATTGAAACCGAAAATGGAAAGTATTGAACAGTGTAGTAACTGTGCTCAATCGCTAACAAAATGAAGTTTTTAGCAGCTGCGGCCAGTCCATTGGGGCAGAGGGGCCATGCCCCCTCACCTTTTGCCCCCTGAGCAAATATCTGCCTGACAGACACTGTTCATTTTCAGGTCAGGCAGCCAGGAGCTAGACATGCGCTAAATGCGGAGGTTTCTGGCTGCCTGAGCTGAGCTTTACTGGGCTGAGGATGGCACAGCTCCTGTGGACGTGATCTCCTCAGCAAAGGACCTTGAGGCCCTCCCCCTCGTGACGAGGTGAAGCGTCACTCATTGCCTCACACCTTGGCACTTCAGTTTTAAGCCCTGAAGCGCCCAGGGTCGAGTGTCAATCGGTAACACTACATCACAGAGTGGGGCGAGGTGGGGTCAGCAGTCTCAATAACCCCATCCCACTCTAGAATGACGTTGGGTCTTCTGCCTTCCCTCACTGGCTGCCCTTAGGTCAGCCAACGAGGGAAGGCAGCAGTCCCAAGCTTCCTGATACCTCCGAGGCAGAGCTGCTGTTAAGTGTATTTAAAAAAAATAATAATGTTCAGTGTGTGCATGCGTGTATGTATGAATATTTGGTAATGAGTGTTTTGAATGGATGTGTGTGTGTGCACGTGTGTGAATGCATGCCTGTGAGTGTGTATGTGGGCGTATGCGTGTGTGTCCCGTCCACTCCCCCTTTCCTCCTAAAATTACCAGCCGCCACTGGTTCCTAGTTAAATTGCAATATTGGAAATATCACCAACTGCACATGAAGGGTCAGAAATAATTAGCAGATGCCGTCACCATGTCAATTGTTTCCCACCTTTCCATCTGTGTAAATCCTGCAGCCCAGTGTTGCGGAACACTGGTCCATGACGGTAGGAGTCATGCCCGTATTTCCGATTCTCCACTCACTGTGCTCATTGCTATTAATATTAAATGCATTTAAATGTATTTCAGGTGAATATTCCAAAAGGTCAGGCATCAAAGAAGCTCTCAGGGACCAACATTTGCGACACCCACTGCAACTGCAGGCAATCAGTTTAATCCTCTCTAAGGGTCTGCTCAGTGCCCAGATCGAAGATCTTTGCATAATGATAACTTTATTCAGTTCTAACTCAGATAACAAGTCCTTTCAATCGTAACATTGTGACTCTTACATGTTTGCCTCATGGACAATGTTAACACTGAAAAGCTTTTTAAACACCACTGTGCTATCAGCCTTCTCCCCAGGAGCTGAAGTACTTTGGCAATTAGATGCTTCCCTCAAAGGTCTAAGGGTGCAGATACTGATACCAATCATTTCAATCCCCTCTTCCCTGCCTAGACCCATCATCAGACCTGAACGTAGAATTGAACATTCCCATATGCTCTAAGATGTCTTGGTACTGATCTGTAAGGACCTCAGTAAAGGGATTATGCAACTTCCACAGGAAATCCATGGTCTAGAGACTCAACATTGAGGGTGTACTTGCATGCAACTCAACCAAATATTGTACAATGTGTTTACTGATGCTCATTATGGGGGAGTCAACACCTTGCATGTGACATTTTCTCAGGATTTTTGACTTGAGACCTAGCTCACACTACTGATGAGGAGAACCTATTAGGGCTAAAACATTTCACTTTAAGGTAGTGGTCCCCAAAGTATAGCCCAGAGTTCTCCAAAGTCGATCCGGGAGGGCTGGATCCATGCCAGATTTTTAACACATCCCCATTTAGATAAATGTTAAATAGGAGGCTAAATGGGCTGTCCTGTTGGATTGTTTGATTCTTTTATCTCCGGCTGCACCCCCAACATCTTGTTTCCTGGAGGATTAGCTGAAGGAAGCAAAAATGTTTCAGGATCACCGGGTATCCAAGATTAAAACCAGATAATCTTCCGGAGTAGTGCAATTTAGGCTTCATCCCTTACATGTCGTCATTGCGCAATTTAGATTTGTATTTTGAAGTTATATTTACTGTGTGCTATAATAATATTAATGTGTGTGAACATATAAACACATTAATAAAAAGTATGTACTCAAGAAACTAGAGTTTTATAAAAGTGTGCGCTAATGATCAGTTTAACATGAAGACATGTATTCTGTATTCACGTTTGCATTTATACCTTAAGTCACAGTTGCATATATTCTAAAAGTCCTATTTGAAAGTGTAATCACGTTTGCATTTGTTCTTGAGTTATATGTGCACAAGTATAACCATGTTTTTGAAATGCACATTAAATGTTCAGTTAAAACTGGCCTGACTACAGGCCTTGTGATTTTGAAATGTACTGTGCTTGATTAGCGTGTTCTTTCTTTTGCAGGTGCGTTCTCAAGGTTTCATTAGCTAAAGAAAGGAGTATTGTTGTATGTATTAGTTTCTTGATAGTAAGGTCTGAGAAGAGAAATTTTGGCAAGAAACGTGAAGACCTAATCAGCAGATGAAGTATCTTATTCATCACATATTAGGAATGAGGAATGCTCAAGGTTGCAGTAATTGTCCAAGTTCTGTCGGATGGGAAAGTCTGGTAATGTTGCAAATGCACAACACAAGAAGAGAAACGATTGGCTCCTGGTGGTGTGAGAAGAGATACAACTGTTGCTGAAATTTCTGTTTGTTTTAATTAGTGTTCACACTGTTAGAAGTTAGAGCATATTCCCTTAGACTTTGAAGGGTACAGACCTCTCTGCTTCCTTTATTCTTGCAAGTGTAAAGCTTAATGCTAAACACTTATTTCAATTCTGGAAGACTTTTATTGGAGTCTTCACTATGATGACACCTTCCCACACTTCTGAATTTCCTTGAGACCCTTTACTACGAACCATCCTTATTCTAAACTTAGAATCTTGATTAGATGACTTTAGGACTGATTCATGTTTAGGAGAGAGAATCAGAATTTCATTAAGGAACTCCTGTTTCTAATTGTCAGTTTCTGTATTGCTGTGGCTGTGATTAATTTGCATCTTATCCTAGTGATACTGAACTGATAGCAATACTTCACTTGCCAGCTGTAATCTTGTATCTTTTCAATATTCTCCGGACATCCATATATATTGGATTGACTATTCATTGGAAATAAAATTCCTTAACTTCAATTACTGATTCTTGGTCCTTATTTTGGGGCCAAATGGGCTTCACAAAAGTTGAATTGTTTTTTTTATTGCTAACTCACTTTGTATCTTAGTCAACATAAAAAGATCCTTCAATGAGAGATTGTAAATCACCCACCTGCGAACTCTTACTCCTATAATCTATAAACTGAATTTCACACTGGAGGTCAAGTGGAGGATACATTAGGAGACTGCTGATGAGCAAAGGCTGAGACAAACAGAGGCAGAACATGTCTGCACCTCCTGTCTTCCAGCTGTTAGCACTGGGCCTGCCATGATCCATCTGTATTGCCAGTGTTGATGCCTTCTCCTTTGTGAGCAGATCAGGGAGTGTAATACAGAGATGGATAAACACAGTAGAATGTCTGACCCCAATGAAGTGACTTTACCCATTGGGCCACTGCCCACCTAAACAGAGCCAGGCTAGAACCATGTGCTGTGCTAAAAAAGAGCTTTTTTAAATTTTAAAGTGTATAAACTAGCAGGATTATGGAAAACAACAACATGGGTTGGGAGGGGCATTAAAGAAAACTGCAAAAGTATGAAAACTGGGACATTATGGAATTGGCAAAGTATGCGTACTGATAGTGGTATTGTGAAAGTAAACTCGTAGCCGAATTAGGTAAACATTCAAAGTGATTACTGACTTATTTTAGAAAATAGCAACGTGCTAGTTGGGCATTGATAAAAATGGTGCAGTTTGCGAGCTGGAGAATTATGGAAACTACAAGGTGTGGTAATTGCAGCATTATGTAACCTGTTAACTAAAGATGTTGGGGAGACCCCAGTTGTACTGATTGTTTGCCCAGTTTATTTTTTCATTTTGCACCTCTTGAATTCTGACTTCTGCTGTGGGGGAGGCCTGCTAAACAGACCTGTGGCACGTTTGCTCTTCTGTAATATTGTGCCTTGGTTCTTTCTCCCCGTGCACCTCCCAGTGCACCTCCCACTACTGTAAGACTAGGTTGAATCCCTATATATATATATATATCCCCTTGCAGAGTAATCTTTAAATCTTTCAAGTATGGCCCACTTTTCCTGGCAAAATGTTGCTTTGAAATTCAGAATTTGCGATTATGTTTCAAATAGCCCTTGAGAAAAACCCATATCTTAGGGCAACTAGTCTTTAGATCGAGTCTCATTTTGGTCACTATCACTGGACAGTGTCATGCTTTAAATGTACAATATAACAATAAAAATCCAACAACAAAACTGTTGATTAGTGCAAATGTAGGTGCATTATTCATGTGTAATGCATAATGTGTTCATTGCCCTACTATTTCATGTTACAATCCTTATACAGCCTATCAATACAGATATTTTAATGTGTGATTTGGATGTTGCTCATCACTTGAGGTGCTTTGCTCCTAGCCGACTTCACTCCTCCTCCTAAACCAGGGATTCACTCCACGAGCCGACTTCGGCCACTAGTCATTGGAACCCCGAGTTGGACACGCCTGTGATTAAACGTAATGGACGTGCCCTGACGCCTCCTATCGTACCGCTGCCTTGACCAGACCTAGACCTGCCGGATGTACGCCAGCCATACTCCTTTCTCTCATCCATGGGTGTATCCCATGCGCCACCCTCGGCCCACAGTCATTGAAACCCCGATCTGGACGCGCTCTTGATTTAACGCTACATACGCGCCCTTACGCCTCCCTTGAAACGCTGCCTTGACTACAGCTTCTCCCCACTTGGACCCACTTTTTCGAGGGGTTCCCCTCTGGTATATATCCACACTGTTTTGTAACTACCTGTAATCTGGTCCTGATGATGGCCTAACATTGCATATAGGCCGAAACACCGTCGACTTATACAGCGAAATTTACGGCGATTTTCTCGTAAATGCCCATTTAAATGACCATGTATTTATTTGCATTTATTGTATGGGCACTACTACGAACACACCTTGTACATAATTTGTATTATTTTGCGCACCTTGTCCGCTGTACATACTTCCTCACGTGTCACTTGCTCCGTTCACTATTTCACGAGCACTTGTGCACAGTATAACACAGGTTACATGTCATTTAATGTAACAGTGCTTTTCTTGTCTTAAAATATATGATGAAATATACAAAACAATGTCTTTGTCTATGCAAATTATTGTCTCCCTGTTTTCCCTTCCATGCTCCTAGCAATTATTTGTGCCCCCTTAGAAATTGCCGACAAATAATACCCTCTGAGGCACTGTTGTATGTTACATTGCTCTTAGCTGTGGCATATGTACAGCCAGTGCTGAACTGTTTGACCTTTAGGCAGTGCCCCAGGCAGTGTGAACCGGGCACAGAAAGGTGACTGTGGCTACCATGGAAACCTGCTCTGGGTCGGTCCAACAATGTATATTCTGTGAAATTTTAACACAGTGTGTCCCTAGGGACAGCCGGCCCTGGGAAGGGTATGCCCAGACGTGGGTCCCGTGCTCACTGCGCCACTGAATTCTAGCTAGCCTTGCTGATGAGGGGTGATGCCCCGAAACCAGTCCCAGGGTGCTTGTTTCCGGTCCAGGGAGCATCTGGCTCGGCATTCAGGCTGGACTGTTCCCATGAGGAGCAGGGTCAAGACTGATTTGCATATGCCTGGGTCCAAACTAGGGTGGCGTGATGAGCAAAAGAACGAAGGAGTAAACCCAGAGCTCTTGACTGAGGGTGAATGTTTACATTGTTCAGCATTGCGTCCATCATTTGCTCTTTTTGCTTTCTGAGCAGCAGCACTCCATATCAAGCTTTGAAGTGGTTCCCAGCAAAGTGCTTGTAGTGCCATCAGGTCCGGCAAGGCTCTTGGACTCTGCTCAGACCTCCGGGTCGGCAGTCACACAGCAGCAGCCTGGCCAGGGCACCCAGACTGCAGGTGAGACTGTCAGCCAGCACTGCGGCCCCAGAACAGACGAAACCCAGGCTACGCATGCGAGCAATGAAGACCAGTGTACATTTTGAGTTTTATTTCATCTACTATTCCATATGAAAACATGCTTATGCCAGAAGTTGAGTTTCTGTAGTATATTCCCATGCAATATGTGATTCCGGTCTAGTGCATGAAAAGTCGGCTCTGTTATGTATGTGAGTGCGTGATGGAGTCAGTGCTTAATTTGTAAAAATGTAAGTGCCAGGGCCCTTCTTGGAAGGTCACTGCAGTTTGCACCATACATTGCTCCTGCCAGTGCTGTCAATGACATTACCAACATAACACTTAATAATCCCACTCCTACAAGTGTGATAATTCAGAATATTTTAGGCCACACAAAACTATAATAATGGAGTGAGAGGCTGGTATTATTCATTTTCAATATATATTTTCTTCATAAACACAGTTGTTGTGCTTATATAACAATTAAAGACAGCGCCACCATGTGATGGACTGCCACTAGAGCCAGTGCTGAGATTTAAGTGTCGGTGTCGAGCACCGGAAACCACAGGCTCAAATTAGGCACTGCATGGAGCACTCTTAAGAGCTGGTGAGTTTAGGATTAAGGCAGTGAAAGTTTTGCACAGTGCCTTTTGGTGGCTCATGAATGTGTAAAAACAACATGCTCATCTAATTATTGGCCTCTCTACAGAATGCAAAGAACAATGTTTACCATTATTCTATGCATTCTGTAGAGAGGCCAATAATTAGGCCTTTCCTTAGGGTCATTCATGTCAGCGATGCAGTCCCTGTTTACATAACATTTTGCATTCTCTATCAGTATATTGCTTTTCCAGATATTGTGTTCCTGTAGTTTTTCATGCAACATGCGACTCATGTATAGCACATACTGTTTACCGAGTTGCCTCTAGGTGTCTGGGTGTGTCCAGGTTGTGGGTGGGTGTTCATGCTGGGAAGCTCTGGAGTTGAGTCTGAAGTCAGCGAGAATTTCTGCCTGTCTGTGGGTCATAATGTTTTGAGTGCCCGCACATTCAAATCAACTTCATGCTCATCCAATCCTTAGCATCTCTTCAGAGCACACAAATCTATTGGGAGGGAGGGAAGGAGAGAGAGGGAGAGAGGGAAGGAGAGAGAGAGAGAGAGAGAGAGGGAGAGGGAGAGAGAGAGAGAGTATCTGTGACACAAGGAAGTACATGTAGAACTAAAGAGTGAAACAACAGTGGTGAAGATGAAGTAGACGATGTGTGACATATGCAGATAGAAGATCTCAGAATATGTGGGGAGAAAAAGGGTAAATGTGGCTAACAGAGTGAGAGACAGCAGAGGAAATTGATGTGAAGAGGAGAACAGGAGTGAATGAGAAACTTTGAAGACCAATACCCCTTTCACAGACCTCAGCAATGTTTAATTCAAAATCCATATTTTCAGAATTGAAACATTTTAATTTCTAATTATTCACAACAAAATCATTTTTATTATTCATTGACCTGATGCTGCTAACAAACATTGGCAACACAAATAGGTCTGGCTTGTTTCAGGTGTGTGTTCATTGTTGTATGATATATCTAGATTCAGTAGCAGAAAACTCACAGAAAGGTACTCAAATATTGGTCATTGCTTTGATAAACTTGCTCAGTGTCACACATTTGAAAATAAAATGTCACTCATACGCAGACTAAAACCATAGAAATGTTACACATAAGCAATCTGAAAACTTGCCAGCGATGCATCACCCAGGAGAGGGTGGCAACTGCCCTCTCACTAGTCTGTGGGGGACAGAGAGTTGGTGGTGTCTTATTTGTATGTGGCAGGCACAGAATGTTCTTTCGTAAGCCTGAGACATAAGCTTGAGAACTCTTGTGAAAATCGACACAGTCCTCTACAACAGGGGTCCCCAATTTCTCCCAAAATAAATACTTTGTGGCTGTGCTTTTGTGTGTTGTGTGTAGGGATTTTGTTTTGTGTGAATGATTACCTCTGTGAGGATATATTAGATGTCTCACAAGCTAGTGATTTTCTGTGTCATTCTGATTACCTTCTTCTTAAAGAGGCCCTTGGGCCCTATGTTCCAGGGATCTTGTGGATTGTCTTGAATGGGTTTGGGCTATTCACATCCAGCTCGTACTGGAGATCTACCCTGCAAGAGCACATGGAAGAAACCGGTTTGGTACCCTGATCTTCTACGTAACATCTCAACCCTACTTGTCTGTGACTGTCCAATCCACATCCCTATTGCTGTGTCTTCCTTTTGTGCATGATGACTTGAAACATACATGTAAAGAAGCTTTCTCCACGGGTTGACTTTTTAGTGATTGACCATACCTTCCCACCAGTGCCCCCAGATTGGAAATGCGCTAGAGTTCTGGAATTGGTACCTTTTAGTAACTACATGTTCCTTTGTGGGATTTCATACCATTGTTATGTGCTGGATTGAGGCCCTAAGATAGGTGCGCTCTTTCAGAGGCTCAAATCCTTCGTGCCACAGAGACAGGCAGGACCTTTCCCCTACATTGGCCCTCCCTTTACAAATAACGAGCAACAGAGTCTGTCCCTTATCTGACGTGTGCTCTGGGTGCAGAAGACGGTCCATTCTAAATACGTCATATCCATGTCCAAAAGTGACTAACCTACAAAGACCCTTCGCTCTCGGGATTTTCCCTAGCACAGGATTATTGATTTCTCCAAGGACTCATTAAATATGCATGAACCACTATTTCCTAAGGGTTCATTCCTGACGTCTTCCTCTGACCGACTGTACGTCAATGCTAACATTCCAAAGCATCTATCAAGTATAAATATACCTCCCTTTGCCCAAGCAAACTAGAGGGGACCGAGACTTTCCATGCCGACACTCTGACCTGAGATGCTGCAATCTGCAACATGCCACAGCTCCAGCTGGCAGAGGTCCATCCACCCATCCTGGGGTGTCCAGCTCAACACCAGGATGAAGTCCCACTGAGGTAATGGGGTTAGATTAAATCCTAGGGGGATTCTTGGCTCTCTAAGACCTACACACATGCTAGGTACACTTAGGTACATCTAGTTAGGCATCATAGGGGTATAGGCTTTATCTTAATGCATTCTGCATTTCATGTATGTGTTCATTACTATTGCACAATGGTAAAACTGTACCATGCATTTTTATTTAACTGCACTGCTGGCCATATTTCTCTGCTACTGTCCAACAGTTGTCGCAGCACCTATAACCAGTACTAGAACAACAACTGTGCAATACATTTTATTGTAAACACACCCGACTGTTTCTTCTATGTACTTCTCTGAGATGAGTGACTGAATGAAAAGTAGTATATTGTTTCCACGATCCTGAGGGATCAGGGTTTTATGTTATGTGGTTGCCAGAAGCTATTCCCTTCTTGTCTTCAAGAAGTTTCTAGTGACCTCTGAGCTAGCTGGCACAGGTACTTAAGTTTAATATAATCGATAGGGACATACCGACCTTAGTCCTATGTCAAACCTATAGGTTATATTATTCCAATGCGCAGAGCCTATTAGGGAAATAGGAACTACACTACACCATAACACACTGTGGTGCTTTTACACTGGGAGACTGGGGGAAACCTAGGATCATGGAGACGTCCTGCTACTTTGCTCGACTTAAAGAACAGTTGCTAAACTGCCCAATTTGTGTTTAGTCCACTCATTCCAACATCAAGGCATGGACTCACTAGCAAAGGTTCAATGCCACTTGCTGCTTGTAATGATTGAGCAGGAGATGAACTGGTGACTGAAAACTTATTATATTACTCTGATTAGCCTAATGAAGATCAAAACACTTCCAGGCTTTGTTATAAAAATTATTGAGTGAGATGGGGGCGTGGCTTGGCCGCTAGCGATGGCGGACGCGTGAGCGGACTGCTCCGTGCTGGCCCGACAAAAATCCTGCTAAAACTCGGACAGGCTGGCCGAGATATCGGCGGTCGGTGGAACCGGACCCCGTTCAGGGGGGACCCGAGAGCGCCTTGGGGGTCTCCTGAGAACCGCGGAAGACAGAAGCTCCAGTGAAACGAGAGGCGATAACTTGGATCGGAGATGAGCCAAGATGGCGGCCGAGACCTGGATCGGGAGATGAGGTCGGCCTTGAGGGACGGAGAAAGATGGACCCTGGGTGCACCTGCAGCCGACGGAGAGCGCTGACCGGCGGACTGGGCAGGCTGAGATTGTGGCTGAAGGAGGGTGCTGCCGGGCAGAGAGAGAGGCGGGAATTGGCAGTGAGGCGCGAGGGCCCTGGCTGCTGGGTAGGAGACATACCACGGCCCTGAGGAGGCGCTGACTGGCGGACTGGGCAGACTGAGACTGCGGCTGAAGGAGGGTACTGCCGGGCTGCGAGAGAGGCGGGACTCGGCAGTGAGACACGAGGGCCCTGGTTGCCGGGCAGGAGATGCACCACAGCTCTGAGGAGGCGTTTGAGACCAGGTCGGAGCCGGGAATCTCTGGGGAGTGGCACATGGGAGCGGCTGGACACAGGGGGAAGCCCAGGAACGGACTGGGCTAAGCTGGGGGCACAAGAGATGAGAGCGATGCTGGAGGGGGAAGTAGCGCACACTGCAAGGAGCGGCGGGGAGTCCTTCCCCCCACCTTCTGGAATAATACAGGTCGGGTGGCTTTCATCCTTCACCCTGCAGACCTTCACCCCTGGAAACCTGTGAGGGCCTGCCACTGCGGCGAGAAAGGGGATTTATGAACAACAGCCCCTGGGGGTGCGCTGGGGTAAGGTGAGTGGAGATGTTGTCACCACGAGACACCTGAGAGGAACCCTTATCCCTGTGTGGTGCCCCCCGATCTCTTGGTGCTGCACCCCTCTGGGGGATACTGGAATGGAACACTACCGGGACTATTGACAGGGGAGCTGGTGGGCCCATAATCCCACAGTGACGCGGGATAGCGGGGGGACCCCGGTCCCTGGGGTCCACCTTCTGCCCCCCACTTCTGAATCTGCCCCATCTGGGTTACCACACGGAGCAGCTTTGAAATACCCTGCTTGATTAACCTTAGAGGCACTATGGGCAAGACTAGGGCAAAGGCGGTAGGCACCCCATCCGACCAAGATGGCGGCGCAGTGAAGCCAGCCAGGGGAAACAAGACCAGCTACCCGAGGTGGACCCAGTATAGCTGCAGCTTACAAACATTTTTGAAGCTATCGCCGGCACTAAGGCGATGCTCCACCAATACATTAGTACAGTGTCGGTGGGGCTGGGGCTACTGAGGGCGGAGCATCAGAAATTGCAGGAGAGGGTTAAAACAGCAGAAACCTCAATTGCAGACCTCCATGCCCGGCAAACGCTGACACTGCAGTTCACTGAGCTGGCTGATAGAGTCCGCACCTTGGAACATAGGGCTGAAGATGCGGAAGGGCGCAACCAGAGGAATAATATACGGGTGGGGGGCTTGCCCGAAGGAGTGGAGGGAAGTGATATGGTGGTGTTCCTTGAGCCCTGGCTGCACTCAGTCATTGCACCGGAGGGGTTATCCACAGGAGCACCATCAGAGGCTGGTTCTATCTCAAGGAAGGGGACTGTGGATTCGGTCTCAGATTCCTCTTGTAACGATAGTATTACCCTACCAAAAGTGACACCCGGAACAGCCGATGACAATATGTGAGAGCAGAAAGTGTAGAGAACAGTTTGCCCCCCCCCCCCCGGGCCGGGAAGTGCCTGGAGAACTTTGTGATGGGACCTGTGGGCACTTAAGGACGGGCGGGCCAGCATGGGCTAGTTGAATGTTTGGTATCTTAAAAGCGAGGCCTCCCCTATGCACCAGGATCACCCCTTGGTAGGCGATGTTCCCAAATACGGACAATGATGTTTTACCCACAGTTTGGGCGGAGGCCGTTGCTAATCTGCTCTGGGAACGGGGGTTTGTTGTTAAAAGGGGATTCATGTTTTATTTGTCGTTATGATAGGGGTGGCATTGTTTGCGTTAGTGGGCGGTGGGGTGGCGGGAGAGGCGGGGCGCTGGGTCTGCTTGATTGTGATTCAACATGGCACCCACACATAGTACATTAAAATTCCTGACCTGGAACATAAGGGGGATGGGATCCATGACAAAAAGACACAATATTCATAGATACTTGAGACGCAGAGGTATAGAGATTGCCCTGCTACAAGAAACACACCTTTCGCAGGGGGAAGTTGAAAAACTTCGTAGAAGATATAGGGGGCAGCTCTTTGCCATCTCCTACTCGGCATATGCCAGGGGAGTGCTGATATGGGTACGAGCGGGGGTCCCCTTTGAACCAGAACATTTACAGGTGGATCGGGAGGGCAGATATGTGCTGGTTAGTGGGAAATTATACGGTACTGATATAACAGTTGGTAGTATTTATGCTCCCAACCAAGATCAGGTTCCCTTTTTCCAAGACCTGTCGGCCCGTTTGGTCAACTTGACCATTGATTCTATGATATTGGGTGGTGACTTTAACTGTGTATCGGACACTAGCTTGGATCGCTCACTCCCACCCTTGTAGGGTGCCCCGGCCCATCGCATTGCAGCTGGATTCCGGGATTGGTGGAAACGGTGGGGACTGATAGATATTTGGAGAACGCAGCACGAAGATGATAGGGATTACTCATTCTACTCTCCCATGCATCAACCGCATACACGACTCGATGTTTCCTCTGCTCTACTAGTCTCAGCAGCTCAATTACACACACGGAATACCTAGGACGTACACTATCGGACCATAGCCCACTCCTGCTAACGCACCAACCACTGGGGACACGCCCACTAATTCCACTGTGGAGACTTAACACCTCCATGTTAGAGGAAGCCCCTTTCCGGGAATCATTTGGCATCCTTAGTGACTCCTACTTTCAAATAAACACGAATATGACTACCTCAGTGCTGACAGAGTGGGAGGCATATAAAGGTGGTAGTGAGAGGACACTGTTTGGGGAGTTCAATAGGAGTGCAGAGAGAATTACATAGAGAATTGGAGAAGTTGGAGGGTAAGCTGCACAAATTAGATACGGCCCTGGGGGCGAACCCCGCCTCCAGGATGAATTTGCGAGAGACCCGTGCCCTTTATGATGAGGCGCTTGAAAGATTGCGATGCCAGGACTACAGAGCGTATCTTACCAAAGTGCAGGAGGAGGAGGGGAGACCAGGACGCTTGTTAGCCTGGCTGATTACACTTGAATCCCGTGGGGCCACGATCACGCAGATCCGGCCCAATGCAGGAGCACCCATACACGATCCTGGGGAGATAAACACCTTGTTCCGGGAATATTGTGAAGTCCTATATAGAGCACTGGCCCCGGAGGAGCCGGAGGAGGTAGGAGATTTTCTCGCCCTCTTTAGGGTCCAGGTACTGGATAGATAACCTCAGGAGGCCCTAGGTGGACCGGTGACATTGCAGGAGATAAAGGGAGCTATTAAGGATATGGCTACAAGAAAGACGCCGGGACTGGGTGGGCTCCCTGTGGAGTTTTATGCAAGGTATGCTTCTAAATTGGCTCCTCGTTTGGTGACCTTATATGCCGAATCTTTGAAATTAGGTCTTCTCCCTCCTTCCACACGGGACACACTAGTGATCCCACTCCCTAAGTCCACCACCCTGGGTGCGAAAGTTGGAAATTTAAGGCCCCTTTCCATGCTTAACATGGATTTTAAGATTCTTAGTAAAGTATTGGCACAGCACATACTCCCCTATATGCCTACGGTGATCCACAAGGACCAAAATGGGTTAATCCCATCTCGGAATACCGCATTCAATCTGCGCAGATTGTATTCAGTAATATACCATCCAGAGGCGCGCGATCTCACATGAGCGGCCATTCTGTCCATTGACCTAGAAAAAGCCTTCGATTCCATTGGATGGGAATATTTATTTGCCATGATGAAACATATGGGTTTTGGAAACAGTTGGGTCAAATGGGTTCAGCTATTGTATAAATAACACACTTCACGGGTAAAGACTTGGAAAATGGTGTCTACTCAGTATGAGATTTTTCGAGGCACGAGGCAGGGCTGCCCTCTGTCTCCTCTCCTTTTTACCCTGGCTATTGAGGCGCTGGCTTCCCTGTTCCGGGGAGGAGGGGTGAGGGGCTGGGAATAAGAGTGGATGGAAGACAACATATAATATCCCTTTACTCAGACGACCTGCTGATATACTTGGAAGATGGAGTGAAGGGCTCCGACACGGCGCTATCACTTCTAGGACGATTTGAGAAATTGTCGGGCCTACGGGTCAATAAAGATAAGACCTACCTGTTACCCGTGGGGTAGCATTGCCGCGCCACCAGGATCTTTCCTGAGGACCTTGACTGGGCGCCTCACACCTTTAAATACTTAGGGATTCATATATTCCACTCACTGGACGACCTCAGGGAGGGAAACTTAGGTAGAACTCTCAGATCTCTTAAAGCAAGTGTTCCCTTTTGGAGCTCACTGCGCCTACCCCATATGGGCAGGATCTCCCTGTCCAAAATGGTCATGCTGTCGCGACTTCTCTATTTTTTCATTAATGTCCCGATAGCAGTACCGGCAAGCTGGTTCCGTCAACTGGACTCACTGCTACGGGACCTGATTTGGGGGAGGGAAAACGAAGGGTCTCACTACAGACGTTGCAGCGCCCCATGTTAGAAGGTGGATTAGGGGTGCCAAATTTCGAATTATATTTCCTGGCTGCTCAGATGCAATGGCTAGCACAATGGGTGGAAGGAGTAAATACAGAAGGGACTTTCACAATGGCAGCTGATGCACAATCTCCCGTTCTATTGGCCAAATATTAGACCCGACAGTCTCTGTCCTGTACAGATCGATACTGCAAACAGCGGCGCTGCAAAGTTGGAAGCAATGCATGGTTAAAACACCCCGGGTGCCACGATACACACCAACGATACCACTGGTGGGCTTACCCCACGGTAACCCTCGGACAGTTTTTACGACAGATCAATTGACACCATGGTTGGAGGTTGGGGTGGAGACAGTGGGGGATTGTTATCAGGAGATGAATGTAACGCCCTTTGAGGAACTAGTAGAAGGCTATGGTCTCCCGCCGGAGACCATACAATTTTTACAGTATGAAGCGTTAGCCCGAACCTTTGGGAAACTGTGGGGAAAGGGCTGGGAGGAACCGGAGACACATCCGGTGCTCCATTCACTACTTACATTAGGATAGGCAGGCCACCAAGTAAAATGGTTTTATATATCGCTGACAGAGGCCACACTGGTCCCTTTACAGAAATTACGGAGATGCTGGGAGATGGCCCTGGAGAGGGAGCTAAATGACTCGGAATGGCGTAGAACTCTGTCCTCCCATAAAGGGATCTCACGTAATACTAGGCTGAAATACATTCCGTTTAATTACGTGCATGTGACGTACATGACCCTGCACCGGATACAGGTGACATTCGGGGGGGAACCACGTAAATGCCCAAGGTGCACACAGAATGATGCAGACTTTTTACACATAACCTGGGGCTGCGCGGAGCTACAACCCTTCTGGGACGAGGTCTTAGTACAGATAAACGCGGTAGTAGGGTGCGTGCTTGAGGCTACAATAGAAGTTTGCCTGTTGGGACTGTTTCCCAGGCCCCCCAAGAGAAAGGTTGGCAACAGATTTATTGATCTGGCCTTGATATTGGCCAAGAGGCGGATAGCCATGTCCTGGAAGTCAGCCCAGAAGGGTTTGGAGATGAGATGTCACGCACTGGGCAGGGGCGGAGAGCAGAGCCTTAGCTAGAGAGGAGGCTAGAATTCCAAAACGTCACCCTCTGGCAGAGCAGTGGAGGGACATGCTGTCTAACTGGGAGCTCCCGGCACAGGTGTCGGATGACAGTGACTGGACTGTCCAGGAGAACAAACCCCAGGGCAACAGGGCTGATGGGACTTAGTGAGCTTGCCCCCCCCATCCCCCCTCAAGCATCAAACACCATATAGGGAAGTGGTGAGCCAACCATAGGTTTCACCTGGGACACACAATGCATAGTTATTTCAGACTGATAATTAGTATAGCAGCAATGCCTGTCTTCGCACGAACACCCCAAAGTTGTTTTGTACCTGGTTTTGGTTAGTTAGAAGAAAACAACAAACAGATAATATCCCTGACGACTCCCCAGCTTCTGGGTGAAATAAAAAGTACAAATATGGTGGCATATAGGTTACTGAAAGCTAAGCAAATGGCAGCCTTGAGAGATAAGAGGAGTGTAATAATGGGTGTAAGCGAGGCATGTGGTAGTCGCCCTCAATGGGGGAGGCAGAGGTATAATTAATATGCAAACAGAAACAATTGTATGGCACTGCTCTCGATATATGGTATGCTATGGTATGATATAAGCGCATATTTGTAATTGTGAAAGAGAATGTCAATAATTTGAAATGCCAATAAAAATATGTTTAGAAAAAAAAAAAATCTTGAGATGAAATTTTTTTAAACTACAAGTACCATGAGGCCAAGCAGGAAATTAATAGTAAAGAGGCAACACTTACCCAGCCTCACTTCAGACAAACACAGGATATATGAGAGGAGAACCGTTTAAGTGCTGCTGCACAATTGTTTTTGCAAATAATATGACATGGTTCCTGAGTTATGGGTGTTTGAAGGTTTGTGACACTAAACTATGGCACCTGTAGTAAATAAGACTTTTCTGCATGGTCACTCGGATTTTTTGCCTTTTGCTGGACCCTATTTTTTGGCAGCTTTTGAACTCTGTACACTTTGCCTCCGCTGAGAAGGAGAAATGAGCCTGCATTCCTCCTTTAAACATTGTTAAATTGACGTATTCCTGATTGCCATGGTCAACTTGCCTATAAGTCCCTAGCATATGGTGTAGAAAGTGCACCCGGGGCCCAGCAGTTAAATACTCCTTGTAGAGCAGCACTTATTGAGTCATCCACTACAGCAGCAACGCAAACATGGCATCTGGTCTACTCTGTGTAGCCCGACAACTGCAGTGTAAAACCTGCAGGGCGACCTGTCGAGCTAACCCTTTTCGACAGGTAAAGACCTCCCGTTTAAAAATTAGCAAGTCACCCTTCGGTAAGCTTTGTAGTCCACAAGGTGGGGTGCATGGTGTTTAAAGGTGAGACATATAGAAAATTAATGTTACCATGCCGCTACAGTGACAAGGACCTAAAAGCTATTTTTCACCATGACGGACCTAGCTGGCCAATGAAGACAATCAGAGTATAGATTAAAATACTCATACTGTATCTCTGGAAATGGGAACAGCTAGAAAAATAATTAAACAACTATTTTATAAGTTATTAAAAATCTAATTCAACGGTGAAGTACGATTTTTATAAATATTAAGGAAAAGTTACTTTTAGAAAGTTACCTTTTTGCTGCATAAAGCCTGGAATCTAATTAGCATTAGCTCTCCAGCAATAGCCCAGGCAGGTTTAGCCTGATGAGGTGTTAAAACTGGTCCCAGAGCTGAGACAACGGCTCTAGTATGAGGAAGTGTTTTTTTTTTTGATTTTCAAAAACCTTTATTGGAGGCAATCAATGTTAAACACAGCATGGCGCCTACAACCCTGGTCAGGCCGGCAGCGTAGAGGCTTACAAAAACATCTGTATAACCAGCATGTGAATACACAGCAAGCTGCCTACAACCATTTCGGGCCGGCCGCGTCAGGTTAAACATTGCACAGAAACTAAACAGGCTGTAGGAGGGCCTTCTAGCCATGTGGAGCGTGGAGCACTATAGCATAACCAGTAGCATGCTAGTTCAATGATCAGGGACCCCAGGGAGGTACAACCAAATGTGTGGGGTCGGGGAATATGGACGTGCCCCCGCGGGGGTGTCCGTCCCTAAGTGACCCTTGCAGTACTTGTTGTCCCGCTGTGTCTGATGCCCTACGCGTTCGTGTGCATGGGTGGTTTCAAGGCCAGGGTGGCATTAGGAAAGAAAAGAAAACAACAACGATGATGAAGTAGAAACTGTACAGGTCGTGGTGTGGTGTATGGTGTGGGGTGTCTCGCGTGTCCCAAGCAGTAAAACGCGTGGGGGGGGAGTGGTCAACAACCATGGCGTCCGGGCCCACCCATGAAGGCAGGGCACAGACTCCTTTCCATCACTTGGGAAAAGATGCAGGGCCCTCAGCTTTTGGGGGGTTAAAGCAAGTGAATACTATGCACATTAAATAGGATATCAGTAGCTGCCAGATGGGTTGGAATTTCTTTTCAGTGTTCGCTATATGAGGAGGTGTTTTGTTCCCCTGGCAGGAAGACCAGTTGGAGTGTGCCTAGAAGCTTAAATTTTATCAAAGGGGCCTACCCTGTCACAAGTAAATATTAGGTGACACTGTGGAAGGTCCCAACTTTTGTCTTCCAGGTCAGGCTGGCACTAACCCGAGTGGGGAGGACTGCTTATTTATACTGGCCACACCTCTGGGTGGACAAATGGGCTCTGCACAAGGGGTAAAGGATTTCCCCATCCTGATTTTGAGAGTGAGGGTCACTGTAGAGTTGCAGTAGGGAAAACAGGAACTGTTGCAAAATTGGCAAAGATTACCCCAGGGAACTTTTACCCCATTGGTCAGGTAGGAGCTATGAGTCACCCGCCACCCCACTCACTAGTGGTACCAGGCATAAACATGGCACCTCGAGGTGCCGACTTAAAAACACTTTCTGGATCTGCTGACGAATGCAAGAGGACTGGATTACTGTGAGCTGAGAGGAGCCCTGAAGGACAGGATTTTCTGCTTGTACCTATGACAAAGAAGTGGACTCAAAGGGTCAGATGGCTAACCTCCTATGTAGCTAAAGAGACACGAAAAAACTGCAAGCGCCTTTTCCCTGAAGTGCTCAGCTCTCCACAACCAACTTGACATGACTAGCTTGTGGCCTCTGCTGGAATGAGCCTTGATTACCAAGTGCTGATCCTGGAGTCCAGGGACAATTTGCTATGTCTAAATGGACTTTTCCTACCACATCTGAAAAACTGGGACTTAAAAACTTTTTGGACTTCAAGCCTTCCTGGGGACCTGGGACGAAACACCCTAGCTGATCCGCCCAAGACGTGACTTTGCTAGGCTAAGGAAACAGGTTTCTCCCACTTGGAAGTTCTCCACAGCATTAAATCAGATTCAGCAGACCCTCGGTGAGAATGTGTGCGGACTCGTAGAACTCATCATCAGATACAGCCTGCAGCCTGGCCCCACTGGAGGATTCCAAGCTTCAAAAGAGACTACATTTGATGGTAAAAATCTTGACTGGCCAAAGGCACCAAAAGTATCCGACCAGCGAAAGTACGTCCCTGGGCTCGAAATTTTTACTTTTCACATTTTTGACTTTTCCCACCATAACTAACAGCTTCAGCAGCACCTCATCCAACACCTATCTGACTTTGTGCGGACTTCCTTTGGCTTCAGCCTGCTGCCTTGCTACGCTTCAGAATTTTAAAGACTAAGTCACAAGGTAAAACTTCTGATCAGGTCAAACCTTGTTGATCAATTTGACCTGCACACCTTCGTGGTTGCCAGGAAATCGCACTTAGGTCCCCGTCTACTCTGACTATTGACTACAATTAGCGCTGTGTGCCATTTTCCTTTAAATCTTTTGAAGTTCAAATCTCCAGTTCCCCTTATTACATTTTTGCTGTTTTGGTGTCAATTTATTTATTACACTTTATGTATTCTTCAAATTTGGTTTGGGATTTTGAATGTTTGTTATTTTGACTTTATTACTGTTTTGGTACTACATAAATACTTTCCACATTGCCCTAAGTGGAGCCTGTCTACTCTGTACCATAGCTACCAGATGGTTGAGCTCAGGTTAATTTAGTGAGTTACAGGGTTCTTCCTGACAAACGTTGTGATTATTCCTTGAAGAGAGCAGTCTCCCACTCCAAATAATAATCCATTTTTTCACAGCACACCTTATTTCTAGTAGATGCCAACCAGTCCAGTGGTGCCATCTGATCAGTGGGCATTTGTAAACAGACAGCCCCTGCTCATAGGACTGAATCTATGTTAAACCTTTTCAGAGATGAAGTTTGTTTGCCCAGTATACACAAAGTGTACATACCTTGTGGAATATAGGGTGATCTCTTTTGGTTGTGAAAGGGTAGCCAGAGGCCCGAGATACAGAGAAGCAGGTCCAATGGAATGGGTAGTCTTTCTCCATGTTTCCCTAGCCCGAGTTTCTCTCCTGCTAACCTGTACTCAATTACATGTTGTAAAATAAGCAATTTATAAAGATAACACCAGACTTCAAGTAGGATGCCGGCTGTATTTAGTGAACACCTCAGCCACAGTCCATGGAACTGCCAGGACCCATTCAAACATACACACAAGCAAGTTAATATCAAAACAGGATTCTATAACAGGTTGAAATCATTATACATAAATCGTCTACGTGGGCAGAGGAAGCTGCCATACACCTTACTCTTATAACACCAGAAACGTTAACCATAAATAGATTACAGCACATAAGAACACACAATACCAAAGACAGATGAATCCAGGGAAGTGCCAGATGGAGGTCATGAATGGAGCAAAATATAAGAAATGATCAAATATTGACAAACAGAACTCAGAAAACTAAAAGAAACTTACCTTGGTTCTGTGGAGTCATAATCTCTCAGGGCCCTTGGGGTTTGAGTCACCCACCTACTAAACCTAATCAAAACACCATATCCTCCATCAGCAACTACTCAATCCACAACCACACCCAATTCTTCAGGCAGTGACGGGCTGACATTCTTTCCATCCTTCACTTCCACAACCTTCCACAGTGTTACACAGGCCATATTCCAGATCTAATCATCGTCAGTCTTGACTGCATTACTGAAGAGCTTGATCACTTACATTGGTTTGTGAATTTTGACCAGTCAGCAGTACCCGTGGATGCTCTGATCTTTACCTAGTGACCTACCACCATAGACATCCTTTTGGTCCGGCTGTGATCATCAAACATACATTTCTTTCCTTTTCTCTTGTAAAGGCATTTCTTTCTTTCTCCAGCCATCCTCTACACCCACATATATCCAAGGTTTTTGCCACTTTGTTCCGCCAGGTAGTAGTCTGGAATCTGGTTTACATTCCCTGAAAGGTCTGATAGGGATCTTGCCAGTAAATTGGTGTGGGGACAACCAAAATGCTGCTAAACGCTCTTTCTATTTTTCCTACCACTGCAAGTCATTCACTCTCACAAGCTGAATCTCCTTCTTTCAACAGCTAGTTAAAGTGTTCAACAATACATTGGACTCAGGCTGGTACAAAGCACACTCAAATTGTTTAATGCAATTCTTCCTCAGAAAAACTTCCCTACCATTCTAGCAAGCTTAAATTGCATAATCAGTTAGCATAACAGACAGGAAACTCTCCCTTGTAAATACTTCCTCCAAAAGCTTTACAAAACTTCTGGTGCTTATGTCAAGCACACATTTCATCTCTGGCCAATGTGAGAACAAATCTATCAACACTAACAGTAAGGAGCATTCACCTCACCTGCCAATGGACACACAAGGTCTAACACAAACTCTTCCCAAAGTCTATCGGAAAGCTGTCTACAACTTACTGTGGGTTTCCC
This sequence comes from Calotriton arnoldi, assembly GCA_963921515.1. Classification (NCBI taxonomy): domain Eukaryota; kingdom Metazoa; phylum Chordata; class Amphibia; order Caudata; family Salamandridae; genus Calotriton; species Calotriton arnoldi. The sequence continues at coordinate 2,186,484 of CAWUFW010000516.1, read as the reverse complement.
AGTGACTACGACCTTATCACTATTCACGCGCTCTATGCTCGCTCTAATTGCTCTTTCCACTGGTTAATCAACCCCAAACTACAAACAACTCTAGCCTCAATCTCTCTTTTATCTTACACACATCTAGATGTCCCTCATAAACCAGTTTAATGAGACCCTCTTTTACAGTCTCAGGTTGAATTAGCTTTGTTCCACAGAACAGGAAACCAACTTTCACCACTTCCTCCTTCATCACCCAAAAGGAGTGCAATAAGCTATCACTACTGGTATTCCTTCCTCAACCATCACTCTTTAACTTATGACTGACCTCCTCTAGTCCTACCAGTCATGAGAGACAATCCGCTGCAACATTTCTAGCCCCTTTCATGTATTCCACACAAACGAAATGCTCAAAAGAGACATCACCCACCTACGAATCCTGTCAGACACAGTCTTCAATCCCTTTTTTTTTTTTTTAAGTTATTGGTGATTCATCCTAATTAGAAAATTGATGCCCCATAAAAATGTTTTTGCCGCGAATAAACCACCAAAGCCTCTTTTTCTTTAACTGAATAATTGAGTGCTGACCCACATGAGTACCTGGGTGCAAAAGCCATAGTCACTACATCTGTCTCAGTCATTTTCAACAGAACAGATCTTAGTCCTTTGGAGCCTGCATCAGTTACCACAATTTTATCTCTTCTAGGTTCAAATGCCTACAAACTTGAAGGCTCTGCCAGATATGTCTTTATAGAATTAAATTCTTCCTCGCATATTTCGCACCAAACAATCTCTACATTGCTTTTAAGTAGTATTCCGACATTATGTCTTCTCTGCCTGATTTTGAATAAATGTACTATAGAATTCAACCATTCCTAACAAAGAATGTATCTCATATTTGTATTTAGGTTGGGCAAACTTCACAGTTGTTTCCACCAACACCTTCTTTGCCTTAATACCGGTAGCTGAGATCAGGTGTCCCAAATAGTTGATTTCCACACAACAGAACTAGTATCCATTATCCCTCACAATTAGGCCGAAGTCTCTGATCTTCCTCAACACCTCCTTCACTCATCTATCATGATCCTTATGATTGTTACCAAATACCAGAACATCATCCTGATAGTGCAAAATTCCTTGCATATCCTTTAACACGGAGGACATCAGTCTCTGAAAGACAGAATCTGCAAACACTAATCAACATGATGTTGTCTTAAACCTAAATGCCACTTTCATCCAATCAGAATTGATGGTACGCTGATGCCAAATCTAGAGTTGTGCACATACGGGCTCCTGCCACAGTAGCCATCATCTCCGATATATTTGGAAATGGTACTTATCTACCACAACCGACTTATTTAACGCCCTCAAGTTTACACATAACCTTATGCCCCCAATAGCCTTCCTTACCACCAGTGCTGAAGCTAGCCAATTTGTCACCTCTCAGGGTTCAAATACAATGTCCCCCATTCCTTTTTGACTGGTTCATACATGCTCAATTGAAGTTTCATTACCTTTGACACCTTAGGTACTGATGTGCTTTTCAATCTGATTCTATGCACACATTTAAGCAGCCTAACTCAGATTTGAACACCTGTGAAAATGTTTTCTAAAACTCACCTCCACTCATAACTTGTCTCACTTCAATTCAATTCAAAATAACTTTATTTCGGTTGCAAGAACGATAAAGGTTTGACAAATAAAAACATTACAGTTTATAAAAAGTTATAGCACATTTATAAAACATCACAGTAAAAAATAAGAAAGGGAAGAGTTCATAAAATTCAGTAAGTTAAAAATACAATGCATAAAGGAAATAGTGTAGGACAGCATAGTATTTCACAGATCATAAAAAATCCAGCAGTATAAATTTAGACAATGAAAAATTACAACATTCATGTTCAGCTTCTATAGCTTATAACGCTTTCTAATAGCCATTGCGACTTTAATATAGTTAGATACCGCAGTACAGATAAAAGAAGTGGCCAAAGTGTGCGGAAAGTTAAAACCATCAATATATGTGCAAGGATTTCTCTTATATCTTATTGGGATTTTTAGACCCAAAACTGAGGGATGAGAACGATCGATTTCTGTTGGATCTATTTCTCACACTAGCCTGCAAACTAATTCTTAACAACTGGAAGAATACCAAAGAAGTTTCCTTCAGGAAGTGGCAAGAATGGTTGACCTGTCTCAGAGGGGCGGACAATGCCTCTCTTCACTCCTCGCCTTGGCGTCCTTCACATAGGAAACTATGGAAATCGCTTGATTCCTTTTCCTTCAAATATGAACCACCATGAGCCTACCGATCTCTTCCAAATTCCACATGGCCCTTATGGTCATAAAATAAAAAATAAAAAAATAAATAAAACACATTCACTTAACTGACCTTCTTCTGGATAAACAGTATAAAATCCCCCGTTGACATGGCATTTCTCACTTTAGGCGTATTTTACGAACACATATAATCTTAATTGGTCTATCATATAGAGACCGCAACTAATAGAATAGACTTCATGTGATCCCCACATAGTCTCTAATAGGATACCAAAGATGTAACAATGATGGGATATGATTGAAATATGATAACTTGGCATACTAGGTAGACATAAAGACCGTACTCAGGGTTTGTTCTTATGTATAACACAATTCGGCTCAGGATGCCATGTTACTATACTCAAGATAATGTCTCAAATATAAACCCTCAAATCGGAAAAAATTCATGTCTACCATGCAGCCTATATGGTTAGTCAACATAAGCGTGCCTATTACAGGGAACATCCTATACTTTAATTTTATACGTAATTTCATTTGTAATATCATTTGTATTTTCATTTGTAACTTCATTTGTAATTCACTTGTATTTTCATTGGTAATTTCATCTGTAATTCTACTGTTACCTCATATCATTTATTGTCATCTTGTCATTTTCCTTATTTTCATTATTGTTCCTGTTTTGGAAAACCAAATAAAAAAATAAAAAAAAAAAATATATATATATATATATATATATATATATATATATATATATATATATATATATATATTATATATATATATATATCAAAGCTCCATGGTTCCCACCAGTTTGAGACGCACTCTGACATCCACTACAGCAACCTTCATGAGGTAAAAGCCGGATCGGCGGGCGGATCCAGTTTACAGCATGCCTGTCGATTCACGCCTGACGCGTTTCGTGCTCATTGCACTCTTCAGAGGCGCGACAGTCAATTTGGCATAAAGGCCACACGTCCCACTTATGATATGAGCCCTCCAATGGGCGACTCAAATGAGTCTGCGTTGATTTGTGGGTCTTGTAGTGTGTGCCTTAGTTATGTGCCGCTGTCTGAAACATTCCAAGCCCACCAATCGGCCTCCACTCGCTCCTCCGGCTTGTCAATCCTCAATGGATGCCTCCACATTGAGACTCCGTGATTCGGAGCCCCGTGGCCCCAAATTTCCGGGTGGTGCGTCTCCCGCGGCTGGGAGACCGCGTTGTAAATCAAAGCTCCAAGGTTCCCACCAGTTTGAGACGCACTCTGACATCCACTACAGCAACCTTCATGAGGTAAAAGCCGGATCGGCGGGCGGATCCAGTTTACAGCATGCCTGTCGATTCACGCCTGACGCGTTTCGTGCTCATTGCACTCTTCAGAGGCGCGACAGTCAATTTGGCATAAAGGCCACACCTCCCACTTATGATATGAGCCCTCCAATGGGCGACTCAAATGAGTCTGCGTTGATTTGTGGGTCTTGTAGTGTGTGCCTTAGTTATGTGCCGCTGTCTGAAACATTCCAAGCCCACCAATGGGCCTCCACTCGCTCCTCCGGCTTGTCAATCCTCAATGGATGCCTCCACATTGAGACTCCGTGATTCGGAGCCCCGTGGCCCCAAATTTCCGGGTGGTGCGTCTCCCGCGGCTGGGAGGCCGCGTTGTAAATCAAAGCTCCAAGCTTCCCACCAGTTTGAGACGCACTCTGACATCCACTACAGCAACCTTCATGAGGTAAAAGCCGGATCGGCGGGCGGATCCAGTTTACAGCATGCCTGTCGATTCACGCCTGACGCGTTTCGTGCTCATTGCACTCTTCAGAGGCGCGACAGTCAATTTGGCATAAAGGCCACACCTCCCACTTATGATATGAGCCCTCCAATGGGCGACTCAAATGAGTCTGCGTTGATTTGTGGGTCTTGTAGTGTGTGCCTTAGTTATGTGCCACTGTCTGAAATATTCCAAGCCCACCAATGGGCCTCCACTCGCTCCTCCGGCTTGTCAATCCTCAATGGATGCCTCCACATTGAGACTCCGTGATTCGGAGCCCCGTGGCCCCAAATTTCCGGGTGGTGCGTCTCCCGCGGCTGGGAGGCCGCGTTGTAAATCAAAGCTCCAAGGTTCCCACCAGTTTGAGACGCACTCTGACATCCACTACAGCAACTTTCATGAGGTAAAAGCCGGATCGGCGGGCGGATCCAGTTTACAGCATGCCTGTCGATTCACGCCTGACGCGTTTCGTGCTCATTGCACTCTTCAGAGGTGCGACAGTCAATTTGGCATAAAGGCCACACCTCCCACTAATGATATGAGCCCTCCAATGGGCGACTCAAATGAGTCTGCGTTGATTTGTGGGTCTTGTAGAGTGTGCCTCAGTTATGTGCCGCTGTCTGAAACATTCCAAGCCCACCAATGGGCCTCCACTCGCTCCTCCGGCTTGTCAATCCTCAATGGATGCCTCCACATTGAGACTCCGTGATTCGGAGCCCCGTGGCCCCAAATTTCCGGGTGGTGCGTCTCCCGCGGCTGGGAGGCCGCGTTGTAAATCAAAGCTCCAAGGTGCCCACCAGTTTGAGACGCACTCTGACATCCACTACAGCAACCTTCATGAGGTAAAAGCCGGATCGGCGGGCGGATCCAGTTTACAGCATGCCTGTCGATTCACGCCTGACGCGTTTCGTGCTCATTGCACTCTTCAGAGGCACGACAGTCAATTTGGCATAAAGGCCACACCTCCCACTTATGATATGAGCCCTCCAATGGGCGACTCAAATGAGTCTGCGTTGATTTGTGGGTCTTGTAGTGTGTGCCTTAGTTATGTGCCGCTGTCTGAAACATTCCAAGCCCACCAATGGGCCTCCACTCGCTCCTCCGGCTTGTCAATCCTCAATGGATGCCTCCACATTGAGACTCCGTGATTCGGAGCCCCGTGGCCCCAAATTTCCGGGTGGTGCGTCTATATATATATGTGCAAGGACGAATTTCCTTTAAAAGTGGAGCAAACATTTTTTCCCTCGCCTCTTTATATAGGGGGCACAATAGAATAAAGTGCATGGTACTCTGAGTTGCCTAGTTATCAAACGGGCAGGGCATGAGTTTATCGGCCCACCCTATTTGACAAGGGAATGCCACTAGAAAGTGCATAAGCGAAACTAGTTAAAAGAAATCTGATCTGTACATTGGTGGTGAAAGTTAGATAAAATTGCTGTTGGGCAGGGAGCGAACGTGAGAGGCCTATCTCCTCGTATTGTGAATAGCACCTTATCTCCCAAGAGTGATATGGCTCTTTGATGACGACTTTCGCATTTGTGGGAATGCTTTCAGGATTCTCAAATAAATGCCCCAAGCTTATCTCTCATGAATCGAAGCCATGGGATCGATAAGGCGCTGTCCAGATTGATGCAATCTTTGATTACGTCCCTTGAGAACATTAATTCATCAGCCAGCCAAATTTTTGCCCATAGGAGCCGAGGGGCTCTACCTATGCTGTCCTCTATGAACTCTAACCCCAGCTCTTAATGACAGAAGAGTGTTGGGGCGCTATTCGGGGTCATCAACAACCTTTTTATAAATGTATTTTCCAAAACTTGTAGTTGGCGGCTTTTATAGTGACCCCAAACCCCTGCCTCATAGGTTGCTACAGACAAACATTTAGCTTTGTAAAGGGTAACTAGCTCTCTCACAGGCTTGTGACCTGGTTTGCATGCAAAGCGAAATAGCCCCTCCACAGCCCTACTTGTGTGTTGCACCCTTGCTGTTATGAGTGGTTCCCAGTTCATCTGGTTGTTGAATAAGTTCCCTAAGTAAGTAAAGTTGTTCAGCTTATCTATTCTTTTGCCCCTTACAACAGAATTTCTAGTTTTTGTCGATTTGGTGCCTCACACCATGGTATAGGATTTAATAAAATTGGCTTTTAAGTCAAGCGACGACATAAAATCGGTAAAAGCATTAAGCGATTTTTGGAGGCTATTTGCTGTCACTGCCATTAACACTGTGTCATCCGCGCATGATAGTAGTGGGACGGGATTGCCACCAATTCGAGGAAAATCAGTCTCCTTCCCTAATAAAAAAGCCTCTAGAACATATGTGTAAAATAAAAAGAGAAAAGGGGCTAAGATGCAGTCTTGCCAAACACCTTCTGTAGAAACAATCGCGGGCTAAGATGCAGTCTTGCCAAACACCTTCTGTAGAAACAATCGGCTTAGTCTTTTCTCCTTGGGTGCCATATCTTATAGCGACTGTGGTGTTAGTGTGTAACCTGCGTAAGAGGGAAATCAGTGCTTCTTCAATGCCCATTTTTCTCATCAGGGCCCACAATTTTTCCCGATTAACGGTGTCAAAGGCACTGGACAAGTCCATGAAGGCCAGGTGGATAGAACCCTACCTGGCCTTCATGTACTTGCCAATGATCCGGGACAATTTGAGACATTGCTCAGTGGTACCCAACCCCCTCCTAAAGCCGTATTGTGTTTTGGATATGACCCCTGTGGTGGACGCCCAGGCTTCTAGTCGGGCAAGGATGACCCTCCCCAATACCTTTACTGTAGCATCAATGAGACAGATTGGCCTATAACATGCCGGGTCACTCCTATTGCCCTTTTTAAAAACAGGAACCACAATGGCCTCCTTCCAAGTTGCTGGTACGGTGCCAATGACTACTGCTTTAAAAACATTTGTCAATAGAGGTGCCCACAAGTTGGGATTTCTTTTGAACAGATCAAGTGGGACCCCATCAGAGCCTGGGGCTTTCAAAGAAATTCCCTTCACTAAAGCCTCCACAACCTCAGATACTGAGATGGATGAACTTAGTTGGGAAGCTGCAATTAAATCTACAGGCAGGTCCCCAATATTCTCCTCTAACTGCTTAAGATGCGAGTTAAATATAGCAGTAAAGTGGGATTCCCAAACATCCCCCAAGATCAGTGAGTTCATCTGTCTCACTTCTTCTGTGAATACAGGGCAATTAATGATGTATCAGAAGCTTTTAGCATCTTTGAGGGAGCTTGCTCTCTTCAGATCTTCCCATGCCAATCTCCTCAATTCTTCTTTTCTTTTCCTGATAGTGGTTTTGTATATTTGCCTTGCACTTTTAATTAGGTTTCTGTCGCAAAGGGTAACATGAAGGGCCCGTTTAAGGTTCTTTTGGGCCTTTGTACATTGAGTGTTAAACAACCATGATTCATGGGGCTCCCTTTAATGGACAGGTCTGGTCAGCGTCTTGGCTACATCGGAGCAGAGCAGCTTCAACTCCCGGACAACCACATCTGGGGGTGAATCTTGCTGTAAACACCTCATGATTAGATGATAATTTTCTAAAATGGTTTCTTCCTCAAATTGAGGAGGATTTATCTTGCCCCAGTTTAGTCTTGACCCTTTGTTCGGATTATAATGAATCAGGCGATCATCGCCTATCCCCACCAGGACCGTTATGTTAAGAGAAACTATGAGGGGATTAAGGTCGCTAGCACAGTTAGGTTCCACCTTGAAATCGCTGACAAGCGGAATGAATTTCCTAGATATAAACATATAATCAATAAAACTTTCCCTGCCACCACCAACATAATGAGGACACTGGGGTAGGGAACTACAGGCCAAGCTATTAATAAGGCCTAAATCATTCCCCATGATGATAGAATTTAGAGCTTCACCTTGAGGGGAATGAATAAAATGTGGCTGGGGCTGGCCCTCAGTATCCAACAGCCCACAGACGCGTTGGGAGCTATACTTACAGGTTGTGCAATTAAAGTCTCCCACCCAGAGGATACATAATGGCTGCCACTTCCCGGTAATTTGAGTGATTTCCACCTGTAGAGATTCAATAACATGTCGGTTATTTTGGTCAAAGATGTTATAATACCAATTCACCATTAGTATTTTAGCCTGCATCAGATTAGAAATCATAATTAATTGATACCAGGTTGATGAGCTTATGCCAAGGGCTTTTATGGATCCGTATTTTACCAAAATTAATAGCACAATCCCTCCTTTAGCCCTTTCTGCGGGAGAAGGTATTGCAGGGACAGTAAAGGAACAATAACCATCCAACACAATGTCATCCCTAGACCAGGTTTCCTGGAGACAGATGATATCAAAACCCCTAATATACTCTAACCATACCTCGTTCGTCAGTTTGGGGTGAATTCCTGCAATGTTCCAGGAAATAATTTTAAAGGGAAGGGTAGTGTGTTCCTGATTTGCTAGACCCTCAGATATGCTTTTAGAGGCAGACATAGTAGCGTAAGCCGGACCCTTCAACTACGGGATCACCTTCGGGAATGGGATTAAGAAGGAGGGAAGTGTTTTCGGGGTTATCTAGATCCTTGTTAGTGGGTAAATGTGGAATGGTGCCAACTGGATGTACAAGCCCTTTGCTACCAGGGTCACCTTCATGTGAATCTCTCCCAAGATAGTTACTTTGCAAACCCATACCTCCCTTCTCAACTGCCTGTCTAGATTGAATATGTAGTCAATCGATGTCAGTGAGTCCTGAGAGAGCGTCAAAATGGTTCAGGTAGATGAATGAGGGAGGCTCTGTGGAGGAGTGTAAATTCAAGCCTAAATGGGGGAACCCTTGTCTCAAACTAGATCCATGATGGGGGGGATAGAAAAAGCCCAGTTGGTGAGCCCTTATCAATTCATTCTCACCAGGTGTGTCTTTAAAGTGCCTCAAGGCAAAATGCACGCACCTGGAGTCCCTAAAATTAAGGACCACACAATCCCCTTCAACAGATTTGGCCATATATCCCAGCCAGTTCACTCGTCTTGCCATGATGATATATTCAAACTAGTTTATCTGAGACAAAATTTTACTAAAGCACCAGTGAGCTGATTTGCTAATAAGACTTTGCCAGCTTTCTTGGCGGCCAGGGAGAAGATAGGGGACCCCCGTCAGAATCAATGTATATAGGGTACAATCTGGGGGTAGGTTTAGTGTATCTTTTACGTACCCCTGCTTGGGGAACTATATGCGAGGCTGTTAGCATTTGGGTTTCCTAGTTGGGAACTACCCCCATACAACAAATTGGGTCTCAATCGATTTGAGACCCTGTGTCCCATCTTCTGGCTATTCCTATGGTTATTCCTATGAGACACAAGTTCCCAGGGGGTCTGAACCGGAGGATTAACGTAGGAGGGAAACACCCTTTCTTGGAATCGGTATTGTACTTGTAGGGACCATCCTATCAAGAGGAGCACTAAGTGGAACATTATCTATGCTTTTATCTGTGCTACTCAATTGGGTGGCCTTATCACTCTGTGAGTTGTTTACTGGGTTCTTACTTAAATCTTGCAGGACACAGGAAAGCTGCTCTTCAATACGGACTAGTCGAACTGAAATAGGGGCCAGAGCCTCTAGTACTAGCTCCTATTTTTTCAATAGAGGTATCTGTTCCTTCATATATGGCCCCTCTTCCTACCCCTGCGCGTGTTCTACATGCATTACCTAATGAGTGGGTTTGTTTGGTTCTCTTTACCTTCGGTGAGTGGCCCTTCAATTTGTGATCAACTCCTGCCATTTCAATGTGTTTCCTCTTTCCCTGTATTGTTGGAAGAGGTCCATTCTTCTCCGAGGTTGGGTTGGGGGCATGCTCATTTGCATCGTGTGTGGCATGTGGTCCAACCTGGTTCACAATTATAACAGATGGTACGCTGATGCCAAATCTAGAGTTGTGCACATACGTGCTCCTGCCACAGTAGCCATCATCTCCGATATATTTGGACATGGTACTTATCTACTACAACTGACTTATTTAATGCCCTCAAGTTTATACATAACCTTATGTCCGCAATAGCGTTCCTTACCACCAGTGCTGAAGCTAGCCAATTTGTCACCTCTCAGGGTTCAAATACAATGTCCCCCATTTCTTTTTGACTGGTTCATACATGCTCAATAGAAGTTTCTTTACCTTTGACACCTTAGATACTGCTCTGCTTTTCAATCTGATTCTATGCACACCTTTAAGCAACCTATCTCAGATTTGAACACCTGTGAAAATGCTTTCTAAAACTCACCTCCACTCATAACTTGTCTCACTTGTACATGTTGTTCCCCATTGGGATCTAAATAGACCCCTAATTCCTGATGCAAACCCAAAATGTTATCTCCCTTAACAGATACGTACGCATTTCCTTCAATTAACTTGCCATTCTACTAAGTCACTGCCTTGAAAAATCCCTTGTCTTTGTTGGTTGTCCACGATAACCATCTTCCTTAGTGTACTTTTCCTTTGAAGAATCTCATGAAGAGTTCTGCTAATATAATCGTTAAATCAAACATAAGCCCTAATTTCCTTTCCTATGCACACTTGGTTCATGAGATCACCCTCACCTTTCTGTCTAGTCTGCAATACCACCTCATTACATATCTCCTTCACACCTATTGCGTTCTTCACAAAAGCCCCCCTCTTGCAACATTTTTTTAAATTGCCTTTTCTTTCACACATATTACAAGTTGCTTTCAACGATGGACACTCTTTTTTTTTAAGCAATGTACCCTGACATCCCACAACACTGACACGGTCATCTAAACCTGTCTACACTACCTATTCATGTCTCCCCTTTCTTTTCCACAATAGTGTTTACAGCATCTTCTCTCCATTCTCTTCCTTTAACACATCGACACATGCCATCATCTGCTCAATCGTCTTAGCCACTATGAAAACCTCACTTAACGAGTCTTATCCTTTATCAAGAATTCCTCACTTATTTTAATCAATGTTGCAATATAAAAATAAGCTGGTCTCTAATTCTTTCCACCGCTAAGTTCCCTAACCTACACCTTGCCACTAATCTCAACAGTGGAGGTACATATTCTTCTATAGGCTCACCCTCTCTTTGTATTGTACTGTCAAAATGGTCTTTCCAAAATGGTTCTTATCTTTGGCAGAAAATGAATGTCCAGCTGTGTTAGGCAGATCTCAAAGTTATTTAACACTCCTCCCTTCTCTTGCCTCAGCTGGAGAAGATGTTCCACCACTGTAATGCAATTAGTACAATGGTGACCATTGACTCCATTTTGTGTGCACAACTTAATTTAGTGCTTTATTGCAGCTAAAGGGTGGGAATGTTTTCATTCATCATAGCACAGAGCAAAACAGTTTCTGAAACATGCAGTGGGGGATGTGTTTTTGATACCATTCACAAGCGTGAGAGAGGAATGTACTGCTCTTCCTTAGAGCAAACACTGGAGCCTGGCCAGCTCCTGTGAGTGACCTCGATGCAGACTGGTACGGCCTGCCAGCCTTGAGTGCATAACAAAAGGAAGGAGGGGAGGTTTCTAAAAATCTCTCTTTGAGTTGAGTAAAGGTATTAAAGACGGGGACTTTTGGCTTTCAGACAGGAACTCACTGGTGGAACGGACGCATTGCCCAGGGACTTTTTGTGACCCCGATCGAGACTTCTGCCTGACTGTGAGGGCTCCCCGGTCATGCTTGCCAGAATGTTGAAGGACGCTCCATCGGGAAAATTACCCAAATCAGTCATCTCATTAAAGATTAGAGTGAGATGCTTAGAGATAATGACAGGTGCGAGTTTCAGGATTCTAGGGGGACAAGGGTCAGTGGGGGCCCCAGATTTAGTACTAATTCCTTCACTTTCTGTTCCAAAAGATGTGCACATTTCTTTAAGCTCTTAGCACTAAATTTGGTAGCTAAGAAATTGCAGCTTGCATTGTAGACTGATTGGCCCGCAGAGGAAAATTCCTGGTAAATGTTATTTACCTTCGACTGAAAAGTTAGCTAGATTATCACAAAAAGATTGCGTCATTTCTTTGCAAGTAAAGTTGGCATGGTGGGAGTGATCTTTAAGCACCGAAAAAAAGCTCCTTAGCTGGATTTTAGCACTGTTATTTCTATGAGTGAAGTAATTAGATTTTACCTTAAATATTAAGGGCCTGATTTAGGGTTTGGCAGAGAGGTGACTCCGTCACAAACATGATGGATATCCCATCCATTGCGTTACAACTGCATTATAACCAATGGCACATGTAATACGGCGGACGGGATATCCCTCACGTTTGTTTCCACCAAACTCTAAATCAGGCACTAATTCTTTATATTCACAAATAGTTTCTCTATATTTTTGCTTTTCTAGAGGATCATACCTTTTCGCTCCATTTTTGCTCCTATCTGTGACATTTTTGTTTCAATCACCTGAGATTGTCCAAGAACCACCGCACCGTGGGGTAAGACCATTGTAATCCCATTTCTTTTACTGGGGCAACTGTGTCCAACACAGTAGAAACCCACTCTGCAAACACCATAGCTTCCTGGCCAGCATTAGGAAAGTGAGGTGGCAACCTAGTAGCCAGGCTAAGGTTGGCTTGTGAAATTTTGTTCCATGGACGTGCTTAACCCGTCTATTATGTTATGTAGATTTGTATGGTGCAGCTTATTACCCATGAGGCTATCCAGGCACTGGAGCAGGAGCAGAGGTCTGGTGGTGATCCTAGTTGAACAGCCAGGTCTTCAGCTTCTTTCAGAAGTTGAGAAGTGGAGTGGCGGTCCTGATGTGTAGAGGTAGTCCTTTTCAGTTTTTGGCAGCGATGAAAGGGAAAGCATGCTTACTTTTGCGGATGCAGGGAATTAATGCGAGGGAGACAGAGGTGGATCGTAGCTATCTGCTGGGTGGTAGAGTCAGAGTTGGTCGTTGAGGTAGGCTGGTCCTTCATTGTGGAGGGCTTTGTAGGTGTGGATGTGCAGCTTGAAATTGCAGCATTTTTGGATGGGTAGCCAGTGCTGTTCCGAAAGGTAGGGTGTGATGTGAGCGCTTCTGGGGACGTCTACGTTGAGTCTGGTGGTGGTGTTCTGGATGGTTTGGATTCTTTGCATGAGTTGGTTGGGGATGACGACATAGAGTGAATTGCTGTAGTTGAGTCTTCTGGTGATGAGGGCCAGGGTGAACTTGCGTCTTGTGTGCGTGGGGAGCCATTTGAAGATTTTGCAAAGCATTCTGAGGATGTGGCAGCAGGTTGCGATCACAGGGTTGACCTATTTATTCATCAAGAGCTTGTCATCAAGGATGATTCTGAGGATTCTGGCGTGGTCCACGGGAGTGGGTGTAGGTGTAGGACCCAGGTTGGGTGGCCACCAGAAGGATTCTCAGGGGAGTTCTTATTTCCGAAGATCAGGATTTCTGTTTTGTCTGTATTGAGATTGAGGCAGTTCTCTCGCATCCAGTTGGCCACATCGGACTTGCAGGTGGTGAAGTTGTTCCTGGTGGTGTTGTTCGTGTTGGTGAGGGAAGGATGAGCTGAGTGTCATTGGCATAGGAAACGATGTTGATGTTGTGGGTTCTTATGATGCGGGCGAGTGGTGCCATGTAAACGTTGAACATTGGACTGAAGGTGGAGACCTGGGGGACTCCACAGACCAGCTTCTTGTGTTCGGAGGCGAAAGTGGAGAGTCTGACTTCTTGTGTCCTGTTGGAGAGGAAGGAGGCGGCCCAACTTAGGGCAGGCCATTGGATTCCTGATTCCTGAATTCTGACGATGAGGGTGCCATAGGGGACTGTGTTGAATGCCGCTGAGAGGTTGAGCAGGATAAGTGCAGCCGTTTCTCCTCTGTTCATGATTGATCTGATGTCCTCTGTCTCTGCCTGGAGGCGGTTTCCATGCGGTGTATGCTGCGGAACCTTGACCAGGTGGAGTCCAGGAGGTTGTGCTGTTCAAGATGTGCAGAGAGCTGGTTGTTGATCTCTTTGTCCTGGTGGACTTTGGCCAGGAAGGGTAGGAGTAAAATGGGTCTGTATTTGCTGAGGTCTTTCGGGTTTGCCAAGGTTTCTTCAGCAGAGCAGTAACCTCCGCGTGTTTCCAGCTGTCTGGGAAGTTTCCACTGATGATGGAGGAATTGATGATGGTGGTGAGGTCGGTGTTGATCAATGTGCTTCCCAGGTTGTACATGTAGTGAGGGCAGAGGTCTGAGGGGGACCCTGAGTTGATGGTCTGCATGATTCTGAAGGTATCATATGTGGTGAGGGGGCTCCAGTTCATTAGGAGGTGGGTGCTACTGAGGTGGTGGGGAGTTGAGTGATGATGTCCTCTATGGTGGGTTGGGGTGCAAAGTTGGAGTAGATCTTGAGAATTTAGTTGTGGAAAAAGTCCAAAAGGTCTCTGCAGAGGAACTGTGAGTAGATGATGGTGTTAGCAGTGGCTGTCAGGTTAGTGAATTCTTTGACGATGTTGAAGAGTTCTTTGCTGGAGTTGGTGCAGGATTCGAGTCTGATCCCAAGGGTAACTTTCCTGGCTTCTTTGATCTGTGCATGGTACCTTCTGAGTGTGGATTTGTACATGTCTCTGGAGGTGTTCCCTAAGCTGGTACTCCATCTTCTTTACAGCTGTTTGCAATAGTACTTGGAGTTTCTTAGGTCCTCTATGTACCAGCATGCTTCAGCGCACGTTCTTGTGTGTCTGGTCTTTTCAAGGGGGCCAAGTTGTTGGCGCAGTCTGAGATCCAATTGTTGAAGGTAGATAGGTCGTTCTGTAGGTCACCTGTGATGGTCGGTTGGTTGGATCTAAGCGTATGGGTCCAGTCTGCTTCTGTTATGTTGTTCCATTTGTGGCGGAGGTTGATGGCTGGTTTAGGTCTGTTGGTGTGCGTTGATGTAGAAGTATACATTGGAGTGGTCTGACATTGAGTCGTATAAGAATAGTTCTTGCTAGTATTTGAAGATTAAAACTAATCGCACTATGATCTTACCAAATAAGTGGTAAGGTAGTATTGAAGCAAAGATTTGAATTGTTAGAAAATATGCCATCTAATGTGTGGCCTACCTTATGGGTAGGGCTCACCTGTTGGGTAAGGCCAAGACTAGTCATATTATCCATAACCGTGGAGGTTTCTTTATTGTTCATTTCTAAATTAAAATTGAAATCACCAAGAATGGCAAAATTTGGCAAGCGCATAAATGGTTCTAACAGGGCTGCCAAGGCCAGTGCAAATCCCAATCTGGGCAGAGTAGGATGGTAAATAAGGAAACCAGAAAAGCTATAAGTGTTGGTATTCTTAATATCAAATGAGAGTGCTTCACAGTTGACAGAAGCAATAGTCGAAGTGCTACATTGCAGTGTGTCCTGAAAGACAACCGCCAACACCTTCAAGTTTATTCAATCGATCTTGCCTAATATAGAGTAACCTATAAGGTTAACCACGGCCAGGTCTGGCCCTGAGAAATTGTGCGTCCATGATTTTGTGACAAAAACAAATCAGGTCTGTAGAAGTCAATAAATTCCGCGAATTCAAACTTATTTTTCACAAGGGATCTGATAATAATAAGAAAAGAGGAGAGATGAGGATTGATATTATTGATCTGCATAGTGGCTCTGCTAGGGGGAGATAACGCAAGCCCCTTTTTCAATTTAGGGGGAAATCCACGTGTAAAGTTATTACGCTCATTTGAGGTCAAAGACGTAGAAAACCTGCAGGACTCACAAGTCAGCTTGTGGTTAATATCGGAGTGGCTAAATGGCAAAGTAATACATGCCTGTAATTTACCTGAAGTGTTGAGATTCAGCATGTCCTGGTGAGAGAAGGTGCACCATGGGGAAGGATCTGGATAAAAAGGTCCAGGAGTCCTGGTGCCGGGCACTGATGGTCTTGCCTTTGGTCCTCCAGTTTAAAAAGCCCACCATGGATAGGGAGCATGACTAAGGCTGTGACGCAACACGTTGGCTGATAAACAGGGGAGGATTGAAAATAGAAAATAAACTTGAGACTAGCTACTCCTACTTGTCATCAAAGGCACGGCTATGACCTAGTTTTACTGGGAAAACAACTTGAGTTAAAAGAACAAAGTGAAAGCAGATATAATAAAATAAAAATAATGAAGAGGTAGACCTTCAAACACGGGGCCCAAATTAGTAAGGAGTAAGAATCAACAGGTCAACCCAATAACCTTAAGAACCAAGGGAATTACAATATATCAATCAACTAGTTCACTTAAGGGAAAGAAGAAGGGAGAGAGGAAAGGTAAGCCAAACAGGAGGTAGAGACAGAGAGGCCACATTGGAAGCGTCTGCATACCCTGTGATGCAAGCCAAACGCAGGAGCGGAAAATCTCATCCACACATCGACATGGACCAAATGATTTGGTCCATGCTGATGAATAGACGAGTCTTTCCACTCCTGTCCAGAACAACCATGTTGCATTCCTTTGAATTGCAGTCCTCTTGGCTGGCTATACTCCCAAGAGGTAGTTGTTCCCTTACTTTGGCTTTAGGTACGGTGTGCCCATATACTCGCTCACCTTGTTTGGAGTACAATCCTTCCTGTGTCTCCTAGGTGCTGGAGTAGGTCCTTCACTGACCTTGTGTTGTACTAAGACACACATGATGTGCTGGAAGATTGTTTTGCTATTCTAAATGGACCTTCCTTGTTTTGTTGATTTTTTCATATAAGCAAATTTCCCACTCTTACACTGTTCAGGTTTGTTGGTACCTCTGGCAGGGACGTATTATTCTGCATATAGACTATTGTTGGCTTTAGCAAAATTTCTTAAGGTTGCTTTTCCCTAAGTGTTGTTTTCCAATTTGTCCTGATGATAGCCCCGGTCAATTAAACCACAGGGGTGGCAACTTCGATTTATTACATTAATATAGACTGCATTATGCATTTGAATATCCATTATATATACTTGGAAATATTTTTCAGTTGTTGAAAGATTATTACATAAATTGTTTTGATGCAGCCTATTACTTTTTGTTTCATGTCATTTTAATAATTGTATTGCACCTTAGTTTCACCAATTCTGCACTACGCCGCCAAACTTTTTGCACTGCATCGTTATAATCCATTGTTATTGTGATTAATAAATTGATATGTATTTATTTGACTATTGATGTTTGCATTTGTCTGTATTTGTTACAATTTGGCTTACCTTTCCTTTCTCTCCCCCCTTCTTTTCCCCGAGTTAACCAATTGATTGATATATTATGCAGATTAGAAACCAGCACTCAAAGTTCTTAGGAGGAAAAAAAGAGTGCCTCCACTCTGCAGAATACATCACACAAAGATAGGTGAAGATATGATGAAACCCTCTGACCAGGCTTGTGGCTGCGCGGACACGCTGCCGGGTGGTTTGAAAAGACCGCCATAGAAAGGGGCGTAGCTAAGTCTGGGACGCAACGCATCAGCCGATAAACGGAGCAGCATTGGAAATAAAAACTGGAGTCCACCTACTCCTACTTGAATTCAAAGGCTCCCCTATGAGGTAAGTATACAGGGAAAACAATAAAATAATAATATGAAAGCAATAATTAAATAATATGTTATGTTGTGTTATAAAATTAAAATAACGAAGGGGAGTGTTCTACCCAGTGTTTTTTTAACAAATGGGATTCTTTTTTACGGCAGCACTACTTTGTTTAAGGAACACAGGCTGCTTTAAAAAAAAAAATTTATGTTTGGGAATGCAAACGCAGGAATAGCGGTCTGCTCTCCATTGCAGGCCACCATACCTGTGTTTGTAGCCAATCACTTGGGGTCACAAATAGTGTCCTCCCGTCTAATCAATATTCATTACACAGGCAATAAAGCAACCCCCTGTGACTGGGGATTTTGTAACATGGCTTATTAGTACACAGATGGCATTGCAAAAGTAAAGGCAGGTCACAAAAAGTCAGTGTGCAATTTGCGACCAGTCTGTACATACATCTGGCCCATAGTAAGCTCTTCTCTAGGTAGCCTTTTGACATAATTTCCTGCATTAGCATTGTTATACCAATAAGCGCCATGAAAAATCTTACCTCCTTTTGCCAGGCAATTTTGGCAAGTATGGTGCTATACAAAACATCTCTTTCAGTCATTCACTTTCCTTCTTTTTTGTAGATCATCATGGTATAAGGAATGGTTATTTATCTGCTGATTAGTTGTCAATTTATATGCCGTCCAACGGCATCCACTTTAGTAATACGGCAGGTGGAACAATAATGCTTATCTGACACCTTCAATTCATTCCCGCCAGCTTCTTGAGCATACCTCAAACCACAAACACATATGACATCTCACTATAGATGCCAGTGCACTTGTAATAGATCTGTTGAGGTATCCATCAAAGGGTGTTATGTACTCAGAGCGTTCGACATGTCATTGTAAGAATGTTGGTTGTTGGGCATTCTGGAACCCTTCTTCATGAAAGATTCCACGCAACGGTCCCTTTGGTCCGTTGCACAGGTACTTTCATGGAGAGGGTCCTTTTCCAGTGGGCTCCTCTTTTAATAAATAAACTTCATTTGTTCATACCGTACAATCCTGTATTGTCATTCTAACAGGGGGGCGACTGGGGCAAAAATGCACTAGATGATAATCATTGAACTAAAAGGATATTTCTCCCACTGTTCAACCTTTGTTAAACCCAGTCACTACAAAGGGGAACGATGTCCACGAGGTAGGGCATAATTTCCTATTCCCATAGTCAGGTCAAAAGGTGACAAGACATATGCGGCAATAGCAAAAGCTCTTTGCCTTGGGGGTGAATGCCTAGTTTGGCCCTTGTGTTCCTCTGCAGAAGAAACATGTTACCTGTTGCTTTGTTCTGATAGGGTAGCACCAATCTTAGACAAAGGTAAGAGATTTCCAAGATGCCCCGATTCACCCACAAAGTTGCTAGCCCCTCGCGGTGGCCCTCACATGTTTCCCACATAGCGTTCTCTTTGAGCATCTGTGGCATTCTTGTGTCACCCCCCGATCAAGACAACCACAGTCCATTAGAGAAGTGATGGATCAAACGTTTCCATTCGGGGTTCAACCAGCAGCTCAGGATAGATGGAATGTCTACCCTTCTGTATCCCATGATGCCACTGCACCCTTCTCAGGTGTTATCTCGGAGGAAAACAGACCTGGGTGTGCTGGTAGCAGCAGGCTCTTTGAAAGCTCACACCCTCTACTGACTCGCACACTGGGGCATTTTCTCACCAGCCGGACATAAAGCACCCCCATTCATCCACCCAGCCAATCACATACGCATCATCCATAGTGACAAAATGGCAGTTCATCAATCCATCTTTGTGTCCAAAGTGAGTGCTAAATATTATTTCACCTTTTTCAAAGCAATGTGCAACATTGCCTCCAAATGGAACCCTCAATAACCTTCCCACAGGTAGCTCTCAGCCTCCTGACAGTGATATAAAACTGTGACCTGTACACAGCACACATTTAGTCATCCAATATGAGGTGGGATCTTGACACATAGGCCCTGATTATGAGTGTGTCAAAATTCATAATTTTGTGTTGTGTTGAATTTACTGCACCATGTAATTACCGGGTGTGATCTCAAACTTCGTCATATTTTGCCAGGTCAAACCTGCTGGCATTTAAAAGGGGAAAAGTGCACAGTAGTTGCTCTGACATGAAGATTTTGGTGCTTGTTTCGCAAAAACTGAATATTTGCAATTTATCTCACCTGATAAATGCCAAACCACCGGGAGTCAGCATTTTCGTTCTGGCACTAGTCCTATGACAACAAAATACCAACTGAACGCTCCCCACTTACCATGAATTTCCAGAGTCCTCCAATATCGTCTCCCCTCTCAAAGCAGGTGGGCTGCAGCCCCTCATCCAGGCAACACTTTAAAGATGCGAGCCCGCTGACCCCAGCTCCAATCACCGCAACAGTCTTTGCCATGGTCCTGACTGCTGAATTACAAGCATCACAGCATTAGGAAACCTTGAGTCCATGTCAAACAACACTTTTGCAACAGTAGAAATTAATAAAAGGACCATTGACTACCTTTGTATGCTCCAAAGGGCTAAATAAATTAAATTACACCTTAAAAAGTCAGAATTGATGGAATTATCACTGCAACAGAAATACATTTTGAAGTGGAAGCAAGAACTATGCTTAATACACAAATGTGTTTATGGTGCCCACTTATGTTTAATGTATACGTTCAGTTTAATTTTTCAATTTTGTTAATTAGATCCTTGTTTATTTTTTTAACAAAAAAGCTCAAACCAGACAACTTACTCCACAATTGTGTATTAGGTCTGGTGTTAGCCAGGCCTTTTGATTTTAATAAAATTATATGACTAATATACTTACAGAGGCTTTCAGCTAACCCTCTTCATCCATTAGTCTTTTATTGTCTCATTCACAGTTTTCATCTGTCTCCTAAAGCATACAGCATGGGGCACAGGTTCAGCCCACTTCAGCCACTGGCTGAATTCACTGTGAGTGACGTTATTCTGCTCTTTCACAAGGAGCACATCTATACACATATTAGTTCCCTAAAGTGCCAGGGACGTACTATGCGTACGATTTGATAGCTCTCTCTCTTTTCATCAGCAGGCCCTGTCGGTAGCAGGAACTTGTTTTCATTGGATAAAAACTCTGAAAAAATTCTTTGACCTCCTGCCAGCCATAGCTCGTAAGTCCGTAGCAGTGGCGATGATCTTGTCACGACTAGATTATTGTAACAGTCTCTATGCTGGTATAAAAAGAGTACTCTAAAAAAGTTGCAGACGGTACAAAACGCAGCGGCCCGAATGGTACTGAATTTACCTAAGGGGTCCTCTGCCTCCGAGGCTCTTCAAATCCTTCACTGGCTACCTATCCACAAGAGAATTCTCTTTAAAATCATTGTGATAACCTTCAGGGCTGTAAAACAAATTGGTCCTAAATATCTTAGGACTAGACTGAAAGCCTATGTACCTGCTCGTAACTTGAGATCCTCTAAGGAAAACCTACTTGTACCCCCCCATTTTCGTCTGAAGTCCAGAGGAGGAAAATCTATGGCTGTATTAGGGACAAAAGCCTGGAATTATCTACCTATTCAATTGAGACTTATTCAGATGGAGCTTATCTTTAAGAAAAAACTGAAAACTTGGATATTCACAGTTCCAGACAGTCTGGCTCTATCTCTCATCTGACTACTGCGACATTAGAGACCATACCCCCCTGACTCTCTCTCTTAGCGCCAAGATGCTCCATTGGAGTGATAGCCAGCGCTTTATAAATGACATCATTCATTCATTCATTCATTCATGTTTGCTGTTTGAGACCAAAAAAATATTTTGTTTTTTGCAAATGTTTTTTAAAGATAGATGAGGGCCTAGCAGCACATCAAACAATAACATTTTGCAAAAATCATGACAAAATAAAATAAGCATTGACCAAGCCAAAAGTCAAAAGTTTGGTCGCCACTGCCCGACCTATTGGGTCTGCCAATGCTTGTTTGTGTTGTAGTTGATTTTCAGATTCAGTGCATTTGGATTTGCAACCTGTGCAAGTCCTGCAGATAAAATAACAGTAATGTGCACCTTATTATTAACAAATATGTTACGGCCAAAAAAGGGAGAATTGACATGGCTTTTATCGATGTTTCATGTGCATTTGACCTGGCCAATAGGGGAAAAACTACGGGTAATAATGCAGAAAATGGGCTTTGAATTGGACCTCGTTACCATGCTAAAACGTCCACATTTTGATTTAACAATTGCAGTGCGCTTTGGCCCCCACAGGGAACTAACCTAATGAATTGAAACTCATATAGGGGCTGCATTTTAGCCCCGTTCTTATTCTTGATTTACATAAATGGTATAACAGAACATCTATCAAAGGTTGGGGCGGGTGTACCAACGATAGGTGATCTTTCACTACACATACTCTTATACGCAGATGATGCGGCTCTGTTTGCCCAAACACCCATAAGCCTCCAGAAACTGCTTCATTATTTTACAGAGTTTATGGAGGGACAGGATCCTAAAAAAAAACAGTCTAAATCCTATACAATGACATGTGGACCTTCAAACATGAAATCCAGGTTTTTTAGCATGGGGGGACCACGCTCAGTAAGGCCAAAGTTTTTAATTATCTGGGGATTACTTTTAGCTCTATCTTAAGCCGGGAGGCACATATTCACATGAAAACCCACCAAATGGGAAGAACCACAGAAGCCATTTTCTGTTTTTCAAGGATACTAACATAAAAATCATTGTCAGAGATGATTACTTTATTTAAAACAAAATGCATCTCAGCTGCTATTTATGGGGTGGGAATATGGGGGAATTATAATTCAGATACTCTCCAGCGTATTGAAAACGGCTTCGTACACAGGCTGCTGGCTGCCCCAAAAAATTTAGCAAATTTCATCTGTCATGAAGAGGTGGGCCTTTTATTTTTAGGGGATCAAATAAAACAGGAGCCACTTTTGCTTTGGTTGAAAGGTTGGCTAAATCCAGAGGCGAACCTGACAAGACTGTGTATATCTGATTGCTTGTCTCTCCAAAACATGTCCAAGATACCATGGCTGGTACATGTAAAAACATGCTTTGATAATTTAGGCCCCCAGGAAATGTTTACTGAACCATCATTAATTAATGGCCTTTCAAAAGACACTGTGAAGTCAGCTTTCAGGAATTTTGTGTCAACAAAAGATTATGTAAGATGTTGACAAAGAAGGTTGTAAAGAATACAAGAAAAATGGAAAGAAGGAAAGAAAAATGGAAAGTGGAAAAGAGAAGGAAAGGAAGAAGTAAAGTAGGAAACTTGCATTGGGGGAACAATTCCTGTAGACTGTCCTTATAGTGTCAGGGTCGCTTGCTTTGCTACTCACTCAGCGACAGCTATGTAGTTCAAAGTGGGGGGGGGTCATTTATTTACCTGGCTACTACCTTGCTCATGAGCTTACAAGACGTACAAATCTAATTATTCTGGGCACCACCTCACATGGTACCTTCTTGCTGAACTGAAATATAAGAAATTCTGTTTATTTCAGGAATTTTATTTAGAAGGTTTTTTTAAAAAAAGGAGCACACTGCCTTGAAAGCATATTCTATAAGAATTCAGTGAAAGTTTCCAATCCCACTTCAAAGCACTGATGCTTGAATTCCATTCATGTTTGCACATTAGGTAATTATACTTATACCTATATATTTGTTTCTAGCGGTTAAATGACAATTCTCGCTTGTGTCAATATTTAGTCAAAAACATTATGCATTTCAAGATATCCCATAGGGTTAAGGCACCTGCTGCAAACACCTGTGTATTCAGCATGTTTAAGGGTGCAACACTAGTAGGATAACACAGGTGGATGATTCGATTGCTGGACAGATTTGTATTTAAAATCTAGTCACGGATTTCAGAAATCATAAAATAGCTTAAAGCAGTGGTTCTTATTTTTGACTTCTGTGGACCCCACTGAATCACTACTGGAATCTGGGGACTCCCACAGAGTCGTTATTGGACGCTGGGAACCCCTAGACTAAGCAATTTCTATGATCTGAACAAAATTAAGTACACACCAAACAAATGCTCAAATATTTAGTTTAATTCACAATCACATATAGAAAGCGTTTTCACATTTAAATGTTTTCTTCTTTATTTGTATATACTTTATTAACTTGAATGTATTCATTTTAATGTTATTTAATTTTGTAACACAGTCACAGACCCCCTGAGTAGGCCTCGCTGACCCCTAGGAATCCTCAGACTACGGGTTAAGAACCATTGGCTTAAAGGATGAATCTGCCTTCTGCAGAGCACTGCATGTTAAATTAGTCATAGGTTTGTACAGTATGTAAAATATTTGAGTGGGTGAATGCTTTTGTTGCAAAGATCCTTGAATAACCTGCTGCACACCAGATACATTCCTGATAAAATAGCTCAGTGGGTTATGCACCTGATGCAAACATCTGCATGTGGACTGTGAGGCATAGGCTTCCCTGTGCTATTCTAAAGTTTATAAAATGGATTCCGTTGAGTAATGAACACCAGTAAGTGTCAAAAAAGTTAGTTTTTATTATGTAATATGAAACGTTATTAGTGTAGTAAAATGCCGACAGCCTCTCCTGGCACCCATAAAGAGCACATTAATCTTACATAACTTGAATAAGTCAAAAACACTTTCAATTCCCAGGTACTGTGAAGTCACATGAAGGGCGTATCCCCATTTGCCTTGATGAAATGCACAGTCTGGTAAGGGTTATTTAGTTGTGTACATCTTATTACTTGCTGGGAAATCTGAAACTCACACCCCATAACAATAATGACTAAGATATGTCCCTGTGCACAGAAACGTCCCCCCCCCCCCACCAGTCACTCACCAAAGCGCACTCCTCACTGTGCACACACATAGGTACACTGCTCTCTGTACACTCGCATGGATACAACTCTCACCCTACATTCAGAGTCACACCTCATCCCTGCACTCACATATGCACACCGCTCACACTGTTCACCCTGTACACATGCGCACTACTCACCCTTCATTTACACTTCTCACCTTGCTCTCATACAGACACTCCCCTCAACCTGCACTCACAATACATGCCAGCCATCCGACACCCATGCACATTTCTCATCCTACACTCACACAGGCATACCGCTTAAACTGTACTCACACAGGTATACTGCACACCCAGCACTCACTCAGTCACACTGTACACCCTGCACTCACAGTACACAACTCTCACTCTGAACTCAAGCACATTGTTCACACTGTGTTCTTACACTCTCACCAGTCACCCTGCACTTACACAGTCTGAGAGGCACTTCTCTCACCTGGCACTAATAAAGACACTTCCCTCATGTGGCACTCACAATACACACCGCTCACCCTGCACTCAGACTCAATATTCACCCCACACTCACACTGTTCATCCTGTACATATACAGATGCTCCACTCCTCCTACACTCACAATCCATTCCACCAAACCATTCACCCTGCATCCGGCACATTGCTCACCCTCCACTCATACCGACATCCCTCAACTTTCACTCACAACATTTATTGTAGCAGACATTTAATATGCTAGATATTGCCAGATAACTTAGCGCTGGGTTGATAGAGCACAGGGGGAATAGATTACCAATCAGATGGCATTTAGGTGGGCCTGCGTTCAGGCCGTCGCCTCTCTTACATACTGCTACACACAAGGAGCACAGAAACTTTAACACTACTACTGCAGAGCGGTAGATAGAGGTGGGGCATCAGCTGCTGCAAGGAGGACGGGTGATGGACAGGTCTGAATCTAGCTCAGCAGTGGATCATAATGGGCCTAGCGGCCTCTGGCGCCAACAGGACTCCAGGGAGAAGTTGTATGCTGGAAGGCTGGGCACAAGAAGGCTGCTACAAGGCTGTAGAAGGGACATGCCCTACTCCATGTCCCAATGTGTTAGCCTCAGCTCTGGTTGATGGTGGCCACCATGGCACAGACGCTCATGACAACCAACTTAACCAGTTTGCACTTCAGCCACCCCATGGTATAGCAAGCACCAAGCTTTGTAGCCTCACTTCAGAATGCAGAGACACATGGGCAGTGTCAGTGGTTGCCAGTGGGGTCCACCAGCACTCTTTTTTGGGGACCAGTGCTTATTTTTCCTCATTGGATATCTTCCAAGAGCAAGAGAGGACAGAACAAACAAAGGGGAAAGAATGAGAAAGAAAAAGATGGGAAAACAGCCACAAAAGGGAGAAAGCAGGAATCTTAAGTCAAAAAGGTAGATCATCCTAGAGTCATTCTGAAGTCAACCGATGACTTCTGTTGGGTTAGTCCAGTAATGATCTGGTAAAGTCATCCGAAACCATCCTGAAGTTTGTGTATAGGGTGAAATATTTAAATGAGAGGATGTTAGAGTCATCATTAAAACTACTTCAGGATTGTAAGAAGCTAGCTCTTTATAGGATATACCAAAAAGAGGTATATTGTGCAAAGAGTCCAGGTATTCCCTTACTAGTGGAAAGGGGGCTTGCTCTAACAATCCCAATGTGCTCTTCTAGGGGGTAGTGTGGTTGAGCAGCCTTCGGCTTATCAGAGAGGAGGTTTAGACAGATGCAAACACACACAGTAGTCAATAAATTATGCACACGACTCAAAAAGAAGATCCACATCAATTTATAAGAATAACACGCACCTTTATATTTTGGCACCAGAATCAATTCGATCAGGTAAGTACATTTTTCAAGTGAAATACTTTTGCATTTAAAAGTTGACACTGCAATTTTCAGAAGTTGCAATGTTATCCTATGGAAGGAAAAACAAGTACGGCATTCAGGCACAGTACAGTGACTTACGAAACCAATCTCCTGAAGTTAAGGTGAGTGTAGGGCAAGGTCCAAGGCAGCATAAGCAAGACACCCCCAGCGGAACTAGGGCGGCCGGGTTCAGGGGTGCAACACAGTGTCGGGCGCCCAATGAAAGTCAATGGGGATCGGTCTTTGTGAAAAGAGGCTGCAGGGTTGGACTGGAAGGCCAGTCTGGTAGAACCAACAACAGGGTTCAAGTCTTGCGATGTTAGGGGATGTGGAGACACTGGTGGTCCTCTTCTCCTTGCGCCGGTGCAGCCGGGTGCAGAGGGTCTTTGAGTTGTTGGTTTTCTTCATACGGGAGCACTCGCGGCTGAGGGGGCCTGCATACAGAGGCTGCAGGCGACGTCAGAGAGTTCACAAGGGTTGAAACCATGGTGGATCCTGTCTCTTGAGGGCCTTGGGACCACGCTTACACCGTTGGCCCACTTGACTCGGGCTGGGGGGCTCGGTGCACTGGTGTTTGGCGGCGTCAGGTTTTGGCGGTTCTGGAGTCCTCTCAGCTCTTCTTTGGGTGCCTGAAGGATGCAGGGGAGCAGTTCCGCTACTCCACGGGAGCTCTTTGTTCCTGGATGAAGTGCTGGCAGGTCTCCTAGGCATTGGAGACACAGCAGCTGCAAGACAAGTCGTCTTTTGGTGCAATTGTCAAAGTCAGCAGTAGGCCAACACAGTTGACGTCAAGTCAGTTGCTGGGTCTTCTGGTCTTGCTCTTTGCGACTCTTCACGTCTGTCTTCTTCTTTCAGGTTGGCAGGATCTGATTTTCTGGTTCTAGGGGCTCCCCTAAATACTGAATTTAGGGTTGTTAGGGAAGTGTAGGGTAGTAGCCGATGGGCTACCTACCCCTAGGGTCACTACGCCCTCTATATGACCACTTCCTGTGAGAAGTGGGCATAACCTTGTCCCAGAGTTCTTAAGTTGCCATCACAAAGATGACCAACTCTGAAAAGTCATGTTCACTTCAGGTTACACCACTTTAAGGGTGGTTCTAGCCTGGTGGTGCGCACACCTACCTGACTAGCTATTGTTCCTGCCTGTCGAGGTGTCAAAGGGCCCAGGACAAAGAGAGTTGTCTTCCTCTCCTGTGAGGGGAGCCAGATTTGCATTTCAGAGGCGGTGGCTTCTTTGAAGCTCCCCTGCCTTGGAATGGTAATCAGCAGGTCATCCTGTGGGAGGGGGTGTGAACACCCTCTTCCCAAGCAGGCCTTGTTTCTGACCTCACCCTTGGGGGTCAGAAACTCATCTCTGGTGCCAGGTGGCAAAAACCTGTCAGTCAACACACCAGTGGCTGGTAGATTGTCAGGGGGCACCTCTAAGGTGCCCTCTGGGTGCATGTATTAATACATGCAACACTGGAATCAGTGTGGGTTTAGTAATAAAAGACGTTTGATACCAAACATCATCATCATCAAAAGAAGTTTATTTCGGCCTGTATGGCCATAAAAGCACAGATAAAAATACAGTACATTACATTCAACTCAATAAAAATAACCATTACTCTGTGTGAGGCACCAAGTAGCACATTGTTGGCATAGACTTATAGTCATATTACATAGCATACTCGTCTATCCCACTGACCAGCCTCAACATGCCAGAAGCTATCCTATAAATGTGGGAGTCGTAAAGTGCATGTGCAATATATTAGTAGCATGGTGGCCTTTGCATTGTTCGAACAATTGGGTTCAATAAAGTGCAAGTGCGTGATCAGCAAGGTGGGCATTGCAGAGAACCAGCATCACTCAACTATAGATATAGAATTCAATAAGGTGAATGTACAATACTTAACTTGAACAGCTTAATGGCATTTACATTGCTCGAATAATCAGGGACAGTTGAGTGCATATGCAATGCCTAGACAGAAGGGAAACCATTACAATAATCCTGTACTACTCAACTATCCCCGAAACCTGGCTCTGGGGGCCTGAAATTAACCTATGGGTATTGGTTTCAATAAAGTGCATGTGCAATACATCAGCAGCAGAGTGGTTTTTACGTTATTCTAAGACAGTGGTCTATAAAGTGCGTGTGCAATACATAAGCAGCACAAAGGCCATTACAATAATCCAATACCAACATTTTTGGAGCAATCAAGGTGGCCCGCCTAGCAACATTTGACAATAGATAAAATGGAAAAATATAAAAGCAATTTATACATCACATTATAGTTAAGAAAAAGATCGTTAAAAGTCATAAACTGATTTCATTCAAATTAAAGAAAAGGAGAAAAGATCAAGGCCCGGTTTAAAAGATATATAACAATAAATAGGCCCAGCCTATGAATTTATCTTTAGGATAGCCCTGCGTGTACACCACATAGAGAATAAAAAACGTGATATGGAGAACACAATGGGTATGTGG
This sequence comes from Calotriton arnoldi, assembly GCA_963921515.1. Lineage (NCBI taxonomy): Eukaryota > Metazoa > Chordata > Amphibia > Caudata > Salamandridae > Calotriton > Calotriton arnoldi. The sequence continues at coordinate 2,157,862 of CAWUFW010000516.1, read as the reverse complement.
GTGTCATATTTCAATAATCTAAAAACCTCACTACAGTGTGGTGACCCCAAGTTTCTACATAACTGAAGAAGCCATCGGATCCTCGCCCTCTTGTATCCTTGACAAAAAAATATCACATGATATTCCGTCTCCTCTGCGTTGTTACAGGCTGGGCAACCCAAGTTAGATGAGCCCGCCCACTTATTTGTGAAAGCACGCAACGGGAGCACCCCATGTCTGAACTGCAGATATAACTTCTTGGCCAGGAGCGACTGGATGTCGTCCAAGACAGGTTCTAGTCTATATTGGTCTTTTACTTCTAGAAACCCTAGGGTCAATCGGCCAGCAATGGGGCTCCCCTGTATCTGAGCACGTTTATGCTCCCTATAACTCTCCATCAGGTCCTTCCTAGAGGTTACGGGGCAGGTTTCTTCTGCGTTGCTCCACAAGTTGCCCCTACCCATGGCAACACAGGTGTTCCTAGTGTATGCCAACCATGATAATTTGCCCACACCCTGTTGGCTCAGAACTTCACTCAGCTCGTCCCCATATGCAGCCAATTCCGGGGTACTCCACAGACGTCGCAAAAATAAGAGGGGTCTAAGAGTGGCTTCGTCTGCGATTGGTCGGATCCCAAGGTCCATTCAGAGAGGTGTAAGTGGGAAGCTAGGGGGAAGACCCAATAGTTGCCTAGCAAAGGAATTCTCAATGCTCGATAAAGAGCCCGATGGACAATGGCCCCAGATTTCAGCACCATACAGGGCGGCACCCCTGGCTTGTGCTTTGCAGATTTCCACTGCCGGGCCAACAAATTTGTGGGTACAACTACTATATACCTTTGTCAGACCCCTGTTATCTGGGCCAACTTTAGGCTTGCTTTCTTAATTTGCGCGCTCCAGTCCATTTTTCAGTGAGCGTAATCCCAAGGTACTTGAAGGTGGACACCCTCTCTAACGGTCTCCCATGTAGACAGGGATTTGGCCGGATACTTTGCTTGCGTTGAATACCATGTACTTAGTTTTCTGTAGGTTGATCTCCAGCCCCCGGTTTCTACATAAAACACTAAAAATGTTAAGGGTCCTCTGAATTCCCATGGGTGATTTTGAAAGCAGGAGGGTGTCGTCCGCGAACATCACAGCAGGTATTTTGCGATTCTCTAACTTGGGGGCATCAATGTCCTTCCCTGCGTTCAACGACTCAACTAAGCAGTTGATAAAAAGGCAAAAAAGGGTCAGACCAGGACACAGCCTTGGCGTACACCTCTTTCTACATTTTGGGGGGCTGTGAGTTCACCATTTTTGCCATGCCTAATTTGGGCAAAATTTCCTTTGTGTAAACGTTTCAGCTGGTGACAAAGGTATACTGGGACACCCATAGCCAATAGGATTGCCCATAGTTTTTCCCTCGGTACCAGGTAAAATGCAGATTTTAGGTCCACAAATATTAAATAGAGGCTACCCCCTCTGTATACACAGATTTCCAATATAATAATTGTAGCCTAAAAATTTGATTAGTTGTAGAGATCTTTGCTATAAACCCGGCTTGGAGGGGGCTAGGGACATTATGCTCGTCCATCCAGCTCTGGAGTCGCCCCAGGATTACGTGGGCGAATATTTTTTGGCCTACATCAATAAGACTAATAGGGCGATAATTGGCAGGGAGGAGCGGAGAACCCTTTTTAAAAATGGGTATAATTTTGGCCCCTGCCCAGGTGGTAGGAATCGCCATTCCCTGGAGGATGGCATTGAACAAAGACCACAAATAGGGAGCCAAGATAGTGGGTTCAGAACGATAGAGGTCCCCGGGGATCTTAACTAGCCCTGGAGCCTTAGATGGTGTTATCCTGCTCAATGCGTCAGTTATCTCTTTGAGGGAGATCGGGGGGCAGCTAGAGAGGTTGTCTCAGGGGGTGTATGTATATTGCCCACAGACCCGTCCTCGTCCTCCACCCTTAGGTATAAGGATTCGAAGTGTGCCTTCCATACATTCTCCCCAATACTGGGTTCTATAGCCAGTTTGCCATCTTGGGTTCCCGAATTAACCACATTCCAGAAAGATCTCATGTCATGAGTATTCAAGGCGCTTCTCAGGGTATCCCATTTTTGGCACTCCCAACTTTTTTTGACTTTGTGATGACATTTTTGTGGGCTGCCCTTTTTTCTCTAATTAAAAGCCTGTCTTTATGTTTAATAGCAGCGATAAGATCTGCCTTGGCCACACCACAGCTATCATTGTACCATGGGAGACGAGGTCTTCTAGTCCCCCTTGATCTTTTATTGGGATGGAAGATGTTAGCCATAGTGGATAGTAGATCTTGCTCATTATTGAAGATTTTAGAAAGGGAATTGGGGATAACATCATTCAAAGTGAATTGATTCATAGCCATAAGAAATGGAATAATTGTTAGGTATAAGGAGGCCAGCTTTTCTTGAGATTGGCAAAATTCCCCCCAGCGAACTCTCCTCCTCCCATTGGTCAGTTTTAATCTTGAGTCAGGTGGTGTTAGAGTTTCAGATACATTCTTAACACAGGGCGAAATTACCTCTATGATAAGAGCGTTATGGTCACTATCATAGCGGGGTATAATTTTAAAATCTAACACCCTGTGCCAAGATTTTGTATCAACCAGAATATAATCTATAATAGAAGCATGCCCCGGTCTGTTAAAGGTGGTGTTCCCCGGTGTATCGGATATTGTGCGGCCATTGCACGCTCTTAATGAGAGGTTCAGTGTGAGGGTATTCATCTGCAACACCAATGGAGTCCATGCCCGTGTTGGCGAAATGTTGGGCTCTGGAATGGCCCAATGAAGATCCTCATCACTGGGGTTACTTGTAACCAGGACATTCAATGGTTCGAATTGGCAGTTGAAGTCCCCACCTATGATTACCCAAAAGTTGTCAGGGATTGTTAGCAGAAGGGCGGTCAGTTGGTCAAGAGTCGGTGACTCTTGGCCATAAAAGACCGGCCGTAAATAGACATTTATCAGGGCAATTCTGACCTTGTCAGAAAGATACAAAGGATGTCACGTGATGATGTCTCTATCTGTTTCACAGAACAACCCAGATGCACACCAACCCAGGTACACAGTCCCCCTGATGGCCTTCCCCTACCCGCACTAGTGGCTGTTATGCTAAATGACGCATAGCCAAATCTATGCGTGTCCGCCCTAGCCCAGGTTTCCTGGAACATGCAGATCTCATACTGTTCAATGAATGACCCCCACTCCGGATTATCTAGTTTGGAGGTGAGTCCTGCTATGTTCCAGAAGAGAAACTGCAACCTGGGAGGGCCCGTGCAATTGTCTGGAATAAGGGACTGATCACCAAACTTCGCTGTGTGACCTTGGGGAAGTGGGTTGATCGCCTCCAAACCCACCGTCCATGGGCCATTACTGGCATCAGGGTGGCCAGCTGTATTGGATGGGGGTTTTGCAGTCACCTACGGTTGATGTTTAGGTGCCTGTGTGCTCTCCAGGGGTAGATCAGACAGTAGTTGGTTGATAGGGGCCCTCTTCTGTCTTCCACTTTCAACTCCTCTCTCGCCACCCGCATACACCTTCACCTCTTCCCCTTTCCGTTTTGAAATCCCACACCACTGTAGGGACTCCCCCTGTTGGATTGAGCCCCCCAAGGTCTCCTTTTGGAAATCAGATCTCTCATATGGGGACCCAGTGCCTACAAGTCAATCTACGGACTCTAGAGGGTCGAATCTATTAGATAGTGGTAGGTTGTAGAGTAATGAACTGGGCTGGTCCTGTCCCTGAATAGTGTATGGCTTGATCTGGTTCCACGCCCCCCTCTCATAGCCATCTCGCCTTTTATTGAGTGGGTTAAGCCCTGGGGGAAAAAAATAGCCCAATGGGAAAGACCCTATGCCCCCATCCTCCCTTCGATGATTCCAATCCAGGAGAGCTTCTACAACCATTGGGTTTCTGAAATTAATCACAACACAATCCCCAGGGACATCTTTCAGCCTCCAGCCCACCCATCCCACCCTGCGTGTCATGAGAATTTCATCTGCGTCTTTGTAAGAAAATTGCTGATGCTTAGCCAGCCAAAATATACATTTATTTTTTAATGCAGAGTGAGATTCTCTAAAACCCTCATTCAACTCTGGGACTCCAGTTAGAATGATTACGTAGGGTGTTGAGGCTGTGGGGAGATTGATGCATGGCAAGACTGACCTTACTTCATTGCTTTCTTCCCATGGGACAGACTTCACACCAGCCCTGTGACTAGTCCCCTGTTGGGGATAGTCACATGCTGGTGGCCTTGCTATATGAGGCCCGTGATTGCTTCCTGCCTATGCCCCTTGAATGCGCCCCTGGCAGTCAGTGCTATCGTCTGTTCTTGGCCTGGCTAGGCTACTCATACGTTTACTTGTGCCCTCCTGGTTAATGTGGTCTTTAATTATGGTGGGGTCGTATTGTCTATCACTCTGGGCTCCAGCCTAGTAGTGGGCGGAGCTGCCTGAGGTTTCGGATAATTTGCAGACTCACTCCCCCTTAAGATTGCCTCTGTCTTACCAACCCAAGACTCAACTAAGGTTAAAAAGCTTATCTACCCGTTCCATCAAATTGCTAAGTTCGTCCTTTACAATGGCCCTTACTTGGACCTGTAGCTCCACCACCAGATTGGTCACCCAAACTGGCTGTTCCCTGCCTTGTTGTAATGAAACCCCCATACCAGCCTCTTTAGAGTCACCAATCACCAAATGTTCTGCAGGACGCTTCTTGCGTTTGGTCCCCAAATTTGCAGCTGGTTTGAGTAGTTTCCCTCTTCTAGCCTGACCAGGATGAACACCCTCCGGGTGCAGCTCGGCACTGAGTGTCTCACAATCCATTGCACGTGTCCTTGGGTGGGGTATGGGAGAATCCAGATCCACAGCTGATGGTGAGCTTGAGGTATTGTGGTTAATAAGGGGTAAGGCTAAATCCAGAGTTAGTGATAGGCGCCTTTCCTGTCAGTTCGATTTCCGTAGCCACTACACCTATTGCCCTCTGGAGCATCCCGTCAATTGATGCTGTCTGGAAGGGCGTTACAGTTGGCGGGGGTTGTGTTTGTTTTTTCCCCACGCAAGTACACTTTTCCATATTTGCAAATGGCACGTTGGAACAAACCAGGCCTCTTTGAGAGCTTTTGGCCACGTTCAATCCTCTCACTAGACCCCGCTATAGGTAACTACCCAAAACAAGAGGGGACAAAGTGGAGAAGTCAGTGATGGGCAAGTTTGTAGGCGACCACGAAAAGACGAGAGCAGCTTGTGAGTACTTTAACAGCAATGGGGCACAACAAAGTGTTAATTCACTGACCTTAACTCCCGTGTTCGATTAAAACAGCAGATACAGGGAACTACATGAGCAGGCCTCGGAGGGGTGGCCCAGCCCAGCCTCCTCCGGGCTCTGACGGGCGCAGACGGGCCCGCCCTTGGCCCGGGCTTTGCCCGGGCACGGCCTGGGCACACCTGGGCGGGTCCCGTGCTGAGGGAGTCTGCCGGCCATTTTGTGCACCTCCGGGTGCAGGAACACGTCGTTGGCGGTACTCGGGCGCTTTGGCTGGCGGGAGTAGTGGTCCCCCGGTCCCCAATCATCTGGTTGCGCTCTCCCGCGCTGCGGGAGTCTGCCGGCCCTTTTGACCGCCTCCAGGCGCAGGAACATGTCGTTGGTGGTAGTCAGCCGCTTTGGCTGCCAGGAGCAGTGGTACCCCGGTCGTCTGGTTGCGCTCTCCCCAAACATCAATTTTTTTTGTGAAGCCCTCATGGAGCTGGGGAACTCGTTTTCACCAGTGTCCAGCACAGACATTTAAATGGCTTCCCTGATCGCTTGTACTGGCAGTAATAGAACTGACCAGCACAGTGGCATATCTGCTCATGCAAATATAGCCTCACATGTTATATAATGCACCCTTCCTTAGGGTTCTAAGACCTGCTGTAAGGGTGACTTCAAAATAGTACATGTAGAGTTAAGGGACATGGCACACAGGGAGGTGTGTCAGGTTTTATTTTACACTTTTGTCTGCACCAAAACACACAGCCTGCAATGGCAGTCTTGCATGAGTTTGCGGAGGGGTCTCTTAGGGTGGCACAATTCATGCTGCAGCCCTTAGGGACCCTCTTTAGTACCTCAGGCCCTAGGTACCAGGGGTACCATTTACTAGGAATGTACCAAGAGTTCCAAAGGTATTGCCAATTGGGGAAAACAATTGTACAGTTTTGGAAAAGAGATCTGGCACTCTGGGCCCATTAGTAAGACCCAGTGAACTCCCAGTTGAAATTACATCAAATACTAGGCAAAATGTGGGGGTGACCATGTCAAAAAGGGGCACTTTCCTACAAGGATGGTGTGCTGACTACTTCAATTGAAAAGGTGTGATGATCATTTACTACTCTAGGAATACCAAGTGACAACTTGAGAATGAATGAAGACTACTCTGGGATGGTTCTATGACAACTTCACGAAGACTGCATATTACTCTGGGATAACTTCACAACAACTTGTGGATGAGTGAAGATTACTCTAGGATGGTTCTATTACAACTTCGGGAAGGCTACAGATTACTCTGGGATAATCCACAACAACTTGTCGATGAGTGAAGATGACTCTGAGATGGTTCTAGGACAGCTGTGTGATGAGTGAAGATTATTCTGGGTTGATTGTATGACCAACTATAGATAAGAGAAGATTTTTCTGGGATGATTCTATGGCAACTTTAGGATGAGTATGGGCTACTCAGGATAATTTTGTAAAACCTCTAAGATCAGTGTAAATTACACTGGGATAATACTAGGACAGCTGCAGAATGATAGAAGACCACGCCTTGATTCCATTTCATCTTCAGTATATTGCTGAACTACTCCCTGATTCCACCACAGCATTTTCTGGAGATTTTCAATGGCGGAAAGTCAATCCAACCCCTTTATCACAGGTATTCAATGTGCACCAGCACTATAGGCTACCATCTTTGCAGTAAATTCACCAATGACAAACTTCTAATGTGCGTTCTACCTAGCAGCTGCCACATTTGAGTATCGCCCCCTTATCTGCTGAGATAAAGAACTGTGTTGAGGGTATGGTCATGGGTGATGAAGGAAAGTGTACGCCTTGGTGACATTTAAATTACACTGACCTAATTTGGGGAATTTCATGTTATGCTTTTTACGCAAAATTCCCGAAATTATGCAACTTCACGTAATTATGTGCCATTCAGAAACGCACAGGAACAATAGTACGCGAGAACCCGGAACACTGTGAATTGCCGTGAGGAAGTCCGTAGCGCACACGCTACAGATTGGATGCCGATTGCGTTCGCCTTCTTTGCTGATCTACCTCACGGCGCCCATACCTGGATTCTATTTCATTTACCCGAATAAACATTTGCATCTGGCGAGTCCTGCGTTTTGGGATCTCGTTTGACCACTGGGAGATTATCCTCTCCCATTGCGCGACATTGCAGTTGGAGTCCATTACTCAAGGACCACGTTGGGGCTAGCCGGTGAATGTTTTAACCGGCAGCGCAACGTTTTTTATTCACAAGGAATCATACCACTCTCAGTACTTAGCCCAGCCGGGTTGGAATTATCACCGGCAGCGCGATTACAAAGACCTTATCGTCACCATTCAGCCCTGAGGAAGTCGCGGAACTATTTCCATATGCGACGAAACACGTGTTGGCTGGTTCTGTTTTGGCTTAAAGAACATTGAATTAAAGACGAAACAACATCGCACCAATTTGCTGATGAATCATTGTACAGATTTTGTTGAACTTTTTGTAGTGAATATACATACTGTTGATTTACCTGGATGTGTGCCTAGGTTTAGATAAACAGTACGCGAGAAGCTGTTGCTCGTGGTACTTGTTAAATGTGTCCTCACACCAAAAATTGACACAAAGACGCATTACACACTAAAATATAATGTAACATAACCAACTTGCATTTCACGTAATTACATGCAATTTGTTGAAATTTCAAATAATTACACGAAAGCAAATTACATAAATTTTGCACACCCCCAGTGACAAGGTTAAATGGTGATAAATGTCATGGATATCAAGGATTTGTGGGCACTGTTTTGTGAGAGGGATATAGGTCTGGTGAGCAATAATAAATTAGCGATTATGATTAAGAAAAGCTGTAAATGAGTGTCTTTAGGTGAGGTAATCGGAGCTGTGTGTAGCTGGGTGTCTGTAGATGAGTGACTGGGGGTACAAGTGAGTGGCTGAGATTCTGTAGATAATTGAAGGTAAGTGGAGGAAGCTAAGTGTGTGACAGTAGATCAAAAATTGAGGGTGACCACAGTTTGGAGAAATGGGATGGCTGGTAGTGAGCAGTTAAGGGGAAAGTTGTGACTAAGCAGTTTAGCATGGGCAGGAAAGTAACTGAGCAGGGGAAACTGACAGTGAGTCTGTAAGTGAGCGGGTGAAGTTTTCTATGAGTGACTAGGTGTTTCTAGGTAAGCAATAATGAGGAAGGAATGATGTGAGTGACTCTAGGATGGTGAAGCTATAAGTGACAGAGCAACTGAGGACAGTGAAGCTATAAATGAGTAAAGCTGTAAGTGACAAAACTCAGGGAGTGATTACGGGTAGGGGAAGCTGCAAGTTTTTAGCCAAGGGTGAATATTAGTAACAGAGTGTCTGCAGGCAAGTGACTGTAGAAAGGGAAACCAAGTGGTGGCTTTGTGTCGTTTGGTTGACCAATTTAGGAAGCCATTAGGCAATGACATACTGCAGGTGAATGATTGGGGTAAGCCAATAGTAGCTGGCTGACTGAGGACAGGATTGTCTGGGGTTACCTAAATCAAGAAGGCAAATTAGGATAAGGGAAGATGTGAGTATAGAGTTTGGGAAATTCCATTTATGCTCTAGTAATTACAGAAAAAGTGTGTTACATGAAATACAATTAGTGTCAGTAATTATGCAAGTGCAAAATTTCACTCATTTTTTTAACCACTGGGTAATGGTTTGTAGGTAAAGTTTTGTAGGGGACTAGTTGGAGCAGAAAATATATTGCAGGGTAGTTTTTTCCTCCTTGAGCAACTTCACTTGCCAATATTTGAAATGACTTTTGAATGAGCGATATGCCCTTGCATTCAATTTTTACTGGAGAAACCCTTAAGAGCATTTTTGGAAATGTTATAGCAATTATTTCACCCAATTTTCAAGATAAAGAAAATCATTGATTTCACATACCCATAACTGAGTTCTTTTAACTAATGCTAGTAACCCATTCAGTCTTGACTTTTCTTTAGAAATCTGGTTATTATAGCTCTGGTTTATCCATTATAATCAGATTGCTGCAAGTATCAGAATGCAAAGAAACAACAGGTCTAGTTTAGATACCTGCACCTGATATGGGTTAACCTAAGAGCTCTGCATTTAGGGATGGGGGAAGCTGTGAGTGGCTGTGTTAGACCCAGCGGTTTCTTGTTGACTGGTATGCATCAAAGCCAGACAGAATCCACCGTCCTAGATAGGATGAGAATGATGCACTTGCCCGACAACTTGTACCCTTGGGTAGCTTGTCACAGAGCAGACAGGCCTATCCTCAGTGTAAAGTATTGGCACAACACCACCCTCGCAACACACTGTGTACGCTACAAAAAGACTTCACACTGCTTGTATAAAACACTGGTCCTTGTCGGAAAAACCTAAAGCGGAAGAAAACTGTTTCTGGGTTTCGTCCATCCAGATAAGGCCTTCGGGCTCCCAGCGCCACCTTCACAGGTGTGGGATCACTATTCCCCCATAGGTAAAAGATGACACCGAAAGATGGTGCGCTTCACAATTGGAGAAATTAGGTGCAAGCTGCAGTTGCTCCAGGCAGCCTGCCATGGGTGCCCACAAGGCACAACGAGACCCCTCGGGTCCAGTCACGATATTCTTCACAACAGAGTACCTTGTGGCATGGGTCCAGGAAGACGGAGCCAGCGGTCTGGGACAGAGGCCGCAATGTCAGGCACTGTCGTCCTCATATCTTGATGTTGAAGAGAGTCTAGGCTTCTCGCTCAGGTCCCACGGACTCGGAAAACATCCCCCAACGGCTCTCGGACACCAGACGTTACATAGTACAAGCTAGCACAGGTTTCCAGTTGCAAGCATGGGTCCCTCAGACTCTGCAAACTTCCATCTGCACTCCTCGAACTCCTCGCATTCCGGCATGCCAGGTGGGCCGCTGATCTTTACGAGCACACTCTTCTTCAAAGTGTAATTATGGAGTACGTCAGGACGATCCTTGTCCCAACCGACGATCACTTCTACCCATTTCTGCTGTACCCTGCACGGTCCTTACGATCTCATGGAAATGGGGTGATCCTTTCCGTACCTGGGATCTCATGGACAGGAGGCCAGCCAACTGGCCCTTGGAGAGTGCTTAGGGACCCGGGCCACGACAGTTGGCAATTAGCTGCCCTTCCTGGACCACGACAAGCCCCAGGCCACCACAAGTCTGCAGATAATCCAGTTGCAGTCCCTCCTGCCCCAATAGTTCTTTGGGATGTCCCAGCGTCAAACCATCATAGTATGGTTCCAATCCCAAAAGCTTCTAGAACTCCTGAGGGCCAGCAGTTACACCCACAATGGCCTTTGAAGATGAGATCAGTTCAAAAGGCTACCTTTGAATCATGTGTGCCCTCTCTAAATTTTGTCCTGTCTGCTATCCTACCCCGGGAGGCTTGATCAATATCTTTAGTGCGGCTAAGATCCTGCTCCTTGGAATGCAGATGCCAATTCTACCCCAACGTATCCATCCTAGGAAGGCCCCTCATAGTCAGAAGTCTGCAGTTTCCCCTGAGCCCCTAGTTTATAGCCTTCTATCAGGAATGCACAGATGTAGCTGTCCCTCCAGCACTCAGTTGTGAATTGGAGACAGACTGACAGGCACACATAGTCACAAGCACAGAAATGCCCACTTTCCCAAAGTTGGATTCCCATATTAGCAATGTCAAATCCACTTGCGCAACCGGAGAGGATTTGCTATTACTAACACATCAGTATCAAACATTATACTGACACTCCTCTGCACATAGGAAATACAGCTCAATAGCCTTTCCACAGATCCCTCATGTCAATCCAATGTGAGAAGCAGGGCCTACTGTAACGAACACACCATCCGGTGCCATTCACTACCAGTGCATGTAGCGCACCCGTGCACATGCCCTACCTCTTCCCAACATTGTACCCTGGCCCCAGGGAGTACTCTGATGTAGCGAGAGACATGCAGAACCTTGGCAAGTAGCTTTTTAAATGCCAAGCTAACAGTAACCAGTACACACAGGCCCCGCCATGGCAAACCTGTGGCACGTTTGAAGAGCTACCAACGTGGGTGGAACAACCAGTGGTTGCAGGACCATGGAGGAGCATTTGAGTTACATGCCCTAGGTATATGTCTTACCCCTAGACAAGGGACTTACAGCTAACTCAAATCAGCTAATCATGTATACACCAATCACCAGTATGTACATGACAAGCACAGCACTTTGGAACTGAATGGCAGTGTCAAAGTGCTAAGTCCTAAGGCTAGCACATAGCTCAGCAGAACACTGGGAGGGACGAAAGCAAAATGTCAAGGGAAAGCACCCTAAAAAGGGCCATTTCCAACATGCTGAATATCTTTAATGGATGCATGCTTGAGTGTTGGGTATCTTTGCGAGCCTAGCCGAGATGTATGTTGGGTCCTGGCCTTGGTACCTGAACATTTAACCTGTGGTCCGATATCTGGCTATCTGGGCTGGGACTGGGTTAAAGATTAGTCTTTGGTTGGATGTCTGGGTTACTGGCAAGGACAGGCGCATGAGGTCTGAATTCACAGTTCAGACATGTTGGGCCTTGTTCTCTGGGTTTTTATTCTGGCTCTGGGCATTTCGACTTAGATTGGGATGGGGTTTAGATGGCTAGCTCCCAGGTGTCTGGTAGGTGTGGGGACTCTGAGCCCATTGTAAGAAAGTGCCCCTATTTGACATGGTCACTCCCACTTTTTGCCTAGTATTTCATGTGATTTTGACTGGAAGTGCACTGGATTCCTGCTATCCAGGTCCCCAGAGCCAAATCTCTTTCTCAAAACTATGCAATTGTACCCCAATTGACAATACATTTAGCACTCCCTGTAAGTTGCTAGTAAGTGGTACCTCTGGTACCTAGGGCACGGAGGCTAAAGAGGGTCCCTAAGGGCTGCAGCATGTATTATGCCACCTTAAGGGACCTCTCACCATACACCCACAGACTGCCACTGCAGGCTGCGTGTCTTGGTGCAGACAAAAGTGAAAACATGACATGGCACACATCCCTGTGTGCCATGCCTATAGACACTGCATGCAGCATAGGTAAGTCACCCCTACAGCAGGCCTTACAGCCCTAAGGCAGGGTGCACTTTACTACATGTGTGGGCATACCTGCATGAGCAAATATGCTTGTGCTGGTCAGGTCAATTTCTGCCAGTACAAGTGATCAGGGAAGCCATTTTAAGTATATGTACTGGACACTGGTAAAAACAAGTTCCACAGCTACATGATGGCTTCAATGAAAACGGAGATGTTTGGTATCAAACACCTCAAACCCACACTGATTCCAGTGTGGTATTTATTAATACATGCACCCAGAGGGCACCTTAGAGGTGCCCCCTGAACACCTACCAACTGCTAGTGTGCTAACTGACTGGTCTTAGCCAGCCTTCCACCAAAGACGAGTTTCTGACCTCCAGGGGTGAGGGCCTTTGCTCTCAGGAGGTCAGAAACAAAACCTGCTCAGGCAGAGGGTGTTTACACCCCCTCCCACAGGATGACCTGCGAATAAACATTCCAAGGCAGGGAGCTTCAGAGAGCCCACCGCCTTTGGTATGCAAATCTGGCTTCCCTCACAGGAGAGGGTACCAAACCCTCTTGACCATGGCCCGTTTGGCACCTGGGCAAGGCAGGAAAATTAGTAGTCAAAGAGGCGTGTTCACCTTCAGGCCAATTCCACCCCTAAGGGGGGTACCTGAAGTGAAGCCGAAATTTCAGAGTCTGCCATCTTTGTGATTGCAAACTTAGGAAGTCCGGGACAGGGTTATGCCCACTTCCCACAGGAAATTGTCATATAGGGGGCGTAGTGACCCCAGGGATAGGTAGCCTATTGGCTACTACACTGCCTTAACGCCTCTAAAACCAGCATTTAGGGGAGGCCCTGGCACCAGGAGATCAGATCCTGCCAACCTGAAAGAAGAAGACAGGCGTGAAGAGTCGCAAGAAGCAAGAACAGAAGAACTAGCAACTGGCTTGGCACCAACCTTGCCGGCCTGTCTGACATCGACAACTGTGCCAAAAGACAACTTGTCCTGCAGCTGCTGTGTCTCCAAAGTCTGAGAGAACTGCCAGCACTTCACCCAAGAACCAGGAAATTCCTTGGAATAGTGGCGCTGCTCCCCTGCACCTTGCAGGTACCAATACAGAACTGTGAGGCTCCAAGACCGCAGAAACAAGATGCCGAAAAGTACCCCTGCACCTGAGCTGAGTATCCCAAGCTGAAGTGGGCCAACAGTGCCACCATGGTCCCCAGACCTTCCAGTCTCGAAGTCCACCTTGGGTTTACCCGCTGTGGACTATCCTACACCGCCTGCAGCCTCTGTTAGCAGGCACCCTCTACTGCAATCACTCCTGATGACAAAAACCTGACGCATAAGGACACCTCTGCACCCTTTTGCCCCTGGCCCATGGAGAAGAGGACCAAAGGTGTCCCCAGCATCGTGAGGCCTGAGCCCCCATGTTGGTTCAACCCGACTGGCCTACCAGTCTAAACCTGCAGCCTCTTTTCGCAAAAACCGATCCCCATAGACTAACATTGGGTTGCCCTAGTGCCGTTGAAGGGTACCTGCTGGTGCTGCCTTGGATCTTGCCCAATACTCACCTTTAGTTCAGGAGACTGGTCTTGTAAGTTGCTGTAGTATACATGTATGCCATAATTGTTTTTCCTCCCATAGGAAAACATTGCAGCCTCTGAAAAATGCACTGTTGACTTTTGAAACCTAAAGTATTTCTATCTTGAAACAAACTTACCTGATAGTATTGATTATGGTGCCTAAATATATATAATGATGTGTGTTATTTTTATAAATTGGTGTGTATCTCCTTAGTGAGTAGTGTGCATCTTTTATTGACTATGTGTGCATTTTGCAGATGTCTAATTCTCCTCTCTGATAAGCCTAAGGCTGCTCGACCACACTACCCCCTAGAAGAGCACTTTGGGATAGCTAGAACAAGCCCCTATCCACTCATAAGGGAATATACGTTTGCACAGTCTACCTCTTTTTGGTATACTATATAAAGAGCCAACTTCCTATACCCATGTGGCAGGGTGACAAAATGGCATTGGGCGTCTAGGCCCCGTGGGTCACGAGTGGAACACTAGTGCACATGTTACAGTGGGAATACAGTGATTGAATGACGGCAGGAGAATTGAGACTAGCAGCTGTACTGTGTGCTGGGGTATGAGTCACAAACCTGTGTGGTGTTGGTGAGGGTTCAGGACCTGTGCTTTGAGCCAAAATGGGAGTCCAGGACATGTGTAGTGTTCAGGGTGGGAGTCCTGTCTATGTTATATGTTAGGGATGGGAGTCCTGAGTATCAGGTGTGAACGGTACTAGTCTGGGGTGGGAATCCAGAGCTTGCATTATGTGTTAGGAATTTGACTCCAGGGCTTGTATTATGTGTTGGTGGGAATGTTGTCTATTGGGGAAGGAAGTCTAGGGTCTTTGTGTGCTAAAAGTCTGGGGGGTTGTGTGTGGCATTCCAGGGCTTGTATGCAAGTCCAGAACCTGCATGTTGAAAGTGGGAGTTTGGGTACAGTTAGCAGATGACTCCAAGTAACTGGGTCAAGACCTTTCCAGTCCTTTACAAACCACTGTTTCCACGTGTTGTCCAAATTGCCTCAATTGAAGTGCAGCAGGACTCCAAGTGCTAGATTGCTCTGATTTGACTGATGCAAGTCAAAAACTGGAAACAAAGTGTCACAGTGAAATATAGGACTTGGGCCCATTATTTAGATTCCAAGAGTGTGAAGTTGAAAGAATATCTGGTAATCAAGCTACCAGACATGTGTTTCACTACATAGTTTTATGAAACGATCTCTAGCATTAATGAGAGACAACAGCTTCCATGCTCAGAGCAATCCTATTACTCTCTTAATATCTCCCTGTAATTTCCAAACATGTTTGGGAGATTTTTGCTGCCTAATATTCTGCTACTACTAGCATAAAATGTCATTGGGCTATTTCCCAAATAATCAGGCCAAGATGGAAATATGGCAGAAAGGGTTCCCAAATAATGGTAATATTAGTTCAGCCCTTCCTGCAATATTTGCTGCCCTAGTTCACACTCAAAGCCTAGATGTCTAGTTAAAGTGGTGGTGCCTAGCTACCTGGAGCATGATTTCTTGGCCACAGCATCTGGCATTGGTGTGCAGGCCTATGTGAATCCGCTGGAGGTCTGGATGCCTGGGTAACAGGGACGGGGTATTGATCGTATGGACATGGCTAGGGAGTATGGTCCTGGGTTGGTGTCTGCACCTAGGATAGGAGTCTGATCCGCAAAGGCTAGGTGGAAGCCTAGGCATGCATATATCTAGGATTTGTATGTGGGTCTGGCCTTCAAGCCAGAGTGCGAGATTCTAGAAATAGGCCAGACATTTCAATCTTGGTTTAGGGCTATAGAATGAAGGACTCCATGTCAGCAGTGGAGTCTCTAGAAATGATTGGGGGGGAGAAGGGGGTGATCGCAGAAGGGGCCACAGGTAAACATGTAAACGTGGTGGGGCTACAATGGGCAAACATGGTCTTCAGATTGCCTCAGTCACTCCAGTTCTCGACGCACTGCGGCACAGATTTATTAATATTTGAGGCAAGGCAGCACAGCATCCAAAGCCGCTGCGCTGCCTTGTGCCAAAAGGAAAGAGAAGAAATGTGCCATATCTCTTAAGATATGAGCATTTTATTCTCTCCCCCAGCGCTGATTCTCTTTTGGTTGCCACTCTCCAATGCACACACCCTTGCGCCACAGTGTTCTTTAAAGCATAGGTTTTGTACTGAAAGGTGAGCGTTCCAGTAAAAAACTATCCTGTAAGACTTTTCCTACTCTGTATGTGCGCTGTACAATCCAGCACACATGCAAAGTTGGCTCGTTAAGCTGATGCATCAAGGAGGAGTAAGGTTTTGGCACAAATCCCTGACAACCAGTGTTAGTAGATAGGGGTTTGGGTAAAAATTCATGAGTGGATGCATTTGAATGCCCATGTACCACCCATGAGCCTACCTCCCCCCTTGATGCAAAGTGCCACATAGCGCAACTTTGCATTACTTTGGGGAGCTTCCCATTGCAAATCCTTGTTCGCATTGAATAGTAAATGGCACAAGGGAGTAGCCAGAAGATTAAAATACCCCCCCCACTTTGAACCAAAACTCTTATGGCACCATGCAAGCGAAGCAAGTCATCGTGACCCTCCCCAAAAGAGTTCTCTTGTCTCTTCCATCCAAGCATTTATCCCTTCATCCTTTCTTACTTTCATCCACCTACTGATATCCATTTCACCCTTACATTCTGTCATCCGTTCATTCTTTCATCCATCATTCCGTCCATTCATCCATCCATCCATCTGCCCATCCATATCCAAACTTATCCATCCATCCCCAAACCTATCTATCAAACATATCCTACCATCCTTTCAGTCATCCATCCCTCCATCCACCCTTTCAGTCATCCATCTACCCACCTTTCACTCCATCCATCCATCCTTTCACTCATCCATCCACTCACCCATCCATCTACCCTTTCACCCTTTCACTCATCAATCTCTCTATCTGTCCATCCACTATCCCTTTCACTCATCCACCCATTCTTTCACTCATCCATCATTACATGCATCCTTTCACTCATTCATCCATCTATCCATCCACCCTTTCACTCATCCATCCTTTTAGTCACTCGCCCACCCACCGTTTGACATTAATTATGAGCCTTTGTCTGCCAAGTTGCATATAGAAGAGGCTCATCAAGAATGCCATCCCCACTGTAGCTGCTAAAGCAGAGGGTTCACAATGCCCCTGTCCGACCTATCCATCTCCAAATGTATCTATCCACCCTTTTATTCATCCTTCCCTCCACCATCCTTTCATCCACCCATCCATTCTTTTGCACATCCAACCATCTGCCAATCACTCAATCCATCCATCTTCCCTTTCACTCATCGATTCATCCACCCTTTCACTCAGCCATCCATCCAACCTTTCACTCAGCCATTCATCCACCCTTGAACTCATCCATCCACCCTTTCACTCAACCAACAACCCATCAATCCATTTACTCTTCTATCCACCCTTCCACTCTACCAGCCATCCTTTCACTCAGCCATCGATCCTTTCACTCAGCCATCAGTCCTTTCACTCAGCAATCCACCCTTTCACCTGTCCACCCACTCATCCATCTATCCTTTCACTCATCCATCCTTACATCCATCCTTTCTCTCATTCATCAAGCCATCTCTCCATCCACCCTTTCATTCCCCCATCCATCCACCCTTTCACTCATTCAGCCAGCCATCTCTCCATTCACCCTTTCACTCATCCATCCATCCTTTCACTCACCCATCCATCCATCACTCACGTAATCATACACCCACACTTTCATGTTAATTAGACAGAATAACTTCATCAAAAACTCACCCCCGCTGTGGCTGCTAAAGTGGGGGTCTCACGACGCCCATGAAATCACACTCCAACTCTTTACGCCGGTTTTGAGTTACAACCCCACCGCCACGCGTTACTAAATGCGGGCCCACTTTTTTCTGTAGTCTCTCAGTTATACGGTTTTTCTCCTTCCTGAAACCCTCTATCTGCATATCTCATACAAAATGGGTTTCCTCTCAAGCACACTCTTTTCACTCTCTCCTGCACATGCTTCCTTTGCATCTCCTTCCCTTTATCTCTCTCTGAAACACACACAAATGCAGCAACTCACCATGCAGAGAATTGATTTTGGACTGGGAGCCTGCTTTGGGCATCTGCCTGGGCTGGTGGCGTGCTAATCTTGGTTGGGGTGAAGAGGTCTGGCCAGTGTATTTTGTAGCTGTCCCAGATATTAGCCTAGGCTATTCAAGATGTGAGCATTAGATCCAGTGACAGATACATACATAGCCCCATGTCATGTTAGTTAGTTTGGCCCGTTTATCCAGCTCCATTATGCATTCTAGGGCTTGTAGGTGGGGACAACACATCTGCTCACATGCAAAGCGCAGGCGGATAAATGTCCGGGCGTCTATTCTGTGTAGGGTAGAAAGCCCAGATCGGCTCAATGTGGAGCACATACGGCCACTTGCCCTCTATGAGCACGCACATCTTTCACACAGGCCCCATGTCACACCACTCTACCTCCCACCCCCCATGCAATCTGGCACTTCTTTGCTTGAAAAATCCTGAATTTCTGTCCATGGGGCTTTAAGGTACCTGTCTGGCTTAGGGTATTGGCGGACCCCTACGCCTATTTTCAGTTTTTGGACCTCCGTGCCCGAATCTTCCCAGGGCCTCTGCAATTCCTACTCCCAAGGTGAGCCTTTGAAGGCGCACCCTTGTCCGGCATCTGCAGATCTCTGGAAGGCAAAGGGCAATGTAATGTGGCCGTTCAGGTTAAGGAAGCGTGGGTTATACCAAAAGCTTTTTGAGGGAGGGGGAGAATGTTTACTGAGTTGTGACCTCTTAACATGGGGCAATCCAGCACACATAATACAGATCAGAATGTTTGTTTCTGCATTACTCGTGCAATGCTCCTCTCTTCAAGCAGCTTGAAATCACAGGCCACATTACACCGAGGAGTATCTAATTTTGCCCAGCATTGTCTTGTTCAGGGCAGGCTCCTTTAACTTCAAGTGTTGCTCCCACTTCAGGTCATTCCTAAGGGAACAATGCGAAATACAAATAAAAGAACTAGTGGAATTAACAGTTGTGGAAACAACATCGAACATGTTTGTACTGTAACAACGAGACATGCGCATCCCTTTTAAACAGTACATATGTTGCACTGACCGTCACTGATAAGGTTCAGTTGTCTTTATGCCAAAGCGCTTGAATCTTTGCAAGGGTTATAAACAAATAGCAATACAATCATATAAAACAACTGGATGCTTTTGAAAGTTGCCCGAATTTCACTGTTGAATATTATAACTGTTGCTGACCGCAGAGGTGCTAATTTTATCCATTTCACCGGGATGAAAGATTCGTCACTTTTTGTTATTTCATTTTAACAGACTAAGGGGCATATTATCAAGAACGGCGTTAAAATTATCGCCGGTTTAGCGGCAGAAAACTGCCGCTAAAGCGGCGATAATGGGCTTGATAATATGCCCTGGAGAATTCCAATAGAAGCCCATGTTGACACCAGAACATGGGCTTCTATTGGAATTCTCCAGGGCATATTATCAAGCCCATTATCGCCGCTTTAGCGGCAGATTTCCTGCCGCTAAAGCGGCGATAATTTTAATGCCGTTTCTTGATAATATGCCCCTTAGGGGCATATTAGCAAGACCGGCGATAAAATTATCGTCGCTTTGGCGGCAGGAAACTGCCGCTAAAACGGCGATAATGGGCTTGCTAATATGCGTTATGGAATTCCAATAGAAGCCCAGGTTAGATGTCCTGCACATCTAACCTGGGCTTCTATTGGAATTCTATAACGCATATTAGCAAGCCCATTATCGCCGTTTTTGCGGCAGTTTCCTGCCGCTAAAACGGCGATAATTTTATCGCTGGTCTTGCTAATATGCCCCTAAATTACTTTGGGTCGAGTTTGCGCTGCATAAAAACTGCACAAAGAGGTTAAAAACAAAGCCTTAACATAATGAAAGACAAATAGATAACCATTTAGTGGCTGATTTGTACAAAGGGAAACCAGAAAATATGGATAAATCATGGCTAGCCCACTTAAATTGTGTGATCTTAGGCAAATATTTTATTCATCATAACTCAATTTTCTTCAGTATCACGTATCAAAGCACTTTTAAATATGTGAGTTCAGAATATCAGTTATACAAAAGGCGATGCTAAAAATGCAAAATATTCTGTAAGTTTCACCGTCTGGTAGCCACAATAAAATAACGTGCAACTTAAAGGAAAAATCAATAAAAAGATTTGGTACCCAGTGGCAAATGCATTATAGTACATTATGAAAGTCTATTAGTTAATACACTGCAGAGGTCTTTATGTAACCAGAGAGCCACAGAATTAAATCTTGGTGCAGTGGCGAATAGTGACTTGCCTATGTTTAGTCCTACGAGGTCACAGTCTGTGACAGAAAGCACTGTGAATATGCAAGTCATTATTTTAAACTTGCATTACACACAGTATAAGATAGACTGCTACAAAATATGCAAAAGGTTTTAAGAAAAAATTATGCTTGCAAAATATAGATTTTAGTAATACTGCGACTGTACGTAATGCATTTTTTTACATAACTGTCCCTTCAACACCTCGTTGCGGTAGTGAGAGCTATATAAATACAATGACAATTAAAAGCATGCACTTCACAGCTCAGTTGTTAACTCTTTGTACTACCACTCAAAAAAGAATAAGGGCCTGATTATGAGTTCGGCGGTCCATGGGACTGCAGAACCCGTGGTGGCGGACCACGCACCACCACACTGGTGGTCAGACCGCAATATTACAAGTGCGGCAGTGGAATCACCACAGGACTGCTGCAACCGCTGGGGATCATGGGTCTGAAGCTGTAATATGCTGCCGGTGCTGATGCTGAACCACCGACCATATTACGAGTTGCCTCACTGCGACCTTATCCACGGTGGTGGTGGGCCCGCCGTGGAAAGAGTGGCAGTGAGGCAACATCACCTCAACATCACCTCTGTGCAGGGGTTTCATGCAGAGGGGCACATGTTGTGTCTCTCTGCATGTTTTCACCCCCAGATCCTGCACAGGAAGAAATGCACAACGTGGAACAAATTCCTCCCTGTGCAGGAACATGCTGCGGCGCTCTCAAAGAGCTACCTTTCTATGGCTCTCCTTTGTGTAATGGAGTACCTGTGGATATTTTAAATGACATATTTATAATCGTAAAGGAATGTTATTGTTGACATTGGTGACTAAATGGAGGTTTCAAAAGGAAACTCCGATGGGCAATAGCAGGGAGATTGACCAGCTCAGAAAAAATCAGCTTTCCGCGATACATCGCCTAATGTACGCAGTGACTTAACTGTTGTCAAGGTGAGTCAGCATGAGTTTGAAATTGTTTTAAACAGAGCATTGTTGTGCTTCTCAGGTCTTTTTGATATTTATTGCAGCAGTGATCTGTGCCTGCCCATACAATAAAAGAGTTACAGTCAACACGAGGAGCACTGTTTCATTGTTTTTTCGTTGACTCGATCCCAAATGACGCTTCAGCTTAAGCATTTATTCAAACTATTGGAATTTACCATCCTGGGATGTCACTGCTGCTGCTCCTAGAGAGAAGGAGAGGAAATAGTGGGACAAGGAGAGAGCGACAGGCATAGGACGGTGGGGAAAATGAAGAAGGAATAGAGGAAGGGGTTAAAGGGAGGGAAAGTGAACACAACAGGAGAGATAAGACCATTCACACCAGGAGTCTTGTTATCCAGTGTCGCAGTAGACAGAGGCACTGCACACCAACAGCCCACGACGCTTCCTTTCAACGAGGCCCAGCTGCAGTTCCTGAAATCGTCTCTCTGCATTAATGCTGTAAACAGAATACACGAGGCGCAGAAGCATGCGCAGTGTAACTGCTTAGAGCACATGACCATCTTGCAAATGCTGCAACCCCTCCCTTTCCAAGTCGTCAGTCTGTGAAAGGCGGCTGACATTAGACAAGCAGCCCTGGGAGTACAGGGCTGATACTCAGTGCCGGACTGGCCGTAGCGGGCACCGGGCGTTTAACCGGTAGGCCGCCAGGGTGGGGGCCGGTTTTTGTTACCGGCGGCCGGCAATATAGGCCCCCTGTAACAAAAACGGCCGAAATCGGCCATATCAAACAGCTCGACCGCACCCCCCTTCTCACCCCAGGGGTGCCGGCCGAGCTGTTTGCCAAGGCCGGTTTTGGTTCCCAGTCCGGCCCTGCTGATACTGTACACGGGCCTACTTCAGAATGTGATGCTTTTAAGCATCCATTATTGCAGAATCGGGCTGGCAGCATGTCAGCACGTACTGCTTAACTTTCAATGGCATCAATGTTGCCAACTAGCACATGCACACTTGCGCATGTGTCTACTTAAAACTGCCTGACTGCCTGAGGTCCGTTTTGGATAACGGAGCAGGCAGGCCAAGGCAGTGGGTGCTTTTCACAAATAGGAGGGTAATACCATCAATATCACATTTAATTGGATCGGCGTAGCCCTTCTGCCCACCCCCAGAAACCGCCGCTGCAGCACCAGGGGGGAGGATGTGGTCCGTCGGCTAGACTGCCGACTTTGGTGCTGGAAACCAGGGTTCGAGCCTCGGGGTCGCGTCCACATCCTGTGATTCTGGGCAAATCACTTAATCTCCTCGTGCCTGAATGTGTAATGTAAATACGGTGCTCATGTAAAGCGCTCCAATACCTTTGGGTCGAGTTCGCGCTATATAAATATGCAAAAAAAAAAAAAAAAACGTGCCCACCTGTCTCTTCCAGACTCTCTCCCTTCCAGCATCAACACAAAGCATCTGTTTAAAAGCGGCTTTTAGGCACCAAAACTGGGGTTAAACTAAATGCGCACAAAAAGAGAATAATCTGAAATACCCCACTGTGTAACGTGGCCTGTGATTTCACACTGCTTGAAAAACGAGCATTGCAAGAGTAATGCAGAAACAAACATTCTGGGCCAGATACACGACCATTTGATTTTGAGAGTCGCTAATTGCGATTTTTATGGACTCCCAAATAGAGACTCGCAAAATGAACCGTACTAATGTGTCTCAGACACATTTAGCAATTTCCAATGGGGTCCCAAATGACCTGCCTCATCAATATTCATGAGGCAGGTCGCAATTTGCGACCCATTGGGAATGGCCTGCACTCACAGGGATGGTGGCCTGATGGGGTCAGCAGACCACCATGTTTGGGATTGCTTTATAAATGAAGCAGTTGTTAAAAAAAAATCAGCCCGTTTTCCTTAGAGAAAAACAGGATGCATTTAAAAAAGAGAAATGAAAAGTTTCCTTTTCATTTTCTAAGAGTAGGCAGTGGTCTGTGGAACCAATGCCTGCTCTTAAAAAAATGTTGGCACCCACATTCACAAAGGGGAAGGTGTCCCTTAGGGACCCCTTTCCCTTTTGCGAATGGGTTACCACCTCCTTCACAGAGTCGGTAAAGTATGAATGTTTTGCGACCACATTCAGGTCGCAAAACATTCATACATGCCCCTGCGACTTGCTATTAGGAAGGGACACCCTTGGCACGCCCCTTCCTAACAGCGACTCGCAAACCGTATTTTGCGAGTCAGTACTAGGTTACTCACTCAGAAAATAGGGTTAGTGCATGCCAGAAGCCGTTTTAGCAGTCACATACAGCCCGATTCTCCGTTTGCGACTGCTAAAAACGATCGCCCATCTGGCCCTCTGTTCTCTATTATGTGTTCAAGATTGCCCCACGTTAGGAGGTCACAATTCAGTAAACATTCTCCCCCTCCCCCACAAAGCTTTTGGTATAACCCACGCTTCCTTTACCTGAACAACCACAGTGCATTTCCCTTTACCCTTCGACAGGGCTTTAAGTGGGGGAAAAAAACTGGGGGTGCTCTAAAAGGGGCGTGGCAAATTTCTTAAAGGGGTGTGGCCTATCCGAGTAGGGGCGTGGTCTAAATCAAGATAACCAGCATTGTGTGCTTAAGAAAATCATGAAGTCGCATCCAGCAAAGGATAATAAAATAGGCAAAAAGGTATATTTATTAAGTATAAGCCATAAAAATACCAAACACTTTAAAAAACATGTAAAAATTATTTACATTACTTAGAAATCTATTGCAGGATTCCCCAAAACCCTTGAAGATATTCACTGTGTCTATTTTGCTGGGGTTTCTCGGCGGAGTCAGAGGTGTGGCAGAAAGAGCAAAATATCCCAATTTTTAGTATTTGTTTCCCATTTCACTAACCAGTTACAGCTTATTACGTTATTTAATTTAACCAATGGATACACATGTTTATTTAAGGTTTAATATGAGTTATTGACATTAAAATACATTCACAAAGAGGGATACGTTTCCAATCACAGAATGTCCCAAATATCCTTAAAAGTGGAATCGCAAGCCATTTGTCTCCCAGCCATGGAGTTTCTGTCATCAGCACTTCCCCACCCTTTTTCCACAAGAGCAGTTCAAACATGAATGGCAAAATATCCTAGTTTGCAAATGTTTTCCACATAATTATGGCGCTGCCATATTTGCCACATAATACATCATCTGCTGCATAATCTGACGATTTTAACTAATACATTGTTTATAGCTCCGTGTAGGTAACAGCGGTGGGGCTGGGTAAGGGGGGGTTTCGAGGGATGATGCTGAAGGAAAATTATTTAATTTCCCCTCGGCATCGTCCCTTGAAATCCCCCCTTACCCGGCCCCTCTGCCCCACTGCTGTTAGCTGCACGGATCGCGGGTGGTCAGCGCCTGGTGCGGTCGCATTGCCCTAGAGCCACCCTGCTCAAGGGTCCTGTGACCTCAGTGACAGAGTCACTGTCACTCTATGGTGTGCTGCTTCATAGGCCTGCCTGCAAGACTGGAGGTGAACTTCAGAATGAATTGTGGCAGACAGGCCTTCAAGGTTAACCCACACTTGCCACTGCTAGGGTCCACCTGCTGGTGCTAAGACACCAGGGCTTTTAAAATCTTGCGGGGCCTTCTAAGGTCTAGTATGGGAATGTGCTCCCTCAGGGGGAGTGGTCTGGTGGCCTGGTCATGAAGGCTGAACCTGGTTCCCCAGTTGCAAATTCAGCAGCTCTGACCATTGTGCCACATCCTCTCCCCCACTGAACACCATACTGCCCCACTGAGAGACACTTGCACTGCACTAACCCGCTATAAACACCTGGATGTGACTCAATTCAAATTACGCACTAGACAAGAGCAAGATGCTGCCTAAAAAAAAAATTAACATCCTAGAAAAAGCAAACACTCAGAGAATGCAAGATTAAGTAAAGCATGTGAAATGTAAGCAGGAACAACATGGTTACCTTTTTCTTTTTACGCTCATTATTCAGAAATGAGTGAGTGCTTTTGCCTGAAAAGTTAAGGCCATGACCGCAGGGCCCAGAAGGGACCGCTTCAATGCCCATTGCTTATATCCTTACAAAACGTAAGCAGTATGGATTAAAAGACCACATTCATAAACACAGAGCTGCGGTATGCATTTTGTTTTCCAATTCACCCATCAAGCAGGTATTTCAGTACCTCCAGGATCAGTGCACTTTCCCACCCAGGGAAAGCAATGTTGTTCAAAGAGAGACGAGAAAACACAAGTAGCGCTTCACTGGCAAACACTGTAAAGTGGCGCTAATGTGTTTAGGTGAATAAATCAATCTGGCCACCTTGCAACCACTCTGTCTTGCTTTAGTTAGTTACTTTTCATATTTTGAATGTTTTAGTTCTCTCCACCCCGAGGCTGCACTTAGAAATTGAAAAAGTCAGAAAAAGAGGACGTTGCCAGCAAAAGTGGTTTTTTTTGGATCCATTTCACAGGGGAGCAAATAAACGAAAGCAGGAAAGAGAAGGTAATACCTGTTTCTAAAAGTCTCGGTTTTCACCATCCATCCACCATCCCACGCTGGCACCACGACGACGTTGCTCCTGCGCTGGAAAAGAGAAGGAAATCCTGAGAGAAAATGGCTCTCTCAAGGGTTTCCCTTCCTCCAACAACGTTGACCTGGCATGACGTCATGCCGTCGTGCCGTGGACGTCATGCCGTGACCGCCACTACTCAGTGAGGAAACTGAGCTCTCACTGCAGTCCAGAAAAAAAATTTAAAAAAGAAAGGACTACCTAAGCCAGCCGCGAAAATAGAGCCCGATAGAGACCCGTTTCGAGGGCCCCCCAAAAAAACTGCCGGTGCTCAGACCCGGACAGACCCGGCCCACTTAAAGCCCTGCCCTTCGAAGAGAAGTCTTTAAACTATGGGGCGCCCCCCCTGGGGGTCCGTGGCAGGATTCCCAGGTGGGCGTGAATATCTCAGTAAGCACTTGTAAAAGAAGACGGCCTGGAAGTGTGACTTTTTCGCATTTGCAGGCCGTCTCCATTTACATGAAGCAACTGAAGTTAGGGTTGCCACCATCTGTTCATGGTTTATAATTCTGAAAATGCCCAGACATGGTACTACAAGAAGAACTTTAAATGAACTTGTCCATATTCATTCTAAAAATGGCTTTTCTGTCTTTGTTTCCTTTAATTATCAGTCAGGGGTCATTAGGGCAGCTGTAGAATTCATTTTAAAGTGTTTTGTTCTAACATTTTTTATTTAAAGTATATACTGATAACAGGAAAAAATTCCACCTTAGACCTTGCTAAAAACAACCAAATATTTTGTAAGTATGTTGTTGCTTTTTCACCTTCACGGCGACTGCAAATTATAAATAATGCACACACCTTGAATTAAAAATAAATGCAAATTAAACTTTTTGGTGGGAAATGCACTCTTACATTTTGAATCCTGATTTTGTTAATGCCATCACTGCAGATTTCTGTTTGTGATACCAGAGAGTCACAGGGTTGAATCCTGCTAGGTGCAGTGCAGAACAGTGGCTTGTGCACTTACAGTGCTGTGAGGCCCCAGCAAGTAACAGAGAGCACTGTAGCTATTTATGTCATTATTTAAAATTTGTATTACACACAGTATAAGATAGGCTGCCATAAAAATGATTTAGTGTATGTGATAAAACAAGTGCTTTCCATGAATACATATTAGTAATAGATAACCAGACTGTACCTAGTGCAGACATTTTTATAAGTCCATTAAAAGGACACTTTCCAAAACTCAGCATCCTTGCATTATCTCTCAAAAATAATAAATGTTTGACATCATGATACTTCAAGTGACTCCTTAAATTGAAGCACAAATCGACAGAGACAGCTTGCCCACTTCTTTCGAGAGACGCCCTGAAGAAGGTGTTGAGAAATGCAGGCTTTTTTTTAAGTGGCATCACTTCAATCAATCAATCAGGGAATTGTAAGCGCGCTACTCACCCGTGAGGGTCTCAAGGCGCTGAGGGGGGGGTCCGCAGATCTGTTTAGCCAAAGAGCTAGGTCTTGAGGGTCTTCCTGAAGGTGTTCAGGGAGGGGGCGCGTCTGATGTCTGCTGGTAGCTCGTTCCAGGTCTTGGCTGCAATGTGAGAGAAGGATCTTCCGGCTGCTCTGGCTCTGTGGATGCGCGGGGTTTCGGCCAGTGCGAGGTTGGAAGATCGGAGGTTTCTTTTGGGTGCGTGGAAGTTGATTCTGTCGTTGAGGTATTTGGGTCCGTTGTTGTGTAGGCATTTGTAGGCATGAGTGAGGATTTTGAAAGTGACTCTTTTCTCCACGGGGAGCCAGTGGAGACTTCGTAGGTGTTGGCTGATGTGTTCGGTGTCGGGGGATGCCGAGGGACGAGTCTGGCGGCGGTGTTCTGTATTGTCTGGAGTTTGCGGAGTAGGGACTTGTTGATGCCGGCGTAGAGTGCGTTTCCATAGTCCAGTCTGCTGGTGATGAGTGCGTGGGTGACTGTCTTCCTTGACTCAGGGGGATCCACTTGAAGGTCTTGCGGAGGATGCGGAGGGTGTTGAAGCAGCTGGAGGTGACGGCGTTGACCTGTCGGTTCATGGTGAGTGATGAGTCGAGTACGATGCCGAGGTTCTTGGCGTGGTCTGAGGGGGTAGGTGGGCTTCCGAGGGCGGTCGGCCACCAGGTGCTGTCCCATGCAGAAGGGGTAGTACCGAGGACGAGGACTTCTGTCTTCTCGGCGTTGAGCTTCAGGCAGCTGTTGGTCATCCAGACTGCGACGTCTTGCATTCCTTTCTGGAAGTTGAGTTTGGCAGTGGTGGGGTCTTTGGTGAGGGAGAGGATGAGCTGGGTGTCGTCGGCGTAGGAAACGATGTTGAGGCCGTGTTGTCGGACGTTGGCTGCAAGGGGGGCCATGTAGATGTTGAAGAGGGTGGGGCTCAGTGATGAACCCTGTGGGACTCCGCAGGTGATTTTTGTGGGGTCGGAGAGGAAGGGTGGGAGTCTGATCCTTTGGCTTCTTCCGGTGAGGAATGATCAGATCCAGTCCAGGGCTGTTCCTTGTATGCCTGCGTCGTGTAGTCTGGCGACTAGTGTGCGGTGGGAGACGGTGTCTAAGGCCGCTGATAGGTCGAATAGGATGAGGGCTGCGGAGTGGCTTTGGTCCAGGAGGGTGCGGATGTCATCTGTGGCGGCGAGTAGGGCGGTCTCTGTGCTGTGGTTGCTTCGGAATCCGGATTGGGACGGGTTGAGGACGGCGTTCTCTTCAATGAATCATGTCAGTTTCCTGTTGACTGTTTTCTCTGCAACTTTGGCTGCAAAGGGGAGGAGCGAGATGGGCCGATAGTTCTTGAGGTCGGTGGGGTCAGCTGTGGGCTTCTTGAGCAGGGGTCTGACTTCTGCACGCTTCCAGTCGTCTGGGAAGGTGCCTGTTTTGAAGGTGGTGTTGATGGTGCGTTGTAGTTCGGGTGCGATGGCGACCGCAGCTCTGTGGTAGATGTGAGGGGGGCAGGGGTCGGTGGGGGCCCCCCGAGTGGATGCTTTTCATGGTCGAGGCGGTGTCTTCGGCCGTGATCGGTGTACAGTTGGAGATGGTGGGATGGCTGGTGTTTCTGGGGGGCGGGGGGCCGTCTGTGGCGCCTGGTGGATGGTCGATGAAGTTGTCGTAGAGGTTTTTGATCTTGAGGTGGAAATAGGTTCCAAGCTTGTCGCAGAGGTCTTGGGATGGGGTGATGTCTGTGGCTTCGCTGCTTGGGTTGGTGAATTCTTGAATGACACTGAAAAGTTCCTTGGAGTTGGTGGAGTTGGCCAGGATTTTGTTGTGGATGAAGTTCCTCTTGGTGGATCTGATCTGGTTGTGGTAGTCCGTCATGGCGTCCTTGTAGGTGGCGTGGTTTTCGGTTGTCTTGGTGTTTCTCCAGTTCTTCTCCAGGCGTCTGCAGGTGCGTCTGGCTTCTTGGAGAGTGGTGGTGAACCAGGTGGCTTTCCTGGGGCTTTGTCTGTCGGGGTTACGTAGCGGGGCGAGCTCGTCTGTGCAGTTGGAGATACAGGTCTTGAGTTCTCTGGCTGCGTCGTTTGCGTCGGGTGCCCAGATGTGGTTGTCTCGGGTGAGGGTGGATTTAAGTTGTTTGTCGGTAACCTTGCTCCAGTTCCTTCGAGGTGGGCGTGGGGCTGGTTTGGGTGCCTTGGGTTTGTTGATGGCGAAGTGTACGCAGTGGTGGTCGGTCCATGGCGGCTGCGTTGTGTGGCTGAATTGGACGCTGTTTCCTGCCGCGAAGATGGGGTCGGGGGTGTGTCCTGCTCTGTGGGTCGGTGTGTTGATGAGTTGTTTAAGTCCGATGCTGGCGAGGTTGTCACGAAGGATAGTGGAGTTGGGGTCGCTGGGGTTGTCGAGGTGGAAGTTCAGGTCTCCAATGAGTATGTAGTTTGTTGAGGCGATGGCGTGGGGTGCGATGAAGTCGGTGATGGTGGTGGCGAAGGGTGTTCGGGGGCCGGGGGTCTGTAGATGAGGGTTCCTCGGAGTGTGGCTTTGGGGTGGTCTGGATCTGGAAGTGCAGGTGTTCGGCGAAGGGGAAGGTTTCACTGGAGGTGGTGAGGCGGAGGGTGCTCTTGTGGGTGATGGCGAGGCCCCCTCATGGGTGGTTGGGGCGGTCTTTCCTCTGGATCTTGTATCCGTCTGGGATGGCGATGCTGATGTCGGGGGCGGAGGATGCGTTGGTCCAGGTCTCTGTGAAGAAGGCAATGTCGGGCGAGAGAGAGTCGAGTAGGTTCCAGATTTCCATGGCGTGTTTGTGTACGGAGCGTACGTTGAGGAGGATGCATTTTAGAGTGTCGCCGGTGCTGGCGTCGCCGGTGTTGGAGGCCGAGGTGGCGGTGAGGGTCTGGCGGCAGTGGAGGCAGGAGAACTGGCCGTGGGTCGTGTTCGGCGAGGCCTGTTGGCATTCTCTAAGTCTTCCAGGGTTGAGTGCAAGGAGGGTGGTGGTGTCGTAGCGATGGGTAGTGGGAGGTCCAGGGTTCCTGGCGCTGGTCGCGGTCAGGTCGCGGACGGGCTTGCCTTTGGTGCGCCTTTGGTGCGCCAACGGCGCAACCGCGCAGCGTCCGCCATTAAGTAGGGGAGGTGGGAGGGAGGAGAGGCTGGGAGGCGGGAGCGGGGGAACTCCGGGGGGGAATTCCGGGGGAGAATTCCGGGGGGAGGGGCCGCAGAGGCAGCAGCGGCGAAAGGCAAAAGGAACAGTCAGGCACGAGAAAATAAAAACAGTGGTGGAATTAGAGCAAGACACAGATGGGCACAATAACAGTGGCACAACAGGGAAAAATTAAGAAAAAAAAACGTCTGAGAAAGGTTACGGTGGTTGCAGGCAGTCTGGTCCCAGTTGGAGCGGGCAGCAGGCACGGGAGCGGGCAGCAGTCTCGAACCTCCCAAGGAGGAGGTCGGGGTCTGGAGGCAAGAGACGGCACAGCGGAGCTGCGGGGAGAGAGTGGACCTAGACCGAGGGTCGGAGGTCTTACTCGCGCTGCCCCGCAGCGGCCGCCATTAAGAAGGGGAGGTGGGAGGGAGGAGAGGCTGGGAGGCGGGAGCGGGGGAATTCCGGGGAGGAATTCCGGGGGGGGGGAGGGGCAGCAGGGGCAGCAGCGGCGAAAGGCAAAAGGAACAGGCAGGCACGAGAAAATAAAAACAGCGGTGGTTGCAGGCAGTCTGGTCTCAGTTGGAGCGAGCAGCAGGCGCAGGAGCGGGCAGCAGTCTCGAACCTCCCAAGGAGGAGGTCGGGGTCTGGAGGCAAGAGACGGCACAGCGGAGCTGCGGGGAGAGAGTGGACCTAGACTTCCATTATGGTATGGGGGACCTCTGCACCCCAATTATGGAAATGTTGCTAGCCAAAAAGGGGGTGGTGAACCATTTTCCTTTGTTAGCATTGGGGCCCAAGTCCCCCTTGCTGCACAAGGAACAGCTCTCAAGCAACAGGGGGTGAGATGGGGGGCTTTTCCGGTTTTTGAAACAAAGGGGCCTGCCTTGGGCTTCAGGCCTAGGAGTGATGGTCCAGTATTGTGGACAGAGGAGTAGGTATTATTGGTGCTGTGCAGGGACCCAGGGGTGTAAGGGCCTAACTAAACCCCTATTATGGCTGTTTTACTGTCATTTCCTGCTAGTATTAGGGCTCTGTGAACCCTTGCTGTGCCAGTTGTCTTTGGGCATTGAATCAATGACCCAAGAAAGGAGAACAGGGAAGTAGAGGAGACACCTTACCTTGAGTCTCAGAGAGATGGCAGAAAGGTGGTTTAACAAGGGGCAGAGGAGACAAGGCATTAGCTCTCATTAGTGAGGCAGGTGTAGTGGCACTGGGACCTAGAAGTGCAAGGAGCCCACTGTATCACATTTATGACTGTCTTACTTAACCATAGAGGCAAGGTAGATAGCATTAGGGCTGAGAGCACCCTTGCTGCAGAGGCAGGCAGCACATGAGAGCTCATTTTTTCTGAAAAGGACACAGTTTGTTTCAAGATCAGAGTGATGGGGAAGGGATGAAAGAGGCAAGGAGGAAAGCCTGCTACTCAGGGCTGCAGCTATTATTAGTTCAGAAGGTGGAGTTGCACTGGGGCCCAGGAGTGTGAGCAGAGGTGGCTCCTCCTCAAGAGCGGAGGAGGGTCGCCCCGCCTGCTGCAGTGCAGCAGGCACACACAAATAAATAAAATGGCATGGCAATACCGTTTTATTGCCATGACATTGAAAGAGCATAAACATTTCCTTTAAAATTAAGCATTACTAATAGCAAACCTGCCTTGAGCTTCAGAAATGAAACTGCATTAAAAAAGTGACATGCAGACATTTGCTGCTGCAAAGTGAAAACATGAGTCTTTGATATTCACAGGCTTTAGTCAGACGCTTTCTACTTAATAAATTATGTAACCCATTGTCAGGTGGACCATGCAGCTATTGTAGTTTTCCCTATGTTGGCATGAGCCCATTGCAGACTGTCTTCTGCTTTGCGCATGTTATTACACAAACTTATTTTGCTTTGTGCCACGTTGCAACTTTCACATAAAACATGCTGTTGTTTTTGCATTTTTTTCTTTCCTGTGATTTAGTTTGAACATTGCAGACAAGGTCAAACAACATTGCCCTTTGTTATTCAGTTCTGGTCAGGCCCTAGCACCTAGACAAAGCATGCAGATGAAGCTGTTGTTTGGAAACATGTACTTTGGTCATATAGGTATACACGGATAGGTACACACACACTTGGAGAGGGATCTTTCCAGGGAGGGGAGCGTGACAGCACTTGTGATGTAGATCTTCCCTCTATAGACTGAGGTACGGGGTCTGCTGCTAGCACCCAGGGATCTTCTAATAATTAATCATTTGCTGCATGTTTTATGAAATTTATTACAGCGGCATTAACCATGATGAAGCCCGATCAATGGTGACTGCACACCAATCCTGGGCACTTTTCTAAACTACTGAGATTTTAAACTTATGTATTTTATGATGAATGGGACAACAAAGGGTCTGTAAAGCAATACCAGTTTTAGAATTATACAGTGATTTTTTTTAATGTAATTCAATTGCAATGATTTTAAGTAATTGTGCAATAAAATGTATCTATCTATCTATCTATGTATCTATCTATCTGTCTATCTATCTATCTAATATATAATCATTTTGCTTCTATAGAAGGGGAGGGAGGTTAGGCTACACTGTCGTATATAATGACAGCTCCATTTATGATTTACAGACTGCTTGCTATGCTGACCGTATTTGTGTTTCTACTTGTTGTGGCACGTATACTGCTTACTAGAGCATGATAGTTAAAATAAAATTTTTAAACTTTTCTTGTGTCTCTGTCAGATCTTATTGTGGATGAGTACAAGAGTGCCAGGTGTTGGTTAGAGGAGCGCAGCGAGCAGTTAGGGATGTAAGGAGTGAGGAGATTGGCTAGAATGGTGGAAACTTTGGCATGCAGGATTTTATGTGAGAAGCACAGTACCTTGAAGTGGATTCTCTTCTCCACCGGAAGCCAATGGAGCTTACGTAGTAATTTGGAAGCTGTGCAGGATTTAGGGAGGGCAAAGAGCGTCCAAGCCGCGGAGTTTGGGGCCCTCTGGAGGCGATGAATCCCTACTTTGTTGACACCCAAGTACAGGAAATTGCAGTAGTCTAGTCTAGAAAGTATGGTAGACTGGATAATGATTTGGCGAGTTTGGGCGTCGAAGAATCCGAGCAGTGGCTTAAGTCCACATAGCAGCCCAAAACAGACACCAGCCACTGACTTCATCTGTACCTGGAAAGTCAAAGCACAGTCAACCCACACACGCAGATTTTTTACGGTCTCCTTGGGTGATGGGGGGGCCCCAGCGCAGCAGGCCACCAACGATCGCTCCATAGATGGGTGTTTCTTCCCAGGAGAAGAATCTCAGATTTGTTGGCGTTCAGCTGTAAGCGGTTAGCTGCCATCCAATCCGCAATGGCCACCAAATCATCCTGGAACACTGTGGCACTGTGAGCTAGCTGGTCTATAAGCTGACATATCCTGTGGGGGTGTCCATAATCAGTCTAGACACCAATCACTTAGTTTATGTTGTCCAACAAACACGCAGATCCTATGTATTTTTAGGAACTACACGACATGGCGCCGCCAACGATGGTTTGGTTCTTACGGTCAAATCTGAGTAGTTCAGTCGTGCTTTCTTAGAGACCTCTACTCACATTTAACCAGAGACTTTTGGAGTGGGAAGGGTAATCCGCCGCAGCTGAGTAAGTAAAACCTATGTATTGGCTGTAGGTTATGCAAGTTTAAAGGATTATAGTACCCCACACTGTGCAAAGCCTTATCTAATTTCCTTCATACTTCCTCCCACAATGTCTGTCAGTGGAGGGGGCGCTGCGGGTATAGGGGAAGAAGAGCAGGAAGTTGCTCTTAACATTACAGAAAATTGCAGACATGCAGTTACTATGAAATTATTGCAATACGGCCTCCCGGCAATGGGTGGTAGTGTTACCTTCGTGATAGAGGCACACGAAGCATTCAGGACAGAGGCATTCTATTCTTGGGTTAAATTCCCGCCTGCAGATGCACTCACACAGTTGTTTTATACTTACATTGAAGATGACACACCTGAAGAATACTTTCCATACGTGGACGTAGAAGTCCCGTTAACATACCAAGAGCATATTAATTGGTTTAAAGACGCCCTCCCCCACACCACAATAAATGTGAGACTCGGTCCGCTCAGCAGAGAAAGAGCGACCTGGCCGGTCCTACCTGCTTACACACCACATCCAGAGATTGATACATTGCCAGCAGCAGAATTACGTACACTTTACAGAGATGTAGTAAAACTATACAGAAACCTTACACAGTTCGTAATGTAAAAACACTTACAATTCAACGTGCGTGGATTACTCAAGCTGGTCAACCTCGAATGACTACGACAACTATTAGCCCACAAACGCTGAACGCGATTATGGGAAGAATGCCCACTAAACGTGAGCAAATGCCGTTCTGGATATCACGGAAAATAGCACAGCTTGAAGTAGTATTTCCCCATACGGGCCCACAGGAAAAACACAAAATACTAATAATTTGCTTGCCAATGGGGATAGCTCCCCAATAGAAGATTGCACCACTTGGGGTACAGTTTTCACTGCCGTTTATACCAGAACTCATGGTACCCCCTCAATAGCAGTTTTACCAGATGTATTGAAACAAATACAGAATGAGTACGTGGCAGAACCTGCCATGGACTTGGGGATGAAACTGATGGGCAATTTTGCCAAGGTATCAGCAATTATGTTAGGTAACATAAAAGGGGAGGTAGCAGCGGTGGCTTTTCGGCAAGACCTGAGGAAATTCACTCCTGCACAACAGGAGCGAGAACTACCTAAGATTATCAAAGAAACCTATGCTTCGCTGCGTAGAGATAACTTGGGAGCTAGACCTGGGAAACCATAAGTGACAGGTAATCCTGAAAAGGATAACTCGAAGCAAGCACCTGATTCTTCTAAGAAGAAATGGAATAACAAACAATCAAAAATAATAAGCATGGGGGCGTGGCTTGGACAGCCAACATGGCGGACGCACTCTAACGAGGCTCTGCTCGTCCACGCCATAATTGCACCAAATCCGCCTAAATCAGCCTAAATCCTGGCCCGAACGGAGCAGATCAGCTACCCCGGACGTCAGGAAGAGCAGGCGCTCCGCCCGGAGCCGAGACACGCCGGGGCCCGACTGGCATACCGAGTGCTGTAGCCGACCGGAGTGTGGCGTGGATCCAGGCCCGCTCGGAGCTGTTGCCCATCCGCCACGCACATCCTGTAACCGGTGAGAGGCCCGGAGGACCCCCGAAGGTGAGAAGGGGCAGCGAGGGATTGGCGCCGCAGCGGGGGGCTCCCTAATCCTGCATTGGTTTGACACATGGCAGGCCGTAGTGGGATCGGGCCCGTCCGGTCGCATCGCATTGTACTGTGCCTCGGAGGCGGGGGCCCATTTGCGACAGTGAGAGCTTCGGCAGGGACGGAGCTGGGACCGGGAGTGACACGCAGGGGCGCCGCATCCAGCCCCGCGCGGCCTAGCTACGGAGCCACACGCCTACTGCTCCAGGGCACGAGGTCCATGCCCAGCGGGTGTGCGCCCCGGGGGCCCCCCCCACATTAAATAGGGCAGCAAATAACTGCAAGAGCAGCAGAGGGCAGGCGATCTACCGGTGCGCCTGCAGTAATCGAGAGATGAGGAGGTGAGGCCGGGCCCGCAGAGCCGGCGCGGTGCCTTCCAGACCCACATATTTAACTATAACCCCTCCCTGGGGGCTCAGGTCGAGACCAGTGGTGGAGGGCGGGAGGGCCTACGCAGCAATAGAAGAGGCGACTGATCCCTTGGTCCGGGTGCTTCGGCCCGGTGGGAGAGTGCTGCCTCGTGAGGCCCTGTGGGGAGGCGATACCCCTGTGATGCCCCAGCAACCGTGATACATCTGAGTTGCAAGGATCCTGCGGGGGCGTGCTGCGGGCTGGGGGTCTGGCGACTCTGGTCCCATTAGGGGGCCTACTTGGCTGGCCACCTTGGGCTGCAGAGGCGGCCGGGCTAGGCTCGGTGCAGCTTGTGGTCCGGGGTGGGCCAAAATCCATGAGGCCCGGCCTGTGGCATTGTCCTCCGACGAGGTCGAAGAGAGAAGTTCGCGGCAGCACCCCACGGATGGAGCCGGATAAACTGTAATATCTACCGGACGTCAATCCTCGCTGCCTAGAGACCAGGAGGCCATCCTCACGACCAACATGGGCAAAGACAAACAGGGTGGCGCAGGCTCCAAACAGAGCACCTTTGACCATTATACAACGGCCTCCGGCGGCGCCACCCGGGGAGATACTGGCGGCTCGATACCCGACAATGCCGCGCTCATAGCTGCCCTCACGGAGGCAAGGAATGCCCTGGACGCGAAGATTGGCGTTGTAGGGTCTGAGGTCTTCTTACTGCGGCAGGACCTCCGGAATGCGGTAGGCCGCATCACTGAGACAGAAACACACGTCTCAACAGTCGAAGATCAAGTAACGACCCTGCAGAAAAAGGTGAACAAACTTATGGTGGTGGCGCAGGAGATGGCCTCTCGGGTGGAAGATGCCAGGGGCCACGCCAGACGTAACAACCTGCGCTTTGTTGGCTTTCTGGAGGGCTGCGAGGGCACCTCCATGGACCGCTTCATCACCCAATGTCTGAAAACCCTCCTGCCTGAAGACACACTATCTACCTGCTTTGTTGTGGAAAGGGCGCATCGGGCACTAACAAAGAAGCCCCCTCCTGATGAAAATCCGAGATCAGTGATCGCCAGGTTGCTGAACTATGCCGACCGGGACGCCATATTGCAGTTTGCCAGGACTCACAAAGACAGGCTACTGTTTGATTCGCACCCCATTATGATCTTCCCGGACTGCACCAGGCTAGTGCAGCAGCAACGCCAGTCCTTCGTGGCGGCCAAATGCAGGCTTAGAGACCTCAACATACAATATATGCTACTGTACCCGGCCAGAATGCGCGTCACCTTCAACTCAAAAACCTTTTTCTTCGACACACCAGACGCGGTCTTTGCCTGGATAGACGAGAGGACTTACCTTAGGCCGCATACTTCACCGCCCTTAGAATCTGATTCCTCTCAAAGATCACAGAGAAATAGGCAGAAGACGAACAACTCCAAAAGAAGACATAGATCCGGATCTAATTGGCGTGCCTCTGCCCCGGAGGACGCATCCTAAAATGGGCCACAGATGCTACATCCCCGGCGCTGGCCGAACATACTTTGGCATCCTACTGAGATCTTATGCTCCGTTCGAACACTGCGCTGGCATGGACGCCCAGCCACAAGAACATAACGCCCCTGGACATTTATGTTTATGTTCCATGGGAAGTTGGGGTGTGATTGGAGGAGGTTCTCTAGACCCCCCCTCGTTGGGGCTTTGGGGGTCCCTTCGCCACAACAGATGCTCCTCGTTTATGGCAGTATCGTGGTGGGGGGAGGGGGGTTGGGATTTTCCTGAGGTTTTCTTTTATCACTGTTACAATTGTTACACGTGCACAGACGTTCTGCCATGACCTCACATCATTAGTTAAAAAGATCATTCACATAGACGGTAAATGACCACACAGACACGCTCTTCCCTACTTGGGGAACTTAACATAGTCTCCTGGAATGTCAGAGGGCTACTAAACAAAATCAAGAGGGGTGCTGTCCTTAGCCAAGCGATACGAGTCCGACATCCTTCTCCTACAGGAGACTCACCTGCTAGGTAACAAAGCTCCCTGCCTCACCAGATTCGGATACCATACAATACATCACTCCGGGTTTACCAGGGGATCCCGGGGCACTGCCATCCTTATACATCGCTGCGTCCCTTTCGGCCACACCAAGCATTGGTTGGATCCCGGGGGACGCTACACCATCATATCGGGCACATTACACGGGGAACAAATTAACATAGGCAGCATATACACCACCCCCCCACTGGGAAACACCTTCATCAACAAAATTACATGACTGTGGGGTGAACTCCCCGAGGGCAAGACCCTGCTGGGTGGGGACTGGAATTATGTCATGGCGCCCATGGACAGGCGGCGCCATCCTGGACGGGAACCTTAGACGGGTGGGTCCAAACTACATCTCCTAGCCACTACACTGGGTTGGGCCGACATATGGCACGAGTACCATCCCTCTGTCCAGGGATACACTTACATGTCCGATGTCCACGGGTCTTTGTATGGGCTAGACTATGTTTTTACACCACAAAGCTATATCCACCGGATCTCCCATATCTCTCACCTATCGCGAGGGCTCTCCGACCACTCTCCGGTCCTACTAAAACTCCGCACCAGTTCTCATACACCCCTTTTTAGGTGGCGTATGTGCCCATGGCATCTCCGTGACCCAGATTATCAGGAGACCCTGGCCCAGGCGGTGACAGACTATCTTGTGTCAAATGTGACCTCGGCCCCATCCAAGATTATCTTGTGGGAAGCCTTCAAACCTACAATTCGTGAGGTGATATAAGCTTCTGTGCGGGTAACAAACACAAGCGTATAGCACAGGTGGTTGAGCTGGAGAGCCACTAGAGGAGATTAGAAGCTCAGCTCATCACTAACTTTAGCCCACCCCTCCAACTTAACCTACTCCTGGCGCAACAGAGCATACAACAATATCTCACCAATGAAGCGAAGGAAATCTGGCTCGCCTCACAACACTAGATTTACCATTGGGGGGAAAAATCCAGTAAAATCCTCCATAGACTTTGCCAGGCCGCGAAATCTCCCTCGAAAGTTCCAACATTGCGAAGGGTAGACGGAACCCTGTGCTCTTCTCCCGAGTTAGTTACCAGGGAATTTGTGCAATACTTCTCCACGCTTTACTCACGACAGGAACAGTTCTCATTAGACATGTTCGCTGAATTCCTCAAAGACATCCCCCTTCGTACACCCACAGACCATGTGCGGGATCAGCTTGATGCCCCCATGACAGTAGACGAGCTCATTGCAGCGCTGGCCATTTTATGCCTGGGTCGGGCCCCTGGACCTAACAGCTTCCCCGCCGAATTCCTCAAGCCACATATGGGCACATTA
Source organism: Calotriton arnoldi (assembly GCA_963921515.1). Lineage (NCBI taxonomy): Eukaryota > Metazoa > Chordata > Amphibia > Caudata > Salamandridae > Calotriton > Calotriton arnoldi. Next base: position 2,118,609 of record CAWUFW010000516.1, on the reverse strand, counting down.
GGCCCGCAATTATTGGCGGCGATACATGACGGCCTTGACCAACACATTTTGCCCCAAGACTGGCGACATACGGAGATTGATCCGGCCGTCCACCAGAAGAACCATCATTGTATCGACCCATTTCTCTTATCAATTTTGAGCCTAAACTTTTGGGCAAGGTCCTCGCAGACTGTCTCCGTACCTGCATCCAAGATTTGATCCACCCGGATCAATCCGGCTTCATGCCACACCGCTCAACTCGACACAACATCCGACGCGTCCATAACGCTATGGCGAAGGCTCCGGAGCTGGGCCGTCCCGCGGCTACCCTGCTGGCTGATATCGATAAGGCGTTCGACTCCCTCAGTTGGACGTACCTGTTCCAACTCCTCGAAGCCATTAACTAAGGCCCACGCTTCCTAGCCTACGTACGGCTACTGTATTCAAAACTAACAGCTTCGGTCCGGATCGCGGGTCACCGGTCGGCCCCTTTCTCTATTGGCCGTGGCACGAGACAGGGCTTCCCCCTGTCTCCATTACTATTTGCTCTGGCCGTGGAGCCTCTGGCAGCCTGGGTGCGAAAGGACTCCCTAGTCCATGGCTTTCAGTGGTCATAGTTCAAATCCGACCGCATCGCGCTTTACGCGGACGATGTGCTGTTTTTTATGACTGACCCATAGTTCTCGGGTCCCCGAATCCTGCAGATCCTCCGAGTATTCGGAAAGACCTCCGGCCTTAACACTAATCCCTTGAAATCAGTACTTTTCCCAGTGTGCGGAGATCAGGGACGCAGTGCCTGGGCACCACAGCTATCGCATGCGACCGCAGGATTCAAATATTTGGGCATTTTAATTTCGCATTGCCCGAAAACCTCGTGGGCACGTAATATTAATCCACTCATTGCCAGTCTGAGAGATGAGATGGTCTCACCTTCTGCTCTCACTGTATGGGCGCCCAGCGATCTTCAAAATGGTCTCCCTACCCCGAATTCTTTATAGGCTACATAACTTCCCATATGACATACCACGCACATGGTTCGCACAAGTCAATGCTCTACACAATAAATTTCTATGGAACGGAGGGGTGGTTCGGGTGGCGCTGAGTACATGTACGCAATCCACGTACTGTGGTGGCAAAGCAGCAGCGGATGTATACACTTACTATGCAGCATCCCACCTACTCATCATTAATGAATGGTGGCACAATTCGCCCACGGACCCTGCTTATGCGCTCGAGCACATGGCAATGGAGCGCACTCCCCTCCTCCAGCTTCTATATAGTCACTGGAATTTAGATCTCCTACCTCCCGTCAGCAGAACCGTAGTTCGGCTTTGGAGATATATGGTCAGACATATGGGGTGGCAGGGCCGCCTGACGCGCATGACTCCGCTATGGCATGGCACGTATCTACGCCCAGTCGCGGCCCTATTAGGTTTCCGTAAGTGGGACCTATTGGGTGTCTCTACTCTGGGAGTTGTCAAGTGGGGCACTACCCTCAAATCATTTCAACAACTACAGAGAGATTTCCAGCTACATCACACACTATTGTATAAATACCTCCAACTGAGGCATGCACTCGCCCCCCTTCTTCACTCACTTGACACCTTGCCCGAATTTCATCCCCTTGAGGGCCGCCAGCTAATGGGGGACTTGGGGGCACATAAAATGCACCAGATATACCAGACTCTGACCACCCACACCCGTACAACATTGCATAAGACGAAGGCGGCATGGCTTGAGGATCAACCTGACCTGACTGACGATGACTGGACGGAAGCCCTGGCCAGTCCCCAGGGCGCGGCAGTGTCTTCACGCTACCGTCTCATCCAATTTAAATATATGCACCGTATATACTTCACCTGATCCCGCCTATGGAAGATGGGTGCCATCCATTACCCCATGTGTCTTCGATGCGAGAGGGAGGAGTGGACCTACCTGCACACAGTCTGGAGCTGTAGCGTGCTACAGCCATTTTGGCATAGGGTTGCGTCCTGCCTGGGCCAGGTCCTCTCGTGGGACCTCCCATTTGACCTGAGGTTGTTCCTACTCCATAGTACTGACAGGATTGGTGGGAACCGATATAAGCAACACTTGCTCTTCTTCGCCCTCACTCTTGCCAAACGCGACATTGCCCAGCTGTGGAAAGGAACGTCCCCTCAAACAATAGGCGGATGGAAGAAGGCCCTCAACAGATGCATGGGAGCAGAGATTGCGGTTTTCCAGGCCCGAGGTTGTCCCCAGAAACACAGGAAAATATGGTCCCGGTGGGCGATTTACCGGGGTATAGACTTACCCTCCTTACCATCCACAGACCCCTCATAAGACTGCTCTCCCATACACGATTGGTCCCTGAACAGCCCAGACAACATAACGCTACCGTCTGCACTTACACACATCCAAATTTAATACGCTTTGTGGGGTCTAAGATTACCTGTGCCATGTTTATGTTGTTTTGCCTGCGGGATCAGCAGGGTTTACAGTTTCATGCATGTACCGGTACTCCTGATATATCTTACGTTCAAAATGTATACAGCGGGCCAAGGCCCTTTATGTACCATGAAAACTCAATAAAATATGTTTAAAAGATAAAAAAAATAAGCATATACATCACAATCACGGGGTGGGTCTCCTCAACAGGTGCCCTCTGAAAAAAGATTTAATCTTAGAAACTGTGATAATATTAAAAAACCTGACAGGTATCAGGATACTGATACACGTTCCTCTAGTTACTTTCAGAGTTCATCAAAACACTCGGAGAGGGAAGGACGGTGGGAAAACACAGATCAGAAGAGCGAGTCCAGCCAAAAGGGGAGACACATCGCACTTCAGACTACATTATCAAACAAGAAGATGAACCCAAAACTAAACCTCATTTTAAAAAGAAGAAGGTAGCTGGACTTAAATTAAGAAATGCCCAAGCTACTGAGGAATCTGCTTTTGACGGGGAATGGGCTCTGACAATGCTAGATAATGCAGCAGAAGTAACAATAGCTTGCCAGAACCTGATATAATTTCTGGTGACAGCAGCGTTGAATGAACATATCACGGTGGAGAAACTGGATACAAGGGTAAGTGTCCCACATCGTTTATATGAAATGATGCTCCAAATGGAGGGGGACATAGTCAGGAAAGTGAAAGGTCTCTTTTGGGAGAACCTGACATATGGATACGACATCCTTTTGTCTGAAAGAGATTGGCCACCTGAGTTCATTATGGAGTGCCCTAAGGGGGAAGATGTGCTTTCTCCGACCTCGTTCCAGAGTCACTTAAAAATAATACACGCAGGAGTGGGCGTTAGGGACTTAATATTTAAGTCAAAAGGTATTCTGACAACAATAGTCTGGTACCATACCCTAAAAAAAGGAGACTGCATGCCCACAAACTTTCTCAGCCTTAATGGCTCACTATCAAAGATACTAGGCAACGATTGCAGTAGAAAATGGGCAGGTGCCCTTTCTTTAAGAACAATCTATGCTTTAGGAGGAACATGTTTATGGTTTCTGATAACGCTGTGTTTTGTTACACAAATAAATCACAAGGCTGAACTTCTCATAGCCTCCAGGTCCTTTCTCCACCTAACACTAATGCCTTAATTCAAGCAAGGCCTTTTTCCTGCCTTGCTTATTTCAAACCAGTGGACATAGAACTGTGGAATAAAACCACTGAAATGCTTCAAAAGTTCAAATTGGCCATCTTGGCTAATTATGGGTGATTAGGTCGAATAGTGCATGCTTCTAGGGCCAGATGTAGGTAGACAAATACCGATCGCAAACGCAGAAATTCGCAGAATTTCCACGTTTGCGATCGCAAAAAAGCCATGTGAAATGTAGAGGCAGAAACACTGACTCGCTAAATAAAGAATCGCTAAAAATAAAGGAAAACAGTTAGCGATTCCTTATTTAGCGAATATGCCACACAGACTCTCTATTTAGCGACTCGCTAAATAAGGAATCGCAAAATAAAGTCGCAAACCAATGTACATAAAATCGCTAATACCGATTCAGTTATTTTAGCGATTATTACCGATTCGCTATTTTTTTGCGATTTTTTATCTACATCGCACTTTGCGGGTTCTTAATAGCAATTCGGTAAAAATCGCTATTAAGAAATCGATATTTGTGTTTTACCTACATCTGGCCCCTAGTATTTTAAAATTACTACTTTGGCTGCCAATCATATTGCCAGTTCAGTTCGAGGTCATCTGTGTTATGCATGGAGTTTTTGGTGACAGTTACCAAATAACTAACAGATTAAATTACTAAATTGCCTGTGTGAACCCTTTCTCCACCATAAACCCCATTCCCCCGTCCACGTTGCACTCGCATCCATACATTTAAAATAATAGTGAATTGAAATGTTTTTATTCGAATGTGTTCAAGGAATGCATCTTGTAACTCAAAGTGTTTTAGATTACGCTCTTCTTTAAAATCATGATATTTCCATGAGTTACTAAAGCGTGAACAATAATTGATAAAGCCATCGCTTTTTGCGATTGCTTTTTTTTGCCATGAAATCTTATTTGTCAAATCCAGTGTTTAATCAGCTTGATGCTCCCATTTTAGGAAAGACACACTAAAGGTGGCTTTGTGGATGTTCAGTCCACTAGTGCATAATATTAAAGTAAAGAATTGTCAAACAACAGAGAGAAATAGAGAGAGAGAGAAGGATACAGGGAACTCGTCCGTCTTTCCAGATAATCACTTCTATAACAAACAAGAACGAGTTAGCTACCTACTCAACTAAAGATTAGGAGATTAGGTTCTCATAATCCTTGTGGCAAGTGTGCTTTGGAACCCACAGGGTACTTTTTAAGAACTCTCACTCAAAAACCTAGTTGGTGACGTCCTTCATCATTGGGTTCCCACCCTGGACGTCGAATGCTTCCAGGGTGTGCTACAACACCTGATTACAGCGGAGCTGGTTTTCTTTGTGATTGTGACAGTGTGTGTGTGGTGATATGTGATTTAAAATTGGCTCAGGAACTCATACCACATGTAGTAATTTTAAAAATGGAGGTCCTGCTCAAACTTTAAAAACAGTGGTGGATCTTTGTGACACTTAAATTGATCTCAGTTACCCAATTGTGGTAGACATGTTTCAGCCATCTAACTGGGTGCCTCTATGGGTCAATATGGCGTTCGTCAGGACCGGAAACAATAAGCGCGTGCACGCTAAGACATGTGAATAAAGGTTTGTACTTACAAACCCTTCAAGCATGGAGAAAAATCACCTCTTGCGACAGTTCTCGTCATCTGGTAGTCGATCTCTACATGAGATGCTCCGAGGGGGTGGACCCTGTCCTCACACCTTCCAATCCTCTGTGCGGGCCCTGTATCATGAAGATGCGGGACTCACGAGGAGGATTGGTAAGTGTATCAGAGGGTGAGACACCTTGATTAAAGTGTGATGACAGGGTCCAGCAGCATGAGAGAAGCATCTGGATTGGCTGCAGGGGATTCTGGGAGCCAGTGCCTGCAGCGGAGAGGAGCAGAAGAGCACATTGCGGCAGTTGGCAGGCAAGTTCTTTTTTATTGTTGTTTTTTTATTTTCAGCCATCGTAGTCCCCGTCCCCCTTCCCAATCCCCCGCCTTGCCAATCTTCCCTGAAAGCAGCCTCTCCTGAAACTGAGAGTGCAATGGTTATGGTCGGACACGCAAGGTATTCAATTTAAGCTTCTGTGAAGCATCAAATTAAATTAGAATCTGTTTTCATGCACACCTTGATTGGAGGATGAATTCTGATACCTTGATTACTTTTTAACAGGAAGCCCCTTGGTAGGTGGGGGCGCTGAGCAGTTTCTCACGTTGTCTATGCACTAAAACAGCCCGGGTGTGTCTGTCTTCTATGCCCTTTGTAGTTTTCATTTCCAATGTATTCCAAAATGACTCTCAATCCGCTTGATTGATATCTTAGTTGTTGAGGGGAACGACTTCCTTGACAGTAGCGACCACTCCTATTGGGAAGTGATGGGGCGGGGGAAGGGGGAACACAAACAACAACAAAAAGAAATATAAATAAAGAAAATTGGACTTAACTGCTCCGACGGCCGCTGCCTTGGTCCTGATCTTCGCGTCCTTGTCAGGAGCCTGCTGCACACTGCGCAGGCTCCCAGCTCCCAATCCCAGCGCTGCTCACATGCTGGGAATGCTATTCCCAGCATGTGAGCAGCGCTGGGATTGGGAGCTGGGATTGAGAAAGGCCAAGTGCGCAGGACAGTTTGGCCGGCACCAGAGGGCCGGCCAAACTGTCATGAGCACTTGACAGTGTCCACCACTCCCCACCACTTCCCCCTCCAACTGCAGCATTAGTGTAGGTGGCCACACCCCTCCCTTGGCTCGCAGTTGCAGTCAGCAGGACTACAAATAAAATGATAATAGAAATGTCTTATTACCATTTTATTTTTGTCCTTTGCCCCTGCTGGCTTTAGGCGGGGGTGGGGGGGCAATGCTTCTCCGCCATAACGGAGGAGCCGTCCCTGTTCCTTGACCTGATGCTTCAACGGTTGTAAACTGTGTGACTTTTGAACATAATGTTGTGACAAAGGTGAATCCATATTTTGCTTCCTAGTATTGCTTTTATTTTTGTTCCAACTGTATTCAACTCTAAGATTATTGTAGATAATTAAAGATGTAGGCATGGGTACAAGAAGGAGAAGGGTAGAACTCGCTGCTGCTTGTTGTACAACATTGTAATTTTGCATATTTACTGGTTTGTGGCAGATATATAACACCTGATTTTGTCACGTTTTGCACCTGTAATGATTAGAAAGGTCCTCGTGTGTGTGAAGAAATGAAAACGTGTTTAGATGTGTACCAATCAAGGTTGGAAGCAGCGACCATTGCTTTCAAATTATTCACACTCCCACAAACAAAATGAGGTTTGTCTTGAAGAAAAGTGCTGGATTTCTGTGTCTCTCTGCATTTTTATCTAAAATCTGTTGATGACTTTTAGGTCTGCCTTAAGCAAAACACCTGTATTGCAGAGTTTATGTAATCACAAAAAGAGTTTCAACAAGCAGTACAGAAAGTAAGTCTTTGGCTACATCCACATGTTGGTTCTCTTCACTACAGGGACTTGATTGGGCAGTGGTTGTGTTATTTCACTTTGTGAGTAGTTTTGTTGAAGTCCATGGGCAGCCAAGTGTCAATGCCCTGCAAAGAAGGTATAATAATATTTTCTTACTCTGCTTTTCACTGAACTAAAACAAACAAACAAGCATTGGCAAAGTCAATAGGTCTTGCTTTTGCTAGGGTTAGAGCTATTGGCGTTGTAAATGACAATGTCTTTTACCCATGTGCTCTGGAGTGGAGTGGATGTATGTTGTGTGGTGTGGAGTGGAAGTATGTGGGTTGGATTGAAATGGTTAGTTGTGGAATTGTGTGGTGTGAGTTGGATTTGTGTAGTGGAATTATGTGGCACGGTGTGCAGTGGAATTATGTGAATAGTAATTATGTGGTATTGAGTGTACTGGAATTATGTGGTGTGGGATTGTGTGTCATGGAGTGTAATTATGTGGAATGGTATTTTGTGCGGTGGAGTGGAATGTAGGGGAGTTTAGTTATGTGTGTGCTTTTGAATTTTGTGGCACAATGTGGAATTTTGTGGTATGGATTGAATGTATGTGGTGTGTTGTGTAATTGTGTTGTTAAGTTGAATTATGGAGTTTGTTGTTGAATTATGTGGTGTGTAATGGGCGTGTGTAGAGTGGAATTGTGTGGGGTGGAACTGTGTGGCCTTGAGTGAAATTATGCTGATTGGAATTATGTGGCATGGTGTGGAGTGTATTTATGTGCATTGTTGCTATGTGCCATAGAGTGCATTTATGTTGGGTATACTTATATGGTATTGAGTAGAGTGTAATTATGTGGAGTTGAATCATGTTGCATTGAGTGGTATTATGTGGGGTGTAATTATGTTGGGTGGTGTTGAATTGTGTGGTGTGGAATTGTGTGGTGTTGTGTGTCATACTAAACATCCAGGTATGCCACAAGGTACCCAGGCGAGTGGAGCGATTCTCTTTATTCTGCATCTTCTTCAGACTTCTCAGATAGGATTCACATTAATGAAGATTACCGGATTCGCCCAAGATTACACAATGTAGTCAAGTGAAAGAGTCAGGAGTAAAACCTAAGTCTACTGGTTCCACAGTCAACAATTTAAGCTTCAGATCTTTTCTAAGAAATTGAAAGTATGTTTGGTTAGTAACTCATTTCTTATGAAGTCCGTTTATTTCCAAAAATTCGGATCTTTTCATTAGGTTTAATGAGACTAGCATGCAAAAAATAAAACAAAAAAACTAAATATGGCAGAAAAACTTAATACATGTTTATTTTACCAATAGAAAAGAAACTTATAGCACTGATTACTGATGCTGACATCACGTATAGCCCATTCTTCAATAACATTCTCTCTTATCTCTGTATAATGACTCCCACACCAACAAGGCCATATCCAGGGTAGTCAACAGCTGCTTGAGGGGGAGAAAAGAATTCCAGGTGGGACTAAATCTGAACATGTCCAACCGTACATGCATACCAAAGCACCCAAGCATGGGAGCTGGTGAGACCCAGCAGTGGGCACATGAGAGAAGAAGCAAGCCAGCTTGAACGTGATTTCCTATACTACATTCTTATTAAAAGAGCACAATTGTCGTTTGTTTTTAATTTGTTATGGCTTACAGTAATCCTTTGTCTCTCAGGAGGCGGAGGTCTGCAGCTAGAGCCAGGTTTCAATTTCCAGATTTTTCCTAATCGAGTTTACTGCTTAATAAAGGAGTATTCTTATGTGTAAAAAAAAAAGCACAGGGAAAAAATCCACGGAATGTGTGCATTTAAAAACATTAATTTTAACATTCACTGCCTCTGCAGCAATGCTTCAGTGATCACCTTTCATAAACCCCCAAACTAAAGGGCTTATTAAAGAGGTGCACGCATGCGCAGTTTCACAACGAGAGACTTTATGCCTGAACAGTTAGGAACAAAAGATAAAGTCCTGCGTTAGCAAGACTGACGGCTGTATTACACTGAAAATATTACTGCTATCCCCATATAAGATTTACATCACAACAACTGTCTTTGGACACTGTTTCACTGGATTTTCAAAGAAACATTCATGGAATCACACCCACTCTCATGGGCCTGTCACGCAACGGATTGAGGTAAACGGCGCACAGCAGCCACCTCACCCAAACGCAGCGTCGGATTGGTAACGCGGGCACTTGGGCAATGCCCGAGGGGCCGGTATCCGAATTCCAGCTGTGGGCTGCTTTTTTGAGCAGCCTGGGGGGGGGGCCGATTTGAGCGGTTTCTGCTTTGTTCGATGCCGCCAGCGGCCCAGTGGGTGCCTGAGTGGCCTTTCTGGAGGTAGATGGGCGTCCATTACCTCCCTTTTATCAACGGCAGAGGTGTCACTCCCTTTCTCTCGCTGGGCCGGCCATTAATATATGCATATTGAGCGGGGGCAGGGGGCCTGAGCAGAAGTGGCCTTGCTTGTTTTCAGGTGTGTTTCACCAGTGTAAACTAATCCGTGCATTTTTTTAAACCCCCCCCCCCCTCTTTTTTTATAAAATGTCGCCGAAGCAGTGTTTTGCAGAAAGGCAATATGCAAATGTGGGCCACTTTTTTTTAGTGTGCCGGGGCCGATTTTTAATCCCAATCCAACCCTGCCCAAACGCACATAGATCGGATTGAACACTGGCTCGGTGCCCTTTGCACTTGTAAGTAATAACAAGCATTGGCATAGCCAATAGGTCTCGCCTTTGGGGCCTTATAAGTGTTTAGACAGAGCTATTGACTTTGTTAACGTTTTTAATATGTGTTGTAGAGCGTTGGGAATGTTGTGCAGAATGTTAAAAAGTTATGTTATAATAAAAAAGTGGTATAACCATTTTTGTCACCTTTTATATAAAAAAATTCTTTTAAGCCCCAGAGACTCCCTCCGGACCTCTGGGTGGCAATTTTTCTGAGCCTTCTGTGCTCTACAGCTTTAGGTTTGGTTTCAGCTGTTTTAAAAAAAGCAGGAAAGAAGCGTTAGAGGCGCTGCATAGAGTTACTGCTAATGAAGCAAAATAGCATTTTAGTTTTGGAGCACTCCCTGCATGTAAATTAAAATAAAAGGAACGTGTGCACCATTTATTATAACATCAAAAAGTACTTTTCTAATGTTGTATTATAATGGGGAGAGAAGACAAAATTGTGTTCTGGAAAGTAGTAGCTGCGCACACAAAAGTGAAACAAAAATTAAAATTAAAAATATATTATAGTGCAGTGTAGGAGTTTAAACCAAATAGAAAGCATAGCTGTGTGCACCCCTGGGAGGAAGGGAGCCCAACTGAGCTTGCCTTTTCTGTGCAAAAAGATCTTGGGGCATATTAGCAAGGAATAGCGATAATTATCGCTAAACGCGCTTAGCGCGAATCCTGTTAACGCCGCCTATCGCTGGAAAATATCGCTGAGATAACACCCTATTAGTAAGGTTTATCTCCATAGCGATAATATTTCCAGCGATAGCGGCTAAATGCGAGAATATCGCTGGAAAACCAGCGATATTCTTGCATTAACGCTAAGGTGGATTCAGCATTAGAATCCACCTCCTATACCTTAAACAGGTAAGTCATAGTCAGTTGCAGGTGTTAAAATCTAGCGATAAACGCGCTTAGCGCGATTTATTTTATCGCTTCGCCTGCCTTGATAATAGGGGTTAGTGGTGTTAGCGACTGTTTACAGTCGCTTTTAGTGGGGAACGCCTACCTTGCATGTCATTAGCGATAAATATCGCTGACATGCAAGGCGATGTAATTCCCGGCCTCTAACGCCTGAAAGCTGTCGCTAACGCCTGTTAGCGACAGCTTGCTAATAGGGCGTTAAAAATATCGCCGATTTAGCGGCAAAAAGTGCCGCTAAATCGGCGATGAAGCCCTTGATAATATGCCCCCTTATCTTTTAGATTAACAGTCCCTGAAGTCCTGACAGTGAATGGGGCTTAAACAAAGTCAATTGCCCCAAATCACCATATGTTAGGGTGACGCCAAGACTTAAATAACAACTTAGGCACTAATGGAAGTAATTTGGCCACAATAACAGGATGTTTAGCAGAGGCTGTGATTCTAACCTGGTTTCCTGTATTACAATTTGCAGCTGAGGTTGCATCTGCTCTCCAAAATGCCCCTTTATTGTTTAAAATATGTGCATGCTGCCATTTAATATAGGTTTTTTGGACACATTGCAGAACGAAAACAGTGGTGGGGGCAAGCTGGGTTGCCAGTCGCTTTTAGAACACAAGCATTTGCAATGCAATCGGTCTCATATTTGTGAAAGTTAGAGCTATTGGCGTTGAAAAAGACATTGTTTTTTACTTTTGTTTGCAGTGGAACGATCATATTTTCATAGCTCTATTGCCATTTGTATGACCTCGCAGTGTTGGAGAACCAGAAAATGGGAAATAGGTTATGAGGGAGGAGAGACAAAAGTTATATGCTGCCTGAAAAAAAACAAGCTTTACTCGAGAATAATAAAGAGTTTACGAGCTTGACACAAGAAAACAACAGATGTAGTTCTATATACCATGTCCACCATTTCGCCAAGTCCTATAAGTACACTCTGAGACATTAACTCCTATGTAGAAAAAATAAACATCAGAAAGACATTTATTCGATGTCACCTTGTTTTTCTGCTGCGCTAGTTGCTTATAGAGTGTTATTAGATGAATGGTCGTTTTCACCTAAACTATGATTTTTGCGTTCAGCGACCTTATGGCTCGCATGTTAGAGTTGTTTTCTGTTTATTTGCTCATTGCTGCATTTTTTAGAGGTATTCGCCAGACATACCTTAAAGGAAAAAGCTGTTACCAAAAGCTACAAATACGCTAGATAGTGTACCGTTTTGTCATCTGTGCTGACTGAACACAGATATTTAAACAGTTTAAACAAGCCATGGCATTTAAGTAGTGTTTGTTGTTAAAATAGAGGTGAAGATACTTGCCTTACCCAAGAGTCTTGCAACATTTTCAGATTGAGTGCGTTGGAAAATAGGAACGGATTTGGGGAAACAAGGGAGACTTTCTATCGGGTGGCTGGATTAAAGTCTACATTGCAGATGGCTTGAAGACTTCTGGGGGATAAGGATACCACAAGGGAGAGGTACCTGATAGGCTGCTGTGCTCGGGTGCGGCATCCGCCGGAGAGTACTAACGGCTAAGCATTGTTTTCACTTACTAGGGAGCAGTGTGGTGCGCCGGGTAAGGGTGCAGAAGACTGTTTTGAGCTCTCGCTGTGTCGTGGCACCGAAGTCTGTCCCGGAGCACGGCATTCTGAAAGATTATGCAGCCGTAAAGCGGAGCAGTGTGGTGAGCATGCAGATGAAAACTTAAAATAAATACTGTCATTTGTAACAGCTGAACGGTAGTAACAGCTGAGCGACAGAAGATAAAGCGCTGCTCTCGTGAATCGGGAGCCGCGCTGAGAGTTAAAGTATAGTTATTCTTTTAATAAAATGGAGGCAGGTGAGTCGTGCCGTGCAGAACAAACTGCACGACCGCCACAATAAAAGATACAGCATGTGAAATAGAAGCAGGAACAACATGTTAAACCTAACGCGTTTACACTTATTATTTATAAATGACACGAGCATGAAGGGAGGGGGCCGGAGAGTGCCAACAGCTGAGCGTTGTTTTCACTTAGCTGGGGAGCAGTGTGGTGCGCGGGGGCGGAACACTACTCCGAGCTCTCAACGTGTTGTGCCACCGAAGTCTGGCCGGAGCATGGCATGCTGAAAGATTATATGGCTGTAAAGCTTGCGCCATACGGTTCGAGTCTCTGCGTCATGATGATAAAAACTAAAAATGCCACTTCAATAACAAGCTGATTATAGGTGGGCAAGCAGTGCACCGGCGCAGCAATCGCGGCACCGGTGCTTTACCTAAACCATGTTAAAAGTAAAGCGCGGGTGCGCGATTGAGCAAAAGTAAAGAAATAGAAAAAAAACATCTATTTCTTTACTTTTGCTACAACCGCGGCACCCGCGCTTTACTTTTAACATGGTTCCAGCGGGAGGAGCTGGACGCGCTCTGTGGTGGGGGAGGGGGAGGGGCGTGCGTTGAGGCATGGGAGAGCGAGACAAATGACAGATGGCGGCTGCGCGCGTGCACGTGCGCGTAACCGCAAGCTGGTGGCCGGCAAAAGTAGCACTTTCCAAAGCCCCTTACTAAATGTCTCGCAGAGCAGCGCATGCGCGCTGGCTCTGCGAGACCAAAAAAAAGGTGGACAAAACATATGGGGTGCAACAACTGGTCGAACTCTACAAAACAGAAAGGACTGTTTCACGCTTTTGCACTTTATTTCAGACGTAACATGATTAAGTTTCCAAGCGCAAAGCATTTAAAACACATTTCTGGTGCTTGCAGCAGGAGAATAAACTATGTATGAATATGTGATGGTTATTACCAGGGTAAGTCCGGGGTGGCCAGATGTTGCTGCGACATCATATTTCTAAACAGTGGAGTAGAAGTTACTAAGTTAAAGTGTCCAGGTCGTAGCCTTGGCTTGCAATTTAAGTAATCTGTCCGACATAACCCTATAACAATTTGTACAACACAAAGAGAAAGTCTTTGTCTGGAAATGGAATCGAGGTCCCATGAACAGTCACAGAAATAAATTCCACCTAGGAACTAAATGCAGCGCTACTCATTACTCAAACAAAACATTGAAAAGCTTACATACCACACTTTCCCACAAAGTCTAACTCACAAAACCATCCTGTTATTAGGATTGTGCCATGCCCCAAAACATTTCCCCTAGGTTTACCCCATATCAAGCAAATCATTTATGAAAGCTCAGCTATAAACCTGTCCCTCACAAGTTGGAAAAGTCAGCGGAGGGAGCAGCGGCAGTGAGGCTTGCCCAGAGTGTCGCCAGGGAACACACAGTTGTGAGAAGGCACCAAAACCACTGCTTGCAACCAGGCCGGTGAGCAGGAGCAGCGAGCAAACATGCCAGCACTCACCCCTGCTCAGCGCAGCTCCAGTTGGATCACTTGGCTGTAAATTAAAGGGGCTGCGTGGAAAGTGAGCGGAACACTAAAGCCAGGATCTAAAGGCGCAGACACTGGCCAATCAGAGCAGCAGGTCAGGAGGACACCACGCAGAGTCACAGGGAAGGTGAGCAGAGGGCGTGCCCCATGTGAGGGGAAGAAGCAGCACTCAGATTTGAAGCACCTGTGACAAAGCCATCAAAGAAGTTTTGTTTTTAAAAAAAGGCAGAGCTCGGAGCAAGCGCTAGGATAAAGTTAAGAGGGCATCAGTTTGTAATGATCCTGCCAATCTTTCGATGGAGGAGTTTTATCATGGTGATGACTGGAAACATGAGCGCTTACTAAAAAAAATGGGAAAAGCAGGGTCGGGGGAGGAGGGGATCGGCAAGGGGGGATAAGGGGATCGGCACAGAGAGATTAAGTGATTTACGGAATATAGTTAAAAATAAGTACCTCTGTAGGCACGCAGGGGAGGAGGGTGCAGCAGATGTCAGGAGATAACAAGAATTACAGCCCTGTTTACATAAACAGAAGTCAGAGCTCCAAACAACTAAAAACATCGAGCACTTGTGTCAAATGCTCTTAGAGAAAGGGAAAAGCAGTTCCTAAACAGATGTTACAATGGGGCAAGTGGAAGGCTACAAATACTGGGGCGCTGCTCCATTGGAGTGAACAACTGATGAAACAAGCATTTTCAATGCAATAGGTCTCGCATTTGTTAGAGTTATAACTATTGGCGCTGTAAATGACAATGTCTTTCACCCACGTGTTTTGGTTTGGAGTGTAGTGGTTGTATGTAGTGTGGAGTGGAATTATGTGGGTTGGATTGCTATTGTTAGTTGTGGAATTGTGTGTGGTGGAATTGTGTGGTGTGGAGTGGATTTGTGTTGTGGAATTATGTGGCATGGTCTGCAGTGGATTTTTGTGATAGTAATGATGTGGTATTGAGTGTCCTGGAATGATGCGAAGTGGGATTGTGCGTTATTGAGTGCAATTATGTGGAATGGTATTATGTGTTGTGGAGTGGTATGTAGTGGAGTTTAATTATGTGGTGTGCTGTTGAATTTTGTGGCATGATGTGGGATTTTGTGGTATGGATTGGATGCATGTGGTGTGTTGTGTAATTGTATTGAGTTGAATTATGTGGTTTCTTGTCGAATTATGTGGTGTGGAATGGAAATGTGAAGATTTGAATTGTGTGGTGTGGAAGTGTGTGGCGTTGAGTGAAATTATGCTGATTGTATAGGGAAGAGAAGGGGATGAGCATGTAGATGTGAGGTAATAAGCGATGGAGATGAGAGGGAAAAGAAAAGGGTGATGGTGGAACTGTGAGAAGTAGAAATGATCCCGATTGCAGAAGGGGGTGCAAAAAAAATAGAAGAAAGACAGAACTTGTAAGGGGACTGGTAGAGCTAAAGGGGGAGGGAGTAGGAGAGGCGAAGGTAACAAAGAAAGGTGGGAGATGGTGGAGAGACCCTGCAGGACATGGACGTGGGACGGTGACCGGAGGAAGATGAGGAGGAAGCGAGGACAGTGGAGCTTGGAGACGGAGAAACAGCTAAGAAATGTGGAGAAGCAGAAGTCAGAGACTCAGGTGCAAGAATAAGGGAATCTGGAAAATATGAGGCGACAGTGGAAGGGTGGAGGCGGGAGAAAACCAGAGCATGAAAGCGAAGCAGAGGGAAATGGGGGAAGAGGGGTAATGGCCAGACCGGAAGTGAGAGCGAACAGTGGAGCTTACCTGTTTATTTTTTATGGGTGATTTGTTTCCCCTGTTGTTTGTGTGCGGAGTAAGTCACTGAGGAATGTGAATGAGAAGGAACGACAGGGGAGAGCGAGGTAAGGAAGAGAGGGGTAGAGTTAGTGGCGAGAAAGTGAACTGGTAAAGATGGAGACGAAGAATGAGTGGTGCAGGTGGTGGTGAGAGAGAACTAGAGAGATGAGGGTGAGAAAACGAGTGGCAGAAGTCAGAGCAAAACTGTGAAGGTGGGGAAGGGGGGGAAGTATGAGAGAACAGTGAAAAGGGAACTGGAACGGAGGTAGGGAAGAGTGGGACTGATACAGGTGTGTGCAGCACCAAAATGATGTGCGGCGCCAAATAAATGTGCATCCCTGAATGTATGTTCCGTGGTTACAGAGCTGGGCAACTGTGTGTGGGCTTAATATGCCCAGACAGAAAGCATGCCTGGCATAGAGTATACGCACAATCTAAATTACGTCCGTCACAACATATAGTAAATGCCTGCTGTAACAAGTGTCTGAAGGCTATTTTCAAATACCGTGGAATAACGGGTGGCAATGGTACTAGGTATAAATGATATTGCAAAACTCAACGAGGATCGGTTGACAACACAAGCCCTAGCAAAAACATGAAAGCGCGCGCCGTGCTGAAATAAAGTGCGGTGCCATGTACATAAAATGTATGTGTGTGGCGGCCCGTGAAGCGGGCGCCATGGCAATAAAAAAATAAAAAAACATAAAAGCGGGTGGCATTAGATGAATGGTCGACTTATGTAATTTAAATGCATGTGAGGGACAGGCTATGGAGAGATGAGGGGCCTTGCTGGAGGGTGGTAGTCAGGGCACGAGTCGGGGGTCCACGCGGGTGGACGGCGTCCCCCCACTTATTTCACAGGGTGGATGCCGTCCACTCTGCCAAGAACTTGGGCCCCACTAAAAAATATGCTGAATTCGTCCCAGTGTAATTTCCAAACACCGGGACACATTCAGAAGCGCCTGCACGTTGTTGTCTACTTTCGATCACAACAATGTGCAGGCGGGGACGAGGCTCTCTTATTTCTGACTCCTGCTGGGATACTCAGCCATAACAAAGGCCGAGTCTCAGGGGTCATCAAGCCTCCTTTTGTTGGCGTTTCCTGGCTGGCAGCAGTCCAGAAGCCTTACACCTGATGCAAATGCAGCAGAGGGGAAACAAAGGCTCACACCTTGTTAGCACTTCACACATACTTAGGAGAGGCAGCTTTTCACTTTGTTCAGGCTCTGTTTAGGAGATTTGCATGCACGGGAAGAACGTCAGATGTGTTGATCTTTCCCAGTATTTGCACAAAATAAATTGCATTTATATACGCTTATTACCCTTGAGGAGGCGTTGTAATAATTTAAATATCACTATTTCTTTTAAAGCACTATGGCTATAGAAAGCTTAACGCTGACAAAAGGTAACATTGTTTTATATGTAGCTACAAAAGTGTGAATCTTCTGCCTAAATCAGGAGGGTTTGCAAGTATACTCGAAATGTGCTCAAATGTACTCATGATACACCTGCTAAACATATATGTGAGGGCTTAAGATCCGATGTCACTTCTTGTGATGCCAGTTCCTGTTATGTCACGCGCTGCGATGCCACGCGCTGCGATGCCACGCGCATACGGATTAACTAGGTTAGTCCCCCCACTTCTTTTTTTAGGACTTGTGCCCTGGTGGTAGTGAGGGAATCCATGGAGCATGAGTTTCTTGTGGGTGGCGGGGGGGGGCGCCAAAAAAGCCTGTCGCACCGGATGCCGCCACCAAAAGCCGACCCTGGTGGTGCAGGTGTGTGTGTGCGTGCATGCATGTGTGTGTGTGTGTTACGCGCACAGGAGAGGACAGCTGAATCTGGAGAGACCATCAGGAAAAGGTGAGTGCGCGAGGCTGTATAGTGACAGCAACGGCACGGGGGGAGCGGGGTTCTAAACTGCACGAGTACCACCGGTGTTCATTATTCACGAGGGAAAGTGAAGAAAAGGCTTCTCAGACGTGTGACTGTCGGTTGAATGAAACAGAGAAGAGTAACAACTTTTTTGATAAAAGAGAAAGAACCCTGCAGGAGCGATTAAACCTAAAAGAGGCCTGATTATAGGTCCATGAGTAATCAGCAATAGGTCTCGCATGTTTTTAGATTTAAAGCTATTGGCATATTGCATTGTATTGGAAATGTTTTTTACTTATGCGACGGGCGGGACGGCGCAGAGGGCGCCTAAGCTGAAAAAGCACCTCCATGAGTCGGAAGAAGCTGCGACCTCGGAGGGGTGGTGGGAGAGGGCATGCACTGTTGTGAGAGGGGTCCCACCTAGCCGAAAGTGTGTGATTCTGCGAAAGTTTCTTTACCTGAGTAACGTTAAACCCGTGGTACCTTGGGACCAGTCTTCCTTAATGGTCATCGCTGGTGGAGCCTTGACAGCCTGGAGTGGGAGATCACAAAATGTCCAAACCCATGAGCTGTGCTCAGAACGACAGCGTGCCCTGGGCACGGCTGCAATTAAGGAATGGCGCGAGAGGTTTATTTGGAGCTGTGAAATGCCATCTGTTCAAGAGAAAGATTGTCTTCTTAAAGGTGCTCTATTGCTTCTGTCCGTTGCTTTCACCTTGCCTCTTCACATAGAGGATGTTTCACCTCAGCTGTCAAGAATATTGAGATTCCTAGGGTTTACACCGAGTGGACCCTATGTAAACATATTATACATTCACAGGGACAGCAGACGGGATTCCACACACCACTAAGGAAAGGACAGCAAGGTCAGCACCCCATTTGCTTGCCTGAATGCCTGTTTACTGAGCGTGGCTCTGTGTTTCTCCTCTCTGGGGGATGTGTGACTCAAGGGCAGTTTGACAATCCTTGTGACGAATAATGCTAATGTCCTTGGAAACACGGGAACTAGGTATTAGTGCGAGCTGACTGGAGTGCTAAGTGCCTCTGTTTCGCGTTTGACTTTCAGGAAAGGGAGAATTTGAACACCTGAGGCTTACTCTTTTAGGATGGTGTTGGGCAGAACGACTAATTCAGGATGCACAAGTATCACTCAATAAATATGATGTTAATGCACTGTCATTCCAGATCAAGTAAACATGTTCAGTAACACAGAGAAGTTGTATGCGTTAGCCTATAAATATGCTACAATCGTGCTCTGCTCAGCAAGGGGATGGGTTTGCCAGGGGTGTATGAAACCAGGAAAATAATCATAGTTGGACTTAACCTGGGAGCACAGTGTGTGCATATGTTACCGTTCAGTAGTGTTTTACGACTCTTCAGAGTTTCTGTGGACAGTTCAGTTTTGGCAATTACACGCTACAACACAGGGTGTCACTCACAGATGCACATGGTGGCATCACACCCGCTCTTTGTCTGACTCTGCAAAGTACCTCAAAGCAGTAGAGGCTCCAGGGGGATCTCAGGCTGTTGCAGTGCAAGGTCTAACAATGCAAGACAGCCTGCCTTTTCATCAGGAGCAGTGCAGCAGGACACGGAAAGAAAGTCAGTTCTGACTACCATAAATCCTATGGAGTTTTATTTTTCCTGCAGACGTTTTCCTAACGGACGCGGTCTCTCTTTTTTTATTGACCTAAACCACAGACAGTGTTCCAGCTCACCTTCCTAACCACACGTTTAGTACAATCGCAGTTATGCTCCAAAGTTTTTCTGCTATCCCAATGTCATTGCAACGTCCTAATGAAAAGCCCGGAAAAGCAACTCAAACTGGCGTTGAAATGTCAATGTTTTAATTTTTTCGCTAGAACACATTGAATAGCGAGAGATGTCAGGCCTCCAAACTTGTAAATAGATACAATTAGTGCTGCTTAAGAAGATTCCCGCTGGGTATCATACACATTAACGCTGCTAATCTGTAGTCGTAACTTAATGCCCAACCCTTTATTGCTTCCTCTCTTTGACACTCCGGTCTAAGGCCTTTTAATTAGTTGGGAGCATAATATATTTCCTCTTTATGACAAGAACTCGGCGCCCATCATGGGCGCCCAACAAATGTTGTTGATAGAAGACCCTGACAAAAATGGGGAAAAAAACGCACCCTTTTCCCCACCCCAAATGGGACTCGAACCCGTAACCCCCCTGGCTTAGGAGGCCAGTGCCTTAGCCATAAGACCACAGGTCTACTATGCAAATCATGAAACCATTAAGCTATAATTCTTCCCTCCATGAAAGACGTGTTCTACCCACTCGTCGCTTTTAGTTACGTTTAAAACATGTATATACAATCTTCAAAAACACCCATGCGGTGGTGATTAAAGTCTGATATGTCAGCGTTTACGTGAACCGGTTCATCCATCATGTTTCAGCCCTAATGTGCTTAAGAGTGAAGACCCCAGCAAATTTGGATACGCTACCACAAAAACATATTTCTTTCACCCCCAAATGGGTCCCGAACTTGCAATCCCTGGTTTAGACGAAAGCTACTGTCGTCTCCATCGGGCCACTTGTGTTATATGTAGCTGTGCGGCGCATAATCACGAATTCTGCGTGGATGATTGAATTAATTATATATCATCCAAAATAAATATTTTCATGGTCCGGTGCAAAACACCACTGCTGTGGTGATTAAAGTTTGAGTCAGTAGAATTTACTGGAATCGGTTAATGAATCCATCATGTTGCTGTGCATGAGACTGAAGATCGGATCCATCATGCTGCATGAGACTGGAGACTGAAGATTCAAACAAAAATGGGACACTTGACAAAAAAAATAGTTTTCAATAGCCACCCCAGATGAGACTTAAACCCATGATTCCATGCAAAGGAGGCCAGTGCCTTCTCCATTAGACCACTGAGGAAACGCAGATTAGTTGTCATTGCCATGGCACTTCCTATACTAAGAACTCCTGCGCAAGCGCATGGCTCCTCACTGATATCAGTGTTATTTTTCTCTCGAGCACACTTCCATCTTGTAAACATTGTGAGTGGAATGTAATTCGAAGGTTACAAATTCACGGCACTGCAGGGCACAGCCTATGAAGAAGTTCACATAAATTGTGTGCGGACAGCGTTTTACAGGCCATCTCACAAACACATCTCTGAAGGAATCACCATAAAACACTACAGTTCAATCATTCATTATTTGGATTTGCAGAAGTCCGAAATACACGATTCCCTCTCGTGCAAATACATCTCTCCCGTTCAGACCTAGTAACGCTTAAATGTATAATTTCCCTCTTTCGACCTTCAATTGTGCTCACTGTGTGAGTGTAGATCAATATTCGGTCTAGGCAAAAGCAGGAAAAATGACCATAATCCACCCCGGATGGGACTCGAACCCACAAGCCCTGGCGTAAGAGACCACTGCCTTATCCATTAGGCCACTTGCGCTGTACAGATGAGACTGCATTTCCTGATTCTTTGTCTCGGCTCCTTTGTGCGCCGACGACAACCCGCCTCGCCCAGGCTCCCATGGCTGAGGTGACTTGTTACAGCATTTCTCTGGCCAATCTCTGCCGGACAGCGGCAAGGGCGGGAACAGGCCTCCACAGCACCTTCGCCGCGAGCTCTTCAGTTCCGCAGAGCCCGCACCCAGAGCTTCGGCTAAAATGCCCGAGTGCCCCTAGGCAGCGCACTCCATTGAAGTAACACGCACCTCCGTCGCCACTCATCAGCAGAGCATTTTTTTGAAATCGCCACGGCCCATGAAGCGGGCGCCATGCCGAATAAAAAAAAAAAAAGCCCGAGTAGTCCCTAAAGGAACCGGACAAAGCCCTACAGCGCAATATAACAGTAGTTGGTCGGTGCTGCTTCCGATAAAAACGGAAGTGATGCATCGGACCAGCAACCAATAGGGAGGCCGGAAATCACAGTGAAGCCAATTGCAAGCAGGAGGCAAGCAGCAGGCGGGATTACCCTCACTATACAGATAACTAGATGTCTCGGAGAGAGACAGCGCATGCGCGCTGCCTAGGCGAGACCTAAAAAGGGACAAATAGGAAAGATTAACAACTTGGAAACAAGGATTTTTAAAGAACACTTAAAGAAACTAATGAAAAGCGTGGGCGGGCTTTAAGCCCACAAAGTATATACAACATGTCTCGAAAAGACAACACAAGCACTGCGTAGGCTCGATCTATAGAGAACAGCATGTCATATTGCATGGCCAAATCAATATGGCGCCTCAATGTGGCATTACTCTTGGGCGGCTTTAGAAAAGATGGCTGCCACATTCAAACATAATCACACAGTTGTATAAAGCGCCAGGGGTTTCCCTAACAAACTGGCCACAGCCCCTAAATGTTAACACTGTGTCATGAGATGATGTCCCGGAGACAGTGCTTTCACTGAGGGCCCTCATGGGCAGTGCTAAATTTGCAAAAAGAGTGAGTCCCGGTGGCCAAAGCTCAACTTATAAGCCCGTGGCTGGAGCTATTACATGTCAGCATGCCAACTACCAAGGCTGCATAGTCTGCAATCATGCCTCTTTAATCACTACCTGACACCCTCTACCCCTTTATCTCACTAGTGCAGGATTTTATGTCAAACAGGATTACTTTAGAAGCCATCCATGAGTCATGGATGATTATCCAATAGAAGTAATTTTCTCATCATTTGACATCATCAAGCTCTTAAAGTCATCAGCAAAACTTAGAAACTTGTGCCTGATGATCTGAGGATGACTTGAAAATGAGTATCTGATGACTTCACAAGGAGCAATTGTTCCTGATGATTTGAGGATGAGTGAAAATGAGTATCCGATGACTTAACAAGATGAACTTGCTCCTGATGTTTTGAGAATGATTTGCTGATTACGTCAAGAGGATGTCCACCATTTGGGTTCATTTTTTGTTGGAGAATTTAAACTTATTGCATGATTTCATAATTATTTGCTACTACCTGCACAATTGACACATTTATGAAATGAGTTTTATTTTATATGCAAATAATCTAGAATGCAGAACCATCAGAAAAATAGTTGGAGCACACTCTTCTGGTGAGGGGTGTGCACTCGGCTGGGCTCTTTTGAGTAATTGCAGGACTGACTAGAGTGCTCACTTCACTGGCTGGCAAAGACAATTGTTCAAGCTTTTTTCGTTATTAGTGAAAGTGACCTTCAATGACTGGTGGTTTTGTGTGTCTAGTTATGTGAATTAGTGAGTAGTAGAATGTGCAAATGATTCAAATACTGGAAAAATGGGTAGTAGGGTGAGTGATTGGGTGCATGGTTGGATGAATGAGTGCATATATTTATGGGTGAGTGTATACAAAGTCAAGAGATTAAAAGAGCGCACAGCTAGGTGACCGGGTTAGTAAATGTATGAATGTGTGATTAGGTATGACAATGAGTGAGCGCTTAGATGGCTTCCAATACCTTGGAGACTGGAGGATGCTCTCCACTACTGCTGCTGCTCATTAGCTCTTTGGCACACTCATGCATTCACCCATCACTGCAGGCACTCATCCATCCTTACAGCCACTCACCTGTTGTGTAGTTCCTAAAAGTACATACGATCTAAACATTTGTTGGACAACATAAACTAAGGGATTGGTGTCTAGACTGATTCCGGACACCCCCACAGGATATGTCAGCCTTTAGACCAGCTAGCTCACAGTGCCACTATAAGCCCCCGAACCCTACCAAGGAGCGAATAGTTTCTGGCAACCATTAAAATGACAACCCTTAATCCTTCAGGGATCGTGGAAACAGTACAGTACTTTTCGCACCACAGATACCATTGTCAATAATTTTTTATTGTGTTTTGCTTTCATGTTTATATGAAAGATTACCAAAGTGTGTAGGCACCACTTGGTGTTTATGTATAATACATTGAATGGAGGCTTCCCCAAACTGACGGAAGAGGGTTGCCGACTTTTCTGAAAAGAGTCCCAAGGTGGACACTGTTTGCATATAAATAGTCCTGACCCTGGTCCCTGTGGGCATAGTAGGGGTTCTCCTTGTGATAATATATATATAAAAACGTCTAAAAACATGTTATATGTAAAAAGGATGCAATTAAAATTCAAAAGCTCTACAAGTCCACTAAAGAATCTATATATGATTAGACTGACTGCGCTCATCGAAAGCTATGGTGCTCAGTGAGAGCAGAAAAAAACGTTGTTTCTCATTCAAATTTGGCTTGTTTTGTAAAAAATGCCGAATTGTTCCCATCACATGGTGAGCCAAATGTTTATGTGTCCTATGTAGAAGACTCAAAATCACTGTTGCTCGCATTCGCACATGACTTTCCCTGTAACACCTCTTGTATCAGGTCAATGGAGCAAAGGTGATCTTCTTTGGATCCCACAATAGCCGCTGAGGAAGCACTCAACACCTATGAGCCTGTTGTAGAGCTGAAGCATCCCGTGGAGGCTCTAAGAATGCCGCCATGATCATGGGAATACGCTAAGGACACCGATACATGTGGGCCTTTAAGGGGTTCAGTACTACATCGATGTCCAGTGGCGTAACCGATGGAAGAGTCAGACACAGGTCCAACACGCATTCGTATCTGCAGAATAGGCAGCAGAACATAGGCAAAACGCAGTCAAACCAGACTGGTCTGACATAAGGAACGAATACTAGCTTAGCTCCCGAAGCTGAGGTGTGCCCAGATGGAGCACCATGCGTTCACGACAACGTCACACCAGTAGTGCTTTTTCCATCTCTTGATGAACTGGGACATCCATTGCGAAGCAGGAAAATTAAAACCAGGATACCCACTACAAGTAGTAAGACCGGCGGAGGCCTTTCAAAAACGCTTCCCAATACGGAGTGTATGAATGCTGGAATGACTCCGAATATTGTTTAAAAGGTGCTCAACAGTCCAGAACCTTTACGTTTAAATAGGTGCACAATCCCCCTCGTAACAGACATTTTAAAGGTACGATGAACCATTCCCCTGAAATGGAGCAGGAAGTTCGTACGGACTAGTGCCTGTATCTCAGAAGAAGACCTTGCAACCTGGAGATCAAACGTCTCTTTGGCTGAGGTTAAGGCCACATCTGACTGAAAATGCATCGCTTTCAGTCTGCTCAGAGAATCAAACCGAATAAAGGAAACATTCAATGAAGGCCATAGCGTTGCCTCCCTAACTGTGTGGGCCAGCGGAAACAATACTTGCATACAACAAGTAACCCTGGAACTTACTGTGACCAGATATGCGATACCCGGTACCATCCCACAACAGCCTTGATCATTCAGCATCAAATAGCTCCCATTCAAGAGCAGCTCAAACACTGGATGAATCACGGCAGCTGGGGAATCCTTTAATTAACAGGACAACTTTGCAACCGAAGAATTACAGGCCCATGAAGCGAAATGTCCTTGCAAACTAAGGACGCACTTAAAGCACTTTCACAGTTTGAGCCACTGAGAAAAACTTCAATATGCCCATTCCTACATCTAAATCTGTACGGTAATTCCCAGTACTCGTGTATGTTCCCTTCTACTTGCGCTTCATATCTGCCTACCTGATGGTATTTGAGACAGTTTTGAAATTGGAATGTCGTGACTGGAAGTGTAATATAGCCATGGATTAACTATTCTGTGGAAGATGACTCAGCCATGGTGAAAAGTAATTGGTCCAATATTTCAATGTGCAACATGGTATATTTTGCATCTCTGCGTGCCATAACCATCTGTCTTTGTACACAGAGAACAGAGTCGTGCTGTTGATGTAACACCAGGGCACGTGACCAGAACGCAATAAATGTAGCGTCCAGCTTGATAACATAATGGACCGCAATTGTGATTGTCCATGTTGTATAATAGACAAATCCTGTTCCATTATATCTATTGCAGAAGACACAATGTTGCCCAGTTAATAAATCCTGGATAATAGTGTGGTCATACCATTGTTGACCACAGCCAATGCCTTTTCAAGGTTAACCCTATCTATTTCACGTAATCTCTCAGCAGCCTCCTGTTGAGAGATTTTCCATAGCTCGTAAAAGCATACAAGAAGCGCTTTTGACGTAGCTTGTGGTGGTCTAACAAAAAATCCCTAAGATCCATGTCATCTGAGAGGAGGGATAAGTGTTGTTTCACTTGGGACAGTGTCGAGGTCTTTAGCCGCTCTAGGCATATCTTCCCAACACTGTAAGATGTCACCACCCCGAGTGTTCTTATTGTACATAGTGCTAATCAGACCTATGGATACTAAGCCCTTCGGTGGTACCCCAGAATCTTGACTGACACCTATTTGTGTCGATAGGCCAAATCAACCATCCCTTCCAATTGAGGTCTGATGAATTGTAAGAACCATTGTGTAATATGGTATCAAATGTATCCACACTGTGTAGTGTATAGTTTTGCCAACGCTCAAAGTGTGTAAGTGAGGGAATCTGAGGTGTGTTCAAATCCTTGATCTTGGCTAGCCCAAGACAGGAAGTCTGTTGCACTGTGTTATTTAGGAAAATCATTTGATGTGGTATGAGGCATGCTGAAAATAAGGCCTCAGTTCCCTGAACTTGCCAATCTTTAGTCCCACAGACAGGTTTTGTGTCTATAGTGTCTTTCCAAAAATCGAAACAGTGTACAGACAGCTGGGCAATAAAGGAAGCAGAGTATATCAGCTTAGTGTTAGTGAGCATATTTTTCTTTGCAGGTGCAGGTGCAAGCCTATAATAATAAGAGGCTGGGTCTGAAGTGTTAAACCCAGACAAATAAGCAAACGTCTGTGCAAATGTTGTTGAACTACCTTTTGGTGGTGTTGGGCAATGTTCCCATTGATGGTAAGTGAAAACATTGTGTGGGATACTTGCTTTGTGCAAAAAATGGTGACCATAGTGTTGGTAACAGTACATGTCACCAAAATGAGATGTACCATAATACAATTCATCATTTGAAAATGCAGCAGATTGTTCTAAATCAGACAGCATAGTATGCACAGTTTCAATGTCCCAATCATCAGAGAGAGTACTAGAGGTGATGATATCACTAAGAGAAATTTTGAACAAATGAGGTATTCTTAAAAGGTCAGTAGGACCATACACATCATAGGAAACCCTGTCCCAAACTATTCCTTCGACTGGAACTGCTGTAATGTTCACTAAGGACAGGTCCCTCTGTTCACGGTGTGATGATGCATGCGGTTTCAGAACTAAGTCCATATGTTGTACTGCAGAGCATTCTTGGCGGTAATGTCCATTCAGGAGCAAGAAAAAGACAGTCACTATACCAATCGAAATGACTAGGAACAGTAGACCTACTGCAATCCAGAGCTGCGCCAGGGAAAAACAAAGTAAGGGTTTTTCAGCCAAAGGCAGAAATCACAAATTTGTTGTTTGTGGGGAACATGCGGTGGGGGTAACTTGTGTTCACTTGGATCCGATGAGAAATTGTCAAAATCGCTGAAGTAGCCAGATGCAGTCCGATCTATCTTTGGTAGCTCAGCAGGTTTTGTGGAACTGGCAGGTGCCTCCTTTCGAGACATTCACATAGACGTCAGTATTAGGCCAAATTGAGATCTGTGTGTCATTTGTAGTTTGATGGTGCTTAGTTTCAACAGGTACAAGTTGCATTCCATTGTTGGTAACTCCTTCACTTCGCGGAGTAGAGTCTTCAAAAGTTATTAATCTTTCCATCTGAACTTCCTGCATGGTAGCAGGAGGAAATCAGTGGCTACCCAGAAGCCCGCGCGGCCTACTGTTAAGTATCAGCCACATAGTGTGGTTTGGTCAGATCAATTGAGACAAATCTCTTGTCTTTGCAGCCGGCAAGGGGCGGAAGAAGTACTGTTCTTGTTCCTTCAACAGCCAGGACAGGTACTGGCTCTGTAAGATGGCCCAAATTCTTTTTTGTCCACTATCTTTTCTTTGACCAGGTCCTCAATCTTTGGGATCCAGGCAGGTCTTGCCGGAACAGCTTTCACTTCTCCAGTGGCAGCGCATTTTACTTGGACGTTGCTTTGTAATGCCCGGAATTCATTGAGTTCCTGTAAAACAGCCAAACGATCATTGATGTAAAATTGTTTTTCATCCACCACTGTGCTGCCACAATCGAGGTCTGGTAACCACATTCTTATCCCGAACAGGACTTCATATGGAGTACGGCCCCCCAGGGATTTTCTTGGCATGTTGTTAAGTGCCCTCTGGACCCCATATAGGTGATTGACCCAATTGCCACCCGAGCCTAATAACCTAACTGTTAAGGATTGCTTTAAGAAGTAAAAAACAATATTCCCTTCTGTGTCGTAATATAATTCTATTATAGAGATCTATATAAGTTGCACATGAACCAACAGAAATAGAATATTAATTCTCATTTAATATCACACACCGTAATTAATTTTGTCACTCATGTATTTATTTATCACTTAGTAAGTCCAGACTGAGCTTTTTTTTATATAAAAAACCATGTAGTAAAAACCGTATTTCTAAACACATTAAATAAAATCATTAAAACACATAAACCTATAGTTAAAAACAATTAATATCGAAGTGAGAGATAATTAGATACTGCTTTAGATTACATCAAGGCTTTACTTTTTGAATGAATTCCTGCCTATATCCATTCTACTTAGAAACTAATGTCATACTACACAGCTTCAAAACCTTATCAGGTACTGCACTCTATACAAAAATACAATCCAATCTATAGTGTGAAACACTAACATGTGCAAAATTACAAATATTCAATAAAAACAAAACTTTATTGTTGTCCAATAGTCGACGCGTTTCGGTGTATGTAAGAATTCTTAAACACCTTCCTCAGGACTCAAATTTAAAAACACAGATTTTATTTTCTCAAAACCAGACCATGTATCTAAAAAACAAAAAATAATTAAAATTAACTTCAAAAATATACGTGTGTGAAACTGATACTTTTATTATATTGGTTCTGTACCTCCTAAATATATTAAACATGCAGCCTCATCTTAAGCATGTTACACTCTATAGGAATTAAAATAATTCATATATCCAATATTTCCCAGAGTTTACTATAATTTATAGTTAAGGTTGATAGGAACTCTTACCCTTAAAATATTCTATCAAGCGTCATCGATACCTAGGATGACCATGTATCACTCCTCAATCCTCTTTCCTTTCAGTGTCCTTAGTTAATGAGGACCAACACCTACAGAAATTATATTATATTATTTACAATCAATACTCTTTTTGGACCATATCCAATAGGTTACAACTATAACCTTATACTTACTCAAAGAGCACTCAATTGACTGCACATCCCATGTAGGATCAGCAAGTTCTATGGAATTTCTTATTCCTGTGTATAAAATTATTCCATCTTATTAATATTATAGTCCTTATAATTCAAGATTAATAGGCTAATTTGATGTTATTAAACACTTACCACTATTAAAATTATCCCACACAGTAGTACTACTTTGGAAGTTCAGTTTGTCCAATTGAAGGGTGAGCAGGTTTATAAAGGACATTTAAATCTAGCAACCCGATATAATAGTGAATAAAAAATATATAAAATAACGGCTAGGGCCCTTTACTGTGAAGTAGTTGAGTCATATCATATGAATTTATTTTTTAAAAAAACGTTATGGAATATTGAGTATTCCTTATATATACAAAATATGTCTTTTTTGATTTCATTAGGAATACGATATCTACCTAATTGATGAAAGGTGTCCGTACTTTTTAAAGGAGCTCTTTGAATACACAACGGTTGATCCGAAATATAATACCTTGAAAATTAATACAAGGGAGTGGTCAAAGAAATTTTAATAGTGGTAAGTGTTTAATAACATCAGTTTCACACACGTATATTTTTGAAGTTAATTTTAATTATTTTTTGTTTTTTAGATACATGGTCTGGTTTTGAGAAAATAAAATCTGTGTTTTTAAATTTGAGTCCTGAGGAAGGTGTTTAAGAATTCTTACATACACCGAAACGCGTCGACTATTGGACAACAATAAAGTTTTGTTTTTATTGAATATTTGTAATTTTGCACATGTTAGTGTTTCACACTATAGATTGGATTGTATTTTTGTATAGAGTGCAGTACCTGATAAGGTTTTGAAGCTGTATAGTATGACATTAGTTTCTAAGTAGAATGGATATAGGCAGGAATTCATTCAAAAAGTAAAGCTTTGATGTAATCTAAAGCAGTATCTAATTATCTCTCACTTCGATATTAATTGTTTTTAACTATAGGTTTATGTGTTTTAATGATTTTATTTAATGTGTTTAGAAATACGGTTTTTACTACATGGTTTTTATATAAAAAAAGCTCAGTCTGGACTTACTAAGTGATAAATAAATACATGAGTGACAAAATTAATTACGGTGTGTGATATTAAATGAGAATTAATATTCTATTTCTGTTGGTTCATGTGCAACTTCTATAGATCTCTATAATAGAATTATATTACGACACAGAAGGGAATATTGTTTTTTACTTGTGAATCGACCCGGTCCCTTTCTGGTTTTACCTGGGTAACTCTCTTTATTTTGGAATCAAAGGATTGCTTTAAGTCCTGTTTCTTCTTCTCCATGATCGAATTTCTCTCAGAATGATATAGGGAGGAGTACCACAATGCTACACCCAAACTTCCTGTGGCTTCTTTGTAAGCCTGTGAGCTAAATGCACGGCCACGGTCGGAATGTAATGTGCCAATTGCATATATCCCTATGAAGACTCTCAAATCCTTTATAACAGTTCGGGTGTCAGCCGAGTGCTGAGGCCAAACCCACAGGAATCTAGTGCATGAATCCACTGCCACCAAGATGTACTTGTTAGCCCCGTCAGATTGTAAGAGGTGGCAATGGTCCAAATAGACACATGCGAGAGGTCTGTCTGATATCAGTAGTGGTGTTTGAAGTGGACGTGCTACGGTGGAACCTTTCATCGGCTGACAGATGTCGCACTTGAGGACAAAACCCTTAGTCTGTTTAGCAAGACCTGGCCACTAATAACCCTGCTTCAGTAGTGAAACAGTTGCAGCGATACCTGCGTATGCTGAACCCAGACCCTCGTGTTCAGCTAGAATTCCTAATCTGCGATCCATGTTTGGTATTATTCTATCCCCACTCCTGGAATTTAAGCATACGGAACGTTTTTCGCATCTAACTTGTAGGAGTACTTCAGTGGAAAACCTTTTGGCAAGGCTGAGCTGTTGTGCATGGCATTTACAGCTATCATTATTTGTCCGTCTATCCTCGTGCTGGAACGAGTGATTGCAGCAACGGCAGCAGTTCACACTGTCACCTTGGTGGCATCATCAGCCACTGAATTCCCTTCAACGTGCACGCCAACACGCTGATGACTCAATGTGTGAATTACATGAGCCTGTGGCAAGCATTCTTTCAGCTTTGCCACCTGTTCCCAAAGCAGCTTGTGCTTTATTGTGCAACCTTTGGAATCCCTAAACCCATTCTGGCCCCAATAGTGAAGATATTCATTGTATGACTGGACACAATAAAACGAATTAATGTGGGGAATTCCCGATCCATATTTTGTAGTGCCAGTATCAGGGCTTTTAGTTCTGCCAGCTGTGCCGTGCAATCTCCTAGAGACTGCGTCTGTGCATTGCTAGGACGGAACTTGCTGTCCTGCATACATCCCTTCACAATCGCACATGCTGCGCTGTATTGCTGTTTACTTCCTACGGCAGGCTGGGCAGATCCGTCACTATA
The DNA here is from genome assembly GCA_963921515.1 of Calotriton arnoldi. Lineage (NCBI taxonomy): Eukaryota > Metazoa > Chordata > Amphibia > Caudata > Salamandridae > Calotriton > Calotriton arnoldi. The sequence continues at coordinate 2,087,286 of CAWUFW010000516.1, read as the reverse complement.
AATGATGTATTCATACTGATCGAGAGGCAAGATTTCATTCGGGAGAGGATATTCTTGTTCTTACTGCAGAAATGCTTGTGTCTTCATTGTAGGATCATATCTGTAATCTACATATGTTGCAGTGAGAGAATTAGCCCATTGTATCCATTGTCGATGCAGTGCTTTTGCGTTTGGAACACTTGCTTTGGTAGCAGCTTCTAAGGTTGGTGCTGGAGTCACGACAGTTATGCTTTTCTCCTGTGCTAGTGCTCTTTCTCTCACTACAGCAGTTTATACTGATGTCTGTATCTTTTCCGTGGATGCAAAACGCATTTCAGCGTTCGTGTACAAATGTGATTTGTATGCTATGGGTACCTTTTCGCATTCATTGAAGGTGATGTAAGTGTACCCTGATTGACCCGTGACTACACGGATCACCAAATTAGTGGTATATACACGTGTGTGTAAGTGTTTGGAAGCTATCATGTCAGCTTGTATAGAACAGAGAATTTCTGTGTGTTCCTGTGTCCAATGTTGAACTGAAAAATCAGGTCTAATTAGGTCGTAGAAGGGTTTAACCCTTTCCGCGTAGTCCAAAATGTATGTTCTGCCAAAATTTAGGAATCCTAAAATGGATTGTAAACCTTTCCTAGTCTTTGGAGGTTGGAGCAGCGCACATTTTTCAAAACAATTCGCTGCCAGGCTTTTCTCTTCACTTGATAGCTCATATACGAAAAATAGGACATTGAGGTGGGCAACTTTTGATTTTTTTAAAGTAAAATTTGTAGCCTAAATTGGCGAACCCCAGAATTATGTTGTTCACCCTGTTCAAGTATTCCAATAACTCATCGTCCGTCAGATAAATATAATCTGCGTAGGACAATGCCTCCTCATCACAATTTTGAAGTAACTCTGTTACTCTTTACTCTTGTTGAAAACAACCCGGGGCTATTTTTATACCCTTGGGGCAGTCTAAAGAATTGGTGTTGAGAGCCGAGGGCCAAGAATGCTGTCAAATATCTGCTTCCAGGTGCTATATTTTGACAGAAGAAACCATTCCAGATATCTAGTATTGGTTTGTATTTTTTCTGCACAATGTTATTCATTAATGCGGCACTGTGTGCATTTCGTACTGCGAATGTTCGTCTGCATGTGTTCAAATGCCTGTAGTCTAAAACTAGATGGTATGAATTGTCGGGTTTCATTACGGGAATCAAATGATTATTCATGGAAGAGGTGCAGTTATCAATCACACCTTTGCACTCAAGTTGATCTAAGATCTCCCTGACTTGCTTCTTTGCGTCATGTTTTATTGGGTACTGCCTCTGTGGAGTAGGAGTAGATTTTAATGGGATTTCATGGTGAGGTGACTCAGTATCCCACCCTACATGATTGCGGTAAAGTGCGGGAGCTAGCGCCAACCTACACCCAATGGGACTGAATTTTTGTAAACAATATATAGAGCACTATATGTATGTCAGACAGTATTTCTGATAACAATATCCTTCTAAACATATAGCATAGGTGTCCAACGATGATCCTTGAGAGACAGAGCCATACCAGATTTTTAAGGTAAACACTGACTATGTAAATGCTTCCCACTTAATTTCCTTTTTGGGGAATTTGTCCCATGTTAACATTACAACCTGGTGTAGATTCACCCTACATGAACCAAGGCTTGGCACTCCTGTTGTATACAGTTAAATCAAGGACACAATGTTTGGTCCAGTGACAATGGACTAACTACTTCCTTATATGTAAAAAATGCAGAGCTCCTTACGCAGCAGAAGCAAATTAACAGTCATGAAAGTCATTAAATATATTGTGCCCCAAAAGAAAATGGAAGTCCTCAGCCCTTACAAATGAACTGTTGTTTAGACAATTTACAGATGAATATAGCAAATAGAACCCAAGAACAGGTAAAAGACTTATTAGGATGGAAAGACTGTCTTATGGAAAATGTGATCTGCACATTTGAAATAACCTGCAGCTCTATCAGTCTGATCCATAAATGTGGCAGGTGAGGAAACACAACTCACGAAGATAAAATCAGTACATGTAAAAAATATTGAGGTCTTTTGAGAGAAACAAACCAAAAACTGAAGGGAAGGACTGACTATCAAGTTCCCAAAGTGTAACACATACTATGTTCCTAATCATTCTAGATCTTATCTGCAACAGGAGACCACAAGCATAGCTATCAGCAATGGATCCGAAATCTGACACTTTCTGCACACTGGGGTTAATGCAAAACTAAGGTGCTGCTTCATCACCTTTGCAGAAGCATGCACGAAGCCTGACCTAGGTGACCACACCTACCGTCAACAGGGATGCTCTTGTCACTATGAAACGCTATCTAGCGCCGAGCTTACAGCGGACAGCATAAACAAGCACAATGATGGCTTCCGAAGCATACAATACACAATGGACTCTGGAACACCACCGACTACAGCAGTGGTACTCGAACTGCCCAACCTAAAACACTTTACAGCACTCTGCATTGAGAGCAGTTAGGAAAGAGGTTGCCTCGAATAGATTCAGCGTGAGGGAGTTACACAGGCACTCTGTATAAATGAAGATGTTCAGAGTGTAATATGTTATTTATTACCTATGTTGAATGTGGGACAGGGCCATGACTCACGAGAAGTGAAGCCTCAAGAGGCCATGATAATCCCCACTCCTTAAATAATAACAGTGATAGCAAATTACACTCAGTGGTTCTTCGTCTATGTTGTATATCATGCCCTGGTTTCATATGCAGTAGTAATAAAAAACAATATTTAATCATAACCAGAGCACATGAGGTTAAATCCATGCATATATTCATATTAAGTCCCTAGACCGAATAGGCCACATTACAATGCATGCGATACATCGCATGCCATTACAACGCGGTTGTTACAACGACCGCTTTGTTACATCCCATACCATTACAACGCAAGTCGTTCCAACGACTTGCTGTAGGGGGCGTGCTGGATTTTGGAATAGTATAATTTACTATTCCAACTCCAGTCTGTGCAATAGTAGGGAAGGTGTTGGATTTTAAATCCAACACCTTCTGCCCCCTACAGCAAGTCTTTGTAACAACTTGGGTTGTAATGGTTTGCGATGTAACAACACGGTCGTTGTAACGACCGCGTTGTAATGGCATGTGATGTATCGCATGCGATGTAAATGATGTTTCCCCCTAGACCCTATGTCTTGTTTAAATGTGATTGTAGCAAGGAGCATTTGATACATTTAACACTGTTTTCTTGAGTCAGTTGCACTATACTGTGGTAATAACATGGAATATGACCTTTGCACTAATAAGTGTGAGTATGGGGTTATTGTTACAAACGACGTGTTATTGAATCACATTAAACCCTTCTCTCTGACTCTTTACCCCTCCACCGGAATTCCCTTTACTCATCCAAACCTCCTCCTACTGCTATGAGCTCCAAAAAAAAAAGAACCACGATCTAGGCCTTCCCTCTTAAATCCCTCCACTATCCTTTTCAATCCAACTAACAGACTAACATGTCCACCGCTCAAATTAATTTCATATTTCCCTATACAAATGCCCCACTAATCCTGTCTGGGTTCTGGAGTAGCGTGCTACCTGCCTGAAAAGCGTTTTAACACTTCATCAGGGGTAGCAAGCGCTATATAAATGCAAACCCTTCTCTCTTCTATCGCTCCACCGTCCTTTTGAATCCAAATAACAAACTTACATGTCCTCCGCCCAAATTAATTTCATATCTCCCTATACTAATTCACCAATAATCCTTTTTGGGTTTAGAAGTAGTGTGCTATTCGCCCAAAAAACTATTTGACGGCTCGTCAGGGGTAGTAAGCGCTATATAAATGCAATTACACTTATTTTCACTAGAAGGGTAGGGGTTCCGGCAGCAGGGAAATGAGAGGATATGGCTGCCCAGTGATGGCTATTGTGTTTCCGCAGTGCCACTCAGGGCTTCAGCATACCAGCGTGACAGCAAAATAACATTATTCCCTGAAGTCCAGTGTCCCATCCATGTTGGGCTGAACAACAGGATCCAGGGAATGAGGATGGCAAAGTGAAACTATGCAACGGGGGAGTCAGGGAACTTTGCTAAGTACGAAGGTGCAAGGTTTCACCTGGCCAGACTCTGATTTTGAGAAGAATTTATTTAGGGCAGTGTTTGCACTGATTCGCTTTTGGGTGTTTTAAGTGTCTAGAGGGGAATTCTTGGGAGGAAACGTGTCTGAGGTGCACATATGGTAGGCAAGATCTGCAACCAACGAAAGGTCTGTGGGACTGAAATGTTGACAGACTGCAATTAAACAAGGGGCTCTGAAGTCGCTTTCTTTCCTTACACTAACTTCTGCTGTAACAGCAAAAAAGCAGAGCGATGCATGCAGCGTGCAATGCATGGTCTTTTTCCTGTGGGTCTCACCTCCAGCGACGTAACACCAGTGGTGCCTGCCAGCTGTGGAGAGTGGTGGGGCAGTCAAATGGGTAGTGAGTTCGCGCAAAACATTAAGCTATACTAACTAAATTCATGCATTATCGTTTTGAATTTAAAATGTTTAACTTTGAAATGGTAATGTACTGGGGAGACATCCATTCACGAAGCAAGATGGCGGCCGCTTAGGAGGCCGGTAGCAGCGCGGATCGAAGGGCTGCAAGTGCAGTGTGAAGGATCTGCGGTACACAATGGAAAGTAGACGCATTTAGCGTGGATTAACAAAACTGATGTCCCCCAGGCTTTGCTCTCGATCCTGTCACTGCTGTATGTGGGCGGATCGATTGAGGCTCGACCTGTTGGTTTTAAGGTTGGTAAGGCAGTACTTACCGCGAGCGGACTGGTGTTGGCGGACCTGGCCTCTCTACGTGATGGGTCCTAAGAATCCAGGCCCGGGAGCTGTCCCCAAAGCGGGAGGAGCTGGTGGAGTTCGGCAGACACGGGGTGATCCCGCAGGGGAGGCAGAGAAACTGGTTCCCGCAGAGCCGGCTTCCGCGCGCGGACGCCGGACCCAGACGCAGCCGCAGTTCCAGCAGGCTGAGGTGCCATCAGAGAAGCGAGGGAGAGGCGGGGTTATGGGTAAACAGCGTCCCGCTGGCCCCACAGTGATAGACTTGCTTCAGAGGTCTCGAGAGCTCCCGTTGGGTGGCGGAGGAGCCGGTAGACTGCCAGCAGACAGGCAAGCCTCTGAAACGAACACGAAGGCGAAGACAGGAACGGACTCTCCCCAACAGCAGACGGCAGTTGAAGTGTCTGCAGCAGCTGAGGTGTCGGTAGGGGCTTCACTGAGTGAGACGGTTGAAGGTAGGCTCATGGATTCAGATGTTATTCAGCAGAACATTCAAGCAGACTGTGCTCAAATGGGGGGGGATGTAGAACGGCCCCCAGACATCGATGAGCTTTCAAACATTGGGGGTGTGAATCTGATTGAAGGTCAGGTTCAAGTGGCAGCCCAAGCTGTATCAAGGAATAAAGAATCCACTCAGGCAGAAACCGCCGCAGAAAAGCCAGGAAGCAAAAATAAAAGCAAAAGTAATCAACCGGTGGTACTAACATCAGCCAATCAGCAGCAAGGCGAAGAGGAGAGGGAAAAAACTAACAAAGCTGACCCCGATAAAGAGCCCAGTGATTGTTTCTTTTCGGTTTCTGAAGGGGCAGGATGGTCAGAGGATGGTCTCGACTCCTCCTCTGATCTTAGTAGTATTGAAACCGATCTGGAAGGCAGCGAAGGAGCTCAAGCTCGCACAGCCTGGAAACGAAGACGGAAATCCAATACACAAAGACTGGGAGGCAAAGACCTAAACTGGGACTATACTCTGTCCACTCAACTGGCAGGCTCCCCCTTAGGTGAGATAAACACAGTAGCTAATCAAGATTCCCCATCATTAGATGCTATATACCAGGCAATATTGATGCACAGAGAGGAGACACGTCAGGACAGCCGGAAAGCGCAGTCCGCTATGCGAAAGATGCAAGGGGTTGTCAGGAAACTCGCCAAATCATGTAATATCATTGGGGATCGTATGTCTGAACTGGAGGCTAGAGTGGTTACGGCAGAGTCAGATCTTACAGGCGCTCAAGCAAAGACGGAAGAACATGACGCCCAGTTGAAGGACATTCAATGGAAGCTGGAGGACCACGAGAATAGGCAGAGGAGGAATAATCTTCGCGTATTGGGGGTCCCGGAAGGAAGCGAGGATCGGACACTAGGGCTTACATAATCGAGACATTTAAATATGCATTTCCGGAACTTACTGATTGGAACTGGTCACATGAAGTTCAGCGGGCTCACCGCACCCCTTTTAAGCCAAGGTATCCACTGAAAGAAGATTCAAGGCCCCGTGCGATTCTAGTCTATTTTGGAAACTTTCTGCTTCGCCAGGCAATTGCAGAAAAAGCCAGGCCCGAGTCAAAAAGATCAAGTGGGGGGGTGTCCTTTTTTGTGCGCCCCGACTTTTGTCATGCTACAGTGGAGAGGAGGTGGAGATTGAGGCAAATGATCAAGCCTTTCCAGGATAAAAATATCCAAGCATATTTAATTAATCCAGCAAAATTGAAAATTTACTGGGAAGGCCAGACGCTCTTTTTTTCTTCAGAAATCAAGGTGAAAGAATTCCTGGATAAATTGGATAGACCAAAATCATCAGGTTCATGACTAAGCTTCTGAAGTTAGTTCAGATGGATGTAATATACGGACGAAATAATGAACTGTAGTTGATAATGTTGTATGAAATATAAATGGGGCGGTAGATGGGGGAACAACACGCTAAGTTAGGCACACGATAGAATTATTAGCCACAGGCCTATTATGTAAATATATGTGTATGTATATTATTATATGTATATATATATATATATATATTTATTTATTTTAGTTGTTTATCTTTATTTAATGTTTTTTTTTTTTTGCAGCCTCAGTCGGTCGCGCTGCAATCATCACAAGCACAGACACAGGTCTGAGCGCTTCACCAGGGTGGTGTTCGGGGAGGGTGAAGGGGACGAAGGGAGGGGAGGGGTTGGATTCTAGCAGGGGGTGGGGTCCGAGGGGAGTGGGGGTGTTGGGAAGAGGGGGTAAAAAGCAAGATAAACTTTATATACCCAGAGTTGAACATAAGGTTCACGAAAAAGAAAATGTTGTAAAAGAGTAAGGTAATCAAGACTAGGCAGGCAGATATGGATGGTGCAAGGAACCAAGGAAAAGATGGGTAGGTTAAATATTTGTACGATAAATGTCGCAGGATTGAAAGATCGGAATAAAAGAATAATGTTGGCCGAGTTTGCTAGAACGAATAATATAGATGTTTTATGTATACAAGAAACCCATGTTCCCTGGGAAAAAGGACCTTGATGTATATGAGAGGTTATAGCATGGTGGCTTGTACATCTCAGACTTCAAGCATTAGGGGGTAGCAATATTTGTAAAGACTACCATAGGGGAGCTAAACGGAAGTCAGCCGATATATTGGGGCGCTGGGCAATGGCTGAGCTAGAGGCGGGGGTTACCATCTGTGCAATCTATGGCTCAAATCAAGACGACCCGAGATTCTAGAGTACCTCGAGATAGAATTAGCTACCTGGTCAGGTCCTTTAATCATTTGTGGTGATTTTAATATTTTTGTTAATCTAGGTAGTAGAACGAAATATTTGGGGCGGAAGCCCAGGGTGTATAGTGCTTTATCTTCCTTGGTTGACAGTCATGGCTTGATAGACTTGTGGGGGAATAAAAAAGGTAACGATCCGGGATTTACCTACTATTCTTTTCCCCACAAGAAACACACGAGGCTTGATTATTTTTTTGTATCCGAGTTACTCATTAACAAGGTAGGGGTTAGAAAGATACCGAAAGTTATTTCGGATCATAATCCGTTAGTCCTTGATATTGAGGTAGAGACTTTCAACAAGAATTATAATAAATGGACCTTTGATAAGAAACTCCTGGTTAGCCAGCTTTATATAGAATATATCAGGATTTGGGCTCAAGAATTTTTTGATATCAATAGATATAGCGCCCGCCGCAATATGGTATGGGATACCTTTAAAGCTGCCCTAAGGGGGGAGACTATTAGTTTTGTTGCACGAAAAAAAAAGGAGAATCGCCGAGAAAACGAACGATTGCTAGCAGAGCTTGCAAGGGTAGAGAAAGATCATATAGCCTTGGTAGCACAGGGACAAGAAGTTACAGGTACACAACTGCAAATGGTCTCCCTAAAAGCAGAAATAAATAGCTGGCTCACACAGAATTCGGCAGAAATATATCAGTCACAACACAGCAAATTGTATGAGACAGGTGAACAAGTAGGGAAACTGTTGGCACTGCGAACTAGGCAGGAGACTGTTAAAAATCGGATAGTAGCTATTAGGAAGGAGGCGCAGACCTATACGGAGACTAAGGATATTCTTGGGATATTTCAGGAGTATTATCAATCTTTGTATAAGGAAGAGGGAGGGACAACCCAAGCAGGTAGATCAAGCATTGTAGAATCTGAGGTAGGGCCTTTTCTGGACAGCCAGACTAAAGAGGAACTGGACAGTGATTTTACGCTGGAGGAGGTGTTAGCAGGGCTGCAGGAGCTACCATCAGGGAAGGCAGCCGGGCACGACAGCATCCCGTTAGAGCTATACAAGCAGATTCAGAAGGTGATAGCCCCCTTACTTCTAGATTTATTTTTAGGGATACAACATAGTGGACAGGTACCGGAATCTTGGAGAGAGACCGATATCATTATTTTTCTCAAAAAAGGCAAACCACCAGATAATCCTTCATCATACAGGCCCATATCCCTGATTAATTCAGACACCAAATTATATTCCAAGATATTGGCTAACAGGTTGGGGAGGATCATAGGCCGCCTGGTTTCGCCCTGGCAACACGGGTTCATTCCCTGTAGGGGAACGACCGATCATATTAGACGGGTGATAACATTATTCGATATCCAGGCCGCAACGGGGGGGCAGATGGCCAGGATCCTCCTCGACGCGGAAAAGGCGTTTGACCGGGTGGCATGGGGTTTTTTATGGAGGTTGTTAGAGCAAAAAGGTTTTGGAACAAGAATAGTTAGGGCAATAAGGGCAATGTATGTTAACCCCAGGGCTCGTCTTCGTATGATGGGGGAGACTTCAGATAATATCGCTATATCAAGGGGGACGAGACAGGGTTGTCCCTGCTCCCCCTTATTGTTTGCCCTATATATAAACCCCCTGATAGAAAAACTTATAAGGAGCCAGATAATCAAACCTGTAGTTTCCAGTGGTTTTGAAACCAAGATATTGGCATATGCAGACGATGTTGCCATTTTAACAACGGATCCTGCTAATGCGATTAAAGAAGCTACTGCTATTGCAAAGGAATTTGGGCAGCTATCAGGCTACTCCCTTAATGTAGACAAGACTCTCATTGTCTGTACAAATAATTTAGATTTTAATGACCGAAGGTGTGTACAGAATGCTACATATCTTGGGGTAAGTATTAGCTCGGCAACTAACACAATATTAAAAATCAATTTCGAGCCAATGATTAAGACTATTACTGCGGATTTGAGAAGAATAGATAGACTGCATTTGTCAATAATTGGAAGGGAAAATGTCCTTAAAATGACGATGCTGCCGAAAATTTTGTACCTCTTTCGCGCTATCCCATTTATGATAGATTTAGAAATCCTAAAAATGTTGGAAAGTATCTTCTCAAGGTTTATTTGGCAGTATGGGAAAGTCAGACGCTCTTTAAACTACATGTCACTTCCGCAATCTCAGGGTGGGCTAGCAATTCCCAATATCGGATTCTATCATTGGGCTTGTCTACTCCACCAGATGTCGATTCTATTCAGCTCCCCTCTGAGCCAAGATATGGAGGAGGATAAGATCCCGACTATATTTGAACTTATCATTGGGAAGGGTGCTAAAGGGGTGCTTATGCGTCAGACCAAACCAAGCTACTTTAAGAAGCTTCGATCAAAGGTTATGTACAGCGCCTGGGAAGTATGGAAAAAGGTGCAGAAGGTTATGACAATTCCCAAAATAAATTATTATACTCACTGTGGCATGCACAAGATCTTCCACATTCCTTTAATGACGTGATAGGTAGGCAATGGGAACAACTAGGTTTAACAAGGGTAGGCGACCTGTTTGAAGCAGGTCAGTTACGCACGTTCAATGCTTTACAGCAGGAGTATGGAATTTCGCCCAGGCAATATTTTAAATATGTTCAAATCCGTGAGTACTTTATTGGTCAAGGATTAACGTTATCCCCGGGGGGAAAAATTCCATTAATAGAGCTAGGAGCTGGGAGCGGTAATAGGATTAGGAATATCTATGGCCTCTTGCTCAAAAGTATCCAGGATGATCTTGAGGCAACTGAATCAGGATGGGCAGGGAAATTACATGATCCGGATGTAGATGTGTATATGTCCCTGCTAATAGCAGGCAAAATTCTTCGCTCAACAAACCTCAAGGCTCAGCACTATAAGACGTTATTTAACCTCTACTTCACCCCAGCTAAATTGTTTAACTGGGGTATGAGGGAAGATGATAGATGCCCAAGGTGCGGTCAAGGGCCAGCAACGCTAGTTCATATGTTCTTTGATTGTGATAGATTGCTACTCGTTAAGAAGGAGGTGATTAGTTTTTGTGAGAAGCTGTTAGGAAGGAGCATTAACCTATCCTCTACATTGTTGTTAACGGGTTATGATAGTAGGGCTGGCTTGAATACCGCAGAAAATTATTTCTTATTTATGTGTACAGCAGTCTTAAGATTATTAATAGCCGCAAGATGGAAAGACTCGGACCCCCCTACCTTTTCATTGTGGCTAGCGTGGCTTATGGGAGTATACAATCAAGAGATTGCGCTCTACACTTGTAAGGGGAGGGGTGCAAGAAAACTAGGGCAGGCAATATGGTTACCATTAGATAGCTGGAGGAAGGGATTGAGATGACATGAAATCAATAGTAGTAGTGGAATAGAGGTGTAAATTGAGGCTGGGGCATGATAATATGTGTATTCTGTATTTTCTGCACCTGAAGTTTGTAATATGCAATATTTATCCTAGTGTTCTTGACTTTCTGATTGATAAATTATTTCAGTGCAGGCCCAGGTTATATCTGAACTAGGATTTTGCTGTATTTTTCTCTGTTGTTTATTATTTATTTATTTATTTATTTATTTTTATTTACTCTTTGTATCAAATATTACTGTTAAGTGTATATATATGGTTATTATAATGTAATTATTTGCTTACTCTGAAAATTTATTTATTTTTCTATTTTTTTTCTATAATATATGAAATTCTCTGTAAATATTTGGGTATATATAAATAAAAATAAAAATAAAAAAATCGCCTGAATGACAAACGCATTCTTTAAAAAAAAAAAAAAAAAAATGGTAATGTACTGCATGTCGGCGATTTAGGGCAAAAATACATAAATAAAATAAAAATTTTTAGAAGGACATAAAAGTCAGTTACCTCCATCCTCGCTCCATTCCCGTTGTTCTTCCCAGCAAGGGCCTGGCCAACTTCCCTAACCAATCCTGGCACTCCTCTCATGCTGTTAACCAGCATGAGAGAGGCGCCAGGATTGTATGGAGCAGGCTCTCTCGGCGCTCCAAGGGGCACTAGAGGCCGGTGCTGGCTCTCAAGCCAGCTGTCATACAGCTGTGCTGAGAGGTTCAAAGCGCACATGTCTGGCTGGCCGTCCCAAAACCGCCGGCCAAAGAGACATGCGCACTTTAAACTTAAAAGTGCCCAGCCCAACACTCCTCTCTGCTGCTGCCACTCAGCAGCAGCCCCGCCCCGTCCTGACACTTGGCTCTGGAGTTGGACGCAGGTTTGCCGAGTTAATGAAAAATAAAATGGTAATAATGTTTATTACTATTTTATTTTTCATCTGGTGGCATTTTAATTAGTGGGGCGATGCTCCTCCACCTTAGCGGAGGAGCCACCCCTGTGTAACACAAGCCCCTTTGGCGCAAGGGGGGGCAACACTTCAAGGGTACCTCATTCAGCCTAAGGTCAATGGAATATCTGTGAGATATGGGAGACTCAGGGGCCCCTCACCACATTCTGCGGAGGGGTATTATTTTGTGTTACGCCACTGCTCACCTCACCACCATGGTACAGAGCCCTCCCCCCCCCCCCTAGTCGGCATGCCACACACTTGGAAGACCACTGGTGTACTCTGTCTGGGTCTGCAGCAATGCATGATGGGTACAGGGGAAGGAGAGACCTAGCAGCAGGTGGCAAGACAGGAATACCTTAGTCCCAGCCATGGTCTGCCTTTGCCTCTCTTAAACCAGTTGGTGGTCAAAACAAGCACAATTCAAAGTTTAAGAGATGGGAGAATATGGTCTGCTTAGTTACTGGGTGGCAGGACGGCCTCTTGACCAGGGCCTGAGGAAAGGGGTGAACCAATAAAGTGTGAAAGTGAGTCCTGAATGTAAGACTATATTTTCCCAGTGACACAATGCCATATGGGACACTCTCATCCAGTCCTGGTTTATACGATTAATCTGCAAAAAGGAAAAAGAAGAAGTCTTAGAAAGCAAAGAGCTGCAGGATAAAAGCAGGGGCATAGTTTCCATTGGTGCAGCAGGTGCAGTGGTACCAGGGCCACTGAACCCTGAACATTGCTGTATTTTATAATATCAACAACAACCGGGGGAGGGCATTTTCTTCCTTGCACTAGGGCCAATAACACACTGGCTACTCTACTGGATTGAAGCCAGGACTGGCTGAAGCTGTCCCAGAAGACATTCAGCCCCTCGGGACCTATGTGAGACATGAAATACAAGCCGCCTAAACAGAAGCACCGAGATCTGGGGGGGGAGTAAGTATAGGAATAGGTTGCATAAATTTAGAACATTTCTAGTTTGTAATATGACATATTTGATCGAAGATTAATGGCTTTGTTTCGTTTTTTAATTTTTGCAGTTTTACACAGGGCAATCTCGATCCAAAGGTATTGGAGCGCTTTACATGGCCACCAGTTACGTTACACAAGGACACATTCATTTTTGGTAGGCACGGGGAGATTAAGTGGTTTGCCCAGAATCACCGGATGTTGATCAGATGCCCAGACTAGAACCTGGTTCCCCAATTCCAAAGTCTGCAGTTCTGGGCATTACCACATCTCTGTGTCTGCTTGGTGTTTCCCTCCAATAAATGCTGTCTTTTTCATAATCTCTGCATTCATACATAAAAATGTAAGTACTCATTTTACAAATAAAATTGTTTGCTTAGCACATTTCTGCACATGACAACACATGGCCCCAAGGCGTGTGTATCTTTGTGAGTAAACCTTGTGTTTGGCACTCCTTTTTATGATCCATTTTATAATATTTAATATGGGGTTAACCAAAGTTTATGTGCTTATGAGGGTTATTTACTGGCATTCAAACTTGGGCATTGTTTCTTAATGCACTCTCCACATCTGGGTTTGTGTTGCACTGAAGGGGCCTGCTGGCACTTGTTCTTCATAATCAACATTTACCCATTCCATAACAATATGAGTTTCCTTCAAGCTTTTTTTATGATTATAAAAAATTAAAATGCCCTTTATTTTCCACTGCTAATCGCTCTGTGACGCATTCATTCATGTTCATAACTCATTTCTTACGCACCATATGTGGCCCAGTGCTGCCCAAGACAGAATTAGTCAGAACTCCTAAATTCCATTCTTCTAGATACTTAAAGAAATTTATGAGGGTTGTGGAGATTTTAAAAATGTTTTGAATTACACCCAAAAACATTTCTGCCTAATGGATTTGGTCAATTCCACCCAGAGGTTCAATTTGTCTGATGCCAGAAGGGTCATCTCAGCCACCCCTGTTTTTGCATCCAATTACATTCTGGATTGTGGAACTTTAAGGACCATACTATTAATGGGAAACGCAAGTGTCCAAATCTCAGATTCTAAAGTAGTGCTGGCTGAAAAGTCCCCTGGCTGAATGTGCTCTTCATGGAATGTGGGTAGTTGACAGCTACAAATGTCATGCTTAATCACATTGCTCATTTTCTTTAGAGTAATCACAGTTTTCCAATCTCTTTCCAAAACTTGCACATTAAGAGGGATTCCCAGGTGACATGGACACGGGTATATAATTTATGGCTGTAAATCGGAGCAGTTAGGAGTAGCCGCTGTTGCTCCTGGCTCACTCTTTGGTACCACTGGTCATGCCCTTCCCACTCCTGGTAAGAGGGATCATGATGGCAGTGGCTGGAACAAAAGGTAATCAGGGCTCTAGGGGTCCTATTTACTTACCATAGTTTGCAGTTCTTGCTCATCCACTAGACCATCAGTAGCGAATAGGAGGCTGTTGAGGGAGGGGGGCTGGACAAGAGGTCAACCCTGTGATATCTAAAGTGTGTGACGTCACTTTCACTACCCGTCATATTTTGGTGAATGGGCGTCTATGACATTATTATGCATTATTTAGCACGGTTTATACTGCACTCATTTTGATAGAACATGGGGAGCAAATGCAGCATTAAAAGGCTGTGTTGATAGCTTTTTGGATCTTCTAAGGTACAACGGAGAGCTACTCTTGTGCTTAAAAGAGACACCTTTGGCTGCATCCATAACAAAATTATCTTCTGACATTAATATCTTGGCCGAAATATTTTTTGTGAAACCATTGTCTCATTGGGTGTAGATTACCTATTATTAACTCCCATAGGGTGATATTTTTGTTATCGGTCTTTGGACACAATATTTTTGTCAGATGATGACATTCAATAATCTCTTCAGTAGCAGAAATGATCATAAGAAAACCAGTCAATGTAACCCTTTTTTAAATTATTCCCCCACATACAGGGCTAGCAGGTGACTCTGTTACTGGACCGCTAAGTTTCCAGTCCTCGGATTTCATGCAACTCATCATTGAATTTCGTGAGTCCTGGTCATGGGTCACTTCAACTGAATCAAGTGAACTAACATCAATGAAAATGAAGATTTATAAAAGAAAATACCAGGACTGAGAAGAAAAACTGAAACCCAGTGGCATTTAGTTGTCTGGTAACCCTACCCATAGTCTCCAAATGGCTCGTGAAATGATGGGGATGTTCAGTCAGCAGCAAGGCTGTCCGCACATGAAATCACTTTTCCCATTGGAATTATAAACCTGCAGGTCCCAACATGCTTAATGCTGTTGGATAAAAGCTCAGAACTGGCTGAAAGTAGCTCTCTTGGCATGGAGACAGTTAATAGACAGCTTATAACTGTTCTCCTCTCTCTATCAGAAACCCTGGACACTACTTTGATAGCCTTCGACTTTATCATCTTGAAAGCCATGGCCGCCAAGTGGACACATGTTATGAGTAACACCTTCAACCAGTAATGGCTTCTTGGCGATGAGCAGTGTACATGCTGCACTGGCGTTTTTATATTTACATGGATCCGTGTGAGCTTGGAATCACAGTAAGCAAAATGCTGTTGGTCAAAAAGCAGCACTAACCAAAGGTGTCACACATAAGGATATTGGCTAACTTATAGTCCCTTCCACCCAAAGCATAGATCACTGTCCTGATTCTCAGCAAATTGGACTATTGCAATGGGTCCTGGCTCTATAGGTCATATAATTTTTACTGCCCCATTTCCCCACGGGCAAAGTACTCAATTTGTTCTGAAATGTGAAATAAATGTATGATTTATTTACAATAGGTCTTTTTAGCCAATGCTTGGAATTACAAGACGACTCCGTGCTACTGGGGAGCACCATGTTTCTAGCTCTAGACTTTCATTTAGAAAACTAATGCTTTCTGGGAGATGTAGTTGGTGCTCGCTTCAAAGTGGACAAGCAAGACTACAGTGCCAGACTGCAACAATTTGTAGAAAGAATTCCCAAGGTATGCTGACGCCAGGAGTGAAGCTAGAAACTTAAGGCCAATAATTCAGAAAGCCCTAAATCCGAAATAAAATGAACCTTACCTGTGGCTTCTCCTACTGTTCCAGGTGGTGCTCCTCCTGCCGGGGCTCAGTATGTTCCTCGGTGGATGTAGCAGTGAACACTTTGCAGACTGCGCTCTTGCAGCTAAAGGAAAGCAGTGAATGGTGTGATTTAAGTCAAGGAGATCCGCTGTTAATCATCTCCGTCCAGGATGGATGCCAAACCCACAGGCGCAGATGGCTGCTGCTGGGGTTCAGCCAAGCTGATGTGTTGTGGTCCCGTTCTTTCCTCGTTCCTCTGGCTCCCAGGGGCTGCTGCTCCCATGTATGTGGGCGTGTGCGTCCTCGCCCCCACTCCCTGCGAGTCTGCAAGAAACAACACGCCAGTCGCCAGAGGATACTGTTGGCATGCTTCGGAGCTCGGATTGAGCAAGAGATGGGGCAGATACGCATAAGGCCTTTTGTGGAATTAGACAGGAGTGCCTCGCATACATTTACCTCAGAACACGAAGAGCATACCTAGGAGTTTACAGTAAGGCCTGGTGCACCCTCTCAGCTCGTTTAAGAAAGGCGCTCTCAATGTAACGGCACATGTGTTCCAATTTTAGAGACTGCCCTGAAGGGGCTCATGAAACAACCTCGATTCAACCTCTTGTCGGTGCCAAGGAGCACTGTTCTCCACAGCAGTGAATGTATCCATGTGCTGAGGAGACGTTTTTGAGTCGTGGAGAAGCACTGGATGCACAACAGGTGGGATCTCTGGTGCACAAGGTGCGTGGACATAGTACTACATAAATCACATTTGTACTGTCACACTTTGTCAACTCCTTAAGCTCAAGCATCTTATCTTTGTATTCAGAATGTTTAGCATCAATATATAGGTTGTGTGCTTTGCATTTGCCACACTTGAGGTGGCCTCGTAAGTAGGGTGCTCTTGGGTTTCTAACATGGACCTAACAACACAATTCCTTACATTATTACCTCTCTTGAACACAAAGCGGGTTTGTGTTCAAGATCATCCTTTCACATGTCCAGTGTTTGTTTGCCACCTTTTTAATGGCTTCACCCTGAGTGCAAAAGGTCATAATGCACACGAAGTGGTCCTCACTGTGGGTACTAGCCCTGGAATCAAGAAGAGTATCTCTCGGGCACTACCACGTCTTTTTCCTCCATTGATTATAGGTCTTGGAAGCATTTTACCCCAAACATTCCATTAATCCTGTGGTGAGTATGAGGTTAATCATGCAGCACACAACTGACTTTATATATTTGAGGAACTGATTCCCTAACAGATTTACACATGTTTTATTTTCACAGAGGTGAATAATTGTGCTTTCTCTGTGATCAAAAGAAGTGGCAATCTTTCCACTAACTGGAGACTAGAACATCATGTCCTAGTTTTTATTATTTTCATTAACTGACATTTGTTGAAGTTTTGTCTAAGTAGCTTCACACAACTTGTGGGAACCCATTGTTTCTGTCTATCCTACAGGGTGCATCTCTTTGTTCTGTCCTGATGAAGATCTGGTTACACAAACATTTAAGTCTACAGGTCTCAACATTGACATCCTGTATATATATGCCTGGACTGTATTATACAGGATACACGTGTCGTGATTGGGCAAATATATAAGTCTACACTTGCCCTTTGAAAGTATTTTAATTATATATCCAGGCATTCATTTGGATGTTTTTTTAGTTCTTTCACCTTCACTATTTTTCCTGCTCAGAAGCACTGTGTCACTATATTATAGGTAAACAGAGGTTCTGGGGACTACAGGGTTACCCGAAAAATATCACAATATAACTGAGTCTTGTGTGTGAGGTAAATTGAGGCCCTGAAGCCAAAGACATGCTATTGTATCCGTACACGAAGGGGGTTGTGACAAGTCTCACTATGGGGGCATTGAGGCACTGAGACATGCCATTGCACCTGCATACAAAGGGCTGTGGCACTCTAGATGAAAAGGCAAATTATCAGCTTCTCCTGCAAAAGTATAAAGATTTGACAATCTCTGAGAAATCTAGTTATTATTACACTGAAAAGATTGACTGCTTCCAACTCCTCACGTGAACTGCTCTTAACAGTACAGAGTCTGACTACGCCCCCTGCCTCCAACATTATACCTGCCTCAAATCTGCTGTGTGACAACCTAGCTACATTTTTTAAAAACAAAGCTGAAGCAGTGTAAAATGATATTAATCTCAATAGAGAGAGTGAGCTGCTACCTCTAGCGGCATTCTATCTGACTCTGTCCACCCGGCGATGCATGAATTCCCTGCTATCTCAAGGACTCGCATGATTGGGCCAAGTACTGCGAGATATGGCGGAACACGTCGCACCGCCCTTGACCCTGCTAATGAACTCCATCTTCAGGTCTGGCCTTTTCCCCACTGACTGGAAGAAAGCCTCCATTCTACCTCTCCTTCAAAAGCCCTCCCTCAACCCCTTTGAGGAAAAGAGGTATTGACCTATATCTCTACTTCCCATGCTGGCCAAAGTCTTAGAAAGACATTGAAATTGATCCCTCATGGCATTTCTTGACCAGAACGAGATTCTTGGAAAAGCCCAGGTTGGCTTTAGGAAATCTTTTTGCACAGAATCTGCACTGTTAGCGGTCTCTGAGAATATCAGGGACATCATAGATAGGGGTGACAAGGCTGTGGTGGTCCTTCTAGACCTATCCGCAGCCCTTGACATGGTGAGGCATGACATCTTGAAACGCCGGCTGACAGAGATAGGGCTCCAAAGCACGGCCCACATGCTTCTTTGCTCCTTTCTGGATGATAGGGAACAAACTGTTAATATAGGAAACTGCAGCTCAAAAGTTTTCAGCCTTAGCTGTGAAGTTCCGCAAAGGCTCATCATTGAGCCCCATGTTATTCAACATTTATGTTGCCCCCTCATCAAACTAATAATATCCTATGGCTTTTCCACTGTATCCTACATGGACGATACCCAAATTGTGGTTTCTTCAATTTAAAACATAGAGAAGGTTGCCTTGCGTTTCGACAATTGCATGAAAGCCATAGTTAATTGGATGAGCTCACACAGTTTGAAACTTAATTCCGAAAAGACTGAGGTGATCCTTTTTGGCCAAGAAGCATCCTTCTGGAATGACTCCTGGTGGCCCCAATTCCTTGGCCCTCTTCCAATCCCAGTTAGGAAAGCAAGAAACCTTGGAATTATCTTTGATAATAATCTCTCTTTCAGGGATCAGACTAACCATCTCACACCTTCTTGTTTCTTCGTCCTAAAATCCTTCAGAAAATTCTTTCTTTTCTACCTTACGATCAACAAAAAACAGTAGTTACATCTCTTGCACTATCCAAGCTGGACTATTGCAAAGCCCTGTATGTGGTGCCTCAGTAGGGCATCTTGAGTAGACTGCAGAGATAGCCCACAAAACACTTGTCACGGGGCAAGGGAGACCAGGGAGAACAATGAACTTACGATGAACTGGTGGAACGTGACATCCCCCGATTCCCCTCCTATTTCTCAACAGCGGAGTGACTGGAATCGATCCATTGAAGGCGCTCAGGATGGCGACGACGAAAATTGGTATGGCTCCTTTAACTGGGAGGCAGAACCCGAGGAACACTCCCCCAGCGGTGACGTCACGGAGCTACTCCCAACAAGAAGGCAGGGAATCCGGAAGGAGGTGTGTGGTATCACCGGAGTAGGAGCGGAAGGCGAGTTGGAGAAGGACGTATGAGGAGAGGCGTGGACGCGATCGAGCCAAGGAGGAGAAGCGGAGCTGCAGATTGGAGCACAAAAGCCAGGAGGCCAACGGCATCACGAGTCGCCCAGCCACACTCCTGGAGGAGCGTGGCTCTCACAGGTACGCGAGCGATTCACGGGCTGGGTGGGGAGGAGGCAGAGACCTGACGCTTAGGACTTAAGCCGCCTGCTGGGATTCCCCCCTGGTTACCCTTTCCTGAGCACCTCACTCTTGTAAATAGTCGCTGCACTTCGTGAGTGGTCCTTCAACCCCTTCCTGATTCTTTGTGCTAAATTCCCCACACTTACACCGCCCTTTCTTTCTTTTTGTTTGTTCCACGACCCCAGTTCTGCCGAAAACCACCAACCCCACGAGATTCACCCGGAGCGGATGAGAAGGGGGAGATCGCCAGAGGACCCGGAAGGCGGGGATACAAAGACGTTTCCCCCACCATATCACAAAGGACTGACTACCAGGTAAAGACGTGTTTTTCACCTAATAAAACCATCCTTATCACGACCTAGACTCCTGACCCGTCATTCCACCCCGCTACAACTGGTGGAGAATGCGGGAATAGCCACATCCGTCTGTAACCCCGAGATGGATGCACTGATACAACACCTAGTGAAGGGCCAGGAGAAGTTGGAATGGGCCGTAGAACGGCAAATGGCATCGGCCCAGGCGGATAGGGACGTCATTAAGGACACCATATCTGCACAAATAGAGGGCATGCAGAAAATGATTACTGAACAACCTACCTATGCTCCTCGCCTAACCCCCACTGTGCCCCAAGGACCTTCAGGGATCTCACTACAAAAGTATGTATCGGGTGAAGACCCCGACGCATTTATGCTCAATTTTGAACGGGCAGCCCGGGCCTGTGGTTGGCCTATAGAGAAGTGGCCGTTTTTCTTAGCCCCACTCCTGACTGGCGAGGCCCAAGCCGCCTACCAAGTAGCGAACGCCACTGGCAATACACCATACGCCAACATCAAAGAGATCATTCTGGATCACCTGGGCTTCGACGCGGAAGCCTATAGAGTGCGTTTCCAAAAGGAAAAAGGTGCCCCAGGGGAAAACCCCAAGGCTTTGTTTTTCCGCCTGAAGATGGCGGCCGACAAATGGTTGACCCCTACTGTGAGCACAAAGGAGGAGATAATGGACAAGATATATTTGGAACAGTATTTGGACGCTCTCCCTTTTAGCACTCAGAGATGGCTCCGCCAACATACGCACCTAACCACGGAGCAAGCCATCGAGATGGCCACCACCTACTCTCGTGCCCAGCCTAAGGCCTCAGGGTGGGAAGTGGAGAAAACGTCTAGACCCGGCCCTGTGAGGTTTGAGAAAAAAACCTGAGGCATCCCAGAAATCGTAAAACCAAGGTTTGGCAAACCAGAGGTGCCTACCTTTAAGGGGCCCCAGTGCTTCGAGTGCGGAGACTGGGGTCACATCGCCCGCTTGTGTCCCAGGCGGAAACCTACGGAAGAACCAATGGAGGTGGGATATATACCCAAGTCTATCCTCTACACCGCTGAGATGGGGAGCGTTTTCCACGTGAGTGTTAAGGTGAATGGGAAGCTAGTAAAGGCCCTGTTAGATTCCGGGAGTAGACAGTCCGTGATACAGCGGGTCCTTCTCCAACCCTCCCAGATCTTACCTGACACCATAGTCCACATTAGGTGCGTGCATGGGGACGTTAAGCCTTACCCCATAGCTTCGGTGTCCCTTGCCCTCCCCAATGGTAGGTCTTATCATATCAAGGTGGGTGTGCTGGAAAGCCTACCTGAGGAGCTGATAATAGGGACAGACAACCCCGAATTTCAGGATCTGTTCTTGCAAACTATACATACCCAGAGAACAGAGGTGGGGTCAGGGAGGCTCACAGATACCCCCATTCCTGCCCTTATAACACCCGAACCCTGGTTGCTGGATAGAAGCTTCAAATTTGCGCAGGCAAATGACGGAACCCTTCTTAATGCTTGGGAGCAGGCCCACAGAGCACAGGACAACCCTACCCCTACCTTTCCCCGGTTCCTTATTAAATAAGGTCTATTGTATCGTCAGGGTTCCGCCAAGGACCCCCAACAACTACTGGTTCCCCTTTCTTTTAGAGACCAGATACTTTTTTTCTCCCATTCCCATCTTACTGCAGGACACACGGGGGCTGAGAAAACAACCCAAAATGTGCTACGCCATTTTTTTTGGCCTGGGGTGTATAAAGACATAAAGACACACTGCCAAATATGCGAGATATGTAAAAAAAAAAGGCACACACCGCCCCCCGGCCATTCCTTTGCAACCCCTTCCTATAGTAGGTGTCCCTTTTGAGAGAATAGGGATGGACCTAATAGGGCCACTACCAAAAACCCAAAAAGGAAACCAGTATGCTTTAGTAATAGTCGACTATGCCACCCGTTACCCGGAGGCATTTTCCCTGAGAACACCCACCACTCGGAGTATCACGGAGAAGCTCTTGGAACTGTTTTCCCGAGTTGGTTTTCCCAAAGAGATCATAACCGATCATGGTACCCCGTTTGTGTCTCGGCTCATGAGGGAGGTGTGCCGAACCTTGAATCTGCGTCACATCAGAACTTCGGTATATCACCCTCAAACGGACGTCTCGTTGAGAGATATAACGGGACCCTAAAGACCACTCTGAAAAAAATGATCGCAGTAAACGGTAAAGAATGGGACCAGCTTTTGCCTCTGTCATTGTATGTCATCAGAGGACAAGTAGAGAGCAGCCTTTGCTGCTCGTCCTTTGAAATGTTGTATGGGCGACAACCCCGTACATTACTAGAAATGACAAAAGAGGCCTGGGAAAGGGAGGAGACAGAAGAAACCCGAGGGATGTTGGAGTATACCCAGGCACTGAAATCTAAGATCGGGAAGCTAAGGGATTTGGCATATTCCAACCTAGAGAAGAGACAGGAGAAACAGAAAGTCTTCTACAACAAGGGGAAGAGGTGGAGGAGGCTGGAGCTCCACGATTGGGTATTGGTGTTGTTACCTTCTTCCACCAAGAAATTCCAGTCGGAATGGATGGGACCCTACAAGATCGTCGGGACCATCGGGAGGACTACCTATCGGGTACAGATAACACCTAGGAGAAGCCAGACGTACCACGTCAATCTCCTAAAGAAATGGCTGGGTCCCCCACCTAAAACAGCACATCTCGCCCTACCAACCGATTCCCCAACCTTCTGCACCTTGGACCAATTGGTGGTCAACGAAGGTTTGAGTACAGAAGATCACACCTCTCTCAGTGAGACCCTCGTCCCCTTTTCCTCTCTGTTCTCAGACAGCCCTGGAAGGACGACCTTAGCTGAGCATTGCATCGAGACGACGTCCGGCAAAACAGCGTCCATACAGAATACCAGCTGCCAAAAGAGCCACCGTCCAGAAGGAAGTCCAAGACATGCTACGAATGGGAGTCATACGGCCCTCAAAAAGCGAATCGTCCTCGCCAATCGTTATGGTCCCTAAACCGGATGGCTCCACAAGGTTTTGTATGGACTTCAGGGCCCTTAATGTGATCTCCTCTTTTGATGCCTATCCCATTCCCCGTATCGATGAGTTGATCGAGAAGGTGGGGGAAGCCCAGTACATCACAACACTCGACCTCACCAAAGGTTACTGGCAAGTGCCCTTAAGGGAAGAAGACCGGAAGAAAACAGCCTTCGCTACACCTGCTGGCCTGTATGAATTTACAGTGCTCCCCTTTGGGCTGCACGGCGCACCAGCAACATTCCAACGCCTTATGAACACAGTGCTTAGGGAATATCAGTCGTTTTCCTCCGCCTACATCGACGATATAGTGGTCTTTAGCCCCGACTGGGAAACCCACCTAAAACATCTACATACCATCCATCCTACAGGACTTACGTGATGCGGGTCTACACATTAACTCAAGGAAGTCCCGGGTGGGATATCAGACAGTGAAGTATTTGGGCTATGTGTTAGGGCATGGTATGATCGCCCCCCAGAGGGAAAAAGTCAGGGCCATAACCGAAACCCCTTTTCCCAGTACAAAGAGAGACATGAGGGCGTTCCTAGGGTTAATAGGTTACTATAGGCGCTTCATACCACAGTTCTCCGAAGTAGCCGCTCCATTAACCGATACCCTCCGGAAAGAAGTGAAACCTCAGTGCCTCTTACAACCCACCAAACAGATGATGAGCGCATTCCTTTCCTTGAAGAAAACCATCACCACTAGTCCCGTGCTGTCCTCCCCTGATTTCACACGACCCTTCGTCCTACACACCGATGCTTCGGATTATGGGGTAGGGGCCGTCCTGTCACAATGTACACCTGAGGGGGTAGAGCATCCCGTCCTATACATCAGCCGGAAGCTGTTTCCCAGGGAGTTGAAATATTCCACAGTCGAGAAAGAGTGTCTAGCGATAAAATGGGCGGTTGACAAACTCAGATATTATTTAGAGGGCCATCCCTTCACCTTATACACAGACCACGCTCCCTTCCAGTGGATGAGCCGGAACATCGCTCAAAACCCCAGGGTTCTACGCTGGTTTTTGTCACTGCAACCTTTCGCCTTTTCAGTCAAACACCGCAGAGGTTCGGACAATGGTAGTGCCGACTTTCTCTCCAGGGTGTTCCCTCTCCACCGACCGGGAGAATCCGGGGGGGGGGGAGGTGTGTCACGGGGCAAGGGAGACCAGGGAGAACAATGAACTTACGATGGACTGGTGGAACGTGACATCCCCCGATTCCCCTCTTATTTCTCAACAGCGGAGTGACTGGAATCGATCCATTGAAGGCGCTCAGGCTGGCGACAACGAA
The DNA here is from genome assembly GCA_963921515.1 of Calotriton arnoldi. NCBI lineage: Eukaryota > Metazoa > Chordata > Amphibia > Caudata > Salamandridae > Calotriton > Calotriton arnoldi. The sequence goes on along the minus strand of CAWUFW010000516.1, from coordinate 2,062,922 downwards.
AATTGGTACGGCTCCTTTAACTGGGAGGCAGAACCCGAGGAACACTCCCCCAGCGGTGACGTCATGGAGCTACTCCCAACAAGAAGGCAGGGAATCCAGAAGGAGGTGTGTGGTATCACCGGAGTAGGAGCGGAAGGCGAGTTGGAGAAGGACGAATGAGGAGAGGCGTGGACGCGATCGAGCCAAGGAGGAGAAGCGAAGCTGCAGAGTGGAGCACAAAAGCCAGGAGGCCAACGGCATCATGAGTCGCCCAGCCACACTCCTGGAGGAGCGTGGCTCTCACAGGTACACGAGCGATTCACGGGCTGGGTGGGGAGGAGGCAGAGACCTGACGCTTAGGACTTAAGCCGCCTGCTGGGATTCCCCCCTGGTTACCCTTTTCCGAGCACCTCACTCTTGTAAATAGTCGCTGCACTTCGTGAGTGGTCCTTCACCCCCTTCCTGATTCTTTGTGCTAAATTCCCCACATTTACACCGCCCTTTCTTTCTTTTTGTTTGTTCCATGTCCCCGGTTCCGCCGAAAACCACCAACCCCACGAGATTCACCCGGAGCGGATTAGAAGGGGGAGATCGCCAGAGGACCCGGAAGGCGGGGATACAAAGACGCTTCCCCCACCATATCACAAAGGACTGACTACCAGGCAAAGACGTGTTTTTCACCTAATAAAACCATCCTTATCACGACCTAGACTCCTGACCCGTCATTCCACCCCGCTACAACACTCCATCCCAGTGGTCCTGACTTCCTTAAGAAAAAAATCTCTTGGTACATTCCCAATAAACAGCTTAGATCAGCCACAGCCAAGAAAGTAACTATCCCAGTTATCTGTAAAGCCTCTTGGGGAGGTAGAAGTTTCTCGCATACCACATTGTGCCTCTGGAACCAAATGCCTTGGCATTTGAGAAATCAGCCTAACTGCTTGGTTTTCAGAAAATCTCTCAAAACTTGGCAGTTTACTCTGCCCACCTAAAATCTCTCTGGAAGTTTTCCTCTTTTGTTTATGACATGGTAGCGTCAAGACGCCCACGGGCATTCATTGCGCTTTACAAATTTAAAAATCAAATCACATCTCTCTCATACTGGGTAGGTGGGAAAGTAGCACAAGCCACTTGTAAGACCTCTGACATCACAGTCTACCTCTGCAAGATGTTTGATCCTCCAATCACATGCACTACATATTGTTGTATGCGCAAGCTCAGGGGCAAGTGGCTGCAGTGCTCTTGCTTGGACTAGGCAATATATGTTGGCAACATCAGCTCCATTTAACTGTTGTGGCAATGTTATAGGCAGACAAAATTTCTGTGACACAGTGTAGTGCCTTTTCACACTCTCCACCTGTCCACGGCTGATGAGTACTCCTTTGCTATACAAAATAAAAATGAACTTCAAAGATGTATACTGAAGAGAAAGCCATATCAGTAAGTATCAGACTCGCCAAGGCTAAAACGCAGCGCATGTTCAACTTTTGGGTTTCACAGCTATAGTGGGAGACAAAGTAATGTTATGAACAATATATTGCTTTATATCTGTATCTTGTACCGAAAGAACATTTCAACATGGCAGCCACAGTTGCTTGTACCAGGTCTACTAGATCGCCTGCTTGCAAAAGCCAGGATCTTTGGTCCTTCTTTTAAGCCGTGGTGCATTTTTATTCATTTTCTGTCTTAGTACCTCGTAGTCCATCAATGTGCCTACTGTAGTCTTGGCTTGTTATCTGGATTTAAGGCTGTAGTGGCGGGGGCCAAGCAGCGCCCGGCCACTCTGTATTTTGGTCTGTCACCCCAAATCACATGCTGAATTTTATTTTCCTTTAGTTCTAATGATGAGTTATGGCTACGCAGCCCTACAAAGGGCCACTAATCAGGGTTTGGTCTAAAGCATTTAGAAGGCTCACACAAACTAAAAGCTAGGAGCTCGCTGTTTAAACACATTTCCCTTCTGAGCTTTAAAGTCTGCTCCTGATACCTGCCTGCGTAGAGAGCCAATCAGGAGGGAGCTCATGGACATTATACATGATGACCTGGCCCCTGTGTATGCATGATATCCAGTTGTAACTTTACCACACCTTTCCTCTATCATTCTATGTCAGGGCCCAGAGGCTCAGATAATGCCCCGGTTACTTACCGGTAATCTTCATTAGTCTGAGTCCTTATCTTCCTCGCCACAGTATTAACCAATGAGCATTCTGCTCCAACAGAAACTCTAAGTAAAAAGCTACATACTAGTCTCCCTATCCCTCCAACATGGCCCCCAGTGGCATCAACCAATCATATAAAAGGACACAAAAGTCCCAGCACGACCTGTAAACAAAGCCGTAGATGTGAAGCCACAACAGAGGGCCGGGAGGGAAGGGAAACTATACTGTGGCGAGGAAGATAAGGACTCGGAGTAATGAAGATTACCGGTAAGTAACCGGGGCATTACCTCCTCGTCCATCTTCCTCGCCACAGTATTAACAAATGAGCAGATACCAAAGCAAAATCAGCTTCATGGATAGGAAACACAGCCCACACACAGAAGGTAGTAGAAAACCAACAGTATCGGCAACAATGGAGAGAGACAGAAACTCAAGAAACCACAGAGATCAGGACTGAGGAGGCAAAGGCCACAGAAGCCCCACCCCCAACGTCAAGCCGGTAATGAGACATAAAGGTATGAGGAGAAGACCAAGTGGCCGCCCTGCAAAAAACCTCCATGGAAACCCCACTAAAGGCGGCCCAAGAAACAGTAACAAAACGAGTAGAACGCCCTCGAACAGGATGAGAGGGAACCACAGACAGGGTATCACATGTCAAAGAATAGCCACTGTAATCCACCTATTAAGAGTGGAAATAGACAGCTGCAGGCCCTGCTGAGCCAAACCAAAAAGAGACAAACAAGTTGTCCACCTTACAAAGGAAGACGGGCCAGACAAATAAATGACCAGGGCACGTCAAAAATCCAAAAGATGTAACAGAGACTCCTCCCCCGAAGAAGGAACAGGAAAGAAGACAGGGAGGACCACCTCCGCAGAACGATGAAAGAAAGAGGCCACCTCAGGGACAAAGTAGGAGGAGCCCGGAAGACCACATCATCTCCCAGAATCCACAAAAAGGAGCAGACTGTAGGAAAGCCCCCAACTCCCCGGGCAGAAGCAAAAGCCACCAGAAACACCCTGAGAGTCAAAAACTGCAAGTCCACCGACTCCAAAGGCTCAAAGGGAATCGAAAAGACGAGACACCAAAGGCTCCACAGACACAAAAGGCAGCCCACGAAAAGCTCGAAAGGCAGCCCACTGAGCGCGGAGGGTAGAAAGGGCCAAACCCAAATCAAAACCAACCCTCAAAAGAAATCCAGCACATGGACAGGATCCAAAGTCTCAACAGACCAACCCTGGCAAAGACACCAACCAGCAAAGCCGTCCCAATGCCTAGAGTATGACTGCAAAGTCGCGGGGCGCCCGGACAGCAGGATAAGACCAGCAACCTCCACAGAACAACCACTCCAGATCAGGGAATCCCTTCCAAGAGCCATGCCTGCAGACCCATGGACCTGAACACCGGAAGAGGAACCAGAGGGCCCATCAAAGGATATGGATCGAACGGGAACGACCAACCTGGACGCACCGCCAACTCCAACAAGAGAGGAAACCATGGGCGGCGGCACCAACCCGGGACCACCAGAAGAACCAACGCCCACTCCCTCCTGATCCACTGCAACACCGCCGGAATCAGGAGAACTGGCGGAAAAGCATAAAACAGGCCCCACGGCCACAGGAAGGACAACGCATCTACCTACCATGCATCTGGACAAGGCATAAACGTGCAGAAACAACGGATCTCGGCATCGTCCGGAGACTCAAACAAGGCCACCACCGGACACCCAAACACCCTCTGCAACGTCCGGAACAGCAACCGGGCCAGAGACAAAGATCTCAAGGAGGGAAAGACCCTGCTCAGACAATATGCTACGACATACCCCCGACCCGGGAGATAAATCGCTGACAGGGACGCCAAGCCCGACTCCGCCCAAGAACAAACAGGTGAATGAGGCCACCGAGGGAACGAACTCTGCAACCCCCCGATGATCGATGGAAGACATGACCACCTGGTCGAGCGTCCGGACCTGAACATGGCGACCCCCTAGCAGGGCAGAAAAAGCCAAGACACCCAACTGAACCGCCTTCAGTGCCCGGTAAGTGGAGGAACAAGACATCAGAGTCTGCGGCCACAAGCCCTGCATTGAAGAATTCACCAGAGTAGCAACCCAGCCCAACCGGCTGGCATCAGTAGTGACCATACGAGAGGGAACAATCAGAAACTGACGACCCCTGGACAGACGACAGACGTCCAGCCACCAATCCAGAACAACCCACACCTGGGCTGACACAGGAACCCCCTGATCGAATCCGACCACAGCGGCGCCAAGGAGACAAATATGGAACACCATAGGAGACAAAAGGAGACGAGCCCAAGGAACCACCAAAAGGAGGATGACAACAGACCTCAGACCATCAACCAAAGTCCCAAAGGAGGGCGAGTCCTCGACAACAGGGACCAAATCAGTGACACCAGAGACAATAGCTGTGCACGAGGCATGAACACAAAACCCAACCGAGTCCTGAAGCGAGCCCCAAAGTACATCAGAACCTGAGAAGGAACCAGGCAGGACATCCACCGAGTCACCAGAATCCGTGACCCACCAGGACCCCGCAAACCTCCTGGACATGTAGCGCCGAGAACATTCACCACCTCGGGATACTTTGAAAGCAATGGCAGGATCCGAACCCTTGTCCTGTGTGAGCCTGTGCCATCAGAGGCACAAGACTTACCAATGAGCTATAGCTCCATGGTCCAAAGAGAAGAAGAGGACGCACAACTTCCGAAATCAGAAGAGAACAGGTGCATACAGGATGGAAGGGCCGTAGGCCAGAAACCAACCAATCACTCAGAAAGGAAAGAACTCAATCCCCCTTCCATGTAAACGCCCAATCAGAGGGGCCAGAACCAAGGAAAGACATGATGGGAGGAACACAGACCAAAGGGTAATATCCAGAATTGAAATGACAGCCCATCACACAGAGGCGGAGAAATATCTGAGAGACCAGGAAGACAGGGACACAGAGAGACATATCCAGCAAGCCGAAGCAATCCAGAAATCCCAACGAAGGACCAGAGGCAGGAACACCCGCAAGGACACCAACACGAACTGGACGGGAGCAATGAACCAAAACAACCATCACAGAACCACTACCGGTCAGAGGTCCCCAGTGTGAAACTCAGCCAGGAAGATAACAGAGTACACTCCCAGCCCCCGCTGAGCCACCGGCACTGAACGACAGCGCCACATCCCGTAAGGCAACGGACCACACCCAAAAGAGCCCCCAAACACACTGCGTCCCTGGGGCAAGGAGCGACCCGAAACAGTCTGGGGAGACTGGACGAACCCAAGGCAAAAACCTACCGACACCAGCAGGAGAACTCAGTGAACCGACACAGTCCCCATCCAGTTGACCACAAAGAGAGACAGTTGACCCCTTACAGGACCACCTCCCGGAGCAACCATGACAAGAACAAGAGGGAGTAAAATAGGAGGAAGAGGAGGCAGGGAACCGGGACACGACAGAGGAAGGAGCACCCCGGTCACGCCCATGCAAGGGCGGAGGAGTCTGCCCTTGAAGAGCAGGACCAAGGTGCAGAATTACCGACCATATCCCCCAAGGGAGCACCAAAAGGCAGAACGCCAGAAAAAGGGACACCGTAGCAAATCCGACTGCGCAGCAACCGCCCCACAGAACGCAACCACAACATGCGATGAGCCTCCCCAGACGACCCCGCCGCAGATGCGGCTGCCGACAAGGAATCAAAAGAAATGGCAGAAAGGAGCCGCACCCGTAGAACCATCAGGGTGAGAGCGGGAGAAACGTCCACGCCCTGGACCAACAACCAGTCAACGACTGGAAGACCCCTACAATGACCGTTAGGCAGAGGGGGAATAGGTATCAGCACAAATATGAAAAAGTGGCAGCGGCGAAGAGCGTATACACTGCCGCATCAACCCCAATATCAACTGGGTCCCACGGGAAGCATGTCATAGAATCCACCCCCACCAGGCCGGAAACACAACAGTAAAGACCCGTGTGGTGAAAAACCTGGGAAAGTTATCCCAATCAGCAACACATCATACAGACGTCAACACCAACAAGACAGAGGAGTGGAGCGGCAAGACACCGGCACCCTCAACTGAGACTGTGAAAAGAAAAACGTGGCCACCTAACAACCACAGACCCCGGAAACCACAGGTCGAAGCGAAAGTGCAGAAGGACAACCCCAAGAACCGACCCCTGCACAAAAACGACCATAAGTCCCACTCACTTGACCCAACAGAGTTACAGGAGGGACCAGGGTCACAAATGGCTCACTATGAGGGAGGAACAGAGTCCCCATCATGCCAGCCGCAGATACAGCAGCAATGTATGTGACAGGAAGGTAAGGGAAGGGGCTGTGTCCACAGACCCAGAAGACCCCACAGTGGCAGCAGAATACACCACGGCAAAGAAGAACACCTAAAGCACACAATAACGCCATGGAAACCACAAAAAAACACCCCAGGCCGGCCATCGGCACGCCCCTAGCAAGTACGGTACCTCCACGAGCCCCCAAAAGCAGCGCCGCACTCCACTCGCTGAATCACATCAAGACGGCATGAAGCCACTCCCCCTCTCCGTCCGACAAACGCGTCCACTGAGCTCCGCTGCAGGAGACGCGGAAGCGGACAACCACGAGGGGGGAGTGAGCCCACGTGCAATACACCAGCCCCACCGGGACATGAAAAGAAAGTAAGGCACGCCGAGTCCGTCAAAGCAGGATTCGGTAGTACAGATACAGGCACGAGGGAGGAGGGAGATTGTGTGCGATCAACAGTGCCCCCCCCCCAGGGAGGCAGGAAACAAAAGAAGACACGCAAAGTCCGCTAAGCAGGACTCGGTATCAAAACATACAGGCACGGCAACTCTCAGCGTCCGCTAAAGCAGGACATAGGAGAATGCCCATAAGTGCCACACAAGGGGGGGTAACAGTAAAAAACAGGCTGGCATGAATACCAACACCCCCTCCCCCTTGTAACGGGGCCCCTGAGTCCGCTAAAGCAGGACCACCGCCCCCAACTTACCTGCAACAACAGGAACATGAACAGCACTCGGAGTAGTGCAGAAACAAAAAAACAGGTCGTGCTGGGACTTTTGTGTCCTTTTATATGATTGGTTGATGCCACTGGGGGCCATGTTGGAGGGATAGGGAGACTAGTATGTAGCTTTTTACTTGGAGTTTCTGTTGGAGCAGAATGCTCATTGGTTAATACTGTGGCGAGGAAGATGGACGAGGAGGTAATGCTTCTCTTCCTTTACTGCCAAAATTCACAGCAGTCAATGAAACCAATTAATATTAAAAAAAACTACATATCCTATACGTATTGAACTTACCCCCAAGGTCACATGAACCAATCATATACCGGCAACCAAGATAGTCAGTCCAACATTTTGAATCCTCTTACTTACAGCCGGAGATAAGTGCTTTTTCTTACTTCCTGTTATTGTTATCTATACGTTTACTTCGGGTCACGGTCCATTGCCCACATGGCTTTAGTCCCTTGTCCAGTATTGTGTGAAGGTCTGTGCCAGTTTCCTTTGCAGGCGCGTTTTGCGAGGAACCGGCTCATTTTCGTTTTGTGTAGCGGGGAATAGACTGAGGACGAACAGCGTCCCAGTCCTATTTTCATATTCACTCCGGTCACCCAAAGCTGCCTGATCGGGTCGGAGTACAGTGTGTTTTCACCAGAGGACCGGTATTTCCCTGACACTATCAACCAGGAAGCAGCAAGTGTGCTACCCTTCACGCCCTCATCGGTGAGACAGAGGTCTGTAATATTGCATATGCTCTGCCTAGGAGCTTAGCCAGGCGCTCCGTACGCTTTAAGTTTATTTATGGTTTGCCTGGCTGAGACTAGCTCCCCCCTCTGTATTTAAGTGGACCTGTGACTCACATAAAGGGCCACCAATGGCTTTCTTCAAGCCTGAGATGGAGAGCTATGATGATTTCCAGGGGAACCTGAATATTCAGTGGAGGAAAGGCTGGTGGACGCATTAGACAATCGAATCCAGGAGTCAGTAAATCAGGCCTTAATCACGACCCTTCAGTCTTTCACCAAACAACTCCAGCGATACGCGCAACAAGCCACATCGGTCTTGGACCTGCATATGAACCAGACCCAAAACAAGGGAGGTACCAGTTCCTCAAAAAACAAGAATACCCATCAAAGATGGGCTCATACAGAGGCACTAGAAAAACTGACCAATGCCTACCTGAGCGGCCATGCATACAAGCTATCAATCCGCCGTCTAGCAAGACATCAGGAGGTCAGAGAGGTGACACAGACCCAGATTTGGACCACACGTCCACTTCCAACTCCTTTAATGGTGATGTGGCTCCTGGTCCCAGTAAGAAGAAATGCAAAACAAAGTTGTGAAATCAAGAGACGGGTCCAAGAGTCTTGGATTTCGATCCAGACAATATCATTCACCCTAGGTCAGCAGAATGGGTCCCTCTGCCTGAGGTGGCCAGTTACATCCAAGTCAGGATCAGAAAGGGATTTCAGAAAGCTATCCTCACCCACCTCAGGGCAGAGTGTCCCCACCCCTCCCTATCGGGCAAGGCCATAGACCCCACTGAAGTAGATCCCAGCATGGTAACATTTATGAAAAAGTATTAGAAGAATCACAAGAAATGTCTCAATAGAGGTTGGCGTAATTGCCAAGATAAGGTATTGGATCTGGTGGGACCTCTAACCAAGACCATGGAAATGGCGTATTGAGCCAAAGATACTGTGGAACCAGTGGATGCAGACTTCTTGGCAGGCTGGGTGTAATAAGCCATCGTCCTCCTAGGGAACGCCAACTGTGCATTTCCCCTGAACGAGGAGGTCCATCCTTCTCCAGATTGACCCCAAGCTCAATGATCTAGCAAGCATCAAAGCAGGTCTGGTTGCTGAAGGGCTGGTATTTGCAGCACCCTTTGTCAAGGACATCAGCAAATTAGTTTCTACTTTTAGCGCCCTTGATAAGGCCCAGTTCTCTCTTAAAATAGTCTTTTAAGGGGGCCGTTTTAGGAAGACCGGACGCTACATAGGTCGAGCGCTCGGTCGCACTGCTACCCAAGGACCTCAGAGGGGGTACGGCCTACGTGGCAGAGGGGGTTTGTATGAAACAGCCAGCAGCAACTTCTCTCTGTCCAGAAACCGGAGTGGTAAAGGACGCTTCCAGAGGGGCAGATACCAGACCTTTTCCTCTTCTGGAGCAGAACCCAACTATACAGGAGAGAATGATTCCACCAGAGGAGGTGATTCTAGGGGGTCGCATTACATTTTTTCAAAACAACTGGGCGAACATTTCATAGGATCCATGGGTTTTAGAGATGGTTCAGGGCTACAGGTTGGAATTCTACAGCATCTCGACCCCCCCAAGAAACTGCCTTTTTCTCTACAAGAGCAGACATTTATCAAACAAGAGATTCAGGAGCTCTTGAGGAAGGACACCATTTGCCAAGCCTCCCCTCACCAAAACGGTTTCCTCATCACAATCTTTTTGGTGCAGAAGAAGGGCGGCAGATCCCTATTAGTTCTCAGTCTTCAGGACTTCAATGCCTGGCTGTAGTACTGCCATTTCAGGATGGAGGGTATTCATCTTCTAAGATATTTATTGCAGGTACAAGACTGGTTGGTGCGTCTGGATCTGAAAGACGTTTATCTAACAATCCTCATTTTCGCCCCTCACAGATGGCTTCTACCATTTCTATGGTGAGATGCCTGTTTTGAATTCAAAGTCCTACCCTTTGGGCTGTCATCAGCCCCTTGGTGTTTCACCAAGCTAATGAGACCAGTGGAAGAGACCCTGAGGTTGACACACGTTCGCCTGATTGTCTGTCTAGACAATATGATCATCATGCGCAGGACAGATGGATGGTTCTCCTTCACTTGTCTTGGACTATCCAACTGTTGCAGGATCATGGTTTCATGATCAACTCTCAGCAATCCTGTCTGAGCCCCAGTCAGGGCCTAGAGTTTCTGGGCTTTCAGGTGGATTCAACTCGAGCACATCTCCAGTAACTGACATCAAAGGTGAGAACCATCAAGAAAGAGTTTAGGTCTATGTTATCCAACCAGACTGTCATTGAGATCCCTAGCCAGTGTAGTAGGACTTTTGGCCTCCTCGATACAGGAAATCTCTCTCGGACCTCTACATTACAGGTTCCTTCAGAGGTTAAAAAATCCAGCACCTGAGGAATGGGTTGTCTTATGGTCAACAGTTCTCACTTTTGGAGGAAGCCAAAACGGAATTGACCTAGTGGCAGAATTGTATGGATGCCTGTAATGGCTCGGCAATCTTCGGGAAGGCTCTGGAGATTTTAATAGAATCAGATGCCAGCCATTGGGGCTGGGTTGCCAGGTGATGTCAGACTTTCACGGGGGTCGCTGGTCTCCGGAGGTGCTGAGTAAGAACATAAATTGCCTGGAACTTTTGGTGGGATTGTTTGACATTCAGGGCTTGTCCCCACAGAAATTGAATTGCTACTCCTTCGCATGGACAATGTGTCAGCAGTGCGATATGTAAACAAGCCGGACAAACAAGATCTTGCCTACTAGCTAGGAAATAGCTAAGGACGTCTGGCAGTTCTGCCTCCAGCAATGGTTCTATGTGTTTGTGGAGGACATTCAAGGCCAATGGAATATGATAGTCAATTAGTGCTCCAGTCATTTGATAGACAAAGTCCCCAACATCTTCGTGGCCCTTCACCAAATCTGGAGACCGTGTCAGTTAGACCTATTTGCCTGCCGCCTGCACAAGCAACTTCTGCTATTCTTCAGCTGGTGATCGGACCCTCTAGAGGTAGCCACAAATGCTTTCCTACAGACTTGGCCTCAGTCACTCCATTACGCCTTTCCTCCTTTTGTGATGAACTCACAGGTAGTATTGCAAGTGAGACGGCAGGGGCGGAGATCATTCTGGTGACTCCGATTTGGAGGGCTCAAGCTTGGTTTCCAAGGTTGTTGGAACTGTCGTACGGCTTCCTGATCAAACATCCATCAAACATGATGTAAAATCATTGGACAGGTAGAGTGTTTTCTCCAAATGGAGTAAAATTTCTATGCGTACAAAGTGAAATTCTCGTGGCGTCTCGTATCCTGCATTCCCAGCCAATTATAAGCTGTATGTGATCAGGGCTATAGCCACTGAGGGGCATTTGAGGGCCGGTCCAGCCCATATTTTTCTTGGGCCCTCCCAAATGACCAAGGCAGCTGGCACAGTATTTAAAGATGCGTGAGTTCCAAAGGTAAATGAGCAAAAAAAATGCCTTTACATTTTGATTTTATCTGGTTAGGTTTGCTGTATGTTCCAAGACAGGTTAAATGTCAGGCTATGTCTTCTGACAAATTGCATGGAGATTTTGTTTACTTTTCTTTCTTTGACTGCAAAGTGAGAGGATTTTGTAAAGTGAACTATGTGACAATCTCACTGGGATACAGACAGAGCCACTGGAATTATGCAACAGGGGAGGATTAAATTTGCAGCAATGTTGAGTAAATTATGTGGCAAGAAGACAAAAAGCATGCAGCTTAATGTGGCGCATTAAGTGATAGTATCACTTCATTATTTTAGCATTTTTACACGTTAGCGCTGTCGCAGCACAGCAAAGATTTCACTTCATTGGTACCAGCTCCACATCCAAATACAGCTATAAAAAACTGAAAGGTGACCAGTCGACCTTTGCAAAGGACCATTCACTGTGCAGCACCAAGTGTTGCAAAGTTTCCAATAATTTGTGATCTATTTGAGCTAGAAACAAAATGTTTTTTTTTTCCAAATCTGTTGATTATGCAGCAGATGATGTATTATGTGGCATAGGTGGCAAATTCAACATTATGCAGAAAACGCAGCAGCCGTGAAATCACATAATTCCAGTGACCTTGTGTACAGAGAGCACAAAAAGATACAGTGGGATATCAATTTGTTTCTAATTCACACAAAAAAGTAAAAACCTGTAAATGAACTGTACAAATATTTCAACATATACCAGCTTTTATAAAGGCACAAATGAAGTACATTTTGTTTTATAATTCTGAAGTCTGATGGAAAAAGATTTTAATAAGATCAAAACAAATCTTGATTATGCTCAAATGATAAATATTGTATTGTATTGTATTGCACATTTGTATAGAACTTACTACCTCTATGTTTGGCACTGAAGCGCTTACCTACATGGGCAGCAAGCTATGCCATACAGGGTGGCATGTGTTTAGAAGGGTGTTGTCTTTGTTTTGTGATCCTATGTAGAAAGTGCTTCCATGTCATGCGTAATGACCAATGACGTGCGGTTATCGTGTTACGAGATGCATCTCGTAGCAGTGTGGTTGCTGATGAGCTGTGGGAGACATAGATGCACAGTTTATGGTTTTTCAGTACGCCTGCTCTGAAGGTGCCTTTTACGGTATTTCTTATGATATATTCTGCTTTGCTGGTTACTTTACTGGGTTGTCCAATCAGAAATTTTGGGTAAAGGTCTTGAGCAGAGATGGCATTGCTGGAGGGAGAGAGAAGTGGAGAGATCTGCTGGGATGTGCATTGTTACTATCTTTTCATATCTGAAAATCATAGCGAAATGTAAAGTAGTGGCCATAGTGTATATATATTTGGGACCCGCAGTCATGAACTAGATTAAAGTCCTCTGATTGACCAGCAGTGTGGACAGAGCTCTTCAGTTTTTCCATGCCCGTTCATTTGGTGTTGACAGGTTTATTGGCTGCACAGTACTGGTGATGGACAACCCTTGTAGCAGATATGTCTTATGTGAATGTAAGAGGTGTAAGTTATATTTGGCTGCTGACAGCTGAATTTTATGGTATTAGTATTAGTGTGGGCCAGAAATGTTTTGTATGAACTTGCATAACTACATAATACCCCAGTGAAGCATAAGTCAGCCCTCCTTAACTTACCAGCTTATCGAAAGTAGTTTGCTGATTGGGTTGCTTTCAATCTGTGAATTGTAAGCTAAAGACTGAGCTTGAGGGTGCGACTGTCTTTCCAAGTTCTGTTGCCAGAAGGTGTGGTGCTTTAGTTGTTTTGGAAATAGCCATGTTTTCAACTGTTTTCTGAAGTTTATATGCTCCTGGATGCTTCGAATGCTGGATGGTAGGGAGTTCCAGAGCTTGGCAGTTTGTACTGAGAAAGCAGTGCCTCCTACGGATTTCTTATGGTAAGATGGTATGATGGTTAGTGGTGCAAACCTGGAACGCAGTGTCCTAATTTGTTTGTATTGCTTGAATTTAGCTTGTAAGTATAGCAGTGCTTCTTGTTGGAGGCTCTGTGAACAATGCAAAGTGCCTTGAACATTGCTCTTCTAGCTATCGGTAGTCTGTGGAGTGATTGCAGGACTGTAGTCATGTGTTCTCTTGAGTGAAGGTAGAGAAGGAGTCTTCCATCAGCATTTTGGATAAGTGGTATTTTGCGTATGATGAATGTGGGTGCGCCAAGGTATAGGCTGTTGGCACCGTCACGCTTGGAGATTACCCAATGTATGGGAGGATGCAACGTAGTGTTTTCATAGCGTTGATGGCACTCTGTTTTACTTTGTGAACATGTGGTATCAAATATAGGTCTGAATCCATTTTTACCCCTAGGTTTCTGACTTCTCTTGTTATTGTTGGAGGGGCCTCATGTTGGCTGTAGGCTGGTATTTTTGTCATTTTCCGCAGGTCATAAGCTCTGTCTTTGCAATATTTAGCTCTAGATGGTTAAGCATCACCCATGTGTTTATGACACAATGTCAGTCAAGCTTTAGAGGTAGTCCAGATAATCTATTTTAATAAATGATTTGAGTGTTATCTGCATAATTGTAACAGGTGGGGTTCAATGATGTAATCAGGTTTGGTAACGGGGTTAGGTAGATGTTGAATAATAGAGGGGCTATAATGGACCCCTGTGGGACGCCACAGTGTTGTTTTTGAGAAGCTGATATGAAAGGTGGTAACAACACTAGTTCACTGTCACAGCTGAAAGGCCATGAATTCAGTGGGCATTAGCTGAACTCCCTTCACACCTTTTGTTGGAAATTGGGTTACTGGTTGAGGGGGGTGAGACTCTACCCAAGCAGCAAACCCCAAATTAACCTAGGCTTAACCCTCTGGTAGCTTGGCACAAAGTAGCCAGGCTTAACTTAGAGGCAATGCGTAAAGTCTTTACACAGTACTTCAAACAGTAATAAAGTGAAAACACATGACATGGGGAATCCCACATCAATGTAGACAGATAGAGTAAACTCTAATAAATTATTTGACACCAAAACAACAAAAATCCAATCAGTAGAACCGGAGGTATGCAATTATAAAGATCTAGGTAAATACAGTGCCTAGAAGCACAGATAAATACTTGGATTTGTAGAGCATGGTTAATCACCTATGAGGGTATCCAGGCACTGTCCATAGGCATGGGGAAATTAAGTGATTTGCCCAGAATCACAGGATGTTGAGCTGACGCGGAGACTCAAACCTGGATCCCCAGCTTCAAATTCAACAGCTACGGCCGCAACTGCGGTTATCTGATCAGGCTGTACCGGGAATAAGTCACAACTTCAGGTCGACCTCGATGGAGCGTGGTCCAGATACAGGGTCCCAGTTAGGCCTGCTGAACAAAGCACCTTAAATCCTGGTTTGCACAGCATGGCAAGATCCTGCATCGAGGATGGGTCGTGCAGTGGCAGTTCAGAGGGAGCTACGATGCACATTCCTGCATCGTCATCGAGAATGCTTGCAATTTGTAGTCCTGCATCGAGGATGCATCACGCAGCAGTGGTTCTGAGGAGACTGTAGGCTTCAGCGTGGGGGATGTGACGCGCTACAGTGCTGCCAATGAGGCTGCAAGGAGATGCATCACGCTGCATCAATTCTGCTCACAGGACCATAGCTGGGCTGGAAGAGCACCTTCAGGCCTACTTCCAATGGTTCAGGCCTGAGGGTGGCACCTCCTGGGGGTCAAGGCTCACAACAAGTAGAGTCTAGGCACTGGGTTCAAGATGGTTTAAGCCTTTTCTGTTCTTGAGGCTCTGATCAGGAGTAGGCCTGGGCGGTGAACTTCGCTCCGTTTGCGGAGTTTGCGGAGTTTTCCGCACTCCGCGGAGCTCGCGGAGTGCAGAAAACTCCGCTTCGCGATGTGCAGCAGAGTTTTTTTCCCCGCTCGCGATCGCGAATGGTAAGTTCGCGATCGCGAACGGTAAGTTCGCGAGCTGACGCTCGGGTAGAATACCAGCACAAACTGCAGTTCGCACTGCACTCCGCCACTCGTGGAACTTTGCAGAGTTTTTTTGTAACTTCGTGGAGTTCCGCGTATCAAAACTCAGCGAACTACGCCCAGGCCTGATCAGAAGGTCAGCCAACTAGCCCTTGGAGTCACTCTGGTGGTCCTGGGATCAAGATGCAGGTCTAGTCCTTTATCTCAAGCATCAAGGTAGCAGGCAGAAGAGTGGCAGTACTCCCTGCAGGAAGCACAGAAGTCCTTTTGACGTTTCCACAGGTCCAGAGGTCTACTAAAGAGTTGGGTCTGAGAGTTAATTAAATATACCTGGTGGCAGCTTTGAAGTAGGAGAAGGTTCTGGAGGCTTCCACCCCAGAAGTGGTTGGAATTTTCTGCCTTCAAACCCTTTGTGAGTGTGCCCAGGCAGGACATTTATGAAGTGTGGCAGGTGACTGCTCCTCCTCCTCATCAAGTCAGATCTGGCCCATCCTCCCCGATCGAAATGGCAGCAGTTTAAACTGCACACACAGGCTGCAATGGCAGGCCTGAGACATGTTTAAAAGGATACTGAAGTGGGTGGCAAAATCAGTGCTGCAGGCCCACTAGCAGCATTACAATTTCAAGCCCTGGGTCATGTATTACCACTTTACTAGGGCTTACAAATAAATTAAATGTGCCAACTGGGTGTAAGCCAATTTCACCATGTTTAAAGGAGAGACCAAAAGCACTTTAGCACTGGTTAGCAGTGGTAAAGTGCACAGAGTTCTACAAGCCAACAAAAACGGGTTCAGAAGACAGGAGGGTGAAAGCAAAATGTTTTGGGATGGCCCTGCAGAAAGGGCAAAGACCAACACCTTTTGTATATGGTATATCAAACAAGAATTTGCTGTGTGAAAATATTGCACAACTGTACAGGGCATTGAGTCATGCTCTTCTTAAGCCAGCAACTTTCATGACCTTTCGTATTCTAGATGCAGGCGTGGTTGTCACTACGTAAACTAAACAGCCATTCAGAAGAAGCATCCAATCATGAAACCCCAGATTCCAATATGGCATAGTGCTTTGATCAACCTATTATGCCCGGGCAGAGTCTTCCCAAGTCAGGTACAGCTTACATTTTATTGACATTGCTTCAGCCTACACTGGCCTGCTTTGAAATATATCCTGGTGAGATAACTACTGCTCTAGAGATCTATATATTGTTTGGAGGGGCAAGATATTTTGCTAGGTTGATCTGCGTGCTACAGCGGGCTGCAAATATCCCAACCAGCAGTACTGTGAATCTGAAATGATCCAACATAGTCTGCCATGTCACAGAGGGCCGCTATAACAGAATATTCATCTTTCAAAAATGAATTAATATCTAGATAACCCTGCCAGGGTAAACACGCTGAGGATCCATCCCATTGGGCCAAATATTGTGGAAACCATAATAAGGGTCTCCAGTTTTCACCATTGCTGCAAATGTAAAATGTATAAAACACACAGTTTGCCACTAATTTCCCAAAATTTTCTTGATAGATATGCTCCAAACTCTCTATAAAGTTACTTTAAATTAGTGGCGAGTTAAATTAAAACTTCACTTAAGAAGTTGATTGGAATAAGGAAACTCCACACTTTTCGAAGCAGATAAAGGGGCATATTTACAATAAATTGGTAGTGCCGCAAGTCATTCTGTTGCGCTGCCCTACGCTAATTCAAAAGGACAAAAATGCACTGTGTTTACAACATATGGTGCCTTCCTGTCTTTTCAGTCAGCACCGGCGCTAAAATTGCAGCCGTACGCCAATGCAGGCACCCTCGCATCATGGTGCAAGGGTGGCTGTGTTGCAGGAAGAGGCCCCTTCCTGCACAAAAGCAATCATGAGAGGCATTTTCGGGGGCGTGGCTAAGCCAGCAATGGTGGAAGACGTGCCTCGGTAGAGCTCCGTCGGGGGCTCCCTTCTCCAGCCACATTTCTCCGACTACACAGATCCGCAGTGGCTGCGAAACGACAGCTGACCATTCGGATGCTTGCTGCACCTCTGTGGTGATTTTTGTGCTGACTGGAGTCTGCGCGACGCGCTGCGATCGCCGACCCTGCAGAACACGGAGCGAGCCCGCGGGGAGGCCGGAGACGTGGCCTAAGCAAGTCCGTGGTCGGGTCCCGCCCACAAGGCCCGACTCGGTGACGCAGACGAACTGAGCTGCTGCAGCTGGACGAGCTCGGGTGCTCTAGATACAGCAGAGCTCCAACATTGCCACGGGTGCAGTGTGTGCACACGATCCTTGACTGGGCAGCTGCTGTGGGGCACGCTTTTGGTGTCCACCATCGGAGGGACCTGCGGCCTTTGGGCCCGGCTGTGCTGCGCCGACTCCCGATTTGCCCGCCCCACATTGCAGAGCCTGAGATCAGGAGGAGCGCGCCTGGGGGTCGGCGACTCGCACCTGGGGGCCGCCGTGAAGTCCTCGAGCCTCTGCGCAGGAACACGACGTTTGGACGCTGTGGAGTTTAGCAGTGCCCTGCTGCGTCACATGAGCGGGGCGAGGAGGTGAGCTGTGGATAAGCTGAGGCGAGAGGGAGGTCCCTGCAGTTAGTCACGCGCCTGGGTGTCCCTGGCCGCTACGCTCTCTTGTCCCCCTGCCATCAACACAGATTACAAGTTCTCCATGAACTGGGACTGCAGACCTGATTACTCATAGCCTCGTGAGGCAGCACTGGACAGCATTTCCCAAGTGGAGGACACTTACAGGTGTTGCTCGCTCCGACAGCCAGTACCTCCTCCCCCATAACCAACTGTTTGCTGCACTGGAGAGCCTCTTTACTGGTTGATGCACGAGCGGACCCAGCTGGCTGTGTCGGGCGGTGGCTGGCAGTGGTGTCATCTGCAGGTGATAACTGCGCACCGCGCTGAGCCTCGGATACCCTGAGACACTCACACTGCCCCACGTAGGGACCACTGAAGTGACGGAACACCCCATCAATACGCGACGTCTCCCACGGCCCGTGCCTTGGTGTCCCCTCTGGTGATCGGAGCGCCACCGACGACTGGGGGCGAGTGTAGCAGGGTGGGCAGTGTGACCACGCTGGCTGCCCCACTGCTGACACTTGCGCTCAGCAGATTGTGCCTGCTCGCCTGTGCCTGGAGCAAAGAACTGTTTCTTAGCACTGCTGGGCGCCACTATAACATGGTGTGTCATAGACCTAATGTTTCCAGACATCATTAAAACATGGCGTATTCAATCTAACCTGTGGCCCAGCCGCGGAGCGCGGGGACTGCCTGGTGTGCTCGCTCCCTGTCGGCGCCTCTTGACGTCCAGTGTCGCCTTGTGCATCCAACTACCTGGCGGCCACGATCAAGCAGCAGGTTTTACATCGGGGTTCACCGCGCATACTCAGCTGGAACCTCATGTCACAGGGCACCCGCGCTAAGATAGGAGCAGGAGGCACCCTTATTTCGCCTCTGTCTTTCAAAAGCAAAACAAGCAGAATGGCAACGCAAGTTACCACCGATACGACCTCTAGTAAGCTAGATGCAGTGCTTGCGGCAGTCGAAAAACTGAGTGAAACCATGACTCAAACCCGCACCTCCTTAGAGAATAAAATTGATAAAGTTGCAATTGACCTCACACATCTACGGGCAGACCACCGCAAACTGTCTGACCGCACCACTGCCGTGGAAACTAGTATAGCTGACATCACTCCGCAAGTTGCAACTACAGACAAACAAGTACAGAACCTACTGAACTGAGTAGAATTCCTTGAAGACAAGGTTGAAGATGCGGAAGGGAGGGCGCGGCGAAACAACGTACGAGTGGTGGGCCTGCCGGAAGGGAAGGAAGGAAAAGACCCAGTTGCGTACATTGAGACCTGGATCCGATCCCTGATACCTGAGAGCTCACTTTTGCCCTGCTTTGTCGTGGAAAGAGCTCACAGAGTCCCAGCGAGACCCCTGCCCACGGGATCTAACCCCGACCATTTCTAATTCGCCTTCTTAATTATAGAGATCGAGACGCAATTCTGCACGAAACCAGAAAAATACAGGACATTCAGATTGACAATCACAAAATAATGTTTTTTCCAGATTACACGATCCATGTGCAGAAGCAACGCTTTTCCTTCATGTCAGTCAAAAAGCGCCTCCGACAGCATAATCTCCAGTATTCTTTGCTGTTTCCGGCACGATTGCGAGTGATCACAAATGGGAAATCTCATTTTTTCAATACTCCGGAACTAGCGGAAGAATGGCTAGATGCTAATGTACCTGCGTCCACTGGAGCTGTTGCTACTACTGTGACTACACAAACAAGAAGCGTACCTTCTCGTCGCCGCCATACTGAAAAGAGACGGAGGAGCTCTCAGCCTTCTTCACCTATAGGTCCAGACTTGAGTCAAGCACTAAGTGAGCGACACGAGGCCCTCCGGGCAGCAGCGGACATCACGGGCTCTCTGACGGATGAAGCCGCCTCCACCTCGAGCCGGCGTGAGCAGGCCAGCGATGATGACCTCTCTGAAGATTTGCAAGACTCGCAAGACTCCTGTGAACTGCCTAGCGTCACTCCTCAAACATCTGACGATGTGGCTTGAACAGTAATACATAGACTCGCCTAGATGATGCTTCCTTGCCTTTTGGCAAGGCCTGCAAATTTAGTTTGCGGTACACTGAGTTATCCCAGGCGGCACCTGTTAGTAAGCCTGACGCATCAGAAGTGCAACTGTATTAAGGTAACTGGTTGAGTTGCGGTTGTGAGAATTCAACTGTCATTAATGTTAGTGTTTGCGCAACTTTCGCGTACTGCTAGGAGATGTTAGCCTATGATATTGTAGGGCATGCCCCCGCCTATTTATAACTGACTGGTAGGGGGGAGCCCCCCCCTCCAAGAAGCAATCAAGACATTTTTCGTATTCCTTATTAGTGACATAGTGCATAGCGCACCCCCCCCAACTATTGTGTGAATGTTGTTTTGATACACAGTTTGGACGATTGCTTGTTGCATGTTCGCCCTTTTGGAATTGTATATTTGTTACATTTTGTTCACAACACCATCTGACACACACTGTTACATTCATCCTCAACACACTGCTTCGCAGGGGCCAATAGTGCTGTACGTCATGACAAGTGCACAGTTTTATTCCCCAGTGCAATGCACATTCGCTCCTCTGTTGCTTATAGTATTAACACATAATGACCTCGGTTAAAATAGGCACCTGGAATGTGCGGGGTATACATACACCGGCCCGTAGATATCAAATATACTCCTATCTCAAGCGCCATCATATACAAATAGCGCTTCTGCAAGAAACGCACTTAATCCACTCCGAACTGCCACACTTGCATCGCCGCTGGCGGGGGCAGCTGTACGCCACAGGTCACTCGGCGTTTGCGCGGGGGGTCTTAATATGGATCAGACCGGGAGTTCCTTTTAAGATACTAGACACAAAAATAGACGCAGAGGGCAGATACGTTGTAATAAAGGGTGTACTAGATGGCAGACCAATAGTGATAGCCTCCTTATACGCGCCAAACACAGAGCAAGGACCATTCTTAGATACCATTTCACAGGTACTGGTGCCCTGGCATGACACCCCTATGTTATTGGGAGGAGACTACAACAGTGTCTTAGATATAGCGTTAGATCGCTCATTCCCCCCCGACCGGCACGAACATCACTACTGCCATGAGAGCATTGCAAGACTGGGCGACTCACTGGCGCCTGACAGATGCATGGAGGCATCAAAATCCTACGAACAAGGTGTACTCCTACTACTCGGGTGCGCATGGGCTGCATGTGTGCTTAGACCGCTTCATGATTTGCAACACTCTCCTGCCATATATAACTTCGGCACGTTATCTGGGGAGGACACATTCGGATCACAACCCCCACACCTTAGACTTCGAGTGGGAGCAAATAGACCACCGGTTCCAGTCTGGAGATTGCAGCCTGATATTCTACTTGACACCCCCTTCCGAGGCTCCTTGGCCACCGCCATTGATCAATATTTCGATGAAAACACTGGCACAGCCTCAACGCCTCACTTAGAATGGGACGCCTTCAAGGTGGTAGTGAGGGGCCACTGTCTCCACACACAGGTGGGTATGCGCAAACAATTAGAAAAAGACCTGTTACCCACAGAACAAAGGTTAGCTACATTTGAACGGGAGGGACATGAGATGGCTGGAGGCGCTCTATCAAGGGAACGTGAGGTACACGTTCAGTTATTGGACAGATTGCGCTGCTTAAATTATGCAGCGCACTCTGCGAAGACTCACCACCAGGGTGACAAGGCGGGCAAACTCCTCACATGGTTGATTAGGCAGGAACTGGAGACCTCACCGGTCACATCCATGCGTACACTACAGGGCATAACGATATACGCACAGACGGCTATCTACGATGAATTCACATCTCATTATGATATGTTGTACAAATCCCGCATACAGGCTACACCCGCTGAGTTACAGTCCTTTCTCGCAGACCTTACCCTATTGCAACTCACTCCCACTCAGCAAGAAGAGCTAAACGATGCCCTTTCACAAGAGGAAATCAGAGACAGCATATTTTCCCTCTCCAATGGCAAATCGCCGGGTCCTGACGGCCTACCGGCAGAGTTTTACAAAGCATATTCGGACTTCCTTATCCCGCACTTGCTAAAATTATATGAAGCCGCTATCGAGCATTCTACACTCACAACCACACAAAATGAGGCGACACTTATCTCCCTGCCCAAGCCGGGCAGAGACCCTGAACTCCTCGGCTCATCACGCCCACTAGCGCTCCTTAATACAGACTACAAAATATTCGCATCCATATTAGCCAAGCGTCTGGCCCCTTTAGTACTCTCCTTAATACATCCCGATCAAAACGGATTTGTTTTGTTTCCACGAGAAGTACATCCCTTAACATACGGAGACTGTTTCGGATACAAACATATGCTCCAGGTGAATGGCCTCGTTCCGGGTGCCTGGTCCTGGATTTAGAGAAGGCTTTTGACTCCTTAGAATGGCCTTACCTTGCTGCAGTGCTGCGCAAATATGATTTAGGAGAAAACTATATCCACATGGTGCATCTTCTTTACCAGTGCCCTACAGTAAGGGTTAAGACAGGAAAGTTGATCTCTGGCGCTTTACGAATACGCCGAGGGACAAGACAAGGGTGCCCACTATCCCCATTGCTCTTTTCTCTCGCAATGGAGCCATTGGCGACGTTACTGCGAGACAGCGGAGATAACTGGGGTATACCATTAGGAGACGGCCTGCATGTGGTTTCACTGTACGCTGATGACCTGCTATTGTACATAAGAGATCTACACGCTATTCCTCCAATAATAGCAGATATTTTTCAGCAATTTGAAAAAATGTCAGGTCTTAAAGTGAACTGGACAAAATCTGGCGTATACTCATTTACTGACACTACAGCTGAAGCGAATGTTGTCATTAATGGAGCCACCTTGACCTGGCACCAGTCCATGTTCTATATATACAGATCCCCCGCTGATATATTAGATGGCAATCTCATGAGGGCCATAACCGCGATCAGAACGCAGGTACGTTTTTGGAAGACACTACCCTTAAATGTAATGAGTCGGGTCACCTTAACCAAAATGATTATATTACCACGACTGCTATATTATTTCTCAAATCTCCCGGTGTATGTGCCTGTTCGACTTCTTCGCACCCTAGAGGGTATCCTCCGGGATCTAATCTGGAACACTGGCAGACCGAGAATAGCTTTGAGCAAACTATATGCACCTATACGTAGTGGTGGCCTAGCAGTTCCAAACATGGAACTTTACTATCTAGCGTCTCAGTTACAATGGATGACGAAATGGATGAGTGGGAAGGGACTGGAAGACACTGCTGACATGACACCACCGTGGCCACCATCACAACTATACCACTTATTTCACCCCATTACCCGAATCCCATGCCCGATTCAGATTTATATCGCATTGGCCCACCGATGCTATAGAAGAAGCCTCTATCTGACTCGCGATACACCGCCTTATGCCCCGCAAATACCATTAATAGGCACTCCTAGAGGCACAGGTGGGATATCGGAAACGGAACTGTAGACCTGGCATGAGGCAGGTCTTGATGCAACGGGCGATTTATACGCGGAGGGCACACTCTTATCATTCAACACTCTGGTTCTAGAAAATGATATCCCTGCGGGTCAGTTTCTTCTTCACGCCGCTATAATAAGGTCTTTGTCGACCGCCTGGGGAGACATGACAGCTGAGCCACAAACACACCTAGTTATTCAGCACCTACACGTTATGGGGGAAGGCTCACATGTGGTACACTGGTTGGTGGAGGCACTCCTTATACATACACAGAAGCCATTATTGAGACTACGTGAGAGGTGGGCTACGGACAGGGGGCGCCCATGGACGGACAAGGAGTGGGATACAATAATTGTCAGTTCCACCTACATACCACGCAACTCCAGATTCAAAATTATTCAGACGTACATACTGCATAGAGCGTACCTCTCCCCGGACAAGCTAAATGAATACTTCAATCTCACCACCTCTGCCTGCCCCAGATGTAAGTTAATAGGTGCTGATCTTTTACATATGCTGTGGTCCTGTCCCTCGCTTCAACTATACTGGCACGCAGTCATAGAAACATTAACAACGTGCACTGGGTCATCCCTACAGCCCTGCTGGGAGGCCTGTGTACTGGGGTTGTACCCACGCACAAAGAACAACAAGGTGCTCTCCAGGTTTAGAGATCTGGGTTTGATAACAGCAAAACGCCTCATCACGAAGAGGTGGAAGCACAGTGATCCCCCAGTGCAGTGCAGCTGGAAGCAATCCCTTATAGTTTGGGCACAAGCGGAAAGCACCACACTACATAGGGAGGAAACTGCGGGGCTACGCAAATACCCAATTGCACAGGCCTGGGATAACCTGCTCAAGGTTCTCACACAGTCAGACCCTGCAGGACAGGATTCGCCGTCTCCCAGTGACGTAGATGGGGACACATCGCAGTAAGAAAGCCCCCTCTCTCCCCCTCCCCCTGCAATACACGGCACCATGAGGCATTGCATACTGCGACTGAGCAATGAGTAGACACATTGCAAGGTTAGACTCAACAATCTATTCGCGTAAGCTGCAACGCACTGACACTGGTTCTTACTTAGACGTTAGCATTATAACACAGCCAACTACAGTTTTAGATGGTGTTTCTTTTTATTTTTTGTTTGTTGATAGTTTGGTTTCTGATGGCGATTATGTACAGGGTTTTGATACCTTTCCTGTGTACGGAGGCAACAGGATACACATACCTTGCAGGATGTAGACACATGAATAAAGATGCAGGTGTAAGTTTTAAATATGCTTGTAATAACTGCTTATTAGCAGCTCATACTGTATGATTAATAATGCTGATGAATAACTGTTGTCCTGCATTTCTAATTTGCACTATTTTGTTTGTATCTGAAAAAGGAAAACCTAATAAAGGTATATTTAAAAAAAATGAGAGGCATTTTCCTCATTCTATATGTACTGCAGAACGCAGCACACGTGGAAAGAGGAAAAAACTAGGAGAAATGTAAACACTTCTCGTTACGCCTACTCTGGGGAGGCTTAAGTTGTTGGAGCTGCCCCAGATTCATGCTATGTTGTAAACCTGGGGCAGTGTCAAAATCCATGGCTGTTGTGTGGGAACAGCCACAACAACACCCATGGCATGCCTCCCTTCCACAATGGACGGCAATGCAGTGACTTGTGCTCCGTGGTTTTACACCTTATCTGCAAGGCCATGGAAAGGCATACAGGGTGGCTTTGCGTGGCCTTGTAGATATGGTTCTGCAATGGACCATAAAAAAAAAGAATGCTCAGGTGGCACAAGGGGCTTGTAAATATGCCTTGAAGTTTCCTACATTTAGGTGAGGTAAGGTTCACCCTTTCGGGCCTTCCAGGTGTGATGATTTCCTAGTGCAGAATGCCCCATCTAGGACATCCTCCAGCAAAAAAAATGTGAATGTTGAGGCTGGATATCCGTCACCTGAGGTAAGGGATGTGGGACAGATGGCTCTGAGCTGAGGCCAGCTGATTTTTAAAAATAAATAACTTGATATGTTTTGCATTGGACAAAGTTTGAACAGTTTAGAAAATACACAAAGTTGCAAGTCAGACTTTACACCCTTCTACTTTAAATCCCATCTAATTGATAGGATTTAAAGTTGGATTGTGGAAAGTTGATTGAAATTGCTTTAATATGTACCTTAAAAAAATCCACGTATTCCGTCACACAGAATCACATTGGTGTGCACCAGAATATCGATGGCACAGAATATTGAAGACAGAATATTGTAACCAAAATAAGTATATATTTTCTCTACCTTACTCCACTTATATATGTACCTACACGCTTTCTATATCTTCAAGGTATGTAGATGTGGAGTTAGGAACAGTAAATCTATACTTCCTATATAGGAACTTATCTTTCAATATTATGTCCTCGATATTCTTGTACTGTGATTTTTTAGGGGTCATTATTTAGTAGGACTATCAGTATTTGGGAAAGAATGTACCCATAGAGCACAGCTTTAATGTGTGATCATAGCTGAGTGCCATGCCCCCCTAAAAATATACTTCTGGCTATGGGCCTGTGTGTGATGGGATGTCTGAAGGAGTATGAGGCATGTACACAAGAGTTGAGACAGAATCCACAGGGTCAGTTGTTGGTTGCATTGCAAAAACATTTTGGACCAGTGCTGTTTGCAAACCTTGGCAGATGGGTTAGATGGCTTTTGAGTGAGGTAGGTATTGATGTTTCTAAATTCAGAGCTCATTCAACTAGAGGAGCAATGACTTCTAAGACGCACTCACTAGGCTCCATATTACAAGGCATTATGTTGACCACAGATTGGGCTACAGAATCCACCTTTAAGACCTTTTATCTTAGCCCATTTTGGATATTGCATCTGTTGTTCTTGATCAGCTTTAAGCAAGCATAATCTGAGCCTCTGAATCCTGACATAGAATTAAAAAAGGTGTGGCTTACGCGTCAAATATTTTCAATTCTATTAAGGACACGGAGGCAAGGATTATCCCACCCGATTGCATAATTATTGTGATGGAGTTTAGTTTTGATAATTGATTCTTTTGTTAAAAGTGATAATAAGAATGTTACTATTTTCATATGCTTGGCTCTGATTTACCCTCCCTGTAGTAAGTTATGAGATGTGTTTATAATTCTTTTGCATCCAGGTTGCGATTTCACGCTTTCATTTCTGTTTTAGGCTCGGATACTAAGCAAGGTTGAGATTGTCACTCACCTTCGGACTCACAGTGCTCATTCCTTAGCTCAACATAGGACATTCTAACTTTCCTTTTTTCTGGATAAATGGAGGAATAAGCCTGGAGAGGATCCAGATCGGAAATGGTCGTGATTGTGTTGGTTGGCTTCTAGACGTGGAATGGTTGTTGAATAAAGGCTTGGGTTTTCTGGTTATGGCAAAGACAGAGCATTCAAAATGGTGGATTGACTATTTATGTTGGTTGTCGATATATGATTGGTCATGTGCCCTTGGGAGGATGTTCAATGCTTATGGGAAATGTAGTTTTTTAAAATTAAAATGTTTCATGGCTGCTCTGAATTTTGGCAGTAAAGGAAGAGAAGCATAATTCTCTCCTAGTATCCTTAATAGAATTAAAAATTCTTGATGTGAATGCTAGAATTTTTTTTATTCTACTATGTTTGCTGGGTCTCATATGAGATGGCCTCATGTGTACCTGGCAGTTGCCCATGGTCTGGTGATATTAATCTTGAATTGTTGGACATTTGGGAAAATCATGCACAGGTACTTTATCAAGAGAGTACCGGATTAGAGTACCAGAGTCTAGTCCTAGAGGGCAGTGTTGTGAAAGTGGGAGATTTACAGAAGAGAAGAAAGGAAAGCAAACCTCATGAAAAGGCACCCCGCAGGCAAAGGGCAGTGCAACAAACAAGGAAAGTGGTGCTCGAGCGCCTGAGTAAAAGAAGGAGGAGTGACCATAGAAGGCGAGACATTATCAATAGTGCAGCGGGTGGGGGGCGTGGCTAGCAGCCAAACGAAATGGCCGCTGCCTAGAGAGGCTCCGGGATCTGCGAAGCATCCCCAACAATCCGAAGTAAAATCCGACGGCGAACAGAAGTTTGCAGCATTCGACAAGGCGTCAGAAACAACGGGGCACCGACTGAACCTGCCATAAGCCCCTGATGCCAAGCGATGAAGAATCTACGTCGCGTTAAAGAGATGCGGCCTGCGATATGAGCCAAAGCCGGTGTCTCGAATAAAATTGTGGCAGAGTGACGGAGAGCCTGCGAGACCCGGATCCACCGCGTGGGTCTGAGACAGACGCACACTGAGAACTGTAACGTGTGCCGATCCAGGTCAGTGAATTGTGTGCTGATGTCCTACGCGCTGCAATTGCTCAACACACTATGGATCAGGGCGTAATATGCAAGGGCCCGACATAGAACGCTGAACACTGAGATACTCACGGAGTGCATCAGCCAGCACCCTCACGCATATAATATTGCCGGTACACGAGATCTGAAAGAGAACGGGGACGCAGAGTGTGCACGTTATGCGCTGTGAGCAACCTCTACAGTAACATTTCCCGAGGCAGCGTTTATTGATCTCCGAACCTACGCAGCTCTAAGCTGATGGGCCACGCCTAAGTGCACTCGTATTCTTCCAGTCGCTCACACTATTCTGGTAAAGAATCCCCAGCAGCAGAAAACACGTAGATTCAATCCGCCAGGCAGAGAGACTCAACCCCCCCCCCCCCACTGGCAAAGACAACCGCAATCGGAACATGGATAGCCTGTGGCGCTAGCGGTAAGAGGGGTCGGAACTGCGCTGATGGGTGCATAACGACAGTTCTTCTAAGAGCGGATCCACCGAGGCTCCTAGGGACTTCACTTGCGCCACGATCCTTTAGCTGGAGGTACAGGCGGCCTAAAGTGCCGGTGTGCTACAACCAAGTTGAACCTCTACTAAGGCAGCAACCGGATATCGCTGCAGAGGGTTGGTGGTAGAAAACCCGAAAGGCCGCGTGTGGCAGACAGTCACGCAGGTAGGCAGCGGTGAGTACTGCCGCCTCTCCAAATAACTACACGTGAAGTCCCAGAGGATTGGCCGCAATGGGGGGCCGGGGCCAGCGTACCGCACCCCACCTGAAACTATACAAATATGCATATAATAAAGATCCACCGGACCAGTCAGAACAAACTAACACACAGAGGGAGAGCCCCACAACCCCGGCACCAGCAGAGGTCACATTGCAAGACATTATGACCACACTGAACAATGTCCAAACCTCCGTAGGGTCGATTTCCACGGAAATCTCACTACTACGTGCGGACTTTAAGAAAATGGCCACGAGGGTGACAGGGGTCGAAAACAAAACAGCATCCCTCTCCACAGATACGACTACGCTTCAACGTCAAGTGTGTCAACTGGAAGCAGACAACAGACTTATGGCTGCCAAGCTTGATGACCAAGAAGGCTGCTCAAGACGTAACAATGTCCGAATTATTGGAGCGCCGGTGGGCACTGGGGCCCAGCACTGGATCTATTTGTAGAGGACCTCGTCAAGAACCATCTACAGCCACAGGGACTCTCTAACTTTTTCTCAGTGAAAAGGGCCCACCGAGTACCGGGAGGCAGACCCAGGCCTGGGGTCCCCCCAGGCCTATACTTGCCCGCATCTTCAACTTTCACGATCGTGACGTGATCCTGCAGACGGCACGAGTTGCTCCTCCGGTACGTCTCGAGAAATATACAGTCACATTCTTTCCAGACTACACAGCAGCGGTAACCAAACAATGGCGCAGCTTCCTTGAAGTAAAGAAAGAACTGAGAAGCCGTGAGCTAAAATACTCAATGGGCCTGATTCACAGAACTAACTTACGTCAAAAACGTAAAGTTAGTACTTTTGGTATTCACAGAATACACTTACTCATTTTGGTATTCACAGAATGAACTTACTCATTTCGGTATTCACAGAAGTTAGTAGTCCTAACTTTAGGACACCTAAATGCCTTCTGTGAATACCGAAAGTCTTAAGTTAGGATTTTCTCAGTTTAGGAGTAGTAAAGTTCCTAACTTTACTACTCCTAAACTGAGAAAATCCTAACTTTAAGACTTTCGGTATTCACAGAAGGCATTTAGGAGTCCTAAAGTTAGGACTACTAACTTCAGTGAATACCGAAATGAGTAAGTTCATTCTGTGAATACCAAAATGAGTAAGTGTATTCTGTGAATACCAAAAAGTACTAACTTTACGTTTTTGACGTAAGTTAGTTCTGTGAATCAGGCCCAATGCAATTCCCGGCAAAGTTGAGGGTGGTGGCTGAGAAGAAGACATGGTTTTTTGCGACACCTAAAGAAGCCCACGACTGGCTGGAAGGATGGCTTCAGGCCTCGGGCGGCAGAAGGACCGGCAGAAAACAACTGCAACAAATACTGGTAACGACATCACCAGAGTCGAGAGAATCAGGTTCCATAGAAGACTCAACGCTGGCGACGGGTGGAAAATGAGGACTTCTCGACCGATGGAACTCAGGACTGAAGTGACATTGGAGCAACATCGCTGACTGGGCGGCACGCAGAACTACCGACACAACTTAAACGAACCACAATCAGGACTTGAATTAATGTGAACTCTGAATCGCCGGGTGCTTTCTATGCTGAAAATTGGCTGTATACTATAATTAGCAACCAGCCGCTACAATATGTTCTGAATATGGGGGTGCTTCGGGGAGATCGTTGGACTACTCTCCCCCCTCACGCAAGTACAGGGTTATGGGAAATAAGCACTCTGCGAAGTTGGGGTGGCGGGTAATTTTGTTTCCGTCATGCAGGGAGGCAGGGAGGGGGGTGTGGGTAAGGGAACAGTTAAATGTTAAGTTTAATTTGTTTATACATGTACATCACAAGTTTACTATATATGTACGCAGCTTCCAAACAGTGCTCCTACCACGATATTCGACTTACTTTCCTTTCAACACTACGACACATGACACAGGCAGAAACATTGACCGATCGGACAATCACACAGTCCATGACTTCTAGTACGGATGGCCCTCCTCTCTCCGTTATATCGTGGAATGTAAATGGCCTCTGTGACAAGATAAAGAGAGGACTGGTCTTACAATATCTTAAATGACAGGCACCAGCAGTGGCCTTGATACAAGAATCGCATTTAGTGGGCTCAGCTTGTAAGGCGTTAGTCAGGTGGGGTTTTAAAATGGTGGCACACTCTGAATTCACTTCAGGTTCACGAGGAGTGGGTGTCCTGGTACGAAAACACTTCCCTCTTATTATTAACAGGTCCTGGACAGACGATCAGGGACGATTCGCTGCCATATCATGCCAATGGGAGGGACGTGTATATAATATAGTCTCAGTATATATCCCTCCGGCATTACATCAGGTAGCCTTCCCGGTCCTCGGTAACTTTCTACTCGCACTTCCACAAGGAGAACTAATAATAGGGGGCGACTTCAACACCACACTAGATGCTGCTATAGATCGTAAACCCCCTAGGGATCAACGTGGTACAAACCTCCGCTTAGCGGAATTCCTAGATGCATTTGGTCTCATAGACGTTTGGCGGTCGCGTTTCCTGCAAAAACACCAATACACCTTCCACTCCGGGGCACACAATAGTCTCTCGAGAATAGATTACATACTCACACTAGCGACTGGTCTAGAGAGAATAGTAGAGATATTACCCTTACCCAGGGGCATCTCCGACCATTCCCCTGTTCTACTCAAATGTGCAACCCACATCCTGGGGCGGCGCCGCGTATTTCCCCTCTACCCCGGCTTTCTCAAAAACCCCAAGATCTGGAAAGGTCTGACTATAACCACGCGACAGTATTTTACCAAAAATGAACACTCAGTAACATCCTCGATAACTTTATGGGAGGCGTACAAGACAGTACTGAGAGGCCGGGCAATTTCATTAATCACATGTCATAAACAGGAAAAAATTAAGCAGTTGGAGGACCTGGAGCGAGAGGTGGGCCAGGCTGAGGATGAACACTCCTCAAATCCCAATGATACTACGGCCCATAAGTTACATCTGAAAAAGCAGGAATATAGAGACTATATGTGGGAGGAGGCGAAGGCCAAGCTCACTGCCACTCAACATAACATTTATGAAGTTGGAGACAAGGCGGGCAAGCTCCTGGCCTGGTTGGATAAACGGGAACAGCCTAGTCGTTAGGTGGCCCAATTGAGTTTAGACACCGGAGATACCATCATAGACCCACAGCAGATAGTTAATACGTTAGCACTCCACTATGAGGCAATATACACACCTACAGCCACAGCCACGCTAGAAGAAAATCTTGCGTTTCTCAAAGATATTCAGATGCCCACGCTTGCACCTAACGATATCCAGGCGCTAGAGGCAGATTTAACACCAGAGGAACTGACACTAGCTATAGGTGCAATACTATCTGGGAAGGCTCTAGGACCCAACAGCATACCTATCGAACTCTACAAAAAAGCAGCAACCAAACTCGCACCGCACTTGCTTAACATGTATAATGCCAGCCTCGAAGCAGGGGAACTTCCAAGGGATCAGCGCCTAGCAACTACAGTAGCAATTCATAAACCTGGTAAGCCGCCACAGGAATGCACATCTTATCGGTCAATTTCACTGCTGAATGCAGAAGCCAAAATACTGGCAAAAACACTGGCCGCCAGGTTACAACCGTACCTCACCACATTGGTACATCCAGACCAAGCTGGTTTCATGCCAGGCCGCAATACGGCACTTAACCTAAGGCGCCTACATGGCGTAATGGCCCGAATACCCATTATTCAAGAAGACGCTGTCATCCTATCCCTAGATGCACGTATGGCCTTCGATTTAGTCGAATGGCCCTTCCTTTTCGCAGTCCTTCGACACATGGGTTTCGGACCTAAATTTTGCTCCTGGGTCCAGTTATTATATACAAAACATCTGGCACATGTGGTGGTGAATGGGAGGATTTCAGCTGACTTCACTCTGGGACGTGGAACAAGGCAGGGCTGCCCCCTGTCACTGCTCCTGTTCGCCCTGGTACTTGAGCCGTTGGCGGCCTGGGTAAGAAGGGACCCAGTCATCCGTGGGCTTAAGTGGACGGAGGGATGGGAAGATCGCATTTCATTATATGCGGACGATGTTCTATTATACATGGCATCCCCCAGACGTTCGATTGGTAGAATCCTAGATATCTGCAATGTGTATGGCAGATTCTCAGGATACACTATTAATTGGACCAAATCTCTTCTTTACGTGCTGAGTGGCCTCCCTACGCGACTACCGAGGAACTGTGAGATACAGATCGCAGAAGAGGGTTTTAAATAGCTAGGACTTTATATCACATCCCAGCCCATGCAATTTACTGAAAAAAAACTCCTGGAACCCCTAAAAAGACTCCGCCGCGATGTCAAACATTGGCAGTCCCTACCATTGATGCTACTTGGAAGAGCTGCTCTCTTCAAGATGATGGCACTCCCTAGATTCCTATACGCCCTGCAAAACACCCCATTCCTGGTTCCCCCCACCTACTTCAAAGAGATTGAAGCAGAAGTAAGCAACCTCCTTTGGAATGGGAAACCTGCCCGCATAGCCAGGCAAAAGTTGGTGAGGGGCTGGTACGACGGCGGAATCGCCCTTCCCAATATAAAAACATACTATTGGGCTTCCCAACTAATTGTGATAAATAAGTGGCTCCACGCCCCACAAGAGGAGCTGGCACTCCAGATGGATAGACACATCCTGGGAGACGAAGGAGTCATGGGAGCACTTTACAATAAATCCCGGAAAAAAGCACTCATGGGCCCAACCGCACACACCGTACAAATATGGTTTACTGCACTGCTTACTCTCGGATGGGAGGGGGTTATCACACAATTTACACCTCTTTGGGAAAACCGAAGACTGGGCAGACTTCGTAATAGTAAAGGTTTCAAACAATGGGACTTAATAGGAATTTGAAAAGTAGGTGACCTATGGAGTAAGGGAGAAGTTCTTACATTCCCCCAGCTTCAAGAACAGTATGGGATGACATCAACAGAAATTTTTCGTTACATGCAGATCAAACATGCACTCACGAAGACTATTCCATCGGGTACTATACTCCCGGAAGCCTCACCGTTAGAGGACAGACTACTGACGGAGTACATGACTAAAAAAGACATTTCCCTAACCTATCGTAAAATAACAAACAACCAACCGGACCCCACAAAAACTCTTAGAGAAAAGTGGCAGACTGAAATAGGGGAACTGGACGAGACAGACTGGCAGGAGGCACTAGCATCCCCGTGGGAGGTGGCAATACCCTCCAAATTAAAGCTAGTACAACTAAAAATACTTCACCGAATCTACTACACAAGACTAACTATGCACAGAATGGGAAAAACTGACACCCCACTCTGTTTACGGCAGTGTGGGGCACCAGGTACTTTTTACCATACACTGTGGGAATGCCCGGAGATCGAGTCATACTGGAAAGCTGTTATGCACACAATTACACAAGTTACTGGAGTAAGTGTTGTGCCGGAACCCAGGAGATGTCTCCTCAATATTTGGGAACCGACAGATCTTAACCATACAGCTCAAGATTGGGCGACGTTGGGTATGATGATGGCTGTTATGTTATTTTAAAGTGACTTGTTAAGCGCACGTACACTGAGCGGTTTCTTGGCGCTGAGCTGGGACGGTTTCAAACACTAGACAGTAGGTTTAATTGTAAGCCTGGGAGAATAGCCATGTTTTAAGTAGTTTCCTGAACTGGGTGTAAGAGGTGGCCAAGCGCAGTTCAATAGGAAGAAGGTTCCAAAATTGAGGTGCCAGGGTCGATGGCTAAACGAAACATTGCTCAACACTGGGGAGCGCGAACAATTCCTGCCTATCACCAATGGTGTAATGATATGGATGGCGCAATGGTAGCAGAGAAAGTGGTATATGTACGTAGAGGGTGCCCCAAGAAATGGTCACGGGTGTGGGGAAAATGGAATAACTTTAGGGGAAATATTTGTGCCCCACCTCCTGATGAGTCGGCAACAGACATCAGTGAATAACGGTCAAGGTACAGTGTGCTATACTGTATTTATTATTCAACATAGTCATGACATGAGTATATGTGGGAAACGACTGTGACGAGAAGCTTGATTATACGAACAATTATTTTACGATCAATCACTGTAACTTGTACATACCTTCAATTTTATAATGATGCAATTTGTTCAATTAATGGAAAATGACAATAAAAATGTTTTTAAAAAAATAAAATAGTGCAGCGGGTGCAGTGGCACCGGGGCAAAGGGTTGCGAGGGTCCCAATGCACAGCACTTTTAGGTGTCTTCTATTAATCAACCGGATGCAGGGGGCAAATTCCATGTTTGCATTAGGGTCCATATCACCCTTGCTAAGCCAGTCCACCTCCCCAACACAGTGTGTGTGTGTGTGTGTGTGTGTGTGTGTGTGTGTGTGTGTGTGTGTGTGTGTGTGTGTGTGTGTGTGTGTGTGTGTGTGTGTGTGTGTGTGTGTGTGTGTGTGTGTGTGTCCTCTTTCTCAAAATCACAGCTTCTTACATCGGAAAACTGCCCAAACACACACCACAATGTAGGAACTATCCATCAAACAATACAGGGGCCATTCACACAGGACTATTTTCCATTACTGCAACGTCCCCCAAACAACACAAAACCATAAACACACCATCCCTCTCCTCACACACCCAAACAGCCACCCCCAACAGAAGACTTTGACAGAAACTCATGCATTACACTAAACACCTAGCAATAAAGACCTCTTCTGCTCTACACCTCTAAACATATAGACTACGATCTCCTCCACACCTCAGCAGTTCAAAGACACCCTGCTTATATCTCATTTAGATAAGCATAGTCATCTCCCCTGCAAACTATCAATCCAATTACCCTGTGAGGAGGCCACCTCGATAGACACCCTGCCCTGCATTCCATTTCTCCCCGTAGATCAAAGGCGAAGGATCGGCGAGCCCCAAAGACAGGGAAAGAAAGGGTTAACGTCTTCCACTGCCTCTTGCGTACAGGGAAGTAACTTGGCGAGGGATGGCGGCAGCCAATGGGACGTCGGAGAGGCGGGGCTAGTTTCGTATGAAGAGAACGCGGAAGAGGAGGCACGTCGTCGAGGACCGGAGGAATGAGGAGAACAGACCTGGCGCAAGGAGGAGAGCGACGAGGAGAAAGAGCGTGCAGCGGAAGAAAATCCCGGCGGAAAGGCGATCGTGGACGTCTGCCCCGACACCATCCAGGACGTGGAAGAAGGAGCGGAGACCTGGACGGAGGAGTGGTGGACACCCCCGGAGGACGCCTACGAGCCGCCGCAACTCCGGAGAGTTGCGGCTGTTGCGGTACGTGAAGCGGGAGGGGGGAGGGAGTAAAGGGTGGGCAGGGGGAAGTGTAATACGTCACCGGGCACTGTAAATATTGTACACGTGTGTGTGTGTTCTACATTACCTCACCCCACGCCCTGCGCACAAACCCCGACCTAAGAGCACTTTGACCTCCTTTTCTTTCCTCATCCACCGATAGCACTGATAGTTCCCTGACGCTAAAGAGACTGGGGTTTAGTGTTTTCCTTCAACCACTACTGCTAGTACTGCTTTAGGTGAAACCACCACAAGGAACCCGTCCCTTGTCCAGCACAGCGGGTGCACCTCAACGGTGGAGGGTACTTTTCCGTTAGGGCAGGGACAATAGATGAACTTACCGCCATTTCTTTCTTTCCTTCTCGAGCCTCCTGGGGTGCCCTACCAAGGAAAAGAAGCCGTAACTACCCGAAGGAAGATCATCATCACCAACCTAGAGAGACTGAGAAACGCTTCCACCCCTCTCCAAACTGCATTGTTGGGTGTCTTTATAATCCACAATAAAACATATTCAAAATTGATCCCCGGATTCGGCCTCCTCGCTTTTTCTTCCGCCCAGCCCTCCCACACTTGGTGTCAGAAGTGGGATCAGCGAGGATGGAGGCCGCAATGCAGAAGATGGCGGAAGGCCAGGAACGACTGGGTCGTGTCATGGAGAAATTCCTGGCTGTGGCTGAAGAGGACAGAGAGAAGCTCCACAAATCCCTAACCGAGCAAAGCCAAACCCAGGAAGCCATCATTAACCGATTGGCCGACACCCTGGGACAGCAAAGGGGCCATACTACCCTGCCCTCGGTAGTCCTACAAAAGTATGTCAGTGGGGAGGACCCCGATTTTTTCTTTTCGAATTTCGAGAGGATGGCCAGGGCAGCTGGTTGGGCCAACGACAAGTGGGGCCAGTATCTGGGACCTCTGCTAACAGGTGACCTGCAGGCCGCCTATCAGGCCACCAATCCTCTTGGTCTCACTCCCTATGACGATGTGAAGAGAACCGTGCTAGAAAGGGTAGGAATCGATGAGGAGACTTATCGGATACGCTTAAGACAGGTAAAAGAAGGACCCCAGGAGACACCCAGAACCCTCTACTATAGGGTTCAGGATTTGGCCGATAGATGGTTGAAACCCCT
This sequence comes from Calotriton arnoldi, assembly GCA_963921515.1. Taxonomy (NCBI): domain Eukaryota; kingdom Metazoa; phylum Chordata; class Amphibia; order Caudata; family Salamandridae; genus Calotriton; species Calotriton arnoldi. The sequence goes on along the minus strand of CAWUFW010000516.1, from coordinate 2,026,082 downwards.
GACCTCCACCAAAGAGGACATCATGGAGAAGGTATATTTGGAACAGTTCTTGTCTTCCTTACACCCTCCCGTGCAGAGATGGGTGCGTCAGCATACCGGACTGACCTTTGATCGAGCGGTGGAAATCGCAGGCGCATTTAACCGAGCCCAGGAGCTCCAACGGGGTCGGGACGAACATACATGGAAGCAACCCAGTGGAGGCACCTCCAAAACCACCAAACCACCCGTCCCCCGAAAGCCGGATACCTTTACCCAATTGCCTAGTCCCCTGCCAGTCCCTGTTCGACCCACATCCCACCCTGGCCCTCAGTGTTATGCCTGTGGGGGCTTTGGACACATAGCCAGGGTGTGCCCGCAAAAGGAAGAACCCATGGAGGTTGGACTCACCCGTTCCTATTATTGCAACCCGGCAGAGAAAAAAAAAAAAACACCCTACTATCACACCGTGAGGGTTAATGGGGAAAGCAGACAAGCCTTAATGGACACAGGTTGCCTGCAAAGTGTGATACAACCCTCGGCTATTCCAGGAGGAGTCACCCAAACAACTGGGATGGTTAACATACAGTGCGTACATGGGGACAACAAAAGGTATCCCACCACCGACGTTCAAATACAACATGGTCCCTCCTATGCACCGGTTCCCCTGAGGGTGGGGCTGATTCCCCGATTACCAGAGCCTTTAGTCCTTGGGTCAGACTACCCCTATCTCTCTATGATTGTGCCGGAGACAGCTGCCAAGAAGGAAGACTGGTGCCTGAGTGCACCTTTTTCTAAACAACCCTGGTTGGATACTCCCCAAGGGAAACCACGGAAAAGCGGGAAACAAAAGAAAAGAGAAAAAAGGGATTGGACAAGAGTCGCTCTGGCCCAGGAAAAAGAGGAAACCATGTGGCAGTATGACCGGGGTTTCTTTGCTGCCCAAAGGGAAGACCCCACACTGAGGGAAGCATGGAACAAGGCAACAGATGAGGAAGACCCTGAACAATTAGGTCCCCAGTTCCTCCTAAGGAAAGGGTTAGTGTACAGAAAGGGAGGGAAGGACCTACCCCTACAGTTATTGGTTCCCCAACCTTATAGTGAAAAAGTGATGTTCCTTGCCCATAGTCATCTCTTAGGGGGACACTTCAGCGAAGATAAAACAGAGAAGGCAATATTGGAGAAATTCTTTTGGCCCGGTATATACCAACAGATCCGTAGATACTGCAAAGAATGCCCCATTTGTCAAAAGAACAGTAGATATACACCCTCCAAAGTCCCGTTACGTCCTCTACCCATCATTAGCGAGCCCTTTTCCCGAGTAGGAATGGACATAATTGGACACCTACTCCCATCCAGGAGTGGTTGCAGGTTTGTGCTGGTATTGGTAGATTATGCCACCCGTTTTCCAGAGGCTGTCGCCCTAAGACACCCGAATGCGCTACACATAGCAAAGGCCATGGTGAACATCTTTTCTAGGGTAGGGTTTCCCCGAGAGATTATAACAGACCAGGGGACTCCTTTTGTCTCCAAACTTATGAAGCAGGTCTGCCTACAGTTAAACATCAAACAGATCCGCACGGCAGCATATCACCCCCAAACCGACGGGTTAGTAGAGAGGTATAACACCACCCTCAAAACCACTCTGAAAAAGCTCCTGGAGTTAGAAACCCGTTGTTGGGAGGACATGTTACCTTTAGCTCTGTTTGCGATACGTTGTAAGCCCCAGAAAAGCACGGGGTATTCCCCATTTGAGTTATTATATGGCCGACAGCCCCGTACCCTATGGGATATGGCAAGGGAGGAGTGGGAGGAGGCACCAGAAGGGACCAAACCCCTCCACGAGTATATCATGAATCTAAAAACCCACCTTCAGGACATCCGAAGTATTTGTAGAACACACATGGAACAGGCTCAGGAAGCGCAGAAGTATCAGTATGATAAAACCACCAGAGACCGTTCCCTGAAAGTGGGTGATTTTGTTTTACTCATGATGCCTACCTCTGACCATAAACTCCTAGGACAGTGGCAGGGACCCTTTTGGGTTATTGAGGTAGTCACTCCAGTAACATATCGGCTTGAGATGGACCCCGGAAAGGCGTCCAACACCCAGATCTTCCACATAAATCTGTTGAAGAAATGGGAAGGGGAAGTACCACAGACAGTAGCTCTATCCAGAAGTCCCCCCCCTCCTTATACCCCGAGCATAGATGCAGACCTACCAGAGAACCAAAAAGATGACCTTCATCGTAGATTATGGCCTTTACGGGCTGTGTTTTCCACAACCCCAGGTAAAACCGCCCTGATCGAGCATGCCATCATTACACAACCAGGGAAGACAGTGAAACTACGTCCATACCGCCTTCCGGAGTCCCGTAGAAGGGCTGTCAAAAGTGAGGTACAACAGATGCTCCAGATGGAAGTGATCGAACCGTCAACTAGTGAGTGGAATTCTCCCATTGTTCTCGTGCCAAAACCGGATGGGTCCATCCGGTTTTGCATCGACTTCCGGGAGGTAAATAAGATCTCGCAGTTTGATTCATACCCGCTACCACGGGTCGATGAAATGATAGAGAAGCTGGGGAAAGCCCAGTACATTATGCATTAGATCTCAGTAAAGGATATTGGCAAGTGCCCTTAAGAGAACAAGATAGGGAAAAGACAGCATTCTCAACCCCTGGGGGCCTGTATCAGTTCACTGTTCTGCCTTTCGGATTGCACGGGGCGCCGGCAACCTTTCAAAGGTTAATGAACACTGTACTCAGACCCTGTGCTGAGTATGCAGCGGCCTATATAGACGATATCGTCATATATAGTGCAACCTGGAAACAACATCTTGACCATCTTGCTACTGTTGTACAGACCCTGAAAGACAGCGGCCTGACCATCAACCCTGCCAAAAGCAAATTAGCAGCTAGGTCAGTAAAATATTTGGGGTATCTCCTTGGGGAGGGTCTCATTAAACCCCAGAGCGAGAAAGTAACTGCCATAGCCAATATCCCGTTTCCGGAAACCAAAAAAGACCTCAGAGCGTTTTTAGGCGTCTTAGGCTACTATAGGAGATTTATACCCGATTTTTCCCAGAAGGCCGCCCCCTTAACTGACCTCCTACAGAAAAACGTGAACACCGAGAAAGCCCTACGCTCCCCCTTGATTACCAATCTGTCCGCCTTCCAGAGCCTAAAAACAGCCATCACCTCCAAACCTGTGTTGCTAAGCCCAGATTATGGGAAACCATTCATCCTGCAGACAGGCGCATCAGACCATGGACTGGGTGCTGTCTTGTCCCAGACTGACGCCCAGAGACTAGAAAGACCCTTAATGTATATAAGCCGAAAACTCTTTCCCCGGGAAACGAAATACGCAGTAATAGAAAAAGAAGCCCTGGCAATAAAATGGGCAATCGAGACACTCCGCTACTATCTGGAGGGACGAGAATTCACTCTATATACAGACCATGCCCCTTTGGAGTGGCTCTCCCGTAATAAAGGCCACAACGACCGAATCATGAGGTGGTTCCTGTCACTTCAACCTTACCGGTTCACCACTTTTCATCGGAAAGGGAAGGACCAGTCTAATGCTGATTACTTGTCCCGATATCCCCTCGACTCTTTTCTTGCAGGCAAGAAAGTTAGGGAAGGGGGATGTGAGGAGGCCACCTCGATAGACACCCTGCCCTGCATTCCTTTTCTCCCCGTAGATCAAAGGCGAAGGATCGGCGAGCCCCAAAGACAGGGAAAGAAAGGGTTAACGTCTTCCACTGCCTCTTGCGTACAGGGAAGTAACTTGGCGAGGGATGACGGCAGCCAATGGGACGTCGGCGAGGCGGGGCTAGTTTCGTATGAAGAGAACGCGGAAGAAGAGGCACGTCATTGAGGACCGGAGGAACGAGGAGAACAGACCTGGCGCAAGGAGGAGAGCGACGAGGAGAAAGAGCGTGCAGCGGAAGAAAATCCCGGCGGAAAGGCGATCGTGGACGTCTGCCCCGACACCATCCAGGACGTGGAAGAAGGAGCGGAGACCTGGATGGAGGAGTGGTGGACGCCCCCGGAGGAAGCCTACGAGCCGCCGCAACTCCGGAGAGTTGCGGCTGTTGCGGTACGTGAAGCGGGAGGGGGAGGGAGTAAAGGGTGGGCAGGGGGAAGTGTAATACGTCACCGGACACTGTAAATATTGTACACGTGTGTGCGTGTTCTACATTACCTCACCCCACGCCCTGCACACAAACCCCGACCTAAGAGCACGTTGACCTCCTTTTCTTTCCCCATCCACCGATAGCACTGATAGTTCCCTGACGCTAAAGAGACTGGGGTTTAGTGTTTTCCTTCAACCACTACTGCTAGTACTGCTTTAGGTGAAACCACCACAAGGAACCCGTCCCTTGTCCAGCACAGCGGGTGCACCTCAACGGTGGAGGGTACTTTTCCGTTAGGGCAGGGACAATAGATGAACTTACCGCCATTTCTTTCTTTCCTTCTCGAGCCTCCTGGGGTGCCCTACCAAGGAAAAGAAGCCGTAACTACCCGAAGGAAGATCATCATCACCAACCTAGAGAGACTGAGAAACGCTTCCACCCCTCTCCAAACTGCATTGTTGGGTGTCTTTATAATCCACAATAAAACATATTCAAAATTGATCCCCGGATTCGGCCTCCTCGCTTTTTCTTCCGCCCAGTCCTCCCACATACCCTTATCCCTTCTCTTAGAGTAGGAAGAGACATACCTTACCTACTGAAGCAGACTCCATCTACCCTGGCCCACAGGTCGAGCTTCCCTCTTCACAGCCAGCACTAATAAAACACCCTCCCGCTCAATCACTGTGTCTAGAAGAGGAGTGTACCATGGAGCTTGGGGCAAACTGCTGTTGCCCACTCCTTCATTCTACTCACAGGTGCTACAGTGCCCAAGCTCATAGTGTTGTAGGGATTCTGCACATACACAGAACTATGCGCAGGATTATGGGACTTCGATGTATAGGGACTGTGCCTTCCTACTGCCTTAGTACCCACGAATCCAGGACGACTATCTATAGTGTCTCACTCACCCTCCTACACACTCACGAAGAAGCAAATGATTAGACACCCCAGAACACAACACTCCTGTATCTCTCAGGAATCGCGGTAACAAGACACACCTTTTCCCTCACATTCTTAACCCAGGAGTAAAAAACTTTGAAGCGGTAAGCGGCATCCACTTCTACGACAAAAATAAAATCAGCTCCCGCATTCGGGACTCCGTTCTGGGTCAAATGCGCAGTAACCGCAGCGCGGTTAGGCACAGCAATGTTAATAGACATTATAGTAATGTAAAATAAGAAGAAGGTAGGCCAATGCCGGGCTAAGAACAAAGAAAACCAAACCTTTTAAAATTCAAGCTTTAAAAACCTATAAAATCTCAACTATAGGAGGTAAACCCCGCGCACCACGGATGTCTCCGCAAATGGTGAGAGGGTATTGTGGTGGACAAGCACAAGCGCTACTCAGGGGTCTTACGAATAAGTACCATACCAAACCAAACGTTGGTGGCGCCACATTGCAGGGATTCTGCACATACACAAAACTATGCACAGGATTATGGGACTTCAGTGTATAGGGACTGTGCCTTCCTACCGCCTTAGTATCCACAAGCCCAGGACCGACTAGCTATAGTGTCTCACTCGCCCTCCTACACACTGACAGAGAAGCAAATGATTAGACACCCCAGAACACAACACACCCGTATCTCTCAGGAATCGTGGTAACAAGACACACCTTTTCGCTCACACTCTCATACCTGTCCACAATAAGATCTGACTGAGACACGAATATAGTTTAAAATGTTTATTTTAACTAACGTGCTCTAACATGCAGTATACGTGCCACAACAAGCAGAAAAATGCATAACACGAATATTGTTAGCATTGTAGCTAGGCCATAGATGGTATTTATACATCGTAGGTGCGTGTTGCTCTTCTTCCTGGAAAGGTCCCTCTCCAAGTGTGTCTCACCTAAACATGTATCCCCGTAATATCAGAGTACGAGCTTCCAGCAGCAGCTGCGCTAGTGTGTTTTGTCTAGGACGTATGATTAGTATATTGCTGCCAGGTGTCATAGGGTGTCAATGATGGAAACGAAGGAAAGTTTACATTTTTTGCAGTAGCTAAACCAAAACAAGTAGTCTGTTGTACAGCCTGATTCAGGAATGGATCACTGACAGAATATCGATTACAAGAATATCGACCTACAACAATATCGAAGTAAAAATATAGAATGCCAAAATATCGAATCCCTATCTACAAACAGGTAAGTACAAAAATATCGAATCCAAAATATAGTTGTAAAAAATATAGTTAGTCAAAATATCGAATTTTTTAAATATCTTAAAAGTAATGTAAAATTAATGAAATAATATATATAATTAACTAAAACATACTTAAAAATACTTAAATAACTTTAAAATTAATAAATAATTAATGTAAGTTAAAAAAAATAAACATACATTTTTATTTTTTAATACATATATATATTAACGTAATATTTATAAAAAATATTCAATATTTTTAGCGTAGGGAAAACGTGGGATAGCGGGAGGGTAAAAATTACTATTCCCACTCCAGAGAGTGCAACAGTAGGGAAAACGTTGGATAGCGTAGGGGTAAAATTACTATTCCCACTCCAGAGAGTGCAACAGTAGGGAAAACGTTGGATAGCGGGAGGGTAAAAATTACTATTCCCACTCCAGAGAGTGCAACAGTAGGGAAAGCGTTGGATAGCGGGAGGGTAAAAATTACTATTCCCACTCCAGTGAGTGCAACAGTAGGGAAAGCGTTGGATAGCGGGAGGGTAAAAATTACTATTCCCACTCCAGAGAGTGCAACAGTAGGGAAAGCGTTGGATAGCGTAGGGTAAAATTTCTATTCCCACTCCAGAGACTGGAACAGTAGGGAAAGCGTTGGATAGCGTAGGGGTATAAATTACTATTCCCACTCCAGAGAGTGCAACAGTAGGGAAAGAGTTGGATAGCGTAGGGGTAAAAATTACTATTCCCACTCCAGTGAGTGCAACAGTAGGGAAAGCGTTGGATAGCGTAGGGGTAAAAATTACTATTCCCACTCCAAAGAGTGCAACAGTAGGGAAAATAATGATTTAATATTTTAATAAAAATAAAATAATTATCAATACCAATAAAAAATTAATTAAAATGACTTACCTATTACAAAATATTTAATAATTAATTCTAAATACCAATAAATATTATTTCTTAAAAATTAATTACCTATTAATAAAAATTAATTACCAATTAATAAAAATTAATTACCAAATAAGAATTAATTAACAATAAATTAATAATTAATACCAATAAATAAAAATAAATAATGACTGAATTACAATTAAATTACTTCCCACCCTATTCCCCTATAAACCCACAACCCGCTCTGAATAATAAATTAATACAATTAATATAATTATCAATTAAAAAATTAATAAAAATGAATTACCAATTAATAAAAATTAATTACCAATTAATAAAAATTAATGGCCAATTAATAATTAATTAACAATGAATTATTTATCGATACCAATAAATAAAATTTAATAATTACTTAATTACATTTAAATTACTTCCCACCCTATTCCCCTATAAACCCACAACCCGCTACAGAACTAAAACGCAAAATTAAATTAAATATAATTAATAATTCCTAAAAATTAATATTTAATTTACTATAATTAAATTACTTCCCACCCTATTCCCCTATAAACCCACAACCCGCTACAGAATTAAATTACGCAAAAATTAAATAACATAAAATTCATTACTTTAAAAAATTAAAACATACATTACAAAAATAATACATACTTTTAACACATATACTAACACTTAAAACACTATAAAAAATTCGATATTTTTAACAACTATATTATGACTGTCGATATTTTGACAATTGATATTTCTTACCTGAATTTCGATATTCTTAACCACTATATTTTGGCAATTCGATATTCTGTCCATTCTATATTTACAACTCGATATTTTGGCAATTCGATATAAAAAATTCGATATTATGTCTGTTTACCTTCAGGAATATCAGCTGAGATGGTATCAAACACGCACGATGTATTGATTCAGTTCCCTGCACCTGCCAATCTTTGGTACCCCATATTGATTTCAAATCAATTATGTCCTTCCATTAATCATGACCTTTTAAGGACAAATCGGTTATGAAAGTCGAAGAATATACCAATTTAGTATGAGTCTGCATGAATTTCGTGTGTGTTGTTGTATTCAACCGAAAATAATAAGATTTTGGGTCTGATAGATTTAATCCAGAAAAATAAACAAATTTTTTCATCTGTGTTTGTGAACTACCCTGAAATGGCGTAGGACAATATTCCCACTGTGTATAATTTACCTGAGTTCTGACTGTACTAGATTTATGTAAAAAATGATGACCGTAATGTTGAAAACAGAATAAATCAGCATAATTAGCAAAATTGAAATATAAATCCTAAGTTTCAAAAGCAGTGTAATATTGTAAATCTGAAAACAATACTTGCACTGCATTAATATCCCAGTCATCAGAATGCATCCCTGGTGTGATGACATCACCTGAGGAAACACGAAAGACATATGGCATTCGAATAGTCTCAGTTGGGCCGTAGATTTCATATGGAACCTTATCCCAAACTATGCATCACTGACTGGAAATGCTGAGATGTTAACGTTGGGTTGACACCTTTTATTTTGTGAGACGAAGTATGTGGGGCCAATGTTCCATCGAACGAATGGACAGCAGAGCGTTCAGGTAAACAATGGCCATTAATTAAAAGGAAAAAAACTGTCACAAATCCAATCCACATGAAGAGGAAGACCATTGAAAGCACCATCCATATGTATGTGCATGGTGGAATCATACACGTTTTTCGAAAACATGAAAAAAAATGGAAAATTTACTTGGGGGCCCGCCTCAGTGGAATTCGATGAAGATGACGAAGAATTTGAAGAAAAGTTATCTCTGTCCAAATAATAACCACTAGCACCCAGGTGAAACAATGGGGGCTGACCAGCCTTAAATGTTGAATGGAGTGTAGCATCAGGAACAACAACCATAGGTTCCAATGGCGGAGATGCATAGCATTGGAAGTTGATGATAAAACAGGCAACAGAACAACTGAGGCCTCCACTTCACGTTCCATTTGCAAAAGGAATCATTGTGGATGACATCTGTTGCAAAGAAACATCCCAACGAGGAAACGCTTCTAGGCACATTATTCAGAATTGGCCAAATGGTGTAACTTGACATGTTCAATGGAAATTAACTGATTCTCTTTCCGACCAGGCAGTGGCGTTCAAATCATAGTACGAGTACCCTGCAATCCAAGAACTGGGACCGGTGCACGATAGGATGGACCAAATTCTTTTTTGTTCACCAAATTCCTCCGGACCAGATCACCAACTTCCGGAAATCAGCCGGTTACCGGAATCAGCACCGCTGCTTCAGTGGACGAGGACAAATGGTCCCATGCAAGAGCATCTCGAGTCTTTTGTAGATCCTGCAACATAGCACAATGGTTATCTACGTCAAAGGTTGCGGCAGCTGCCACAACGTCTAGACCATCAAGGTCTGGCACAAACATTTTGATGCCAAAGAGCATTTCATATGGGGTCCGCCCACCCAGAGATATTCTAGGGAGATTATTTAGTGCATGTTGGACTCCATACAAATGAGTCAGCCAATTCCTGCCAGTACCTATAACTCTAGCTGTCAAAGATTGCTTTAAGTCTCGGTTCATTCGCTACACTACGGAATTGCCCTCAGGCCGGTATGGAGACGAAAATTGCACCAGCACTCCCAGTGACTTCATTGCGTCCTTGTAAGCCTTAGAGGCAAACGCTGGACCTTGGTCAGAGTGGAAAGTGCCGCACACAAACGTCCCGACAAAGACACACAACTCTCGAAAGACATTTCGAGCGTCAGCCCTACGTTGTGGCCAAACCCAAAGGAATCTAGTGCACAAATCCACTGCAACTAAAAAAAATTTATATGCAGTGTCTGATGACAAAGGACCGCAGTGATTAAGGTAAACGCAACCAAATGGATGATTTGAAATATATAGTTGTGTATGTGGTGGATGTGCACTGTGGACGGCTTAATCTGTTGACAAATGCCGCAAGAAAGGACATAATTACAAGTTTGTCTATACAAGCCGCGCCACCAATAACGCTGCTGCAAGAGAGACACTGTTGCTGAAACTCCTGCATGAGCCCTCATGGGCAGCAATCATCAAAGGAAGCCTGCGGTCCTCATTGGGAATCAGCCGATCCCCAACGGACAGTATTGTAGCAAATGGGACTTGCTCAGGTGACAAATGATAAGAATACTTAGCAGGGAAACCCTGTGGGAACTTCGTCCCATTATTTGTCGCAGCAATAGCCGCAAGAATATTGTTATCAATTTTAGTCATGGACCTAGTAACAGCTGCTACTGAACATGTGGCTACTGCAGATTTGGCTGCCTCATCAGCCAAAGAATTACCAACAGCATGTGCTCCCACACGCTGATGGCCAAGAGTATGGATAACATGTGTGAGTGGCAAACGGTTCTTCAGAGCGGCCACTTGAACCCAAAGCATTTTATGCTTTATTGTGCTACCTTCAGAATCGCGATATTTATTTTGAGACCAAAACTACAGATTATCATTAAAGGACTGCGCACAGTAAAAGGAATCGCACACTATAAGAGTGGGTACATCAGGATCAGCGAATTCTAGAGCCAACACTAAAGCACGCAGCTCACCAACTGAGCTGTACAGTCTCCTAGAGCCTGTGTGTGCACCAAGGTAGATTCAAATTCCCCTTCAACCATAGTGCCTGCCACCATAGCGCAGGCCGCCGAATAAGATCCTACCACTGGAGTCAAGCTATCCTGGCTGATGAGGGGTGAAACCCCGAAACCGGTCCTAGGATGCTTGTTTCCAGTCCATGGAGGACTGGGCTTGGCAGTTCACGCTGGACTGTTCCCATTGGGCACAGGGTCAAGACTGATTTGCATATGGCTAGGTTCAAACTGGAATGGCATAGTGAGCAAAAAAACAATGGATTTAGGCCCAGATCTCTGTACTGGGGTGAATGTATGACATTGTTCTGCATTCTGTCATCAATTGTTCTTTTTGCATTTGTCACCCCGAGTGGGATGGGTATGCCCAGACATGGGTCTTGTGCTCTCCATGCTACTGGAGTCAAGCTATCCTGGCTGATGAGGGGTGAAACCCCGAAACCGGTCCTAGGATGCTTGTTTCCAGTCCAGGGAAGACCTGGCTTGGCAGTTCGGGCTGGACTGTTCCCATTGGGCACAGGGTCAAGACTGATTTGCATATGGCTGGGCTCAAACTGGAATGGCATGGTGAGCAAAAAAACGATGGATTTAGGCCCAGATCTCCATACTGGGGTGATTGTATGACATTGTTCTGCATTCTGTCCATCAATTGTTCTTTTTGCATTTGTCACCCCGAGTGGGATGGGTATGCCCAGACGTGGGTCCCGTGCTCTCCATGCCACTGGAGTCAAGCAATACTGGCTGATGAGTGGTGAAACCCCGAAACCAGTCATAGGATGCTTGTTTCCAGTCCAATGAGGACCTGGCTTAGCAGTTCGGGCTGGACTGTTCCCATTGGACACAGGGTCAAGACTGATTTGCATATGGCTGGGTTCAAACTGGAATGGCATGGTGAGCAAAAAAACAATGGATTTAGGCCCAGATCTCTGTACTGGGGTGAATGTATGACATTGTTCTGCATTCTGTCCATCAATTGTTCTTTTTGAATAAGATCCTACGGCAGGTTGCGCAGAACCGTCGGTATAAATGATGCATTTATACCGGTCAAGAGGAAGCAAAGACGACAGAGTGGGATGAACTTGTTCATATTGTAAAAACTCCTGTGTCTGTAACGATGGGTCAAAGATGAAAGTGACATCAGCCGATATCAATTAACTTGCCCGTTGAATCCAGCGAGGATGCAAAGCTTTAGAATTGGGAACGCTCGCCTTAGTGACTGCTTCAAGAACAGGCACAGGCCAGACCATAAGAATGCGTTTACCCTGAGCTTGAGAGCGCTCTTTAAGAATCGCCATCTGGACTGCCATAAGAATCTTTTCAATGGTGGAAAAACGCATCTCCGCTGATGTGTACAAGTGCGATTCGGTAATTGACGTTGCTTATCCACGTCAGCGACAGCCTCTAAGCGCTGACTCACCTGCAAGCCAACTGCTCCCCCCTTGACGTTAGCAAGAATTATGTCGGAGACAATAAGGAACGCACCCACTAATCTCATCCCCAACTCAAGGGCGGCTTCCGCCCCATGTTCATCTTGAGCTTTCTTAAGAACGGTCGGAAGCACGGTCATTGAGGGGGTGCCAAAACACAGTGAATAGACCGCCACAAACACCTTCCCCCAAGTGGTGCAATCTGTCAAATTGGGAATAAGGACTTTAGGTAAGCTCATCGTAAGTATCCTTTGTTTATCCACAAGAGAAGTGTGTGGAAAAACAGCTTCGAGTTGCTCAAATTTTTCTGCCAACCAGAAAGGAAAATCATCCCTCTTCTGAGGTCGCTTCCCCATCACCGATTTAATCATGATAGGACTAATAATCATGCCACCATGCCCAGGTGGCTGAGCTGCACCAGCTGGAGCAGCCGGCACATTACGAGACAGATAATGAATAACACTTCTGTGTATATGAATCAAGTTTGTGTGTAATATGCGCAGCTCTGCGTGTGAAACACCAAGATGATTTGGATGTGGTGTATATCCCGCCAAAACGGGCCACGTGGCCCCGTCGACCGGTAAGGGGCCGAGACGGACCACTGAAACAGGGTGAGGAAGGGCACCATTAAACCATATGGTATGCTCCCGAGCTGACAACGGAACTTCAAGTAAACGATATGGGCGGTAAATTTGCATAACCGCACCACGTTCATATTCATGAAAGAAATTATCGTTTCCATCCACCGCTGGAAACTTAACCCAGGAGTAAAAAACTTTGAAGCGGTAAGCGGCATCCACCTCTACGACAAAAATAAAATCAGCTCCCGCATTCGGGACTCCGTTCTGGGTCAAATGCGCAGTAACCGCAGCGCGGTTAGGCACAGCAATGTTAATAGACATTATAGTAATGTAAAATAAGAAGAAGGTAGGCCAATGCCGGGCTAAGAACAAAGAAAACCAAACCTTTTAAAATTCAAGCTTTAAAAACCTATAAAATCTCAACTATAGGAGGTAAACCCCACGCACCATGGATGTCTCCGCAAATGGTGAGAGGGTATTGTGGTGGACCAGCACAAGCGCTACTCAGGGGTCTTACGAATAAGTACCATACCAAACCAAAAGTTGGTGGCGCCACAGTGCAGGGATTCTGCACATACACAGAACTATGCACAGGATTATGGGACTTCAGTGTATAGGGACTGTGCCTTCCTACCGCCTTAGTATCCACAAGCCCAGGACCGACTAGCTATAGTGTCTCACTCGCCCTCCTACACACTGACAGAGAAGCAAATGATTAGACACCCCAGAACACAACACACCCGTATCTCTCAGGAATCGTGGTAACAAGACACACCTTTTCGCTCACACTCTCATACCTGTCCACAATAAGATCTGACTGAGACACGAATATAGTTTAAAATGTTTATTTTAACTAACGTGCTCTAACATGCAGTATACATGCCACAACAAGCAGAAAAATGCATAACACAAATATCGTTAGCATTGTAGCTAGGCCATACATCATAAAGGGAGATGTCATCTTATATGGACTATGGAGAAAGGACTATAGTGCCTAACCTCCCTCCCCTTGGTCAGAAGGAGTATTATTATATAATAGAAGATCTCTGGGCTTTGTCAGCAGACCCCATACCTTAGACCATAGATGGTATTTCTACATCGTAGGTGCATGTTGCTCTTCTCCCTGGAAAGGTCCCTATCCAAGTGTGTCTCACCTAAACATGTATCCCCATAATATCAAAGTACGAACTTCCAGCAGCATCTGCGCTAGTGTGTTTTGTCTAGGTGCTATGGTCTGACCAGAACAGAATAACAAGGGGCATTGTTTATCGACCTTGCTCACAATGTTTTGACTAAACTCCAGGAACAAGCAGAGAACGAACACAGCAAACAGTTCTCAAGTGAAAGGCATAAACAGAGTCTTGCAAAAATATAGCTTTGTAGTAACATGCGCAAAAGCGGCAATATGGCTGCAAGGCTCATGCTAACTTAGTGATGTCGACAATCTCCCTATCGGCCACATGACAGTAGGTCACATGGTATATGAGGCATACCACAGAAACCCACAACAAGGCATCCTCCATCTGTGCACACCGCCTCTCCAGTTCATGAGGCAGCGTAGGACACACTGAGGGCTACCAAATGAGGCGCCATAAGTGTGACGTGTATGCTCAGACATGGGGCCTATAGCTCACTGTGACTGTCCATTCACTCCACTGACTCCCTGTTTCCAAGTGAAACAGCATGTGAAGGCATGCTCAGATATGGGTGACATGGCTCACTGTGCCTAAGAGTAAAACTGTACCGTACTGATGAGGCCCAATAGAGCTGGAACCAGCCTGGGGTTGCTTGTATTCTCCTTCTGAGGACATGGCCTTGAAATGTGGACTGGACAGTTCCTACTGGAGGCTGATTTACACATGGCTCAGCTGTGTCATGTATTAGCATGGTGAGCAAAACAATTATGTATTAGATTGAGATCTGAGTAATTACAATTGGCTGAGATTAATTCAACTATTCTGGCCATCACTTTTTTGTTTAAGTGCTTCATTCTAGTACATGCAGCTGCTTCTGTAGTGTTCAAAACACAAGGCACCCTGCTGTGATGGACACTTAAGGTCTGGTGGTGACAAGAACTATGAATCCTGCATAATAATAAAAGCAGGAACCCACTGCCGGCATTGCTGAATGCCTCGGTTGCCAAATACAGAGGTTGCCTAGTCCTAATTCACCTTTTTCTTCTTTTCCCTTTTCTTTCTTCCTCTTGCTCTGGATCAAAGTCTAATGATGAAAATTAAGTTCTGACCCTCCATAATCAGTGCTGATGACCAACACCTACAAGCACCTACATAAATTAAGCACTGGTGGAGGAATGTTTCTTGGTCACCATCTGCTAGTTGGTTAGTGTGTCTGCTTCATGTGGGTAATTTTGATATTTACTTAATCAAGCTTTCACAAACTTTGGGTGCCCTTCAGGCAATGGAGTGAATGAATAAATATCTAAAGCTTGTGCGTGTGCCTATGTTTTTTTCCGTGAAGAAAAGTGCAATGGATTTGTGTTGAGCCCACAAAAGTCATAAGAGACAATATAGTGCAAAAGTGCTCCAGGAGCCAAGGTCACACAGCTGGTGAGGCAGAAGCAGGTCTGCTTAATATACTAAATTTTGTAGATGTTTGGCATGTGTCCATCAGGACCAAGGACGGTGTTAAAGGCCCATCAGCGGTAATCTCATGGTCCACTTTTTCAAGGTTATTGACTGACTGCAGAGCCATCTTTGCTACTTAATGTGGTTTCTTTGCCAAAAAAACTATTAGACTTCAGATCAATGGATACTGCTGGTACAACTTATAAGGCAAGGGCCTTATTTAGCATCAGAAGTTTTGCAACAATGTTTCCAGTGCTGTGGCCTAGACATGGCTGATTTTGATGGTATGCTACTTGAGTGTGGCTTTCATACCTAGGGTTCTCTACATCGATTGATTCTTATGAGGAGACTCCCTTCTCCAGGGTCAGTGTACATCTCTATGAATTAATGATCTTCTTCTTGTACCTGGAGACCCAGGGGTGGTCAGTGAAAACATCTAAGACGATTGAACTGCTGTGTGTTGACTGTGACCTAGACCTTGGTTTACTGGCTTATGTCTTTGCTCGCCATGTTCAGTTGTTTTGGTAGGGGGAGAGGCATCTTTTTTGTCTCCTTGAGGAAAGATTTAAGGGTGAGAGCAATTATCCATCTTGTGCCATATCAAACCAGAGGCATCCTAAATGAACCCCACAGTGCTCTATAATATACTGTGAGCCAAACTTGCATTTAGCCATTACTCTATGCTTCTTTATCGTTATCTTTAATGGAGTTCTTATATAGCTCATGGCTACCCGAAGACCCCCCAGTGTTCAGCAGACATCAAACGTGGGTGACAATAGGGGGTAAATTGCTGAACAGCCAGGTTTTCAAGGCTTTGCGGAAAGGAGGTTCAGGCTCCAGTAGGCGCAGTTCCAGAGGGAGGGAATTCCAGAGCTTATGTGCCAAAAAGCGAGTGGAACGGTCACCCCATTGTAACCTACGGATCTGCAGAACCTTCAATAGATGGACTGAGGAGGATCTAAGAAGTCTCACAGGCAAATACGGGGAGGCTAAAGGTCTTAACAGTAAGAGGCCTTTTTTATTGATTGCCCTATGTATAATGCATAGGGTCTTAAACTGAACTCGGTGTTCGACAGGAGGCCAATGAAGGTCTCTAAGAGCCTGATGTTTAGGGATATTCATCAGAAGTCATGCAGCAGCATTCTGCCCAGTCTGCTGATCTGATGATGTAGCTGAGGTTGCCAAGATACACGGTGTTCCCATAATCAATACGTGATAGAACAAGAGCCTTGACGATCACTCTTCTGACTGTATTAGGGAGAAGGCTAAGAACCTTCCTCAACTGTCTCAGGGTGCCGTAACAACTGACAGCAAGTTTTTTGGCTTGATGGTCCAGCTTAAGACTGGAATCTAGGCATATCCCAAGGCTCTTTATTGAGCTTTTAGGGGTAGGCAACTTGCTCAGTCTGGTAGGAGGCTCAGTATGTTGCTGCAGAAGTTGTTACCCAGCAGCATGACACAGTGTTGTATTCGTTGGTGAGGGGAACATAAAAAGATTAAAAAAGAGTGGGGCTCAGGAAGGATTCGTGCGGAACTCCACATCTGAGGGGGAACCTGGCTGAGTAACAGGACTGGTCCAAGACTTGGAAGGTTTGATTATCCAGGAAGGAGGAGAGCCATTCTAGAGCTCTGCCATCGATACCAGACTTAGATATTCTCTGAATAAGGGCTGGATGGTCCACGGGATTGGTGGGTGCACTAAGGTCTAGAGCAGGGATACTCAAAGTACGGCCTGGTGAAGGGCAGTTCTTCATATAACTAGACACTGATCAACACATCATAATTAGTTTATAAGAATCGCCTTCAGTAAGAACTGTTTCCATGATGGTCTGTACATGTGGGTAAGCATTGTTTTAATTTCAACAAGATTTACAGGTATGAAAGGGTGGTTTATAGTTTTCCAACACTCGTCTCTTTTGAAAAAAGCGTGCAGATGTCTATGCAAATCCGGTTGCGATTGCTCACAATTGAATGATGCATTGATTTTCTTTCTGGTGGATACTGAGAGATCATAAGTTAATACTAGAAGCTTCCCAACAAACCCCCACCAATCTGCAAAAGGGGCCATATTCAAACTTCCTCACATAATTTACAAGCATTCTAACCATCATATATATTTAAACACCTTAAAAAACATAGTAGAACATTAAAATAACTGGAACAAATGCTCTTGAGATGTTTAGAAAATGTTCCGCCAATGTAGTGTTTTAGCTATCCGTGGTTCATAAACCAGCATCATAAAGATAACTTGACTGATAGTCGCCTTCCAGTAACAGTAAAGAAGAAAAGAAGGTGTCCTGGACAACTTATCTTTAGGAACAACTTTACTTTTAAAGACATCTTGCACTGTAAAAACATGATACACTTTTTTGAAGTTTGCAGAGAGTTAATTTTATTAACATGCATGAGCGTTACTTTGACTTTAATTCTTGGTGCATGAGAACAGAGCATTCGTGGCAGACAGAAGTTACGTGAAGACTCGTTTTTCTGCTTCATGTCCCCCTACGCCCACCTTTCATCACCTCGACCCTCGCCCTGCTGGCATCAGTGCGGCCCTCGGGCATGCCACAGACAGTACTTTGTGGCCCTCGGGGATATGTTTGTGAGTACCCATGGTCTAGAGGGATAATGGCTGCAGAACCTTCTTGATCTGAAAGCTGCCTGAGTTCCTCGACCACCGTCAGTAATGGTGTTTCTGTGCTGTGTTGTGGCCAAAAACCCATGTGGGTTGGATGGAGAACTTCCTTAAATTCGAGGAAAGAAGAAAGATATTCACTGTAAGATTTGGAAAGACCATGAGAAGGCCCTCTTGATGATCTAAAGAAGATTTATTACAAAAGGGGACAGCCAAAATGGGCGTGTCAGGGAAGGAGGAGTAGATGTTCATGACTTTCTTCTAGCTTCCAACCACTAAGCTTAACATCTCTCCTCGCTGAAGTGGAGGTCAAGTGGTAGCCTAGCAGTGGACAAATAGTTTACCTGATTCTAGGGCCTCTCAAACATGCCTAATGCAGCACTATATTCACATGTGAATAATGTGGTTTATTTCTACCGTCTTGCAGCCTCAAATTGTACGCTATCTCAAAACAAGCATTTGCAATGCAATAGGTCTCGCATTTGCGAAATTTTAAGCTATTGGCATTGTAAATGACAATACCTTTTATTTATATGTTTTAAAAAACCAACACATAGATAAAAGGTTTGTCATTTACAATGCCAGTAGCTCAAAGTCTCGCAAATGCGAGACCTATTGCATTGAAAAAGCTGGTTTGCATAGCCTTAAAAAAAAATGTAATACAAAGTGTGTGTTAGCTAGCTAGGTAGTTTGACCTGTAAATCTCGTAAATGTGTGTATACAGAAACACAATGTCTACATAGTCTTAGCAATTGCAGGACCTCCACCTTGTGCCCCTGTCCCCCTCCCTCCCCACTCTGTCGCTCTGCTGGGAGCAGATGGCGACCTACTCCTGGGCATGACTGGTAGGACAAATAAATTATGTCAGACTTCAGAGGCGCCTGAAAGGAGAGCATATCCATAAATTTTGCCAGCGCCCTAGGTGGGGGGTGGGGGGGGGCGGGCGGTACGAAGAGGGGGCTCCCTGTCCGCGCATATCTTTGTGTTGTGCAGTTTAACTAAAACCAGTTCTAATCTTACCTCATGCCCTCCCCACCCCCTTGTCTTTTCCTCTCACACCCACTCGGAGGCATAGCCCATCACCTTAGAGGCCCCTGGCCCCCAGGAGCGGGTCTCAAGAGAACCCGGCTCCGCCCCCCCCCCTCCCCCTTTCACCCCGAGAGCCCCTACCTATCAGACGCTTGGTGTTCCATCGGAGGTGGCGGGGCGGCATGCACGCCCAGGTTTTCAGCGTTTTTAGAGATTCAAACTGGAGAGGGAAAGTAGACAGGAGTACAGGCTGCAGATAAAGAGGAGAGGGGGATACAGGCTGCGGAGAAAGGGCCGAGAGGGGTGCAGGGTGCAAAAAAGAGGGTGCGGGTGGCACAGGAAGAGTACAACGGGGGTACAATCTGCAGAAACAGGAGTGGAGAGAGAGTGGTGCAGGCTGCTGAAAAGGGGGCAGGGAACAGTCAGCAGAGAAAGAAGGCACAGGCTGCAAACAGGGGTGAAGCGGGGCGCAGGACCCAGAAAGGGAAGAGAAGTGTGCAGGCTGCAGCAGAGGAGTGTGGGACGGGTCGCAGTAAAAATGGGAAATACGGGGTGCGGGTGAACTTGAAAGGAATAAGAACGGTGCAGACAAGGAGGGAAGGAAAGGGGGCTTAAAAACAACGAGGAGAGGACAGGGAGAGAGGATAGGAGCGAGAGAAAACGGGCAGCAAAAAGGGGAGGGAGGAAGTACATGAAGCGACAGAGAAGAGAGTAGACAAGAGAAGCTGGGGTGGGTTTAGCAGCAAACAGGGCGGTGGAGACCGAGGGACGAAGAATGCTGTGGTAAAAAGGAGATGAAAAGATAAAAACATATGGGTTGGGAATTGGCGAGATAGGAGAAGCGCGCAGTTTAAACGGAGTGGGAAAGGCAGAAGAGGCAAGGCCAGGGCTGAGTGATAGGGTGCTTTTTACGAGTGAGCCGAGTTTTCTCATATAGCGCTCCCTGCGACTTGCGGCACTAGGTAGAGTTGGGCCTCTCTGCAGCCCAGATGTTCGCACAGGGGGATCCTCCGAGCTCAGTTTTGTCCTCGCGTCCTCCAGCCATGACTTCCCGGCCCCGCTCAAGGCGCTACAGGTAAGGGTCAATGGGCATCAGGGAGATGCAGAAACATGGGACACGGACGCATGTTGGCATGATGGGCACAGACTCACATTCGTGTGACCCTGTTATGCACCAGTGTTGGGACAGCCTGTACTCGTGTGACCCTGTTGTGCACTAGGTATCAATACATGGTGTGCTCTTGTGCAAGGATTTAAGTGTGCCGCGTCTCAGGCATACTATTGAAAACCGACTTTGAGACGGGTCCACTCCAGGCTCCATTTCCACGTGCTCCACTTTACTGGCAAAAAGCTGATCGACTTCTGAACAGCACTGTAACAAGCGCCCGCAATTTCCGAAGCCCATGTTTTGTTTTGCGCTCCCCGTCTGTTAAACTGTCGGGACACCGGCTTCGGCAATGGCGGCCACTTGTTTGCTCGCAACATTGCGCAAAAGGTTCTGAAGCCCGCGAGCCGCCGTGCGTGTGCACATCTGCTGTCCGGCGCCGGGCGACGTCAGTTGCGTGGGGCATGGGCGGGGCATGGAGCGCGCGGCCGGAGGTGTCCGGGGCTCCCGTGAGCTGAGGGAGCCCCGTGTTTTGGAGAAGCGAGGCGGGAGCCCACCCCGCAGAGGGAAGTCCGGCGGGAGCCCAACCCGCCTTCGTGAATGCCGCATGGTGCGGCCAGAGCAAGATTTCAGGCGGGGCTCCTGTGAGCAACACGGAGCCCCGCGTGTTGCTGCGCCAGTGACCGGGTGAAGAGGCGAGTCCCCCCTGCCATTGAGGAGACCAGCCTGGGAGCAGCGCAGAGTCCCCACAAGAGCCGGTGAGTGGGGTTGAGCGGGAGGCATGCTGGACGCCGCGCCTGGACAGGACATGTGCACGTGTATGGTGCGAGAAGAAGTTGTAAAAAGACGCGAGCCGTACGCGTGCACATCTCCTGTCTGTTAAGCTTGAGCACAGACAGTCGATGTGCATGCGTACGGCTTGCGGCGTTATTACAACTTCTGCTCGCACCATACGCGTGCACATCTCCTGTCCAGGACTTGCCGTACGCGTGCACCTGTCCTGTCCCGCATCGCAAAGCAAGTCGGCAACAATAGATCTCGCCTGGCGAGCAGCGCATGGCGCTGCTTCGCTAGGCGAGACCTAAAAAGCAGAGCGGCAAGCAGGAGGCGTGTTAACGCGCCATCACTAATGCACGTGCACATATCCTGTCCTGCAACTTCAGCTAACGCCGCCCTACGCGTTCACAGCTGATGTCTAAAAAGCAGAGCGGCAAGCAGGAGGCGTGTTAACGCGCCATCACTAATGCACGTGCACATATCCTGTCCTGCAACTTCAGCTATCGCCGCCGTACGCGTTCACAGCTGACGCCGCCGTACGCGTTCACAGCTGATGTCTAACAAAGCAGAGCGGCAAGCAGGAGGCGTGTTAACGCGGCATCACTAATGCACGTGCACATATCCTGTCCTGCAACTTCAGCTAACGCCTGCAGCGCATGGCGCTGCATCGCTAGGCGAGACCTAATAAAAAGGCCCTCTTTATTCCGAAAATCCTGCATGAAAAACTGATCTATACTTACCACTTATGATGGTCACCTCTCCTTTTCCCTTTCAAATGGCTCTTCAAATGCCTTTTCTCTTCTCTAAGTCACATGCATGTTAGCCTTAATGTCTATTAATGTATTTCTGCATATTCCCCTCACTCATTTTAAAGATTACAACCTCTACTTTTTTGGGAAGCAATTCCCCTGCAACCTAACACTACCTAACTCCTCTAGTTCATCTATAACCCCACCAAACCTCTCATATCTCCCTTTTCCCACTAATGATCCCACCTAACTTTGATTACTTGAAACTACCACAAAGAAACAGAAGTGAATGCATAGAATGGTTTGCTTAAACGCACAAGTCTTATCCCAATAACCAACAATAACTAATGACACTGGACTAATCACTAACCTTGGGTACCAGAGCAGTGTGCTGCTCGGCGTAAGTTGCTTCATTGCTTTGTCAGAGGTAGTAAGTGCTATAAAAATTTAATTACAATTACAATATGCGAGGAGCTGCAGTAGAAGCCTTGAAATTAATAGTGTCTCTGGGACGGTGAGTTAAGTATGTGGGCTGCTCTAAGAACCGTTGATGGTTGGAGACACCTCTCTCTCTCGCAAGTTAAATTTCTAAATAAAGTTAGAATCTTTTATTTTGCTTCTACAATAATCATGTAAGAAAAGGGAAGGAGCTTCCTTACTCAAAGCATTCAAGTTTTTCAGGTCCATGCATGAGCATCGCATCCATTGCAAGGTTTTTCTTTGCACAATGGGACCTGCAGGTTTGATTTCATAATGGGATCAGCAGCACTACAGTTCTCATAATACAAAAAAAAAGTGGATTGGGTCAGCTAATCACACAAGAAACTGGGAAACTTGAGAGTTATGCTGACTTTGGATAACCTCTTAAGGACCATTATAGATGCTTTAAGGCTGTTACAAGACCACTACACTACAGAGAGGGGTCATTGCTGAAATGTATTGTTACATGGACGTAACTGCTTTCTTCTAATCATGTTACTTGCAGTGTCACTTATAAGGCATTCAAATGTCATGCATCAGCACACCGAGAACATGGAAATGTGACCAAACACTTGGCAGCTATGGAAGTTGTCTATGTTTGTACCTGTTTCGGGCGCAGGTAGTATGCAATTAGTGTGAGAGATGGATCAGGTATGAGTGCTATGGCAGGTCAGGGGACATGCCTGGCTTATGTTCTTCCTTCCTCTGATATTGGTGTGGGGCCAGCAAAAAGAGTTCAGGGGAGGGCATGTGATGAGATGAGCAATGTTGAGCTGCTCAGGCTTGGTGTACAGTCACAACTCATCCAGACACTGACTGTGCAGGTGCAGCAGCCTCAGGTCCAACTCAGAACACAGACCTCTACGGCCTGACTCACCTGCCACACACTGCCAACTAGTGCCTGCAAAAACACAACTGAGGCTCTGGCCTGGCTCCTTGATTGCAGCTATTCCTACGGTGAAGTTAGAGCCCGCAGAAAGGGGGTACCAAGAAGAGCTGAATGTGGGAATAGGTAGCGGATGGCTTGATTGATGTTATTTAGCTCTAATGCAACCTGGCATAGTAGAAGGACTTCAAACACACTTCACCCATTTGTCTCAGTTTAACCCTACCTGGTGTTTCCAATAATAAAGACATATATTTGGGTGTAACACCAAGGTAGAGTTCTATCTGGATTCCGCTTTTTTTCAGTAAAGATTTTCTTATGATCTGGCCCTCCTAAGAGGTTGAGGCCATCTTCGTGGAACTATCCGGCCAAGATGGAATAGAACTGCCTATGATGAAGCATGCCACAATAGTGTGGGTGAGGCTTTTCCATCCATGCTCTGGAATGCTCCCGGTAGGGCTCAGGGACTCTCCTTCAAACCCTTGTAGCAATCAGTCTACTACCAAACCTTTTGTGTGTTTGACTTTAAGACTGGAGGATGTATGGTAGGTAGGTTTTTCCCCTCTTACTTTCTTTATTGGTCAGAGATAGTATAAGAACTAGCTTAGCTTCCTATCTCCCTACAGTGCAAATGAGAGTTGTGTCCTAAGTTTCTGTTGCCTACTACTTCCACGGAGCTTAAAAAAGAAATATGCATTCACGTTGTCAGTATAATTGATCAATATCTTTATGCCTCAGTAAAGCCACCTGGGTTGTACTCCTTGATCAAAGTAAAACCCAGAGTGAACATCATAAATTGTGGCACATATACATCATTCCCACTGCTCCTATTAAAACAAGTGATAGAAATATGCTTTTAAAGAGCCATGCTCAGTCAGATACAGATTATTTGAAAGCAGACTACACCTAGCAAACACGTATTTCTGGGTGCATCAAATTAATTAATTAACATCATCAGAACCAACAGAGCAGTATCATCTCAGTGAAGTGGCCTGTAAATAAGACACGGATGAATCCAAACGAGGGTGGGCAGTGCCAGTGGGCCAAATTGCCTATTGTCAGGTGTGAGTAGTTCCTCCAGTCCAGTCTTTTACTTTGTCTTCTGGTACTTTTAGAATTTTTACCCAACAGGGGACCTGTTCACAAAAAAGTAGGCAGAGATCTCTTCCTAATTGTACTTTTCCTAACTTCATCAACATTCATAGCAGCATTTGTGGAAAGCTGCGACAGACTGAGATTTTCAGGTGTACTCCTGGGAAAGTTAAGTGACTTTTTCAGTGGGCTCCTATTGCTGTTCTTAGGAGTTTCCCTCAAAGGAGAACTTCGCACAGGTGGAATAGGTTATCCTGTGCAAATGCATATGGATTTTTCTCTGCTGGGAAACATTTTTCACCATAGAGAAATACCACATGAAGAGTCTTATTTTAGAGTTTGGAGGACAGGATACTCTGTCAAAATGTGATGGTATCCCTCCCGCTGTATTGCAAGTGCCATATTACTATGTCACTTGTAATGCCACGGACCGGATGCACTTGTAATACGATGGGCGAGACATCCGTCACATTAGTGACAGAGTATCCCGTCCACCAAACTCTATAAAAGGCCCTAGGTCTTCTTGCCTTCTACTCCACCAGATTTGTAAACAGATATAAAATTAGTGGCCCATGATATCTACGTAACCTGTTGACTCTACAGTAGAACTAAAAGGTAGCAGCCAGATCGAAGGTCATAAGAGTGCCACATCAAGTTACTGGCTCTCTGATAGTTTGACACTACGTAGATAGTACTAATTCAGTGCCTCAAGTCGGTCAAAGGGAGGTGGTAATTCTTTAAAGTAGTGTCCGCTTGGCTAGAAATCCCTCCTAACTTGGCTTCTGCCTCTTTTAGGTATCTGGATTCTCGGGTGCTCCAGTATTAGAACCCCCTGTGTTTGTTTTAGGAGTTCATATGTCTTCAGTCTAATTTAGAGTCCCCATTCCTACCTCCTTTTTCAGTTGTAAGAATTTCCTTTTGGTTTAGGCTTTGTTGTAGATGTACTTGTCATTGTCTATTGTCAAGTTCTCTTCCTTTGGCAAAAGTCGCTACCGTCTTTTGGCTGTATTTGTTATTGAGGCCATATACCATGACCACCTTCTGAAAGTGCATCTACTAAACAAATCTCTTGATCAACTACATTGTTGGAATGGAAAGAAGAGGTCCTCTTGCACTTAATATGCTAAGAAATTGGAAGTAGGTATTTCTCAGCCACCTTGAGTCTACTGCTATGTGCACATCATGGGTTTGAATCCCTGACAAGACAAACTTAACCTTTTAACTTCCAGAAGTTGAAGTGTTGAGTGCCATTACATTTGGGAATAGTGACATTTCGAAACTGTACAACTAATACTTGCTATGACACGCACTAGAACTCTGGAGCTGAAATTCCCTATGGGCCTCATCTGTCTTGCTGTTTATTATAGTAATACATTAATCACAGGCAACTTTCTTTATATGAACATATAAAGCCTTATTTGGAGCACAATAGTAACTGAAAATCTTCGATTTTCTAGAGAAACTTCTAGCCCCAAGTGGCCACTTGGAGGTGAATGCTTTTATAAAATAGGTATGTGATGTTACTGAATGTTATTGAATCCTTGGATGTCCTTCTTGAGATAATTGAGAGCCCATCACTGACGTTTTTAGTTCAAACATCTGCAGTTTTTAGTGATGTCTTCAACACTGCCTCATTACCTCTGTCTTCATGACATCTTATATAGACA
The DNA here is from genome assembly GCA_963921515.1 of Calotriton arnoldi. Classification (NCBI taxonomy): domain Eukaryota; kingdom Metazoa; phylum Chordata; class Amphibia; order Caudata; family Salamandridae; genus Calotriton; species Calotriton arnoldi. Next base: position 2,000,278 of record CAWUFW010000516.1, on the reverse strand, counting down.
CACATTATATCATTTTTTTAAAATCATTTTGGCATGAACTCCTCCTTGTAATCAAAATGAAACAGATCTATGATGCTGCAGTAGAGCTAAACATGAGGAAGTTCTGCATTAAAAGTATAAATGTAATAGCTCCACCAGCTTTGTGCCAAGTGGTTATGTTATACTTTGTGCATTGTGTACCACTTACTACAATGTGTATGGTCCTGTAGCACTTTGGGAATCTGGGCAACCCTTATGGTTCTGGGGTGGCCTTTGACTGGAGTCAAAGTGGTTTAATGGCATTGTATTCGGGATTCTTTCATATTTTTTAGAAGTGTGTTGTACTGTACATTGGCAGGCAATATTTTAATAGACTAGTTGTGATCATGGGTAGCTGTGGCTAGATTTTGAAAGTAGTAATTCTATCTTTGAATGGCAGCCAGATATTAATTTAAGCTGCTTTTGATGAAGTGATCTCTCAACACGCTTGCAGCTGTGGCAAAGCTTGTTGCTAGCCTGTACTCTCCTTCTTTTGCATTTCCTTGCCACTGTCACTTCCTTTAAATAACAATTGTTAGGCCTGACCCAATTTCTAACAATTATCTTCACACACTCTAGCATTTCCCTGGATTTCTCTCTGCAACTCAATAGTATACACTACAGCACGTTATGGGTTCCAGAATGAGGAGGTGGTATTGACATGTACTAGGCACATACATTTTTGTCAGAGATTAAATCTTCGAAAGACTTGATGCTGAAACCAATTTTACAATGTTATTTTTTGCCAAAGTTTTCCACATGCCATATTTGTTTGTCCACAAATTCCTTGGAGAAGAGCCCCAACTGATATTAGTATTTTTAAATCCATTCAAATTTTCACCATTTAGTCTCCATTAATAAACCTTTTCTCAAAATATCCCCTTGGGAGAATCTACAGATGCACTGTGGAGTTGAATTTAAGCTCTATCAGAATTTGACCAATGTTACTGGCCCAAAGTCCTTTGAGAGTCACCATTTGCCACAACTCCATTGGTGCAACACTTCTGAAACCCAGAACACATTGTTTGGGGCAAGGACAACAAGTTTTCATGCTGCAAGTTCACAGTACCCCATTATGGATTTGTGAAAGAGCATGGTCAACAGGTAAGGTTAAGATTTGCATCCATGCTGTTTGAGCTTGCATTTATGTTTCATTGATGCAAAGCCTTATTTTTTAGGGTGAGCTTTCTAAGGAAATGCTGTGAATTCAGCCTGCACTTCTGACAATGGTTTCAATTAATAATTTGTACACACGTTTGCAAAGTTTAACATTACGAGGCTACATATAATGTTCCCAGATTCCTCTCTCGTTAGATGCAAATGCATGCTAAACCTTGAAAGCAGACTGATGATTTTTTTACCCTGAAAACACAATGTACACAAAATAACTATGCAACTATAAAAAAATATTTTTGACTAAACCTCTGAGCAATTTTAGGTATCATTTCTTTGAAGCACCATTTAGTAAAACATGTTTGATACATAATAGTATTTTGAAAAGAAAAAATATTAAAAATGGAAAATCAGTGTAAAGCCAGTTTAGGCACGATTATGGGAAACATCAAAATGAACAAGCACTAGCAAAGTCAACAGTCTAGCGTTGGTTGTTAGCTGTATGGTTTTGTCAATGCATGTTTTGTTTTGACATGGTTTTTGTAAAACTTTATTGTTGTTGGAGCTGCCGAGCCTTCACCAATATAACATAAGCATTGCCTAAAAGCTAAAATATTTTTTGGGTTTAAAAAAGCACACAGTTCTCTAGTAGTACCTGGCACTGCAAACAATTATTTTGTGTGTGATGTGCCCCTCATGAAGGAGCAGAAGGTTGTTGCGTACAGTGAAGTTAATAAAGTGTAACAATATATATATATATATATATATATATATATATATATATATATATATATATATATATATACACATGCACAAAAGGGGTCTGTGTTCAGTGTCGGGAACACAGAAAAGCTGGCATTCCATAATCTATTTATAATCCAAGTTGATTTATTTGGCTATGCGTTTCAACCACACACGGTCTTTGTCTCAGCCTGAGAGAAATTCAGTGTGCCCAATCATCTTTAAAAGGGATATTAAAACAATAAACATAGAAAATATTTTATGCAACATGACGGCCACAGTCAGTAATTGCCAGATTGTTTGTTAATCACACATTATTAGACTTAAAGCATTATTTTAAGCATCATTTTAAAATATACATACTCAGTAATGTGAATAAAGAAAATACCTTACAGGATAAAACATGAGATTTACATAAATCTAACATTTCACTTTTTGGCATATCATATGCACATGATGCTTGAAAATTCCACCCTTTATCCACATCAACTTATAGTACATCTTGGATGCCCCCTGCGATTATACACAAATCAGAGGTTGCAGCGTTCCATATTGTACACTAGTGCGTGATTTTTGCTGGTATAACATGCATTAATGCATGAGAAAAAACCTTGACATTAGTTTCCATGGTTTGAATGAGTACCCAGAGATGACGAGTGGCCGTCCCTATGAACAATCCCTGCTGGAACTAGGTCTCTCATTTTGCCCAGTAATGAAAGTAGACTATTGCAGAACAAGAACAATTGATCTATTTCTTTTTATACGAAAATTAAAATTGAAAAAGATTTTTGCAGATGAAAGTAAGAAAAGCTATAGAGGAAGATTATCTGCAATTGTCTCGGCTGGTGATACTACTTTTGATGATCTCTGTCTGAGCGACATTGAGGGGTTAGCAGCCATGGTTGATCTAGAAGGTGGGAAAACTGCTTGGACGACAGAAAGGGATTTTTTTAGGTCTTTTTATGTGGAGTTAGACAACACTTGGATTATAAACGGAGTGTGGAGTGCGAGCTTTTCTGTGTTCCGACACTGAACACGGAACCCTTTTGTGCATATTCAACAGGACCTGCACCCGTTTGCTTGCAACAGTTCCTTTCAAGATGGACGTAACCGGCGCTGTGTACGATTTCCTCGCTTTACATATAAATATATATATACATATATATATATTCACTGAAAAAACCATAGGTTTTAGGGAAAGTTATAGTTAGTTGCACATTTCACTCGTACAAAACCATAGAAATTCCCCGTTATAGTTAGTTCAGCTAACTATAACTCGCACCCCCGCAATGCACTGCTGATGACATCACATATTACATCACTCATGACATGGTCAGTGACATCACTGATGACATCACTGATGACATCTCAAATGACATCACTGATGATATCATCCAGTGACTGTGTGTTTCTGTAAAGTTTAAATATGTTTAATATATATAGGGAAAGGCGTATTGAAGAATGAGTGGGTGTATAAGTGTCTGAATGGATGATTTAGTAGGTGCGTGACTGACTCTATAAGTGAGTGATTAAACGTATCTTACTGAATGCATGGGTTAGTGACTAAACTGTGTGAATGTCTGTATCCGTCTGTCTGTTGGTGTGTAAGCGGCTGCATGGGTTTGCGAATAGCTACATGAGTGTCTATATGGGTTATTGATTTGTTGTCTGAGTATCTGTATGGGTGCCTGAGTGTTTGTGTGGGTGGGGTGTGTGTGACTCTGTGCATAGATGTGTGAGTGGGTGATTCACTGGGTGCATGTTTTCAAGAGTGCATCTGTGATGGACTGTATGGGTGAGTGAGTGTGTGTATGGCTGTGTTAGTGAGTAAATGTATATCTCAGTGGTACATGTGTGAGTAACTACATATGTGAAAGGCAGTATATATGTGTGTTGGAGTATATAAATGGCTATAAGTGAGAGTGTGTGATTGTGAGAGTGGCTGTATGGATGAGTGTATGCTTGTATCAGTGATTGTATAAGAGCGTAAGAATGTGCTAGTATTTGTATGAGTAAGTGAGCTGGTGTGTGTATAACTGTATAGGTAAGTAAATGGGAGTGTGATTAATTATTTGCATGACTGACTAGGTGTGTGAGTACCTCTATGGATGAGTGGCGGTGTGTGAGTGTCTATATAGGTGTATGAGTGCATATGATAGTCCTGTACTGAGTGACCATAAGTATGAGTGATTGTACGGGTGAGTGAGTAAATGTGTGTGTAGACCTAATAATCAGTGAGTGGGTATGTAGTTATTGGTGTTGGAGTGTCTATGGTTTTGAGAATGGCAGTCTGTAATTTAGAGTGGGTATATCAAAGGTTATATTAGGGTGTGAGAAGATGCATCAAATTATCACATGGATGATGTCATCGGTGATGTCATCAGTGATGTCATTTGAGATGTCATCAGTGATGTCATCAGTGATGTCACTGACCATGTCATGAGTGATGTAATATGTGACGTCATCAGCAGTGCATTGAGGCGCGAGTTATAGTTAGCTGAACTAACTATAACGGGGGAATTTCTATGGTTTTGTACGAGTGAAATGTGCAACTAACTATAACTTTCCCTAAAACCTATGGTTTTTTCAGTGAATTTCTAAGGTTTTTTAAATGCTAATTTCTAACTATAACGTGCCTGAAACGTATGGTTTTTTCAGTGAATTGCAAAGGTTTTTCAAATGCTAATTTCTAACTATAACGTGCCTGAAACCTATGGTTTTTTCAGTGAATTTCAAAGGTTTTTCAAATGCTAATTTCAAACTATGCCTACAGAGGTAGGACAAGTGAAGAAAGAAGAAAAAACGCACAGAAAGAAGCAAATGAAATGTAGAAAGAAGCAACAGAAGTCCACAAAGACGAAGAAAAGTGCAGGAAGAAGCAAGACATGTGCAGAAAGAACCAACAGAGGAGCAGAAAGAGGCCTTGTTGCAAAATCATCCTGTGCCCACATCTTTTTCAGACGGGTACTGGTGGTAACTGACTCTGACTAACCAAGCCTAGAGCCAGAGCTATGCTAAAAGTCACTTAGAATACAGTGAAAACACCTACATACACTAGGGAACACTATGCGTTGGGGTACCCCTGTGATTAGCATGACCTCCTCTGTAAGGCCCTAGTACATAATAGGGCAGGGGGATTAAAACTACCTCTTAAAACGCCCTAAGGGGTGCGTTTGCACAGTGATGAAGGGAGGGGGGGGCCTGAGGTGACATGTGTGCAAACACGCCCTGTGGCCGTTTTAAGTTGGGAGATTAAGTCCCCTTGAATCCTGACGGTCCCTGGGGTCCAACTAGCCAACCAGGTACCTCCAGTAAGCGCCACAGAGCTGCGTTGCAGAGAGGTGTAAAAAGGAGCATAGCCTGGACCACCTCTCTGCAACGCAGCACAGTGGCGCTTACTGGAAGCACCTGGTGGGCTAGTTGGCCCCCAGGGGCCCTCAGGATTGAAAGGGAATGAATTCCCCAACTTTAAATGCGCCACAGGGCGTGTTTGCACACATGTCACTTCAGGCCCCGCCCCCTTCCTTCACCACTGTGCAAACGCACCCCGTGGCGCGTTTTAACCCCTTCGATGCTCATGACGAGCTCAGCTCGTCATGCTGCGCGGTGGGCGTGTGCGCATGACGAGCTGAGCTCGTCACGACCATGCCCGCGATCGGAATGTCCAGCACCTGAGCGGAATTCCGTTCGCGGCGAAGGTTTTAAGTTGAGGGATTAAGTCCCCTTGAATCCTGAGAGCCCCTGGGGTCCAACTAGCCCACCAGGTACCTCCAGTAAGTGCCACAGAGCTGCATTGCAGAGAGGTGTAAAAAGGGGCGTGGCCTGGACCACCTCTCTGCAACGCAGCCCTGTGGCGCTTACTGGCAGTACCTGGTGGGCTAGTTGGCCCCCAGGGACCCTCAGGATTGAAGGGGAATTAATTCCCCACCTTAAAACACGCCACAGGGCCTGTTTGCACACATGTCACATCAGGCCCCGCCCCCTCCCTTCACCACTGTGCAAACGCGCCCTGTGGCACGTTTTAAGTTGGGGGATTAAGTCCCCTTGAATCCTGAGGGTCCCTGGGGGCCAACTAGCCCACCAGGTCCCTCCAGTAAGCGCCACAGAGCTGCGTTGCAGAGAGGTGTAAAAAGGGGCGTGGCCTGGACCACCTCTCTGCAACGCAGACCTGTGGCGCTTACTGGAGGTACCTGGTGGGCTAGTTGGCCCCCAGGGACCCCCAGTATTCAAGGGGAATTAATTTCCCAACTTAAAACGCGCCACAGGGCGCGTTTGCAGAGTGTTGCTGGGAGGGGGCGGGGCCTCGGCAATGCTGGTTTTTTTTTTTTTTAAAGAAGGGGGGCTGTGTGGCCCCCCTTCCTTTCCTATTTTGTGGGCCCTGTGGACCCCATCCCCCAGGGCCTGGCCCCCTTTTTTTTTTTTTTTTTTAAATGTAAATGGGAGGGGGCCGCGTGTGCCCCCCTCCCGTGGCCAATTCCAGCCCCGGGGACCCCATCCCCCGGGGCATGGCCAAACATCTTGTTTTTTTATAGGAAGGGGGGGCTGCATGGCCCCCCTCCTAAGGCCTCTATTGGCCCAAGGGACCCCATCCCCCGGGGCCCGCCTTTATTTATTATTTTTGTTGGGGGAGGGGGGCCGTCTAGCCCCCCTCCCGGGCCACTTCTGGCCCCGGGGACCCCATCCCCCGGGGCCTGGCCATCCTTTTTTTTTGTGAGGAGTGCCACGTGGCCCCCCTCCTCAGGCCAAATATGGCCCCGGGGACCCCATCTCCCGGGGCCTGGCCTCTCCTTTTAAAAAAAAAAAAAGAAAATACACATGGGAGGGGGGCCGCGTGGCCCCCCTCCCGGGCCACTACTAGCCCCGGGGACCCCATCCCCCGGGGCTGGCCCTCTCCGTTAGGGACCGTGGGGGGAGCCCCAATGCCCCCACGGTCCCTGCCGGCTCCCCGCCTCCTGCGGGAGCCGGCATTGCTTTTCCACATGGGGAGCTGCTAACATGCAGCTCCCCATGTGGAAAAGCAATCTGCTTTGCTTCATTGAAGCGTGAGCAGGTTTCCCTGCTCTCGCTTCAATGAAGCAAAGCAGTTTGCAATGACAGGGCGGGAGCCGCGTGGCTCCCGCCCTGTCATTGCAAACAGCAGTGTCCCGGGGTGGGCACCCCGGTACACTGCAGGAGTCAGCCCTGGGGGTGGCGGTCCCCAGGGCCATCACAGGCTCCAGGAGGGGGGCCGCGCAGCCCCCCTCCCAACATCTGCACAGCCCCGGGGAGGTGGTGGTCCCCGGGGCTCGGGAGTCCGTCACGGACCCCCAAATTTGAATAATTAGTGCCCCGGGGAGGTGGCGGTCCCCGGGGCGTGTGGGGGGGCTCGAGCCCCCCCACACAGGTATTTTAAAACAAATGAGATCCCAGGGGGGGTGGCGGTCCCCGGGGCAGCGGGGGGGCCGTGTGCCCCCGCAAAATTATTAATCAAAGCCCCGTGGGGTGGCGGTCCCCAGGGTTTGGGGGGGCTTGGAGGCCCCCCCACACATAAAACAAAGCCCCGGGCGTGGAGGTCCCCGGGGCTGCGGGGGCCTCCCTGGGCCCCCGCTATTAAATTTTCGCATGCCCCCGGGACTTGGCCCACCCGGGGGCTAAATATTAACGAAGCGCGGGAGTCTGCGCTTCGTTTTTTTTTCTTCACGGCGGGATTCGCGGATCCTATGCGAATTTCGCTGTTTTTTTTAAAAAAAAATGCTTTTTTGGGCCCTGAGCAGGCCTAGGGGGTCAGGGTGTTTCTACCCTGCCCCCTTTTCTTTTTTTTCACGTTTTTTATTCTGATTTCTTGTGACTTGGTTCTACTGAGTCACAAGATGGCTGCCAACACTTCCTGGTTTGCAGTGTTGACAGCCAATTAGAATAAAGCTTGTGGTCGGGAGGGTCGGCGGATCCTCCATGCCTCTAAATATCAAAACTTTTATTTTTGATTTTCTCAGCAACTACTGAACGGATTTACACCATTTTTAAAAAGGTCGCTTTCTGAACCAAGCACTACCCTTTTGCCAAATTTGGGGTAAATCCGTTTAGTAGTTTTGGCTGTAACCGTGTCTAAAGTTTCCTATGTGAAATTGATTTTTTGACCTCTATTTTTTTATTTTCTCCGCAACTACTGACTGAACGGATTTACACCATTTAAAAAAAGGGCGCTTTCCGAACCAAGCACTACCTTTCTGCCAAATTTGGTGTAATTCCGTTCAGCAGTTCGGGCTGTAGCCGTGGCTAAAGTTTCCTATGGGAATTAACATGGAGAAAACACGCTTTGGGACCCCCTTTTTTCTCGGCCCCCGCTTGCTGAATCACCCCGAAACTTTGAAGGCAGGAGCTGACCGGAGCACCCCACTAGTTTTGAAAATTTCGCGATGATTCGTCATCCGGCGCCAAAGTTATTGGGAAAACAAAAAACGCTTTTCCTATGGAAAATAGGTCCTAACTATAACTATCTACTGGCGACCGCCAGTAGATTATATATATATATATATATATATATATATATATATATATATATATATATATATATATATATAATCCAAAAGTTCCAAATAAACGCACTCTCGAAGTCCAGAAGTGCAGAGCAGGTAGCTCTTTATTGCTCGTTACGCGTTTCGACAAAGAATTGTTTTGATCACACGAACAGTAATGCAAAATGAGCGTGCATAAGTAAATACAAACATGGTAAGTGACAACGGACTACGGGTAACATACTTCCTGCGTAGTGAAGCGTCGGCCATTTTGTAATGTGTAAGTTAAATACAAGTCATGGCATTTAATACTGTAATATAGCATAGCAAAGCATTGCGCGATACTTGTTTATAATAAATAAGTTAAATACATGGATTTTTAATCGCGCTACAATATAATGACTAGGCGATAAAATGTGAGATGTAAATACCAATAGAGAACTAAAGTACAGCCTAGTAAATGACAACAGACTAAGGATTCCATATTATCTCCGCAGTAAAATGTCGGCCATTTTGTAATGTGCAAAATGAGAACCTTCAAGTGGCAGTAGATGCTATGATAAATCATTGTATAATACTGGGTTTGATTATGTACATTACATACTTTATAATCGTACTTCGTTATAGTGACAAGGCAATGAGATGTGCACACCAGTAAAGTGTACATATCTCTACAGTAATACATTATGTAGACCTTACCACACTATAATATTACAAGCACTAGTGGCGTGGACCCATGGATGCATAAATCAACTTCTGATCACACTAAAGGTCAATGTTTATGCACACTTCCTAATATTGCTAGGCAATAGTACATTGTTAGTAATGGTATACACTTTAGACGATTGTACATGCGGTCTAGTGCCTTACAACCCTCTTTGCTATACTAAAAACTATCTCTATGTAAATGCGCCTTCTATTTGTTTGCCACAACGGCTGTATCCAAACGCTGGTTTGAGGTTACCACGTCAGCTGACTAATATATAATGTCCGAGTCCAAACATATAAAAATTTTGTGAAATAAGTGCAGGAAATGGAAGTTTATAGCTGTTAAATCAAACGAGAAATTTAAAAGTCTCTTATCTGCATTCAGTGTTCACCCGAGCCCGGGGAAGAAAAGGGTAGGGAACCCGTGAAGTGACCATGCAAAGTGGTGGGCCCCTTCCTTTCCTCCTGTGAAAGAAAAGAACACAAATAAAAGACATGATTGGTACAGTTTCATACGATAAAACGATTCTATATACACACAATGAAACGGTATCCTATCATCACAGTACTGCAATAAATAGATTCTTAAATAGTTATCGATCAGCATGGAGGTGTGAGGCTAATTCATCATCAAGATTATGGCCTCCCGGGAACTTTGTCTCTAATTCCAGTATCCATTTCGATTCCTTCTGTCTAAGTACCAATTCTCTATTGCCCCCTCTTCTACCTAGGGCTATCTGTTCGATTGCAAAGAATTTAAGTACTGAATTATTGGACTGGTGATGTTCCTGAAAATGTCTGGCAATAGGGTAGTGTATGTCCACATTGGTGATGGCTCTTAGGTGTTCCATGATTCTTTTCTTAACCATACATGTAGTGCTACCTACATACTTAAGTTTACACAGGCACTCAAGTATGTATACAGTAAAGTTGGTGCTACAAGTAAGAAATTGGTTGATTTACCATTTTTTCACCTGTCCTGGGATACTGAATTCTTTGACAGAGTGACTGAATTTACAGGCCTTACAATGCCCACAGGCCTTTGAGATCATGAAAGTTACTTTTCTTAGTTTCGGTAATATCGCCTTTCGTTAGAATATCCCTTAGGCTTCTACCTCTCCTGTAGGTGATTAAGGGTCTCTCACCTACATCTTGACCTATAATGGTGTCAGTCTGAAGAATCTTCCAATTATCTGCCAGGATTTTCTGGATTCTCTTGGATTGATTATTGTAGGTAGTAATCACTCTAATACCTGATTCTGTTTTCTCGTTGCATTTACTCTGTTCAAGTGATTTCTCTCTGCTTACCTCGTTTATCTTCCCAAGTGCCTTATTTAAGACCCATTCGGGGTATCCTCTTTGTCTAAACCTTTCAAGTATAATCTTTTGTTCTTTCAAAAATTTCTCATTAGTACTGCAATTTCTTTTTGCCCTCAGTAGCTCTCCATATGGAATACTCCATTTCAGGGGTTCCGGGTGGCCGCTGAGGGCATGAAGAAGGCTGTTGCCAGCCGTTTCCTTCCTGTACAGACTAGTAACCAAATTATTTTCCAAGACTTCAATCTTAATGTCTAAGAATTCCACAGTATTTTTGCTGATATTGTGTGTCAGAGCAATATTGTACTTATTGTTATTAAGTTTATCGATGAAAGTTATAGCTTCAATTTCTGTGCCTTTCCATACTATCAGCAAATCATCGATATATCTGAGCCACACAACTACTGACTCAAAATCTGTGTTAAGGGACATGTCGAGACGAATCTCTTCCTCCCATTTTCCTAGAAAGAGGTTCGCAAAGCTCGGCGTGAAGCACATCCCCATAGCCGTACCTCGCACCTGCTTATACAACACCCCATCAAACATGAAAATGTTATTTTTGAGACATATCATCATCATGTCTGCTAACATGCGAGTATGTTCCAAATACATGATGTTTCTAGTACTTAAGTAATGCATGCAAGCTTCTACCCCCTGGACGTGGTCAATGATGGTATATAATGAACTCACATCCAGTGTGATGAGAAAATAATTCTCTTCCCAAATAAGACCTTCTATTTTGTTCAGAAAATCTTTAGTATCTTTTACGTAGGAAGGTAGTTCAATGACATGTTCCTTAAGAAAATGATCGACATATTTTGAAATGTTTTCAAGGACACTCCCCACCGAGGAGACGACCGGTGGGTCAACCTTATTTCCTGTTTAGAGCAAGAAGAATATGTTCACAGGAAGCAGAATGGCATAAAAATAGTAGATCAATATCAAATAGATTTAAAAGACGAAATTACAATAAAAAATTGGTGGCAGCATGCCAACAAAAAACAGCAAAATTGGAACGTTCAGAATTGATCACTAAAAAACAACTTTCCCCCAACACCGACTTGACTAAACAGGAAATAAGGTTGATTACTACATACTCCACAGAAAACAAACAGATAAGAAACATACTAAGAAAAAATTGGAATATCTTAACTCTGGATCCCACAGTTGCTAAAATAGTGGGAAATAATCCTAGTATAACATTTCGCAGAGCAACAAACTTAAAGGATATGTTGGTACATAGCCATTTCAGGAGTAAAACAAAACAGTCAACGTGGCTACAAAGTACGGGATTTTACAAATGCACCAGTTGCAAAGTATGTACCATAGCCAAAAATACTAAAGAAATTGAAATGGCAAACAAAAAAACATGGAAAATTAAACAGAGAATAACCTGCAAGAGTCAATTTGTGATTTATATAGTGGAGTGTCCCTGCCCGCTCAGATATGTGGGCAGTACCATATGTGATCTAAAGAAAAGAATACTAGAACATGTGAGGGCAACAGTGAACGTCGATAGAAGCAATGCCATAGCAAAACATATGGAAAAAGAACATGGTGGGAATTGGAAATTGCTAACCTTTTTTGCCGTGGAACAGGTGGAACATCAAGTCCGAGGTGGAGACAGAGAAAAAATCTTACGGCCAAAGGAATCTAGACACATACTCAACTTTCGAACTTTGACCCCGAGAGGGCTAAATCAAGATGAGGAGCTTCATTCACATTTGTGATGCACACAATACCACTTTTGATCGAATGAGATCTGATAACACATGATGCCGTGTGCACTGAGTGACATTGTATGTGATCTGACAATAATGATAAGAATATTAACCTCCCTTGCATTTGTTTTTAATTGTAAATATGTTGTAATGAAAATTCATGGTGCTTAGGGCAATATTCATTGAAGGGATGACATATAATATATGGTTATTTCAAGACATGAGATTTGGTCTAATCTACTGTTAATGATCATAGCAACAAAGGAAAGTGGATTGGAAGAAATATAGGGGCATAACCTACAGATGTATTAGGTGTTTAAGGAGTGTATTGGCATACTAGAGGGCATGATTAACTTATGCTCACGAGCGCTTGAACGTTAGTAATCATGACAGTGCAGAATAAGTATGTTTACTTCATAGGGATAGATAGGACCCGTTCCCCCCTCGTTAATGCTTGAATGTTATTAATCGGGTAAGGTACCAGGATGGAAAGTGTATACTCCTGATGATAATCCCATTGGCTGGGTGCCTGGGTTTGATATTAATAATAGTACACAGGGCGATACTCTATAAGAACTGGATGAGGGAGAAAACCAAATAAGACAGAATAGCACAGCACGTTAGAGCATTACCAATGTACATAGGTAATCAGGGTTCAAGCCCTGAGTTGGGTAAAATTCACATCTCCCCTCTCTTTTTTTCTGTAAAGATAGCATATTGCAATAATGAATAGATTTGATATAGTGTAATTTGTAATTAAGTTCTGCGTATCAAATTATGGAATTGTTATGTTATCATGTGAGGTCATTGCCATGATGTGTTTTTAACTTCAAAATGTGGTATCAAGGTTAAACGACAACACAGAATATGTGAAACTTCAAATACCATAATGCAATAGATGGCCTTAACAGGAAGTGAGGTCACGATTGTTTAAATATAGCGGAAAGGCAATGATGCCCTGTGTTTGTCGATTGTTCCCCGTGAGCAAGGTCTCGGCTGAGACTGAAACGCGTTGGGGTTGTGTGTTGGCAGCTTTGGAAATTAAACACCCTTGAACTACTAATGGATGATTGGTGCTTTATTGCTTTTCACAACACGGAGCAGCGAGTGCGGTGAGATTAATCCCTGTCAAAAGGGATAGTGTGGTGATATTTGGAACGGCTAGGTCCTGCCGTACTCTAGACGCACCACCAGAGAGGCGCCCAGAAGTCAGGAAACGGGACTATGCGGAAAGGAATTCAAATACTCTGACTGGGGCGAACGCCGGTAGAATCAATGTGGACAGTACTAAAATCTCATGGAACACCGAAAGGAGGCGAACAGTGCGGAGTGCAACCGGAGGGCTGAACTGTTCACCCAGTAACCTCGGAGTAGGTGAGTGAGCGACGAGATTTAAAAACTGTGAATTCATTGCGATATTACCGGTTGGGCTTACATAAGCAACACTTTAAGGGGCAGAACTTTAATCAGTGGTTATATTGACCCTGGGAACTTGTCTTCGTAATAATTACCCCAAGCCAGAAAAAGTGTGTGCAGTAAGGCGGCTCCGAATTTTCAACTTGGAATCAAAATCATGGCAATCTAATAAACAACGGAACATAAGTCAGTAAGTGGGTGTGAATGTAAAAATCAAGGAGCAAAAAAGGCCAACACAATGGAGAAAAGGGAGGCTAAAAGATCTGCAATGTTGGACACTTTCTTTGATGAAAATGTCACGAAAATAGCTGGAAATGAAGCAACTAGTAATATAAAAATGATGGACACAAGGAATAAATTGCGCAACTGGGAAAAACTCTCGAAAAAAGAGATCAACAAATGGTGGGAGATTACTTCTTTGAAAAAATATTTGGAAGTGAAACGAGTCCCACGTGGACTTAGGATACATCTTATGCCCAGTCATCAAGAAACCAGCAATGAGTTACTGAACGAGTGGGGAGAATATATACACAAGTCATCTATGGGATTAATGGAGATCCTAATTAAACACATTGAAATCGCTTTAGAAAGAACAACTACACAACTAAAAGAACTGGAGAAAGAACTGGCAGGCATCAATTTAACCCCAGAGCAAGCTAAATTCAAGGAAGAATTAGAGGGGTACATTGAAAAACATGAAGAAACAGTACAATTGAGGAAGCACACCAAATTTCAGCGTGATAAGGAGGATTATCTAGAGGGAAGAATATTTACCTACGCTAGAAAATTTGATAGATTTCAATTGCAGGACAAAATGGATCCCACGACGATCTCGACGGGAAGTACTTCCTCACTGACCTCCACTGAGACAAGTGAGGGTGAGCAGGATCAGACTGGAGCAATACCGAAGAACAGTTTTTTAGGCGATATGCGACTGGCCCTCCAGCAGAAGAACTGGGAGAAAACAGCCGGGGCCCAACAAACAGGAAATCGTGGAAGAGGAAGAGGACGTGGACGTACGCTGGTTCCTGTAACAGTCTGTACATTTGCGAAAAGGTGGCACGATCAGTGCATTGCTAGAATCCAAACCTTGTTACAATGTGAGTTCTGGTATAGTCAGAGAGGCTATTATCAAAGGTCTGACATAATGAGAATGCTGTCAAAATTTGTCATCTCACTGAATGGCACCAAAGGGACAAGTTTTTTATTTGTTTTTTTTACTGGACAAGTAACTTTATGAAGCATCCTTTCCCATGATCAAAGTAGATATTTTATAGAATTCCACACCCCTCCATTCCCCTTTAGAGTTATCTGTGAATTTGCTTTGACTCAAATAGTTTAAAAAAAGCACTATTTGTCACATATCTTCCCCAAAAAGCCTTTGAATAGCAGACTAGCATATTAAAAAAAATGTGACTGATAGCACTCTGTGCATTAAAAATCTTACTAATATTGTTCAAGTTTACAAGTAGCCCTCACCACAAAACCTTCCCTTAGTGTTTTGATTATTAGGGGTCATGCCCCCAAAAATAAAGTCCTGGCTATGACCCCGTCACCAAATGCCAGGAATTCCAAAAGTTAGCCATAGCATTCCTGGAAGGGGCCACCATTTTGCACACCACTATATCAAGGATCCCCAAAGTATGGCAAAGATGGCCATTTGCTACCATTTTGTTTGGGGTGGATATCATTATGTTAGAGATGTCCAGTAATGTGCCTGGGATAACCACCATTATGTCAGCATGGCAATCATTATTCCAAGGAAGGCCACAGTAATGGCTGGGATGGTGGTCATTATGTAATGGGGTAGCAAACGTGACCATTGGTTTCCTAGCACTACCCTTACAACCCCTGGATTTAGGATTATTGAAGGCAGCAGTAGAAATAGAAAGCCAACTGACTCTGGGAGACAATTTTACTTTTTGTAGCCTTAACGAAGCCTCTGAGCAGCTAAGCAATGGCTGTTTTTTGGCTAATGGTTGGAAAAGGGATTGTGTGGTGTCACCATGAATCAAAGGATGAGGTTTTTTTTGTATGGATGTATATTGGCATTTCCAAATTTATATTATCAGTATTGATTGAATGCATTATATCACAGTTTAAGTTACAAACAGATCTTCTTACAATGACCCCCCACTTCACCCTCTCCACCCCCTCAGGCTCTGGCACATTGAATGTGTGCTAAATACATACAGTACCATATCGGCGTCATCACATAGTGGATCAAATGACAATGATGCAAGTAAAGCATACATGTAGTAGGTGTTGTGGGTCCCCACAGAGTGCAAACAGCAACCATATCTACCCCTCGCTCCATGGCACTCTCTTGTTTCATGGGGCAACTCATCTGGCGGTGCCAGCAGCTCCAAGAGCATCACCATGCTTTGCCAGCACCAGCCCCAGAATAAGGAATTTTCCACTTAGTTTCTTCTTTCTAATAGGGATGTGTCCCAGCAGCACAAGCCCACCTCTCTGGGTATCCCCCACCCCGTGGCCGTGTTCAGCTTCGCCAAAACTGACTGCCAGTAGTTGTCTATATTTGGGCACCTCCAGACTATATGTAGGAAATCCGCTGCCCGCCCACTGTATTGGGGGCACTCCGCGGAGCGCTCCGGGTTTATGGCGTGTAGTCTACTGGGGGGAAAGGTATACCTGATGAATCACATTGTATTGCAACAATTTAAACCAGGCATTGGTGGCTGTGGCTTTTACTCTCTCATGTATCCCCTCCCAGTCTTTGGGACGCCTTTAAATTCGCATGCCATGTTGCACCAAGAGCTCAGTTAAGGGAGCATCCTCTCTCAATGCCCTGTATATATGAGAGATCAACCTTCTGCCCCAGACATGACCAACAGGGCTTCTAGTGTATGGGAGGCCCGCGGAGCCTCCGGGAATGATGGCCAAATCTTGCATGCAGTAGCCGCTATTTTAGTGGACTGTAAGAATTGTCCAGTTCCAAGTTGGAACACGTCTATGGCATCTACCAGAGTGATAAACCTATTGTTAGGGTAGATATATTGTAAAGTTTCACAGCCGCCCTCCCACCATTCATGTGGGGACTTAGAATGTTCTATACGTTTGAACGGGCACAATGCCCAGATACTCATGTCGGACGCATAGGGAGCCCTCTTCAGTACTCCCACTCCCATGCCCAGCACACTAGTCTAACCCCATATGGTAAGGTTGTCGGGGCCTTCGCCCCCATCATCAATAACTCTGGCAGTGGAACCCCACCACAGGTGCCCCTCAACAGTCTGCGTTCCTATTTTTCGTTGGTCGTCCAACCAGTGAACTCTACAATCAACCTGTCGATATCCAGAAAGAACTTCCTATGTATGTCAAATAGGGTTCCTTGGAAAATATATAAGCAGCGAGGAAGTACTATCATCTTTACCAAGGTTATCTTACCCATCAAGGAGAGACAGAGTGTATTCCAAAATGTTATTGTAGATTTCAGAACGTCAATCACTCTGCCTCTATTAGCTGCTTCAAAATCTTTAGCCCGTGAGTAATTTGAATCCCCAGGTATCTTACCATCTCGGTTTCCCAAGGGAGATCGAGTTGTGGCAAAACCTTCCCCCGCCTCCATGCCAGTATCCCCAATGGGAACAATTTTGATTTATTGTGGTTCACATGTAGCCCAGTGAGTTCACCAAACTTGGCTAGAACTCCTAGCATGATGGGGACCGAAAACGCAGGGCTATGCAGCTATATTAATGCCTCATTGGCATAGAGGGAGCCCACGTGTGTGGTCTCCACGAATTCAATCCCCCATCCCTGCAATGAATGAACGGAATGAATGAACGGATTTGATATAGCGCACAGCTACTCAGACTAGAGTGTCCTGGCGCTGAGGATGGACAAGTGGCAGATCACTGAAGCATAACTCATTCTTGAAAAGCCAGGTTTTGAGATGTTTCCTGAAAGTTGGCAGGTCGACAGTGGCTCTCAGCGTAGCAGGCAAACTGTTCTATGTTTGTGCACTCAGGAACTCGAAGGATCTACCCCCATACGAGCTAAGTAGAGGATCTGAAGGTCCTTGTTGGCATGTAGCGGTTAACACGCTTCTTGAGGTAGTTGGTGCCTATGCCGTGGAGTGCTTTAAAAAATATCATCATGGCTTTGAACTTGATCCTTTCCTTCATTCGCAGCCAGTGCAAGGATTTAAGAATGGGAGTCATATGAGATCTGGGCTTCGGTCTAAGGATCACCCTAGCTGCTGCGTTTTGCACCACTTGCAATTCTTAATTGGTAGACCAATGGCTCTACTGCCAAGGCAAAGAGCAGGGTCGAAAGGGAGCACCCCTGATGGATCCCTCAAGTCAGAGCAAAGCTCTGCGATACTATGCCCCCCACTCACACCCTTGCCGTGGGGGCTCCGTACAGTAGTTGCACCTATCTCATATAGGTCCCTCCTATGCCAACCTTGTGTAGCACCTCCCACAGAAACTCCAAGGACAGGGAATCAAAGGCTTGTTCAATGTCCAGCAACGCAAGCGCAAACTGGTCGTACTCCAAAGTATGTGAATGCATCACCACCGACAATCTGCAGAGGGCATTTCTGTGAGGGATAAACCCACACTGATCTTTCGCAATCAACTGGGGCAGGTATTCTAATAACCTTGTGGCCAATATCTTGCTGCAAACTTTTACATCCACATTGAGCATGGATAAGGGGCGGTAGGAGGAAACGGCTGTGCTATATCTGTCTGGCTTGGACAGCATCACTATAAGCGCATCCCGCATGGATGCTGGGAGAAACCCCTCTTCATAGGCCTCAGTATAAACCTCTAGTAGGCAATCAGCCATTCCCCCTACCCTACTGTTGTAGTCAAAGATACTCCGTTCCAGGGTTGAGTAGGTAAAACGATGTTTATTTCATGCACAGAGGATACAGCGCTGGTGATCCCTGTCCAGCCAGCAGTCAACTGACCCCACAAGAATGTACACAACATAGCAACATCAGAACACCCACATTAGAATGCTTTTCTTAAAGTGGAACTCACCTAAGAAATTACAACATATCTTCTCTCCTTTACTTAATAAAGAAAACATATAAGGATAACGGATAAAGCAAATGAGAACATGAGGCAAATGAAATAAAGGCACTGGAATGGTCCATACTAAAATACATGAAATAATTGTAACTTATGAGAGATGCAAATAGGAATATAGGCGCTGAAATAGTCCATACTAAACTACTTTAAATAATAGTAACTATGAGAAATACATGGGATAATTGTAACTATGAGAACTGTTTAACTGTCATTTCATGTCACCACACACATAATCCTGGAGGTATCTAGGTGGACACCTAAGCCTAGGGGAAGCATGGTGTTGGTAACTCTTCCAAAACCATCACCACGCTCACCTGAAGAATTACTCGATGATCTGTCCAATACATCATCATCACTCATCAACATATAAGGATTGTAGGTGCTATTGGACCTATTAGGTCTTAAATCCTCTCCAGTACTATCTTTTTTCTTGTAAAGGGCAACTCTTCTCGAATTCCAATTCTCACCATTATATAAGGTAATATATCCGTCATGTACACTCTTCACCTTATACGGACCACGAAACTTTGTGAGGCCACCACTCACACGACCCGGTTTGACTTTTACCCAGTCATCTGTTTTTATGATGCCATTCTGCATTGATGCTTCATTTAGACTTTTTTCCTCTTGTCCTAAGTTTGTCTGACCTAATGAACCTTTCAACCAAGCTGGCACCAATTTGGTACTTGCACTCCGTCCTCTCATCACACAAAAAGGTATTTTCCTGGTGACAGTATTTTCCGTCGTACGGTAAGCCCAAATAAGATTATCAACCATATCTCTTACATTTCTCTTGTTTACAATTGCCATTTGTATAATACCTTTTACCATGCGGTTTGCCCTCTCCACAATACCGTTTCCTTGTGGGTTGTACAAAGAAGTTCTTGTGTGCAAAATACCACACGACTTCAAGTACTTGACCATTTCTGTAGATGTGAGTTGAGTACCATTGTCTGTAATTAACTTAACAGGATACCCTTCTTCTATGAAAACTCCATCCAGCACTCGAATGGTATTCCTGGTGCTAATTTCAGACATAAATTTCACAATTATCCATTTTGAGAAAACATCTACCATGACCATAGCAAACCTTAATTCCTGATTCACACGTGCTAATGGTCCAATAAAGTCCAGACATACGGTATGCCACGCCAAACCCGGATCCTGGATTGTACCCATTTCCGCTTGGCTGCCAACCTTCAATCTTTTCTCACTTTCACGACAGTCAATGCACCTCTCCACCCACTCAGAAATCTGTTGGTCCATGGTTGGCCACCAAAAATGTTCACGTACCCTTTTCTTAGTGAGAGATTGACCCAAGTGGCCTTCATGAGCTAACTTGAAAATAGTAAATCTCAACTCTAGTGGGGGCACAAATTTATCATCCTTCATTATCACGTCACCACCATATATTGACAAATCATCCAAAACTTTTCCAAATGGCCTCACAGCAGCAGGAAGGGTACTCTCACGCCTGGCACCTTTGACAATCAACTCCTTAACAAGCTGTAAAACCCTATCCTTGGACATACAATCATTCCACACGTGCTTATCAATTGCTCCATTACAAACCTCAACCAGCTCTTCAACAGAGGCCACTGCACCTTCACACTCAAAGGATTCCACTTGTACCCTGTCCACTTCATGCCATGGTAAAGGCAATCTGGATAACCCATCAGCCTGACAGTTTTTCCAACCCGCAAGGTACTCTATTTTATAAACGAACTCTTGTAGACGAGCAGCCAACCTTGCAAGTCTTGCCGATCCTTTACCCGCACCACCTGGAAACAATATTTTAATTAGGGGCTT
The DNA here is from genome assembly GCA_963921515.1 of Calotriton arnoldi. Lineage (NCBI taxonomy): Eukaryota > Metazoa > Chordata > Amphibia > Caudata > Salamandridae > Calotriton > Calotriton arnoldi. The sequence goes on along the minus strand of CAWUFW010000516.1, from coordinate 1,979,884 downwards.
GTGATCAGTGCCTAGAACAAATTGGAAACCCCAAAGATACATGCGAAAGTACTCTGCGGCCCAAGCTGCAGCCAAAGCCTCCCTCTCTATAACAGAGTAATTTCTTTCAGACTCTGTCAAGGATCTAGAGGCAAAAGCCACCGTTTTCACATCAGAGTTGTGAGCCTGTGCAAGTACAGCTCCCACTCCTACTGCGCTTGCATCTACAGTAAGGATAGATTTTAATTTGGTGTCAAATGGAGTTAACACTTTTGCTTCACATATCTCATTTTTAATTCTATCGAAAGCGTTGTGTTGTTCGACAGACCAGACATACTTGCAACCTTGCCTAAGTAATTTTTTAATCTGTTCAGTTTTCTCCGCAAAGTTTATAACAAATTTGGAATAATATTCTGTGAGGCCGAGGAAAGACCTGAGTTGATCCTTATCCGTAGGCGCAGGGGCTTTTCTTATTGCCTCTAAAAGATCCCTCTTTGGCTTGATACCACTGACGGATAAGGTATAACCCAAATATTCCACCTCCTCTACACAAAACTTACACTTTTCTTTTTTTAAGGTCTATCCTGCATTAGCCATTTTGTTTAGAACCTCTTTCAAGACTACGTTATGTTGTTCCTTAGAGTTGCCAAAAATTAACACATCATCTTGAAAATGAACTACATTTTCAACACCCTTTAAAACTGAACCCATCATCCTTTGGAATACTCCAGCTGCCGATGCCAACCCAAATGGCATCCTTGTGAATTGGAATATTCCCTCTGTGGTAATGAATGCCGTTAGGGCTTTAGACTCTTTATGCAGTCTGATTTGGTGGTAGGCACTCCGTAGGTCTAATTTTGAAAAAAACCTCCCACCCTTCAATGATAACACCAGTTCGTTAATATTTGGCAGGGGATAATTATCAACCACTATATTTTGGTTTAATGTGCGCAAGTCCACACAGAACCTGTAACTGCTATCCGGTTTGCCTGTGATAACAACTGGTGAAATCCAATTGGATGTCTCAATCTCCTCGATGATACCTTGTTTTACCATCTCATCTAACATGCGTTTAACTTCCTGTCTTGCAATTATAGGGACCTTCCTTACTTTATGTTGCATAGGAACAGCATCGGGTCTGAGTATGATTTTATGTACATACCCTTTCAATTCACCAACATCCTCAGAGAATAAATCATGCATGCTCTCCACAATAACTTCAGTAGTGACTTCTTCTACCACCATGACTTGATTTGTAGCTCTGGGATTGATAATAATATGTAAGTCGTATTGGTGTGCCCACCCTAATATTGGTGGTCCACTGCGTGCAACATATACTTTTCCTTTCACAGATCTATTACTAAAACAAATCTCTGATGGCATATAGCCTATAATATCTATTTTCTCACCCTGATATCCACCAGGATTGATATCCTTGGGGAGTAATTCCATTCTTGGCCATAATCGCACAAATGTTTCATTTGGAATAATTGTGTAGAATGAACCAGAATCTACCATCAACTCTACTTCCTTACCCTGGATAGTGAATATTGCCTTGGGTCTTGTTCTTCTCCCCGATGTGACAGACGTATCTTCATCCTCTACACACAATATTTTATCATCCTCTACACACAATATTTTATCTACACATTCGTTTTCTCCCATAAGTGCTATATTCTCACTAAAATCATGTACTACTGCTACTTTATATTTGCTATTAGTTTTGCACATTTTGAAGAAGTGACCCTTGCGGCCACATTTCCTACACTCTTTGCCAATGGCATAACAATTTTTGTATTCAGCAGTATGATAGGTACTCCCACACCTAGTACACATCCTTTCTGTAGGTTTGTTGCTGTTAAACCCTTTGTCATCAGACCCTTTTAAAATATTACCATTGTACTTTTTCCTGCCAAGGGCATTGTTACTCTTGTTACCATTAACCACTGCAATATCATCTTGTTGTAACCAAGAAACACCTGCCGCACTTTCTTTTTTCTCTAATTCCTTCATACATGCATCAGATTGTCCCACTACTTTTGCTATTTCAATAGCATTACATAGGGTGGGATTCTTTGCAGCCCACAACCTTTCTTGCATCTTCTTGTTGCGACATTGAACGATCAGCTGGTCTCTAATCATTTCGTCTCTCATCTCCCCAAATTGACACCTTATGGACAATTCTCACAAACGCGCAACAAACTGATCAATGGTCTCATCACTTCTTTGCGGTTGAGTGTAAAACTTATGCCTGCACATCACGATGTTTACTTCCTTTGCAAAATATTTTCTTAACCTTGTCTTAGCCTCTAAAAATACATTTGCTATGGCTCTTCCATCGGAATCAGTAGCCACAGGAAGATACTTGAACACATGTTGCCCTTCCTTACCTAAGGCAGTAAAAAGTAATGCCTTTTTCCTGGCCATACTGAACTCCCTTCCATCCAAAGCCTCTATGTAATTCTCAAATACCTCAACCCATTCATCCCACTCCATACAAGGTTCTCCTGATTGCTGCAAAAACGTAGGTGGTGGAGTTATAACAGCTTCCATTGTATTCAAACTGAATAAACTTGTGAATAAGCTGTACTGTGCTTAATTAACACTATTGAATCAATGAGTAGACTGAGTCTCACAATATACGACTCGCATGCAGATGTGACATAAGTATTAAAACAGTTTTGAAATAGTCTCGTTCGGTTGTCAAAATTGGATTACCTTCTCTCCGTCACAAAACGCTCTTCATTAGCTTCGTTTCTGTTAGCTAATGTGTATGTCAATAAAGCTTTGTCTGCCGGACCATCGGTTGCAGTCTAACGAACTCAATTGGGGCAATATGGATGTAAATCCTCTCCTCCTAATATGGCCGCCGTATGCGTAATCGCGTCTTGAATGTAGTCACGCAGCACGTGATAGCAACAAGCTTCCTGAAGCGTCAGATCGGGAACGCCACAGATGCGAAGACAATCGATAGCTGCTCTGTGTCCGAACCTTCCAAGAAGGTGACGTCGGGAAAGGCACAGAAGCGATGACAGCTGATAGCTGCTCTCTGTTACAACCTTCTGAGAACACTGACGTCGACCTTCTCTCAACTGCTCCACGAGATAGCGCTCGCTCTCCACATCAGCTGTTTCACGAGACGACGCTCGCACCCTGGATGTTCACCACTCCACGAGGCAACACTCAGTCTCAAGGTAACGGCTTGCGGATTCAAATTTTCTTAACAGACACGTATCTCCACTCCACAGTATACGAATCTTTTCTGGGTTTACTGGTACAACTACATACTTTGCGTCGCAAGCATACTACAGTTTTTTTTTTACAAGTCTTACTGTAATTGCTTCGGTGTAGAAATACTTTCGCAGGGTTCGTTTTCTCTTGTTCCACCAGCGCTTAATATCATCTCATTATTCTGTGCACTGCTGGTTTAATCGTCGCCATCTGTTGTAGTCAAAGATACTCCGTTCCAGGGTTGAGTAGGTAAAACGATGTTTATTTTATGCACAGAGGATACAGCGCTGGTGATCCCTGTCCAGCCAGCAGTCAACTGACCCCACAAGAATGTACACAACATAGCAACATCAGAACACCCACATTAGAATGCTTTTCTTAAAGTGGAACTCACCTAAGAAATTACAACACCTACCTTGGTAAAATTCAGCTGGTAGGCTATCCCCACCAAGGGCCTTGGCCGTCCTTATTGCCCTTATTGCTGCTATGATTTCTTCTTTAATAATAGGGGCGCCCAGACTGTCCCTTTCATCCTGGGACAAAGAGGGCATTCGTATGGCAGCTAAGTATGTAGTCCTATCTTGATTGCCTCCAGCCTGTGGTGCTTTATACACCTCCTGTAAGTGCTCGGTGAACACCTCAATGATGCCCCATTGCGAGGTCACCATACGCCCTTGCCTTTTCCGGAGTCCCGCTATTGGTGTGCATCTGTTTTCACCTCTGATAAGTGTGGCAAGCATCCTGCTGGCCTTGTCCCCTTCCCTAATGGAGTCTCTTCCTATAAGTAGTACGAACAGATGTATCTAGTCTGTCCCAAGCGTCTAGTACCTCCTTTTTACATTCCTGCCATGCAGGCATTCTGAGGGGTCGTTCAACTATATCTTGTTCCAGGGTACCAAGCTGTTTACCGAGTGCATCAAGTGATCTAGTCAGCTGCTGTTTAACCCCATACCAGACTTTAATACATTCACTACGCAGCACCACCTTCATTGCATCCCATTCCATTGCTCTCGTGGAAGCGCTACCCCAGTTCTCAGCAAAATGATGACCCTTCATCTTTATCACTTCTCCATTGAACACCTGGTCTGACAATGCTTCCACATTCATTCTCTATAACGGCACCTCGGGCGCCTGCCTATGCATTTGGAAAGAGATCAGCAGAGGTGAGTAGTCTGACAAGAAATGCGCTAAATAGGAAAAAATTCCCACCCATTGGAGTAAAATATCTGTTCATAGGCAATAATCAATGCGACTGTGCGAGCCGGTAGCAGGTACATAGCATGAATATGTTTTTTCTTGTGGGTAGCGCATTCTCCATGAATCTTGCAGTCCCAGTCCCCTCATCAGCTCCCGAAGAGCACTTGTCATTGCTGGTTTAGGATCTACCTTAGGGAGGAAGCGATCAATTTCGCCATTTAGTACACAATTCAGGTCACCAGCCAAAATTATTGTTGGGCTCACAAGCTCCATGGTTGCACGCATTACCGCCCTAAGAAATTCCGAAGCATCCACATTGGGAGCGTACACATTCACCAGTCATACATCTCTGTTGTCCAGTGTCCTAGAGACTACCACATAGCGACCGTCTGGGTCTATTTTCACCTCTTTCACCACAAAGGAAACCTTAGGCACCACCTAAATCAAAGCTCCCCTGGCGTAACTGGAGTATTATGTAGCAAATACTTGGCCCCGCCCCCTGCAACGCAGATGTGGTATGCAGGACCCCAAGTGTGGGTCTCCTGAAGAAGGCCATTGAAACCCTATATCGGCAGATTTATGAATACACCCTTTGCTGCTTACAGGCTTGACCCAATCCCCTGACGTTCCAGGCCATAAGTTTCCAGTCAGGATTCATATATTTCTATGTTGTCTTGCACTAACGTCCCACCACAGCTGCCCCTTCTCAACCCTGCACTGCAGTCCATATTCATAGCCAGCATCATGTAGCCTGAGCCTCCCCAAGAAACAAAACCTGAGCCCCAAACAAACAGCGGGCAACTCCCCCCACCCACAGGCTGTGAGTCCAAACTTGAAGGCCTACCCCAACACGGCTAGCGCTCGGGTTCCATGGCCCCAACCCCCCCAGAGACGCATCTGCCTCTTGTACAGTAAACACGTAGATACATTACCAATAGTATTGTAACATTTAGTGGAATGAAACCGGGGTATCTCTCATCTTCAGTCCGCCACACATAGGAAGAGACAAACCATGTCCCCGGCTCGCGCACAATGGTATCAGCATGAGTGTTATAACTTAAGCAACAATGAATTACAACATTACATGTACTCAGTTGTCTGAAGAGTATAAGACATATGTACAGTGTCCGCCCCCTTTCACCCCTGGTCCTGTTCTGATGCTTCCCTTGGTAGTGTGAAGGACTCCTGGGTGTCGGCCCACAGCTGGAGTCCCTCAATGTACCGTCTGAACAGACTATGATTCTCCCAGTGCGACGGACCACCGAGCGTGACAAAGAGTGAGTAGAATGTCTACATGTCCTAGGCCCCCGCAGTGCAGCTACACTCCCCCTCCTATTACGTTCCAGAGGATGCTGTTGAGGCTGCTCACCCAAGGAATCCAGCCAATCATTGACCACGCCAGGGCTTACGAAGAAATACGCCTTGCCTCCGTGATCATGAGGCTATATCGCATATCCCTATCTCGTAGCCTTTTTTTTAATAGACCAAAAGTGTCTCCGAAGGTCCTGTACTTTACGAGTACAGTCCAGGAATATCATTATGTTCTGGCCTTCAAACTGGGGTGTTCCATGAGCACAAACATGTTGCAGGATTACATCTCTTTCCCTAAATTTGAGCAGGCGTGCTATGACAGCACTTTGTTAATCTGAAAGAAAAGCTGTGCTATTTTCCCTTTAAGTGAGAAGAAATCAAAAGCAAATTACTGGAAAGGATTTAATCGAAACCGAACGAGGAAACCCCCCCCCGCCCCTAGTCACCCCAGGTCCCACTTAGCATCTCCTTACTGCTATGAGTACTGTGTGAAGCGCCGCAATCTTCCTTCATTTGTCCTCTCTCCTTCCCACAGCACGTTTAGTGAAGTTCAGCGACATCTTACACTGCTGCTCTAACCTGGTAAATAAGACATTGAAATTCTAGGGGCATATTATCAACGGCCAGCGATTATTATCGCTGGCCGTGCTTAGCAATAATTCTGTTATCGCAGGCTATCTCTGGAATTTATCGCCCTGGTAGCGCGTTATTAACAACGCGTTTCTCCAGGGCGATAAAAATTCCAGAAATAGCGAGGTTATCGCCGTTTTGCAGGGAACATCGCTGGTTTTCCAGCGATGTTCCCTGCAAAACGGCAATAACCTTGCTGATACGACCCACAGGGTCGTATCAGCATAATCCACCCCAATGTTAGGGAAGGGTAAGTCTGCATTTTAGCAGACGTTAGGTTTTGGAGAAAACAGCGGTTTTCTCCAAAAACTAACGTGTGCTAAAATGCTGGAGCAGCCTTGTAAATATCGCGATGTGAACATCAGCGATATTTGCAAGGTAGTCCATCCGGGTACGCCCACTTTGCATCTCATTAGAGATGCAAAGGGAGGCGTTGGGAAAGGGTGCTAACATGCGATTATGCATGTTAGCACCCACTTGTAAATAGGGCGATAGTTTTATCTCCGCTTTTTGGCTTTTAAGCCAAAAAGTGGAGATAAAGCCCTTGTAAATATGCCCCCTAGTTTTTTATTTTTATCATACATCATCGTTGCATTTCTGTTTTTTCGAGCAATTTTGTATTGCTTGTTTGTTTCTATTTTCTTTCCGTTTCAACGGCAAATATTTGTAACTAGTCTGCATAAAAAAAATACTTAACAAAGTACCTGTTGCTCGAATTGTTCAAACAAAAAACAATTACCAAGATATTAGTTTTCAGAAAGGATTTAAACCGCCCCTGGGAACCTATAACAAATTATTTTCTCTCTTTTTTATGATGGAGCATTAATTAATTATTTGCTTTCTTCTAAATGCGCAGTAACAGTTGAGCATAAACACCTATTATTTTTGCAGTGCATTACTTTTCTGAATACTACTTATAGGTATATGGTGTTTCGCCACAATTAAAAAAAAATAAAGGGGGTACTCTTTGGAATAAAATAAATATCATATGCAGCTAGATAATTTTTCGTTAATAAATATTTTGCTGTTTACATGCTTATATCATCCTGTGAACAAAACAGTCATTAAGAGAGTGTGTAAGCAAAGAGAAAATCATGCAACACTGTTATGTATTACAGAGAGGGATTTCTAACAGTGCATTATTGTAGACAGGGGCTGAGGTGTAGCTTGGTCAGTAAGACTAGGGGGTGTGAGCTTCTGATTTTCTGACAACCACGCTGACATATCATGTTAAACATTATATGGGAGGCGGCGCATGAGCGGGGCTTAAGGGCCAGTGGAAAGGAAAGGACAGCTGATTGTGAGGTGTACTTAAATCACAGTGGGGCATATTTACAAGGGAATTGCGCCACCAGAACGTTCTGTAGCGCAATGCTCTGCACCATATTTACAAAGCAGCGGTAAGCCACTCGGTGTGGCTTAAAGCCGCTTTGTAACTATGGTACCCTTTCACGCAGTTTTCAATGGGTGTTGCTGTGGGTGTTCCACCGCAACACCCATTGCCTTTTGACACAGCCCCAAATTTACAAGGATCTGTAATTCTGAGGCAGCACCAAAAACTAACGCCACTGAACAGCAGGCATTAGATTGGCGCAACGAGGAGAAATACTTTTATTTCTCCTCGTTGTTTGGTCTTTCTTTGTGTGCTGCATTCTGCAGCACACATAGAAGCAGTAAAACGCCATTAATCATTGTTTATGTGCAGGAAGGTGTCCCTTCCTCCACAAAAACAATCATTAAATAAGGCCCATTTGCTACTTCTATGTGTGCTGCAGAATGCAGCACACATAGAAGTAGCAAATCGCCATTATTGATTGTTTATGTGCAGGAATTGACACCTTCCTGCACATAAACAATGATCCCTGCGATGCAGGCACCCTTGCACTATGGCGCAAGTATGTCAGTGTTTGCACCAGCGCAAGGGGTAACCAGCGCAAGGAAAACACAGGGGTGCGCCTTATTCATGTAAATATGGCGCATCCCTGCGAGTTTGAAACGAGCAGCGCTGCGCCATTTCCTAGTAGATATACCCCAGTATTTTGTAAAATAACCATGTTTTAAGACCTTCAAAACATAGGGTGTTTGTGTGTGTGTGTGTGCTTTTTGTCTGAGTATTTGAAAATCCTGGGTGAAATCGAACAGACATCTTACCATACCCGACTGAAAGCTCTTGTACCCAACCATTTATTAAATAATACTTTTATTTGGTGGTGTATAACACCCCAACCCTGACCCCCCCACCCCTTCTTGAAGCTACGCACCTGATTGCAGATGTAAAATCTGCTTCAAAACTCCTGAAATAAGCTAGAGCCTGGGGGGGCAAAAAGCCACCATTGACACCAAGAAGTTCACCATAGACTCGGGACAGCGAGCTCTAAAAAGAAAAAAAAAAAAGAAGTGGCAGGGTCCAGGTTAATTCAAAGAAGTCCACTGCAGCTGGCGCCGCTCACAGCTATCGAATACCAGCTTTTACTACCTGCTTGTTTTGTCATTTTTTAAAACGTATTTTAAATAGTTAAACAACCAACTAACGAACTCTGCTACGAAAAAAAACACACCCAGCGCTATTATGTGGTGGACTTTCATAATTACGTGCTGGTGTTTTTTTTATTTTTTATTTTTATTTTTCATTGCAATATCATTAAAATAGGGAGCAATAAGTGCTCAGTATTTAGCATCCCTGTATGAGAAGCTTTGGAATCCTGAAGAGTTTTTTTCCAAATATATAAAAATCTTCAAAAAATTTTCCAAGGTATTTTTCATTTTTTCAATTTCTATATTAACCAAAACAGGCGTAATACCACAATATAAAACGGAAATGATATACACCATTAAATGATGCTTTCCAGAATTTTATAAACACCACTGTTTACAAAAATATTCCTCCAGCCGGGAGATTGAACCGGCACAGGAGTAGTCAATTTCCCAACCAGGAAGCTGTGCCACCAAAGGACGGCCATCTTGTACAAGTCAGCAGTCTAGCCCCGGCAGACACGAGGACGCGAACAGCGGAACTGCCTGATATTTAACAGGACGGTTCCGGCATGTCAGCTGTCTTCGAAGCCGCGGGCAGGCTAAGTATGCGGGCGAGGGTGCAGCCTTGACGAAGTGAGTACGGCATAGCCGATTTCCCCCCCCCCCTTGACAACGAGCATTCCCAAGAATGATTAACAATGAAAATCACTCGATCTTTCTTTTTCCAAAAAGTCTCTATCATTTTTGCATATTTCCTGTGTTTTTAAGTGTGTGACTACAGGCGCCCGTCCCCTCCCGTGAAGAGCTTATGGAGCAAAAAGTAGATATTAATCATGTAGGTTACACGTAATGTATACACATAATCATTTTTCACAAAACTCGGTATTGATGCTAATCGAATCGCGAGAACTTAGACCATTGATGCATGCATTTAAAGAGTGTCTTCCTTCAGCTAAGGAAAGACACCACATAGAGTGTGTGATTTATGTTATGTGTTTTGTATTGTCTTGTTCGTTTCCGGAAAGGGCAGCACGACACAATCTAATTTTAAGGATTATCGTGCACTAGTGAAAAATATATCACTACAGTTTCCACATTTGGTGATGTGTTTTACCTCAATATAACTTTATTGACTAAATTAACAATATGACAAAATCCTATCTTTCCAGATCTCTTTTAAAGAAATATAACAACTAGGTATCGTATTTGCATGAAAAATTCTACACTCTACATTCTACACTTTATTATAAGCATAACTGTAGAAGATCAATTTGGCGTTTTTCAAAAGAGTAAACAAGGGATCAGTTAGTTTGGTCCTGAAGAAAAGCCTTAAGGGATAGGCTAGAAACATGTAGACCAGGAGACATACACCCATTATATTGTATTTCTCCTTCTCCCCCTTCTTAACAATACCAGCTACAGGATTTAGTAAAGGTTAGGTTCCACGTGGCCAGGTATTTTTTTAAATTCACATTTGTTTTGACCCTTCCACTCTCATCACTATACAGCCCACACCCTACAAAGTGCTCCCACATCTCCGTCGGTCGTAGCACGCCCGTCCTGCAGCGGGGCGGGAAGAACCCGATGATGAAGCATGCCACCAAGGGACCTTTTGGTGGGTGAGGGTTATTTTAAGAAAACTTATCGTTTTCCTTAAATAATAGTACTGGAAGGATAGTTATAAGAGAAATACATGGTGGACTTTCTTTGGTTATTCATCAGTGTTTTAAGTAAGGCAAGATGCCAAGCAGCGGCAAACATCAGTACATATTAAGCACTGGAGTGATCTCCTTTGCTCCATGCCTTTTGGTACCAGAATACCGTGGACTAAATAAAAAAATGTACAATATATAAACACATTATTTAAGTACAAAATATAGTGTTCTTGATAACATTTACAACAATATTGCCCCATTGGATTTAATAGAAAATCTACATCCTGTGTGATATGCTGGTAAACAATATTTAGAACGTGATGTGTATGTCAATATCATTTTTGTTAACAATATCCTAACACGGTAATATTTTCCTGCATCCGTTCGCGACTCTCATAAACCTGCCTCCACAGAAGAGCACATGCCCATGTAGAACCTTTATATATTAATGCCCCTTTACCTTTTGAAGATTTTAACTATTTTGGCTAAGTAATTTGATAAAATCACTACGGTTGTGAGTCTCCTGCTTAATATAATCTTACCACGTGCCTCCCATCCACCTCTCTGTTCTCAGTCACAAGCACCACTGGGGCACCATCAAACAGCCCTCTGCCTCTTCAAGATTTAGATCTTTCAATCTGCTTACCATGCTGCACTGAACAGTCGGAAATGGTGTGGGCGGGACTTTCCTATTTAACCCCACCACTTAGAGCTAAATATAACTTTAAGCCGAGCCCATAGCCTTTACCATATTCATCACACTATTTATGACCTCTATCTCTAATATTTCCCAAAATTGTGGGCCTTGTTTAGAGGTTGGTGAATGGAATACTTAGTCATAAACTTGGCTCATGTCCTGTCCAGTACGTCGCTCAAGTGTGGCCATTGCAGCCCAGAACAGCGAAAGCCATCAAGAGAATGATCTTCTACTTCATCCCGAGCTCGAAGATGGACAGAGTGAAGAGGGAGGTGATGTTTAAGGCCTACGACAAGGGAGGGAAGGGAGTGCTTGACATCGCCACCATCCTGAGGGGCATCTTCCGGTGCTACTGCATGAACAGCACCCTGAGAACCGAAGATGAGAGCCATGCCGGTTTTCTGATGGCACGTTTCTTCCTGTTGCCAATGTGGAGGTGCCTCGGATAGGCAGAATGGGTGAGCACCATCCCCTACAACTGGGACACCCCGTGGTTCTACAAGGAAGTGAAAAAGTTGGCAAGGAGTTTGGTCCAGAGGCTGCCGCCCCAGCCTCGCGGACTCCCAAGATCGTCCAACGCCAGATACATGCAAGGGACATCAGCGAACCGATCAGCACCCTCCCCTCTGCCACAGCGGACCACGTGTGGGAGAACGTCGCCTCCAAGCGCCTGACCAACCAGCACAAGGATTTCGCCTGGATGGCCATCCAAGGAGGACTGCCAGTGAGAGCCTTCATGCATGCAAGAGAGCTCAACCAATACAAGTCCTGCCCGAGAGTGTGCACCGCGGACGAGATGATCTACCATCTCTTCTGGGAGTGCGCGTATGCACAGGACCTGCTGAAGGCCCTAGGCACGGAGCTTAGGGCCTGGATACCAACATCATGCATCACAGCGGACTCAGTGATGTACGTCTGTTCCCAGGGACACAAGCACTCAGGGACCTCCAGGACTGCTGGAGGCTCCTGTGCTGCTATAAAGATGTTCTTCTGTTTTCCAGAAACCGCCTGGTAGTAGGGAAGAAGGAGATATCGACTCTGGCCTGCCGAAAAATGATCCACAGTCTCCTGCGTGACTACTCTGCATTGAACGGATCAGACGAGGACAGCGACGACGAAACCTGAGGAACCAAAGAGGTCCCCTTGTACCCTTACACAGGGGGGCCTGGAAGGCTCAGGCAGCTAAGAAGATGACAATGACACCTGAGGACCCAAAAGGGGTCTCCCTGCCCTTATCTGGGAGGGGGGGCCCGAATGGGCCACTAACTTCACTTCTTTGTCCTTTTTCTCTTTAATCCAGGAACTGGATGGCGACAGGGGAGAAGAGAATGCAGATAAAGACAGGTGTAGTAAATGTAAAGTTATTTACTGTAATTAATTTGACTAACGTGACCTTTTTCCCTAACAGGTAAAAAGGTCAATGGGATAGCTTGTGCACTTGTCAAGTTTTTTTACCAATGACTTACAAATAATAGGGTTTTGTGGAAGGTATACGATTTACGTGCCTGAACCAGAAACGAGGCCCTGACAAACAAAGAAAAAAAAAGATGCCCTGTCTGCCATAGTACAAACGCATTATAGCCTATGGCACTTGTAATAGGGATGACCAAATATCCTCCATGTTTTGAATAAATGAATGAAATGCCATTTGTAAAGTGCCTGGTTACACCAGCGATGTGTCCCCGCGCTAGGATCAGACCTAGGAAAGAGAGAGCAAGAGCATAGGTTGCAGAATGAAGGTCCAAGATAGCCAGATATTTTTGACGGAGTAGTCTGTCTGCCAAACTCTAAATAAGGCCCTCTTTCCCTAACAATAGTGCATACCCTTACCCTTGACGTAGCCCTTGCCCTCATCCTAAATCCTTACATCTAACTCTATTTAAATGTCTTTTTAAAACTTTTTGGGGAATTCCTGGGGTTCTGGTTTCAAATTTTTGCTTTCAAATATTTTGTTCCTCCAACTATAGGCATTGGAGAACGTTATGTAATTTCCTTTGAGAGAATTGTGCAAAATGCCCACAAAAGTATATGAAATTATGCATTATTATGTGAAATATCAGCTTTTGCATTTTGCACTACTTTTTAGGGCGTAATGAGTCCCAGCACCCATTTTTTCCGCAAAGATGCATTTCATGCTGAAAAAAAAAGCCACAAAATTCTGCGTGATGCAAAGGTCAGCTGTTGCATTCGGTTCATTTGCATTCCTCCAGTGCATTTTGAGGCGAGCAAAGTCTCAATTATGCAACTTGGCCTAATGATGCAATCTCAGCTGTGTGTATAACAATTGTAACACGAAATGCCTGAAACAATGCGAAAATATGTGGGTGTAAATGAAACTGTGCCCAGGCTTATAAATGATGAACTTCTGTCATTTCTCACTATTTAATTCAAACTTTAGACCTAATACCCAGCATAGAGTAGTGTCTTGGGGAACTGGCAGCCTCTGTGTCATAATGCTTGCATGCTGCTGCTACTAAGAACTTGACGAAGAGGAGCAAGTATTTTCAAGCAGAAAGGTCCCTGAGGGAAAAATCCAATGAGGTCTGCCTAGAATTCAATAAAACACACTACACTTTCCTAAAGGTTTGACCCCTTGACTGACAGGGAGAATGTGCATTCCTGTGCCAGACTTGCCCCCAATGTTTACGCAGACCTTACACAAACGTTGCACGGGCTCTTCCCCATACATTTGAGCCTACTGCCCATGAATTGTATATACATTTCCTAAGGCTGTACGTGGTAAACCTTTTATGACATATAAAGACGTCTATAGGGCAGCCAAGGGGTTAAAATCCATTATATAACTCCTAGACTCATACATCAAAGCACTCAACGATTCTGTAGCATTGAGCAACTTTACTTGGCCGCGCTGTGCACTTTGGAGAGGGATAAAAGACCACAGTAAGACGCTAGGAATGCACCGAGTGGGTCACAAGCTCCATGACGCAATGATCTGCTCTGAAGACAGGCCAGTTTGTCTGAATTTACTTCCTCAGATGTTGTTAAGATAGAACATGTGGGACACTGTCTTCGAAGGCCTAGGCCTTCAGCTTGCCAGCTAAAACAGCTGCTAGCAGATCCTGCGTAAAACTGGTTCTTTAGAGTCTGGAAGCTTCTAGAGCCTGCCTCATTTGCTTGGCAGGTGAAGAGGTCAACTTTGGAAAAAAATGTGTATTTACTATCACAAAATATATGGTGTGGGCTGCAGAGATCTGCATTCCCTTGTGTGTTATTCTTGTTTAACAGAAGGCCATTGTCCAGGCATCCAGTGATGACAAAAAAAGTCACTGCCGCCCTGGGAAATACTATGAGTGCAGTTTAACTGTGTTTTGGTGCAAAAATAATTCCAAGATGGCATCTTCATGGTCGTTTTCAAGAGGTTGCCAGGGGTTTCAGCAGCTGCTCGTGGCTTGGCCTTCGGTGCATCTAGCACAGCCCTCACCACCCATCACCTTGAAGGTAGCAAGGACAACAGACCACAAACAGAAACCAAATCTAATTCCAGGCCACCGAAGTCAGAAGCCTTTGTGGGGCCTGGGATAAAACGTGCTTGTGGGGCCCCAGTTGTACCACAGCGCTGGTTTCACTATGGTTATCGAACTCATCAAACCCAGTGTCACTGCAATCATGGAAGTTGAATAAGTAGGAAAAATATACCACGACCTTTGGCTCTGGACTTCCTAGCTAGTTTGTTGTCACCATCCAATTCATTTCTCCACTCCTCCTTTCCAATGATTCCCTCACTCACAATGCACCCCTTTTCATCATCCATAAAATCATCCTCATACTCTATTCCTCTGCACTAACCATTCTGGACAGACAGTCAGTTATAACATTGCTCTTCCTTGCAACATGCACTACCTGAAAATCATATTCCTGTAACGTCAATACACATTTCGCTATCCTGCTCAACACATTATCTAAGCTCTTTTCCATAAAAACCTCCTTTAACGGCTCATGATCCATCCTTACTGTAAACTTCCTACCCCATAGAAAATTCTTCAATTTCCTCACTGCCCAAAATATGGTGAGAGCCTCCCTCTCAATAACAGAATATCTAACTTCTGCTGACCTCAGAGCACGCAAAATTAACGCCACTGTTCTCTCATTTCCCTGATGTCTTTGATTGAATGTTTGCACCCAAACTTTTCAAGCTAGCGCCAGTGCATATTATATTTTCCAGATCAGGACAATAACTTTTTAAATCCTGCACATTCTGCAGTTCCTCCTTCAGGTTACAAACTCTTCAGTACATTCCTTGTTCCACCCGAACTCCACATTCTTTTTTTAATAAACTCTGCAACATAAAGGTTTTCTCTGAAAACTTACAAATTTTCTATAAAATTCTACTAGCTCTAGAAATTCAGCTAACTCTTCTTTGTTCAGGTGTACAAGCATCGTTGTAATACTCTGCACTAGTTCCAATTTAGGTTTCAACCTATCCTTGGTCAACGTATGCCCGAGGGCAGAAAGCTGGCTCTCTATATAGTGCACCAAAATGAGGTACACTGTGCAGAGAGTCCAAGCGACCCTTATTGGTTTACAGAGGCTATAATAATAACTCCAAATGCTCGCTTTTGTGGTGGTGTGGGCGAGCAGTTTAGGCTTATTAGAGGACAGTGGTAAGCATTTATTGTGCACACAAAGTCAGTAAGCCAGTCACACACTCAATAAAAAAATCGGACACCAATTTATAAATATAACACATACTTTTATATGAATTTAGACACCAAGATCATCATAATCGGGTAAGTTCTTTTTGAGTTATCTCTTTTTAAGTATGCAAAAATACACTTGCATTTGTAGCTTTGAAGCGGTAATGTTATCCTATGGGAGAAAACATATACTGCATACGGTCACTTGTCAACGACTTACAGGACTGTTCTTCTGGACTTAAGGTAAGTATGGAGCAAGGTCCAAGGCAGCACCAACAGGTCACCTCGGTCGGCTCTGGGGCGTCCAGGTGCAGAGGTGCGTTTCGGCATCAGGTCAATGGGATGCGGTCCTGATGAGAAGAGACTGCAAGCAGTGACTGGGAGACCAGTCCGGTTAAACCCACAGGGAGGTTCAGGTCTTGAGGGTCTCTGGCACTGAGGGACAGCATCGGTTCACTGGTACTCGGGCTGGGAGGCTCGTGTGCAGTGGTGCTTTTCCTGGCGGGGTCACGAAGCGGGAGGCTCTTGCGGTTCTTGGTTTCCTGTAGAAAGAGGCTACAGGACTGGGGGAACAGTCTGGCCAAACCCAAGGGTGGTCCAGCTCTAGAGGGTCTCTGGACCCAACTGGCACTTTGACTCAGGCTGTGGGACTCGGGTGCAAAGATGCTTTTCGGCGTCGAGTCGCGGCTGTTAGAGGCTCATTCTCTGGATCGGTGACCTGATGGAGAGGGGAAAACAGGGCAGCAGGGCCACTCTCAATGCTGGCCTTGTGGATCCTGATTTCCCTAGATGGTATGGCTGTCTTTGTGCTGTTGGAGTCCGGATTGGACCACCAACAAGCCTTGGTTGCTGCAAGGGGTCCAGTTTCCCAGGTATAGGTGCAGGGAGACTCTGGGAGGGGTGAGCGTCTCAGGACTTTGGTGAAGTGGTGGGGCTGACCTCCTGAGCTCCAAGCATTCTTCTCCTGTCTCGTTGCTCCCTCGGTGGACCCGATGGGCAATGGGACAGAGCACCAGACTTTGCGAGCAGTGACTGCAGATGCAGGGAAGCAGCTCCTCCACTCTGAGGGAGATGCTGCTGGCAAGATGAAGTCGTGGATTGCTCCTTCATAGCTTTGGGAGGTGACACCACTTTCTGGATGAGCCGGGTCTTGGCGATTGTCGAGGTCCAGCAAGACACAGTTTTGCGCCAAGTAGGGGTGAAGTCCTCAGTTCTCACGCCATGGCTCTTCTTTGTACTTCTTTCTTCTTCAAGCAGATAAATCTGATTTACTGGTGTCAGGGAGGGCACCTAAATACTCAATTTAGGGGCATTAAGGGGAGTGAATGGTAGTAGTCAATGGGCTACCTACCCCTGGGGTCACTACACACCCTAGATGACCACTTCCTGTGGGGAATGAGCATCACCCTGTCCCAGAGTTGCTAATTCCACCACACAAAAGATGGTGGAATCCTTTCTTTTGTGTTTACTTCAGGCTGCCGACCCTAGAGGAGCGTCCAGCCTGGCAGTGCAACACACCTCCTGACTATCTAAGTTCCCGCCTGTCCTGGAGCAAAATGGGCCTCAGGGCAGGGGGTGGCATTCTGAAAGGCTGGGGGAAACCGGGATTGCATATCAAAGGTGGTAGAGACTTTGAAGCCTCAGGCCTTGGTATGCTGATTTACTAGCCATCCTGCTGGAGGAGGTGTAAACTCCTCCTGGCAGAGCAGGCATTGTTCCTCACCTCTGAGAGCGGATCTCTCACCTTCTAGGGGGTCAGAAACACATCTGTGGTGGCAGGCTGGACTGTACCGGTCAGCCAGCACACTAGAGGACTAGTAGGGTTCATGGGGTCTAAGGTACCCTCTGGGTGCATGTATTAATAAACCAATCACTGGAATCAGTGTGGGTTTATTAATATGAGGTGTTTGATACCAACCACCTTTGGTTTCAGTGAAGCCCTTATGGAGCTGCGGAGCTAATTTTGACCAGTGCCCAGTACATACCTTAGGATGGAGTCCCTGTTCACTTGCAATATCTAGTAATAGAACTAGACATCACAGGGGCATATCCACTCATGCAGATATGTCCTCACATAAAATATAATGCACTTAGGACTCAAAGGCCTGCTGTAGGGGTGACTTACATATATTAAATGCAGTGACTTTGGCAGAGCACACAGGAGTGTGCCATGTCATGTTTTCATCATGGTTTGCACCATGTCACGCAGTCTGCAATGGCAGTCTGTGTGGAATTTGTGTGTGGGTCCCTTAGGGTGGCATAATGTTTGCTGCATCCCTTAGGAACTCTCTTTAGCACCCATGCCCTCGATACCAGGGGTGCCATTTATAGGTGCTCACAGGGGTGCTAAAGTCCTTGGCCAATTGTACAGCAATCAGACATCACCTTGTTTTAAGGAAAAAGCACTAGCACTGAAGTCTGGTTAGCAGGCCTCATTGCACTGTCAGAGCAGAAAACCAGCATCTAGTAGCTAGAAATAGGGCAACAAGTGGTGGTAGGGGGTACTGCAACAAAAACCCAGTTTCCTACACTGAGGAAATCAAGCTTATTTCTGTGAAGTTTGCATTTCTCAACTTTAGGGGTTAAGGACTTTTCACGTAACTTCCCGAAAAATGCATGAACCCTCACATCATGCTCCTCAAGTGTGTCCCTGTTAGACCTGGCATCCTTGGCGTGGGTCTCCCTTCCATTTTTTCGTAATGCCTCCACTGTTGCCGATGTTTTTGCTGGACTAGATGCTCATGGGCACTTTGCCGCTGCTAATCAGTGCCAAAGTGCAAGTGCTCCCTATCGTTAATTGATGTATGTATTAGTGACTCCATGATTGGATGATTGGTTTACTTGTCAGTCCCTAGTACCGTGCACTGAGTGTGCCCAGGGCTTGTAAATCCAATGCGGCTGGTGGGCTTGCAGCACTGGTTGTGCCACCCACAGAAGCGGCTTGTAAAATGTGTCTCAGGCCTGCCATCGCAGAGCCTGTGTGCAGCCTAGGGCTGCCATGTCGACTTGGTGAGTACACCCACTTACCAGTCCCTAAACCTTCCCTTTACTGCATGTTGGTCACCCCTAAAGTAGGCCCTAGGGCAGGGTGCATTGTAAGTATAAGGTAGGACATGCCCTGGTGTGTGTGGCATGTCCTAATAGTGAATTACAGCCATTTTCGTTTTTCACTATTGCAAGGCTACCTGCTCCCCATAGGCCAGAATGGGCAAACTGACTATTACACCTTATAGTCAGAACTGACCCAGGAACATGGTAGAAAAACGAATTTAGTATGCCTGAACTCAGGATGATAAAATACATCTTTTAGTGAAGTTGGTTTTAACATTCTGTGTTTGAAAATACCACTTTTAGAAAGTGGGTATTTTCTTGCCTAACTATCCAAGCCTGCCTCTGCTAGGTTGTGTATTCCTTGTCTGGAGATTGAGTGACAGGGGCTGGGGGTGGCTACCGGAGACATGGTGAGTCAGCGCAGGGCTGAATAGAAAGATCTGCATCCAGAGTGGAGGGAGGAGTTGCACCTGGGTCTGAATAGGGCTGTGCCTGCCTTCCACAATGCTGGCTCCACCTCCTGCCGGGCGGCTGAGCACTCTGCCCCACATTCTGAAAGGAAAGAAGGAGTCAGGAAAACAAAGTGCTCCAGAACTGACCAGAACTGGTTTTGGACTAGGCAGAGGCCTCTCTGCCTCCAGAGAACAAAGAGAATCAGGGTATAAGAGGGGCACCCAGACCCCAGGAAGATTAGATCACTTTTGGGAACAAGAAGAAACCTTTGCTGAGGAGCGGAACCAAGAAGAAACTGAGGAGAGACTATCCCTAAGCCTGAAGTGCTGCTTGGGGGATTGGCCTGCAGTGGTTTGCCTGACTGCCAAAGAAAGGAGAAAGGAACTTTTGCTTTGCTGTGACTTTCATCAACTTGTGAAGGATCTCCAAGGGCTTGGAAGAGAGCTTGCCCCCTGACCGAAGTCCCAGGACCATTGGACTTCACCCCCTTTGTGAATTGCTGCTGGAAACTCTGTTTCAGTGGCTACAGAGGTAGGGAGCTGTGACCGACTCTCACGACCGACTCGGTGTCCTGTAAGCACCGCATCGAAGCACCGTCTCGCCCTGCAACGCACGGCCATGGTCTCACCGACTCCGTCAACGAGCCGCTGCCTGCACCGCATCGAGGGACAACGCGTCCTGCAACGCTTCGCTACGCCGAATCGAACTGGTCCGACCGACACGGTCACTGCTGCTGAGTTCGAGTCCTGTGACCGCTCCGGAGTTGGGCACCGCTCGCACGCTTTGCGACGCACCGCCCGACTCGCACCGCTGTCCGGACTGATCGACGCCAGCTCCTGAATCCGGCTCCGTCGCCGCACCGCAACCTGCCAGCACCGCATCGAAGCACCGTCTCGCCCTCAATGCACGGCCCTGGTCTCACCGACTCCGTCTCGACGACGTCCAACGAGCCGCTGCCTGCACCGCATCGAGGGACAACGCGTCCTGCAACGCTTCCATTTTTGCATCGCGACCGCGACGAACAGCCATCCGGCTCGCACGCCCGTGCCTGCCGCTTCAAGTAAAGGTACTGTGACCGAGTCTGTCTACGCTGTGTTGGCCCGTCTCGACGCGGTCAGCTGGATTTGTTAGACTCTGTTTGTTCTCGACATCGCCGTAGCCAGAGGAGGCTACCGACTCGCACAGAACCTTGAATTAAGCCTTTTTGATCAGAACTAAGCAGTCTTAACAGTATTGTGGATTATTTTTGTCGTTTATGGTCTTGTGATAAATCTATATAAAGTATACCTATTTTTATAAATATATAACCTGTGTGGTGTCCATTTGTAGTGTTGTCACTTGATTACTGTATGTGTTCACAAATGCTTTACACACGGCCTCTGAACTAAGCCTGTCTGCTCGTGCCAAGCTACCAAGAGGGTGAGCAGAGGTTATTTCGGGAGTGTACCTACTTTCCCTGACTAGACTCAAGGGTCCCTATTTGGACAAAGGTACCTACCTCTGCCAACTAGAGACCCCCAAATCTAACATTGGTGGTCAGCGGTGAGGATTCTGGACTTGCATTTGTGACTCATGTACAGTGATTGGTGAACACTACTTAGTGAGTGCAGACCAAAACGCAACCACATACTTTTATAGCATTTTTTCTGGGATTTCCTATTTTTGCAAATGCCAAGTTCAGTCACTATGGAGAAACCAGCATCAGTAGCCTCTATTGAGTGTGATTGGGAAGAAGAGAGGCTAGAATGCTACACCCTTAAGCAGCTCAGGCAATTCTGCAAAAAGTTTAAAGTGTCCATGACCGGACTCTCCAGGAAGGAGGACCTTCAAAAGGCGCTGAGGGCCTGGGTCGAATCAAGGAGTGCCCCTGTGGAGGGGGCTGAGAATGCAGAAGGGCAGCTGGAGGGGCTATTGGGTCTAGGGGATAAAAGACCACCTTCCCCAGTAGGTAGCAGTGTTTCTGCCAGAGGACTGTCTCCAGAGGAGTTGGAGGACAGGAAGAGAGTAGGATGCACGAAATGGAGCTGACCAAGCTCAAGCTGAATGGGCAGTTAGAATTCCAAATGCAAACTAGGAAATTGGCCCTAGAGGAAAAGAAATTGCAGTTTGAACATGAGAAAGTTTTGAGGGAGTTGGAATTGAAGGCCAAGAGCTTAGAGATTACTCCCTCTGGTGGCAGTGTACCGCCTGTGCCTGTTGAAGCTAGGGTGTATATTCCAAAAGATGTGGTTAAGGAATTTTTTAAATGATGACATTGGGCAGTGGTTCAAAGCCTATGAGGTAGCCATGTCTTCCCACCGGGTCCCTGAGAAGGATTGGGGAGCGGGGTTGTGGGGACGGTTCCTCAGTGAAGGGCGGGATACCTTGTTAGATTTGCCCTCTGAAGTCTATAATTCGTACAGCCACATGAAGGATGCCTTAATGACTAGGTATGGTTTGACCCCTGAGCTTTATAGGCAAAGGTTCAGGAACTGTAGTAAGATTGAAAGCAGTACCTGGGTTGAATATGTGACCTTCTTTTGCAGAGCCTTGGATGGTTGGGTAAAGGGTAGCAAAGCGACTGATTTTCAGGCGCTCTTTGATTTGATTGCCTGGGAGCACTTGTCCGGTAATTGTTTTCCTGAGCTACGCCAGCACCTGATTGATAGTAAGCTGACTAACCCTAGGCAGCTTGCTGAGGAGGCGGACCGCTGGGTGAGTACCCGGGTCCACAAGGGTCACGTGGGAGACTCCGCCAAGGGTGGGCAGGGTCCCCAGCAGAAGAGTGGGGGGACAAGGGTAAACAGAAGGAGTTCCATAAAGGGCCCCAAAGTAAACCCCAAGGGAACCAAGGGAAAGGTTCTCAGCCTCCCCCTGAGAAGAATCCAGTGGCCCTGACAGGCCCCCTGTTCACCAGGGACCACTGGTATGTTACAAGTGTGGCGCCCCTGGCCACAAGGCAAACGATCCTCGTTGCCCTTTGTATGGAAAACCAGCACCCACCAGTGCAGTCCCCCGGCAGTTGGCTAGTGTAGCCCTGGGGGAGGAGTTGGGTGCCCAAGGTGGGGGGATCCCACAGTGTTTTCCCTTGTCTCATTAGGAGACTCTGAGATGGTCCCTAGGACCCCGCTGCCTGAGAACACTAAGAAATACAGGCAGTGGGTGACCATCAATGGCCATAGGGTGGAGGCTCTGAGAGACACCGGAGCCAGTGTGACAGTTGTCAAGTGTCACCTGGTGTCTAAAGAGCAGGTTATCCCTGATGCATTCTATCCAGTTGTTGTCGCTGACAACACAGAGAGTCACTGCAAGGTGGCTAAGGTTCCCTTTGAGTGGGGGGGGGTCTCGGGTACTCTTCAAGTAGCTGTGAGGCCAGCCATGCCTGTTGACTGTTTGTTAGGGAACGATTTGGAGAGCTCACCTTGGGCTAAGGTGGAGCGGAGTGCGCATTTAGAAATGTTGGGCTTGCCTGATTGGGCATGTGTGACCACCCGGTCAATGGCAGCTAAAGGTGTTCAAGAGGACCTGGAGCCTGAGAGGAGGCCCAGGTGCCTGCCGGAGAGAGAGAAGGCAGGGCGCGGGAAACCGGCCCCCGAAGTTCCCACGGTCCAGGAGGAGGCAGACCCTGAGGGGGATGCCCTGGAGCCTACAGGGGAACAGGTAGCTGAACTGGGGGACCTACCTGAGCTGACCCATTGGCAGCAAGAAGGAGGACCCTCCAGGGAAGAGTTCTGCGAGGAGCAGAACACATGCCCTTCTCTCGTGGGTCTGAGGCAACAGGCCACAGACCAGGCAGCAGGTGATCAGTCTGGATCACATTGGGTTTACTGGGAGAATGGTCTCCTGTATTCAGAGCCTAAGGTTGCTGAGCCTGGGTCAGCCCGTGTGCTGGTGGTACCCCAGCGCTTCAGAGCCTTCCTACTGGGGTTGGCTCATGATGTACCGTTAGCAGGACATCTGGGGCAGGACAAGACCTTTGACAGGCTTGTTACCCATTTCTATTGGCCCCAGATGCGCAGGAGTGCCGCCACTCACTGCAGGACATGCCAGACTTGCCAGGCAAGTGGAAAGAGTGGGAGGAAGCACAAGGCTCCTCTCCAGCCATTCCCTGTGGTCAGCACCCCCTTTGAACGGGTGGGTATTGACATTGTGGGGCCACTGGACCCCAAGACAGACATGGGCAACACGTTTATCCTGGTCTTGGTGGACCATGCCACCCGGTACCCTGAAGCCATCCCTCTGAGGACAGTGACGGCCCCCGTGGTGGGACGGGCACTGATGGGAATTTTCTCACGTGTGGGATTCCCTCAAGAGGTGGTGTCTGACAGAGGTACCAACTTCGTGTCCAAGTACATGAAGTCCCTGTGGCAGGAGTGCGGTGTAACTTACAAGTTCACCACTCCTTACCACCCTCAAGGAAATGGTCTGGTTGAGAGATTCAACCGGACCCTCAAGGGCATGATTATGGGTCTGGAAGAACCCATGAGGCGTAAATGGGACGTCCTCTTACCATGCCTGTTGTTTGCATACCGGGAGGTGCCACAGAAGTCTCTAGGGTTCAGTCCCTTTGAGCTCCTCTATGGACACCCGGTGCGAGGACCTCTGAGTTTGGTCAAGGAAGGCTGGGAGCAATCTCCCAGGAAACCTCCCAGGATGTATACAGTTACATGCTGGCCTTCAGGAACCAGACTAGGCGTTTCAGAGAACTTGCTGAGGCAAATCTGGAAGCCAGCCAGGAGGAGATGAAGCGGTGGTACGACCAGAATGCCACTCTGGTAGAGCTTCAGCCTGGTCAGAAAGTGTGGGTCATGGCCCCTGTGGAGCCCTGTGCGCTCCAGGACAGGTGGACCGGCCCTTTTACGGTGGTGGAGCGCAAGAGTCCGGTTACCTATTTGGTGGACTTGCAGTCTCCCAGGAACCCCTTGCGGGTCCTACATGTGAACCGCCTGAAGCCCCACTTGGAGAGGTCCCAAGTGGGCATGCTCTTAGCTACAGATGATGGAATGGAGGAGGAGACCGAGCCTCTTCCTGACCTCCTGTCAGCCTGAGAGCAAGATGGATCAGTGGAGGGAGTAAACCTCTCTACCTCCCTGACACCTGAGCAGCAGGGTGACTGTCGCCAACTGTTGGGACAGTTCCCTGACCTGTTCTCCCTGGTTCCCAGTGTCACTCATTGGTGCGCCCATGATGTGGACACTGGGGACAGTCTTCCTGTGAAGCACAAGGCTTACAGGGTGACTGACAGGGTCAGAGCTTGCATCAAGGAGGAGGTCTCCAAGATGTTTGCGCTAGGGGTGATTGAGTCCTCTAACAGCCCTTGGGCCAGCCCAGTGGTCTTGGTTCCAAAGGCTGCCGCGCCTGGTGCCACCCCAGAACTCCGGTTCTGTGTGGACTACAGGGGACTCAATTCCATCACCAGGACTGACGCCCACCCCATCCCCAGAGCTGATGAGCTCATAGATCGGTTAGGGGCTGCACGGTACCTCAGCACGTTTGACTTAACGTCTGGGTACTGGCAGATCGCCTTGACTGATGGGGCAAAGAGAGGTCAGCATTCTCCACACCAGATGGGCACTACCAGTTCCGGGTGATGCCCTTTGGGATGAAGAATGCCCCTGCCACCTTTCAGAGGTTGGTCAACCAGGTGTTGGTTGGACTGGAGGATTTCAGTGCCGCCTACCTGGATGACATCGCAGTGTTCAGTGCCAGTTGGGAAGAACATCTGCGCCACCTCTGGGAAGTGTTGATGGCGCTGCGGAGAGCAGGCCTCACAATCAAGGCGAGTAAGTGCCAGATTGGGCAGGGTTCTGTGGTGTACTTGGGACACCAGGTTGGGAGCGGCCAGGTGGCGCCCTCCAACCGAAAATTGATACCATTCTGGCTTGGGAGCCCCCAAGAACCAGACAGAGGTGAGAGCCTTCCTAGGACTCACCGGGTATTACCGGAGATTCGTCAAGGGGTATGGCAGCATTGTTGCCCCCTTGACAGAGCTGACTTCCAAGAAGCAGCCCAGGAAAGTGATTTGGACTGACGCCTGTCAAAAAGCTTTTGACACCTTGAAGACTGCCATGTGCACGGCGCCTGTGCTCCAGGCACCCAACTTCTCCAATGAGTTCATCGTTCAGACGGACGCTTCAGAGCATGGTGTAGGGGCTGTTCTATCACAGATCAATGAGGAGGGCCTAGACCAACCTATAGCCTTCATCAGTAGGAGGTTACTTCCCCGGGAACAGAGATGGAGTGCTATCGAGCGTGAGGCATTTGCTGTGGTCTGGGCACTGAAGAAGCTGAGACCATACCTGTTTGGGACTCACTTCCGGGTTCAGACAGACCACAGGCCCCTCAGATGGTTGATGCAGATGAGGGGTGAGAATCCAAAGCTGTTGAGGTGGTCCATTTCCCTACAGGGGATGGACTTTACGGTGGAACACCGCCCTGGTACAGAACACGCCAATGCTGATGGTCTGTCCAGATTTTTCCGCCTTAGCGATGAGAACTCCCTAGGGGTAGGATAGTTCTCCCCACATTTCAGCTGGAGGGGACACGTGTTAGACCTGGCATCCTTGGCGTGGGTCTCCCTTCCATTTTATCGTAATGCCTCCACTGTTGCCGATGTTTTTGCTGGACTAGATGCTCATGGGCACTTTGCCGCTGCTAATCAGTGCCAAAGTGCAAGTGCTCCCTATCGTTAATTGATGTATGTATTAGTGACTCCATGATTGGATGATTGGTTTACTTGTCAGTCCCTAGTACCGTGCACTGAGTGTGCCCAGGGCTTGTAAATCCAATGCGGCTGGTGGGCTTGCAGCACTGGTTGTGCCACCCACAGAAGCGGCTTGTAAATGTGTCTCAGGCCTGCCATCGCAGAGCCTGTGTGCAGCCTAGGGCTGCCATGTCGACTTGGTGAGTACACCCACTTACCAGTCCCTAAACCTTCCCTTTACTGCATGTTGGTCACCCCTAAAGTAGGCCCTAGGGCAGGGTGCATTGTAAGTATAAGGTAGGACATGCCCTGGTGTGTGTGGCATGTCCTAATAGTGAATTACAGCCATTTTCGTTTTTCACTATTGCAAGGCTACCGGCTCCCCATAGGCCAGAATGGGCAAACTGACTATTACACCTTATAGTCAGAACTGACCCAGGGAACATGGTAGAAAAACGAATTTAGTATGCCTGAACTCAGGATGATAAAATACATCTTTTAGTGAAGTTGGTTTTAACATTCTGTGTTTGAAAATACCACTTTTAGAAAGTGGGTATTTTCTTGCCTAACTATCCAAGCCTGCCTCTGCTAGGTTGTGTATTCCTTGTCTGGAGATTGAGTGACAGGGGCTGGGGGTGGCTACCGGAGACAGGGTGAGTCAGCGCAGGGCTGAATAGAAAGATCTGCATCCAGAGTGGAGGGAGGAGTTGCACCTGGGTCTGAATAGGGCTGTGCCTGCCTTCCACAATGCTGGTTCCACCTCCTGCCGGGCGGCTGAGCACTCTGCCCCACATTCTGAAAGGAAAGAAGGAGTCAGGAAAACAAAGTGCTCCAGAACTGACCAGAACTGGTTTTGGACTAGGCAGAGGCCTCTCTGCCTCCAGAGAACAAAGAGAATCAGGGTATAAGAGGGGCACCCAGACCCCAGGAAGATTAGATCACTTTTGGGAACAAGAAGAAACCTTTGCTGAGGAGCGGAACCAAGAAGAAACTGAGGAGAGACTATCCCTAAGCCTGAAGTGCTGCTTGGGGGATTGGCCTGCAGTGGTTTGCCTGACTGCCAAAGAAAGGAGAAAGGAACTTTTGCTTTGCTGTGACTTTCATCAACTTGTGAAGGATCTCCAAGGGCTTGGAAGAGAGCTTGCCCCCTGACCGAAGTCCCAGGACCATTGGACTTCACCCCTTTGTGAATTGCTGCTGGAAACTCTGTTTCAGTGGCTACAGAGGTAGGGAGCTGTGACCGACTCTCACGACCGACTCAGTGTCCTGTAAGCACCGCATCGAAGCACCGTCTCGCCCTGCAACGCACGGCCCTGGTCTCACCGACTCCGTCAACGAGCCGCTGCCTGCACCGCATCGAGGGACAACGCGTCCTGCAACGCTTCGCTACGCCGAATCGAACTGGTCCGACCGACACGGTCACTGCTGCTGAGTTCGAGTCCTGTGACCGCTCCGGAGTTGGGCACCGCTCGCACGCTTTGCGACGCACCGCCCGACTCGCACCGCTGTCCGGACTGATCGACGCCAGCTCCTGAATCCGGCTCCGTCGCCGCACCGCAACCTGCCAGCACCGCATCGAAGCACCGTCTCGCCCTGCAACGCACGGCCCTGGTCTCACCGACTCCGTCTCGACGACGTCAACGAGCCGCTGCCTGCACCGCATCGAGGGACAACGCGTCCTGCAACGCTTCCATTTTTGCATCGCGACCGCGACGAACAGCCATCCGGCTCGCACGCCCGTGCCTGCCGCTTCAAGTAAAGGTACTGTGACCGAGTCTGTCTACGCTGTGTTGGCCCGTCTCGACGCGGTCAGCTGGATTTGTTAGACTCTGTTTGTTCTCGACATCGCCGTAGCCAGAGGAGGCTACCGACTCGCACAGAACCTTGAATTAAGCCTTTTTGATCAGAACTAAGCAGTCTTAACAGTATTGTGGATTATTTTTGTCGTTTATGGTCTTGTGATAAATCTATATAAAGTATACCTATTTTTATAAATATATAACCTGTGTGGTGTCCATTTGTAGTGTTGTCACTTGATTACTGTATGTGTTCACAAATGCTTTACACACGGCCTCTGAACTAAGCCTGTCTGCTCGTGCCAAGCTACCAAGAGGGTGAGCAGGGGTTATTTCGGGAGTGTACCTACTTTCCCTGACTAGACTCAAGGGTCCCTATTTGGACAAAGGTACCTACCTCTGCCATCTAGAGACCCCCAAATCTAACAGTCCCCAAAACTTAAGATGTCCTGTTGATACACCTTTACTCCAGACAACTCTCCAAGCATACCATCCGTGGCCCTCAGAAAAACATTGGCCACAGACACTAAGCCAAATGGCATCCTCCTAAACCTGTACGTTCCATTGAAAGTGACAAAGGCTATGAGATCCATGGAATCCTCGTGCAATCCTATTTGGTGCTATGCTGAGGTCAAGTCCAAAATGGGAAAACACTTCTTATTCCCCAGCATACACACCAAATCCTGAATACCAGTGATAGGAAACCTGCCAACTACTAATGTTTTGTTTAAGCCACTGAGATCCACACACAAGCGAATGTCTCCATTCTATTTCCTCGCTATAACCACTAGGGACAATCATTCAGTTCCCTCCATCTTCTCAATCACACCACACCTTCCATTCTCTCCAGCTCCTTGGATACCGCCTTCCTGATCTCAAAAGGAACCTTCCTCACCTTGCTCACCACAGGATTACACCTTATTTTTATTTTTATTTTGTGAAGATATCCGTTCAAGCAACACAAAGACTCACAGAACGCTTCTGGGAATTCATCACAAAATAAGTTCGACACACCACTACACAAAGCATCCTATTGCTTCACCACCCTGACATCCAAATCATCTCTCAGCTTAATCGGTGGATCAGAATTAGGATCCAAAATTACCTCTAAGTCACGCTGGTGAAACCAGCTTATCACTGCATCTCCTTTGGCAGCTACATACATTTTTCCACTGCCAATCTTCCCAAATATTCCAGCATACCTTGAAAATACACCACCAACTTTATGGGGTAACCTCCATACCCTGTGGGCCTGATATCTGGTTCTTATTTCATACTGAAAAACATCTCTAGAAATAATTGTCAACTTTGCACCCGAATCAAACAACTTTTTAACTTTCTGTCCCTCAACCATCACAAAATCCTGAGGACCATCACCTTGCTTAATACTTACTTGTAATATTATTTCTTCACACTCATCACAGTCTTGCAATATCTCATTGACATTCCCTTCATTGCTCTTCTGCAATATTTACTCATGTGCCCCTTACGTAAACAAAGTTTGCATGCCAGCTTCCAACATGGACACTTCTTGTCATTCGCCATGTGCCCAACATTTTTGCATCTAAAACATTTCCCTTTGAATTGTTTAGAATTGCTTTGACTTTGGATTTTCGCATTCTTACTAACCCTGGGCGGAGTTCGCGTAGTCACGCTACGCTGAGTTCCGCGAAGTGGTAAACAAACTCCGTGAGCTACGCAGAATTCCCCAAGCACGCAGAGTTGCTTGTTCTGCCCGTTCGCGATGCGTTTTTCCTGTTCGGGAACGCGTATTGCGTGTTCAGGACGCTACCTCGAGGAGAACAACATCCTGGACCCTTCCCAGTCCGGCTTCCGCAGCAACCACAGCACCGAAACCGCCCTCATCGCCGCCACCGATGACATCAGGACCCTGCTAGACAACGGAGAAACAGCAGCCCTCATCCTCCTGGACCTATCAGCCGCCTTCGACACGGTCTGCCACCACACACTACGAACACGCCTTCACGACGCCGGGATCCAAGAGAAGGCCCTGGACTGGACCACATCCTTCCTTTCCGGCAGAACACAAAGCGTCCGCCTCGCCCCCTTCCGGTCCAAGGCCACCAAGATCATCTGCGGCGTACCCCAAGGCTCCTCCCTCAGCCCAACGCTGTTCAACATCTACATGGCACCCTCGCCCACGTCGCCCGACAGCACAAGCCTCAACATCATCTCCTACGCCGACGACACCCAGCTGATCCTCTCCCTCACCAAAGACCCTCACACCGCCAAAGCCCACCTCCACGAAGGAATGAAGGCCGTCGCCGAATGGATGAGGACCAGCCGCCTGAAGCTGAACTCGGACAAGACGGAGGTCCTCATCCTTGGTTCCAACCCTTCAGCCTGGGATGACTCCTGGTGGCCAACATCACTGGGAACAGCCCCGCCACCCACCGACCACGTACGCAACCTAGGGGTCATCCTCGGCCCCACCCTCTCCATGTCTAAGCAGGTCAACGCCGTTTCCTCATCCTGCTTCAACATCCTCCGAATGCTCCGCAGGATCTTCAAGTGGATCCCCACCGAAACAAGAAAAACAGTCACCCAGGCCCTCGTCACCAGCAGGCTGGACTACGGAAACGCCCTCTACGCAGGAACGACGGCTAAGCTCCTGAGACGGCTGCAACGCATCCAGAACGCCTCTGCACGTCTTATCCTCGACATCCCCCGACGCAGCCACATCACACCCCACCTGAGAGACCTGCACTGGCTCCCTGTCAACAAGAGGATAACCTTCAAGCTCCTCACCCACGCACACAAAGCACTCCACAACTCCGGACCAGCCTACCTCAACAGACGACTCAACTTCTACACCCCCACCCGCCAGCTCCGCTCGACCAGCCTCGCCCTCGCCACAGTCCCCCGCATCCGGAAAACGACCGCCGGCGGCAGATCCTTCTCCCACCTCGCCGCCAAGACCTGGAACACCCTCCCCACCAACCTCCGACAGACCCAAGACCTACTGGCCTTCAGAAGACTCCTCAAGACCTGGCTCTTCGATCAGTAGCAGCACCACCCCCCACTTCCCCCAGCGCCTTGAGACCCTCGCGGGTATGTAGTGCGCTTTATAAGTGACATGATTGATTGATTGATTGATTGTTTGCGTGCTCAGGGGGAAATATCTTGCAAACTTGCCCATGCGGTCGCCAATGGGCGTGGCCATCTTGTTTTTCACTTGTCCCGCCCGTTCGCGATGCGTATTTCCTGTTCGCGAACGCGGATGTCCGATGGCGCGTCCGAATGACGTGTTCGCGATCGCACACTCTCGCGGGATCGCGCGGCCGGCTACCAAAATCTCGTGGCGCACGCGAACGGATAGGAAAACTCGTCGGCGAACGCAGGGATCCCGGTAAGTCGCTACCGCGCGCGCGAAAACGCATTTTGAAAGCGCGAACAAGGGAAAAACTCCGCTACGCCGCGGATCGCTGAGTTTTCGGTAACTCCGCGTTCTACGCGGAACGCGGAGTTGCCAAAAATCCGCAAACTCCTCGAGCGGAGCGGATTTTACCGCCCAGGGTTAATTCTTACCACTCAATTCTCTCTTGTTTACAACCGACACCTCACCACTTGTTGCACTGTCAGGTGGCTATGCTCCAACTTTTTAGCCAAATTTATCATTTCTATAAGAGAGGGATCATCACAGGACCACAGTTCCTCCCGGACCTTGTCATTGTTACATTCAAGCATGAACTGATCCTTCAAATGTTCATCCACCGCATGACAAAACTTGCAAGTTTACACCGATTTTCTTCACACAGTGATATATTCTTCCACAGTCTCACCTTTAGCTTGCATACGTTTCCCAAAATGAAAACGTTCAAGAGTGGAAGATACCTAAGGAAGAAAGTGACTATCCAATTTCTTTAGACACACCTCAAACTTGTTCAATCCATCACTCTCTTCACCAGATCACCCCAGAAGGTCGTTGATATTTTTTTGACCTTCCGGTCCTAAATAGTGCAACAATAAAGAAGCTTTCCTCTCAGCACTCAAATTGGTGCCACATACTCTAGCATACCTTGAAAAAATGTTTTTCCATTTCTCCCACTTAATTAATGGCATGCCCGCACAGAGAGAGACTGGTGTCCCTCCTCCGCCCGAGAGAGATAGTAGCTGCGCTTAAAGACATGCCCAGTGAGAAGGCGCCGGGTTCAGACGGACTCACTATAGCCTTTTATAAGGCCTACCAGGACAACCTTATCCCACATTTGGTCAATCTCTTTGAAGAAATGGCCCGTGAGGGCAATATGCCTCAAACAATGCAGGAAGTGCTGCTGATTAGCGTTACCAGCCCCCAGAGCAGCGTTCATCATACAGGCCTTTATCACTCATAAATACTGACACAAAATTGTTTGCAAAATATTAGCGAACAGATTGGCTCCCCTTCTTCCCATTCTTATAGGCCCTGAACAATCTGGGTTAGTCCCCAGGCGGTCACTAACTAGTAATCTTCATACTCTATTCGATGCGATCTCCCGAATAGACCCCAATGTCCGTGCTGCAGCAGTATTCCTAGATGCGGAAAAAGCATTTGATTCAGCTGAGTGGTACTTTATGCATGAGGTGCTGTGGCGGGTGGGTGTTGGTGATGTATTTCTTAAGCTAATTCAGGTTTTGTGTACTAAACCAAGGACTCGTATACACATGAATGGGATACTATCCGCCCCAATATCAGTTACAAGGGGAACAAGGCAAGGATATCCACTCTTGCTGCTGTTATATGCCCTGGTAGCGGAACCACTGGCCTGCACTTGCGCCAATACCATGCTCATTGAGGCATCAGATTCCCCAATTATAATCTGATAATCTTGGCGTATGCAGATCATACGCTGCTGTATGTACGCGACCCGAACACAATTTAACCCCAGTATTGCATGAGGTGGTGACGTTTGGGGGCCATTCGGGTTTACGCATAAACTGGAATAAGTCACTCATATTTCCACTTACAATGCTTACTATTCCCAATCAGATGGAATATCCACTGGTGTGGACCAATCAACCTGTACGCTATCTAGGAATTCAGATACATACCAATTCATACATACATACCAATTCAGATGTGATAGTACGCGAAAACTATGGGCGAGCTGTACATCACCTAACAGAGGCTATAGCGGGGTGGATGTGGCTGCCCCTTTCATTGATAGGCCATATAGCTATTATGAAAATGGTTAGTCTCCAGCGCTTTCTATTTTTGTTTGTTAATATACCAATATTACTCCCAAGTCAATGTTCTGCAATTTACGCACCTTGCTAATTCGCTTGGCATGGGCTGGAAAACAGCTGCGTGTCAAGTGGTCCACATTGACTCTACCCTACGCGTTGGGTGGACTTGATGCATCTGATCTTGATGTATACTACAGTGCAGCGCAGATTATACATGCGCATCAATGGTTTGCAGCCGATATCACAAAATAGACCCAATAGGCGTCACAAGATACCTGATGCGGAAAACAGCAGACGAACTTCAGATTAAATTGTTATATTTACCGAAATTGCCAATTGAAAGGTGTGGGTGGGTCCCTTTGAATGAAGACAGAGCTGCAATTCAGGCATTACATGCCCTGGAAATACACAATATGCGTGACGTCTTTGCAGTTGGGGCTCTCAACACTTGGGAACAGATCCACTCAAAAACACAGCAGGAAATAGCTCCACTGATGTATCTATTGCAGACAAGTGCACTCCCCCCCCCCTCATCATTATACAAGCTTATGAGATCAAATACTGAACCAACAAACTCAAAGGCCCGACAGGAATGGCAGGAGGACCTGGGTATAGTAATAATAAACCAGCAATGGAT
Source organism: Calotriton arnoldi (assembly GCA_963921515.1). Classification (NCBI taxonomy): domain Eukaryota; kingdom Metazoa; phylum Chordata; class Amphibia; order Caudata; family Salamandridae; genus Calotriton; species Calotriton arnoldi. Next base: position 1,946,248 of record CAWUFW010000516.1, on the reverse strand, counting down.
ATACTGCTGCTCGATAACTAAAAACGATATCACAAAATCGGCGACACCGCCTGGTGCATTTTAAATACCTTAATCAGGCATACTATACCCCGGCACGCCTATATAAATATGGGTTGAGAAGTGACAATAAATGCTTGAGATTTAGAGCTGAAGGGGCCGAATGTGGACACCTGGCTTGGTTTTGCCCAGCGCCTTGAGACCCTCACGGGTGAGTAGCGCGCTTACAATTCCCTGATTGATTGATTGATTGATTGATTGATTGATTGATTGCCCGGGGATTCACAGTTTCTGGGCAGCAGTGTTGACTGTACAACAGGAAGTGGTGGGGTTGTCACTTCCAGAATTGCCGTTAATAGCTTTACTGGACTTTGATTATGATGTACCTAAAGCGTACAGGCGCCTGGTGGCTTTAGGCCTTTTAACGGCAAGGAGAAGAATTGCTATATGATGGATGAGAAGTTCCCTGCCAACGATAGAGGAAAATCGTAATAGTAATGTGGTAACCCAGTAACATGCAGAACCTGGGGATAGATACGGTATAAGAACAGTGGTTCTGCCACGACAAAATACTCTATTATGTCCTTGCAGAGGTAGGACCATCAATTTATGATTCAACAAAAGCACAACACTGATTGAATAGACTAAAAACACAGTTCAAACGAAAAGTATTAATCGATATATTAAAGAGAATGATATATCTTGAGAAATTGGTGATAAACAACAAGACTGATACACAATGTGCGTAAGTACAGCAAACAGTTTTACAATACTTGTGACAAAAACAAAAAGGGTGGTGACTCAGGTGGTATTTCACATATATCAACAATACAAAAAATAAACATAACAAATATAACACATAAAACACTTATGAATTACAAAGCGTTCAATTAACATTGAAAACCTCCCTAAAGAGACCTATGACTTAACATCCTTATTGTTTAGGTCTATTTGGGCAATAACGCTTATATTATGAACGTCGACGTTTCGACCCCTTGAATACGTGTGTGTTTTAATGACATCACCGTTGGGTCTTCATCAGGACTATATATCGATGGTGTACAGTCTTATAGATAGAATCAGGAGAACAGAGAAACAGCGAGCCTCTGAATCAATCTCTGTTGTTGACCTAAATAACCAGGTATGTTAGACGAAAGTGTCTAATCATGACGAGCCAATAATGGCATTCAAAAAGTGGTGTGGTGTTGGCGAAGTTAATCTTCCTCCTCCCAGTCCGGAAAGCTCAGCATTCCGGTTGAATATAAGAAGCCAGTGTGGCTTTCATTCAAATTCAGAAAGATCTACAACGTAGAACCTGGAGCACCCCATGCTTCCTAGGCTCCTCCGGCGTCTCGTGCTCAGAGTATACAGGCAAGGCGATACAGGAATGGCACAACGACATGAACTATTGTAACACTCAGGCAGACACCTACAATGCTCTCATGCCAATACGATGTAGACTGCGTGACATACGGGGGCCATATCAATTGTACTTGAACAATATGACAAATATTGAAAATGCAGATAACAATCAGAATGCAACGGAACCAGTGCAAGGGGCAGGTAATATAAATGTAGAATGATAGGCGTGAGCAATGCCAATTGATAAAAGAATTATTGCTTTTCACTAAATGATATCCAAGAGTCTAACACTTGAGGTTTGTTGTTATGAGGGAAAAGGTGCTCAGTGCAAAGTAGAAATCACCTGACAGAACTACTGATTAAAAACAAGGTATGTGTTGTTATGGCTCCATGTATAATCCTGTTTTACTTCTCGCTCCAGGTTCCACCTGATGGATATGTGCTCACTCACCATATGGAAATGTTATTATTTACTCAAGCTGTAATTGGTGCTATTAGGTATTATAATGTAAGACTGTACGTAAAATGATAAATAGAGATTAAAAAAAATAATTAATGGCATGCCCAGAGAAGACAGGAAAAATGGAGGAGATATGTTTTGCATGATTGCACAAAAATGAAACTGGAGTAACCGTCCACTGAGTACGACTCAGTAAAATAAATGAAACCTCTTAAGTTTTCCCCTTTTTTTTATTTTACAAACAATTCTCCTTAAAATCAAATCACACAGCAAAATAAAAAAAATTAGTAAAGAAATAAAAGACAATGGATAAAAGTACCTTACAGCACTCTATATTTCAAATGTCCTGGAGTACTATGAAAGTCCAAGGTGTGCAAGTCACAGCAGTGCACTATGACCCACAACAATGAAAACCCTCCAGGAGTGCGAAACACCGTCAAACAGTAACATTCTTCATCCCTGTGCTTTGTCAAGAAAGTGTTGAAGGTGTGTGGATCACTGTCATAATAAGCGTTTCAGCCGGCAATGAGCACAATGAAGGTGTGCGAGCCACCATTAATAACAAACGTGTAACCCGCTGTCAGCCAAAATAATGACAACATGTGCGAATCACAGTTGAAGCTGCATACTTGCTTAATTTCACAACCAAAAGTGCCCGCGAACACAGGAGCGCATAATTCACAGTAATGCCCCAATATCCAGAATTTTCCTCATCACCAAAATATGGTATCGGAACAAGGGCGCAAGACAGAAGTTCCTGGGCTGAGTAAGTTTATTCCTTAAACAGGCTCTATCCACAGCTCCAGCTCCACCAGTGTCCCAGCACCAACTGTCCATCCAACATTCCACAACACATACATACACACTAGTGGAACTTCCCCTACACCAAATTATACATTCCACCATTCAACACAAGATACCATAGAATAGTAAATTTTACCCCTCCAAATTCCAACACTTTCCCTACTGTTGCTGTGCAACCTGGAGTGAGAATAGTAAATTTCACCCCACCGAAATCCAACGCTTTCCCTGCTGTTGCACAGACTGGAGTAGGAAAAGTAAATTTCACTTCTCTGACATCCAATGCTTTCCCTACTGTTGCTTAGACTGGAGTGGAAGTAGTAAATTTCACCCCTTCGAAGTTCAACGCTTTCCCTACTGTTGCACTGACTGGAGTAGGACTCGTAAATTTAACTCCTCCGAAGTCCAACACTTTCCCTATTATTGCGGTGACTGGAGTAGGAATAGTAGATCTAACCGCTCCAAAGTCTAATTCTTTCCTTACTGTTGCATAAACTAGAGTGGGAATAGCATATTTAATATTCTTAGACTTCAATAGTTTTCATAATATTGGCTAAATAAATTGTATAGTATTATTTGCTTGATTTTTTTATATTTTATATTGTTTCTTTTTACTTTTAAATGTATTTTAATGTTTATAGTATTTTTTGTAAATGTGCTTTTTGGATTTTTCAATTTTTATATTATTTATTGTGTGCATTATTTAATATATTTTTCTTAGTCAATTGTTTATATTTGTTATGGCTTTATTGTGTGTGTATATATATGCATATATAATAACCTAATTAATTTAAAAAAATACATTATATTAATTTTATTAATATTTTAAATATATTGCTATGAATATATATATAAATATATATATACATACATGTTTTCAGATTAATAACTAAAATATATTTTTTAATTAATGTAAAACACATATTTTTATTAAGTATAGTGTGTATATATATATTAATAGTAATACATTTAAAAAGTTAATGCAATGTAACATAAATGTTTTAATTAATTACATGACACTGTATATATATATATATATATATATATATATATATATATATATTATATATATATACATATATATATATATATTCCCAACCAGATTCCAATAAATCGCGCTCTCAGGATTCAAAGAAAGGATTGATTTATTGCTCAAAGTTACGCGCTTCGAAAGAGAACTTTCTTGATCACACAATGAGCATTGTGAAAAAAGTGCAATACATAGACTTGGTACTGTGGCCATAAACATGAAAAACGGACTGAAATTACAAGTCGTAATTCCCTGCACAGTGAATATGGCGGGCATTTTAGAATTGACATATATACACAATGAATCATAAGTATGCATATACTGCCTGTGAAGAAATTTGTTTTATATACTGTTGAATCACAATATACATACATTATTAAAAGAGCATAATGCGAAACACAGAAAGGAAGGGGAAGAAAAAGGAGTATAAATTAACTCCAATATGTCAGCCAATATCGGAGTATGGGAAGCTAGTATGTTAACATAACCCACTATTCCGGTTCCGGTTGCATGGAGGGAGTGGCCCCAGAAGTGGTCGCTTGTCATAAAACGAAATTTGTATTAATGTAGGGCCTACACACAATGCCTTACGAAATTAGGAGGAAATCCTCACACCAATACCCTCACACTGCATCGTACAGTAGAAATCGCACCAGGTGCATGTGCGCAGAACGTATATATCATGGAAGGGAGGTCCGGTAAGGACACCAATGCTCCTCAGTATAATATGGCGAGTGCTTTATATATACAGTGCAATAAAAACCATGTCACTGAGTACAGTGATAATGGCCGACGCCACCCATTGGAAGACAGTCAATCCAATATAAAGCCTGACGGCTTGGCCGGAACATCGTAATCCATCCTTCCAGAGGAACATGGCCCAAATTAATGACTATGCAGATGGAAGCAATACTAGCGCCAAGTGGCGGAATAATCGTTACTCGTAATCACAATTACCATCAAAGGACAACATAATATTCACAGTGAAAATAAGTGAAAAAGTTCTTATCTATCAGTAGATAGTGCACTCCCAGAAGAGGGGAAGAAAAGGGTAGGTGGCCCGTGGAGTGCCCGTAGTGAATCGGTGGGCCCCTTCCTTTCCTCCTGTGAAGAAAGAAGAAAAAGAGAAGAAAAGAAAAAGTTAGGATTAAAAATTACAGTTGAGAATACAAGTGTATATTACAATGTGCACTTTAAAAACATACAGTTTGCAACCTTCATGGAGGAATTGGAACAAGAAAAAGAAGAAGAGTGCAATACATGTAAGGTACAGTTACACTTCACTATTCCTCAATTAAATGTATTGCTAGTTCCTCGTCGACATTATGTCCCTTAGGATACCGGGTCTCGAGGTCAAGGATCCACTTGGATTCCTTTTTCCTCAGTTTGAGTTCTCTGTTACCTCCTCTCGGACCCACCAGTACCTGTTCAATGGCATAGTAGCGCAGAAGTGAGCTGTTAGACCGATGGTAATCAGCAAAGTGTCTCGCTACCAGATAGTGGGGGTCTTTGTTGGTAATAGCCCTAAGGTGTTCCAGGACCCTCTTTTTAGCCATCAGAGTTGTGCTCCCTACATATCTTTTACTACACGGGCATTCTAGGATGTAAATAACATATGTTGTGCTACAGGTAAGAAACTGTGTTATGGTTTTGTTTTTCTTGGAATTAGGTATACTAAACTCCTCCACCATGTTGCTTGTACGACACGCCTTGCAGTGAACACAGGGGTAAAAACCCCTGAGGTTAAGTGTGCCACTATTCTGATGTTCCGTGATGTCCCCGTGCATTAATATGTCCTTAAGACTGTGGCCCTTGCTATACGTGACTTTCGTTCTATCACTGATAGTAGGTCCCACTATGTTGTCACTCTTCAAGATATTCCAATTCTCTGTGAGAATTTTCTGCACTTTGTGTGAGTCTCTATTGAATGTGAGAATCACTCTCGTTTCAAGGGGCTCGTTCTTTCCTTCCTTAGGTTGCAAGGTGCTCTGCCTGTCAATGGTTCTCAACTTGGACACCGCCCTATTGAGTACCCAATCTGGGTACCCTCATGCCTTGAATCGTGAAATCATGACACTTTCTTCCATGAGATAGGTTTCATTGGTACTGCAATTTCTTCTTGCTCTCAGCAGCTCACCAAAAGGAATACTCCATTTCAAAGTATCCGGGTGGCTGCTGAGAGCATGAAGAAGACTATTGCCTGCCGTATCCTTCCGGAACAGTCTGGTTTCTAGTATGTTTTGTACAGCTTTGACTTTCACATCCAGGAATTCTATTTCTTCACTGCTCATGCTGTGAGTATGATGTTGTAGATGTTAGTATTAAGTCTGGAAATGAATTCTGTGGCTTCTTGTTCGCTCCCTTTCCATATCAGGAAAAGGTTGTCTATGTAACGTAACCAAACTACGACCTTCTCGAGATCAGGTGCATATTGTGTGTCTTTCCGTACCTCCTCCTCCCACAGGCCTAGGAACAGGTTAGCAAAGCTAGGGGCAAAACACGTGCCCATAGCTGTCCCTAGTACTTGTTTGAACAAATCACCATTGAACATGAAAATATTATTCTGGAGACACAAGTTCATCATGTCAATGAGCATGGTAGTATGTGCAAGATACATTATGTTTCTCTCATTCAAAAAATGGGTACATGCACGGATGCCTTAGTCATGGTCAATAATAGTGTAAAGGGAGGAGACATCTAAGGTAATGAACATATAGCCTTCTTCCCATTGGATGCCCTCTATTTTACACAGAAAGTCCTTAGTGTCTTTGACGTGGGAGGGGAGTGTTGTTACATAGTCCTGTAGGAAGTGATCTACATACTTCGAAATATTCTCGAAGACACTCCCTATGGATGATACAATAGGTCTCCCCGGAGGAGCCACAGTGTTCTTGTGTATCTTAGGTAGGAAGTATATGATGGGAAGTTGAGGATAGTCCTTTTTCAAGAATAAGTATTCTTCCCATGCAATAATTCCCTCTTGTTGCCACTCTGATAGTTTACCCCAGGTGTTCAGGATACTATCATTATACGTTTTGGTGTTACATCTGCAATAGAATCTACTGTTTTCCAGTTGTTTTTGTGCTTCAGCAATATACATTTCTTTGCTTAGAAGCACAATGTTACCCCCTTTGTCCGCAGGGCGGATCACAATTTCTTTGTCATTGGCCAATGGCATGATGATATCTTTTTGTTTGATAGTCAGGTTGAAAGTCTTGGAGCCCCTATGGGTCTTTTGATATTTGCACTTCAGTAAGGCTTTAGTTACCACATCGTGAAAAGTATCTATGTTGTCATGTGGTAAGTTGGGGTAAAAAATAGATCGAGGTTTGAAAGGGGTAGAGGCAGCTTTGTCAGTGGTAATATTCAAGATCTCATTCCTGCTAGATGTACTCCCACTGGTCGTAGCCCCAGTGGTGAATTCCAATTCCTGCATAGTCCTTAGGATGTTAGCATCACCTACTGTGAGATTAGTAGGAATGGTGATGTCACTCACGGTGTTATCCATTGCTCTACTACCTTTAAGGCTATGCCATTTGGTGAGTTTCAATTTCCTTGTGAATTTGAATATGTCAATACGTGTGGTGGAATAATTGAAGGTCTCGGTAGGGCAGAATGTGAAGCCTAGGCATAGGGTTTTCTTTTCAAGGAAAGATAACGAGCGATTGGAAAGATTGATGATTGTTTTGTTTACCTTAGTGCTATCCATCATTGTTGCTTCTTTTTCAAGCCCCCAAGTCTGGTTCCCACAGGCTTTGATTCGTTTCCATTTCTGGACCCTTTGCTTGCGTCTGCTTCTTCTTTGTTGGCTCCGCCCCTGCCTCTTCCTCTTCCTCTTCATCTTCCCCGTTGTCCTCTCCCTCTCAGTGTCGGTGGGGGGGTAGATCTTGCCGCTTGCCGCCCCCTCCTCAGCGTACGGTATTCGTCCAAAAAAGTGGCCGGTCTTGTAATTATCTCCACTTCTGAGGACGTGCTTGCAGTATTGACAGAGATATCTGTGTCTGAATCTCTGTTTAATGCTGGTGTTGCTGGTGTATTCGCCCCATCTTGTTGTTGTTTTGCGTTGGCACTTGCCGGTTGGATGTTGTAGAGGTGATCATATTTTCTACTGTAAGTAAGGATGCGCCCGCTCTCATAATCCGCACAATCGCGGTGAAGTTTTCTCTGTTTCCTTAGCTTGATGTCTTCTTCATAATGGAGCAGTCTACCTTTGAGGTCATCCTTAAACTTTTTAACAGTAGGTTGATCACTGTTCGTCTTGAATTCAAGTTCTGCAATTTCCTTCATGATCACTTCCCTATTTTCCCATGCATATTTAACCAATATGCACAACATCGTCCTTGAGCTTGCGGCAGAATTCTCTGCCCATTCCTCCAGCATGCGTGAATTGGGCAATTCATAGGAGGGCGTAGTGTAGATGCGAAGCCCCCGTGGCACCATGTTTTTGTCAACATAGTCCTGGATGGAGATTGCCTCCCACCACTTCGATGTCTCTGATTTTTTAAGTTTTTCATATCTCCTTAATTTTGTGCGGTGTCACTGCTTTGAGTTATTGTCACGCTTTGCATTTTGCCTGGAGCACGCACCAGTAACGTCTGCGCTGCCATGCGCCTCTGTGATTCTTTTTCCATGTTTTGCAAAAAAATAAAAGTGACCCTAATAAGTTCACTTTGAAGTAAAGTTATGTTGCACCCAGTTGCACCCAGTTGTTATAAATATATAAGTATATATTTATATACAGTATTAAATATTGCTGGAATACATTTAATTTACATTATTTTAAATTTAAATAATAAAATATTTAACATTTACTACTTTAAACTCTATATTAAAAAATCAATATGTTTATCTATTTGTGATCAATATTAGTGTCAATGATATTTGTTTTCTGATATTTTTATACTTAGCATTATAAGTATAGTATATTGTGGTAACAATATTTTTGACAATATTTTTGTCAATGATATTGTTACCACAATGTTGTGTCAGTGATCCCTACTAATAGCCATTATGGAATCACAAGCTCTGCTGGCAGCCATAATGAATTAATTAGCTCTCTTGTCATACATTACGTCACCAGCAGTTCTGACAACCATTATGGCATCACACGTTCTACTCATAGCAGTTATTTTGTTACAGCTCTCCTGTGTCAAAGTGCTACTGATAATCTGTTAGAAATTGGGTTGTTGGTTGACTGGGGTATGAGCCCTAGGCAAGCAGCAGCAAAATCTTAGTCTGAGTAAGAGGCAGGCAAAGTCTAAATTATCCTGTACTCGCCCTCTGGTGGCTTGGCACAGAGCATTCAGGCTTAAAATTAGAGGCAATATTTAAAGTATTTGTGCAATACTTCAAACAGTAAAATAGTGAAAACACCACAGAAAAAGATTCCACACCAGGTTAAAGAAAAATAGAGCTTAATTTCCAAATAATACAAGACCAAAAAGACAAAAATTAATTGGGGATGAGCCAATATTACCATTTTTAGGAGCGAGAGCACAAGCACTTTAGCACAGGTTAACAGTGGTAAAGTGCACAGAGTCCCAAAGCCAGCAAAAACGATGTCAGAAAAGTGGAAGAGGTTGGCAAAAAGTTGGGGGGAATACCAGCCTAAGGCTTTCAGCTCTAACACAAACACTGCGATATCACAATCTCTACTTACACCCATTATGATGTCAGCATCTCTAGTGACACCCACTAAGATGTCACAAGCTCTTTTACTGGCTATTAGGTCACAAGTGTAATTATCCCCTGCTGGTCTGAACAAAATTGTGACCAGGCCATGGGGGTCAATTCACCAAAATGATTGGGATAGGGGAAGTGACATCACGCATTTTTAGGTAGGGGGTCAATTCACCAAAATGACTGGGATAGGGGAAGTGACATCACGCATTTTTAGGTAGGTGATTAATTCACCAAAATGCCTGGGATAGGGGAAGTGACATCACGCATTTTTAGGTAGGGGGTCAATTCACCAAATGGCTGGGATAGGGTAAGTGGCATCACACATTTTTACATACCCGAAGAAACATCATAGACTTGACACCCTGCCACACCCATAATTGCTGCACTGTTTTTTTAAGGCGGTTGCTCTGGACGACTTCCCAGTCTGTCCGTGCTCCACGTACACTGAACTCTGTTTGTACTGATTATATCGCGTGTAGACCGAAAGACTATTTTTCCCACACTGTTCTTGTGTTGAACTTGGAACATGCCATATTTCCACAGTTTACATTCTTTCTGTACAGTGTCCAATAACATTATATTTTCTCTCAGATATTCAAGCTTACTTAACCTCCAGACAAGAGAGTTAACAAGCACATGGAACAAAAAACAAATAAATAGCCTGGGTAAATGAACAGTGAGGCTGAAGTTTATCATGTACAGGTAACTAAAGCCAGAACGTGACTTTCCATAATGTTTACTCCTTGGGCACTCTACAAACAAGAAAATGGGACAAGGACAATAGTTTTGGTTTTGGACACATGCCCCCACATGTGCACACACACTGCAACAGCTGCAGGTGTCCGTGCACGCACAGACCGAAAAACATAGTCACCAATGCAGAGACAATACACACACTCACAACAGACACCATGAACAAAAGCAACTCACGTGCAAACACGCACAACACACGAACGTGCACTCAGGCTGCCAAGTGAACCCCATGTCAGATGTGAAATTGTATTTCCGTTCGCATAACTGTATGCTGCCTTCACCACGTTTTCTGCCCATTCTTTTCTCCTGAATGCAGTGCCCATCTCTGACAGCTGAAGCTTCTCTTTCACATCTTTGTTCCCGACGCAAGAAAGTTTTGATTAGCTTGTTCGGCCAAAATGTTTGCATTTTTGCTACAATTTGAAGGTCGTATTCTTCTTTTCTCATGATTTCAGTGGGCTGACACCTGTATCCTTCCCGTGTTTAACTCTCCCACGTGGGCCCCAGTGCAGACCCATTCAAAAAATCGTATAAATGTATACCCTACCATGCTCCAATCCCGGCTTTCCGAGGGATACACTGGCTGGCTGGACCCTTGATGCAAGGCTATTAATTAGCCAAAATCTTTTAATTTTTCCAAAATGATGTGTATAATATACTTACTTACTGGGGCTTTCAGCCAGCCTTCTTCACCCAATGGCCTGTTATTGTGTCTTTAACATTTTTCTTCCACTCACTACAGCATACACAATGCGACAGTGGTTCAGGCCTCATCAGCCACTGGCTTTCATCTCTTTCAGTGACAGTATTTGGCTCCTGTACAATGCACCCTTACACACACATAGTCTCCTTGTACAGTCTCACAAAAACATTCACAACCGTTAACAAACCCAAATCGGCAGCAAACGCCAGCACTATTTGCTTTGCCAATTGTTTGTTATTCTTTTGTTAATAAACCAATTACTGTGTGATTCGAATTTCTTTAACACCACCTTCAACAAGTCCTGATTTTTGGTTAAAATCATTTTGCATGCTGGAACTTTTAATCCCATACTTACAAAAGTCAACAGAAAACTCGAAGTCCAAGAATGTGAAGTACTGTTCCCCGACAGGCACAAATGGCTGTTGGTGTGACACATAACTTTCGCCAAATGACAGTTACACACATGCACGTCTGATGGATAGAAAACAAAATAACATACACTTGATGTGACAATTTTACTTTTTCGTTTTCAAAGGGTTTACTGTTTCCATTGTTGCCATTTTTGTAATATTGACTGCAAGAAAGCTGTGGTGTAACAGGGTTTTCAAGGGACCAATCCCCTCGGACTCCTATCCTCCATCCATAAACACTCCCAACAGCTACATTCTGAACAACTGCCTCACGCACATGAAACAACATGAGGCAAAAACAAAAGGGAGGGATGAGCAAAATAAACAAAACATAACATCTTTCTTCCTTCAAAGAAATCTAATTCATAACACAGTCTATGAATCTTGGCAGTCAGCTAACATTCCTAAACGTCTGCCATTACAATCTTCTTTTGTGAACTCCTAAACCTTAATCTCCCTATTCCATTCAACTAACCATGCCATGTAGACTCTCATTCTATGCGAGAATACTTCTAGGACAACGATCTCCCACATCACTTTAATTGTGGGATACCCTACAATTCACACCAAAACCTGACTTACTCTGACTGGGCTCCATGCTGTCACCGTCCTTCCAAAGTTCACGATGGTGCCCACTGCCATTGTTCAACAGCTATTCTTTACTTTACTAACCTTTCTTTCACATAGTCCCTAACCTATTTGATTTGCTATATTTACATTTACATTATACATAAACCAGACACTAGATGACAACCACATACCAAGACCACACAATACCCATGCCCTCCCTTTTACTGTGTTGTTCTTGCTTCTCCCACAGGTGTATCCAATGGTGAGGATGCAATGTATACACAGTAAATCTTCCCCCGTTATAATTTGAACAGTGTTTTTCCACTGGTGTTATGTGGGGTAGTGCAACAGGCCCACAACCACAACTGAATTGTAACCTGAATTTAATCAAACATGGTCAGTCTTTGATAACTGTTTCATATTGGTCAATTCCACCGGCCCATTTGTTGGGGGATGGTCCAGTGAGGATCTTGTGTGAACTAGAAAGTTTGTCATAGCTAAAGAGAGGAATGGACACGCTTATCAGTGACTATCTGCTATGGGAATCCCTCTCTCAAGAACACTTTTCTTAGAAAACCAATTCACTTTTCTGTGTTGGCCTACAGACACGTTTTACCTCAATCCATTTACTGAAGTAGTCAATTAGAACAATTTCGCTCTGCATACCAGTGGGCAAGTCTTTCTGTGGTCCTTTTAAAAATCCAGAAGCATATCCTGTCTCAGCCCTTCAGGTAAGTCAATATGCGACATGGGATTCATACTCACCTTCCACATCTTGTCTTTCATTCTACGTAGCTGACACTCCTTCACATACACCTCTGTATTCCAATCCACTGCACGCCACAAGTGTGCTTACCTTAATCACTTGTGTTTTTCCAGTCATTCCCACATATGTCAGTCTCAACTTATATCCCGCTGCTTCCATGAGGTACCAGTTTCTCACCGCTGACAATGAGTTCACCTTCCAAAGACCATTCATCACTTATCTTACTTTATGGTTGCAAGGTGTTTCCTTTGGTCAGCCTTTCACAATAAACCTTCTGACATTACTGTATTCCTCATCATTCTCAGAAGTGTTCAACCATTCATTTTGTATTGCCCCACCTTGTTCTCCTGCTTCATCTCCCAACTATGACATAGTCTAGTCTGAATCATCCAGGAAATACCAGGTGGGGTACGCTGCACTAAAACTTTTTGACAATTTATGATGTTCTCAGCACAGAATTAACAGGCCACACATAAATAGTGCCTAAGTGTTAAGAGATGCATGTTACTTACAGAAAGTAAAAATGACGTCTTTATGTTTTCACATTTATTTCTGTGACAGTATATTTTTGCATTTATATATCACTCAAGCAGCCAAGAGTCTATTTCAAAGAGCAAATAAAAACATCACATGATCAAAAATCACATACACCATGTTAACGTGTTTTTAAATATCCCTGACAGCAAGCTGATGAGTACGAATTATACATTTTATCATTAGGAGGCCATAGCTTCTTTAGGAAGTCTCTTCATTCATTTATTCATTTGTGTTTTATTATTTCCTCAGAGGGATAGCCTCAAGCAAGGGATTGGCAGCAGTGGTATGTTTACTTTGGAAGAGCTATGGAGCAAGCATACATATTGCAAAATGGATTATTTGCAAAAGTCTTAGGTGCAATGGATATGTCAAATTATTTGCTCATGTGTGTTTGGTGTCTGCGTGGGTTTATGTGCAGGCTTGGATAAGGAAGGCGTGCTTGAACCTTTTTGCCTTAGGTAACAAGATCTCCAGTTTTAGCCTTGTGATAGACAGTGGGAATCAGGGAAAGACACCCTATACTCCCACTTTACCTATCGTCAGGTCAGATAAGACGTCTCGGCAAAACCTGATCGGGCGACAGGTTAAGAGGCACCACAACGAGGGAGAGACGCTTGCTCCACTCGGCTGCCTGACCACTCGCCGGCGTGGCCCTTCTTCTACGTGGGGAGGGTTTGGGTTTTGAGAACACGAATAACACGTGTCTCGGACGCAGAGACGTCTTATCTGACCTGACGATAGGTAAAGTGGGAGTATATGGTGTCTTTCCCTGATTCTCACTGTCTATTACTCTATGCACACGGTCCTGATGAAGCGCACAGGGATCCACTAGGGACCAACAGGTTGCACGAAACATGTCGACCACTATTCACCTTTAAATACACCACACATTTTTCTTACGGTTTGAGAGCGGCGGGAACACACTGGTCCCTCCCTTTATTTTGCTGAAGGAGAGTCTCCAAACCCCCACTACTTTTTAATTTACCTGAAGGACCCGACATTAAACTTACCTGGGTACCAATAGGTTATTTTAACTTCACTCGCACTGATTCACTTGGTCCACACACCCACATGCACAAGTGCGGCACCTCCTAAAAGATCTCCATCAAAGAGCCCTCCTGAAGGGCCCGTGAGGGACTGCAGCGCCACCCCCACGAGGAGCATTGCCCAATGATGATGCTTTACACTCGCAAGGGTGTGTGAGGGCACAAGAATCAATAGGAGGTTTACCCCCACTTCGAGCACACTCAACCGTTATTTGGAGACGATTACAAATCACTCACAACCATAATTGGTTGAAGAGCCCTTTTTCTCTTCTTTCTTAGGAACTGATACCACTTTGTGGAAAACTCTTTGACCTTTGCATTTTAGCCCCTAGAGAAATTTGATATTTTTCTTTGGTTATTGATTCTTCAGGCGGGGGGGTAGGGGGGGTTGAGTCAAAAGGGGTACTCTTCCCCAGACCCTGCTTTTTTCTGGGCACTCCACTCGTGCAAAATCCAATTTGTACTGATCAGACAGCTAACGAGTAAATATCACTAAAGGGATTTTATCTTTCCCTAAGAACATTTTTTTTTACTTCGACGCAGGTACTCATGACATTGGGGGCCCACAAAGTTTTTGACCAGGCTCAAGCAAAAACTTCTGATATGTAACAAACATCATGATTCCTGATGATACAGCTGAGATTATTATAAGTGAGGCAGTGAGGGAGAGGGACAGAAAAGAATGAAATAAAGGGAAAGGGAAAGGGAAGGGAAAGGGAAGGGAAGGGAAGAGGAAGGGAAAGGGACAGCGAAGGGGAGAGGAGGGAAGGGGAGAAGAGAGGAGAGGAGGGAAGAGAAAAGGGGTTGGAGAGGAAGGGAATGGAAACGAAGGCAGATGAGAGGAGAGGGCAAGAGAGTGGGGAGGAGAGGGAAGGGAAGAAAACTAGGGTGAGAATAAAGTTAAGCTCATATCAAAGGAAAATGGGGAGTCAGAACCAAAATTGATGAGTCCACTCAGCTTCCAACGTTGAACAACCAATATCTCTCTATAGCTGTCTGTATCCCGAAAGTGAGTAGAATGCGCCTTGGTGGCAACTGTTTTAGCTGTTTAGCTTCGAAACTTTGGAACTCGCTGCCTCTATCTGTTCGACAGGTCCCTTTGGAACTCCTTTTTAGAAAGAGATTGAAAACGTGGCTGTTTAGACAGAATTGATCTGTTGCTTTTGCGAGTGGGCAGCACTTGGAAGCCTGTATGGTAGCACTGGGACACTTCGTCTTGAAGTAGCCATGCGCCTTATAAGTACCACTGTCATGATTATTATTATTAATAACATTTGGGAGAGAACTCCTATGACTTAACCTATCTAGACCCTCTTTTAAATCAGTATGGGGGTGGGATACCTAGTTGGTTTAATAAAAGGACCCTCACCCATCGGTACCACTGGTGGCATGCTTCATCCTTGGGTCCTCACCCAAAACTTGGGCTCAAAACTTTTAACTAGCATAACTAGGCTTTCCCTATTTATTCGGTAAACTTTTTATTCAGAGTACCTTTGGCAAGGTTAAAAACGTAAAATGACGTCATTAGAGTATACAGTGTACTCCAACATCTGAGGTTGACATGTTTCAGCCCTTAAGAGTCGCCTAATAAGGTCATGCGGCTTTCTTCAGGACCGAGGTTGAAGAGCCCTAGATTATTTTCTCTTACTGACTGGACGTACTTTGTATAGGCTAATCATCCAAGATTATTTCACATGCTACACATAAAGCATGCCTATACAAAACATACAAAGGGGACTTCCCTCAGTAATGTAGATTCATTTGCTATCTTTAGGGCCCCATAGAGTCTTAGAGGTGGGCGCACTCTGCCGTCACACTTTCATCATGGGTAGCACCCCACAGGAGCCCTGAAATGCCCTGCATGCGCATGTATATGACCTTAGATGGTCCTCTAAGTCCTGTGTGCATGACCTTAGATGTTGGAGTACACTGTATACTCTAAGGACATAATTTTATGTTTTTAACCTTGCCAAAAGTACCCTGAATAAAAAGTTTACCAAAAAATAAGGGAAAACCTGCAGGCACTTTTAATTTGAGATCCCTCCATATCCTCCAAAAAAGAGCTCCGCCCACCCAAACGCACTAGGGGCCAGATTACGAGTCTGGCGGTCCAAGGACTGCATGACTCGTGATACCGTGGCGGTGACGGACCAGCCACCGCCGCAACGGTGTTCCGATCCACCACCGCACTGGGGGCCTTACCGCCCCATTAAGACTTGGGCAGTCCGACCGCCATAGGACCGCTGACGCCGCAAGGAACCCTGGCAGTGGTTCCTTGGTCCTGAGGCCACAATATGCTTGGTGGGACCGCCATGGTCCCACCATGGTCCTACCAAGCATTTTACGAGTTTTTCTCTCTGTCATGGATTTCATGGCGGTTCCACCGCCATAAAAACCGTGGCAGAGAGAAAACCAAGCGTGTTCTGTGCCTCATTCCCTGTGGATGCACACAGGGGGGCACAACATGTGCCCCCTTGTGTGCATGCACACCAGTTCTTGCACAGTATGGACTGAACAGTTCATGCCATGCAGGAACTGTTTTTGGCCTTCCCATTGCAGTGCCCATTTTTAGAGGCACTGTTGTGGGAACTACCAAAAAAAGCTCGCCAGACAGGAGGAAACTCTTAATCTGGAGGGCGGCCTGACCACAGCTTTGGAGCAGCGGGAGAGTGGCGGTGGCATACCGCCCGCTTCTGGTGTGCCAAGGACGTAAGCCCTATGTGTTTTTTTGGTGATGACCCAAGGATGAAGCTTCCCACCAGAGGTACTGGTGGGTGAGGGTCCTTTTATAAAGCCAACTTGGTATACTAAGTTAAAAGAGGGACTAGAGGGCTTAAGTCATAGTAGATCTCTCGCCAATGATATTGGTTGAGAATAAAGTTAGACAAGTGCAGAATGAGGTAATTTAGTGTTTGTGTGTTAATCACTGCAGTACTTTCTAGTTTTCTGTGAATTTTGTGCATTGTCCAAAGATTCAGCCCCTATTTCATTACAGGCGTTCCTGTTTTAGAGACATTATTTTAGTTTTTTGATTTTAAGGTTCAAGAAAATGTTGACAAACATAATACTGCCCTCTTTTCTAACCAAATATCACCTGTGTAGGGCCCCGATTCAGAGAGCTGAAGGTACTGCCTTGCTTGAAACCGATATCTATGATAGACCGGTGGACGAATCAGTGCCAGATTTTCCAGATAACTGAGAAAGTAGATTTATTTGTATCTATGCCTTAATACCATTATGTGTATTATGAAAATGATAATGCTCATATATGCCTTAAAATATACGGTTACATTTTATTATTGAACTGCTACATTGTGTTTATACCTGCCTAAAGACCACTAGTATGTATGCTGGGTTATGCACATTCCTAATGCACCACAGCTATTTTAATTCATGTTGTACAATTGCACTGTGTAGTAAGCATAGCCTCCTTCTGAGGACTGACACAATGAGGTGAGATTTTTAGAAAACAGTGGAGTCAGCTCCTCTCTGTGCCTTCTGTGAGAAGTTGGCCTGGCATATGCTGTCCACTATTTATAGTGGGCACCTTGCACCAGTCCAAACAACCCCTTATTGGAGATAGGTTAAAGACAACCTTTATTGAAAGCTATCCTAGTGGTAGCTATGGAGAGCAGCCTTCAGGCTAAGTCTTGAAGGAATGTAAAGCAGCTTGTTTTACCAGTCTATAATCTCTTGAGTGACCAAATGAAAGAGGACCACACCAGGTATATATTCAAAATATATGTATTTATTGCTAAACACACCCCTCTAGTCTCTTTATGACGCTAGAGTTTGAAGTACATAAGTTATAAGTTAGTTATCAACAGTAATAGCACAAATACACGTTTGAGCCCTAGGGGCGTACCAAACCATATACCAATAAAGTGGTATAAGAACCACGACTGAGCTAGACACAAGGCCTAGAGCCTGTAGAAGTGCTTGGACCACAAGGAACCACCCAAGGTAGTGACACAGGGGACCCACGGGGGACGCGTGCAGTGTGAGAACACAGCCGCGAATCGCCGTTGACTTCTATGGGGAAAGTCGCGGTTGGAATTTTAAAGAAAAGGGACACTTAGAGGAGGACTTGGAGCAAACCCCTTTAGAACTGGGTTGTTCTAGAGTCTATACCCACGGGAGCACCGGAGTACTCGAGTTACCTCACCCAGGGAAGCCGGGTGCATAGGTGTCTTTCGGGGTCGGGTTTCGTCGTCGTTTTCAATGGCGATCTGCTGCAAAGTGCTGCTGGCGGCCAAGTCGAAAGTGTTCGGGTGGATCCAAAGGTGGATCAAAGATCTGAAGAACCTGAAAGCAGAGGGGACAGAGTCTGGGTCACTAGCCAGTGACCAGGAAGGCGATGAGCAGATGCCCACCGATGTCGAGTGCTTCAGGTAGGTTGACGGTCATCTTGACTCTTCAGCAACGAGGTCCAGGAGGTATCGACGACAACCAGGAGCTGGATTCGAGCTGTCCCACAACGTTTGTCGATTGCAGGGGTGTCGGCGACCAGATTGGACCCAACAAGCCTTGGCAACGGCAAGTCTTGTGGAAATAGAAGAAGGAGGGTGGTGCAGACCAGCAAGGTCTGAGGGACTCACCCAGCGAGGGTAAGTCAGGGCACGCCTGGAGCAACCAGGGAAGCCCAAGCAGAAGAAGATTGGCCTTCGGGAGGGCCTACTAGTCAACGGACTAGCGACCGCGAAGGAGCCTCGAGTGGATGCACTTGGAGCTGGCTCACAGGACACTCGTGGATTGGAGGCCAGTGATCTTCAGTGCAGTCGGTGCTGGAGGCGGGGGCTACTCGGAGCCCAAAGCACAACTTCGTGGGAGACCCAGAAGAGGATGCACTTGCAAATGTGCTCGGTGTCCAGGGGTCACGGTTCCACGTTACCCACGACAGCTACGGGCCTCAGCTTTGCTGGGGACTCAGGGCAGCCTCAGGGAAGTCTGGAAATCCACCTCTGGTGATGCAAAGACTTCGGCGTCCGGCGGGAGCTTCAGCGATGCAGACCGGACAATTGCTTCATTGGTGCCTGCCAAGCAGGGGAGTCACTCCTTGACCCCAAGGAGATTCTTCAGTCCTCTAATCTTAAAGTAGAGCGTCGAAGGTCCAGGATTCTGTGTCAGAGTTTCGTCCAGGTAAATCTAAAGTCCTAAGGACTGGGGTCCCATACTTATACCAAGTTAGGGGTTGGACATACTCTGGGGACTCACCTATGGGAGGGTCAGGGCAGAGGGGTGGTTACACCCCTTTCCCTTTGTCCAGTTTCACGCCAGAGCAGGGGCTGGAAGCCCCTGAGCCAGTTTGAACTGGGGTATGCACAGGGACACCAAATGTGCCCCCAGTGCAGGACTTCAAAGCACCAGAGAGTGCTCCCGCCCAGCCCCAATACACACTATCCTGTCTGGGGAGGTGGTTACACCTCCCTGGGACAGGAAACCTATTGTCCAGGCCTCCCCTGCCGGAGTTTCGGTCAGCAGCAGGAGGCCAGACTCGTGTCTGTGGCAGCGGCATCCATTTTGTGATGCCAGGGCTTGGAAAGAAGTTACCGGGCAGGCCGGTGTGTACATGTCTCTCCCTCTAGAAGGGTGGAATGCTACCCCCGCCGCCAGAACTGGCGGGGGTAGTATTCCAAGATGTTTGACACCAAACACGACATGTTTCCGTGCAGCCATCCCAAAGTTAGCATTTAACGCGAGGTTATAATGCGCTTAAGAGTATATAGTCAGGCTGCACTACAAACAGCATCAGAGAAGGGTCTCCGAACGCTGCAGAGGGGCTCTGCTCATGCAGGGGCACCCTCTCACATAGGAACCAAGCACTCTGCCTTCAGGATTGACAAGGCCTGCCATAGGAGTGACTTATAGGTTTATATGTGTGTATGTATGTAGTGATATAGGTAACCTATATCACTGTAAGGAGTGCATGCACCACCTTACCCAGGCTGCAGTAGCAGACCTGGTGGTGTCCTTTTGGTTGGCCTTCCAGGGGTGGCACAATACATGCTTCAGCCCCTGGCAGGCCTCTGAGGTACCTATGCCCTGGGTACATAGTATACCATATACTAGGGACTTACAAGGGCACTCCAGATTCCAATCAGAGATGTGCCTAAGGCACATGGAAACCATTTTAGAGAGGAAGCAGCTAGGCTGGGGTTCTGATTAGCAGGGCCCCAGCCAGACTAAAGTCGAAAAACAGTGAAGCATCAGCAAAAAGTGGGGGTACCCATGTGAAGCAGATCCTACTCTCCTACACAACCCCCCCAAACGTAGGGACATTAAACTAACCTTGCCCAGTTAAGTCTTCATGTTCTAAGTGGAAGTACCTAGAGAGTCCATCTGCATTGGCATGGTTACTCCCAGGTCTATGTTCCACTGTGAAGTCCATCCCCTGTAGGGAAATGGACCACCTAAGCAGTTTGGGGTTTTCACCCTTCATTTGTTTTAGCCATAAGAGGGGCTTATGGTCTGTTTGAACAAGGAAGTGAGTACCAAACAAGTATGGCCTCAACTTCTTCAGAGCCCAGACCACAGCAAAGGCCTCCCTCTCAATGGCTGACCAACGTTTCTCTCTAGGGGTCAGCCTTCTGCTAATAAAAGCTACTGGCTGATCCTGACCTTCATCATTCAATTGTGACAGTACAGCCCCTACCCCCAATTCAGATGCATCTGTTTGGACAATGAACTTCTTGGAGTAATCAGGACTCTGTAGAATGGGAGCAGTGCACATGGCCTGCTTTAGGTCATCAAATGCCTTTTGACAGCTAACTGTCCACTGAACCTTTTGGGCATTTTCTTGGAAGTTAAGTCATTCAGGGGTGTCACTATTGATCCATACCCCTTGACAAATCTCCTATAGTACCCAGTCAGGCCTAAAAAGGCTCTCACCTGAGTCTGGGTAGTTGGAGCAGTCCAGTCCATGATGGTCTGGATCTTGCTCTGCAGTGGTTGAACCTGGCCTCCACCCACAAGGTGGCCCAGGTACACAACCTGACTCTGCCCTATCTGGCACTTGGTGGCCTTGATAGTCAGGCCTGCTTTCTGCAGGGCCTGCAAAACATTTCTGAGGTGGACCAGGTGATCCTCCCAGGTGGAGCTAAAGACAGCAATATCATCTAGATATGCTGCACTATAGGCTTCCAGACCTGTAAGGACTGTATTCACCAACCTCTGAAAAGTGGCAGGTGCATTCTTCAGACCAAAGGGCATCACCACAAATTGATAATGCCCACTAGGGGTTGAGAATGCTGTCTTTGGCTTTGCATCATCAGCTAGTCTGATCTGCCAGTAGCCAGCTGTCAGGTCAAATGTGCTTAGATACTTGGCTGAGGCCAAAGTGTCTATTAGCTCATCTGCCCTAGGTATTGGATGGGCATCAGTCCTAGTGACTGCATTGAGACCCCTGTAGTCCACACAAAACCTCATCTCTCTTTTCCCACCATTGGTGTGAGGTTTTGGCACAAGGACCACTGGACTAGCCCAAGGGCTATCTGAGGGTTCAATAACTCCCAAATCCAACATCTTCTGGACTTCTGTCCTGATACAGTCCCTGACATGGTCAGGTTGCCTATAAATCTTATTTTTAATAGGCAGACTGTCCCCAGTGTCCACTTCATGAGTGCACCAGGTGGTCTGACTGGGTGTCAGTGAGAATATGTGCCTGAACTGATTGAGCACCTGTCTGCAATCAGTTTGCTGCTGGGCAGTGAGGCTGCCTGCCAAGGCTACACCATCCACTGACCCATCATCAGGGTTCTGTGAGAGCAGGTCAGGGAGTGGGTCACTCTCTTCCTCCTGTCCCTCATCAGTAGCCATGAGCAAGCCCATGTCTGCCCTGTCCACATATGGTTTTAACCTGTTGACATGGAGAACCCTGTGGGGACTCCTGGGTGTTCCTAGGTCTACTAAATAGGTAACCTCACCCTTCTGTTCAACAATGGTATGGGGTCCACTCCATTTGTCTTGGAGAGCTGCTGGGGCCACTGGCTCCAACACCCACACCTTCTGTCCTGGCTGGTAAACAGTCAGTACAGCCTTTTGGTCATGCCAGGCTTTTGAAGTTCCTGGCTAGCCTCAAGGTTTTTAGTTGCCTTTTTCATGTACTCAGCCATCCTGGAGCGGAGACCAAGTACATAGTCCACTATGTCTTGCTTTGGGGGCTTGAGAGGTAACTCCCATCCTTCCTTTACCAAGCACAATGGACCCCTGACAGGGTGACCAAACAAAAGTTCAAAAGGGCTGTAGCCAACCCCTTTTGAGGCACCTCCCTGTATGCAAATAAAAGGCAGGGCAAGAGTATGTCCCATCTTCGCCTAAGCTTCTCTGGGAGCCCTTTAATCATGCCCTTCAAGGTTTTGTTGAATCTCTCAACTAAACCATTGCATTGTGGGTGATAGGGTGTGGTGAACTTGTAAGTCACTCCACACTCCTTCCACATTGCTTTCAAGTATCCAGACATAAAGTTAGCACCCCTGTCTGATACCACCTCCTTAGGGAAGCCCACTCTTGAGAAAATTCCCAGGAGGGCTCTTGCCACCACAGGTGCTGTAGTGGTCCTAAGGGGAATAGCCTCTGGGTACCTGGTGGCATGATCCACTACCACCAGGATAAACCTGTGCCCAGATGCTGTTTGGGGATCCATGGGACCAACAATGTCAATCCCCACCCTTTCAAAGGGAACCCCCACCACAGGTAGTGGTATCAGGGGGCCTTTGTAGTGCCACCTGCCTTGCCACTGGCCTGGCAGGTTACACAGGAGCGACAAAACTCCTTGGTGTCTTCAGACATGTGGGGCCAGTGAAAGTGAGGGACAATCCTGTCCCAAGTCTTGTTCTGGCCCAGGTGACCTGCTAAGGGAATGTCATGGGCTAGGGTCAATAGGAAGCCCCTGAACTTCAGAGGTATAACCAACCTCCTGGTGGCACCAGGCTTGGGGTCTCTACACTCTGAGTACAAGAGTCCATCATCCCAATACACTGTATGGGGACCACTAGCTTTCCCAGCAGCCTCAGCAGCAGCTTGCTGTCTGAGGGGTTCAAGAGAGGGGCAGCTCTGCTGCTCCTGGCTCAGATCTGCCCTGGAAGGGCCCCTGTCCCCAAGAACTCAACCTGGTCAGGTTCAAGCTCCTCTGGGACAGTTCCTTCCTCAGGACTGAGATCATCCCCCTCAAGAGACTGATCTTCCTTCTGAGCCAAGGGGGAAGGCACTGCCTTTACCCTACTACTCCTCTTCTTGGAGGGCACTTGGTCCATTATTCCAGAATCCAAGGCCTGTTCAGTGTTAGACATTTTGGCTTGTGACCTGGTCACAGCAAACACATCTGCAGGGATGCCCAGCATTTCTGCATGGGTCCTGAGCTCCACTTCTGCCCAAGCTGAAGTCTCTAGATCATTGCCAAGCAAGCATTCAACTGGTAGGTCTGCACTTACCACAACCTTCTTAAGGCCAGTTACCCCTCCCCAGGAGAAGTTAACAACTGCCAGAGTATGGTCTGTTCTGACATTGCTAGCATTGGTCACTTGGTACATTTCACCAAGTATAATCTGCCCAGGATCCACAAGGTCTTGTGTCACCATGGTGACACTTGCCCCTGTGTCCCTAAATGCCAAAGCCTCTATTCCATTGATTAAGGGCTGTTGCCTGTACTTGCCCAGATTACTGGGACTCACAGAGGAGGTCACATCCATGCCTCCATCACAGACTAGGACAGCCTGAGTGAGTTCTCTGACTAGGTCAGAGCTCATCTCCTTACCCAGGGTCAACCCTACTAAACCCTTGGCTGGTGTAGTCCCACCACCAACTGTAACTGCACTAGGGGGAGCAGGTGCCTTAGGGGCATTGGTGGGGGCAGGAGTAGAGCCTTTGGACTTGGTGCAATCACTGGTCCAGTGGGTCTTTTGCTTACAGACCTTGCACCATGGTTTCTTTTGGCCTTTTCCCTTGTTAGACTGTGAATCCCCACCTGAAGAAGATTTTTGTGGGCCTTGTGAAGACTTCTGGTCTTTACCCTTCTCCCCACCCTTATCAGAGTTTTTAGAATCTTGCTTCTTAGGGTCACCACCTTGGTTCTGTACCTTCTGCCTCACCCTGGTTCTGACCCATTTGTCTGCCTTCTTTCCCAATTCTTGGGGAGAGGTCAGATCAGAGTCCACCAGGTGCTGATGCAACAGCTGATTTTGACAATTATTAAGAATCTGCTCCCTCATGATAAGATTGTACAATCCTGTGAAGTCACATACCTTACTGCCCAATAACCAACCTTCCAGAGCCTTGGCAGAACAATCAACAAAGTCCACCCAGTCTTGAGTCTGTGCTTTTTGGGTATCTCTGAACTTTAACCTGTATTGTTCAGTGGTTAGGCCAAACCCATCAATCAGAGCACTCTTCAAGACTGTGTAATTATCAGCATCCTCCTCTCTAACAGTGAGGAGCTTATCTCTACCTTTGTCTGCAAAGGCGAGCCACAAGATTGCTGCCCACTGCTCCTGAGGGACCCTCTGTACTTTACAGGCCCTCTCCAGTGCAGTTATCCATTTGTGGATGTCATCCCCACTCTGGTAGGGAGGGACAATCTTGCTCAGGTTTCTATGGTCATAAGACCTTTCCCTATCTCTGGGGAAATTGCTGCCACCATGGGACTCTAGTCCCATCTTTTTCTCTCTTTGTAGAGATCTAGGGACTCCCTGTCTATAGCCAACTGCTGTTTTCTGAGCTCAAGCTGGGCTTGCTCATACTGAATCAGTCTCTTTCTCCTCTCATGAGAGGATTCTCTCCTATGAGAAGAGACAGAGGTCCCTATTGAGGTGTCAGAGTGGTTAGACTCCTGAGAAGGAGATCTATCCCTTCTTGGCACACTCTCAACTCTTCCTGGGGGGACAAAGGTGAGGTCATCCTGATCCTCCTCTTCATCCACAGGAATAGCTGGGTTTTCCAGGGCAAGGTCATTGTCACCTTCCTGGCCAGTTTCAGAGGGGGGGGGGCTGGGTTTCTTCACCCCTGACCCCTTCCTCCTGTTCTGCCCCACCCTCTCTGCCTACCCCTTCAGACCCTAGGGGCCTGCTGAGATCATCAGCTAGTAGCACCTCTCTGAGGTGTTGGGTGCTGGCACTTTTGCCTGCCTTCAGCTTCCTAGTATTGCATAATGCTCTCAATTCCAAGAATGGGAGTTTATCATACTTGGAGGGAAGAAGCCCACTGGCTTCTGGCAAGGACTCACTGGGTCCTGGCTTTGAAGACATTACTAGTGAGGTGTGGTGTATGCACTACCTACTCTAGTGTGGCCTACTAAACTCTCTTGAGTTGTAGAAAGGGTGTGCTATCCCTTAACACACAACTCTAAGTTCAGTAGAACTTACTGTATACTAAGCTTGATTTATATGTACCTTAGGTACCCTTAGTGGTTTTCAGTTGATCAATTCAATTGAGATTATCTGGTAAAACAATAGCAAGCTGGAATCCCACACGCTGCACACCAATGTGAGAAGTTGGCCTGGCATATGCTGTCCACTATTTATAGTGGGCACCTTGCACCAGTCCAAACAACCCCTTATTGGAGATAGGTTAAAGACAACCTTTATTGAAAGCTATCCTAGTGGTAGCTATGGAGAGCAGCCTTCAGGCTAAGTCTTGAAGGAATGTAAAGCAGCTTGTTTTACCAGTCTATAATCTCTTGAGTGACCAAATGAAAGAGGACCACACCAGGTATATATTCAAAATATATGTATTTATTGCTAAACACACCCCTCTAGTCTCTTTATGAGGCTAGAGTTCGAAATACATAAGTTATAAGTTAGTTATCAACAGTAATAGCACAAATACACGTTTGAGCCCTAGGGGTGTACCAAACCATATACCAATAAAGTGGTATAAGAACCAAGACTGAGCTAGACACAAGGCCTAGAGCCTGTAGAAGTGCTTGGACCACAAGGAACCACCCAAGGTAGTGACACAGGGGACCCACGGGGGACGCGTGCAGTGTGAGAACACAGCCGCGAATCGCCATTGACTTCTATGGGGAAAGTCGCGGTTGGAATTTTAAAGAAAAGGGACACTTAGAGGAGGACTTGGAGCAAACCCCTTTAGAACTGGGTTGTTCTAGAGTCTATACCCACGGGAGCACCGGAGTACTCGAGTTACCTCACCCAGGGAAGCCGGGTGCATAGGTGTCTTTCGGGGTCGGGTTTCGTCGTCGTTTTCAATGGCGATCTGCTGCAAAGTGCTGCTGGCGGCCAAGTCGAAAGTGTTCGGGTGGATCCAAAGGTGGATCGAAGATCTGAAGAACCTGAAAGCAGAGGGGACAGAGTCTGGGTCACTAGCCAGTGACCAGGAAGGCGATGAGCAGATGCCCACCGATGTTGAGTGCTTCAGGTAGGTTGACGGTCGTCTTGACTCTTCAGCCACGAGGTCCTGGAGGCGTCGACGATGACCAGGAGCTGGATTCGAGCTTTCCCACGACGTCTGTCGATTGCAGGGGTGTCGGCGACCAGATTGGACCCAACAAGCCTTGGCAACGGCAAGTCTCGTGGAAATAGAAGAAGGACGGTGGTGCAGACCAGCAAGGTCTGAGGGACTCACCCAGCGAGGGTAAGTCAGGGCACGCCTGGAGCAACCAGGGAAGCCCAAGCAGAAGAAGATTGGCCTTCGGGAGGGCCTACTAGCCAACGGACTAGTGACCGCAAAGGAGCCTCGAGTGGACGCACTTGGAGCTGGCTCACAGGACACTCGTGGAGTGGAGGCCAGTGATCTTTGGTGCAGTCGGTGCTGGAGGCGGGGGCTACTCGGAGCCCAAAGCACAACTTCGTGGGAGACCCAGAAGAGGATGCACTTGCAAATGTGCTCGGTGTCCAGGGGTCACGGTTCCACGTTACCCACGACAGCTACGGGCCTCAGCATTGCTGGGGACTCAGGGCAGCCTCGGGGAAGTCTGGAAATCCATCTCTGGTGATGCAAAGACTTCGGCGTCCGGCGGGAGCTTCAGCGATGCAGACCGGACAATTGCTTTGTTGGTGCCTGCCAAGCAGGGGAGTCACTCCTTGACCCCAAGGGAGATTCTTCAGTCCTCTAATCTTAAAGTAGAGCGTCGAAGGTCCAGGATTCTGTGTCAGAGTTTCGTCCAGGTAAATCTAAAGTCCTAAGGACTGGGGTCCCATACTTATACCAAGTTAGGGGTTGGACATACTCTGGGGACCCACCTATGGGAGGGTCAGGGCAGAGGGGTGGTTACACCCTTTCCCTTTGTCCAGTTTCGTGCCAGAGCAGGGGCTGGAAGCCCCTGAGCCGGTTTGAACTGGGGTATGCACAGGGACACCAAATGTGCCCCCAGTGCAGGACTTCAAAGCACCAGAGAGTGCTCCCGCCCAGCCCCAATACACACTATCCTGTCTGGGGAGGTGGTTACCTCCCTGGGACAGGAAACCTATTGTCCAGGCCTCCCCTGCCGGAGTTTCGGTCAGCAGCAGGAGGCCAGACTCGTGTCTGTGGCAGCGGCATCCATTTTGTGATGCCAGGGCTTGGAAAGAAGTTACCGGGCAGGCCGGTGTGTACATGTCTCTCCCTCTAGAAGGGTGGAATGCTACCCCGCCACCAGAACTGGCGGGGGGTAGTATTCCAAGATGTTTGACACCAAACACGACATGTTTCCGTGCAGCCATCCCAAAGTTAGCATTTAACGCGAGGTTATAATGCGCTTAAGAGTATATGGTCAGGCTGCACTACAAACAGCATCAGAGAAGGGTCTCCGAACGCTGCAGAGGGCTCTGCTCATGCAGGGGCACCCTCTCACATAGGAACCAAGCACTCTGCCTTCAGGATTGACAAGGCCTGCCATAGGAGTGACTTATAGGTTTATATGTGTGTATGTATGTAGTGATATAGGTAACCTATATCACTGTAAGGGGTGCATGCACCACCTTACCCAGGCTTCAGTAGCAGACCGGTGGTGTCCTTTTGGTTGGCCTTCCAGGGGTGGCACAATACATGCTTCAGCCCCTGGCAGACCTCTGAGGTACCTATGCCCTGGGTACATAGTATACCATATACTAGGGACTTACAAGGGCACTCCAGATTCCAATCTTATAACTCAGCCAAGCTTTGGAACTCCCTTCCGTTTCATATACGTTCAGAGCCCAATTTACTTTGGTTTCGAAAACATCTAAAAACCCTGCTTTTTAACAAACCTGAATAAACTTCAATTGTTTCCTCTATATGCATTGTCCGTAGCGCTAGGACGCCTGAGGGTAGCTATCGCGCTTAATAAATAGTCATTTCATTTCATTTCATTCATTTCAATCAGAGATGTGCCTAAGGCACATGGAAACCATTTTAGAGAGGAAGCAGCTAGGCTGGGGTTCTGATTAGCAGGGCCCCAGCCAGACTAAAGTCGAAAAACAGTGAAGCATCAGCAAAAAGTGGGGGTACCCATGTGAAGCAGATCCTACTCTCCTACACCTTCTGTATGAGTTTGCCATGGTCCTCTCACATTCTTTCTCATGAGAAGATCTTGGCACGTCATTAGTGAATATCACATAGTATCATTCTCAGTCATGTGTTCCCACTTCCATTCGCTTGGATTGAGAAAAAGTTTATAAACATGATGACCTAATATATGGATTTTAGCATTGTATGCTCGAATTGAATACTGGCAGAAGCTCTGGTTAAAACGACAATTACCTTGATCTCTTTTTGCTTACTGCTCGACTATTTTGTACGTTCGACATTGCAGGTTATGTCGAGTGTTGTGTTTTTTTCTTTTACATAATCAATGTTGAAACTTGGCATGGGTCCCGCCCTCTTGGGCCTATATTGACATGCTTGTATTCGATGGCTTGGTGCCTAACATCTTCAGGGAGTTCATTAGACATGGTACATTCCTTCCCTTGCAACAAACTATCTGAAACTTCTTGGATTTTTCTCTTTGACCCCCATGTGGAAGCAATGTCACCATATCAAGCCATTGGCAGGATTCCAATCTGATGGCTGATTCGAAATTCACCCTGTCTTCTGCCCAACTCTACTGAGGCCAAAACATCCCATGCAGGAAATAACTAAAAAATATGCATACTAGCAGCTTATCGCAATATGCTTTTTGAGGTATCTTCAAGTTTTATAACTGTACAACAGTGATGCAAAATTGTTAAATGCCACCACTAAGTGCTATCATACAGGATGGTTGACGCACCTTCCACATTACCCCAACTCTCCAACCCCAGTATTACGGGGTGCAATAATACCTGCATGGAAACACTGCACTTGGTATTACCATTATCTCAAGACCCTTTGCAGTGCATAATTGCATGTCCGTGTCCCAGAATTCTCCTGCAAAACCAGTAAGTAATACCTGAGGTGGAGATTCTGCACCTGAAACTGACACAACTGTAATAGGGGCCTTGGTCTTTTCGCCTGGCATGGGGAAACTCAATTTTTCAGTCTTTAGGCTCCGGCTTTATCAATACAGGGTTTATTTATTCTTTTATTTTAGGCTTTTCTACATCGTGAAAATGCCCGGTAAGGTGTTCTGGTGCTGGCGGACCAAGCAGAAAGCACACAGAGATCAAAAGAGGGCAAATAACCAGATTTCACAATTTTTTTGATGGAAGATTTTTGTTTAAAGCACGCAGCCTGAGGGGGAGCGAATTCCAGACTTGTACCATTTAAAAGGAAGAAAGGAAGAGCTGCTATGGCTACTTTCATAATCTTAGGAGGATATTGGAGATAAGCCAAAAAGTGAGTGCAAGCTGCGAGTGGCCTGATGCAAGGAAAAGGATTTACGGATAAATACAGAGTCCTTATCGCTGATGCAGAGGGATCGCTTGGCTACTCGCAGCCAGTGCTGCCTAGTGTGCTAAGGAAAGCTTAATAGAAGGAGAGTAGTGTGTTTCGTACTATCTGAAGACCATGTGTCGGATACCTAGGTAAAGTGAATTACAGTAGTCGAGAAGGCAACCAACTACTGTCTGAATAAGAGCTTCAATAGGTGAGAATGAGAGAATCTTTTTTAAAACCTTTAGCAAATAGCAACAACTAGTAGAAAATGTAGATACTTGCAAAGCAAAAGAAGGATCTTGATCAAATCCAATGACCATGAGACTTGGCATTTTGGTCACTGGAGTGGGGGAGTGATCCAAGTTTGGAGGCCACCAATCAGTTGACCAGATGGCAGGTGATCCACCAAACAACAGTATCTACCTTTTTCCTGAGTTGAGTTTGAGGCAATTGATTTACATCCAGTTATCAACTTCAAACAGATACTTACGTAAGTGGCACTGGGCTAGATTTCAGTTAGCATCTCTATGAAGTGTAATCTGTGTGGCTAACAGAAAGAAACAGTCTGGCTAAGAGGGCTACATAAAGGTTAAACAAAGTGAACCTTAGAGAAGAAGCCTGAGGGACCCCAGAAATTAGAGCATTAGAAGAGGATTGTAAAGGAGTCAGTATTGCTGGACAGCAGTTATTAAAGAAGCGGTGAGCCACCCAACACCCTCTCTCTGACACCGGCCTCATGCAGTCTGAAAATCAGACCGTCAAGAGACCCAGTTTCAAAGGCGGCTGATGAATCAAGCAGAGTCAGGAACACAGTGGCTCCCTGATTCTCAGTTCATTCTGAACTGATGCTAGAGCATCATCAATTCTATGAAAAGTCCTAAAATCTACTTGTGCAGGATTGAACATTGATTAATGCTCATTAAAGGAAATATTTGAGAATTGATCTTTGTATCAGCCATGTTGGCAGTAAAAGGTAACAGCAAAATAGGACAATAATTACTAGGAACAGCAGGATCGTCAGAAGGTTTCTTTACTTACGGAACCACAAGCGCTTTTTTCAAGAGGAATGGACTAAGGCATAATTAAGAGTACAGCTGACCAAGCTACAACCTTTATAAGGCAGGTTGAACAATGGTCCAAAGGAGATCCGGAATACATTCCCCACTTACTTTTTTGGGAGCAGTTCTACTGAGAGCAGAGTAAATTGTGTTAATATGGCAAGACTAAGTGCCCAATTTGGATTGGCCAATACATTCATTCTCTACTCTCGTAGAAATAAGAGAGTTTTGTATAAGCTGGATTTCACTAATGAAGAAAGAGGTGAGCGATTCACGGTGTGTTGGAAAAGAGCAAACATTATGACTGTAATTTGCAGGATGAGAAAGTTTCATGACAATTAAAAAAAAAATCACAAATGGAATTATTAGCTGAAGACAAGTGCAAAGAATAGAAGTGAGAGAGTTCTTGTTTAACTTCAGTTTAATATTTCTAAACAAAAGTCAAGTAGTGCCATTTAGTATCAGATGAGAAATACCAGGGTGATCGCGCTCCTATCCTGTATGCAACTCTTTTGGAGAAAGCAGGAATTTAATTGTCCTGGAGATAGATAATCTTAAGCTACGAAAAAGAGCAAGCCATGGGTGGAACAGTTTTATCAAGTGCTGAATTAATCCACATGTTAAAATTGTTGACCCTGGCATCCATCTCTGAAGCCATGAAAAAAGGTTATAAATCAATCTAGTGGCAAAACTCAGCATTGAGTGTTTCTATTTTGTTTGTAGCTCCCATAACCTTCACGGTTCCTTCAGAACCAAAGTCATCAAGCGGTTATGGTATGCCGAATATCTAGCTTTCTACTTGATTTGAGTATTTGTTGCACTTCATGTTTGCTTGTAGATTTTATGAAGTTCCTCGTAGGATTTTTTTGGTCCCTTATTTAAAACTACTGAATTTTAGACAGGTTCGCCCTGCACTCTTGCATCTACAGATGTTGTCTACGGAGTCATTGTTTTTTACACTTGGCTTTTTAAAAGCTTGTGTTAAATCGCGATCTTTTATGGATGTTTAACTTGTCATTATATTGATGCATTTTTACTGTTCGAATGTTATACACCAGTGTTTGCAATCATATAACATGCAATATTAATACAAATGCTCCTGGGGGTTGCAGTTTTAATATTCTTGTGGACTGTACATATGTATTTATTGCACATTGCACTTTATATTTTGAATTGCACTTGGGGAGTATGATTTTAATTTGACTGTTCACCAGCTTAAGGAGATTTGATTTATATATTAGAATGTCTTTGTGTAACTTTTATGGTTTTGATGTTAAAACCGAATAAAGTTTATTGACTGACTGAGTATTGATACCAATGGCAATTTCCAACTTTGTTGTAGTCAATGTTCCTGTTCATTTTGCAAACTGTCTTCAGCCGCAGAAACAGGAAATGACACCAGAGGATGAAAGGATTAGAGCCTGCAGATACATTAGAGGAGCAAAGAAATGAAGTAACATATTGAATTTCTTTAGTTATCCACCAATGATTTTTCAAGACTCAGTAGGACGAGATGTCAAACACATTATATGGGCCATGGTCAAGATCATACAATACCTGTACTGGTGGACCTCTCACAGGCAGACAAAAGACTTCTTAAAAGTATCCTTGCCTCACCCATTAGTACCTCAGGTGGAGCTCGAGACAGAGACGTTTTAAGGCATGAGCAAAGTGGGCAATTGTCCACAACCCTCACTTTCCAAGGGCCCCCCTAAAAAATCAACTTTCTCTCTCTCGCACCTCTGTCTCTTTCTGTACGCCAACCTCTCTCCTCTCTGCCTACCTCTACCGCTCTCTCTCTATGCCCTATGTAATCTAAAGGATTTTCTTCGGCACCAGGCAATTCGTAGTTCAACTGTTTTGATTCATCTCATTTCTAAACATTGGTCTGGTATCATGAGGGCTTGAATTAGCAGAAAATGGGTAATAAAAATTTAAGTTGTTCCGAATAGGGGACCTCCAAATACGTCTTGCCTGGGGTCCCAAAAATTCTTAAGATGTCACTGTTTAAGACTGACTCTAAGAGAGGGAAAGGGGGTGTAAGGATCAACTACTCAAATAAGCAACAATTTAAAAAATGAAGTACATTTCAACCGAAGTTTTTAAAAGAGAAAATGTATTTAATTATCAAACAAATTCAAAGAAACTCAATAATTGAAAAGTAGAGAAAATGGGTTTAAAATATTCAATAGATGTCAGTAAGAGCAAACTTCAACACTGAGTTCAATGCATGAGATGAGAAAAACTCTAAAATAAAGGATGGCTCGATCAGCAACAATCATTTTAACATTTTGAGTACTTCTCACTTCTTTTTTTTTTTTCTATGATCCGAACTTGACAGATGGAATGGATTCCTAGGCATAATGTGTTAAGGCCTCCATGAAGCTATATAGTCTAATTAGACTGTTGTGGTGAAGATAAAGAATTAAAAGCCCCAGGCAGTAGAAAGTCCCTTTCAATAGCTGATGATAGATGCAAGGTTGTTAGAGTACTTGGATGATTTCTTTCAGGGGGTTGTTCTTCAGAAGAAGTTGATGAGCTGTTCTCTAGCCAGTGAAGAGTACCAGGCTGGTTAGAAGATTGAGCGAGGTCCAAAACATAATGTGAGCCTAGTAAATGGCTCTTCTGAATAAAGCCAGGTGCAAACCTGTTTTTAAGTATTAACAAGCATTGGCAATGCCAATAGGTCTATCGTTGGCCACCATCCTTCTTGTAATTCTTGTTTTGTCATGGTTTTTGAAAAACTTTTTGACTAAAGTACCTAAGATCCAACTCCATTGCTGACAGACCCTCAGGTCCATCCTGGATCACACTTGTTTCAAATTCTGTCATATCTATTATAAATAATAATAATGTCGTCTGCCCTTCTTATTCATTGAACTGAGAAAGGGACAGAAAGTGTCAGGGCATTCTGATAATGACCCAGATATAACACCTGATGAGGCACCCAGTCTGGAACAAGTGTCCCTTTATCAACATGTCAAGGCAATCAAGAAACATCCCTAGATAATTCATCGAAGAGGTGTCGTTCTAACTGGCGTCCCCTTGACTCTCATTTTTTTAGAGATATAGCTCTGCTGCCAGTAATTCATAAACCACATTCCTAAAACTAAGAAAGAGATCTTCATCCCCAATAACATTTAGTATTTAAGGACCACCATTTGACCCCTTAGGGAGAGAGGTCCTTCATATCAGATAATCTTGGTTTTTGCCAGCATATAGAGATGCTGATGCATCCTGCCCGAAGCTGATAAGAGCCGAATGCCCAAGGAGAGCTGCTACCGCAGTGCGTGTTTGCCTTTCACTGGGAACACTTCCTCCACAGCCCTCCTGATAACAACAGCCTGAACTGTCAGCAAGGTATGCAGTGCGTCACTTCTTCCTAAGAACCTGTAGAGTGCAAGTTGCTCTACCACATGCTCTCCTAGGGTAGTGCATAGAAATAGATTTAGGGTGTTAGTCTTTTAGATGACATTTAACCATGTTAGAAATGTTCATTTTATTCTCATTGTGTAGAACATGCCTTCTAGCTGTTTTTATGAGATCTTGTGTGATTATTTTACCCTGTTGTAATAAATACTCCCAGTTAAAAGTGTCTGTTGTTCTCAGTACTGTGTGTATGATACTGTGAAGAGTGAAATAGGTTTACTGGTACCACGATGCCCCTGATCTCTTCCTAGGGATTGTTAGTAACCCAAAAGCAATTATTTCACTTCACCTATGTATTGACTGGAGTTTGCAGGACTACAATAACCTGTCTCTCACATTCAGCACTGGTGCATTGAACTAGGTTTACTTAGGTCACCTGTGGGTGGGAAAGCAAACCTTGTAGTGCTACGCCAGAGTAGTCGCTTCCACTGCACTTTATTGTTAAAGAATATGCCAAGCCCTTACCAATCTAAAAAACATAATTTTGCTACAGTCAAAAATAATTTTGGTCTCAAAATAACTACACAGTACCATAGTACTCCTTGGCACTGGAAGAAACTACTTTAAAAAAAGTCAATCAATCTGGCATTGGCTGAAAACCAGAAAGAAAGAAAGAAAAAAAGAAAGAAAGAAAGGAAGAAAGAAAGAAAGAAAAGAACGCAAGAAAGAAGAAAAAGAAAGAAGGCAAGTAAGATAGAAGAAAACAGAAAGAGGGCAAGAAAGAAAGAAGAAAACGGAAAGAAGGTAAGAAGGTAAGAAAGACAGAAGAAAACGGAAAGAAGGCAAGAAAGAAAGAAATAAGAAAACAGAAAGAAAGAAAGAAAGAACAGAAAGCAGGCAAGAAAAAAAAAGAAAACAGAAAGAGAGAATGAAAAAAAGAAGGAAAGAGAAAGAAGGCAAGAAAGAAAGAAGAAAGCAGAAAGAAAGAAAAAGGAAAAGAGAAAGAAAGAAAAAAGGAGAGAAAGAAATAAGGAAAGAAGCAAGGAAGAAAGAATGAAAGAGGCAAGGAAGAAAGAAATCAAAAGAAAGAAAGAAAGAGCAGGAGAGAATGAAAGAGAGAAGGAAAGAATTGAAGAAAGAGAAGGAAAGAAAGAGAAAGAAATTGAGAAGAAAAAGGAAAGAAAGAAAGAGAAGGAAATAGAATGAAAGAAATGGATAAAGAGAAAGAAAGAAAGAATGAAAAAAAGAAAGAAAGAAAGAAAGAAAAAAAGAAAGAAAGAAAGAAAGAAAAAAAGAAAGAAAGAAAGAAAAGGAAAGGAAAGGAAAGAAGGCAAGAATGGAAGAAGGCAAGAAAGAAAGAAAGACAAAGATATAGTAAAAGAGAGAAAAAAACAGAGTTAGAGAAGGAAAGAGAAAGAAAGAAGGAAGGAAGGAAAGAAAGAAAGAAATTAGGAAAGAAAGAAGGAAAAAAAGGAAAGGAGAGAAAGAAAAAAGAGGATAACTTAGTACAGAACAGTTTCAAATTGACAAAAACTGGTATGCTGTGAAATAGCAAAAAGTCCAAAAAGCAAAACACTCCAAAGGGAATTTACAACAGCATTGGTAGGAATGGGATCTGATAAAGATGGAATGTGCATCAGACGTATCCTGCTATCACATCAGGCTCTAAACACAATGGCAACACTAAAGTAATAAGAAAGTACAAACAAAAACATTGGCACTGAAGGGAACTACCTTGTGTGTGGATGTGCTCCTTGTGAGAGAGCAGAATGCTGTTACTCAAATTGAAATTAACCAGTGGCTTAAGTAGGCTGACCCATTGCCTCCATGCTATACTCTGTAGTGGGCGGAAGCAAAATGTGACTGACACAACAGAACTATGGATGAAGAGAGGTGGCTGAAAGCCCCTATATTTAAGTATATCATACTTTTTTTAGTAAATTCAAACTGTCTTGGCTAACGCGGCCAGACCTAAAAAAATGTACTTCAGGAAAGAGAAAACGTGGTCTCTGGTGCCATCTAGTGGATGGCCGAACAAGCTGCCTCATTATTTATAAAAAGGTCAGACTTGCTTGCAATTAAAAATCTAAAAATAAATGTCACTGAAGCAAAGCGGGGACCTGGGAAATGCGCAGCCTTGGACTTAATGGCTTCTCTACCCCCAATAACCCCAAAGCCGCCAATTATCCCTTGTAACAGCTCTGGGCAGATCCAGTAGGCTGAGACCAAACATGACTTCAGGGTCTGACTGGGAATTAACGCACTTCCGGTGAAGCACTCTGCAACGACTTAACAAATAAGCATTTGTAAATGCATTAGGTTTCGCCTAACTGATTAATAATAAGCTGTTTTTTACTTGTAAGTTGTAGCTTGTTGAGTAGTTATACAATATAAATTACAGGAAGTCTGTTAAAATGTTATGACTTGTTTATGTACAATAAGGCAATATATTGTGATGCTACTAGTGGTATAGTCCGAGTAAGTAATAGCAAAATTTTGAGAAATTAAATGAAACAGGGAAATAGTAGAATTAATTGATGCAATAGCAATATTATGTGTTTAGAGGAGTTCTGACAACTTTTGGACCCGGTGTTGCTGCACCATTCAAATCATGACACTGTTGTCTGGAAGGTAACTGCACTTATGGTTGCTTGTTTAGGAATAAAATATAGCAATATTAGGTGTTTAGTGGTGTTCCTGGATCTTTTGGTCCCGGTACCACTGCACCTGCTGCACTATTGAAATCATGACCCTAGTGCTTGCTAGATATCTGCACATATGACTGCCTGTTTAGTTGTAAAATATAGCAATATTAGGTGTTTAGAGGAGTTCTGACAACTTTTGGACCTGATGCCACTGCACCTGCTGCACCACTCAAATAATGACCCTGTTGCCTGCAAGATAACTGCACTTGTGACTGCCTGTTTAGTAGTAAAATATAGCAATATTTGGTGTTTAGTGGCGTTATGAAACTTTGGCCCCGGTGCCACTGCACCTGCTGCACCATTTACATCAAGTCCCTTTCAAATGCAAGGTAACTGCAATTGTGACTGCCTGTTTACTAGTAAAATATAGCAATAATCGGTGTTTAGTGGGGTGCCTGGAGCTTTTGGTCCTGGTGCCACTGCACCTGCTGCACTATTGAAATCATGACCCTAATGGTTGCTAGATAACTGCACTTGTGACTGCCTGTTTAGTTGTAAAATATAGCAATACTAGGTGTTTAGAGGAGTTCTGATAACTTTTGGGCCCAGTGCCACTGCACCTGCTGTACCATTCAAATAATGACCGTATTGCCTGCAAGATAATTGCACTTGTGACTGCCTGTTTAGTAGTAAAATATAGCAATATTTGGTGTTTAGTGGAGTTATGACAACTTTTGGCCCCAGTGCCACTGCAGCTGCTGCACCATTCAAATCAGGACCCTGTTGTCTGCAAGGTAACTGCCCTTGTGACTGCCTGTTTAGTTTTAAATATTAGCAATAATCTGGGTTTAGTGGGGTCCCTAGAGCTTTTGGCCCCGGTTCTGCTGCACCATTCAAATCAAGTCTCTTTAACTGCAAGGTAACTGCAATTGTGACTGCCTGTATTTAGAGGAGTTCTGATAACTTGTGGGCCCAATGCCACTGCACCTGCTGCACCGTTCAAATCATGACCCTGGTGTCTGCAAGGTAACTGCACTTGTGGCTGCCTGTTTAGTAGTAAAATATAGCATAGCTCTTGTATAATAACTTGATTTTTAACGTGCAATGTTTATTACAACATTTTGAATTTGATCATAATGGCCAAATAGATTAAGTTGAAAAAATCAATCCGATAATGCCTACAAAGTGCAAAGAAATGTACTGAGGCATGAATAGGAAATGCCACAAATGTTCTAAGGCTAAAGCGTCTGCTTTACACAACTAAGTAATAAAAAAGCAAGCATTCCAGCATACCATTAGAAGCTGTCCACCTTTTATGTGGAAAGAGATCTTATCTTGACAGTGAATAGGGTTAAACAGTGGGAACAGTTTTAGTAGAAGTATCGTAAATGCGTGCAGCCAGGGAAGTTAACAAAAAAAGTTCCACACAAAGCGAATGAACACAGTAATTCGGCTATAGGAACTGATAAGAGCCCCCTTTTTAAGATATATTAAATAGAAGAGATTTCACAAGCACAGCGCAAGCGCCGTGCAAGCGAAACCTAAAAACTTGAGGAAGAATGGAGCCCTGGAGCATACCTTTTTTGAGAGACTCAGATAATGCTGCATATTTAATTCCTTGTTGGTAATTTTCAAACTAGGAGGAAGTAGGACCTACAGAGGAATCTGCCTTCAGTTCAGTTTTTAGGGGATTTTAAGGGCATGGGAGTTATTGATTACATGTTACGCCCACCTCTGAAATCCAATTGAAGGTCAGCAAGAAATCATATTCTGATATGAATTTTTTAAGCTATGTTTTCTCTTAGTTTCTGAGGACTTTTGCTAGGAACTGAATGTTTGTTTCTTCACAGTCCACTGCTGCTTTTTTTTTTAAAGGGAGTGACTCAATCTTTTTTAAGACAGTCAGGTTCATAAAATGGGATGATAGTTTAAGATTGGCAATAATGCTAATCACTTCTTTACGTGTGATTTTGATTAAATTCGTCCAGACATCAATGGATTTGGTAAGCAGTGGCATAGGCATAGAGTCAATGGAGTTGTAAAAGTGATAGCTCAGTGTTTCCTCAAACAATGGTGGAAAGTTCTCGCATTTTTAGGTTTTGCCCGCACAGTGTTTGGGCTGTGCTTGCGAAATCTCTTGCATTTAAAAACAAAAAATCTTAAAGGTGGCTTAGAGCCCGCCCATTATTTACCATTGGCTGGCTCCCAAGTGGCTTCAATGTCACTCTTGTTTCCTCGCTTCCTATTGGTCAGTGACTTGTCCTCGCCTCCGTCTTCCTCCTGGCTTCAAAGTCTTCGCATCTTCGTCTGTGGAGCCTGGACCAAGTACTGCTTCCGGTGGCCAGTGTCCTTCCGCTGCAGGCTCCTACAGTGCTGATACTCTTTTTTTAAACTTTTAGATGTCACTGTCTGCAGTCCCTCTCCTTCACAGACACCCCCTCCCATTCTCCGTTCTGTTTCACCCACCTCTTGCCCTCCGTGTCCCACTGTCTGTTGTTTTTCATCCCACCCCTGCTCTCTGAAACTGTGCTGTTAAGATGCTGCCGCACTGCCTCAGACACAGTTGTGTTTTATACTGAGCATGAGAGACAACTAGTCCTCCACTTGCTGGTCATCACTCTACTGCTGTGGCAGCCCCTGCCCTGCACAGCCACAGACAGCAGACCACGTCCACTTGGCCCACTGCACTGTTTTTTGTTGGAGTTGCAGCCTAAAGTCCTGAAGGGACGAAAGCGGTGCGTTTATTCTTTTATGTTTTTGTGTGCATCATGTGTTATTATTACATGTTATTTTTGGTAACGCATCTCAGTGACTGGTAAAAGGGTTCGGCTCAGTGGGTGGGATCGGAGGGGCTCGACGTGCCCATACTTTTTTAATTTAAGGAAAACAGCTCCCCTACTTTCTGTGAAAAGATAACTATCCCGGGATGGTTAATTCCGAGAGCTGAAATGCTTCAGCTGTAGTGTAAGGCAGGGAGTCTCCTGTGCTGTGGCCGGCAAACAGCTATACAAGCCTTCTCGCCTGGGTGCCTGCTTACCTGAAAGAAATAAAAATTTGCACAGTGGGTCAATCTGCAAATGTAAAGGGAGCGCAGATACCGGTATTGGCTTTAATTAATGGAATCACTTGACACCTACTGATGACACAGATTTATTATTTTTGAGTGGTTTTGGAAAGGAGTTACCGGCTGAGCTGTGAAGTGTGTGCTTTTTAAAGGCTGGTATCACAGGGGCCTGTGTTACGCCCCCAACTATTCTCCACTGCTTCAACCAGGATTCAATTCTGTGGGTCTCTGGTTACAGACACAGACTGCTAACAGAGGTTTCGTAAACAAAAATTGTGCATTTCCCACTGATTAACTTAACTTGCATTTATTCTACATTTAAGCTGTGTGTTATTTTATATGTTCATACCTGAAGGTGAAAGATCAAAGAAGTAACAGAATATTTTGTTTTTTGCCACCCCTTTGCCCCACCCACACACTTACCCGCCCAACCCCATTGTGCACAGCATTACAGTTCCCTTACTTTTTTAATGCACTTCGACCACTGGTTCTGCTCCACGGAGATCCAGTCTGGATACGCAGTTTGTTTGCAGCCATTTTGTCAACAGTGGCTAGTGTTCATTCTTCGCTCTCGTTTCCCCTAATGGTGACTGGGGCATGATGGTGATAGAGCGCTTACAGCACTCTAAATTGTAGGGGTGCACTATACTCCTGATATGAACGCACTCATATGTATTTTTGTTGTGTGCAGTGTTTTATGATTATTAAGATGCATTTATTCACGTCATAATGGCATTGAAACATAGTGAGCACATTTAAGTAGGATCTTGCGTGTATTAGAGTAATATAATTCCTGTATGTGTAATGTGCAGGATGAAATTATATTTGTGTAATGTAACTGTGTTCAGTTAAGCGACTTAATGTGTAGACCCAAATTGTAGGTTGTTTTGAGTTTCGTTTCTCCTTGGTTGCTCAAGAATTAATTAAATAAATTCTGTTGTGCTCGAAGACAGTGTGCTCTCATCCTACTGCAGGTGCAGGAATTCGACCTCGTTATTCTTAGATTTAAGAAGATACCCGGAATGTCTTTGAAGAAGGCTGAAAGGCGAGAAGGGAGGACACCTTCGTGCTTGGCCTATCTGGGAACCAAGGCCACTGGAAGAAGAGTCAAATTAATTAAAGCTTCTGTGGAAACTTACTGAAAAATGTTGCCAGTGGAAAAGTTTAACACATGACGTATTGTTGGTTGAACATTGTCTTTTTGTATGATGCGCAGGGACAGATTCGAGAGATTTCTGCCAGTTTTCGGAGGAGAAGGAGCATCTTAGAGCGAGCTCCATAGCTTTAAGCTATCAGACCCATTTGACGTGAGTACTTCTTAGGAAGTCAACACGTGCTGACACCTTTGGGATATGATACAAGGGAGATAGGTAGGATCCTTATTGAGAGCAGAGTAGGGAAAGATTTTACTCCTTCTTAAATGAAAAGAGAATTGGACTCCGCTTCTATTCTTTGCTGTATTTTGATTTTGGAGTTCATCATATCATGCCTTCTGTGCCGAATGACTTATATTTGTAAAATCGGCTCTGTATTGATCTTTCTGTATCTATATACTCTGATATTGAGGTGTGTTTATATTCAATTATTTTTGGCCTTATAATAAACCCACAAACTTAAATTCGGAGTCTGTGGTCTTTAAAGCATGATTAAATTGACAGTATAATCTTGAATCGTTTTCTTCCCTCTACCACTTTTAACAGGTAAATAAAAGATCATCAGCATTAAATGTAGTAGGGAAGGTAAGGAGTAAAGGTTGGCGTAATCAAATGGTAGCAGAGGATGGTTTACCTCTAAGAGTGAGGGGAGAAAGAGAGTAGGATTAGGGTCGGAAGAACATTAAGGCCCTGGACAAGGAGTAGACGACGGCGGATATTGATGGAAGTCGGCGGACGTTGATGGTGCGGCGGAAACAGTGGTGGCGTGAGTATGGAATTGTGTGGTGTGTTAGATTGCGGTGATGAAATATTTTGTGTGATGTCTTGCGAAGTTGGGATGCATGTTGAGTGATTGTGGGTTTATCGGTTTACTGGTCCGGACACGTGCGGGTCAGGAAGTTTGGTTAGCGGACTCAAGAGAAGTCCAAGATCCCGGGATAGTTTTGTATTTGTAATTGTCTGATCAAAATTGTGGGTGTCGTGAAGCGCTATCGATGATCCACTTGTGATAGGGAACTTTGTGTGAAAGGAGTACGTCGCGATAGAAAGCCTCAGGTACCGGGGGTGGAATATGGCGATTGAGTGACCAACGCAGGTCGGGGGTCACAGCGGATGTATGTTCTTGTAGAGTGTTCTAT
Source organism: Calotriton arnoldi (assembly GCA_963921515.1). Classification (NCBI taxonomy): domain Eukaryota; kingdom Metazoa; phylum Chordata; class Amphibia; order Caudata; family Salamandridae; genus Calotriton; species Calotriton arnoldi. Next base: position 1,903,943 of record CAWUFW010000516.1, on the reverse strand, counting down.
CGATCTTTTAGAGTACGGACAATTACTTGTTTTATGTAACTGTAAGTTATTGTGACTGTGTTAGGAGCAGTTACTTGGTTTAATAGCTTTTGGATATACAGTTACTTGTAGTGTGAATGTGTGAGCGAATGAAACTGTAAAGGCGGGTGAGCCACTGCAAAGAGTGAGTAGTGAAGTGACGTCAGTGTGTGCCGCGCTGGGATTGGTCGGTTGGTGTAACGCCACGCTGGGATTGGTGGAAGTTTGTTCGAAGCTGAGTATTGAATCTGGAGAAGCAAACAATCGATTTTCATGATGAGATGTTTTAGGGTGCTGCGGGATTTGTGTAGAGGTGATACAGGAGTGGTGACTCGGGTAGGAGAAGAAGCTCCGCCTGAGGATACACCGGCGCATTATATGGCAACAAATGTAGGACTCCATACTATAGTTTGGCTTCAAAATTGGCATAAAATTACAGAGAAAGAAGGAGAGTTGGCCTTCCCTCGTTATGGGTCATTTCGTTTGGAGGTGCTGTTTCAGCTAAGAGGAGTGATGTCTGCTCTGAAACCTCCGCCTAGACCAACCCAATTTGAGGCATTGGATGCTTGGATGAGAGCAGCAATGGCAAAGAGAAGGGAAGCTTCTCAGGGAAGAATGAAAAAAGCAATGAAGGCATATCAGGATGCCAGGTGGGATGCCCAGCTGAAGAGATGGAGAGTAGACACTATAGAGGGAGAACGATTGTATCCCTTTTGGTTGTTAGAAGAAGCGTCTAAAGGGCAAAGTAAGACAGAAGAGGAGAGTGATACAGATGACAGTTTTCTAGATAGAGTGCTAGCAGAACGTTCTCCACCTGATGACTCTAGACTGGAGACGGAGAGAACACAGCAATCACAGGAAATTCTACGGGTGAGACAAACAGGGTCAGAAGATCAGACCACAGGAGTAAGGGGGAGGATTTCAGTGGAAATGAGAAGAATTCCAGGAGGGTCTGGAGGGATAGGATACGCAACTTCGGAGTCAGGAGAGACTGCCTGTAACAGGCAATTACCAGAAGCTCTTTCGGTACCAGTTACTATTGGACCGGTGGTTTCAATATTTAACCCCAGAGAGAGAACAAGGGAAAGTCAACAACAGAGAGAACAAGGTGAAGAGACTATATCTGGAGGGAGTCTTACCATGAGTGAGCGGGCATGGCTCAGGTACCAGTGGAAGCCAGTACTCCACTACCAGCTATGGCGGATCCTTCAAGGATGGACAGTGGGTCAGAACGAAGATGAACAGGAGCTTTAGCAAATTCTGAGTCAGCCATCAGAATGTGGGTTCCACAGGTGAGGGAGTCACAGATATTGAATGATGAATTGGGGTTGAAACAAGAAGCACCTAGGGTACCTTTCGGGCCACAGTATGTGTGTGAGGGTAACCATTGGAGAAGTCGAAGTTGTGAAAGAGAAAGTCGGCCAGTTGTGAGGATGGAGGAGAGTGGGGGTCCAAGGAGAACACAAAGTTGTGACAGGGAGGAATTGGGAAGTAAAAGAGGTCAGAAGGTTTTACAGGTTGCAATAAAGGCACCATTGATAGAGGTGGTAAGATTAAAAGGAGAAATAGATGAAGTGATAGAAGGGAATCTGCCATGGGAGAGAATTGACACATATGATTCAAGCGAATAGCTATTTGTAGCTAAAGATGTTACCAGAAAGGCAAAGCGAGCTCATGATGCATTGTCTCAGCTGGCACGAAAGTATGAGGTAGATCTAACAAAGACTAAAATGATGCATGGAACTTGCAGATTGCATTATACGGATAAGGAATTGGAAGAGAAGCGAACAATAGGATTAAAGGCACAAATAAGGGAATTGGTGATAGGGATGCGAGCGTGGAGAGCATTAGACAAATGGGAAGAGAGGTGGGCCAAAAAGAAAAGTGCCAAGAAAGGAATAGGAGACACTCCGCCTCTGGGTGGAGGGACGGGACCAGCGGGACATTACCCTCTGAGAGAAGTGCAAAATGGCGGGTACGTTCATGTGCCATGGACCAGGGGTGATTTGGCAGCATTCACTAATGATTTTCCTCAGCTGAGGGAAAAACCTGCTGACTGGTATAAGCAAATAGACCGGTTTGTCAAGATCTCGAAGGTGCTTTGGATTGATTTGAATACTTTGTTTGATATAGTGGTCCCAGGAGATTTATGGACGGCATGTAAAGTTGCCATTGATTGGCCCGCTGTAGAACTAGCCAGAGATCCGAAGAATCATGGTCATTCTCCCGAAGTAATAAAGAAATATGAGCAAGTGATTACATGGTTACAATCCAAGGTAGTTCCGCAAACGGTTGATTGGCTTAAAATCGATCGTACTACTCAAGATTCTAAGGAGTCGGTACATGACTATTATGAGAGACTTTTAGTGGCTTTTAAACAGCATAGTGGATTGGATAAAATTGAGCAGAACGATATGGGACAGTTTGTCTCAAAGTTTGTACTAGGATTAAGATCTGATATTAGCTTGATGATACAAACACATTTGATATGTTGGCAGAATAAAACGGTGGATGAGATCCTGCGTTATGCAAAATACTGTAGTGATCAGGTAGAATCGGCACAAAAGAAATTGAAAGACAAGTTGATGTTGGTGCAGTTGAGGAATGCCGAAAGGCCTGATCAGATGCAAGGGGTTGGAGGAGCGATGGGTCGAGGTAGAGGAAGTGGTAGAGGAATGGGTCAACAGATGGTAACCCAACCTGGACAGGGAAGAGGCAGGGGAATGGAAGTAGGTACAGGAGGTGATTGGGTGGCGAACCAAAAGAAGGTCACTGCTTGTCATTATTGTCACAAAATCGGGCATTGGAAGCGCGAGTGTCGATTGAATCCAGCCAATCAATTGCAGAATGAGGGAGAGGGACAGATGTCAGAGACTTTGAATACTGTAACTAGACCTAGGTCCATGTATGGGGCAGGATATGAGCCGCAAATGCAGAGTCCTCAGCCTCCAAGAATACCTACTCATAATCAGGTGTATCATCAGATGCCCTATTTTGAAATACGAGACAGATCTGACCAACCACAAGATCTTCATGAGTGTCAGAGGGGGTGCAGGAAGAATGCCCTTTGGATGCGATCCTGGAAGTAGATCAGAATGGACCGTTTGTAGATGCAGAGGTGAACGGACACTCCGTTACCTTCTTATTAGATACTGGAGCTGCGCGCTCCACAGTAAGAACTGAAGAGGTTCCAAATTTGTCCCTGTCAGGACAAACGATCCAAGTGGTGGGAGTTACCAATCAGAAAATGACTAACCCATTGACAAATGAGTTACCTGTGAGGATAGGACCGTTCCGAGACAAACATCAATTTGTAGTTTGCAATTCAAGCCCAGTCTGTCTGTTGGGACGAGACCTTTTGTGTAAACTAAATTGTACCATATATTGCACTCCGAGGGGTGTGGAGTTGCAAACCTGTGATGATGATGCTGATTTTAAAATGGCTAATATGAGCTTGTGTACGGAAATGTTCGTGGTTCTTACGATAGAGGAATTGCCACATGATTTGAGAGATTCGGTTTCTCCAAAAGTGTGGGATTTCACGGGTGAGGAGATAGGATTGATTCGAGGGGTTGAACCTGTTAAGATACAGGTCAAACCAAATACAGAATTTCCACGAACTCCGCAGTATAAATTAACTCCAGAAACTGTGACTGGAATAAGACTTGTAATTGAGTCTATGATTGCACAAGGTATTCTCAAAGAAATACGAGGAAGTCCCTGCAACTCACCTATTATGGGACTGCAGAAGCCTAGTGGCAAGTACAGAATAGTACAGGATCTGCGCAGAGTTAATGAAATCATGATTCCATGTTGTCCTGTGGTACCGAATCCAGCTGTTATTCTGTTCCAAATACCATGTGAAGCAGAATGGTTTACAGTCATAGATTTATGTCAGGCATTTTTCTCCATACCATTGCATGAAGACAGCCAATTTTTATTTGCATTTAGGATGGATGACCGCGTGTTAACGTGGTGTAGAATCCCTCAAGGGTATACAGAAAGCCCCTCTATTTTTAGTTAGAGTCTGAAGAAGAATCTTGAAGGGCTGATGATGCCCCAGAATTCAGTCTTAGTTCAATATATTGATGACCTTGCGGTTGCTTCAGAGACTGAGGATGTTTGCAGAATTGATACTGTGGCTTTGCTGAATCATTTGGCAGACAATGGACACAAAGTGTCTCCGAACAAACTTCAGTATTGTCTGAATGAAGTGCAGTATTTAGGTCACCGGATTGAGAAGGGGAAATGGAGGGTGTCACCAGATCGCATAGAGACGATTCTGTAAATGGGAACTCCGAAAACACAAAAAGAAGTCCGCATGTTTTTGGGAATGGTCGGCTATTGTCGACAGTGGATCCCAAATTTATCCTTGCAAGCAAAGCCACTGTTGAGATTGACTCGAAAGGACATTAGTGATCCAGTACCATGGGATGATGACTGCCCGAGAGCATTCCTCGAGCTGAAAGAGAGCCTATGTCGCGTTCCAGCTCTGGGAATGCCGGATTATAATAAAGCGTTTTTGCTCTTCTGCTGTGAAAGGGAAGGATGTGCGTTAGCGGTCCTTGTACAGACACATGGGGATGCTCGCAGACCAGTGGCTTACTTTTCAGCTACATTAGATCCAGTAGCTTCTGCGTTGCCCGGATGTCTCAAATCCGTTGCTGCAATAGGTGTCAGCATTGAGAGATGTGAAGGCATAGTGATGGGTCATCCACTTATTGTTTATGTGCCTCATTCAGTAGATTGCTAATGACAAGAACTAAGACACAGTATTTAACGAATAACAGACTTACAAAGTATGAGCAGGTTATATTGGCTTCTGAAAATGTCACTCTGAGACGTTGTACCACCTTGAATCCTGCTACATTGTTACCTCTTCCGCAAGAGGAGGAAGAAGATTGTGAAGAGCATGACTGCCTGGATGTCAATGAGCTATCTACCAAACCCAGACCTGACATTGTTGATGAACCTCTGCCTGAAACTGATTTGATTCTTTTTGTTGATGGTTCATGCTTAAGAGACAATGAAGGGTGTTTGAGAGCAGCGTTTGCTGTGTGCACCATCTTAGGGGTGGTGGAAGCTGCCTGTCTGAAAGGAGTATACTCTGCTCAGGTAGCCGAAATTATTGCTTTGACACGTGCCTGTATCATTTCAAATGGAGTCCGGGTAACTATATATACGAACAGCCAATACGGGTTTGGAGTGGTTCATGACTTTGGCCAGTTATGGTCACAGAGGGGATTTTTGACATCTTCAGGATCCCCAATTCGTAATGGAGAATTTGTGCGCCAATTGTTGGACGCTTTGCAAAAACCCAAAGAGATAGCTGTAGTAAAATGTGCAGCCCATGGAAGGGGAGAGGACTTTGTTACAAAAGGAAATAACGATGCCGATGAAGTAGCGCGTTTTTGTGCTATACATGCTTGTGTTTTCAATGGAACATATGTAGGAGAGAGCACAGAAGAGACTGAGCTCAGCATGATGTTAGCTATAGCCGATACCTGGGATGAGGTAAAGCGACTGCAGGATGAAGCCTCGGAGGAGGAAGTTGCATCATGGGTTAGAGCAGGCTGCGAAAAGAGAGAAGATAGCATTTGGGTGTCAACAGATGAGAGAACAGTATTACCTAACTGTCTATTGAGCCCAATGGCAAGGCAGATTCACAGAGTGGTTCATCTTGGGAGAGATGCCATGGTGCGAGTGTTCAGGCAAACTTGGTTTAACCCACGATTTCGTGTGCATGCTGAAGCGGTGTGTCACAGGTGTGTTACATGTCAACAAATGAATGTTGGAAAGAGAACTGTGGTTGCAATGAGTCATATTGGAAGATCAGGAGGGCCGTTTAATAGGATACAGTTGGACTTTATTGAGATGCCTAGAAGCAATAGGCTGAGATATGTTTTGGTGGTAGTGTGTATCTTTTCACATTGGGTTGAAGCCTATCCAACTAGACGATGTGACAGTCTCACAGTGGCAAAACTGTTGTTAAGGGAACTGATACCACGATTTGGATTTCCAACCTCAGTGGAAACAGATAGAGGAACACACTTCCATAGTGAGATCATGAAATTGTTATGTACAGCTCTAAACATTGATCAGAGATTGCACTGTAGTTACAGGCCTGAGGCATCTGGCCTTGTGGAGCAGGTAAATGGCACAATCAAGATGAGGGTGTTGAAGGTTTGTTCGTCAACTTCACTGAAGTGGCCAGATGCGCTGCCATTGGTATTGATGAGTCTGCGTAGTACTCCTGATAGGAGGACAGGACTCTCTCCCCATGAGATATTGATGGGAAGAGCTATGCGATTGCCTATGGTGCCAGCTACAGCACTGATAAACATCACAGATGATTTGGTTTTGGGTTATTGTAGGGGACTGGCTGATGTGGTTAATTCTGTGTCCCACCAGGTCGAGGCTGCGACTGCATCCACCTCGAGAGACCTGCTGCATGATCTTAATCCTGGTGACTGGGTGCTTATTCGAAAGCACGTGAGGAAGAGCTGCCTTGATGCTTGCTGGCGAGGACCATACCAGGTGATCTTGGTTACGAGTACAGCTGTGAAGTGCGGAGGATTGCCAAACTGGATCCACGCTTCGCATACTCGCCGCGTACCAGAACCTGAAGAGGAAACGATTCCTCTTGTTTCGAGAAGTACAACTGAAAATGACACAGAGAACAAAAGAACAAGTCAAGTCGTAAGAATTCCTGAAGGGGCTGAACAAACAACTGAGCAAGAAAACCAAGATCAAGCTGCTCCAGAGTTGAGTTCAGATCCGGAGATAGACGAAATTGCAGAAGTGAACTTTGAACCAGATCAAAGTGAACGGCCTGGTGCAGAAGGATCAGATCGAGAGGAAGAGAGAACAGGTGCGGAAGCAGAAAAGTGGCCAACAAGAAAAGAAAGGCTGAACATAAGGCTTGCATCTGAGAAAAATCTCGCTCCGATTCCTGAAACGTCTGAATCAGATCAAAGTGAAACTGAGGAGAGACCGGATGGGCTAAGACGATCCAGAAGAGAGAGGGTACCGTCTCAAAAATACGCCTCTCCTGAGTGGACGTACCTGGCTGCAAATGCAGAGACCGAAGAATTCCGGAAGGTTGGGGACTGGTACAGTGAGTTACGGAGGGAACACCCTATCGATTAATATTCAGCTGTTGGTCCCTGGAGTTGAAGCCTTCGGAATCCTAACTTTGACAGTCCCCGATCCACCAAGGCTAAGTGGTTTGCGTTTTTTGATTCTTAACCAGGTTGCTTTCCCCACATTTGGTCGACAGCCCACTGCACAGGAATTGGGAGAGATTCGTGCAGAAATTCTGCAGCTTGTTCTTACCACACTTGGATCTAATATAATTAATGATAAAGCTTGAACTTTGAAAGAAGAACTCATTAGGCTTTAGAAGGAAGATAACCTAGACCCGAGTGGAAGAAGATTTAAATTAGGGACTTTCAATAGAAGAAGAACTGAGGGCTAGGGCTGACTACATCTCTACAATAGGCCATAGATACTGGACTGAATGTTGCAATAATCGAATGGGAAAGGAAAAATAAAAAGACATTGTACAAAACAGGATAAGGCAAAGAAAAGAAGAAAAGAGACTTTGTTAATTTCAGTTGCGCTTCAAACCCAAACAATAGTTCAAAATGGAATCTGGAAATTCAGGACGCAAGCAGAAGTGCATAATTGGTACCCTTATTGTTGTGGTGCTTATTGTCATAACTGTGGTGATTGTTACATCTTTGGTTGAGTCACACGATGCTGAAAGGAATGGGGAACAGACGACACTTACCCCACCTACTTCAGAGTTCGAAGAGGGTGTATCCGCAAAAGATAGAGAGATGATTAGAGAAACTAGTCGAATGTTACATGTAGATTTGTCAAGAGGTGATTTCACGCTGAATGCATATGCTCGTTTGTTGTATGAGTATGTTGACACAATGGAAGCGAAAGATTGCTATGTGTGTATGCAACTGCCAGCATCAGTAGAAGAAGGCATTCGATACCATCATTTACCTTTGACCTATGGCATTACGTGTAGTGTGTTATTGAGCATGTTCTATAGCAAGGCACATTTTGAGTACTACTTCTCAAATTATGATGTGGTACTCTCAGAAGTCCCCGTTCTTAAATACATGAATAAATATGATTATTATAAGCAGGTAGAGAGGATGTCTACGTATTTTGTGCCTACTATTACCTTAGATAAATCTTATGCCCATAGACACAATTTGACCTGCATGTTAACTGACATTGAAAAGAAGTTTGTGGACCAGATAGAAGATCGACATAGGCAGACCTTAATTAGACCAGATCCGAAGCACAAAGTAATCCCATGGACACAGGAGGAATTAGATCATAAGGCAAAGGGAAGTTCTGGTCCAATAGCTTTAGATTTTCAGCAAAAAGGGAAACTGTGCATTAGACACCCGTCCACATATTATGACAAAATATTTGTGGGTGAGAGTGATTGTGAACACATTTTCTTGATCGAGGAATCTATTAGAAAGGCGCTGTTGGATAAATTGACCATAGTGCCGAATGTGTACTTTGTGTGCGGTAAAAATGCTTATGTGAAATTGCCCAAAAATTGGTATGGGACATGTTATTTGGCTGTGGTATTTCCCAAGATCTTCCATGTGGATGATTTATGGTCTTTGGAAGGAAAGAGATCTCATAGAGGAAAACGTGGTGCAAGTGCGGGAGAAATTATTGGGGATGTATTTGGAGCTATGATACCTAGTTTGGGTGTGATTTTGAATGATGTGAAGATTAGAAAGCTAGCAACTCTGGTAGAGAAGCTCTCTGTAAATACGGCCCAAATCCTATTACTTGTTGATGGGGAGATGGTTTCGATAAGAGCTATGGTTCTTCAAAATCGTCTTGCTTTAGATGTGCTATTAGCAAAAGCTGGAGGAGTCTGTAAATTATTGAAAGTTCAACAGTGCTGTACTTATATTCTGACAATAGTCGGGATATAAGGAAGTACATTAGCAATATTTCAGAGATACATCAAGATTTACGTGATCTAGCTGCTGATGGAATCTGGGAACAAATGGGTAAAGGATTTAGCAAGATAGGAAGCTGGTTTGGAAGTTTGGGACAAGGAATAATGGGATACATCTTGAAACCTATTATAATAGCTGTCATTTGTATAATTGTACTGTTGGGAGTCATGAAGGCTTACAAATGGCAAAAGGCACGACATGCTGAGAAATCCTTGAAAAAGCGAGAGCAACAATTGGAACGACTGCAGGACAGTCATTATCTGCACCTTAAAGGGCTGGAAAGATTTAGACAGGGACGGCAAGCTACAACCTCTGTTTAGGTCGGTCTCTTCTACAAGGAGAAACTTAGGAGAGGGTAAAAAGGTTGGTGTTATGACACTAGTCATAAGAGGGAGGAACTGATAGAGCGCTTACAGCACTCTAAATTGTAGGGGTGCACTATACTCCTGATATAAACGCACTCATATATATTTTTGTCGTGTGCAGTGTTTTATGATTATTAAGATGCATTTATTCACGTCATAATGGCATTGAAACATAGTGAGCACATTTAAGTAGGATCTTGCTTGAATTAGAGTAATATAATTCCTGTATGTGTAATGTGCAGGATGAAATTATATTTGTGTAATGTAACTGTGTTCAGTTAAGCGACTTAATGTGTAGGCCCAAACTTTAGGTTGTTTTGAGTTTCGTTTCTCCTTGGTTGCTCAAGAATTAATTAAATAAATTCTGTTGTGCTCGAAGACAGTGTGCTCTCATCCTACTGCAGGTGCAGGAATTCGACCTCGTTATTCTTAGATTTAAGGAGATACCCGGAATGTCTTTGAAGAAGACTGAAAGGCGAGAAGGGAGGACACCTTCGTGCTTGGCCTATCTGGGAACCAAGGCCACTGGAAGAAGAGTCAAATTAATTAAAGCTTCTGTGGAAACTTACTGAAAAATGTTGCCAGTGGAAACGTTTAACACATGACGTATTGTGGGTTGAACATTGTCTTTTTGTATGATGCGCAGGGACAGATTCGAGAGACTTCTGCCAGTTTTCGGAGGAGAAGGAGCATCTTAGAGCGAGCTCCATAGCTTTAAGCTATCAGACCCATTTGACGTGAGTACTTCTTAGGAAGTCAACACGTGCTGACACCTTTGGGATATGATACAAGGGAGATAGGTAGGATCCTTATTGAGAGCAGAGTAGGGAAAGATTTTACTCCTTCTTAAATGAAAAGAGAATTGGACTCCGCTTCTATTCTTTGCTGTATTTTGATTTTGGAGTTCATCATATCATGCCTTCTGTGCCGAATGACTTATATTCGTAAAATCGGCTCTGTATTGATCTTTCTGTATCTATATACTCTGATATTGAGGTGTGTTTATATTCAATTATTTTTGGCCTTATAATAAACCCACAAACTTAAATTCGGAGTCTGTGGTCTTTAAAGCATGATTAAATTGACAGTATAATCTTGAATCGTTTTCTTCCCTCTACCACTTTTAGCAGGTAAATAAAAGATCATCAGCATTAAATGTAGTAGGGAAGGTAAGGAGTAAAGGTTGGCGTAATCAATGGCATCTGCTTTTGCTATGGCAGCTTTGAAGTACTGTGTTCGCTTTTTTGCTCAGCACCCACCACCTCCGTGTTCTCCCCTGAAGTCACAATGCTTGTTCTATACTTTGCTTTCTCTTATGTTTAGTGAGCTGCGGGGTTATTCTCTTCACAAATGCCGAGAGCATGTTCTACCAGTTGCTTGCCTGGCGTACTGCTTGCTCCTCATTTTGCAGTTAAGGGCCTCTGTTTGCACGCCTTGGGAGTGTGGGGTCACAGACTACTGTATAATTCCTAACTTGTGAAGGGCATCTTTCAGTCTTCTTCCCAGCCAGACCCGCACTGCTGAGCATCACTCGTTTTGTCTCCACAATTTAACAGCACGACATTTCATGGCAGTAGTCCGAAGCTTGAGGACCAACACTATTAATCTAGCAGTATCATTGGTCGCCTGCCATATGCCCCACTCACTGCCAACTCACACCTGCAAAGAGTCATAAAAACACACATGGTCTCACACAAATGGCATGGGTTAAAATGGACTAAAAGATTTAGGGCCTGATTATGATGCTGGTCAGACTCTCGTCCAACCGGCACTGTGGCAGAAGCAGGACATCCGACTAGAAGTCGGTGGTCCCGCTGCCCGCATTACTTTGCAAACGCCTTCACGGCGGTCGCAATGTGTATATTTTGCATTGCAGGGTGTGCTGCGGGCTGCAGCACATGCCACAATACAAAATGTACACATTTAAAACCTCCCTGAACTATGTGGCAGGCACCATGTGGTGCCTACCACATGGTGCAGGGATTTTTAGAGGGCACCAATGCGGAGGGCCAAGGGGTAAGGGGGCCCTGCTAGGGGCCCCCAAAGTCACTTTCTGCCTGCCTTTTCATGGCATGTGAACCGCCATGAAAGGGCAGGCGGAAAGGGACATCCTAATCCCTACGGCGGTGCCTGAGCAGGCACCACCCTCTTTGCAGGGAATAGGAGTCTGACTGCTGCCCTGACGGGATCCTTGATCCTGTCGGATGCTGCGGTGTTTACCCCCGACAGCCGAGCTCCGACCGCCTGCATCCTAATGCAGCAGTTGGACCAATCGGCTGGATGGCATGGGGACCGCCACCAATGGCCTGACGGTGGGGGTCCCATCGCCATCGTAATCAGGCCCTAAATGTGGGCTTTTTCTTTCTTTTTATTTTTTTTTAAAGAAATCAGTTAATCTGGGATGCTGCTGTGCCGTTTCTCATCAGCATACCTGTCATACTGCATTCCTTGAAGTTTTGTCTATGAGCATTGGAGAGAATTAGACTGAACAAGCAAGGCAAAGCCAATAGGTTTCTCCTATGCTAAATCTATTGCATTTGTCAAAATTTTTACATGTTGCAAAGCAGTTGAGCTGCTGTGCAACATAGCTTAAACTAACAAGCATTTACAATGCAATAGGTCTCGCAATGACATTGTTTTGAGCTATTGGCATTGAAAATGTTATTGTGTTTTTTTTTCCCTTCGTGAAGCATTAATCAAGTAATGGCGTTGTAAATGACAATGTCTTTTACCCCCTGTTGACCCCCGCAAAGCTCATCAGCATGTGCCCGTCATAAAAAGGAGTATCTGACAATCGCATCTTAAACATTTTGCAACAATTCTATAGTTTCACTGCGGTTCTAAATTAAATTGTAAAATAAAATTGATATTCTCATATTAGCACATTGAATGCATTCAAATAAGATGTTATTGTTATATTTCTCAGACCAACTGTAAAGAGGGGGTGAGTACTGACAGCGCCAACTGAGGAGTCAGACCCAGCAGACTATACCATCCAATCAAAGGGGGTTGGAAAGTATCGTAATCTGGCACAAAATGTGGACCTCTCGCCCGCCTCACTGGATCGAAGCAAATCTCCCACAGTTCCACAGAAACCCAAAAAGGCATCTTTCATGAGGGGCCGTGGCCGGGGGCCGTGGCGTAGTGTAGTACTATTCTAGGATGCAATAACATCAAGGTTGCAGGTTCAATCTGCATACGGGTCGAAGGAATGTGGCTCAATTGTCAGAGTGGTCACCTTTGGCCCGGGAGACCTGGGTTCCAGCTTCAGTTTAGGCAGGAGTAAAAGATCCGGGGTTATTTATGAACGGTGGTCGGTATATATTTTTTGTACCTTATTGCAGCCGCTTTACCGAATATCTTGATCGGTATTAGGTATCTTAATTTTACGCAGCTGCTTTGAGACTGTCTCGTGGTAACAGCTATAGCAATCATCTGTGAATATAAAACGTCACTATATATATATATTTAGGTAAGCGGTACATGTGGGAAGTGTTTGCACGGGTAGGAGGCTATTTGATGAAGTTGCCTTACCGAAGTAGCGGGACCGCTTACATAGGCGGGGAAGCCAGGCAGGGTGGCCCAGGTTTTAAAACTTGTTCCTGGGTGGCCGGATTGTTAATGCGTCCGACGTATGTCAATCTGAGGATCGCGGGTTCGAGTCCCTTCATGGGCGGGTTTCTTTAAAAAAAAAAAATTTTAAAGTGGCCGGTCCAAGTGGAAGGTAAACTAGAAATGCAGGGTGCCTGTCGAATGAGCACGGGAGCTGCCGAAATGGAATGGATAAACGCAATGGCGCAACCCAATGACTTCAGTATCGGTGACGGGGCCACACAGCCCTTCCCGCTCAGCAACCAGGTTCAAAGTCCACCATCGGCGCAGCATGATCCCGGCGGGATAGATTACATGGTGAGCACGGGAAATGGTGGGGCGCAAAGGAGGGCTACCAGGAGCGTAGCCACAAATGTTTTTAGCAATTTAGAACCTGGCTCAGCAAAGTGCCTTCAGTCACAAAGCCCTTGCAACAGCATGCGGCAAGTTTTCGAGAGCCTGCTCTATACAGGCGTGTGCATAATGTGAAGTTCACCTAACATTTAGTATGCGCTGTATGATGGCTTAATGTGATAAGAACTTGCTGCACTAACGCTGAAAGCGCTGTGTAACAGTTGGAAGTTTTGTGTGAGAGGCCTGCAGTGTGCTTCTTTCGCACCTGGATTATTTCTGCGCATGGTTGGCGTTATGCGTTATGTTCATTTGCTTCACTTGATGTTTCGTGTTTGTATCGTTTATGTGGGTGGATTTACTAGGGAAAGTTGGTGTAGTGTGTGAATTGGTGGCCACACGGAACGACGAGAGCAGGGAAATTGTCATAGGGGGAGTGCCTCTTAAATGTTGCCTAGATGTGCTCCCTGTTAAGCGGTGCACCATATCATGCCTTATTAACTTGTCTTACACTAGAGTTGAACAGGATATAAATGAAAGGGTGTAATGGTTAAGATGTGGGCTGCGGAAACAGTGGCGAACAAAGGGTTCAGCGGACCCTAAGGCAATTTAGGAGACGGGGCCTCCAGAGAAGTGGGCCACTCACACTACAGGATCATCATCCCGGTGCCCACTGCACATGTGGTACTATTAATAGACACGCCCGGCATTAGGAAACGCGCTCTTGGCTGACGGGTGGGCTGTGAGGGGAAGAGCCCGCACAAGTTCCTGTTTCTTTTTTGGAAACAAAGAAAACTCTGTGCGCTCGGGACGGTAGAGGGAGGGAGGGAGTAAAGTGACGGTTGGGGCTCGTTGTGCCTGCCTGCAGCCCTGCCTCCTTTTGGGACGGCCCATCCGGACTGGATCACGGCTTGTTTATATAACACGCCTCGTGAAGATAAGAAAGTGCTTCACGACAGCCGTGAAGCAAGCGATCCAGTCCGGAGGGGCCGTCCCAAAAGGAGAAAGGGCGGCAACAAAAAAACCTCATTTCCAATGGCAGGCCACCGTTTAGCATAAACGGTGACGCCAGCCAATGAAAATGAGGGGCGGGGCTTCAAGCCCCCTTCTGAAATCTCCTCTCTAACTATAGGTCTCGCCGAGCGAGCAACGCATGCGCTGCAACGTTAGGCGAGACCTAAAAAGTAAAAAAAAAAAAAAAGTGCTATGATGCAAGTGAGCCCTTTCCGCCCTAGATGAGCTCCCTTGTTTCTTCCATCCAAGCATCTATCCATTCAGCCTTTCACTGTTACATCGATCTGCTGATATCCACTGTTTAACCTTTACATTCTGTCATTCGTTCATTCTTTCATTCATCATTCAATCTTTCCCTATACCATCCATCCATCCACTCTGCCATCCATACACCCATCCTTCATACATCCACTCTGCCCTCCACCCATCCACCCATTCAGTCTGCTATCAATTCACTCTTCCATCCACTCTGCCATAATTTCACTCATCGTTTCATCCTTTCATCATTTGACTCTGCCATCCTTTCACCTGTCTATCTTTCTACCATCCATTTATTCTGCGACCCTTTCACCTATCCATCCACCTATCCATTCACTCACCCACTCATGCCTTCATCATCCCTTTATTCTGCCATCTATTCACTCGTCCTTTCACCCAGTCATTCAATCACCTACTCATCATCCACCCACTCATCCATCCTTCCTTACATTCAATATTCCTTCCATCTTTACCTTTTCTATTTACCCCTTCTTTCATTCTTCCTTGGTCTTCTATTGATGCTGTATTCTTCTGTAGGATTAATTATGACCTTTTGTCTGCCGAGTAGCAGAGAGCAGGCCCGTAAAGAACTCCACCCTTGCTGTAGCTGCTGAAGCAGGGGTTCACAATGTCCCTGACTGTGTGCTAGTGAGAAGAGCAGGTAGACTCTCTTTAATAGTATTGGATGCCCACTGAGAAGTACAGGTACTCTCCCTTCTCAAATTAAAGCAGTGCAGGTACTCAGTATACCTGTGAGTATCTGCCCACAACACGCTGTGGTAACGGATTATATGCTGCCTCTGGCCCTTGTTGTTCTCCTACGGTTTATGAGTATTTGCTCATGGGTTATGGTTAACGCTGTTTGTCTACAGAAAGAGTATATTGTTTATTGTATTGTGTATTTGTGGTAATTATCCATATTTTCTTGTTGAAGATGTCGTGCCTGGGCCTTATCTTACCTCCTTGCCCTAAAAGACATCCCCAGGTGAGGCACTCTCATCCTATTCGACATGGTTAAACTGGCCTATAGGGCAAACTGGCAGTGCCCGATGGGCTGGTCTGACAGGACACTGTGTGGTATGTTTTTTAGCTGTTTGTGGGACTGTTTTATGGTCTACAGTACAGTTTTTCCTGATAATAAAACAAATATTGCCTGCAGCAAGCACAAATGCATGCGGTCTCCCATATCTTGCAAAACAGCTGTACGGTGTCTCATTACAAGTTCAAAACTGCCCTGATTTGCAAATGTGGGCCACTTTTTAGCTATCTAATTCACTCATGGGGCCACTTTTATTTTATTTGCGGGTCTATTTTCTGTCACAGTCCGACCCTGTCTACACCTCATCCCACACCGGGTGGGGCAGGTTGGGGATCCTTATACAACCCCGTCCCCTGAAGTTACTTATCATGACTCTTACTCCAACCAAACTCCGACTCAGGAGACCCCCGAAACTTTACATGGCCTATCAACCCAGTGACGTGGGTTAGCTGGAACTCCTACATTAGGATATTGGGGAAAATATTATTGTGATTATATGCCATTGTTTAGTATACAAACTATAGGAAAAATAGTTAATTGTGCCCATACTAAGATCAAAATTTTGGATGGCTTTCCTGTAAAATGCCAGCAATTTTCCGGCTAAGGGCACACTCAGGCTCAATGGGATGCACTGAATTACTTTAATCAGCTTGTTGGGTGCCTGAAACCTCTAATCTAATTATCGCATGGAGACTGTGGAGCATGCTGATACAATGAGGTAACTCAGGTACCAGGGACTTCAAAACATAGGCACTGAACTAACTAGATATCTCATGAGCATGACCTTTAGCGTGCAACATTGAGCGGGGAGCAGGAGTAGTGTTTCGTGGGGTGAAGTGGAACCCCTTCAAGTCCCCATAATATTTTCCGATCCCTTCAACCAAGTAAAATGGAATGTACAAACACTTGGTTTTATAAAAGAAGTTGCAAGATGCTACTAAAGCTTTGATATTTTTGTGTTTTCATGTGCTGTTTCCGTGCGGAAAGCTTTTGGAGAAGAGGTCTTGTTTACTCGCAAGACTAGCTTTGCTGATCTTATTCCCAGAAATCGACCTATAGAGGATAAAGCTTGTATATATAGTTCAAACCTAGCTGTGAAGCAACAGAGCACTATACATCAAGGCCCAGATTTACTGTGCTTTTACGCCTGGGTTGTGTCACTTTTCTGGCATTAACTAAGTCATGCAAAGCGACTTTGCATGGCTTTGCGTAGTTTAGTAAATAGAAAGTAACACAAGGCAACGCAAAGTGCTGCCGTGTGTTACTTTGCATCAGGTAAGATTTATATGGGTGGAGCATGGGCATTCCCATGCATCCACCCATGTATTTTTGAAGCAAAGCCAGATTTACAAAGACATGTAAACCTGGGTTTGGGCCAAAATCGCGTGCCTACCCGACAAAGGCGTAACAAGGAGAAATATCTTTAAAGATATTTCTCCTCGTTACTTCTTCTTTTCAGGTGTGCTGCATTCTGCGGGACACATACAAAGAGGAATATGCCTAATTGGATTTTCTTTTGTGCAGGAAGGTGCACCTTTCTGCACAAAAACAATCCTGCCCATAACGCAGGCCCCATTGCACCATGGCACAAGGGTGCCGGCATTTGCGCTAGGCAGCACACAGTGCGCCAGTACAAGGAGAGAGCATAAATGCTCCATATGTTTGTAAATATGGAGCACTGCTGCTCTCTCCTGTTCCCTCAATGTGACGCAGCATGTTCCCTTGCTGCACCGCGTTACGTGAAAAAATATTAAATGTGCCCCTAGATGAGGGACTGGAAGATGGAGACAATCATTGATTGTGTATATTAAGTTTATTATGCTAGTGGGGATTACACAAATATATTTTTCACGCATGTAGGTAATGAGAGATTACAGGGCTCATTTTCAAGCCCTTTGCCCCACCGGTACGTAAATTTTAATATGGGAAAATATATCGTACCAGCGGCTCAAGTAACTTGTAAATAAGCCCCTAAGTGATTTGCGCAGAATTACACTATGTTAGGTCTAGCGCTGAGGGAAGGATTCGAACCTGGGTTCCCAGCTTCCACAGGAAGCACCTCGAGCCCTAGACCACATCTCTGGTGTAGTGGACCACGGTGTGTGGTTCACCAGACCCCAGACTGCACTGGGCACAAAGCGAGCCAACCTGAACGTGAGGCTGAAACATCCTCTACCTGAAAAGGAGCTTTTTTTAGCGCAGTATTAAAGCAAATGATCCATTCTAGAATATTGCGCGAATTAACTTCAAGCCCTTAAAAGTATGCAAAGAAGTGAAATGTTTACCTACACAGTAACTGAATGCAGTGTGTGCATTTGTTTTCTTCACGTATCCTGTAGAATGTGTTCTCTGCCTTGGTACTAAGAGAATAAGGTGATACCCTTTAAAACATTACCAGATTAACTACTCTTTGTGCTGTTTCAGAATGACGTCAGAGTTCAATTCACAAACATGCATGCTCCTTTTTTAATATTTGCATTTAAATCTAGTAAATAATGCTCCACATAGAATTCAGCCCATTTAATATTATAAATATACAGCAAGCAGAAATTAAAGACTGTCATGCCAGACATCAAGCACTCCACAAAACAGTACATGCATTACACCCAATATTAAGTCTCTATTTAATTTTAGCATAAAAATCATCACCTTTCTTTCGTTAAATATAGAAGTTCATTCTCTGAATATTTAAATCATAACTCTTGCTACATTTTGTTCTCAATAACCCATTTTGGGTTTTTTCCTTTTGTTTCAGGATTGGTGACGAAATCTAATAAGTATTTAACATGTTTCTAATTTTAACCAAAACGTGTTCCATTCATTGTTGCCTGTCTGCAAGTGGCTTTCGGCCATATGTCTACTTCAGGGCAGCAGTGTTTTTCCATTTTCTGAGAATCAGCTTACGAAGAAATGCTACAATCTTTAGGAGAAACTTTTTCTCCCTAATTGAAAACGTCTTTAATACACAGATGTTTTCCACCTCTGCCAAATCATAAGTATTGGTTACTCTTTTGTAGAATAAAATCTATCCAATTGTTTAGTTGTGAAAGGGCCGGGCCCGTACGTTCTAGATCTGTTCTAGAGTCACAAGTCAATGGTTCTTTTTCTCAGCATGAAAGAGTGCAGGGGAGATAAATCGTTAACAATATCAACCAGTTCAAAAGCAATTTCTCTAGACACATAGTAACCACAGACCACTAAGTAAGGTTAGTTAATTTATTACAAAGCCAAAAATAACTGTACATAAAGACACCTCAAGACGAGGGTGTAGAAATTCATTGGAATCAACATAAAGCCAAATCTGCGAATAAAGTTGAGTCAGTGCAGCATGCACAAGACGATTAACTCAAGAAATAGAATAGAGAGGATCAAAAAGCATGAGTCCAAATTTCCCTGCATCTAGGGCTGACGAATGTAAAGCATCAATCTATCCCTACACTAATGCTAACGTGACATCCCTATTTAAGCGTTCTTCAGAGTAAAGTGAATACAAAGGTGTCAGCATGTGGAGTCTTCCTAAGAGGTCGCTCCACCATCCATGGGTCGAATAGCATAAAGCTATTAAGACAGAGCTTGTTCTGAGATGCTCTCTCTCTAAAGGCAGAGAAGAAGTGGGGCTCTTTCCCTACTTACAACGTTCCAGTATTACAGGTATCTTCCCAGGATTCCTTTCGGCTCACGCCATCCAATCTAACCACGTTCTAATAGGTAGTTTTCCACAGGTTGGCGAGGTTCCTGAATAGCAACATAATGACCTTGATTCCCAAGCCTTCTCCGGTGTGAAAATACAATAGTTCTCCTTATCGGCCTTAACTCTCAATGTATCCTCTTCTCCCCTTGCATAACTACAAAAAAAAAAGACATTATTCTAACTAACAAGGGCGCTTCTTCCACCTGCAACACAAACGGCAGAAAGAACAAAATCCACAGCACACATGAAATTCAAACTGTCAATTCTAAAGTGAGAGCTTCCAGGGAAATGCATTTCAGGCCTACAAGATTCAGCTAACATAAGAGAAATGGAACATGAGCTTTACAAATTGCATAGAAAATAAGGCACATTTGGTTAATATTCTTACCTACATATAAAACAACATGATTAATAAACACATGAAATAATGAACGGTCGTCAGCTGCCCAACACAAATTTTTCACATTAGTGTTCTCTGCTAGTTACATTTAATTTCCACATTAATTCTTCACATATTCTATATAACGGCCTAAATACATCACATTTAATGTTATTAGGGTTCAAAGTCCTAACACATTATGTCAACACAACAAAGGATTATATGCGGATGCACTCTACACGTGTGGTTATAACGCACCCCTACAAATGAAAATGAATTTTGCGCTACATCAGTTGAACATCATTAACCTACCTAATTAAAGTAGTGGTGGGTGAAGCTTTGGACTTCGCCATTCAGATAGGAAACTTTGCTCTTTGCCAACTTCTCCAAAGGGAAAGTTTAGCTCATTGAGCCCCGTTCAGGAGATGATTTCCTGTAACCAGATGTCCTACCTAGGAAGGGCTTGACATCTGGCTGTAGGGAATTGTTCAATAAGAGGACAGCATTGGCTCATAGTGGTGGTAATTTAACCACAGTGCTGCTCTTAGAAGTGCTTAATTTGTAAAGGAATAAGTGCCACGCCCCAAAGTTTTCCTCAGGAGCCTGTCTGCAGTGCTGCCAAACATCAGGGTTGCCGAATACCAGGGCTGTCTATTCTTGATTCCAACTCATGCCTCTTTTATCAATCACCATATTCTCAATACACCCTTATCTCACTAATATTGTTTTTTCATTCTTGCTTTCTCCTTTATCAATGTTTTTCTGTCTTTTTCTTCCTTATCTTTCCCCTTTTTCTGCATATTGCTCCCTTGTTCTGGGTCAAAGTCTGATGATGAAAAATAAGTCCTGGTCCCCAAACGTGAGTACTGGAGGGCTCCGCCTGCAACCACTGGTTCAAAATAAGCAATGCTCATTGGCCTAAGGAGCAGAACTGCAAATCATTGACTCTTCTCTTATTGGAAATCCCTATCCGTAGAGGGTGTGACCTCCAGCAGCAAGGAAGCAAAGTGCACAGCTTCTTAGCGAGGTGGAGAATAGGGAGGCAGTCACCTGCAACTTCTTGCAATCCTGAGCAGCAGCAGCAAGAATAGTGTCCCACTACCATAAAAGGTTGCTATAGTACGAATGTAAAAGAATTTTTTAATTTTGCAAGCTTCACACTAGGCAAAGCTGTCAAAATTTTAAAATAAGTTTGTAGTATCGAGGTCCACGCATGAAGTAGTATTTCAAGACGTTTTATTCATGAAGATAACAAGTAGTATAGTTCAGAACATCAGGTAGTTAAGATGTAAAGGAGAGCCCCACCAGGAGCAGCCTGTGTGCTGCTCAGCCCATGACCAACTGTCACTTAACCTCCCTCAGTCCCAACATTCCGAGGCTAGGAAAGACTCCAACATTCTATTGGGCATAGAGCACAGGCACTGGGCTGAGCAGGAGGAGAATAATACTTAACCTTACAAATGCAGGATACTACATATCCCCTTTCCTTCCAACAGAAGAACAAATGCAATCTATGATAAAGTAAAACAAGAGTGAACAAAAGACAGATAGCAAGGAAGGAACAACGGAGTGACAGAAAGAACATAAAGGAAAAGAGCAAGCGAAGCAGAGCGAGGAGAAAGATGGGAGAAGACAAGGAGGTGAAGGTAAGGTGTAAGTAAGAAAATGGAAAACCCATCCACAACAACAACGAAATAGAAAGAAGGAGACAGTAAGACGAAAGAGAGGAAATACGAAATAGAGAGAGACAGACGTGCCAAAGGCAACCCCCAAACATACCCACTGGCCAGGCAGGCAAGAAAGGAAGGAAGAATAAGGCATGACGCAAACTGGACACCAGCCTACACACAGATACAAAGAGGAGGGAATAACGGATCTCCTCCTGAACAGGGAAGAAATAGAATAAAAATGCGAACGAGGGAAGGCTGGAGACAGAGGATGACAAACAAGAAATGTAACTCCAGAAACCAAGGATGAAAATAAGTAGAACATCACGAGGAAAGCTGGACGTAAAGGAAAACAGAGAAGAGGCAAAGTAGATACATACAGTATAACTAATACTTCCCCCATTTTCAATTAGACAATAACAATGCGATATAAGTGTAACATTGCGTTATACAAAACAGCAAAGTAACTTAATGTAGAAAGACAATATCAGCCAATGGGATTGAAACCCATGACCGTCCTCTACTCCTATGGAAGAGTGTGAGGAGCAATGTGAATGGGACTGTGACCCATGATGTGAAAGCCCGTGAAAGGACAACCCCGCGTAGAGGTACAATGCAGTGCAGAGTAGAAATGGGTTTAAAACCCATAAGACGCAAACCGTGTGTGAGGGTCGCAATGTAAATGGGACTGTGACCCATGGAACGGTGCCCTGTGTAAGGGAAAGAACCGTGTGTTGCCCATGTAGGCAAGAGTATGTGGGCAAATGGGGAATGAACCCATTCCCAGACAAGAGTATATGGGCAAAAAGGGGATACAACCCATTCCCATCCCTGTGTAGGAAAAAAAATAAAGTGTGAAAAGTGCACCTGAGGTATGAGCAATGGACCCCAGAAGTTGTTACCCAGAGTCCCTAATGCACGATGTTGCCCAGGTAAGCAATAGTGTAGTAAACAAAGTGGGAGTAGTACCCATTGCCACCCCTATATGTATGGATAAAGTGTGGACTTTAATAATACAAATAATACAATAGGCTAGAATAATGCCAAGCACTAACGTAAGCTGAGTGACAAAAATGATGGTGTGCGTGTCACCGTAGTCCTGTGTCACACGCTGGAAACATCCGTAGGTACAGGCAAATTGTAGTGGCAGTCAATAGTGATGTTTGCACCCACAGAGGAAAATGAAAGGCAGTACACATAAACTTCTGTAGTGGGCCCGAAAGGAAGAGTCACGATATAGTGCAACTGTATTCTGAATCCTTTCTTTTAAAAGAAGTCATTGTTGAACTTGGGAAATGCCCGAGTCCCAAAGGGAAAGCGAAATGCACTCACCCGCATTGATGACCTCCAAAATTGATGACCTCTGTGGCAAACCTGAAAATGCCACTAGCGACCCGACTCGGTAGCATTCAGTGTCCTCTGTGTGTGATTAAATTATGTCTTTAATCCTGCCCGTGAGGAGTGCATGCCTCTGGAACCAAAAGACACACGAGACAAAAAAACAAGAAGTTATTCTTCATTACTTTTCACCGCAAATAGATTCGGCAAAAACATGACTGTGCCATTCCATGACGCCGTAAATTTGGACCCAGAGCTTCAGTAAACAAAATATGGTGGCACGTAAAAAGGCGCGGTGCCGGGAGGCTCTCGGCGCAGCTGGGGGCCAAACAAAGTTACTCAGCCATACAGTGACGAAAGGCGTGTCGTCACAGAGGCTGTTGAAGATCTGCACGCTGAATGGAAGTTGAGGTGAGAAGCGCGCGCTAAGTCACCCCGTTGGTTTTACCTGACACAGAGTGGCGGTTAAACGGCCATAGACTCCTTGCCTGAAGTGTGAGAAAATGCAATAAAGAAATGTCTGACTCACCAGCAATGTCCCGTACTAGTGAAAGAGCCACACGTTGGCAGTCTTGATGAAGCATGAAAAAAAACAGTGTTACTTGAATGTGGCAATAAGTAAATTGTGAGGAGCTTTAGTCATAAACCGAGTGAACATCTTGGCGCATACCTCTCCTGACAGACTTCTAGTAAGAGTCAGATGCGCATATCCCACTAGGCGTAGCACAGAAGAAAAACTCTCTGTGCTGAAAACAAGTGAAGAATAGAGCAAAGCGCCAGCAGTGAGCTGCATTGTAGACAGGATACCTATGCACAGTGACGCTTGCTGATGAAGTTTGTGGGAAAAAAAAAAAAAGTTCATCACGTCCATGTAGTTCAGCGACCTTGTTGAGGTCAAAGACAAGATCACAGGTGCAAAGATACGAAGACCAAATTAAGCAGTGTCAAAGTGCACAAGATCACACAGCGTAGGCAGCAGAATGACTCCAGTACATGCGGCATAGTAGTTGTGAAAATCAGAGTTGTAGAGTGTGTGCCTGAGAATGCACCAGCGTGACAGAGATGATTAGTCAGCCTGTAGAGTTGAAGAGTATGAAAGAGAAGGCAGTATATGTAAACCAAGTCCAATGAAGGTAATGAAGAAGAGCACAACACGCCAGGGAGAGGGCTGTCCGGTGGTGAGGACACTGGTGGGGCTTAACGGCGTAGTGCTACAACTTACTAGTGTAGATGTCTTCTTTTGTTTTCTGTGACGAAATTCTTTCTTGTAAGAAAACGTAGCTTGTACCTTGTTCGCTGATTTTCCTTTCCTGTGGATACCTCCTCTTTTCCTTTTTGTAGCCTGTGACTGTCTGTTGTGTAGCTTGTTTCATCTTCAGGTCCTATATTGTACACCAGGATCCTGAGATCAGCTAGTTTCACGTAGGTACGTCACCAACTCGTCGCCATCAAATGTAGTATCGAGGTCCACGCATGAAGTAGTATTTCAAGACGTTTTATTCATGAAGATAACAAGTAGTATAGTTCAGAACATCAGGTAGTTAAGATGTAAAGGAGAGCCCCACCAGGAGCAGCCTGTGTGCTGCTCAGCCCATGACCAACTGTCACTTAACCTCCCTCAGTCCCAACATTCCGAGGCTAGGAAAGACTCCAACATTCTATTGGGCATAGAGCACAGGCACTGGGCTGAGCAGGAGGAGAATAATACTTAACCTTACAAATGCAGGATACTACAAAGTTACATAAAGTTGGAAAGCAGACTTCAGACCTTTGCACACCCCTACCTGAAGGTCAAATATTGATTGAGTTTTGATGTCTATTCCTTGTAAACCATGGCCTTGACTCAAATTCTGTGCTGTTCCTTGTAAACTTTCTAGTATATTTTTCAAGAATTTCTACATTTTATGCAAAAAAGTAGAAACCTTTATTTGGCAGCACTCAAAACAGAACTGCCACTCACCAATAGCCTTCAGCTGTGGGTTTCAAGTGAAACATGGTTTAGTAGCCCTCCCAGGGCACTCTGGTCAATGTGGTCCATCTTTTGCAAAGTTGTAGTTAATCCAGTGAAACAAAGATAGATAACTATTCATTTCTTCCAATATTTCAATTTCTTACCATGATAACTATTCATTTTTTCAAATCCTTTATTTTCTTAGCCCCAGACATGTGACCACATTGACCAGAATGCACTAGGAGGGCTACTGAGTTGTTTTTCACTTAAAATCCACTTCTAAAGGCCATTGGTGAGTGCTAGGCATATTTTGAGTGCTGCCAAATGGAGGTTTTTGCTTTTTGCATAAAATGGTTCCGGGACAATGGCTAAGCTACAGAGGGGGCTGACCCTGCAGAAACATGATATTTGATTAACAGTTAAGAAGGCACTTGTCATTAAATGTTATGCTGCAAAAAAGTTTGCCATTTGGTACCTGCTGTGCTGCACTGAAGAGCTCATGGAGATCGAAACGTGTCTGAAGCTAAGAAAATGATAGATTTGAAGAAATGATTAGTTATCAAGCTAAGAAAATAAAATATTAGGAGAAATGAATAGTGATCCAGCTTTGCTTCACTGGAAGAACTGCCTCTTGGCAAAAGATGGACCACATTGACCAGAATGCACTGAGAGGGCTACTGAGTCTTGTTTCACTTGAAGCCCCCAGGTGGTGGCTATTGGTGAGTGCTAGGCATGTTTTGAGTGGTGCCAAATGGAGGTTTTTGCTTTCTACATTTTCCCTGTGACTCCAATTGACAGGACATAATCCTAATGTAATGGTGTGAGACAATGGGTTCTACCCATCTAATCTGCCAATATTTTTTGCTTTTGATCACCTGGTTTTCTACCTTTTACTGTGGGTGAGCCTCATAACCTGCGGCTCACCCACGGTAAACTCACAGTAAATGGACTGCACATGTTTACCACCAGTGTCAGCCTTTTGAGATTAGGCCGCTGCGACACAGCAAGAGTAAGTGACACTTGGCTGGTCACAAGTGAACAGGTGTGTACAAGCATGTTCACATGTGTAAGGGCTGCGCTTAGGAGACTCCTATTGTGCGGAGTCCAATAATTGCGCACAGGTAGCCTGGCGCAGAAGAGACTCTGCAGGATTGGGTATTGACCTGAGGTAGGCCTCATAATGGTAGTGTACACTCATAGGGAAAGTCAGTGTGGTTTACTGTCTTGGCTGAAGTGACACCCCATTATACTCCTATTGGGAGGGCTGCCGTACAGTGCAGCTTCGCTTCCCTTTTGTGAGTCTCACCTGATGTTTCCGCAGAGGCGAGATGGAAGACCTGATGCTGGATCCCAACTTCCCACACCCATCACAATCAGCCCAACTTAGTCAAAGCCATCGAGGTGGAGGTGGGGAAGAGGGGAAACAAAACAAGGAAAGGGAGAAGGAGATGTGTCACGATGATACATCTTGCAGAGATTCTGTATGGGTTGACTGCATGCACCTCCTATCAAAAGTAAATACAACAAGTTATTCTAACTTCAAATGTTTGAAAGGGGTGTTGAACAGATTATAAAGTACCCTTCTTGTATTTGTACCTGGTCAACATCCCTCTAAATAAGCAGATGATGGATTGGGAAGCAGGAAACAATAATAAGAATGAGGTGTCTATGAACATAAAACAAATTAAGCGTAACACTTAATATATAATGAAGCAACACATGAAAATACAAGAACATGGTAAGTATAACTAACCTAAACAGATGGCACCGTACACATCCATTAGACCCAAAAAATATACATCCCCATAGTGCTAGGAAAAAAACAAAAAACATATTTCCCTAGACAGGATGCCATAGATAAAGACTACACAAGAAGGTGCTGGGTGTGACTAGTTAATTAGCAGCTGCTTGTAGAATCAGGAGTCCAACATATATTTCATTTTTTCTTTCTTTACAGCCAGCCAGAAAAGCAAATAGGACAATAATACTCCACTCACCATGAAATTAGTATTTTCAGATAAGTACTTCCATACTATTATCAAAACAATACAATCCTGCCGTCATGCCAGGGAGATGTGGATTCTTTGTGAAGTGTAATTATCTTCTCTCGCTTTTGTTTGTTTCACAGAGCGAGAGGTGAAGAAACTCAGGCATGAGGAAAATGAGCCGCAGGAACACAGACTCTGAGCGAGGGAATGCGGAGCCAGACAAGATGCCAGGAAGGAGAGAGCCGCGACTTCGGAAGTGGAAGCCCCGAGCGTCCCCTGCAGGAACACGTCAGAACCGCCCAAGGCAAGGAACCAAAAAAGACCCGACCGCAGAAGATCAGGACCCGTACAGGTAAGTGAATTCTAGAATGTGGCACGGTTAGGCAGATTCATAACTGAACAGGAAGCACGTTCTAGTAACGAACCGCCCCTTTTATCCGTGCTGGGCACGCCTGACACCTTTGGCCTAAAGAGACCAGTGACACCTCAAATTTGGGCAAAACCTGTGTGGGAAAATCAATTCTGCAAGTTCCAAAAAGATATCTGTACAACTTATGAGTCATCCACAAATGTCGTATTTCTCTTGCTCAGCTCAGGATCAGAGCCTAGGCCTTTTGTCACCCTGTTGTGCTAAGTTAATTACATTTCTCTCCTGTGGCAGGAACACAGGCCTACCCACACAAAGGGAGCAATTAACAGTGCTTAACTCAGCTGCTGCAGAGGAAAGGGGTGCGTCGGAATGCTCTGCATCAGTCAACCAGGGGTCACACTGTACCAGGGATGGGCCTGTCCAAGCTAACTAAACAAAGGAGAGAGACCAGACATCTGGAGCCAACATAGGAGGAGGCTCCCTTTGAATATTTGCTGGGAAAGGCCCTGGCAGTGATGTCAGTGAGGGGTGGAGCTGAGGCCCCAGATCAGATGTGATAAGTGACTCCTGGGTGGCGGCATTTTAAAATGTCCAAGCAGGCTCTGCAGGAAGGTTGGGACGGGCAGAGAGAAGATGTGGCACCCCAGGATAGGCCAGAGGTGCCTCACTGCTGGCACCTCCTGCCCCCACTTAAAAGGTCTTGCACAAGAGGGAGAGCTCTTGCTTGGTTGTGTTTTTCTGCTGTACACTGGGACTGGAGGCAGCAGCCATGGACAATTTGAAAGAAGAACCCCCAGACGGCTATCTGGACTAAGGACTTGTTAGAAATTGAGTTTCTGGTTGGCAGAGGTATGGACCCTGTCCAAGTAGGAACCACAATCATAGTTAGGGTAAGTCACAAACACACAGTAAATTAACCTGGGCTCACCTCCTGGTAGCTTGGCAGAGAACAGTCAGGCTTAACTTAAGAGGCAATGTAAAGTATTTGTGCAACACTTCAAACAGTAAAACAGTAAAAACACCACACAAAAAGATACCATAGCTGGTTAGAACAGTAGAGTGTAATTTAATCAACAAAACAAGACCAAAGCAACAAAAATCCAATAAGTAGAACCGGAGTTATGAATTTAAACAAAATAACCTGAAATGTAGTGCTTAAAAGCATAAAGCGCCAACCGGGGCTATCTGGTCACGTTAGACCGGAACAAAATCAAAAGTTCAGGCTGACCGCAATGGAGTTTGAGTCGGATGCAGGGACCAGCCTTGGCTCGCTGCAAAGTACCTTGTTTGCATCAACGTCGAGGGAGATGCAAGGAGCAGAGGAGGCGATGCTTCTTCGTCGATCCTTAGGATGGAGGCAATGCGTTGGCTCCGAGCCGCACAAAGTAGGAGATGCGTTGGCAATGGAGGCAATGTGCCACTCAGTCAGTGATACAAAGCACTCCATCCTTGCAGCAGTGGGGATGCATCGTCGTCGATGGAGATGCGCTGGTTCTGAGCGGCGGAATGGAGTAAATGCATAGGTTTTTGCCAGAGCAGCACTTTACACCCACTTTATACCCACTTCCAAGGGTCAAGGACTGGGTTGGCACCACTTTGCAGGGCAAGACTCACAGATGGCAGAGTTCAGGTGCTGTAGCAAGGTGAGTGGAAGTCTTTGATGTTCCTGAGACTTCGAAACAGGAGGCAAGACCTTGGAGTCAATCTGGGTTCAACTGATGCAAGTCCAGTCCTCCTCACCCAGGCAAGGAAGACAGCAGGCAGGTCGGCACAGCAAGAAAGCAGTTCTTCCAGAACAGCAGTCCAGCAGAGTCACAGTCGTTCAGCAGCACAGCAGTCCTTC
The DNA here is from genome assembly GCA_963921515.1 of Calotriton arnoldi. Taxonomy (NCBI): domain Eukaryota; kingdom Metazoa; phylum Chordata; class Amphibia; order Caudata; family Salamandridae; genus Calotriton; species Calotriton arnoldi. The sequence continues at coordinate 1,875,072 of CAWUFW010000516.1, read as the reverse complement.
TTCCTAGCAGAGTATCCACAGGTCCAGAAGTGTACTGAAGTGGTAGAGTCAGAAGTCCAGTTCATATCCTTCGTGGTGCCTTCGAAGTGGGGAAGACTTCAAAGAGGGGCTTTGAAGTGCACAGAGATCCTCCCTTCCTGCCTTGACTATTTAGGTGTAAGTTTGGGTCTGTGCCCAGCTTCTCCCTTCCATCCTGCCCAGGGAGGCCCATCAAGATGTGGATGGCCCATCAGGTCACACCTACCCTCCCTTTATGTGTGGCTGTCCAGAGGGAATGCACAAATCTCAGCTGTCACCCATCCCAGACGTGTATTGGAGACATGCTGCAGGCACAAAGGGCTAAGAGCAGAAAAATACCATCTTTCTAAAAGTGTCATTTTTAAAATTGTAATGATAAATTCTACTTTACTGTTAAAGAGGATTTAGCATTGGGGCATGGCCAAACGGTGCAACATGGCAGACGCACTTTAGACGAGCTCCGTGGGCCCGTCAATAATCCTTCTGTTATCCTGCCCATCAGAATATATCCTGCCCCCAGTACCCCCTATAGTGTCCCCTGCATCCGGTGTGTCCCGTGAAGCGGACAAATAGCCGAGTCGTGGCTGGTGCGGCTGGTGGTGGCGCCGTGTGAAGACTGGTGGAGCTGAGACTGGGCCTGCACCGCGCTGCGGATCGTCACGACAGATCCAACGGTCTCGCGCAGGGCTGCCCCTGAGGTCGGCTCGTTGGCCGTGGAGGGCTACACGGCGTGAGCTGCGCTGGCGGCCGGACCGGGAGGCAGTCACAAACGCCGAAGGTGAGCTCCGGTGCTGTGGACATCTGTGCACCATAGAGCGGGACCCTGTGGGCCTGGAGCCGGGGGAGGCCTATTATCTATGCTGGCGGCCCTTACCTGAACAGCAGAGCTGCTGGTGGCGGCAGCCGCGTGTGGAGACTGGTGACGGTTCTGGAGAGGGCTGCGGTCGTGGACTTCGTGGCGGACCAGAGTCTCCCTCGGCGGTGCTGTGCCTTAAAACTCCAGGGAGCGCCGATGTTGAATCCTGCCGCACTGGATGACGTTGTCCCCAGGCACCATTGAAGTGGGCGTGCGGAGCCCTAGACATGCCCCGTGGCATGTGACGACGCCAGAAATAACATCAGGCGTACAAATGCGGCCGCCAGAGCTGGGAGAGGCCGCGGCCGCATGCACAGTGGCGGAGACGGGCCCGATAAGAGGCGCTGCAGTAGAGGGGCCTGGGGCTGAAGATATTAGCCCACTGAATTGACGGAGCGGGGGTGACCCTACACCGCTGTGGTGAGTACACGGTGTCCCTGTGTTGCTCCATAGCAGCTGAAGAGGGAGGCAGCCTGTGTGTGACTGTGGGCCCCCTCGGAGTCAAACGGTGCTCCATGAGGCCTTGCGCGTCTTCTGTGGGGGGCCCCACTTGGCAGTAGCGGGACGAGACGGAGGTGTGGCCGGTTTGATATCCTTGGAGCCCCCCCTGGCACCCGCTTGTGTAGATAGAAGGGGATACGTGATAGTGGACATCCTGGACAGTGGGGCTCGCACTGCTAGGCAGAACATTGTTGCCCCCGCCCATTGCTGCTCGTCGAGGCCTGAGACTGATCAGTGCTTGGTGAAGCCTGCCCCCCTGAGTGTGTTGGAAACTTAAGGAAGGGGCGCTGATGGTCCGCGCTGGGTCCTGTAATGCCCTACCCTTCTGGGCCCTAGTTGAACTCCACTGAAAGTGCGCAGGAGGCCGTTGCGCTTGCTTATCCATGACCCAGGAGAGGCATCCTAGTGTTGCGGTTCCGCGGCGTTTGGGAATGGGGCGGGTCAGAGGTGCCTATTAGGGGGGTGTGGAGGTGCTTGCATGCGGAAGCGGCCGGACTAGGTCCGGTGCGGCCTGTGTGGGGGTTGCCCCCATGCCTGCCTCTCCGCCAGCCTAGAAGACAACAGCCACACAGATTGACTCTGGTGGGGATTCCCCGGCCTACGGGTGATGCTACTACTGCGGCGGAGGACTGCGGTGCATTCGCGGCTGCGTGCGGATCTCCCGGTTGGCTGACGCCCACCTACCGACATTGAAAATGACCCGGGATAAACTGCAGGGTACCAAGCAGAGTACACTAGATCGCTATGCTGGGTCTGGGGCACAGGCGCCGGAGTCGACGAGCCGGGTGCCTACCGGCCCAGATAATGCTGCATTGATGGCGGCAATAACGCAGGCTAAAATCGGAGCGGTAGGGTCTGATGTTATGCTTATTCGTCAAGATCTCCGCAAAGCGGTCGACAGAATAGCAGAGGCCGAAACTCGCATTTCAACCGCGGAAGATACAGTTGCATCCCTCCAAACACGGGTGTCCTCCTTGGAGTCTATTACGAAGGGGTTGGCGATCAGGGCGGAGGATGCCGAAGGCAGAGCACGGAGGAACAACCTTCGCTTTGTGGGTTTCCTGGAGGGATGTGAAGGCAACAACATGGAGCAATTTCTTACAAAGTTGATAGAGGATTGGATCCCTCAAACAGCTCTATCGCAATGCTTCATCATTGAACGCGCACACCGCGCCCTGATGCAGAAGCCTCCGCCGGGGGCCCGACCACGACCTATCATTGCTAGACTATTGAACTTTCATGACCGTGATGCCATCCTTGCACAGGCCAGATTGGCTGGCGAACTCCACTTTGAGTCCCATCACATTTTAATTTTTTCGGACTATACGCGACTGGTGCAGCAGCGCCGCCAGTCGTTTGCAGCCACGAAGGCTCGGCTGCAAGACCTCAAAATCCAGTATGCTCTGCTCTTCCCAGCCTGACTGAGGGTGGTCTACAAGTCGCGCACCCATTTCTTTGACACCCCGGAAGAGGTCTTTGCCTGGGCGGACGAGAAGCGACGGCTTCGGCCGCATACCACACTGCGACTTGAATCGGAGTCGTCCTCCAGAGAAGCCACGCGGCAACTGAACAAACCTAAAGGGAAGACTAACCGCAGATCACGGTCGAGACGCCGCTCCAAATCACGGGGTGCCTCCGGTTCCCGGAGGCAGGAAGATCGACAAGATCCGTCACTATCACAACATGGGGACTGAGGGCCATGTCCAAGAAGTTTACTGGCTGATGACATTGGTTAAGGGCCTACGAGAGACTTCTCCCCCCACAACTCTCTTCTCAGTATCTGAGAACTTTATTTATGATTGGGGAAAGTTTATTGGGGATCCATTGGTGTGGGGTCGCGTCCTGCCCCCGTTGGAGCAGATGTAAGATCCCCACCGCGACAGATGCTTCAGCTGTTTTGAGGTATAGGGTGGGGTGGGAGGGGGAGGGATTGGGATTGTTTAGTTTTGTTGAAAGTGCTGTGCAATACTCTTATATATATGGTCTTCATGCCCTACGACAAGCCATGCCCTACATTTATTTTATATATTTTGCTCTATGACAGACCCCCTTGGTCGGCTCCAGGTAGTTAGCTGGAACATACGGGGGCACTGGATAAAATTAAAAGAGGGGCTGTTCTTCGACAGGCCAAATGCGTCTCAGCAGATGTCCTGTTACTGCAGGAGACACATCTTATGGTTTCCAAGGGGCTGTGTCTCTCTTGCTTTGGATATATACAGATTTATAACGCAGGGTTCACCAGAGGTTCATGTGGGGTGGCAGTCTTAATACATCGTAGAGTTCCCTTTGTGCATGCTAAAACTTGGTCTGATCCCCAGGGTAGGTATATTATTGTGTTCGGCTCGTTACACGGGGAGACTGTTACGCTGGGCAGTATCTATGCGCTCCCTCCGCTATCGGAGTCATTTGTGGAACACCTGACAAGGTCAATATTGGAGATGACAATGGGCTTCTCTATAATAGGTGGAGACTGGAATGACGTAGTGAATGTGGCCCAGGACAGATGGAGACCAAATGGCGGGCAGGGGACACTCAGGAACACACGTCTACAGACACTGATGCGAGATATGGGGTGGTTGGACACATGGAGACATTTGCACCCAACCACACAAAGCTATACATATTACTCTGCGGTCCACGACTCCTTCTCCCGACTGGATTATATATTTATACCAGTCACGTATTACTATCGAATCGCAGTGACGGATATTCTGCCCAGGGGTCTATCGGATCACTCCCCAGTGGTGGTGAGTTTGCGTTTGGGGGTAGCCCGTCCTCCCTTCCGGTGGCGTTTATCAACATGGCACCTCCAGGACCCGGAATATAAAACACACATGTGTCAGGTGGTCGCGGATTATTTCGCGGACAACCTAGGCACGGTACACTCCGCAGAGATTATCTGGGAGGCTATGAAGCCAACCATTAGGGGAGCCGATATAGCATATTGCTCCGCCCAGCGGAAAAAATGCCAGGAGGCATTGCTCCAGACCGAGTCACGGTTGTTAGAGTTGGAGCGGAGGAGTGGGGGAATAGACGGTGGTCAAATTCGCCGCCAACTTTTTCTTCTTCAACAAACACATGCCAATACACTGCGTGACGAGGCCAGACAGGCTTGGTTGGCCTCACACAGCAGAATATATCAGTGAGGAGATAAATTGAGTTCTCTCCTGCATCGTTTATGTCAACAAGCACTCCACCCACTAGCCATACCCCGTATCCTCGGCGACGATGGCCAAACACTCACTGACCCTTCTCAAATCGCATCCATCTTTGCGACCTATTATGCAGAGCTATACGCCCGCAATGACGCTCTGCCAGAACCCTTGATCCATCAATACCTTGATGATCTACCCCCCAAAGCTGTTTCAGATGAGGCACGAGCAGAACTAGATGCCCCTTTGACGGTCGAAGAACTGAGCGCTGCCCTTGCTGACTTACGCACAGGCAAAGCCCCGGGCCCAAAAGGTATCCCATGCCAGTTTTATGGGCTGTTCTAATCCCAGTTCCTCACTCATTATTTAGCGGTGGTACATTTGGCCCTTGAGGAGGGGAGACTCCCGCAGGATTGGCAACACATCGAAATTGCGGTTTTCCCTAAGCCCGGCCGACCCCCAGATCAGCATTCATCTTATCGCCCCATATCATTACTGAATGTGGAGGCCAAGTTGCTGTCCAAAGCACTGGCTAATCGCATCCTTCCTTATATGTCCGACCTGGTTCACCCTGACCAGGCAGGCTTTATGCCTCGTCGAGCGACTCGCCACAATATTCGACGGCCCCACAATGCAGTAGCAGCGATTGATCATTTGGAAGGCCCGGCAGCGCTGCTGCTAGCTGACATAGATAGAGCATTCGATTCGCTAGGGTGGACATACTTGTTTGCTCTCCTGCAGCGCATAAATATAGGACCACGACTCCTGTCCTATATTCGACTATTATATACCGACCTCACGGCCTCGGTTAGAGTGGCCGGTGAGGTCTCTGATCCCTTCTCTATAGGACGTGGTACCCGATAGGGATGCCCCTTATCCCCTTATTTATTTGCGTTAGCAATGAAACCACTGGCCTCGTGGGTCCGAATTGATGCCCAGGTAAAGGGATTTGAATGGCCGGGAGGGTTCTCGGATCGGATCGCCCTATATGCGGACAATGTTCTTTTCTTCCTAACGGAACCACATCGGACGGGACCTCGAATACTCCGCATTATACAGATATTTGGTCAACACTCGGCCTGTTTATGAATGCTAGAAAGTCAATATTGTGGCCTCTTTGCGGAGGTTCGGAAATGGGTACATGGGTGGAAGAAGAAACGCTAGCCACAACCGGGTTTAAGTACCTCGGGGTCCACATCTCGTCCTCCCAATCGGTGTCGTGGAATAGAAACATCGCCCCCATTTGGACACGTACGCAGGCTGAGATGGATTCCTGGGCGCATATGCCCCTATCCATATTGGGAAGGTCGGGGATATTTAAGAAGGTATCCCTCCCGCGCCTTCTTTATAAGCTGCAGAACCACCCCTTTCAAATACCGGTCTCCTGGTTCCGTCAGCTCAACTCAAGACTATGCCGCTTCCTATGGAATGCTCAAGCTGCTAGGGTTGTGCTTAAAACGTGCTTCCAATCAACATACTGCGGAGGTATAGCGACCCCCGATATCCAATCATATCACGCAGCATCTCATCTCCTGATACTGAACGACTGGTGGTATGGGAATAGCAGTGACCCGGCATACCAAGTGGAGAAATGGCTCATGGGAGATATACTGCCCCATAAGCTTTTATACTCCCCAAGAGAGCTACGGCGACTTCCACCTGCCACACGTGTGGTTTTTGGAGTTTGGAAGGAATCTATGCGCAGGATGGGGTGGTGGAAACGACTGACGAGAGAGAGGCCCCTTTGGCAGAGCGGCCTTATGCCACAGGTATCCATCTTAGTGGGGTTTCGACAATGGGACGCCATAGGCACTTCCACGTTGGGGGATGTAATGCGGGGTACCATCACGAGGTCCTTCCAGGAGCTCAGGAATGAATTTGCCATGCCACAGGCCCAATTTTACAAATATTTACAACTGCGACATGCCTTATCCCCATATATCACTCATTTGAAATCTCTCCCAGAGTTTAATCCGATAGAGGCAAAGGTTTTTATGGGGGACTTGGGGGCCCACAAGACTGCAAAGATATATCAAACTATAGTGACAAACCTCTCCACAACCTTAGACTTACTCCGGGATAAATGGCAAACAGACCTTGGTCCCCTGGACACTGACGACTGGACAGAGGCCTTGGAATCCCCGAGTGGCGCTGCGATAGCTTCTCGCCTCAGACTTATTCAGTTTAAATATTTACACAGTGCGTATTTTACTAGACACAGACTATGGAGGGCGGGGTTGATGGATTCCCCTACGTGTCTACGGTGTGGCAGCGCGGAAGGCACACTTATGCATACCATTTGGGAGTGTACTGCGCTTAGTAGGTTTTGGAGGGGGGTTACGAGTTGCTTATCAGAAGTGTTGGGATGGGAAATACCTTTGTCTCCCAAGCTTGCCCTCCTACATATCATGAATGAAATAAAGGGAGACATCTATAAAAGATACCTATTATTCTTGGGCCTTACCCTGGCAAAAAGAGATATAGCTAGGGCATGGAAAGATCCGGCGCCGCCTAAACTAGGAGCCTGGAGGGCAGGCCTTGATTGGTGTATGGGTCAGGAGCAGCCTATTTTTAAAGCGCGGGGATAACCGCAAAAGCACTCAAAAATTTGGAAGCGTTGGGCAGATTTCAGGGGTCTCATATTAGAACCTCCTTCACCACGAACTAATGATGTGTGGACCCCCTGAGAACATATCACGGAGACGAGCGACGATACAAAGGGCTATGATATATAAGGTATGGCCTGATGGGTATGATATATGGACTACTACACAATATGAGACACAGTCGTTTGTAAAGTTAGGGGCTGATGTTCACAGACCCGAAAAGTTTATTTTTTGTATTACTTATGTCATATAGAAGTCTCTGGCTTGAAAGCTATTGTATTGCTCAATGTACATTCTTTTCCCCGTGTAGAGAATGTGATTATTTTATATGCTGACTTAATAAAAAGAGTTTTGAAAAAAAAAGAGGATTTAGCATTACAATTCCATAGGTACTAAACAAGAAAGCTCTACCTCATTCCAATTAGGAATTGCACTTATTAGATGTAACAAGGAATCCCCAATGTTAACCTATGGGAGGTGTAGAAATTTGGGAGTTTTTGACTACTAGGACATAAAACGTAAAAGTACATATCCTATCTTTTAATTACATAGCACCCTGCCTTATGGGCTACCTAGGTGCTACCTTGGAGGAGACCTATATGTAATAAAAGGGGAGTTAAAGGCATGGCAGGGGGTTTTAAATGCCAAGTCGGCATGTCAGCGCAACTGCCCACACAAGCTCTGCAGTGGCAGGCCAGAGACATGTTTTAAAGGGCTACTTAAGTGGGTGGCACAATCAGTGCTTCAGGCCCACTAGTAGCATTTAATTTACAGGTCCTGGGCAAATGTAGTGCACTTTACTAGGGACTTATAAGTAAATTAAATATGCCAATTGTGGTTAAGTCAAATCAAACCATGGTTAAGGAGGGAGCACATGCACTTTAGCACTAGTTAGCAGTGGTAAAGTGCCCAGAGTCCTAAAACCAACAATACAAGATCAGTAAAACTGGAGGCAAGCAGGCAAAATGTTTGGGGGAAGACCACCCTAAGGCTGACAGGTCTAACAGGACTCTAACTTCAGTTGAACCCAGGACCAATGGGGCTCTCCCCAGGACCAACAAAGCTGGTCTTCTCAGCCCACCGAGGACTAGTTGGGGAAAAGACTGGCCTTCTGCGCCAAGGAAGAGAGAGGCCCAGAGGAAACCAAGGAGAAAGGCTGGCGCAGGGAACCAGCCAAACCAGCTCAATGCATGCAGCCTACATAGAGAAAATGGCCTCCCCATAAACGCCTGTGGGGTCGGCGTCCTAGCCAATCACAACGCTGCCATTGCAGCGTTGTGATTGGCTTAGGGGACGAGAGGGAGGCTGCCTGCTTCCTGTAAGGCACAGAGAGAGGAGACGCGACAAGGGACCGAAGGGGAAGGTAAGTTTTAAAAAAATGTATTAACCCCTCCCCTCCCCGCGTGACCCGCACCCTCCCCCCCACCTACCTGCGAGTCATGCCGGCCGCGACTGGGTCTGACATCCCTTGCAGGGTGTCATGCTCGAAGCAGAGACGGGGTCCTTCATTCTCAAACATCAGGTGAGGGGGCTGGTTCATCCCTTGGGGTTTCTTGGCTACAGATCCATATACATATCCGCATATACATGCTACACATACAGATCTAGGCGAGGTACATTTATGCAAATTACTTAGGGCGTGCATTTTAGGAATATGCAAGTGCTACTGTTTTTCTCTGAACTGCTTATGTTCATCTTATTAGCGCTAAGGTAGAAATATATCTACTATTTACTATATTGGTACTAGCAATCTCTTTCATATGCTTCTGTCTCCTGATTGTCGCAGCAAATATGTTTTACACAAGACTGACGCTGGACCAATAAATACTTATTGAAACGTCCTAATCGCCATCCTGTGTATTTTCTGAGAGTAAGTGAGCACGAGTGTCTGAGCATAAGTACTGTACTGTTTTCCACGATCCCTGAGGAATCAGGGTTGTCATGTTCAGTGGTTGCCAGAGACTACCTACATCACTTTAAGATACAGGAGGGTGGTAGTGGCACTGTAGAGCTAGCTGGTCTAATGGCTGACATATCCTATGGGGGTGTCCAGAAGCGGTTGGGACACCAAGCCCTCAGTTTAGGTCACCCAAAACGTGCAGGTCCTGGGGATTCCTAGGAACTACACAACACCATGGCTGGAACATAAGCTCTTCAGCTGAGAGTGCAGCACCTTCTAGGGGTAAAGTTTATAGTTGCAACTAATGTGGTCTAAAGGTGTCTAAATTGAGTTCATGTTGGATAGCATCCTTTCGGGGCTAAATTTATGGTTACATGTGGTTTGTGATCAGAGTGTGATGTTCTCTAGGGGCTCTATTCATAATTGCGTTTTCAATGCTGCAAGTTTTTAAAAACAAAGCAGACCCATGAGAAATGCATGTTTAATTTCTGTCAATGCTTAATTGAAATAATGATGCTGACAGCAATTTGAGATCAAAGTACAGATGCTTTATTATCATGAATTAGTGCATTTACTAATGGTTATATTAATTATTGCATTTACTTCTAAAATGATGATTTTTGACATGTGGTTTGTTGCTCTCTGACCTTTGACCAGGTCAATGAACTTACCTGATATGGTTCTATGACCTTTTCGGGGGTCAGAGGTGTTTATGCAATGTCATCAAAAGGTATTCTCATCAGGCTTATGTATATTTGTAAATAACTACGCAGTATTGAGTAGTGTGCGTCTATTAAATGTACTTTTCCTTTTTTTCAAAAAAAAGCACAGGCTGAACAATCATGTAGTGAGTGCTATTATTGCGTGGCAGCGAATGGTGATTTCTAGCCCACACCATCTCCCTTGAGTAGAACTTGGACTGCCCTGCTTCTCTACCCTGAGAGTGTAGCGCTGCAGTGTGGACCAATTACTTGTGCAGGCCGTGGCCTGTTTCCTTACAAATGCGTTAAAGGGTAACACAATACCATGTCACACCAGTTGTAGAAATAGCATCTCCTATCTGAATTACACCGCTTGTGGTTGTATGTCAAAATATCAATTACAGAAATATTGACCAATATAAATATTGTGTCCTAAATGTTGTATACAAAAGTATTGCCTCAATGGATGTAGATTTTCTATTATTAACTCCAATGGGGTGATATATTTTTGAAGACAGTATTTAGGACAAGATATTTACATCCGACAGTATTCAGATACCTCCCCACCACATGCAGTATTTTCCTTCTGTTGATCTTTTTCTTCAGATTTTCCCAAATTAATCTTGCAGACTTGACTAATAAGATTGCACACATTTAGATCTAAGCACTCTTTGCCGAAAGTAGTAGGAACACGGTGACAACACTTTTGAAACAAGGTCGCACCAAGCCTGCTGAATTGGGTTAGTGAAGGATTCTTCAATGTCGAACCAATTCGGTCTTTCCACATCTTCTGTTCAAACTGCAATAGAAGTCTGCTACCCAATAACAGTTCTGAAAAATGGGCAAATGCATACTACCCTTATCAGGTGAGGCTTGCAGTTTCTTCACACTGATTCTATTAGGAGTTCTCTCATCGTAAAAAACGTATAGGTCGATTTATACAGCTGTTTAAATTAAACATTCCGCATTTTCTGGAGCACTTATCTAAACATATAGAAATGCTGACTCAATAAAATCATTTTTATAGAATGTTGTTTTCCCTTAATAAGTGACATTTGTTTCACCTGTTCTCAAATATATGCGAATTTTAACCATCTCTCTCATTTAAATTATTTAAACAAATTCCAAGGAATTGAACTTCCTGTTCTGCAGATTAAAATACTGAGGTCCCCTCACAGTATTCAAGTATACTTTAAAATCCTCACATATTTTCACCTTTTCTTACATTCTCACCCTGGATGTAAATTTGGGAGGTGGCCAGCCAATCTGCCAATGCTCCTTTTGCAGGCTATAGCTACAGTTCCAGGCCCCAAAGGGAGTATTTTGTGCTGCACTGTAGGAGCAGGCACTACATATCACCTGACTGGATGAACAAGACCGCTCCCTTCTTCATTGGTGCTGCCTCAGCCTCTTTTGACCGGCCGGTTGAGACACAGCTGTCCAAGCCCCTCCCTTTCATATTGCTGACAGGGAAACCCGTTCAGCCGAAGAAAAGTAGAAAAAATAAACGCACTTTGTTTATGTTTTGGCGGAACGGAGCAAGCTATGGGCAAGTGTATGTAGGAGGTAAAGTTTGCCTGAGAGCGCAGGCAGGATTTTATTTAGATGGGGGTGTGAGGGAGTGCTTGGGCAACAGCTGAGGGTCAGGGAGAGAAGGGTTAAGAGATAAAGATGAGATTAAAAGATGTGCTAAAAGACGTTGTGAGAGCAGAAAGGAGAAGATAGTAAGGTACGAGGGAGTGAACTAGAGGAAAGTGGGAAAGAAAGAGTAGGGTGTCAGAAGATGGCGAGACGGGAGTGCAGTCAATTTGGTGGGAGATAAAAGGGTAAGAGAAGAGGGTGTGTGAGATTATTGGGGTGTGAGAGTAAGAAATGGGAGGGTGAAGGGAGCATGTATGTGACAAGTGGAAGGAAGAGTATTCTATTATAACCTTTATCAGTGACAATTTCCTGTTTATGAAAAGAGAGGCTCAAGAGCGAGGATGGAGTGTGAAATCGAGAAGAGGGAAAGGACAATTGTTGCAGATAAGAAACTACTTGGCGGATACCTAACCTGGCAGGAGATTTCTTGTTGCCTATCCAAGAAGCAGATGTGGCCCCACTGATGGGGTGGTACAGAAAAATGTCTTTTCACCAGGTTGGCAAAAATCATTCAGCTGATCCAAGAAAATGGTGAGGGAGGGCACAGCTCCTGCTCCCTACCCGGATAGCCGCAAGATGTTCTTGTACAACAGCCTGTGTGATGGCACAGAGCCCTTCTCTTCATAGAGCGCACTGATCTGGTCGGAGTCTCACTTTGTTAGCAGTGTCACCACATCCTGGTCCTACCCTAATGATGTTTTAACTGCGGCTGCTGCAGGAAATCATTTGCCACCTGCCCTTTTAGTTGAGTTGCCCTCACATGCTCTGTTTGGCGTTTGCCCACTTTAATCAAACCTTCAAGGTGGCAGCAGTAGGAATGATAACTATTTCAGAAAGAAATAGCAGCATTATACCTGATGGGTGAAACCAGGAGCATGACCGGCATGCGGTAACAGCAGCAGGGGTAAAACCAGTGAGAGTGGCACAGACAGTAACCGCAGTAGGACTTTCAGTAGATGACAGAGGCATCTCAGACAGCATCACTAGAGGGAAGAGTTCCAGCAGATCTACTGACAAGGAATGATAAGCAAGTGAGAGGATCAGATAACTCATTTATTTATTCACCAATCCACCTATGCACTCGGGTCCGTGGAATAAGTCCCTGCTGCACATATTTGCATGTAACCACTGATGCCTCAGCTCTGCCTGTTCTATGTGAGGTGTCATCTTGCCCTCCTCCACCTTTGCTGTACCTATTTCATGAGGAAGGGAAGCTTGCACTGTTGCTGCCCGAGTTGTACATGCTCAGTGAGATGTGGAATCTTTTTGCTGTAGCTTATCTGTAAGAGTTCTGTGAAGAAATGAAGCTTGCACTGTCTGTGCAGTACCAGTTCCGAGTGTAAAGGCGTCTTGGGCTGTTGCTGCTGCTGCCACGGGATCTACTCTTTGAGTTGAGTTACATTTGTTACTGTGGGTGAACCTCTTCAGAGGTGGAGGTAAAAGCAGTTAGGGTTTTCATTTAAATGGCAGGCATGGCTCCCCCTCTCCGGCGTGGAACTTCCCTGTTTAGAGCTCGGGACTGTGGCGAAGAAGAGTAGGTCAAAGTGTAATGAAGATTACCAGCAAGTAACCCAAAATTCAGAGCTACTGCAATTGGTGCTGTTGAAGCAAGCGATAGTCAAATTACATAAACTTTGAGGGGTGCAGTGTTGTTTTTTCTGCTTGTATAATGGGCAATTAGAGCATGCCGATTTTGCTCCAAACCATTTAGGCATTTTGAACCACGGTAAAAAAAAACTTAATGAAATAGCTTGTTAAACCGTTGCAAACAACATGGTGCATCTTGATTGCACTACTGAATATCAACTTCATATAATTGTGATACAAGAATATTGAGGATAGACTATCGAGGGACAAAATATTGTAAGGTAAGTGCACATAAGGAAGTAGAGATTTACTATTCCTACCTCAGCATCTACGTACCTTGGCATTATATGTACAGCATAAGTACATATATGTGGAGTTAGGTATAGAAAATCCTAGACTTACTTATCTGTCAATATTTTTTCTCACTATTTTGTACTTGATGTTGTGTCACATCAATATTCTGGGGTAGATAGAGAGCACACCATATGACTTTCGCTAATGAATCATTTTATGCTATGGTATGAGTACTTATACAGTGACTATTAACCTTGCTGAGCTACTAAAGCGCTTTGTGAACAGGTAGCATGCTGCTCCGCAGGAACGCAGTGCTAGGGTTACAGAGTGCCATTCTGATTTCATGCTATCATGCATTTTTCAAAATGCATCTTCTGCAAATCTGTTGTACAATTTCTTATATATAGAGGTTAATATTATTGTGTGTTTTAGTTATATGGAATGCTTTACTCGATTATGAATGATATGTCTGTAAAGCAGATTTAACAGAGAAAAGGTTTAATTAATCTGACCTGTGTACAAAAACGAGCACATTTATTATGCACTATTTTTCTTGCTTTCAGAAAATAAGAGCAAAATTAATTTTGCCTCGTACTCTGTTTCATCGTTTACATTTTCAAAGTGGTGCACACTGTATTTGTGGCACCCCTTTTGATGTAAATACAACGAAACTAGAGCAAACTCAGTTTACTCCGTTTTTCTCTGGTGCAATTTTTTAGGTCTCGCCTGAGCCAGCGCATGCGCTGGTCTGGCGAGACATTTAGTGAGTGGGCTTTCGGAAATGCGACCACTTTTTTTTGGCCTGGCCTAGAGCATGCGAGAACGCGCACAGTAACGCGCTTTCCTCGCATGCTCCAGGCCGTCTGGCTTTCCTCTTTATTGCTCCTCCCCCTCCCCCACCACAGAGCGCGTCTAGCGGCCGCGCGGCCTTGTCACTTTCACGGCCGCGCGTCACTTGCTCTCCGGCTGCTCCTCCTCCCCCACCACAACGCGCGGCCAATGCTTGTTTTGTTAGATGTTGGAATTTGTATAGCGCTTCTTACTTTTGTTTGCCATCGCAGCACATTCTCAACCTGGACTCCCAGAGTGTCACGGGTGTATTGTCCAATGTTTAGTTTTGAAACGCTTTGTGTAGGTAAGTATGAAAGTAAAATGAGCTGGATCTGGGAAGATGTTGGTAGTGTCTTGTGTATGGACGGGTGTGCCAAAGGACTTTACTGTTTCTTTTACCTTTTCTTTTTCCCCTTTGAGTTGCCAGTCGATTACTTCAGATGAGCAATGGACAAAGTTCTTTCTATATATGTTCCACAGCCCTAGTAGGTAATTGAGGAGCTATGTTGCGCACATGAAGGTGTGGTACATATATGCTATTTATTTAACCCGCGCTTGTTTACATTGAGCGGCACTTTAAAGCGCGATGCAAAAATAAACACGCTGCTGTTTGCGTCTCTGCCGCGCTTGTTTTTAAATTCTAGCTCTGTTTTGTCATCGCCGCTTCTGCTGGAGGAGATATAACTAGTAGACCCCAGACTTTCAGTATCCTGTTTCCTCTAATCTGACATTCCTTACAAACTAAATGTATAAATAATATATATATCCCGCCAAAACATATATCAGTGTTTTCCTGCATTCTGAAGAACAATAGATTTGAGTGAAACGGTTTAGACGCTTTAAGACGCGCTGATGGTATTTGAACATGTCCTGCAACACGTTTCCCTCTTCGGCTGCGATGTCGTGCACGCTGTGTACTCTGTGACAGTAGTGAGTGCACACGTGGCTTGTGGATGTCTGATGCCTGATGTATGATGATTGATGTCTGATGCTTGTGGATGTCTGATGCCTGATGTCTGATGCCTGTGGATGTCTGATGCCTGTGGATGTCTGATGCCTGTGGATGTCTGATGCCTGATGTCTGATGATTGTGGATGTCTGATGCCTGATATCTGATGCCTGATATCTGATATCTGATGCTTGTGGATGTCTGATGTCTGATGCCTGATGCTTGTGGATGTCTGATGTCTGATGCCTGTGGATGTCTGATGCCTGATGTCTGATGCTTGTGGATGTCTGATGTCTGATGCCTGATGCTTGTGGATGTCTGATGCCTGATGCTTGTGGATGTCTGATGCCTGATGCTTGTGGATGTCTGATGCCTGATGTCTGATGCTTGTGGATGTCTGATGCCTGATGCCTGTGGATGTCTGATGCCTGTGGATGTCTGATGCCTGTGTATGTCTGATGACTGTGGATGTCTGATGCCTGATGCTTGTGGATGTCTGATGTCTGATGCTTGTGGATGTCTGATGCCTGATGTCTGATGCCTGTGGATGTCTGATGCCTGTGGATGTCTGATGCCTGTGGATGTCTGATGTCTGATGCTTGTGGATGCCTGATGTCTGATGCTTGTGGATGTCTGATGCCTGATGTCTGATGCTTGTGGATGTCTGATACTTGTGGATGTCTGATGCTTGTGGGTGTCTGATGCCTGATGCTGCCTGATGCCTGTGGATGCCTGATGCCTGTGGGTGTCTGATGCCTGTGGATGCCTGATGCCTGTGGATGCCTGATGCCTGTGGATGTCTGATGCCTGTGGAGGTCTGATGCCTGTGGATGTCTGATGCCTGTGGATGTCTGATAATTGTGGATGTCTGATGCCTGTGGATGTCTGATGCCTGTGGACATCTGATGCCTGATGCCTGATGCCTGATGTCTGATGCTTGTGGATGTCTGATGCTGCCTGATGCCTGTGGATGCCTGATGCCTGTGGGTGTCTGATGCCTGATGCTGCCTGATGCCTGTGGATGCCTGATGCCTGTGGATGTCTGATGCCTGTGGGTGTCTGATGCCTGTGGATGTCTGATGCCTGATGGCTGATGTCTGATGCCTGATGCCTGTGGATGTCTGATGATTGTGGATGTCTGATGATTGTGGATGTCTGATGTCTGATGATTGTGGATGCCTGATGCCTGATGTCTGATGCTGGTGGATGTCTGATGCCTGTGGATGTCTGATGCCTGTGGATGCCTGATGCTTGTGGATGTCTGATGCCTGATGCTTGTGGATGTCTGATGCCTGATGCTTGTGGATGTCTGATGCTTGTGGATGTCTGATGCCTGATGTCTGATGCCTGATGTCTGATGCCTGATGCCTGTGGATGCCTGTGGATGCCTGATGCCTGTGGATGTCTGAAGCCTGTGGATGCCTGATGTTTGATGTCTGATGCTTGTGGATGTCTGATGCCTGATGTTTGATGTCTGATGCTTATGGATGTCTGATGCCTGATGTCTGATGCCTGATATCTGATGTCTGATGCTTGTGGATGTCTGATGTCTGGTGCCTGATGCTTGTGGATGTCTGATGCCTGATGTCTGATGTTTGTGGATGTCTGATGCCTGATGTCTGATGCTTGTGGATGTCTGATGCTTGTGGATGTCTGATGCTTGTGGATGTCTGATGCCTGATGCTTGTGGATGTCTAATGCTTGTGGATGTCTGATGCCTGATGTCTGATGCTTGTGGATGCCTGATGTCTGATGCCTGATGCTTGTGGATGTCTGATGCCTGTGGATGTCTGATGCCTGTGGATGTCTTATACCTGTGGATGTCTGATGACTGTGGATGTCTGATGCCTGATGTCTGATGCTTGTGGATGTCTGATGTCTGATGCCTGATGCCTGTGGATGTCTGATGCCTGTGGATGTCTGATGCCTGTGGATGTCTGATGCCTGTGGATGTCTGATGTTTGATGTCTGATGCTTGTGGATGTCTGATGCCTGATGTTTGATGTCTGATGCTTGTGGATGTCTGATGCCTGATGTCTGATGCTTGTGGATGTCTGATGCCTGATGTCTGATGCTTGTGGATGTCTGATGCCTGATGCTTGTGGATGTCTGATGCCTGATGTCTGATGCCTGATGTCTGATGCCTGTGGATGTCTGATGCCTGTGGATGTCTGATGCCTGTGGATGTCTGATGCTTGTGGATGCCTGATGTCTGATGCCTGATGCTTGTGGATGTCTGATGCCTGATGCTTGTGGATGTCTGATGTCTGATGGATGCCTGATGTCTGATGCTTGTGGTTGTCTGATGCCTGATGTCTGATGCTTGTGGATGCCTGATGTCTGATGCCTGATGCTTGTGGATGTCTGATGCCTGATGCTTGTGGATGTCTGATGCCTGATGCTTGTGGATGTCTGATGCCTGATGTCTGATGCCTGATGCTTGTGGATGTCTGATGCCTGATGCTTGTGGATGTCTGATGCTTGTAGATAACTGTGTGAGTGTGTGATGTGTGTGCCTGTGGCAGTTTTGATCCTTATACACATATAATGACTCCTGAAGCACAGATGATTTATAAGGGCGATATATCACATTCATAAAATGTGCTTAAGGTGTTACATGTGCACTGTTGGAACTCCGTACAAGTGTCAAGTTGGTGCATTATATTTGCTTATTGCTTTACAATTCAAAGGACTTTTTTATTATTAAGTGTCACCACTTTGCCAACTGCTCCTCACTGAATCTCTCCAATGCAGGGTGTCTTATACTTCAGGGTTAAATGTGAGTTTAAATGTCTAGGAATAAGTCAGTAACACAAACTACCAGTGGGATGTACTACACCCAGACTTCTCAAGTCACTATGTGTTCTGACACCCCATCACCAAGTGGGGGAGCGAGCTTAGAGTGCTCTTCCTAGGCTCCCTGCCCTGCCTCCCTGGCTAGAAGAATCTGGAAGGGGGTGGCTTCCATTGCTGGAGGTACAGCTCCCGCCTCCTGGCACATCCTCTCCTGGTACATCAGCTGGTCTCTCCATTCAGGAACACTCAGTAGCTGCCCCCACAAGGTGCACTCTGGGGCAGTAAAACTCCCTGCATTTTATCGGGGCTCACAGGCTCTGCTGGCCCCCAGATAACTTCAGAATGTCAAACTCCTCAGCGAGGGATGTCTAACATAGACCCAGGAGGGCCCCACCCAGTGCTTAATTTGAGGCAGTAGTTTACGGTGCTCGACACCAGCAATTAATTGTCAACATCGGCACTTATGACAGTCTGCCACATGGTGGCGCTGTTTGTGTTATTTAGAGATAAGCAGAACAATAGTTTTATTATTTCATTATACATTAAAAACAACAGATACCTGCAGCCCAAACCATTCTTATAGCTGTGGAGGCCGCTAACAGTCTGAATTGTCACACTGGTAGCAGTCTGATGATTAATAGTTGTGCAGGTAATGTAATGGCAATTTTGACAGGGGCAATGGGTGGTGCAAGCTGCAGTGGCCTCCTGGCGAGAGCCCTGGCATTTATTTCTTTACAAATTGAGCACTGGCCCACCCCTGTCACATTTTGGGGATAGCTACATAAGATAAATGTACACACAGTAAGTTAAAGTGCATCTCATTTATGGGATCAGCACTTACAGAGAAAATCTTGCAAAGATGCTACCCCTCCTGGACATACCTAATACCCCTCTCAAACCCACGCAGTCACTGTGACAATGTTGCACCTTTGCAAGCACTTTTTGGACAGGAAGTGAACAATGCTTCACAGTTGGGAGGGTGCGAATAAAACGTCAGGAGTGCATGTGGGAGCGGGGCAACAAACTGGCACAGGGAAGAAACGAAACAGGATTTGGGGGCCTGCGAGGAGGAATCCTCCTGAAACAAGCATTTGCAAAGCAATAGGTCTCGCATTTACGCAAGTTTAAACTATTGGCATTGTAAATGACAATGGCTTTTATTTATGTTTTGGTTTGTACAACATAAATTAAAGGCATTGTCATTTACAATACCATTTACAATACCAATAGCTCCAAAACTTGCAGTTGCGAGACCTATTGCATTGCAAATGTATCACTTGGCCCCAGTGTTTTCAATTTTTTATTGGGTGACAGTTGCCTCAAACCCTGCTTGGAGAGTCGCGCTCGCGGCTTGCTTGCACAGCACACTCTATGCAAGGAGTGATATTGCATTTTTAGTGCTGCTTTAAGTTCCCTGTCCAGCAATATATATAAAATGTTTTGATTAGGCCATGTTCATATCTCCTGGGCATACCTATGTGCCCGATTGATTCTTGGTTTTCTGGAAGCTTCCACTATAATGGATTCCTTGTTAACTACTGCAGAGTAAGGAACAGAAGTGCGGCAGACATTTTAGATTTCTTCAATGGCACATGTGAAACACAATGAAATGGGGCAGCTTTAGTATCATGTATTGAGAATTAAGTTTTTTATGTGAAGACTGGCCACATATCGTTTTAAATTAAAAGCTATGCTGTGCTGCTGTCTAAAATGTCTCCTATTCGAACACACCAAGTAGACTTTTATTTACCTTTTTGATTATTGTATGTTTTTTACCTTTAGAAAGATTACAGCAGAAATGGTATAGGTGTGAACGTAAAAGTGCAGCCATGGTGCATCTGCTCTTCCAACTGCAAACATTAATGGACTTTGAGCAATTGTGCTTGGACACAAAACTGTATGGTCAGTAGCATGTATCACACTTCATGCATGTGGACAGTTTTTCTCAACTTCATGCAATGTATATGTGAGTGTGTTTGAAGGGATTGATCTGCATTCACCCCTATCTCTTTGGCCTATACTTCCAAAATTCTTTCTAATTTACATGTCTCTTCACTACGACCCCAACGCCAAAGAGGGTGGGATCTCTTATGATGCCCTAAGTAGCTTAAGTAGAAAATATAACCTTGATTAGACCAGAAATCTTTTTACTCTCTGTTAATACCCATGCCAAGTACATCAATGTTCTCAACTATTGAAGACTGCTGGCACTTTGTGGTAGGAACAACAAGCATTGGCAATGCCAATAGTTTGCACATATGTGAGATCTATTGGCTTTGTCAATGTTTTTTTACATGTTGCACTGCAGCGCAGGCTGCTGTACATCATGGCTTCAAGTAACAAGCATTGGCATAGACAATAGGTCTCGCCTTTGGGACCTTATAAGTGTTTAGCCATGCAACAGTTGATGTTGTTGCACCAAGGATATTGTGCTGGATAACTAAACACTTATAAGGTCCCAAAGGCGAGACCTATTGGCTATGCCAATGCTTGTTTTTATCTTCAAGAGGAAACCTTCAGGCACTATAACTCAGCAGGCAAAAAAGTATTGGTAATATTTGCTGTACCAGTGTAAACTTTTTGTATCAAACGACACGAAAGAGGGGGCTGTTTTGAATTTCTAAAGGCGACAAACTAATCTGACAGTTTTTTTTTTTAATCTGCCATTACATTGCTTAGATTTAGAAAAACACAAAATTAGGTTTTAATCATGAAAAGGACCCCGGTCAAAAGGCAGGAATAAAAAAGTTGAAATGACAGTCCAAAGCAAGTTTGGAAAGACTAGGAGAGTTCTCTGCAGTGTTTACTGCCAGTGACTGCTGTTTCCATGCCACTGATGAATGTTTGTGTGCAGCGCGTGCGAGTCTTTCTTCTCCTGCCCTCGCGCTGTTGTTTTGTTTAGATCATAAGATGTACTCGGCATATGTGTTTTAGGATTGTGTCTTTCGCCCCTAAAGCATCATAGTGAGCCCCTCCCCAAACCATTGTGTGGAAGGGGAAACACTTCAAAAGCAAACATTAGAAGACCCTGAATGCTCGTCTAAGCGGCAGTCATTTGCATCTGAATCCTTCCGGCCCCTTCACACCAGGCTGCACCCGCTCTCGTTTCGGAGCTCGACGAGATTTTTCAAGATCACATTGCCCGGAGCGACCGGTACCAACCCCGACTCGGCTCTCTAGATCCTTCCATTCTGGGAACCGGAAATGGGTCGACAGCGGGTCGGAGCCGGTGCTGGACAAAAGGTAAGACTTTCTTGTGGTAGCAGTGTCTTCCTGCTTTTTTGTAAGTTGTCGTTTGTGCAGGTTTTCAGACTAGGTATGTGCGACATTTCCAAGGCTTCAGTGTGGGTTTGAGTGACATTCGATTGCCAAATGTGTGACGCTTCGAGTGACACGTTAGCACGAGTAAACAGAGCTATGAAGTCTATGTAAACAGACAAATATAATAAATTATCACCTTTTTCGCAATGTGGAGCTCACTCAAAGCCTTGAAAATGTTGCAACGCTCCTGAAATGAAAGGTCACTAACCGCCCCTTTCCAATGTGGTTGCGTAGTGTAAACAATGATGGCACCATGATATTAAACAATGTATCACTGACTGAGGATCGTGACTGCACCTTGAGGTCTTTCTTGAGTGGGTAGTGAATTGGGCACCTACAGCCTCTCACAATAAGGACTTTCACCGCACCCATATGCCCTGGCAGAGGGGGCAGCAGCAGAAAGTGAGACACCGGGGGCCGACCTCTAATACTGCCGTCACAACGCACTACGAGGCCTTCATTGAGAGGGGAGAGAGTGAACACAACCAACTGCCTCTGCACTGAGTATGGTCTCCGAACCCCGAAGATCTAAATAACTCATCTGGTTTCTACTTACCTTGCGCCACATGGTGTGGGCCAGCGTCCCCTGAAAGTTCCCGTCCTGGAACCCACCTCCCTCCAGAGGCCTCTTCTCAAAGGGGGCCACCGAGTGCCGCGGCCTGCTGCCAGTTCATTGGAATCATTCTGCCCTCACTCCGCGCTGTTACTCCCTCACCCAAATCTTCTGTCTAGTCAGACTCCTATTAAGACTTTAAGTATAAAGAACTATGCTGCGCGCTCTGAGCTAGTGACTGAGGCAGCACTCACTTACAGAAATCTTCAGTAACTAAGCTTACTTCTGCATAGAGGTGGGCAGGTGACTGAATGCTCGCACCAAGCTGGTGCCGGATGCCTGGCTCTGGCTCAGCTCGTGGTCACCTTGGACCCTCAAGCCCAAAATGAGCAGACCTTTCATGCAGTCTCCACCTGCACCCACGTTGTAAGCTCACATGCCCAGAATTATTGAAAAAACATTAACCTTTGATGTAAAACAGAAGAAAAAATATCAATTTAGTGGCAGAATTGCACAATGTGAAACCAGAAAATCTGATCAATCCCAACTTCCCAGCTTCACCAAATTGTGGATGCTAGGCAAATATTTTATTTCACTGAGCCTCCTTTTTCTTCATTATCATATGTTTTAGCGCCTTCAAGTATGAGAGTTTGGGATATGCGCTGTACAAAACACTTTCTTGGGTTTAATTTCATGTAATATAATGTTGCTTCATCTATAATACGAATCTAGGTCACATAAAGGGTATACATGACAAGTCTCCTCTCAAAGTGTGGGACTTTTGTGACTACTGGAACACAAGCTCCACAAAGGATCCTAAAATTGTAACAATCTGCCTAGGGGAAGAGCACAGGCTCCTTCGAATTGCACCAAGGCCAAAGGAGTCTGAAATGTTAATGACTGCTGCCAATGCCCTGTAGCAATAAAGTGCGAAGGCCCAAATCCCATCCCCTCCCCTCCGAATGCCATGACAAGGTTTCAGTATATCCATGGCAACCTCTCGACCCAGAAGGCTGTGTATGTGCAGATACAGGCTTGCAGCCAACACTGGAAATCACTCAACAGTGCTGAGAGAGACTTAAGTAATTTTGAGGGACGGACAAGAGCTGTAAATGAGTGACTAATGCATTTCAATGCAGAGATGCTTGAGTCAGCACCGTATTGCATCTCACCTGTGATGCGTGCACTAGGCAGGGGAGCAGAGGGATGAAAAAACCAGGGGGGGGGGTCTCGCAAAGGGGCGTGGCCGATGTAATTAAGGGCGTGGCTTAAAAACACGTAAATTAAAAATCTGTGCTTAGCATAGTGTGCCGCCCGACTGGTATTTTGCTGCTTCTGTCATTGCATCCAGGAACATTACACCTACAGCAAGTCAGGACTGTTGGCTTTGTCAATGGTTGTTAGTTGCATAAGATAAATAAGCAACAACTATGGCTTTGTTGTATATCATATTGAAAATGCTTCAGTTCTGACATGATGAGATTGAAATAAAAGAACTATAACGAGTCTCATTGAAGTTACTTCAAAGGCAGTGAAGGGTGGGACCGCTGCAAAGTTAAGATTTATTTTTCTTCACCCTGACGGTGAGGGCAAAAATGGAGAGCCCGATAGTGACTCGTCTGAGTACCTGCTTTTTAGAACTACCGATCATCATACACCAATCCGGACTAGCAATAAATGTCCTAAATACACCGGTGGAGTCTCTGTGATTCTCGCTTCCTGGTGTAGTGGCACCGGACTGGACACTCTAACAGTCGCATCCACTAGAACCAACCCTACACTTAATGGGGCTCCTTTGGAGAGAGTCCATGTATTTGATTACCATAGGGTCATGCTCACTGAGCATTTTGACTGGCTACCCCATATCTCGAAGTGTAGGCTAAAATTAGAACAATATTCAGGGAGAATCGTGAGGTTGCAGCGGGTTTTATTAATTTGCCCAATATCTCCAGCCCTTCAAATGTACTACCTCAAAGCCCTTGGGGCCACCTTACATGGCAGGGAGTTATGGGGTCATAAAGTGTAAAATCCTTGGGGTAAGCAGAAAAACGCTTTATGCGACTCTTAATCAATCACCCTGTTAGTGCCCCGTTAACTCCTTTATGATTTGATCGAGGCCTTAGATCGATTGTTGATAAAACTGGACTGAGACCTATATTGTACTGGCATAGACTCTGGGCAACCCCAGAATAGATTTTTTTATCAACTGAGCTTGGAGGATGTACTGGGGCATCTAAGATCCCTTGGCTCAGGTTTATAAAACAACGTCTTCTTCAGATTGGGTGTGGGAATCTATGAACCACCCCCTTGGAAACCATTGGGGTTTCTAAAGCAATGTTAAAGGGTTCATACTGGCAGCACATACATGAATCTTTTCTAGGGTAATATGGGGTAGGTACACTTTCAGCCTCTTTTTTTTAATTTAAAGACGAATATACTACGGAAGGCTTCTTGGACGAGATAGAACCCCCTCAAGCCAAGACACGCTAAATGAAATTTCAGCTAGGGGTCCTGTCACTTTGCTCTGTTACGGCAAAATGGCAGTGTGTTCCCAAGGAGTCAGGTTTTGTCCCTCTGTACCCAGGTTATTGAAACAATAGAGCATTCTGTATTTATTTGTCCCATATATCTTGGGTACAGAAGGAAATTGATTCTCCGATTGTGTACTTACGTGGTAATAAGGAACTACAGCGTAGTAATTAGGATCCTCGGAAGCGATGTTAGACAACCTATTGTGTTTGCGGTCTCACGCTTTTTGTTACACATGTGGAGACTTAGACAACAAGCATTGGCATAGCCAATAGGTCTCGCCTTTGGGACCTTATAAGTGGACTACTGTTAACAAGTAGGCAGTAGCGCTTGTATATGCTATGCCTGCCACGGGCCTTATGCAATCAAGGAGAATGGGTCCCAGCATCTCGGGGAGGGTAGTGTAAAACAACATAGTAGACCTGGACCCACTGCTCCTGCTGCGTTCATGACAACTAGGCCCTTGATGCATTACGAAAATGGTCATGCTTTCTCTCTGAAAGAAGTGCAAAAAAAGTAAACGTAAGAGCAGCAGAAACATTCCAAATACACAGCTACGTCATTGTGTTTAATCCGGAAGTGAGGTGATCGGTGACTGGGTTCAGACAGTGTGTGTATTTCAGTGTTTGTTAGTCCTTTCCCATTGCACCCTCGCTGACGGCACGGGTTGGAATTGTGGTGCGTGGGATGCTGGAAGTCTGAGCAGTGAGCACAGCGAGGAAGCGACAGTTGGAAGGCAAATACACCGGCTATCGCTGCTGCTTGTTACTGCTTTCAAAGCTGTTAGTAAACATAAAACAGACACAAAGAAGTCTAGCAGTCTAGTAGTGAAACATCAGGCGTGTGGGGCTGGTTTAAAAAAAAAAAGCGCTTTGCCGAAGAGCGTGTCAGGCAGGACAAAAGCAATTATAGAAAACAGTGCAAAACAGTTTTGCAGAGTAGACTGTCAGAGTGCAGTGGTGTAAGTAGAGTGGCATAGACTGCATTGGTATGGATCTTAATGGCGTAGTGCAGAGCAGAGTGGAGTAGAGTGCAGCGACAGAGTAGAATACAGTGGTGTAGAGTGCAGTGACAGAGAACAATGGTGTACAATGCAGTGGCAGAAAGTGTTGGAGAGCATAGTAGTGTTCAGTGCAGTGGTGCACAGTAGACTGGTGTACAGTACATTGGTTATGAGTACAGTAATGTAGAGTGCAGTGGCGGAGAGTGTAGTGGTGCATAATAGAGTGGTGTGGGGTAGAGTGCATTGGCATAGAGTGATGTAGAGTAGAGAGGCATAGAGTGAAGTGGAGTGGTACAGAGTAGATTGCAGTGACACAATGTGAAGTGGCGTACAGTGGTATATGCATGGTGTGGTAGCACACTGCCATTACAGACAACACATCTTCAATCGAAATGACTATTACATTTGCACAGACAGAGCTTTACTGATAAACGTATACAGCGCACAAACTATAATGTGTGGAAATGTCATCACCTAGTGTAAAATATTTGTTTTCTTATTTCTTACCACGCTTCAAAATTAAGTGGTTCATTTGCATTTTTCTAATTCTGGAATTTTCTGAAATATCTTCAAAGTTCATTACAGACATTTAAAATGCGTTGTGAACTTCCTCAAAATCACCCCGCCACCCCTGAACCCAGCATGATTGTCACATAAATTCTCTCATATTTAATTCAGAGAAAGAAAAGTAAACACCAAGCTCCCTGGAAGACAGAGCGTGACATGTGACCTCTTATCTTTGACTGCACAGCAAATGAGATAAGATAAGAACAAGATTTAATGGTCTGTTTACAAAAAAAGTTTGTACGGCTGGAAGAATACAGTAAATAGGGTTTAGGCAAAGGAGGGGGGAAACTCAAGCTGGACAGCCTAAAACAAATACAGCCAGCAAATAGAAAGCAAGCAAATGAGAGTTACAAACCAAAAAGCCTGGACTAAACGCACCAGACACCGAAACCGCATGTCTGCATCTCCCTTAACCGTACGCTGTTAATGAGATATGGCCTAACAGAAACGAACTGGAAAGTACCAGAGAGAGACAAAAATCTTATTGCTTCATTATGTACCATAAAGAATCGACAAATGAGGCTTAAGCCAATATAATGGACGACTCCCTTGGAAGTAAGTACTTGTGTCAAAGATAGCCACACTTTGTTTAGATGCCCTAAAGAAGCTCATAACTAGGCGAAACGCGTTGGCTGCGGGAAGTCTTTCCTTTAACTACAAAATGACATTTGAATAAAGAACAGTATAAATCAAGGACAACACCTTTCACTTCATCTTTTTTATATAAATAGCATTTGGCTGATACATATTATTCGCTTTAGAGTTGCCCTTCATTTTGTGTGTTTTTCTTACAAACCACAAAGCCAATGGTAAGCAATGGGCAGAATGCATTCCCGGGAGGCTTTCTGAATGTCCCCAAGAAGTTGTTAGCAAACCAGACAGTTGCGCTGTCTATTAGGCTTCGACCTAAAAACAGAGAAAAAAAACAACAGGTGGACCAGTAGCACTAGTGGACCTCAGAATAAATAGTTGGAGGATGTCTGATATGAAGGTGGTAGAACCAACTATTGAGATCCCTGGTAGCTGGTTACTGAAATGGAGAAATATGGAGCAGAGAGAGAACGGATTCGCTTCAGAAGGTGGCAGCCCTGGTGGACTGTGATTTGCCCAATAAATGGACTCTAAGAATCGAGCATGTAATTAGTAATCAGGCTAAAGAGAATAAATAAAGATCGGCAAGGCTGATCATGCTCTAAGTAGATAGATACATTTTTAACATCTGTGCTCTTACCACATGCTTATGATTCATTGGAGAAGTCTCTGAAAGAAGACAGAATGTTACCGCACATAAGATAAAGGGTAAAATAGTATTCTTAGGAGAGGTAAAACTCCCTGCTAACCCTAGTCTTGGTGGAAGCACAGAATAGACAATCCGAGAATATAGTAGCTCACACAAGGTAACCCATTGTAATGTCATGTAATGCATTATTAAGTACTACAAAGCGGTCTCTGTTCCGCCTTATGCAATTGTTTTAACACCACAAAAAAGATAGATTTCACCAAAAAGAACAGGAATATCACGTTTGGAAAAAAAAAACACTCCATGCAAAGCGTTTACTCTTCTATTATTTCACAGAATAGTGTAAGCTGCCTGCTCACATGCAACAATGCCTGGTCACAGCAATAACAGTAAAGTAGGCTATGAAGTGAATGAAAATAATGTATTGCCTCAACATACACAATAGTAGATTGTGAGGGTAATCACTTGAATAAAACCTTTATAGACCAACCAAACAAGCGATATTTTGAAGCAATATCGGGTACAGAGGTATATGTACAGAAGTGGCTAGATATTGGGATGTAAATTCTTAAACAACAAATTCAAAATATTATATAAACAGACAAAATATAGTGCTCATTTACTATCAGTTCTCACACACCAAGCCATTTGTTGAGGCACTTGTTGTCCTGGAGGGAAATAAATATATATATATATATATATATATATATATATATATATACACACACACACACACACACACACACACACAATAAAAACACTTCATCATGGTGGACGAGCCTCATTCAACTCTGTGGACTTTCAATTAGCTGATCACTACACAAGAGCGGTGTATAATGCGCTTATTATTCTGGCCCACAGGGCATGTGTATATATGAGGAAGATGGAGGAAGGCGTTTGAAATCTTCATTTTGACATCAATCCAATATTAGTAAATACACACAAACTGGTGGAAATAAGCCAACGTACAGAGGCATTTGTTGTCGCTAGCACACATTTACCAAGCTAGATGGCACCTCCTCTACTATGTGGCGGCCCAGGGAAGCGTAGTAACAGAACAGAGGTTTTGTGGAGGGTGCATGGGCTCAAGCAAACCATGAACAATAAACAAACGACAGGTTTACGCAGCATTTCAGATTAGAGGTAAGTGAAACACCCATTTTCTGGTGCACACGGGTGAATCGCTAAGTAATGACGAACGGGAAAGGGCACAGACTAGAGCACTTGTGATGGCCCACTTACATTAATGTCCTCTGGGTCTCTAACAAACTCATTGAAAGTCTCCAACGAATCAAGTCACAAGCGCCAAAAATGTCCATCACCTGCTGTTGCGCAACCAAAGAAAGCCAGCCCTAAAAATACTTTTCTGGCTCCTGGCAGATGCAACAATAAACTTCAAACGGTTCTGTGCCATGCATGAATATGGTTGATTGGGACATTAGCCTACAATACCTGTAGTTACTGGTCATCCACTATGCGCCCCAAGAAACCTGCAGTCAACACCATCAAACCTTATCCCTCAACAACTCTTCAGATGAAACAAACATGGAGGCAAATCTCATAGAGTCTGGAGCCAGACTTCAGAACATCCTGAACCCAAGTTTCAGAATGGAACTAAACTACAACCCTTTCAGGAAATGCCCAAAGACTGAACTTGTCCAGTGTGCATTCATTTAAAACTCAAGTATAAGATGCTGATAAATTCGTTTTAAGATTGACTAAGGCAGAGGACATTCGTTATACGATTTTATTAAATGAATTATCACCGGTCCACAGGGGTCTACATTAGAAGGATCACTTATGAACGGAGGACAAGAAATGAATACCTGGATTGTAGGAGTAGCTTTACTTAGCTCTTACTTCCTGAAGTTCCTCGTCAAGAGGAAGACAGCGTCAGAGGTACAAACACCCCGAGGAACACCATCCTCCTCCATCCCATTCCTCTCCAGAGTGGCTAAGGCCATCCTTCCATACATAAGACTGATCTTTTTCGATCCCAGTTTCGAAACAGTTTTAGGAAATTCTTTTTAAAATCTTAGTTTGAGAAACTGGAAAAGTATTAGTAAAACGTCAGCTTCCAAATGTTAAAGTTTCACTAATAATTTTCCAGTTTCTCAAAATAAGATCTTAAAAAGAATGTGAAACTGCCATCACTTCAGCTTTGACTTCAAAGGTCATGATTCGAGCATGCAGGTGGATGATAAAAAGAGTATGACAAAAATGAGCAACAGTGAACATTCATAACATGAAGCCAAAATGGGAGGGTCAGTGAAGTTCTAAACCATACGTTTATAGCTGGGTCGAAGGGTTCCATAATGAGGCATCCATTTTTGGACCGCACAAGATACCCTGTGTCTGAAAAGAATAGGCCTTACCCCAGAACAGGAACAGCTTCAGCCTCAATAAGCATAAGTCATCTGCATTAGGCTCAGGATGTCTAGTTCAGTTAAAATTACTAAACAGTGGAGGAGTGAACTAGTGAGGGAATTATAATGACGTTCCTGACTGGCAACGCTGTAAGCTATAAGTGAGTAATTCTTTCATCCAAAACATAAGAGGATCAAAGCAGTCGCAGTGAAAAAGGACAGTCTGTGTCACCCTGGGATTCGGTACATTCCCAGTAATTTTCAGCTTCTACATATCCCCGAGCCCACAACCGGATGCAATGTATAGCTGCCTACCTGTCCAACCTCCACTGAGCCGGATTTATATGTAGATGAAGACAAGGAGCGGCCTAGTTCTGATTGTTGCCGGAATTAAATCCCTGATAACAGTTGGTATCACAAGCACTGCCATTTAGTTCACACAAATCCCAAGAAATCTACCCTCTTCTTAATTCAAAAAGCAAAAAAAAAAAAAAAGACACAGGCTTCCTGTTTGACATGGACCTCTTCCATCATGAACATGTACACGTGGACTGTGTGTGACCTAAAAGCATGAATTACCCCATACAAATGCTCAGAAAGATGCATACTTTCCTCCCAAATGAAGAGCAGGCGTGCCCAACTTGATCACTGCTCACCAAGAGCCTGGATGCTACCTAGAGATTCTACACAGACCACCGAAAATCAAGCTCTAAAAATATACAATGTGTAAAAAGTGCTGCAATATCTCAAGTCTGGAAAAAACACCACTTTACACCCATCCTTAAACCACTCCATTGACTACCAGCAGAATCAAGGGTCAAGTTGAAAACATTATAGATTGTACTCAAGGCTTATCAGGTGAACTGCTTCTAACGTGCGTAACATAAGCATACCGTGTCCTCCTCCTCACTGAATTATAGGCCCAGCCACTCCTTTGCAACCTGTTAATTTCAACAGAAGACATGGGAGCGGGCTCATCCTTTTGAAGGAGATGGAGCCACCATACTGGCTTGCTCTGCTTCCATCACCAAACGCACAGTTAAAGGGCCTCTTTTTTAGGGAAGAGTTAATGCCTTCGAAACTGCAGGAACATTTTGTCCCTCTCCGAGGCAGGTTTGACATAGCTCATGTATTCTCTGTTCTAGTAGCAAACCCAAATGGAATATGTCATGTTTAGCCAAATACATACGTATAAGCATTTATTCCCCAACCAAAAAAAAAAAATTCTCAGTCACTGTGGCACGCAATATAATCTCTCTTGTCGGTTACAAAAAATCAAAATAAACATCTGGCGCACATGTACAAGCCTTGCTTTCTAACTGACAACATCGACAACACCCATAGGCAGTAAAGACATGTTTGAACTAGCCGTTATTCATGTGACTTGACTTGCACCAAAGCAAATCAAAATCCAATACAAATTTGACTTCAGGGTCTTTTACGAAGATCAATTTGGACACTTCAATGATTATGAACCAGTGGTGCCGGAGAGGGACATTAAACCCCTTTAATGGAAAAGAAAAAAAAATATAAGAACGGTGCTTCCAGGTGTAGTGGGATACAGGGTTGCAACACAAAGAGAAGAACAGCGCAAAGTGAATAGCCTCTAGGCACCTGGGGTGAAAACTCGCACTCAAAAGCATTAATGCAAGCTTCAGTTCACAAAGTCTGCCCAAGAGGAGAGCAGATTAGAAATCAAACTCCATCCTTGCGATTTCGGTGGGGACTGCCAAGGAAGATGCCAATCGCAGTGGCACCTAAGCGAACATGAGACGAGGGGGTGGTTAGGAGAAGCAAGGAGATTCTGCTGGCAGAAACACAAAAACAAATAAAGCATCAACAACTACATTCAATATGAAGAGGGCAGTTCAGGGCTTCAGGCCCACTGTTCTACCACTGCTAAAAATAATTATGGCTGAAAATACAACACTATAAGTCAATTATGACTGGAACAACTACATTTATCCGCAGGCGCCCTTGATAATGGGGCTAAAATTGTAACTAAAACATCCAGATAGTAGTATATGTCAGCAGCCCTTCACAGTCTTCATCTGATTGGTTACCAGTGGAGTGAGAATCGGTTTTAAGACACTCACTGCTGCATGCACCAATATGTGGATGTTAAACCAATTATTTAATGAAAAGGCTTCACATTAATATTTGAGCCCGAAACTTGCACCCGCAGGGCAAAACGATGTGGATGCCACCTCAACTAAGAAGAACCAGAGCCGCTGAAAGTTTCTCCTTTCTCTTGGCTTGTAGACTTGTGATTCTCCACCCCTACTATTCCAGAGAGGAGTCACTTTGCGAGAGTCTCGAAGATGAGGGACTTCTTGGACTTGGCAGCACAAGCATTTTTTTGCGCTTTACAAAAAACTATTTTGAAGGCCCTGCATATAGCAGAGAAGTCAACGACTTTTGGGCCTACAAAAGCATTTTGGAGCAAATAACAAACTTCAGCACATGCTTATTTTAAAAGGAGGGGCTTCGGGTAAGATGATATTATGCAAAGCAACCAGAAAGCGGCTTTCGTCCTCACATCACCCTTCGGGGTCAAGATAATTGAATCATTTCAAGTCTCAAGCGCGCTTGCAGCTTTCATTAATTATAACGAGGCCTGAGGCGGGGAGGGGCAAGCAATACACCCCCGCGCGGCGTCTGGCTGCAGTCGTCTGCAAGGGGCCTCCCCAGAGAGGCGCAGCGGTGCTGAGAACCCGAAGAGTCACGTGGGATGCTCCCCAAAACACTAAAGGGACACACAACTGCAGTAGAGAAAGTTCAGTCAAAACGACAAGGCACCCAGTGCAAAGCGCATTGTAATAGGCACGACAAGGCACCCAGTGCAAAGCGCATTGTAATAGGCACGACAAGGCACCAAGTGCAAAGCGCATTGTAAAAGGCGTTGTTCAGGTTTTGAGAATAATTAGAGGGCTGTCCAATTTTTAAGCCCCACCTCCCCTACTTGTGAGAACTGACACGAGAAAAAAAAAACAGATTCTGGGCCAGGGTCTTGCTACAAGACCACCTCGTCGAGTACAGATGTATTCCATTTGCAGAAGTGGTATTGTTTTTTATCATTTTATTTTTTTTAAAGAGAAGGAGGCATTCAATACCACTTGTCTGAGTTATCACTTCAACTGCTTGGAAAGGCAAAATGTCTCCGAGGTTGCATTTTAAGATATGAGAACTGTAAGTCAAGGTAACGACTGTCTGTTAGTTGGCAAGGAAGGAGAAGCCTGCCTCCCACGGATTAGATAGATCTGCTGGTCAAAGCGCCTGCTGTAGGCATCATTAACTGTTGGGAAGCCAGCAAGCTAGTTCAACATGCCAAGTGTCCATTGCTGAAATCTGTGTGCAGCCTCAACATCACAGGATCGAATCCTGCCCAAAAAGCCTCTTCAACCTATCATCCATCTAAAACTGGTAAAGTCAAAAACGTGCACTTGGAGTCAACTAACACTTGTCACTTTGTAATAGAATGCCCGAAATCGAAAAAAATATCTCTATCGTCATGGCCACTGGTTGTACATCTAGAATGGTAGACTCGTGCTCTCATCCTTCCAGGGCATGTACCCCTTAGGGCAATCAGAATAATGATAAATAGCAAGTACTTGTACATAATGTATTATTGTACAATATTTTTTGGTGACAATTAAAATATTCTGCGTTCGACTTCCGCCTCTCTGTTTCACCAGACCTCCATGACGATATCACTGGACCACAAAACGGGATGAACCGCAAATATATAAAGCGCTCACATGTTTTCTGTGGTTAAGTAATTGTCAGCGCTACGCTCGCTCTCTTGTGTATTGTACGACCATCCCCCAGGAGCTTACAGGTTCAGGCCTACGTTCAGTCTTTCGCGTGCAACAAGGGAAGTGATCCGACTTCAATTTAACGAATTTCTATAGTGCTAATGTGATAAAGGATGTCGATGAAGCACACATCAATGAATCATGTTTGGAAAGAGGGCACGCAAGTTACATTGAAGAATGATGGGTAATGCATTGGGCTAAGAATACAAATGGCAGCTGCTGAATTTGGTATTGTAGTCTAGTTAAGAAATAAACCAGGAAAGGCGAACTTTTAGAAGAGAAGAGTTGATAGGATTCTTAGATCAGCCAAGAGAGTGCTAAGATTGCTGTTGCTACACCAGAGAAAGTCTGAATTTGAGATTTAGAGGATTTAAACTTAAAGTGAGCTGTTGATCCCTATTGGAATATTTGCTTCAGTTTCTATAGAACAGACAACAATCAAGGAAGGCTCAGTGCTATAACTGAGAGCATGTTATGTCCACCGGCGTACGATTATTGGTTAGATACGAGTCACTAAGAACTGAGACAACGTCACCAGGGCGCAATGCATTGTGGGTATTAGACCCTTTTTGAAACTCAGGGCTGGGCGAGAGTCCTAGAGTTAACAGTGTGTTCGGTAAGGCTGCATTGGAGGAGAGGAGCTTTGTGTTGTGCCCTTGGTGATGGGCTGGGGAGTGATATAATATGACAGTGGTAACTTCTTCAGTCTTACTAACTAAACACCATTAAAAATACTGTGCCAATGGAATATGGTGGGGAACTGAATTTTTTGACCGGATCTAAAACCCTTATTCGTGCGAAGAATGTCATTGCATTCAATTGATGCATTTGTCGCACAGCCCGTCAATAAACATATTGATGTACGATCTACTACACACAGGTATTGGCAAAGTACACATTATATGTGACAGAGCATAGTTTCTCCAGATTTGCAAGTTGTTCCGAGATTGGTTCATATACGCCGACAGAAAAATACAAGGAAAAATATAATTACACAATAATCTAGGCATAATTGCTTTTGTCAAATAGACGCAATTATACAGTAATAACATGTAAGTACCAGTGCAATGCGATCTGATGTGCTATGTCAACCATTGTACACGTTATGAAAGCTAAAAAAAAAATATTGATAGTTTTTAAAAAAAAATAATCCAAGCCTTACAACTATCGGGCTTTAATAATTGCAAGAATGAAAAAAAATACAGGGTGAAGGTATTTCAATTAAGATGCATTCCTATGCAGAAAAGTCACTGAATAAACATGCATTTTAGACAGCCAATCCATTATGCAAATACAAACACAGACGCCTGAAAACATCCCTAAACAATGAGACAACAAAAAGACTGTGTGGATATAATTAAACCAAAACACACACGCCCAGATAAAACAAGCGCGGCCTGTCATGGGACGGACAGAAGATGTGCACGCGGGGACCGCCTTTACTGGCGGCGAAAAAATAGTCCCCAGTGTATCACGTCGCCAGTAAAGCATCCAATCCCCGCGTGCACATCTTCTGTCTCTTCTGTCTCCCCGCGTGCATGCTTTGGAATCCGTATCAATTCCAAAAGACCCTCGTCATGGCGAGAGCAGCGCATGCGCGCTGCTAACGCCAGACGAGACCTAAAAAAGCATTGCAGTGTAGAGGGACATCCTTGCAGCATGTCAGAACTTGACTCTTTCCGTTCTATAATATCATACTGCCTACAAGAAAGGACTTACAATAGGTATTTGTTGAGGGATAAAGGCCCTATGGGATAAATTACATTAACCATTTTTAACTTCTTCCCCCACTTCCTTGCCCTTTGGGATAGGCCCTGTTATCCTTGAGGATTTACTATTGGGAGTTATAGGTGTAGCGAGACACTATTTATGCACATGGAAAATTGCCTTCGTTTTGCACATTGAATTGTAATTGAATTGATTTAATAGTTTTTAACTCATTATATTGTATTAGTATCAAAATGATTTTATGTATTCTATATATTGTGATGATTTTTATGTGCTTTCATGGCTGTATAGCCGAATAAAGATTTATATGAATGATACAGGCTCTATTTCCTTTATTTTCTTTTTATTTACCAGTCCAAGATGGGGGACGTCTCATGATGCTGTACATTATTTTCACCTGTGTGATAGCACTTTTTCAAACCAGAGTGGCCTGGCAGCAAATGGCTCAAGCTAGCCTGGCTGATGAGGGGTGTTAACCCGAAACCAGTCCCAAGATGCTTGTTTCCGGTCCAGAGAAGACCTGGCTTGGCAGTTTAGTCGGGACTGTTCCCATGAGGCACAGGGTCAAGACTGATTTGAATATGGCTGGGTCTGAACTGGGGTGGCGAAGTGAGCTAAAGAACTATGATGGATTCAACCCAGATCTGTGACTGGGGGTGAGTGTCTGAAAAGTTTCAGCGCTCCGTCCATCATCTCCTTGTGTTAGCAAAGGGTACCTGCCAGTCATCCAAAAAAATACATATTTTTTTAATGGCCGCAAGGTGTGGCAGAGCAATAAAGACATTAGTGGAGGGGGCAAGCAACAGAGAGGTGGTGAGAGGAGGAAATAACCTGAGTGTGGGTGGGACAGAATAACTAAAATAACTAAAAAGCCAAGGATAAGGAAGCAATGGACAGGGTGGGGGAGCAATGATGTGTGTGTGGGGTTGGTGTGGATATGGAATGAATAGCAGCACATGAGAGAGAGGGAGAGAGAAAGCAAGTGAGGGATGAGGGAACAGCACAGCACATGCAGAGGTGGGTATTGGGGGGTGGAGAGCAGTAACTAAGGGAGAGCAAGAAAACGCATGTACTCTCATGTAGTGCCTACAGAAAAATGTAGTTACCTAAATGTGAGCAATGGAAGGATACAAGTCAAACAATCAAAAGGATGGCAAGGAAGCTCTAGGGGAGGGACGACAAACTGAAAGAAGACAAAAGCAAGCCATCAGATAAGAAGCAGCAAATGAGTGACAATAAAGCCAACCAATAGTAAGCATGGGGGGGGGCTCTAATCCCATTGTGAGTAGTTGGTATAGTCCACAAAAGGGCTTTCTCAAACAGCTGAAAGATGTCTGAAGGCGAGATCTAAAAAGCATGCTATATCATTCAAAAAAGACAGTAGCTATTTTCATTCTGGCATTGTTACACACAATAAAATGTATATTTATGAGGTTGTATAAGAATAAATTACTTACAGCGCAAAACAGTTCAAGTCCATTAACTGTTATACATTTCGTGAGTGTTTAACATTTTAGTCATGGAAGGATTCAAACATATGTGAAGCAGGTCAAAAGGCAGATTTGTGTAGCAATCACTTAACCCACATAATAATTTTCCGTGACCAGTACCTGGAACCTGCAAGGTACACGAGGCTCTTGCAACATATGCATTAACTCACTTTGCTAGCTTACTTACATGCGAACTTCAAGCCTGCAGGTTCGCTGGTAGTGCTGTGTAGAAGACAAATTAACATTACTCAACTGCAAGACTGTGATAAGAAGTTTCATGTATAAAAAAGTAAAAATATGTGTGCTTATGCACATGTACTGCATGCATGCACATTTGTACTTTTTCGCGTACACCTTATTATCATAGTCTTGCTACTAACAATAACTTTGCTTCTGTACAGTTCTGCAAAGGTGCTCGTCACTTTCCTGTGAGTGAGGCTTACAGTCCCGGTTTTGCTTCAAGCAAATGTGATCCCAGGGTTGTAGTGTAAGCCCCACCGTCCTCAGAAGGGCTTGGTCCAAGGCTTTCGTAAATCTATTTTACACGGGATCCACACTTTGTGCTGGTGGGATCTTGGACGCTGCAGTTTAAGGACTAATGACTCTAATTGGATGGGTAGTTGAGGGCAGACAGAATGAGAGGGAGTTTATTGGGCTGTGGCACTTATGAAGGGTTCTTCAAGGGCAGGAGGGACTGAGGTTACTTTGGGCCTCAAAATGAGGAATTGAGGAATAGAAGAAATGCCCTGAGGATATCGGAGTGTCAGCAGAGAGGGTCTGAGAACTGTCAGGAGTAAACTTCGGGGCTCTAAGAGCTAGCAGAGGTGTTTCAGTTACTTTGGAGACACAGAGGTTGCTGCTAAGGGTCTGTGAAGAACAGCCGACGGTTGAAGAGGTGAGAGAATGTAAGGGCAGGGTGAGGTTGTCTGTGGAGCTGGAGGCCCAGTAGAGTGGGTTTACAGACTGTGTGTAGGCAGAGTATGTCCCAGAGTCAATTGAATGTGTCTGAGAAGCAGTGAAGAATCTGAATACTAGCTGAAGGGTTCTCATGATCGAGTGTAGGGTCACAAAAGGAAGGCTGGGTGTGTCTCAGGACTGGCAGATGCCTGTGAGTATGACTGAGATCAATAGTTTTTGGTTGGCTGAGGTATAGCTTTCGATCTCTTAAGAGTTGGCTGAAGGTCTGTGAGGGCTATATGATGATTTTCCTGGATTGGCTGAGGTAATGTGAGGACTAGCTAAGGGCCCCTGATAGCCAATGGATCATCTGTGATGCCAAGGAGATGACCCTCTTATTCTTAAGATCCCATAGCAGCCACCCACCCACTACACTAGGCCCATATCTCTACGCTTGGCTTTCTGCTGCTCACATTGTACATGTTCTGTTTGCGAGGTAAACTTCCATTTTTGCTGCCTGTCCTGTGACTGTTTTGTATCTGAGCGAAGCTTGCATTGCTTCTACTCCTACATATCTTGCACTGTATTTGAGGGTAAGCTTGTACTGCAGCTGCCATGCATTATCTCTTCTTCGTGTGCTGTGCTTCTGCGGGTGTGATGGGGAAGCTTGCGCTGCCACTGGTGCCTGTGATGTACGCAATGTGAGGCTCACTTTACATTTAATGTTTAGAGGGAAGGGGTGGTGACTTGTACCACTGAATATTAGCCTTATTATCCTATTTTTCAATGTAGACCCAAATATACCTTTTCTTCTGATCGACAATGTCAGCAATATTTATTTTAAATATTTTGCAGGTTATGTTGTTAGTCAAAGGGGCCTTAGCATAAACAGGTTTGAAGAGCTTTGTATTAGATGGATCTAGATATGTTTCAATGCCCGATATAGGGCAATGAGAACCTGAATGTATCGAGTGTGCGTAACTGAATGCACCCAACATATGGTAGCAATATATGAAATGTACATGACTCGGAGGAAGTACCGTGGAAGATCAAACATAAAGGGATTCTAGCACAACATGTCAAAATGAAGAACTAAATTACAGCTGACAGAAAAATGATATTGATGACATTGGCACTTGTAAGTAATGTTAGCACTGGAGAGAAGCAAGGAACTGCAAAGAATTATCACACTGCACGGATTTAGCGCCATGTGCTAAGGGTCTGATACTTGAGGACCACCAGGAGTACAGAATCTGGCATCAACTTGTAATGGAAGAAACTCTCTTCATCATCCCATCTCCAGTTCCACTGTGGACTCATAAAGTCTGGTTTTGCTGATGTTTTCAAACCACAGGTTACACTAAGGGCTCTAGATCAACTACAGACAGCAGATTTTGACATACACACGTTAAAAGATATAGGCAGGGAATGAGGGGGGGCAGAGGGGTGTTTAGAGGGAAGTATGGGGACGAGCAGGCAAAATGCATTCTCTTAACAATGTTTTAGGCTTTACTGTACTCACAAACATTTATTATGGTAATGCCCAGCATTAAAAGAAAGCAAGGGGGCAGATTTACCGAGACTTTGCATGAAAAGTGGCACAAAGTCTTGATACATTCTTTACTTTACAGTGCCGAACTTTTTGTGTGCTGGAAATTTGCCCTTAAGGCAGCACAAATAGCACTTTGCAGCAAGGGGGTGTTCCATGGGGGGTACTTGAGAATTCCAAAGCTACCACCCATGGTTTGTGATGCAATGCCAGATCTGCAACAATTGTTAATCCTGGTTTTGTGTAGAAAAATAATGCCTCCTTTAGGTTGGCCCAAAGTTGGACAACTGTTTTAATTTCTCCAAACATTTCACTCATTGACTATGTGCTGCACTGTACTGCACACGTTCAGTGTGTGAAATGTTAAAAAATTGTTTAAGCATAGGATTTTGAACTGGAAGGGTATCCTTCCTTACAAAACCTGTGCTAGATAGCAAGCAGATAACTTTGTACTAGGGAGCATTCCATCCATCAGCTTTTGTTGGTGCAGTTGACTCCCTAAGTGCAACTAGTATGCCCAGATGTGGGTCCCCTGCTCATTGCTATGCCCGACTGATGAGCCCTAATCAGTGCAAAACCAGCCTTTGGTTGCTTGTGTGTTCCGTGTCAGGGAGGACCTGGCTTGTCAGTTCGGGCTGCACTGTTCTTACTGGAGCAGGGCCAAGACTGATTTGAATATGGCTGGGTCCAAACGTAGGTGGCATGGTGGTCGAAAAACAATGGACTGGGATACAGCGCGAGTGGTTGCCAGTGGCTGAGAGTAATTCAAGCGTGCTATCCATCATTTTGTTTTTGTAGCAGTTGATGCCCTAAGTGTGACGGGTATGCCCAGACGTGGGTCCTGTGCTCCCTGTGCCAGTGGAACCAAGCTGTACCCAACTGATGAGCCCTATTCAGGGTGAAAACGGTCTTGGGTTGCCTGTGTTCCGGTTCAGGGAGGACCTGGCTTGGCAGTTTGGGTTGGACTATTTCTATTGGAGCAGGGTTAAGACTGAGTTGCATATGGCTGTGTTCAAACTAAGGTGACAAGGTGGGCGAAAAACGATGGACTGGGTTGCGCCCAAGCAATTGCCCATGGCTGATATTAAGTCAAGCATTCCATCCATCACCTTGTTGGAGTCTGCAGGGAAATCCAGTAGTTTCAATGGATAGACATTTTAAATGATACCAGCACTTTCCCTTTAGAAATGTCTGGCAGTAAAGCACTGATGCTGTGTTAGAAAGGAGGAGGAGAAATGTGTGTCTTGCCTACCTGGAGACAAACACCTGGAAAATGTCTTAACGGAAGCCAGTATATTGTTATGGATCTACCGCACAATGGAATGCAAACATTGAAATTTGTTAGGTAAACTTTGTACTAGTGCAAAAAAACACATGATTCCTTTTTGCACCATCTTTGCTTCTTGGGCAACTCAAAATACCTGCATCACTTTGTGGTACTCTTCATTTCTTTGAGGTCACAGAGTTCAGGTCTTCTTTGTGACACTCCTTACTTACATCGCAGTGAAGACTCAGGCCTTATTAGACCCTGGCAGACAGCCCGCTGTCTATCAGGCTGGTGGAGGTTATCTCCTCTGCCATACCAGCTGGACTGTAACCTGCCAAATTAGACATCACTACCAGCCCAGCGTTGATCTCTGTGCCACAGTGGCTCAAGTGCAGGCACTGAAAGTTTGGTGCGTAGCCGTGATCTTTTAGGTTGCTGCACACAAAACTTTTGGTTTCAGAAACAAACTCCCATAGCAGGCGTATATGAGTTTTCTCCTCAGGTGTGGGGGGGTCATTCTTTTTTTCTGTTTTAGTTGGTGTGAAGGACAGTAAAAATAGGATATCAGACTGTCAACTCCTGCGGTTGGTCTGATGCCCAAACTTCGATGGCCTATACAATGTCAGGCCAGTGGAGTAAGTTGTACAACACCACAGCAAACAGGGCACTGCAGCCAGAAACCTGATAGTCCGTCCGACTCAAAATAGAGCGGTTGGACTGAAGGTTTGGTAGACAGGGTCCTCCATCATATTTGTGACAGTGTGCCCTGTCCATCGAACTCTAAATTAGGCCCTATGTTGGGAGACAGGCACACCAGCCCTTATTCTTGGAACCTCATTCCCCATTATGAACTCTATGATGACACCTATTTCAAATTCTCCTCTTCTTGATAAAATCCTCTGCCAGAGCAAGCAAAACATACTGTTCATGACAAACGGGGGTAGGGTGAGAGGAAATGCAAGGGTTGGGCCAAAGACAAACTTCACACTGAGTAATATAAATTACCAATAAGTAATTGAGCTGCTATCACCTCATCTGTCTTCCTCATTACATTCCTTCCATTAAGAGCATAGTCAAGCTCTACTGAGAGACAGGATGATAAACCTGAGAGCAGTAAGCTTATTGGAAGAGAAAGAACTTCAGCCATCAAGGTATTTATTCAAAGGTCAAAAACCAAAAAATATTACTGCTGCACTGACGGCACACCACTGGATCCCAGCATTGTTGATTGAAAGTCACCCACACTGCTCTATGGCGAACAACAGAAGTGCGAGATTTCCAAGTAGCTACTTAGCTGAATTCCAGGGCAGAGTCCCTGCTCAGGAGGCAACTGTAACTCAGGTGATATATCCCAAAATCTGACCTTTCCAACAAACTCCTGTCTCCTGTAGGCCAGAGAAACAACAAAGTAAGTCTGTTGGCTGAGGAATGATGACAATGTGATATTTGACCGGACCTGCCAATCCATAGATAAATAGTACAACGGCCACCCCAAAGTTCCAGGTGCAAGCCAAAGAAATGCAGAAGCCTCCCTGCACATCCATCCAAGTATGCGACAACAATTGTACTCAACTCAAAATGACAGATAAAACAAAGGATAACAAGTATTCTGTTCTAAATGACACAGAAATGGGACCGTAGTCAGAAACACAAGACTCAAAACAAGCAATGGCAAAGCCAATAGGTTTCGGCAATCTGAGAGCTATAGGTGTTGTCACTGTTAATGCATTTGTGTACAGCGCTATAACTAGGGGCATTCTGCAAAACAACACAGTCAAGTCACAGAAATATCAGGGTCACACTTTATTTCTGTTTCACACCGATTCTGGGTAGGAATAAGATCCAGGGTCAATAATGTATGTGCATTGCACTGAATTGTGTTTTATGTTTTTTTAGGTTTGACACTGTCGAAGGTGTTTATAATATTTTGAGCACACACAAGTTTGTGCAGGTTTTACTAAACTGTTCCCAGGTTTGTTAACAACCATTGGAGAGCTGTTGACAAACAGTAAGCTAATGAAGCCAAAATAATTATCCCTATTCGATTTTGTAGTTTATGTTAGATAGAAATTCACATGTTAAGACAAAACAAGATTAAAGGGGTACAGTACAGACATGAAGTGCTAAGGCGAAAATCAGTAATTGGAAAATGATATGATGCCATAGTGAACTACTAGGCATATAGAACAGTTGTTGTGACAAGAGAGAAAAGTGGTTACGAAATGAATAATGAACTATTGAGAGGAAAATAAAACTACATTGAAAATATAGCAGTAAAACACTCCACGCACAAAAATTTAAAGACTATATAAACTTGGCCTTGGAAGCTGCTCTCCGTAGCCGTTGTTTTAGGAACAGCGCACTTCCGGCTGTGTGGCCAGTTACTGGCCTCAGAATACCAACTCTTAAACAGCAGTTGAAGTGCATTAACAAAAGTATGGGAACAGTAATGCTGCATGCACTGGAGCGGGGTCAGTGAGTGTGGGGGTGGGGTCAAAGGTAGAGCTAAAAAACAAAATATTCGGTACGTTTTTTGGGGTATTTCACCATCAGGTAGCTACATATAAAATATTGCGTAGCTTAAATGAAAAATAAATTTTAAAAAGTTGTTACTGTGGAAAATGCACTACAGTATATTATAAAACCTCTAATATTTATTGCCCCTTAGATGTCTGTGTGTAACCAGAGAGCCACAGAATTAAATCTTGGTTAGTGAAGTGGAGAATAGTGACTTGTGTATTTTTAGTGCTGTGAACATGTTGGTCATTATTTTAAACTTGCATTACATACAGGCTGCTACAAAATGCATATAAACGTTTAAGGTAAAATCCTGCTTCCAAA
The DNA here is from genome assembly GCA_963921515.1 of Calotriton arnoldi. Classification (NCBI taxonomy): domain Eukaryota; kingdom Metazoa; phylum Chordata; class Amphibia; order Caudata; family Salamandridae; genus Calotriton; species Calotriton arnoldi. The sequence goes on along the minus strand of CAWUFW010000516.1, from coordinate 1,832,074 downwards.
AATAGATTTTAGTAATACACAGGCTGTACAGGGGTAGTAAGTGCTATATAAATACAATTATAAAAACCACGCACTTCACAACTCAGTTGTTAACTCTTTGCACTTCCACTCAGAAAGATCAAATCTTTGTCATCACAAAGCTTCAAGTGATTCGATCAATTAAAGCCAGTACCGGCTCCCAAGCATCCCTTACGTTTGCAGATTACCCTATACATTTGCAGATTACCTTTTTGCGCACATTTGCATTTTTTTTATGCAAGCAGGCACCCTGGCAGGAAGGCTTGTTTAGCTGAATGCCCTGCTTTGGTTTCACAGCACAGGAGACTCCCTGAATGACACGTTAGCTGAAGCATTGAAACGATTGGAATTAACAGTCCTGGGATGGTTGTCTTTTTGTAAAAAGTAGGAGAATGGTTTTTCATAAATCAAAAAAGCCCCAATGTATAAATAAATATTAAGAAACATCGTGCCGCAATTGTCACAGATTGTTTGACAGAGAAAGCGGAGGTTAGCGTGTTTCTCGTTCTGGGTCATAAATCATTACATCATTATACATCGTGGCCTCGTTATTAAGGCAAACAGCCTGCGTCTCCCCGATCCTCCAGCTGAAATAGCTTATTGGCAACATCTCAACACAGCTGCCCTCTGCTCTGTTTTGCGCATTCCAGTAAAAATAAAAAAACAGGCACTGCAAGCTGTACAAAAAGCAGAACCATATGCACAGCAGCATATGCAAAGTAACGTCTAGGTATGGGAGAGATGAGGAGGCTGCCTGAAAAGAACAACGACAATAGGTGAGAGGGGGATGGAGGAGAGGTAAACAACGTAGGCACAAGGGAAGGGTGAAACAATTACGGGAGGCATCATGTCACTTAGTTGGAGAGGAAGAAAATGTGCTATTTGTATTGAGGACAAAGAGCCTTGGTGGGCTAAGGGGCTATTTATAGGCTAGGTGGCTTCTCTCTGGGCCGTTGCTAAGTTCGTGCTTTCGAAAAGCAACAGAAAAACAACAAACCCAAACCACTTAATATTTCATCGAATCAATGGAACAGCATCACATGCATATCTCAGCGGTGAGTGATTAGATTATGCAGTAAACACAGCGGGATATTAGCCCACCTTGCCAAGTCCACAGTTCTGGACTACAGTACTCATCATGCACCTCTGTACAAATCCATGGAAGCAACACTTGCAGCAGCGGGGAGGGGTGGGGTGGGTTTAATATAACGACTATGATGCCTCAAATCAAAAGAAAATAAAGTTAGTGATCCGCTATTAAAAAGTACTCAAGTTTGCTTTTCAAGTTAGCAATTTTGAACCTCTGCTCTCGAATGCGCAGAAACTGAAATTGCCCAGAAGTAGGTAACCCAGGAACAAAGCACTACACGAAAACATTGACAAGTTTAGACGAGGAGGGAAGAGATTTCCGGGCTGCTTGAAGAATGTAAACTAAGGAGCTATGCACCCGAGCACCGGTAACACTCACATTTAAGCAATCACTTAGAAGTCAGAGAAAGAAAAGGCACTCTTGGAAAACAGCATCTGACATTTGATCTTGGTCTTTGAATGCACGAATGTGATGAGATAAAAATCAGATTTACATGTCTGTTTAACGGAAGTCCGAGCCATTGAAAACACGACCGGCTGTGCAAAGTGCTTTCAAAACAGAAAAAAGAGAGTTCCGAAAACATTTCCTAGAATAAGAGCAGGGGATGGACAGGAGTAATTGATCCCTGCTCTCGGGGCAGGATTAACACAGGAAGAGGCATGATGCAGGCATGCCATGGACAAATGGGGAGAAAGAATAGGAGAGCAACGATGGAGCCAGCAATTGGGAAGCCTGGGGGCTGGCTGAAGCCAACAAACTATATACAACCTGTCTCTTCGAGACAGCGTATGTGCCGTCTAGAGCTGAGACCTAAAATAGGATAACCTTGCCTAGAAACATTTTTAGGTTTGTCTGCTGTAAAATTCACCTATGGCCTCAGGTAACAGGGACTACAACCACAATCTCTGTCAAAACAACATTCAGATCTACCTCTTCTAGAGACTCAAACGGAGGCAAATGAAGGGCCCATATAAACTGAGGTAAATCCCAAGATGGCAATGGAGAAGCATTTTTGGTCATTTATTATCAATACTAAGGCGCAGCAAAGAGGTCAAAAGGTCAATGTGGAAAATGAATGAGCAGGATTTCCTAAAAGTGCTGCCAGCTATTCACTGGCACTGTAATGACGACTTACAAACTTTCATCACTGAGAAATCCCAAGATTTGGAAAGAGTTGCATGAACTAGAGTGCAGTCCTTTGTTAAGGGACCAGAACAAGAAAATGCCTATACAATAGCGTCTAAATTTGGAATAGATGTCACTTCCGAGCCACATTATCTTCATTTATTCTCCAATTTATAACTAAATATCAAACTTAGTCACACTGAGATTCTTACAGTGGTCCATTTTATTTGAATGGATCAAGGCATATGGCATCTCTTCTGCTATGGTTAACAAGTACTTTAATGTACCAAATAGTAACATCAATAATAAGATAACATCATCATTGTCCCTGTTTTAAGTGTTCATGTCCCCTTCAACTTTGAACTAGTAAAACACGAGTCAAATTATCCAGTGGTATGACAAGCTTCAGTTCATGAGTATTATTGTCACAATATCCAAGAATCAATAATAATTGGAAGGATTATTTTCAACTCTATGAACAGTGGCTTAACTTGAGCATAAATCCTATTTGGAGCAAACAGTGGTGCGCCAAGGGGACCCTGTTCCCAGCATAGAAGAGCGCTACGATTTTTATTTTCAACCACTAAGATAGCCACCTGGGTGCATGTCACATTAAATGTGACTTTGGGGAAAAGTCGTTTTTGATGAGACAAGTTGTATGATACCAAACATGACACTTTTCAGTAGGTCAATAATGGAGCTGGCAGCCTCGGGGCACCCGGGTGCCAGCCCACGTTATCATATGGTCCCCTGAACACTTATAGTAGCCCTTAATGGAAAGAGACTACTACAGGGACATATAAGCTTGCACTTATATGTCCACACCTTTAATATAATGAACCCTGCCTACTGTGCTTAGGAGGCCTACCTTTGGGGTGACTGACATATATTAAAAATAGCACTGGACTCTGCCACTAATGGTGAGGGCAAAGTCTAGTTTGAGCAGTCTGCAATGCTCATGCAGTCTGCAATGGCAGGACTGCTATCATCTCTTTACTTGGGGCATTCACTGTGGCACAATCAGAGCTTCAGGCCTTGGTGACCCCTTTAACTCCCATGCCCTAGGTACCGCTGGTACCACTTACCAGAGACTTATAAGGGGGTTAAAGTCCTTGCCAGTTAGGATTACCAATTCACATACATCATATTTATGGAGAGAGCCGGCACTGGGGTCTGGTTAGGAGGCTCAAGTGCACTTTCAGAGTCATAACCATCAGCAGTGGGGACAAAAGTGTGAGGGTGACTGTGAGAAGCTGGCCTGGTATATGATGTCCACTAATGTAAGTGGGGACCTTGCACCGGTCCAGACAACCCTTATGGTGATTTAAGAGGTCTCAGACAACCTTAGAAAGCTATCCAAGTCGTAGCTGGGGAGAGCAGCCTTCAGGCTTAGTCTTGAAGGAGTGTAAAGCAGCTTGTTTTACCAGAATGCAATATTATAGTATAGATTAAATGAAAAAGAACCACACAAAGTATTTATAAAAATATGTGTTTATTATATAACACTATCTAGTACGTTACAGTATCTCCCACACGGAGAAAGACCCAAAGCACACAATACCTTAGCAAAGAAATCACAGTAAATAGCACTAATACACAGTGGGCCCCAGGGGGTGACCAAACCATATATAAAGAAAGTGGTATAAGAACCACGACTTGAGTCAGGACTATGTCGAGAGGACGTAGAATTGCTGGGACCCCAAGGAACCACCCAAGGTGAGTAGATAGGGACCCCACGGAGAGCGTGTGCAGTGTAATCTAACAAAGGTGTATTGCTGCTGGGCCATAGATTCAGGTGGAGGAATTCGAGCTCCAAAAAAGTGACTGTGTCCAAACATAGAAATCTTTACTGGCGAAGGTGCCAAAAGCATCCGGCCTGCGAGGCATCTTCCTTGGGCATGAATTTGGAATTTCTCCTGTCCAAAGCTTTCCTGCCAAATGTCAACAGCTTCATGGGGACCTCGGTCAATGGCTGTCTGACCTCATGGAGCCCTTCTTGGCCAGAGCATGCTGCTGCTTTACAGCACTGAGGACTTTTGATATCCATTTCAGAGACTAAGTCAGAAGGTAAAACTTTCCACTGGCCAAACCTTGTTCCTGTATCTGACCCGTGCTCCATTGTGGTTGGCCTCAAATCATGTCTCGGTACTGAACAAATGCAACCAGATGCCTACGGTTGGCACTTATTGCTTTTTGCCACTATTTTCATTTAAAACTTTAAAAAATCATATCTCCAATTCTCCGTATTGGATTTTTGTCTTATGAAATGATTCTCTATTTTTATAAATTGGAGCAGGATTTTTATTGTGTGGTGTTTTTGTCTTTTTAACTGTTTTGATACTTCTAAAGGCTTTACATTTTTAAAGAAAAGCCTGTCTACTCTGTGCCGTAGCTACCAGGGTTGAGATTAGATTTGAATTACTGAAACCTTTACTGGAACCAAAAGAGCAGTGACATTATTACTTGTGGTGGACTACCATCCACCCCAACTACCTATCCACTTTCTCACAGTTCTACTTTGGGTTGGTTTTCATTGCAGGCAGTTACTGCCCAATTAGGAACTTTTCCAAGACTTGCCTTGCAGGTGCCATCTAACTGGTTAATATGTTCTGTGTGCCTCTTTTGTAACGTAGGGTGAACAATTAAGGGCTTTTTTTAATTCTTTCGCTTGTGGTGTTTTGAGTGTGTAGTTGAGCAAGCGCTTATTTTCTTGTTCAGTCGTTAGTACTACTGCTGCAGTACATGTCTCTGACTGCATCTCCCATGCGAACGGAACCACAATAATGTCACTTTTGGAAACTGAATATAAAGCACGTGTTGAAGTTGACTCCTCGCTTCTGCACCAGGTTGTCCTCCGTGTGTGCAAAAATACATCAGGAATGTTCTGACTTCTGAATTAAGGGAGTGCCATAAGTCCATAGCACAGAGAAAACAGCTCGCCAGGAAGATATGAAGCTGCCACCCGTACCGTTCTGTGAACTCTTAAGGGACAGAAGAAGGTGTCAGAAATGTAAAATTGTTAACTATACATCTTACAAAGGACCTGCAATGCACAGGAAAAATGCATATTGCTAATTCTTATGTGTTGTGAATCATTTACTGGCCGTTGGTCGACCGCAGTCCAACTTTTTATTCCCTTGTTTTGCCAGCGAATAGCCCTGGAAGGGATGAATTGTTATGCTGCCGGGTATTCAAAGGCTATCTCCTTATATGTATGTCTAAACCAGTGTCCATTTAAAAGGACCCTCGGTTGGACATCTGACATTTCCATAAGATGTCAATGTTTTAATTAATGACATGATTCAGCGTCTTTTTCCTTGGAATCCCTTAAATTATAAACGAGGTGTTCTCTGTTGAAAATGCGCATTCTGACAGCTTCTGTTGGAGACTTGACTCTGAAGATGCTGCCCTTGATTCAGGGCTGAAAGCTTCTGTTCGATCAGCGAATAAGAATGGGTCACGTGCATCTTCCAAAGGAAAACCAGTGCTATTTTCTTATTGTCCGCAGGATGGCAGTCTTTTCCAAAGAATAGAAAAACAAATAATTCAGATCTATTGCATTGTAGTTTAGCATTCTTTAGTGCTTACTGCCCCTCTGTACTGCTTTCCGTGGTTGCCCAGCTGTTCTTACGTGCGAGATGTGCTCACAGCAGTTGTGGCTTGCCGAAACTACCCATTAGGACTCAGTAGTAGCCTTGCCAAGTACCACGCGTCAGAAGTCATAGTAATGCTATGTCAAGCTTTACAATGTTGCTTCTCGAGGCACTGCAGTTGTTAGAATTTTAGTGCAGGTTTTCAGTAGCCAAACTGCACGGTGAGCCGGTCCCAGGACAAGCAGAGTTGGCTTGCTATGGACACCATCGCAATTCCTAATGTAAAACACATTAGAACTTTTAATTAGCGAATCCTAGTGGGTTGCAGTTTGCTACTCATTCGGAAAGATAACCATCACAGGGATGGTGGCCTGCTGGGGTCAACAGATCACCATGTCTGTGATTGCTTTTACATAAAGCATTTTTTTTAAATGTAGCCCGTTTTCTTTAAAGGACAACAGGAAGCATTTCAAAAACAAAAAATGAAACATTTAAGTTTCATTTTTTGAGATTAGAGACCACTGCCTGTTCTTAAAAAATATTGTGTTAAAAAATCTCAAAAGGGGACCTTTTCTCCTTTGCGAGTGGTTACCACCTCCTTTAATATGTCGGTAAAAAATTGCTTTGCGACCGTAATTCAATTGCAAACATTAATACATACCACTGTGATTCGATATTTGGAAGGGACACCCTAAAAACACCCCTTCCAAACACTAAATCTCAAAAGCAAATTGTGATTCCTTACCAACTCGTAAATTGACTTTTGTACATTACAAAATATTTTTTTTCCCAGGCACAAATGGCCGATTCAGCAAATCGGGCTGTTTGAGACAGCCCAAAAAGATTTGTACATGGGGCCTCAATGGGCATATTTATGACCCCAGTTGAGTTGCACTTGCACCACTCAACGTGGAACATGTGCGACGCAACTCAAAAATTAGATTTATGAAGCCACGCAAGGCAACTTTACGTGGCTCCGAGTGGCTTCATAGATGTCGAGTAAAGCACCATCGCTGCATTGCCTTATTCTGCACTGGGGAGGCGTTCCATGGGCGTTGCGTGGGTGTTTCCACGTACCTCCCATGGTTTTTGACGCATTCCCAGATTTACCAGAACTGGTGAACCCGGGAATGTGCCAAAAAGATATGGCTTCCCAGGAGAGGCATAACAAGGAGAAATATCTTTATTTCTCCTCAGTGCTTCCTCTTTTCTATCTATGCTGCAGAATAGAGGAATATGCCTCTCAAGATTGTTTTTGAGCACGAAGGTGTCCCTTTCTGCACAAAAACAATCCTGCATGCAACACAGGCACCCTTGCACCACGGTGCAAGGGTACCTGCATTGGCGCTAGGCAGCCATAATGGCGCAAGCGCAGGGGAAAAGGCAGGAATGCTCTGTATTCTTTTAAATAGGGTGCATTCCTTCCCTTTCCTGTCATGCAGTGCAGCAAGATGACTTTCTGCACTGTGTGACAATTCTCCCAAATATGCCCCTAAGAGTATAAAATAATCCTCAACGACAATTTCTCTCTTTCAACTATAACCTCTAAAAATGTTATTCTAATGAAGGTGATGTTAGCCCAGATTTATTTGGCACTCGTAAATGGTTATTGTAGATATACAGGTCTGCACTTAAGTTGTAGTTTATTAAATGGTTTGTGTTCAAATCCACTTGACTACATGTTTGTCAAGGCTGACACATTTTATGAGAAACGTTTGAGGTAAATATGCAAAAGCGGATTGACTAGTTTTGGATTGCAAGTGGAGTATGCTCTATTTGTGTTTCCACCTGCTAATTATATACTGCTACTAACGTTTTCATGCTGGCAGCAACTATGGGCAAGATATAGGTGCATGGTTACTGAAAGTAAATGAGCTCTTTATCTCATGAGTGGTGTAATGGAGGTCAAGTCTTGGACAGGTCCACAAAACTGGTCAATAAGATACTTTCATGTTTTAGGTGGCTCAATTTAACCTCCTTTTCCATGTAGAATAATTCAAATTAAATGTTTAATAGATGATTTGCTATAAAAGAGCAGGTGATGGACCAATAGGTTCTCTTTAGACCCGGTAGTTTTTGAAGAAATCTTGAAATAGAGCACTTAAAAGAATACACATGTAAGCAAAAATATCGAGTGTTCATTAATTCATGGAGAAAAAGCTTTGAAGTTGGCACAAGTCAGTCCAATACAAGGGGGCAGATTTCTTTTTGCACACCCCCCAGTCATGTTTGTTTTCTAAAAATAAACGCATACACCGCATGTATGATTAAGAATTTAGCATTACATCGTGACTGATTAAGAATTTGTTTTTTTACATTTCTGTTTATTTTTTTAACTCAGCCAATCTGCTTCCTGACTGCATTGGAACAGGTATTTGCAGATTTAAGCTGCCCAAGAAAGAATGTGCCTTGTATAGAAAGGAAGGGTTTTTGTATTCTGCTTGAAAGTTAGGCATCTTGCTGGGCACCTTTTTACTCTCCCTGTTTGTATTCAATATTGTATGGTATGGGTTTAGGCTTGAATTGAATGACTCTTTATAACTTCTGTGATACCAAATTCTTTAGCATCATAGAAATAAGAAGCCAAACAGCTCATGCATTCCTCAAGCCTGCTCTAGTGTGGCATGGGTGTAATCAGGAATGCACACTCTGTGAGAAATCATGCTATGGCAGCATGTGACCTCAGATAGTACTCTTACCCCTGAAATGTACTTCTGTGAATCTGATTTGCTACTCCTATTATTATTATTATTAAGTCACTACCCTGCTTTATTAGAAATTCATCAATAGTCCATAGGTCAGTGACTTCGGGCTTTACAGTAGTTTCAAGGCCTGTTTTTTAGTATCTTATTGCCCAAAAGGGGGTCATTTCTTATGTTTATCTCTTTACATGGACTTCATTGCTTGGTTTTTCTTGCAAAAAAGTGTCAATCCTAGTGTTACATATTTGACAGAAGAATGTCACTCATACTTACATGGAATTCATTGAAATGTCACAAATGAGCAACCCAGATTGTCCCACCAACACTGAGATGTCTGGTCTCCTTCAGGATATTCTGGTCGTCAAAAAACACACAAAGTTGTGTTTATTATATTAGAAGAGAAAATGTTTCTTCTTACTAGCCAGTTCTTCTGATTAAGGAGTTCCTGCTTTTTCGAAAGAACTACACTTTACAGATTTCTCAGAAGCATCCTACTGTACCTGGGGAAGCTGAGGGCTGAAGTGAAAACCAGCTCCCCGAGCAGGAAGAGCATTACCATGTCCTTGTGAGGTGCACGGTGTTCTAAAAATGTGATTTCCTGTGAGGTCATCATGAGGCCAAATACAGAGTGAAATATTTTCCAGTAAGGTCATCATTATAATGATTAGTGGTTTTAAAACTTATTTAAATTGGAGTATCATAGACGTTGTTTAGCAAAGCATTGTACTGCCCACTGTAGTTACCTCAGAGCTTTACAATGAACCTTTGGCCAATCTATTATTACTCATTTACATGATACAAAAGAAACCGAAGTGCATTTATTTCCAATAATTAATCAATTGACTCATTAGTTGCTGGTTTATTCAATTCAATTCAAATCTTTATTGCTTGGTTAATTAAAATCATACAATGTAAAATCATCAATTATACAACCATAATAAAACAATGTTTCAATTCCGAGGACCAAGACAATAAATAATGTGGGCAATTTTAATTCCTCCATATTACAAATCTACACTTCATATCTTTATATAAAAAGGACAAGTAGCCCCAATAAAGTCATAAATTATATACAAATTATCCTGTACAAATTAGATTTCTATACTATTTGGTTTAAGCTACCAAGTTTGCTATACTCTAATCACAAGCTTCTAGTTTCGTTTTTGTTAAAATCAAAAATTTTGTGAAGTTTGCATTCATAATTATATCAGTTGGCTTAAGACAGACTACCAAAGCTTGTCTACAAGATCGTACTCCACGATTATTAAAATAGTTTTTTAAATATCTCCTTCTTTCTTCCTTCATTTCTGGGCATATACAAACTAAGTTGATCATATTTTCTTCCCATTGGTTGCATAGTCTGCAGGGGATCAACTTAGATGGTCGCAACCATGGCATTGCATGCTTTGATCCTGGTAGATTACCAAATCTTGCTTTAATAAATATCTTTTTTATTTTTGCAAACCAAGGTATTTCTAAATAAGTCTGCGATTTGGAGATCTTGTACTCATTCAGAACCAACCATGCATGTGCTCTTTTAGTAAACAGCTCTTTATCTTTCAGCAGTGACAATCGTTTTGTTATTCCGTTAATTGTCTTTTTGAAGGATGTTGGTGTTATGGCCATTTCCCAAACCTCATGTGCCGATAATTCCTTCAGTGCTATTTGTAAATATTTCCAAAATTGTGAACTTTGATTCAGCTGTACTTCTTGCCAGCGTGAGCAACACATTGAGTTGGAGGTATTGGTTCTTATTCGTTTCCATACCTTTATATATTGACCCATCCTTGCAATTTGCTGATTGGATATACCAAATTGCAATCTAATTTGTGCCGGTGATGCGTTAGTGGGAAGTCGAAACAAAAACTTAAAAACTTTGGTAATAGCATTATTTAAAAGTAAAGAGTCCTTGCCGCAAAGTGCTTCGCTACCATAGGTGAGACTGAGCAGCAATTTTTCATTTATTACCTTTAGCAGTGGGAGATAACTAGGACCCCCCAAGGAATTCTGCAATGTACGAAATGTCATAAGTAGGGAGTTACTTCTCTTTGTCAGCTCTGTTTTATGTTGACAAAATGAGCCCTTATCATCAAACAAAACACCCAAGTATTTATAGGTTTTCACTTGTTCCAATTGTCGATTTTGCAAATACCATTTATATTTACTGCGATTCAATGCCTTGTTATTAACTTCCATTACTTTAGTTTTGGCTTCATTATTGCCATCCTGTTCTCCATTGAGTATTTTGATATTTAATTTATAAGACGTTGTAGTCCTATTTTTGTGTAACTTAGCAAGATAACGTCGTCGGCATATAATAAATTTGAAATATGTCTGTCTGCTAATTTAGGTGGATAAGCAATTTCGTTATCTAAAGCCTCTGTTAAATCAGATAAAAATAAATTAAATAGATAGGGTGCAAGAACGCACTCTTGTTTTAAACCCTGAGATGTTTAAATGTTTCTCGATAGTTGCGTGCCTTTACCTAGTTGAACCCTAGTCCAGGTCTCAGAATATAATAATTGAATTGCTTTTAACAGGCTAGGGTCGATACCTTATTTTTCTAATTTTTCCCAAAGAATTTGCCGATTTACACAGTCAAAAGCGGACTTAAAATCCACGAAACATAAGTATAGCGGTTGTTTCCTCAGTTTATATTTTTCAATTAAAATTGCAAGTGTTAAAATATTGGCTGCCGTGCCTTGTCCTTGCATAAAACCAGATTGATTTGGTGGAATTATCTGCATTTTTGTTGCCCATTCTGATAGTTCTGACAGGAGGATTCCTGCAAAGAGCTTAGCTTCTGTGTCTTGCAACGTAATTAATCGATAGTTTGTTGGTTGTGCCCACTCTCCATTTTTATAGATAGGTGATATTATCGAACCTTTCCAAGGTATAGTCAATGTTTGTAATGCTTGATTAAAAACTCTTGTTAGGTAACCTGCCCAAATTGGAGCATTCTCTTTGTAGAGGGCAGCTGGGATCCCGTTGGGAACAGGCGCTCCATCAAGTCTTTGTTTCTGAATAAGCTTACATACTTGGTCTTCAGTTGTATGTAATTCATTTTCCATATTATCCTTCGATCGTCTCTTATTATCTGGTCCTGGATTAAACTCTACATCTGGTTTGTAATTCAAATGGAGTTGTAAAAACTTAACCCAACCAGATTCAGTTACTATAGACGATGTTGTTGTCCTATTAACTCTATTCAAGTTATTAATCAATTTCCAAAATTCTCTTGTGTTATTCTTTTTGCTAGTATATAGGGCTTTTGCCCACAGGGCCTGTTTTGCTAGTGTTTTCTCTTCCCAAATTAATTTTCTCACATCTATATTGATCTTCTTTAGTTTACCACGATAATCTTGGTTATCTGGCCACTTCTTTACCATTCTCAATATTCTATTACTCTCCCTTTTTAGGTCTCGCCTACGCAGCGCGCATGCGCTGCATAGGAGGACCTTTAGCCGTCGCTCTGCTCTTTTTGGAAGCACACACTCGTGCTTGTGGCGGCATCCAGCTTGCGGGAGCGAGCAGGGGCGCGCCACAAGCACGAGTGCAGTGCTTCCAAAAAGAGCAAACTGCGTGCGCACGCACGCACCACTCCCGGGCTTGTTTTCTGCGTTTTTAAAGACCGGGAAAGCTGGCTGCTCACTTCTTAAGCCCTGCGGCGATAGTCTTAGCACTGACTGCCGAGAGTTTTCAGCTATCCGCCACGAGGTGGCGCCTTCAGCACGTGCAGCTTTATGTATCCCACGAACCCGCCAGAGCTGAAGCTGTCGCTTAAAGAAATCATGGAGGCAGTTTTGGAAACTATTGAAGGCAAGTCCATGGGCGAGCAATAGTGAGCCAAGCCTCTCCCACGACTGCTGACTCCATGACCACGAGGTACTTCCTTGATGTGCTGAAGACTTCGTTGTGGGCTAAGCACAGACCGTGGCGCTTAAACAGAATTCATGGGGGGGAACCCCGAGACACTTTTTTTCTGGGATGTCACTTGTAAAACCTACTTTAATTTTTGCAGTTTTGTATAGCGCGAACTCGACCTTAAGGCATTGGAGCGCTTTACACAAGCACCAGTTACGTTACACAAGGATACATTAATGTATTTGGCAGACATGGGAAGATTATTAAGCGATTTTCCCAGAATCACGAGCCGACGCTGAGTAGTTCAAAAGTCGGCAGCTCTGACCGTTCCGCTACATCCTCTTCCCTATGAACCGGAAAATATGAGTTAGGGTGGTTTTCAAAGCGCAGCCAGCAGAGCACTTTAGCAGCGATGATCTGTGTAATCCGCAGATCGGTTTCGATTATCCAGGAAAACATATGTGTAAAGTAGCTCCCGTCTCTTCTGGTCGCAGCGGCCAAGGTGCCCAGTCCGAAAGGCCGGACACGGAGTCTGACAGTGTACGTGCGGTTTGGTCTCTGCAGTGAGTGGAGGAGCCGGCCCAGAATTGGACGCCAGTATGGTGCACAGTACTCCTCATCCAGTGATGCATTCGTGCCTAGTAAGGTACCCATTTCAGGAGAGTTTTATGTCTTGTTTGCCCTCTCGGTTCCAGGAGTACCCTGTTAGGCCCTTCGCCGAGGAACGCCTCGTCCAGAAGAAGTAAACACTTTGTTTGCCACAACATGGATGCCAACAAAGCAACCCCCTTCCATTTGTAAGCAAGGGTGTTGGCCATCATGTCGTTCTCAATTGCTTTATGGGCAGGCTTGTGCTAGATCATCACACACATGCATACATTTGGTGGTAAAAGAGGTTTAACTCTTTCTTGACTCACAATGTGCTGCATAACTAAACACTTATAAGGTCCCAAAGGCGAGACCTATTGGCTATGCCAATGCTTGTTAATAGGCGGCCTTAAAAAGACAATTTTACAAGTGCCTGTGATTTTTTTATCTTGTTGCTGCTTATTGCTTTCTTTTTGATTATAGCTTGTCATTAATTTTTTTGTAAAAAGGGTCCATTTTCCAATTGCGTTGAGAGTCACCTTCGAAGCATTGTTTAACCATCAATTGCGCTGTTTTTATGATCGAGGCTTTAGACGTTTCCGACCAATAAAGTCTCTTATAGTTTACCGTAGTTATGTCTCCTGGAAGCGTCGCATAATTTTCATGTCTTGCACAGTTTCGTTTTAACTCTATTATTTGTTGACTATGGTCACTCCCATTTGTTTCTGCAATCCGGTAAGATGAAATTTTCTTAAATAGATTATGAGATACTACTGAATAGTCAATCCGAGATTTATTACCATGTGAATGGTATGTCCATGCAGGGGGAGAATCTTGTTGAAATCGCCCATTTGAAACCCTTAGGCGCAAGGATTCTAGATCTTTTAATAAGTTCTTACCAATTACCCCTTTTGGCCCTTTAGAGTCTTGAATCGGCAGATGGTTAGGGATCGCCCATAGATAATCCTGTTGTTGTACAACTTCATCTCTAGCATATGACCACAGCATATTCATGTTAAAATCGCCCGAGATGATAATTTCAGGTTGCATATCTTTATTCAATTGCTGTAGTAATATAGATATTAAGTCACTAGCAATTGTTTTCTCGAATTAGAATCAGGGTGAGTATATACGTTTATTAGTAGAAGTAATTTTATTTTATTTTTATCTTTATAACGTATTTTGACTATTAGACAGTTGTAGGTATTTAGAGCTACCAGCTCACTTTCAACATTTAGACCATTTGAAATAAAGGTTGCCAAACCCCCGCAGGATCTGCCATATTTACTTACTTTCGTAGCAGGCTTATAGTATCCCATAAAGCCTTCTAATTTAAACAGGATGGGAGGCCCAGGTTTCATGAAGGAAAATAATTTGAAAGTTGCCCCACGTTATAGTCAAATGCTCATTTTGGGTCTGTGATTGTATACCTTTTATGTTCCAAGAGCATATTTCTATGCTTTCTCTTTGATTAGTTACCTCTTCCTGGTCACCGTCAGATGGATTTTGTCAAGCCAGCGTTTCCTCTGTCTTTTTTTGATATTTTACATACTGGTGATGTTAAGAGGGAAGCCGATTCCTCTTCTACTAGCTCATCCTTCTTTTTATCCATTAGATCCATATTATTTTGAAAAATTATTACCTGTAGTTATTTTTTTTGTTACATGCTCAGTCGAGTTTTCTTTATTTCCTTGAATATGTAAATTTCCTCTTAGGTCCTCGATTATTGTATTTAATACTTCTGGAATTGTAGCCAATTTATTAATCAATGGTGCACAATTACATTCTGTATATGGTGCTATTGGTTGTGTCTGGGCCCGTATTACTAGGTTGTTTAATGTGGCTAGCTTCTGATCAATTCCCGCCACTAAAGATGCCATGACGTTGAGAAGATCTATTTGCACCTCCATTTTATTTGATTGATAAGTTAGGGCTTCTAATGTCAATTGAGAAGTTCTGAAAAGAAGGTCCCAGATTGCCCCCGAGTCCCAGTTTCCAGAGACTAGTGCTCCTGGGGCTTGGCTGCTTTCAATGTAGTGTTGTTTATTGTTCCCACATAAGGGGCTTAGTTGTTCTTCCTCTTTTTTATTTGGCTGAGTGTGTTGCGGCCTGCTGTTATGATCATCATTTTGATAGGGTGAACTCCAACGCTGCAAATTATCTGATTTCAGAATATAATCATCCATATTACCTTGAGTTCCATCGCCCTGCTTAAAATTCTCCTGTCTCCTTTTTTGTTCTGTATCGTTTGGAATTATATTAGTATTTATTTGAATGGACTGAGGTAGGTTAATTGGTCCACTAAGAGTTTTGTGCGGGTCATCTCCTGTTCTGGGGCAACATTGAAATTCCTGGTTTGTTTGAGTCGAAGACGTAGGTTCCCCTACAAAATTCGCAGTTTTATTTTTTACTGATACTTCAATTGGAAGTGGAGCCCCTGATAACAATACTTGTTTAGCAACTCCCGACAATATTTCCGGTGAACTTACGTCCTCATGTTGCAAGTGTGAGGTTAAGGGTGGGGTTAAGGGTACAGTTAACATCTCCAGGTCCGTTAATTGCCCCCATTGATTAACCGATTTTTCCCTTGATTTGGATATTTGATCCACTTCGTAATGGTCAAGCGCTCTTAATCCTTGATTTAGACATGTTATTCTTGCCTCACACACAGGTTTAATTGGAGTTTGTAGCTTACATGAATCTGTTTGTATAGTTAGCCAGGCTCCCATTGGATCTTTCATAAAGTGAAACTTATTTGGGGTCTTCGTTGGCTTCCCAACTATATGTAACATAGGGGATATTAGCGGCTGATTTTCCCCTTCTAGTTTTACTTCCATTTTATTTAAGGTTGTTGAGGACTGAAGTTTTTTTTCCTCTTAATGGGGGGAAAGGCGGTCTCTCCTTGCCTGATCGCATAATTCCTCCAAATTATGAGCAGTAAAAATAAAGTGCCTTTGTGCTGCACTGCACTGAACCCATGCCAATGCACTGCACAAACCAGGCGAGAGGGGCTCACAAGATGTGACCACAGGCCGCACCCGGACCTAATCGGGCCGCCTCCACGGACCACCTGTGGCTCTCGCTCTGCGGCCGCCAACTATCGGCGACTGCTCTCGTCCTTGCTCCCCGCGGCACCCCACAGATCAACCTCAAATGCCAGTCTCAGGCTCCAAAAATCGAAATTCAAATCAATCAAGGGTGAGGGCAGGGTGGGGGCAGTATATCAATAAGTGGTCAGCCGACAGCGGTAAAATGAATGAAAGGCAGATGAAACAGGAAAAAAAAACAAGTTCCTCACCGCCGCTCGCTCAGCTTGCTCCTGTAAACCCGCCTCCTCCTCCCAAGGCACCAGAGGCTGAGCTTGGTTAGCACCGAGTGGTGCAATGCGGAACCAAAGTCTTTGAAGTCTTTAATGGCAGTGGCGGTGGCGAGGAAGAGCAATGGCAACGCCGAGAGAATTTCGATAATGCTCCGAGGAGACACCAAGACGGCACCTCTACTCGCCTCTACTTGCCATGTTCTGCCTGCTCCCCTCGCACTCCTTGCTCTCCTCGCGAGCTGCCTCTCCCCGCTGGCTCACGCTCACAGCTGCTCCCAGCTGTGCTCTTGCTGCTCACTCTGACGCTGTCTCGTCAACTGGAAGTTCTGTGTTGCTGGTTTAGAATTATCACAAAATAAATTCTGAATACATCATATTAACTTATTTAATGTAAACTCAATAGTCGTAAAATCCTGAATTGTGAAAAATACAAAAATATAGTAAAGCCAACATTTCATTGCGTGGTCTATGAGAACAGAGTAGCAAAAGAAACACCCAGAGTGGGGATACACAGATAAAACTTTGGGTGTGTGTAGTGCAACTTTTTCGTCAAACACTTTGCAAAGTAATTTTATTTTAAATATACTAATTTAATGAACATATAATGTTCAGAAGGCAATGTCCCTGTAGTGACTGAGTCCAGACGTGTAGAGGATCTTTAGATGTTTATTAGTAGTAAGTTACAAGTCATCCAGTTCAATCCAATACAAGACCCCACCAGGAGCAGCCAGGATGGTGCTCAGCCCTTCTCAACTGACATCTCTGGCTCCCAACATTCTGGAACACATCATTGGATGAACATTCCACTGGCAGAGCAAGAGATTGCATGCATAACAACAAAGCCAGGATATAACATATCCCCTTTCCTTTCATATTAAACAATGAAGAAAGAAAAGAGAACGAAAAGAAAGATAGAGGAAAGACAAAGAGTAAATCAGAAACATCGCAAACCAATGAGATAACAGAACAACCAAAAGAAGATGCGAAAATATAAGTGAGGAAAACAGAGAAGAAAGACAAAAGGTGAGAATGCCATAAGAAAGACAAAAGGTGAGAATGCCATCCTCCCTTCTACCACAACAACAGAAACGAAAAGAGAAAACACCAACGACTACCTCAAAATATACTTGCTGGCCAGGCATGTATAAAAAGAGAAAAGTCATACCAGACGCTGACAAAAAGAAGAAGAAGAAAACCTCCAAAGAACAAAAGAACACAACAGTAAGAGGAAAAGAGAAAAGAACATAGAAGAGAAGAAAAGAAGAAAAGAAACCAGAATCCACAGATGACACCAATAAGAGATATCAAAAGGAAAACTGGGCTGTAACAGGAAATTTAAATAAATCACTCATACTTCCTATTAAATTAAAATCTCAATACAATGAATGATGACGTTGAACACCAATTGAAAGCTGTAAACAAAACACATTAAACATGAGAAAATCACCAATTGGTATTCAGACCAAATACCTTGTGTGAAGGTAATATTGTAATAAACATGTGGTGAACGGGTGCACACTGCACTGAACTGAATGAGACCAAACCCATTAAACACACCACGTTAAAATATTGTGCACTTTTGTGAAGCGACTAAAACCCAAACGACACACCCTAAGAAGGGTAAAACATAAAACTGTTGTGCACTGTAGAGGATGGGAATGTAACCCATGTGAGACACCTCATGTAGAGGCAAACATGTTGTGCACCGTAGAGATGGGAATGTAACCCATGTGAGACACCTCATGTAGAGGCAAACATGTTGTGCACAGTAGAGATGGGAATTTGCATCCCATCCTCGTCGCCAAAAATTGTAGTGACTGAGTCCAGACGTGTAGAGGATCTTTAGATGTTTATTAGTAGTAAGTTACAAGTCATCCAGTTCAATCCAATACAAGACCCCACCAGGAGCAGCCAGGATGGTGCTCAGCCCTTCTCAACTGACATCTCTGGCTCCCAACATTCTGTAACACATCATTGGATGAACATTCCACTGGCAGAGCAAGAGATTGCATGCATAACAACAAAGCCAGGATATAACAGTCCCCTGCATGGTTACAGTCATGTCCCCCCCCCTGAGTGCCAGACTGAGCGTATCTTGTGGCTTGGTTTTTTATTTCTGACCATGGCTTCACACTAATCTAGTGAGTGCATAGAGACCTAGGACTGTTCCTTGACATGAGTGAGGGTCTGGACCTGTCCTGCGTCACTTAGAGGCGCACCAAGTGGGCCCTCATTATACACCTTGTGAACTACTGTTCCAGTTGTGGGAGTAGTACATTAAGCGGCGGTGACTTCTGTTTGTTTGCCTCAAGGAGGGGGCCGGGGGCCAGGACCACAAGCCCCAGTGTACCCAGCGGCTGCATGCCGCCAACGCCGGTATTCCTGAGCCGGGAGGCGCTTAATTTTGGCCCAGCTCTCCCGGCGCACGGGCGTGCCCGGGCCACGCCAGGGCCAAGGGCGGGCCTGTCTGGGCCCATCCGTGGCCGACAGAGGCCAGGCTGGGCCTACCCTCTTGGCCGGTCACTCTGTATCAGAAGCGGCTCACAAGACACAATAGCAGTGCAGCTTTTCCACGCTGGAGCTACAACTCACATGTTTTAAGCTAACAGAAGCCCTGGAAAGCCTCAACAGTGTGGTGAGCATCTGTTTAATTGTGTATTTGTCTAAAATGTGGCCCCCCCTATGCCCTGACAGGCACTTAAGTGTTGGTTGGAGTTCTCAGTATTGACTTATCATGGGGAAGAGAAAAGCTACTACCACTGATCAGTCGTTGAACAACAAAAGGGCTACCATTGACTTATTTTTAGGTCTCGCCCTGAGCCAGCGCTTGCGCTGGTCTGGGCGAGACATTTAGTCAGTGGGCTTTCAGAAATGCGACCACAGCTTTTTGTGTGGCATTCTGCGCGCGGTTACGCGCACAGGCACGAGCGCCATCGGGCTTTCCTCTCGCTCTCCTCGCTCTGCCTCTCTGTCTTGCTCGCCCCCCCCCCTCCCCCAGCAGAGCTGCCATCTGGCTTTCTCTGCACGCACCACTCGCGTGCTTGTTTTCTTTCACTTTCGCGGCCGCGTCACTTTCGCGGCCGCGTCACTTTTGCGGCCGCGCGGCCAATGCTTGTTTTACTTGAGGCGCGCACGCTTGTTTGTCACTGCATCCGTGCGTCTGCTGCCTGCTTAGGCTGCTTTGCTGTGATAATTACTAATACTGACGTCACGCCAGGCTGGGGGGTGAGTGACTTTGTTTCCGCGCCGTGGCGGTAGTTGTTGGGGGCCCTCTTACACCCCTCCATCACACACCACCAGCTACACTCCGTCAGTCTCTCCTGGAACCCGCCAGCAGCGAGAACTGGCTGTTTGTGAATCCTCACACCCTCGGTCGGGAAACTTGGAGTCAGGGAGAGTGAGAGGAGCAGATGGTGCCCAGGGTCACACCGGAGGCATGATGCCGCTAGGGTCATGGGGGCATATCAAGTGAGGGAAGTTGCACCGAGATGGCATGCAGCGTAGAAGCCCTCACTGGGCCATGGGCGGGGGTCATGAAAATATTCTGAAAGAGCCTGGGGCAGTGAGGAAAAACGACAGAGGAATGGACACAACAATGAATTTTTGGCAAAACTAAACTAAACGAGGCTGGCAGCCTCGTGTGTCAGCAGGCTTCTTCCGAGCCCTTAAAGCTGTTTGAGGGTCTTGACGTCCTGTAGACTTTTCACAAACGAGTCAAGCATTTGGCTTTCCTATTCCCCTGAACTTAGATTCTGATCGTAAAGCGTCGGTGTGCTTGTGAACATATACAATTAGTAATCATTTTTGTTCCCAGGGATGCTCGGTTTCTTTGCCACATGTCCTCACCCTCTGCCGCATACCTTCTCTCTCACACATTCCCGCACCCAATAAATCTCCTTCAGCTCTTTTGCCACATTCCCTTTCTCCGCCCCTCATCTATCCTCGTTCTCTGTCACTCCTTCTATGTGTGCTTATAACACCTCCCCCACTGCATTCTTCGTTACAACTATAGGACAATACCTCTCAAAAGTGCACCTCTGAGTCTGGAGCACTCTTCCTACATCGAACCCACTGCCCTGGTCTCTCTGCTCTCTTTATTAGTGCAACCCCCTTCTCTCTCTCTGCACCTCTCCCTTCTTTTCTCTTCCTCCGTCTCTCCCTTCCGTCAGTCTGCCATTCTGCTTCTATCCTCCTGTTTCTCTCTTTGTTTTTGGTAATTTTCCGTCTAAATCCCACGCCTGTCTCTCCCGTCTCCTATTTCTATCAGCGTGTTTTACCCGTCTGTCTGACATTGTCTCAATCTAATTCTCGCTCCCTCTCTCATTTTTCTTTCCACTCTCAGCCTTGTGCCATCGTAATTCTGTCTGATTTCTATCAACCTGGTCCTCTGCCGTAATTTATAAGATACTCTATTGATCAGGGTAGGGCTCGTGACAGACATGTTCTTAGGATAACCACAATGAATTTCTACGAGGTGAAATTATTTAAAATGGTTTTCGTTACAGACTATTTGCAGATTTATTACTCATTTTGAAAACCTGACAGCTTATTACTACTTGGAGCATCACTGGCTATCCTCCCTCCGAATCATACAATGGTGCCTTATCATTGCTCAGCATGCGTGTGTAATGACTTGATGTATGATCTTAATGCATGTGTGACATAAAAGGCACAAACCTTGCTACAAAGCCAACAGGGTGCAATAGAAGAGCACATGATGATGGTTAAACGGAAAGCTGTTTCTGTTCAATCAGATCTCACCTAATACTTTGTTAACTAGTCCCAGTTGAGGCAACCTTTGCTTAAGAGGTCAAAGAGCGAAGTTGATAAGATCACATCCCCTTGCCACATCTGGTGCTACCATTCTCCAACAAATGTTAGTGGCCTGTCGCATGAGGAAATTGACTAATGATTCACTAGTGGCAGGAAGCAGGACACTGATGTCCCGCCTTTTGTTAAAACTTTTTTATTGACATTGTTATTTCATAAAACAACATAGTAGTGCAACATGGCGCTGGATGAATACAATGTCGTGGCTCAGATAATTCATGTGAGTGAGGAGGCTACCCTACCTCCTACCTAGCGAGTCAGTGGGGTAGGCACAACAGATTACATGTAGTGGCGGAAAATTATGCATTCAAATCACTAAAACGTTAAAATCCTTTGTTTTTCACATGATATTTGCACAGTAATTGAAAACATGCCTTAATTTGATCAACATGTAAAAATGTTGATATAGGGTCATGGCAAAATAGGGTCAAATTGGTAATGGGGTGGAACTATCTGAAGAAATCCCTACAGTACCCTATAAAATGCTTTCCCTGCAGCCACAAAGGTGACCCATTTTTAGCTAAAGGCGCTGCATAGGAGGGCCTTTAGCCGTCGCTCTGCTCTTTTTGAAGCACATACTCGTGCTTGTGGCGGCATCCACCTTGCGGGAGCGAGCAGCGGCGCGCATGCTAATTGGCTGTTGCTCGCTCTCGCAAGGCGGATGGTGCCACAAGCACGAGTGTGCTTGAAAACAGCTGCTGTCACACGAGCGTGCGCGCACCACGCAGCTCGCATGTTGGTGACTTGTTTTATTTGTTTTTGCAGAATTTTTTTAACATGTGTTCACGTCGCAGGTCACTCGTTTTTTCATTCTACATTATATTGTTCTTGCGAGAAAGGCTTGATTGCTGAACTCTTTAAACAAACGCAAAAAAAAGGTCCCTCCCAACGGCATAGCGGCCTTCGACGTCGTCTCAGCCAGCCCACTTTGTCACTGCCACTTTGGTTGCAAAAGTGTGATTAAATAACTCAGTATCACACGGTAAAATAACTTTTTTATGTCTTGTTATCATTATCTGTTATTGCATCTTGAAAGCCAGATGAAAACGCAGGATAAATTAACAGTTGCGTTGTGGAAGCGTGACTGACTGCAGTCAAAGTTACATTTGGAATGCGTGACTTTTAGAACACAAACGTCAAGGTGTTTTTTTCACACCGCGAACAAACAGCGGTCAATTTCCTTTTCACCCTCTACTGCCCAGAGGATAACATACATAACTATGCGGACAATTTTTTGGGGCATTAAGACACGATGTCATAGTAACGAACGACATACACAAAGGAGCAACGGCGACGACCTGTTGGTAGTTCAGGTTGAAATACACTTTTCAATGGGAACGTTTTTTTAGCTAGCGTAGTGCAGATGTGCTTACATGACATGGCGTCGGCTGTGGTGCACTGCGCATGCGCAGCGCAGGCCTGGGCTCCAGGCATAGAGAGACGGAGAGTGACAGGGACTGACGCATGAAACCACATTGCTGAAACCGCCTTTTCACCCAGTTCTGTGTGCACACTGCACACAATGTATCAGCTGAAAAATGCTGTTGCTGCCTGGCGACTGTCAAAACTGCTCCTATCTGTGGCATACAAACCTTGGATTGTGCTACAATCTCAAATAGGTCTCTCAAAACATTGCGGGCCCAGTTCACGAAGTTCATGTGACTCGGCCTCTGCAGCCGCTGCGGCGCAGGAGGGCCCCCGAACCATTCAGTGGACCACCTTCAGCCCAAGACCAAATGTATAACTTTGGTATATGGGACACTACGTGTGCTTTAATTATATTCTGCAGGGAGACCGCATCAGTTTGAGTTACACCTCTGCTGTTTATTTACATTTATTTATTTATAAGGCTTTATATAGTGCCAACATGACCTGTGAAGGTATCGGAGTGCTTTACAAATGCTCGGAAAGAAGAAAAAACAACCATTGGCATAGCCAATAGGTTTCGCCTTTGGGACCTTATAAGTATTTAATTATGCAGCACAAGATCCTTGGTGCAACATCAACTGTTGCATGGCTAAACACTTATAATGTCCCAAAGGCGAGACCTATTGGCTATGCCAATGCTTGTTAGTGAAAGCAGTGGGTCATCACTAAGGAGATCGACAAAGCGGAGAGGAGACTATCTATGGGTTCTACTGGTCCCCTAGTGCCTGAACTCTTGAGGGCTGACACATTAGAAGCAAGGAACACGAGTACTCGGGTTGTCACGATGGATAGCTCACAGGCTGCTGCCATAGGGGCAGCGATGTCAGGGGAAGGTGTGTTATGTGCCAGTGTTCCCTCACCTGGCTCGACGGGCTGGGGTCGTGCGGTACCCCCACCTAATAATAATGACATGGGGGCAGATGTTTCACCAGCACCTAGGAGACTGCGTAAAGCGAAGAAGAGAAACGAGCCCACAAGGAGAGTGGAGGACCCAAAACCTGCGATTAGCTCGAGAGACATGGGGGAATTTTGGAACACTCTGAGGGAAACAATTACAAATCTGATGACCGACCTGTTCTCTCAGCTTGGGGAGAAATTGGACAAAGTGTTATGAGACTCCAGAGAGACACTGGGGAAAGTGGAGAATATGTTGAGCACTATCTCTAAAGTCTCGTCCTCGAGCAGTGCCCAGTCACAGACAGTATGTCCCAGGTTGCCCGAGCAAAACGAGCCAGGAAGTCGACTATCAAACTCTAATAGCTCATTGGGGATTGGGCCCAGGAGATACATAAGGGATCAGGGGAAGGAGCCTGGTAGCAGGCCTAATTCTCAAACATATGGTAGAGAGAGAGGTGAGGGGGGTGTAAGGGACCAACACTCCTCACTGCGTGAGCATGAGAAGGCAGGGGCTAGCGCTGAGAACAGCTTTAGAGCAGGTCTTCCAGTAATCAATTTGCCTCCGGCACACTGTGGTTCTGGTGGGAGTTCACAATTTGGGAGTAGAGACTGAGGAATCCACAGATAACCTGATTAGCAAAGTGTCTCATTGGTTAGGGAAACATAGCAGATTTAATGTAAGGGATCATCCTCACATATTGATGGCAAGAAGGGTGTCCTGGATTGGACAATCTAAGAAAACCTTAAAGGGCGATACAGTGATCGTCACCTTCAGATTCCCAAAATTGGCACACAACATCTTGAGACACTCGGCAGAGTTCCCTTTTTATGCCTCTGAAATTAAACCACTCCCATTTAGTTTCTTCTACAGACTGCTACTGTTGCAGTAACTAATAATGCCCTTGAGTTGGAGGGGGGTGCAAACACCTGGGAGGTAATGGAGTTGTCACTGAATACTTATGCCCCCCTGTCGGACCATAATGACCTGGATTGACAGGTGGCGGGCATTGAACAAAGCCTAGTACAGACAACAACGACAGGCCCTCAAACGCAGGAGGTTAAGCCTAGGGAGGATCAGCAGAGCGAGAATGCAGACCACCCCACAGTTCATTTCAATCAGAACAACCAGACAGGTCATCATGGGGATAGGATAACATCAGTTATTTTACCTAGCACTCAGGGAGGAAGAGAGGTCAATCTGATCTCCTGGAACGTGGCAGGATTAGCCTCAAAATTCGAAGATGATAACTGGATCGAATTTATAATTGGTTATAAGATCATTTGCCTGCAGGAGACCTGGGAGGTGGAAAATACACTCCTCTTAGAGGGCTATAAGTTTTTCTTCATCCCAGCGGAAGGCACGTTATATGGGCGAGCAAAAGGTGGTTTAATTATATTTATTGCAGTTGAACTATGCGGGTCCGTGAAACAACTGTATTGGAACTCTACAGTGGCACAAGTTTTAAAGTTGGTGATAGGGAGAACGCTACGGTTAACAATAGTCAACTTTTATAATGCAAAAAACAGGAATACGGGCCTAACAAGTTTGAAGGAGCTAGCCTGTCGCTTAGATCAGTTACAGGGGGACGATTTACCACAGGGTAATCTTATCCTGTTAGGTGATTTCAATTGTCGTCTATGCTTAGACATTGGACAAAGTACGAGGGCTACTTCCATGTGCATGGCAGCAGAAGATTGGCATATGGAGCACTCTGTAGATGGCTGCGAATTAAATGCTCTCCTAAACACCTTTGACCTAACATTTACCTTACAAAACGCAGTAATGCCCCCTAATAGTCTCTTCCCCCCTACCTATAAAGGAAGGGGCTGCGCTACTACCATTGACTTTATTTTTGTATCATCATCGCTGGGTTCCACCATATCGTTCTTTAGTACTCTAGATAGCCCCTACAGCGATCATAACCCATTGACTCTGGGGTTGTGGGTACTGGGTCCCAAGTTAGTACAAGGCAGGAGAATGGGGGGGACAATTAGTCCAACTGATATGGGGAGGACCCAGGTGGATAGTAACGCTTTTAATTTATCCCTTTTTAAAGAGAGGCAACAGGAGATTCTGAAGTGCCTAGACATATCACCAACAAAGGAAGATGTACTTAACTCTTTTGAGGCTATAGCGAAGTCAGTGGCTGCCCTTTTAACTGTTCCAGTGGCCACTCCCCAGCTAGATAGCCCGAGGTGGTTCGACAGTGAGTGTTCTCAGGCACTGAGGAAACTTAAAACAGCTCTGAAAGAGATTCCTCGCAATAGATCTATGGTAGCTACTTGCCGTCATAATTATAAAAAAGCACTCAAGAAACGGAGGGCCGCATTACAAAAACAGGCTTGGGATGAACTGGTTCAGGCTAGCACACTAAAAGATAGCACCTTATTCTGGAAAGTCATCAACAGTCCCTGTTTTTCTGATCCGGACAAACCAACCATTTGCCATCACATTACACAGGACCAGTGGAAGAATCATTTCCAGGCGGTCTATAATTATGGGGACGGAGATCAAGTTAACAATGTTAGGGAGCTCTTCCCATATGATTCACAGATCAATTTCCAGTTAGACGAGGTAAAAATAGGTATAGAGAGATTGACCAAGAATAAGGCACCGGGCTCAGATGGGATCCCCCGGACTTGTTCCGGAGTAACATTGATGTGTGGGCCCCGATTTTGACTAGGGATTTTAATGCGGCAGTGTTATTTGATATGCCCCAGTCTTGGTCCACTGCTACTATCGTCCCTATTTATAAGAAGGGGGATAGGGATAATCCCAACTGCTACCGACCCATATCCTTGATAGATTCGACTGTCAAGGTTATGGGGCGGGTCATATTAAATAGGTTAGTGGAGTGGGCTGATAAAAACCAAATTATTTCGGAGGTCCAATATAGCTTCCGAGCAGGCAAATCTACAGTGGGCCAATGCCTGAACTTCTATTTACTAATATCAAAATATACCATCGCAAAGTCGGGAGCCATTTATCTAGGCTTTATGAACCTCACTGCAGCGTTTGATAGGGTGAACCGCAGTAAATTGTGGGTTTTGCTAGATGAAATAGGGGTAGAGTGAGCAATAGTTAACGCCATGATGACTTTATATGCCCATACATGGCTGTTCCCCTAAATCCACGTGCAAATATCCTCCTGTCCTGTTTCGCATTAGCGCTGGGATGCCCAAGGGTAGCCATGCGCTCTACAAATCCCTAAACCTAAACCATACTTCAGCTGCAGTCCGATATACACAAGACGGGGGACTTACAGATAGTTTTAAATGCTCAACAGGTGTGCGCCAAGGCTGTATTCTAGCCTCTTTTTTATTTACGCTGTATATCAATGGGCTAGAATCTGCCTTGATATCCCTGCAGGCCGATACACCGAGAATAGGCAGCAGACCAGTACCAGTATTGCTGTCTGCAGACGATGCTGTGCTTATAGCACGCACCCCAAGAGCGTTGCAAATTTTAATTGATGGGTTTGTCTCCTTCATGAGGGGGTTGGATTTGTCCCCCAATTACGCTAAGTCGTTTGTGATGGAAGTGGGCTGTCGAGGGAATAGTACGAACTCATACAAGTCAGGCTCTTTTAGCATAGCCAAAGTCCCAGCCTTCAAATACCTGGGTGTTTTATTTGACGCTAAATTAAATTGGAACCCCATTAAGGATGAGAAGGTATCGGATATGAAGAAAACCATGGGAGCCATTGCAAACTATGCATACAGATTAGGTACATGGTCGCCCGGGGAGATTTTAAAATTATATCAATCAATTGGTGTCTCTAAGACCCTGTATGGGAGCGAGATCTGGGGTTATAAGGCAGTGGTGGAGTTACAGACCACGCACAATAAATGTTTGAGACGGCTGCTAAAAGTCCCCCAGGGAACCCTTGCTTGCTCAGTGCACGAAGAAATCGGGGTAAAGTATGTGACTGACTTAGTTGCAGTCAAGCCTTTGCTTTGCTGGATGAACATCTGGTCCAATGAGGAGGCTTCCTTTAATCAAGCTGTAATGATGGATTGCCTCTCACTGGATCATGCTCTCAAAATTCCCTGGCTAAGATACATCAAGGAAACACTTTATGCCCTTGGAAGAATAGATATTTTTACTAAATATAGAACAGTCAAGAAAGAGGACAAAAAACGAATTAATTAACTATTCTCCAAGAAAATTATTGCTGAGCGCGAACGAAAGGAACTGATTAGGCCGACAGTTAGAGCACATGCCTTAGTTAAATCAGTGTTGGGAATAGAGCATTACCTCACTATTTTAACCAGCACTTATGATCGTTTTTTAATTACCCGTTTTAGATTTAACATGTTTCATCATTTAGTGGCCTCTCCCCCGGGCTTTGTATCACGAGTCGAGGATAGAGGGCCCTGTGGCTGCGACAATAGGTCTCCACAGGATATTTTACATTTTATCTTTTTATGCAAATATTTTACGTTTCCCAGGCGACTGTATCTTAAACCCTATCTAAATGGGTTTCAGACAGGCACGAATTGCACTTTTGCAAATGCAACTTTTGCAGAACGAATGCACTTTATTTGTGATTACGCACTTTTTAAGAGCAATGATGAGATCTAGGAAATCTAGACATGACTGAGATAGATAGGGGTGTGAGTGATCGGTTAATGCGGACATAGGACTTGGTGGGGATAACAGTTAGCACTTTCAGTTGTATATAAGTTAGTGGTCTTGCAAGATGAGAGCCTATTGTGATGGCATTGTAGAGTTGTGCAGAATAATGAAATATGCTTTTTAATGAATGTGATTTTGTTTTAATGTATTGTATCTTTTATGGCTGTGTTTACCGCCGAATAAAGATTGTTTAATAAAAAATTTCAAAAAAGCGGCGGTGGCAGTGTACCATTTTTTGCCAGTCCATCGTTGTGCTCAGACATTTTTATCTGTTATCATTGGAGTGAAGGTCTACAGGCCCACTTCTGTTAAGTTGCGCTTCTATGTGCTTACCCTATTCCTGGTTCTAACCTCCAAGGTAACCTCCAAAGTGTGCATGTTTTGGTATGTGGCCTGTGTGGTACATGCATGGTGTATATGAGTGACCAAGAGTGCTGGAGACTTGTGGGATTCATTTTAGTTGCCCCTGGTCTGAGCTTTTGGACAAGAAGGAAGTGAGGTTGTTTTTCCAGACAACGGAAGAGTATTGCTGACAAGCCTCAAGCTGGAGGAAGGAGACACTGAAGGGGGGAGAGAGGACACACAGCTCCTTTATAAATTCATTTGGGCATTTTGCTGAGAGGAGCTGCTTATTAGTCTTTCTGTAGCATTGCCATTTGGTGGGTGGTTGGGAGGGGGGAGGGGTCACTGTGGCTCAAGGTGAAACGGAGCCCACAATTGAGGCCAGCCTTTAGTCTTTCACCTGATCACCCTGGAGTGTGGCTGATGACAGCAAGGTGCAGAAAAACCACACTTCTTTCTGCCTGTATTGTGGGTTCTCCTGGTTGGAAACTACCCTGCTGAAAGGAGTACCACTCTAAAAAAAATCTGTGTCTGGAGAGCAGACTAGAGAGGGCACTTGAAAGGAGAACAACCCTAAATCAGTGCTGAAAGTGCAGACAGTGGATCCACATCTCCTGTTTTCTTTGGCAATACAAAAGTAGGACCTGTTTTTGGTTCAAGTTCTAAGATCTCTTTGCCCGAGGAAGAGAGTGCTCTGCAGAGTACTGAGAGAACTGCTGAGCAAATAGAGCTGGTGTCTGCTTGAGAACCAGCATCCCAGAGGTGAGGGGACATACCTGAAGTCTACCTCTTGCTGCAAGAGCTGATCACCTGTCCTGAGTAGATGCCAACCTTCCTATTGAGAAAGGGAAGGAACCTTTTACCTCTGCAGGAGTGACTGTCCAGTGAGGTGTAGCCTAACCGTAGAGCGATGGGTCTGCCTGAGCAAAGGACAACAGAGAGAGATCTGTGTGCTCTGGTATCAGCTGGCTACAGACTCTGCAGCGATTGCTGGTCGGAATTGTGAAGAGGTGGCACTACCAGTTGCTACAACTGAAGTTGCTGGCAGCAGTGTAAACTAGGCTGCTGTGCCAAGTTATCGAAACCAGTCCCAGGATGCTTGTTTCCGGTCCATTGAAGACATGGCTTGGCAGTTCGGGCTGGACTGTACCCATGAGGCACAGGGTCAAGACTGATTTGCATATAGCTGTGTCTGAACTGGGGTGGCGAAGTGAGCTAAAGAACGATGATGGATTCAACCCAGATCTGTGACTGGGGGTGAGTGTTTGAAACGTTTCAGCACTCCGTTCATCATCTCCTTGTGTTATCAAGGGCAGCATCACATGAGATGCTGTGCCACAAGATCCAGTGCAGCCTGACCAATGCTGCTGTGCCAAATAGCACCCAACAACAGCATGACCGGAGCCGTGGTACCACATTCACTGCTGAAGCTCACCCCTCACTTCACTTGAGGCCAAGAGCCAGTCAACTCATGGCTGTAACATTTTGGACCTGCACCGATGGGTGGGGCTGCAAATCATACAGCTGGGACTGTAGAGAAGACACACGCCCTCCAGAGAAGTCTTCAACCAACTGAGCTGCCACAGATGGAACCACGAGGAAGGCCTGACCAGGAGGACTGGTTCAAGCTCAGGCCCAGAAGTGGGGAGACACTTAGCCAGCAGAAAAAGGGGTGCTCAGCAGTACTCCAATCAGCAGTCTCACATCTATTTTAGAAAGGAAATGGAAACAGGCTGAGACTGAGTGCTATTAAGAGTGCTGGTGTTAAAACTGCATCTGAGTTAATTATTGCTACATCAGGCCCACAGGGGGATCCACCTGAGCCATAAAGGGGCATTTAGAGCATATAGCAGGAAGAGGCACCAACAGACTGTAGCGCCTGGACACGAGCTTATATCCTGAATATATGTGTGTGTAGTATTTAGCCCTAGTGTGCAATAAACATATTTTTCTTTTTGAAAGTCAAGTACCGGGTTGGACAATTCTTTATTATATGGACGTGCATATGCTGTGTGCTGCGCTCAAGCATCCCCACAGTACCTCTTCGAGAAGCCTGTGTCTGCTTGCCATCACTGCCACTGAGTGTCAAGTGCTGAAGAGGTTGTACTTCGCCCAGTTTGCAAAGCCATAGAAGCTTGAGCCAAGGCCACCACGCTCAGTAGCTCTTCCCCTTATCCGCAATCACCCCACTCCCCACCACCCCTGCAATGGGGACTGACAAATATTTTTGTAATTTTACAATTCAGGCGTTTTTACAATGATTAATTTGTCACAGTACTTTCTGATTAGATTGGTGGAAGCTGCTGAGGACAAGAACAAAAAAAATCAAAGAAACAACTTGTCTGATGTTGTCAATCTTTCACCAGATAATATCCATTCCTCTTGGAGAAAGGTTTCCTGCCCTATATTCAGTCCACGGCTTCTCCTCACCGCCTACATCTCACCACTTATGCCCCTGTCTTCCCACCACCCCAGCAGAATGCACTGAACTCAGAAAAAAGAGGCAAGTCATTATTATCTATGGACGTAGAAGTCCATACCCTCTGCTGATGTTCTACTCTTTCGGCCTCCCATTCCCTAGTGTGTGGGGCTGCAAGAGAGGCTAACAATGGGCTCAATAGACCATCGACCTCCAAGAGTGAGAAAGCATGGTAAGTCTATGAATATGGCATGAGTGAGCAAGGGATAGCAGTTCTGTCCCACCCCACTCCCATCTGGTCCAATATTAAATTTGCCCCCACAGCATCTCTCCTGTCACAATCTACAAAAGTAGTTATGTGGATCAAGACAATGCAAGTGCAAGGCTTGCAGAGGGCATGATAGCGTTAACCCGCTGTCATCTATTGTACCCAAATGTTAAGTTGCAACTCCATGCAGCATGCAGCCTCTGTTAAAGCAAATGTGTTACTGTGATCTTTGGAACATTTCAATGCAGTATTCATTAATGGAAACTTTTACAATCACCAATAAAATGACTGATACTCTGATATCCAAGTCTTAGCCTTGTGGGGTGATGCACGCAGCAGACATACATATTAAATAAATTGCTCTTTCGTATTAGTCATCAGGCTACAAAAAACAAACAAAACACTCCAGCAGGAGGAGGATGAAATCCCTGCAAAGCCTTCCACACACACTCTCTCCTCACGAGACACCACCAGGGGCCGTATGACAGCACACTCTGAAGGCTGAGCAGGGAGCTAAGGAAAGACACAGGCACACACAATACACCGCCCACCCCCAGGGCAGCACATCACAGATACCTTCACTATACCACAAAGACCTTCCAAGATGCACCATTCATGACCAGCCATATTATCCTCTTGTGGTACTGAAAATTCTGGACCTGTGTCATTAACATCATTGTAACATGATGATTTTGGTATCAGCAGACCGGTAATGACAGGTATGCTATATCTGAGTATTTGCGTCATATTCGAGTGACGGGATCACTCTAATATTAACGATTCCCTTGTGAACCCTCGGGTTCCATTTTGTGTACGGCAGCCATTTTGTGGTTGCCCTCACATAAGGCAATGTCTCAAGCCAAAACGCGCCTTAGGGGACACGTACACTTTCAGTGACCTGGGCAAGCTGACTCCACTGTCCAGAGCCAGAACCTGTTCGGCCAGTTTTAGTTCCCAGTGGCCGATCGAGATTAGGGGCCCAGGTGCAGCATGCCATAAACCCTTCATTGCACACATCTATATCTAAATCTTATTCACACCTGTCACTGCTCTTTCTTTATGACCTGCTTTACGAGGAGGAGGTGCCCGGTTTTATTAGGGGTCCAGATTATATCTGTTGCAGGTGTTGGGCCTCACTGGGTATTTGGTTGTGGGCTGGACAAACTGAAAATGGGCTTGTCATCATGAATCTGTCTTTGTTTTGTTGTAAGAAATATGTGAATGACCCACTGTAAAAATAAGGAATGTTTGCCTAAAGCATAATATTCTGTATAAAAGAGATAGCTGGTTTCCATGAAAGAGAGCAGTCTCCTGAGAACATACACATTGTTGTACTTCTAGGATACCTGTTGCTGGCTGCAGCCAATAAATTGATCTTTGAAGCCACCAAGAAGACTCTGTGTTTCTGTAGTCTGAGACAGGAAGAACTCAAGGTCATTGGGTGTGTTCCCTGGCACCGCTGGGTCCAATAAAACCCAGTACTTCAATTGGCGCCCAACGTGGGACGATTTCAGCGGTACCGGTCCAAGCCAGAGGTCGTGAGGAGCTTCGTGTAAAATTCTGGAGGAAGGCCAACCACTTCATCGACCCCTGTATGTCGTTCGTGGTCCGAAAGTCTTTGCTGCGAGGTTCCCCGCGTCCCGACGGCTACAAAGGACTGCTGCCCTGACTATCGCCCTGTCTTGGACCCTTTTATGATTTGTAGAGCGAGACAATAGACGAGTCTTCTGGTGACGTCATCGATACCTCAGTTAAGTATAAGTGGAGCGTCTCCCAGTCCTTAGTCTTGGTTCTTAGTTTTGGGTATCCCATGGGATCTTTGATTTGTTAGGATCTTTTGATTTGGAACTTGCAAGTACCAAAGCCGAAGTACTCGTGTATTCACGAGACTGTCGTATTCGATAATCCTTTGAAGTTTGAAGCTAGACTAGTGAGCGAAGATGCCTGGTCTTAGCAGACTTGGAAATTTGTTTTGTCTTGGTTGTAATAGGGATTCCCGATTGGAGGACTCGTGTCCGGTTCCTCCAATTGGAACTCCAACCTATGAGCTCTACGTGAAGCATGGAGTGGGCCCTATCACGTATAATAACGTATGGGTTAGGTACACAAGGAAAGATGGTGTCCTAAAGTGGCCCCAATATGGTAGTTTTGACACCGAAATTCTGGATAATTTAGAGGTTAGACTTTTTAAGAAGAAAGCCCGGCCGGCGATGTTTGACTCTTTCCGCCTATGGCGAAAAGAAGCCAAACAGAAAGAAATTAAATTAGTAAAGAAGAATAAAAGAGAAAAGGGTATTTCAATAATGCAAGCTGCTATGCAGTATAAGGATGATGAAGAGGAACAAGCGAGTGAACAGCTGCACAGGCAACGTAAATTGGCAATTGATAAATGTTATCCAGTTTTGCCACCTCTTCAGCAAGATACAGTGAAGGAACTTGAGAAGGATCCTTTAATGTCTCATTTGTTGAATTCACCACCTCCTTATGCGCAGAGTGCTACAGCACCTCCGCAACCTTTAGTTGTACAACCCCCAGTTGTTGTACCTCCGGTTCTTCCACAACCACCAGCTGTTTTTCAGTTGGCACCTACTACTATGGCGCAGCCCCTCAAGGGCTGCCACCTTTACTACCTGTTCCATCTTTACTTCCTATGACTTTGCCCCCTGCATCTATTTCCCTCCACACTATCCCTTCTGACACTGCCTCTGCATTTGCTTTGTCTCCTCCTGTTTTTCCTCCTGTTCATTTGTCAACTTCTCCTTCTGTCCGACAGAGAATGACAAACACTGTTACTAGTATTTTGTCTCCTTTCTTTGGGTCACCGACTACGACCCCCGTTTTAGAGCGTAAACAATTGCGTAGCCAATTGCCCGATTCTAGAGAGAAGGGAGTATTGGATCATTTGGCGCATAAATGGGTCACTGACCCTACAAGATATGAGTTAGAGTCTGTTATGGATGTCTTCCACCAATGGCAAGCACCGAAACAGAGATATGTTTTTGACAAAATGTGCGAAGTTCTTCTTGAAAGATTAAAAGATTGTGATATGGAGGCCAATTCGCCTGAGTTGTGTCATGTACGGTTTGAGTTTTCCAAAGGCACGATTGTGGGTTCCGATATTGAGAAAGCAGTTGCGACATTATTATCATTTAGGAGTGAGGGTATTTCTCGACTGTTGTTTGAGCCAGAACCCTCTGTTAAAAGGAAGGTCAGACAGTATCCCATGAGAGAAGTTCCCCCAGTTTGGAAAGAAGGAGACCTAAATGCTGTTCCACCTATTCAGCCTCATTTTCAACGTGTGTGGGTACATGTTCCATGGAAGCGAACTGAAGTCCTGGCTCTTAAGCAGACTCTACCCGACCCCCGTAAAAACCCTGCAGGTTATTATAAGGAATTATCACAGACTGCAGACTCCTGTGTTATGAATTTAGCTGATATAGACATGTTGTTTGGAAATGTGGTCCCACAGCCTTTATGGAGAGTGATCCGTCACACGGATCATGCGCCGGAGTTAGGGGACACATGGATTAATATCAATGCGGCAAATGACAGACAAGTAGGCGGTGCTAAACCAGAGCCTTTAGTAGCAGACCTCCCTGGTAGGATCGTTACTTACATGAAGACTTTGATGCCTGCAATGCGTGTAAATTGGGATAAATTGTCTGCATGCAAGCAGAAGAAGGAGGAAAGTGTATCTGACTTCTTCACTAGGTTTGAAGAGACATTTATCGACCACAGTGGTCAGGATATGAGTACAGAAGGTGGTCAAAGGTTGTTTGTTGACAAGTTTGTGCATAATTTGCTTCCCGAATTGTGTAAAAAATTGAAAGATTCAGAGAGTTCTTGGGCCGTTTCCTCTTCAGCACAGATATTGGCTACTGCACAATACTACGAAAATAGAGATAAAGATGAGAAAGATAGAGCAGACAAGAAAACTAAAGAGTTAAAAACAAAGGTTCTTTTACAACAAGCGTATCCGCCTCGTAGTAATCAGCGTGACTATCAGCAACCTCAACAGTATCAGAGGAATTCGCAAAGGTTTGAGTATCCTCAACAACGTGCTCTGATAGGCCCTAACCAATGTTCATATTGTAAGGAAGAAGGTCATTTTAAATATAATTGCCCTATTTTGTTGCAGCGTATGAATGGTATTTCTGGCGCAAGAGGTCGAGGTGTTCCACAAGCACCTAGAGCTAGAGGACGCGGAAATTTCACCCAGAACGCGCGCCCATTTCCTCCTCAAAATTCAATGAATAGTTTTGATCAGCAGAATAACGCGTCTGGTAGGACGACTCAGTACTATGCTGATGACTACTATGCAGAAGGTGAGAGTATGGAAGGTGATGATTGCTAGGACAGCCATAGACAAAGAGAGGGAGTTGTTTCAGTTCCAGTAGATCAGAGTGGACCTTATATTGAGGTGATTACATCAGGTGTGTCAGAGCCTTTTCTGTTGGATACTGGTGCTGCAAAGAGTTCTATTATGCACTCTAAATTCCCTGGCGCACCTTTGTCTGGCGAAACTAATGTTTCAGTAGGTTTTTCTGGCGCCCCGGTTAGGAACCCGATTTCTAGCCCTATGTCTCTTTCTGTTGGACCTTGTGAAATCGAAGCACCACTTATTCTAACGACAGGTTGTGGTGAGAACTTGTTAGGATTGGATCTGCTGAAAAGATTGTATGCGACATTGTATTGTTCTCCTTCGGGAGTACAACTCACATTGGGTAAGACAGTGGTTTCACCAATATATTTGTCAAAGGACAAACTTCCAACAGAATTGTCGTTTCTCCCTGATATTCTTTGGGCTACTGGTCCCAATGATGTAGGTCTTTTGGAAATACCGCCATATGTTGTAACGTTGAAAGCCAATGTTAAAATGCCGCGCATTCCCCAATACAAGATCTCTAATGAAGGTGAAAAGCGTTGCTAGCGATCATTTATGATTTGATTGAGAAAAATGTAATTGAAGAGACAAGAGGTAATGTTTGCAATAGTCCTGTTTTACCTGTCTTGAAGCGTACTGACTCTTCTCAGCCACCTGTTTACAGGTTTGTGATTGATCTTAGAGAGGTAAACAAGATAGTTGTGCCACAGTTTCCAGTCGTTCCCGATATCACTGCTTTACTGACAATGATTCCAGCCTCAGCCACTTGGTTCTCGGTGATTGACTTAAAGAATGCTTTCTTCAGCATCCCTATTGCCGTAGAGAGCAGGGATATTTTTGGATTCTGTTTAGGAGGCCGAAGCTTCCGATTTCAGAGAGCTCCTCAAGGTTTTTGTGAAAGTCCTTCTATCTATAGTCAGGCTCTGAAGTCTCAGCTTGACACTCTTGTGTTACCTGATGGCGCTACCCTTCTACAGTACGTCGATGATTTGTTAGTTGCTGCAGATACTAAGGAGATTTGTAAAGAAGCCACTTTGTCATTGTTGCGTCATTTGTCTGATTTACACCACAAAGTGTCTCTTTCCAAGTTACAGTATTGTCGACAAGAAGTGACCTATTTAGGTCACCTCTTATCGAAAGAGGGAAGAAGATTGACCCCAGAAAGAATTCAGGCAATTGCAAAATTAAGTGTGCCAATGACACAGAGAGAAGTGCGTGCTTTCTTAGGTATTACATCCTATTGCAGACAATGGATACCGAATTTTTCATTGATGGCTAAACCTTTGGTAGCATTGACCTATAAAGACACGCCGAATCCCCTTCCTTGGTCCGAAGATTGTCAGAAAAGTTTTTCCGAATTGCGTGATGCATTGTGTTCGGCTCCTGTGTTGGGTACCCCGACTACAGCAAGCCCTTTACGCTGTATGTCCATGAGAGAGAAAGATGTGCATTATCAGTGTTAACACAGTCTTTTGGGGACAAGCAACGTCCATGTGCATATTTCTCGTCGATTTTGGACCCGGTAGCTAGAGCGTTGCCAAGTTGTTTGAGAGCCACAGCGGCAGCAGCTGTTTCTATTCACAGTCTGCTGGTTTGGTGATGAATAATACGCTGGTCGTGATGGTCCCACATGCAGTGGATATTTTGTTAAACAGGACCAAGACACAGCACTTAACTAGTGCTCGATTGTCAGGTTACGAGTTGACACTTTTAGCGAGCCATGTGCACATAAGAAAATGCAACACGCTGAACCCAGCTACATTGTTGCCAATTATAACAAAGACAGATGTTCCGGAACAGCATGATTGCTTTCTTAGGACAGAAGAAGAAACGAAAGGGAGAGTAGATCTTAGGGACACTCCTCTTGTAAAGTGTGATGGTACCTTATGGGTGGATGGGTCATGCTTCAAGCTTCCGAATGGTGATACGACTGCGGCATATGCTGTCACGACTTTACATACGATTGTTGAAACTGCACGTATCCCACATAATTCAGCTCAAGCAGCAGAGTTGACTGCACTTATGAGAGCGTGTGTATTATCAAAAGGAATGAAAGTGACCATATATACCGATAGCCAGTATGCGTTTGGTGTGGCCCATAGTTTTGGACGCTTGTGGAAGGAACGTGGGTTCCTC
Source organism: Calotriton arnoldi (assembly GCA_963921515.1). Lineage (NCBI taxonomy): Eukaryota > Metazoa > Chordata > Amphibia > Caudata > Salamandridae > Calotriton > Calotriton arnoldi. Next base: position 1,794,432 of record CAWUFW010000516.1, on the reverse strand, counting down.
ACGTCTCACGGTACGAAAATACAGCATGGTCAATTGGTGAATGAGCTCCTGGAGTCACTTACTTTGCCATTGCAAGTCGCGATTGTGAAATGCAGTGCACATAAGAAGATCACTGACGACGTTGGTCGCGGTAATATGTTTGCTGATGAAGTTGCGAAAGAAACAGCAAGAGATGTGATGAGTCGAATGTATGTTGCGGGCCCTGCAAGATGGATTGGTGACGTTGGAATGTGTGAAGATACGATAGAGAGTGTGAAGTCCATCCAAGCTGAAGCTACGGAGAAGGAATTAAGTACGTGGAGAGAGAGTACGGGTAAATTGGATGCAAATGGTTGTTGGGTTGAATTGTCAGAGCATCAGCGATGGTTGTTACCCGATACATATGTGCTTGCAGTGGTTACAATGGCACATGGGATGGCCCACATCAGTGTGAAAGGAATCTGTAAGTTATTGGCTCCAGTGTGGCAAAATGCTGGAATTCCCAAATGTGCAGAGAATGTGGTCAAAAATTGTATGGTTTGTTTGAAATACAATCCTGGTAAGGGAACCCCAACTCCAGCTGGTCATTTTGCGCCTCCAACGTATCCGTTCGAGGTTTTGCAGCTAGATTTCATCCACATGGAGAGGTGCAACAATTTGAAATACGTACTCGTTGTTGTTTGTGCCTTTTCAAGATGGGTAGAGGCATATCCTCTGAAAGATAATACTGCCTTGTCCACAGCGAAAGCCCTTCTCAAAGAGTTCTTCCCTAGGTTTGGTTTGCCGAGAATGGTGTGGAGTGATAATGGGGGTGAATTTGTGGGTCAAGTGATGAAACGAGTGTGTGAAGGTTAGGAATCCGGCAGAAATTTCACGCTGCAAATCATCCCCAATCAGCTGGATTAGTTGAGTGCTATAATGGCACTCTTAAACTAAAACTGGCCAAGATACAAGCAAGCTCTGGCCTTAAATGGCCTGATGCGTTGCCATTAGCACTATTGTCAACTAGGATGACCGTACATTCCCGAGTAGGACTTAGTCCTCATGAGATAGTGTTTGGTCGCCCGGCTAACATATGGGGAGTGCCGAGGCCAACGAAATTCAGCGAGATTGAACACCCTGTACTGCTTGATTACTTGCATGATTTGACGGCTAAATTGTGTGTTTTACACCAACAGGTTCATAATACACTGCCTCAGGCTTCTAAAGATCCAGGGCATGCAATCAATCCCGGATCGTGGGTGTTAATCAAGAACTTTCAGCGGACAAAGAACGATCAGCCCCGCTGGATTGGCCCCTATTTGGTGATTTTGTCCACAAGATCTGCAGTGCGAGTACAAGGGAAGAAAAACTGGATCCACGGCGTACACTGTAAGAGGGTCCCTTTGCCTCTACCATATGACCGGTGGGTCCAGGAGGGAATTGCTGACTCGGAAACTGAAACAGTGCCTCGTTTTCTGCCTTTTAGTGACGCACGCGTCACAGGGACAAATTCTGAGCGAGAAAGTGACGATCTTCTCCAAAGAGCAATACCATCACCACTTCGATTGGACACTACTGAGCCTGAACTTTTGTTTTGCGACCAGACATTGCCTGGAAAAAGCCGTTATAACTTGCGACCGAGAGTCATGGACAAATAAAATGAAATTTTGGTCCTCCCATCCGAAAACCTGTTTTTGAACCACCATCCGGGTTCAGCTGTAGGGTCGTGGTGAAAAGACTTGAGTGTGTAGCCTGCGGACACAAGGTCTACGGGTCTGGTTTGTTCTAGGGCGTTCCCTGGGACATTCAGAAACACTCTCAAGTGAAGAAAACCAACCGCCGCGAACAGCACGTTAGAGGATGGAGCCTTTTCAGATGGAGAGACCTGTTGAAAGAATAAGTTTCAAGAGGAAAATATGTGCAACCATGAGCAGAAAATGTTTTCTAATTATGTGTCTTTGTATTTTACTTAGTCTAATGATGTCTTTAGTGGGGTATATCATATTCTCTTTTCAAGTGACATCTGCACCCACTGTACAGCCCATGCCTTCCTCTACTATCTCCTCACATTCTTTTCACCCTCTACCTGAACACGAGTCCGTTAGAAGATTAGAGTTTATGAACAACTCCTTTGTTCAGCTCTTACACCAACACCAGCTAGTAGTGAACAGAACCAACTGTTGGGTGTGTGGCCTTATGCCTCATACTACTGAGAAAGGTATTCCCTACCTAGTGCTGCCATTCAGCTACAATGGTTCTGTGTGGGCATACCGAACGATGTTCATCTATGCTCGCGAAATCCACCCCCTACGTTCCGTCAAAGACAACCCAAAGAATAGTGCTCTAGTTAAGGGGATAGTCGACATGATAAGGGGAACTAGTTCCTACGAAACTATCCCGGAAGATGAGACACTAGCGTATATTGGATGGAACGTGACTGGATATGGAGCGAGTCTGAGCGAGAACCAGCAAGCAAAAAGATCCGCTCCAATTTGGATTGTACCCCATCAGGGTCATCTATGTCTGCAAGGTAATGGCAAGAATCCAAGAGCTCAGTTAGGGAAGAGGATCTGCACTGAAACGTATATTTTTGCGTCTCAGACTTCCCCTTTGTTCTTAGCAGCTAGGGGTACCTACTTTATCTGCCATGATAGGGCCTACACGTGGTTGCCCCCTGACTTCTCGGGCACATGCTTCGTTTCATTCCTGTTGCCTCCCACCTACACAGCTGCGGCAGATTACCATAAGATAAGAAGAATTAGGGGTGTCTTCAGCAAGGAAGACACTGCAGGACAAGAAGCGGGAGACTTCTTTAGGGGTTTTCTGCCGTTCTGGGGACCTATGGCTAACAACAGGAATGTGAGGCAATTGACGCGAGTGGTTGAATCCACCATAGTCGAAACTGTCGGTGCCCTTAATAATTTGACTGCTGAGCTCCAGTCGGACCGCCTTATGACCCTGCAGAACAGGGTCGCGTTAGACATCATACTTGCAGACCGTGGTGGGGTATGTAGAGTGATCCAATCCAGTTGTTGCATTTTCATTCCAGATAACGCTCCAACAGTGTACCAGGCCATCTCCAAACTACATAGGATCTCTGAATCCATCCATATAGATGAAGGAGACTGGTCGTTGATGGGATGGTTCTGGGAACTGTTATCCACCTGGGGATGGAAAGTTCTGATGGTCATTGGGATACTTCTAGCCATCCTTTTCCTGTTTTGTCTGTGCATACAGTGTGTTCCTGCCATATGCGGCCTATGTGTTACATCATGTGTAAGGAAACCTGTATCAAGGGACGAGCTAAGTAATAGGATGATGCTACAGCAACATCTCAATGAATTCATGAACATAGACCTAGACTCAGATTAGCATGAGTGTAAGTAAATTGCCTATGTAAGGGCAAAAGGAGGGTCTGTGGTACTGAAAATTCTGGACCTGTGTCATTAACATCATTGTAACATGACGATTTTGGTATCAGCAGACTAGTAATGACAGGTATGCTATATCTGAGTATTTGCGTCATATTCGAGTGACGGGATCACTCTAATATTAACGATTCCCTTGTGAACCCTCGGGTTCCATTTTGTGTACGGCAGCCATTTTGTGGTTGCCCTCACATAAGGCAATGTCTCAAGCCAAAACGCGCCTTAGGGGACACGTACACTTTCAGTGACCTGGGCAAGCTGACTCCACTGTCCAGAGCCAGAACCTGTTCGGCCAGTTTTAGTTCCCAGTGGCCGATCGAGATTAGGGGCCCAGGTGCAGCATGCCATAAACCCTTCATTGCACACATCTATATCTAAATCTTATTCACACCTGTCACTGCTCTTTCTTTATGACCTGCTTTACGAGGAGGAGGTGCCCGGTTTTATTAGGGGTCCAGATTATATCTGTTGCAGGTGTTGGGCCTCACTGGGTATTTGGTTGTGGGCTGGACAAACTGAAAATGGGCTTGTCATCATGAATCTGTCTTTGTTTTGTTGTAAGAAATATGTGAATGACCCACTGTAAAAATAAGGAATGTTTGCCTAAAGCATAATATTCTGTATAAAAGAGATAGCTGGTTTCCATGAAAGAGAGCAGTCTCCTGAGAACATACACATTGTTGTACTTCTAGGATACCTGTTGCTGGCTGCAGCCAATAAATTGATCTTTGAAGCCACCAAGAAGACTCTGTGTTTCTGTAGTCTGAGACAGGAAGAACTCGAGGTCATTGGGTGTGTTCCCTGGCACCGCTGGGTCCAATAAAACCCAGTACTTCACTCTGAAACAAGATAAACCAACAACCCCCTACGTTTGTTGATTAGGACGACGCTTCTTTGCTGATCACTTCCTTGCACAATATTTTAATGAGACTGTGCTTTTAATGAAGTGCTTCAATTCTCTTCTCCATAGCCTGGATCTGTTTGAAAAGGACCACCCCCTATGTATTTGCTTGTTGACCACAATGAATTGGTTCTCTGAAATAATGTCTTCATTGTAGCTACAATTCTTGTGTGAGTGACGAATGAGAAGAAAGACAGCTGCATTGACTCCCGACTTCCTGAAGAATAGGATCTGGAAGCCAGTCTTCAAATAACTCTTCAATGCACGCTCTTCATCAAGATGCCCTTCTTGCCACCAGTATTGAGTAGAGATGCGTACAAGGGATTTTATTCACTGAACTTAGTCAAATTTCATATAAACTTGTTACTGATTCGTTAGGCCCCAATTGGTGGCTAAACATTGCAGAAGTCTACACATCAATGTAGTTGTACACAAAATCAATGGTCAACAGAACAATTAGAAGACAATTAGAAAACACGGGTATATCTTTCTTCCATAAATACACAATTTTTAATGTGGAACAAAAATGTGAGGGGTACATTCAGAAACAATAAAACACTATGATGGAGGATACATAAATGAACATGCAAATCATAAGTGTAAACATCTATTCCAAAAGAATACACAGAGGGAAACGAATCTACAAAGATAGAAAACAATTCCTCAAACGCCAAAGTGTACCGTGTATTTGCTGTGTGCGGGACTCTCTGGAGACGACGAGTCATTTACAACTCGCTTGTGTAGAGTTTTGATTTATCGTAACTCTCTTGAACTCCGGGAAGACATTTCGGAACAAGATTCCTGCTTCCCCCGACAAAGTCGTGAGACTTAACTGCTTCCCTGACTTTGATCTGCAAAAGGGGTTTCTTTACTTTATTAATAAAGGAGCCTATTTACAAGGCCCTCTCTGCATTTCTATTACTCGATCATTTTTGGTTCGAGATAACTACTGAATACGATTTGAGGGACTTGTTTTACAAACAACTGTATGTCCTGAAGATGGTCTGACGGATGTTATTGCCACAACAGACCGAAACGTCGACTATCACATCTATTTCCCTAATAACTAAGGCGTTTGAGGAATTGTTTTCTATCTTTGTAGATTCGTTTCCTTCTGTGTATTCTCTTGGAATAGATATTTACACTTATGATTTGCAGGTTCATTTATGTATCCTCCATCATAGTGTTTTATTGTTTCTGAATGTACCCGTGTTTTCTAATTGTCTTCTAATTGTTCTGTTGAACATTGATTTTGTGTACAACTACATTGATGTGTAAACTTCTGCAATGTTTAGCCACCAATTGGGGCCTAACGAATCAGTAACAAGTTTATATGAAATTTGACTAAGTTCAGTGAATAAAATCCCTTGTAGGCATCTCTACTCAATACTTGTTCATTTGCCCAAGCCTACAAGGGTATATTGGGTTTCCCACTGGTTTATTACAACAACTTCTTGCCACCACGCACCTTTTTGGTGCCAGCAGTAGCCCTCAGTAACTTGACTGAGAGAAACTGTTACATGCACCTAATCTACCAATCACTCAATGCCAGTCGCATTTAATCTTCCCATTCTTATGAGAGAACTTCCTACTATGAACCCTCAGAAAACAGAATAACTCCTCTTCGGCACTTCCCTCAAGAGAAAATTCGGCTTTAAACACTAAGGAGCATATTTACAAGTCCCTTGCGCCACCGGAGCGTCACTTTTTTTTACGCTCCTGTGGTGCAGTGTGCTGGCCCATATTTACAAGGCAACGCAAAGCCATCCTGCTTGGTTTTTCATGGCCTTGTAAATATGGCCCCCTTTCAAGCATTACTCTGTGTGAAAGGGGCATTCCATGGGTGTTGCTGTGGGTGTTCCCATGCAATACCCATGGATTCTGATGCATTCTCAGATTTACAAGGTTTCGTAAACCTGGGAATGCGTCTGATTCTAACGCCTCCCCAGGGGAGGCGTTAAAGTGGTGCAACAAGGAGAAATATCTTTATTTCTCCTCCTTTTTTCCTATTTCTATTTGTGCTGCATTCTGCAACACACATAGGCGGAAATCGCCATCAATGATTGTTTTTGTGCAGGAAGGTGTCCCTTCCTGCACAAAAACAATCATCCCTGCAGCACTCTTGCACCATGGTGCAAGGGTGCCTGCGTTGATGCTAGGCAGTCTATTGTGCGCCAACTCACACGAAAGCACTGGGATGCGTCCTATTGTTGTAAATACAACACATCCCTGCACTTTCCTAATGACGCAGCTTGGTGCAGCAAGACGGCTTGCAGCGCAGCGCTGCATCATTATCTTGTAAATATGCCCCTTAGAATCTTTGAAATTTAGTTTTTACACCTACACTGACACTATTGGCCAAATTCCTAGGTTTCATCCTGGACTCGAGCCTCACATTAAACCCCCACTTCAGGAACTGCATACCCTGGAGAAAAAAAATCACCCACCACATCCTCAGTGAACATCTAAAAACGGAAGTTAAGTTGGCAGTTGTTTCAAAGATTGACTTTGGAAACCCCATCTTAGCAGGAGCTGCACAAACATGAATCATCAAACTCAGAGCCGTTCTAAACTTGGCTGCTGGACTGGTTCATTGTGCAGGTAGATACACAACCACTTTACACCCATGCTTCGAAACCTCCACTGGGTAATCATCACAGCTAGAACGATGTTCGGAATTTGCTGTCTCATGCATAAAGTCATTCATGAAATAACCCTTCCATACGAAGCCAATCTATGCATCATCTCTGGGGGAACAGGTGGTCTTTGAAGTCGGCAATCCCTTCTCCTAGAACCTCCGAACTTCAAAACAGCCACAGCACAGAACAGTCATTCTCTGGAGATGCCACCGTAGCCGGCAACTCTTTTTCTCCCAAGCTCAGAACACTGACCCCTTAATCTTCCGCAAGGAGCTCAAGGCTCACCTTTTCAGACATTTCCTAATCTAAATCCCACAACGACTCAACAGACTTATTTATGTAACGATGAACTCGGACTAAATCTATGTACTGTGTATTTGTTTTTCCTTCTCCCCATCTCGATGTAATCCCAAGTTGTTTTCTTCCTGAGAAAGAGCCTCCGCCCTGTTTTACATTTCTGAACTTGAAAGCAGATACCCAGAAGCACAAACACTCAAAGAAAGGCGTCCTCATCAAACATTGATATTCTGGAAGTGCTCAAAACGACTCCTTTAGATCGTAATGCTGAAGGAAATGTTTCAGGTAACATACTGACTGTTGTAGGTGGAGATAAATCCAACTAGAGTCCTGCGCGTGACTTTATGCTCCTTGACTTTTACCGAGGTATGCAGGCATGAATGTGTATTTTGCATATGTGTTTATTTTCAGATTAATGCAAACCATTGCAAATTAAATTATTCAAAATCCAGCAATATCTCCATCTGTAGCCTTAATTACAAAGGCTGGGGTAACGGCAGTCACACGATGAGGCAGGCGAAATAAATAAATAAGGACAAAATGGAAAATCACAGTATTCCATAAAATGATTTGGTGACCATAAAATGCATAACATGTACAGTGTCAGTGTAATTTCCATAATACAAGGTTCATATATTTTATGAAAAGCCCAACAGTTCAGGGTCTGCTCTGTTCAGACATGCTAGAACTTCTTTGATGCATCTTCTGATCTTCAAAGGATTGAATGATGGTTTCATAACCTTCTGTTGAATGTCACTCGTCCTTGACATAACACATAACATGTGTACCAGTGAATCCGACCTGGCTGAACATATATGGCACTGAGTATTCCCTTGCTTTTCTTTCCAACCAGACCTACAGTTGAGAAGTGAGACTAGACTGAACCACAGTCTGGGAAATTTGCGCTTCTGATATCTATGGAAATGTATGTATTTCTGGCCTTGACAAAAAGCATATGACTAAATTGTGAGTCATGCGTTCTTTTTTTCTCTTCTATTGTTGTGTAATCTTTCTAAAAGGATATTAATTTCACTTGTTTCATAATTAATGATTTTGACTTCAAGTGTGGAAGCGTTACATCTCAGAGATCTGAAACCTGCAGGTTTTGAATTGACAGTTCTAGATATATTTCCCTGCCAGACACCATTATCTTGATATTTTTAGGTTGAGCCTACAGTGTACAAGCGCTGTCTGCAAAACCTTATGTAAATAAACCTAGTGTATTCCTGCCTGCTCCTTACCATTGGCTCATTCAGGCGTCGCTCTTCTTTGCTTCTTCCTAAGTTGTTCAGGCAGCCGATAGCTTACTTCCGTTAATGGCTCAGGAGCACCGGCCAAGTACAGTCTAATTACACTTGCATTCTTCATCTGTAGTTTCGGAGAACTCCTTTTTTTAAATGTTCCTTTGTGCACCGTCGCTGCTTCTTTTTTAGGCTGCTCGTGTCTTTGGGCCAGAGCCTGCTCGTGTCTTTGTACGCAATGCTAGCGACCGTCTTTCTAAAATTAAAAAAAAAAATTGTTTGCGCTTTTCAGACACGCTACAGTATACATGTTTCTAGACTCTTCCCCTGCCCCTCCATCCCGTATCTCAGCTCTGGCTCCCCCTCGCTTTCATTCAGCCAGCGGGCTCCAGCCTGCGTCGATGTCACAGCAGACCAGCGGAGCCAGGCGGACGAAGGAGGGCTCTGCTAGGGTGAAAACACGGCAAGACGTTAGGGGGCTCATTCCTACATAACACTTGCCTGCTGGTTTACTGCACTGCAGTCTCCAGCTTGAGACAACATGGGCTGCTGCCATAGAAAAGCATGCTAAAAGTTAGGCTGCCTAATCCAACAGGCACCCCTAAATTTACAGCGCCAGGCACAAAGGGGAGCTACCAGTGCTTTAACCCCTTCCATTCTCATGACGGAATGGTTCCGTCATGAGCGCAAGTGTGCTCATGACGGAACCATTCCGTCATGAGCACACTCTCAAAAAATTCCTCTGCTGTAAACAGCAGATGGATTTCCCATTTTTTTTTTGCTTTGGGAGGTGGGGGAAGAGCTTCCCCAACCTCCCAAAGCATGGTTAGGGTTTTCATTGTAATGACGATCACGCGCATGGCGCGCTGTCGTCATTACAATGAAAATGAAACTGAAACTTAGTTTCGGTGCTTTTGAGGCTATCTCAGCCCCCCAAGCACCGAAAAACATGGGAGAGGTATCGTTGGAAAGGGGAGAATCTTCCCTTTCCAATGGTACCTGTCCCTAGTGGATCCCTGCTTGGGGATTGCCCCAGGAGGGCGATACCGAAGCAGGGATCCACCCACTAGCCACCAGGGAGGGGGGGAGCGGCCCCTTGGGCAAGGGCCTTTGCTCCCCCCATAACATTTTGCCAGACAGCCTTTCTGCCCCCGTTTCTGCCCAACGTTTCCCTACCCAGAATCCCCTGCAAACCTCAAATTTTGCTGAAAAAAATCTAATTTTTCTCAAATTTCTGTGTGGGAAAGTTGTAGGATCACCGGGCTGACACAAATTTCCTAGCACCTAGCGTTCCCCCAGGTCTCCCGATAAAAATGGTACCTCAGTCGCGTGGGTGGGTCAAGTAGCCTGCGACAGACAAGGGCCCAAAACGTATTGAGGAGACATCAAAATTACCTATTGCAAAACAACCTGGTTTTGCATGGGGGTCACCTGGGTTTTTGGCCCCGGGCTCGGCGTCCATCTTGGGAAACCTACCAATCCCACACATTTCTGAAAACTAGAGACCCGGGGGAGTCCAGCGAGGTATGGCTTGCGTGGACCCCCCAACGTTTTCATACCCAGAATCCCCTGCAAACTTCACATTTAGCTGAAAGAAATCATTTTCCACATATTTTTGCGTGGAATCACCGTGTCGGCACCAATGTCCTACCCCACAGCGTTCCCCTTAGTCTCCAGAGTAAAATGATACCTCACTTGTGTGGGTGGGGCAAGGGCCTGTGACTGGGAAGAGCCAAAACCATAGGGATGAAGGGTATAGCACCGAGAATTCTAAGCGCTACATTTTTTTAAAAGTACGTTTTTAGCCAATTCTGCATGGGACACCCACACAAGTGACGTATCATTTTACTCGGGAGACTGAGAGGAACCCTGTAGGGTAGGACATTTGTGCTGGCATGGTGACTCCATGCAAAAATATGTGGAAAATGTGTTTTTTTCAGCTAAATTTGACGTTTGCAGGGAATTCTGGGTAGTAAAACGTTGGGGGTTCCACGCAAGCCATACCTTGCTGGACTCCACCGGGTGTCTTGTTTTCAGAAATCTGTGGGTTTGGTAGTTTCCCAAGATGGCCGCCGAGCCCGGGGCCAAAACCCCAGGTGTCCCCCCATGCAAAAACAGGTTGTTTTGTGATAGGTAATTTTGATGTCTCCTCAATACGTTTTGGCCCCTTGCCTGACGCAGGATACTTGACCCACCCACGCGACTGAGGTACCATTTTTATCTGGAGACCTGGGGGAACGCTGGGTGGTAGGAAATTTGTGTCAGCCCGGTGATCACACAACTTTCCCACATAGAAATTTGAGAAAAAAGTGATTTTTTTCAGCTAAATATGAGGTTTGCAGGGGATTCTGGGTAGGAAAACGTTGGGGGGCCCACGCAAGCCATACCTCGCTGGACTCCCCCGGGTGTCTAGTTTTCAGAAATCTGTGGGTTTGGTAGTTTCCCAAGATGGCCGCCGAGCCCGGGGCCAAAACCCCAGGTGTCCCCCCATGCAAAACCAGGTTGTTTTGTGATAGGTAATTTTGATGTCTCCTCAATACGTTTTGGCCCCTTGCCTGACGCAGGATACTTGACCCACCCACGCGACTGAGGTACCATTTTTATCTGGAGACCTGGGGGAACGCTGGGTGGTAGGAAATTTGTGTCAGCCCGGTGATCACACAACTTTCCCACATAGAAATTTGAGAAAGTGATTTTTTTCAGCTAAATATGAGGTTTGCAGAGGATTCTGGGTAGGAAAACGTTGGGGGGCCCACGCAAGCCATACCTCGCTGGACTCCCCCGGGTGTCTAGTTTTCAGAAATGTGTGGGTTTGGTAGGTTTCCCAAGATGGCCGCCGAGCCCGGGGCCAAAAACCCAGGTGACCCCCCCTTTGCAAAACCATGTTGTTTTTTGATAGGTAATTTTGATGTCTCCTCAATAAGTTTTGGGCCCTTTCCTGTTGCGGGTTCTTGACCCACCCACACGAGTGAGGTACCATTTGTATCGGGAGTCGTGGGGGAATGCTGGGTGGTAGGAAATTTGTGTCAGACCGGTGATCCCACAACTTTCCCACACAGAAATGTGAGAAAAATGTGTTTGTTTCAGCTAAATTTGTGGTTTGCAGGGGATTTTGGGTAGGAAAACGTTTGGGCGCCCACGCAAGCCATACCTCGCGGGACTCCCCCGGATGTCTAGTTTTCAGAAATGTGTGGGTTTGGTAGGTTTGCCAAGATGGCCGCCGAGCCCGGGGCCAAAAACCCAGGTGACCCCCACCCCCCTTGCAAAACCAGGTTGTTTTGTGATAGGTAATTTTGATGTCTCCTCAATACGTTTAGGGCCCTTGCCTGTCACGGGCACTAGGCCTACCCACACAAGTGAGGTACCATTTTTCCCGGAAGACTTTGGGGAATGCGGGGTGGGTGGAATTTTGTGGATCCACGCAGATTCCACAACTTTCCTCCACAGAAATGTTAGGAAAATGTGTTTATTTTTACAAAGTTTGAGGTCTGCAAGGGATTCTGGGTAACAGAACCTGGTGAGAGCCAGACAAGTCATCCCATCCTGGATTCCCCTGGGTGTCTAGTGTTCAAAAATGTATAGGTTTGCTAGGTTTCCCTAGGTGCCGGCAGAGCTAGGGTTCAAAATCTACAGCTAGGCACTTTGCAAAAAAGGGTCAGTTTTCACAGTGAAAATGTGGTGTGTCCATGTTGTGTTTTGAGCCGTTTCCTGTCGCGGGCACTAGGCCTACCCACACAAGTGAGGTACCAGTTTTCTCGGAAGACTTTGGGGAATGCGGGGTAGGTGGAAGTTTGTGGATCCATGCAGATTCCAGAACTTTCCACCACAGAAATGTGAGGGAAATGTGTTTTTGTTTTACAAAGTTTGAGGTTTGCAAGTGAATCTGAGTAACAGAACCTGGTGAGAGCCAGACAAGTTACCCCATCCTGGATTCCCCTGGGTGTCTAGTTTTCAAAAATGTATAGGTTTGTTAGGTTTCCCTAGGTGCTGGCAGAGCTAGGGTTCAAAATCTACAGCTAGGCACTTTGCAAAAAAGGGTCAGTTTTCACTGTGAAAATGTGGTGTGTCCACGTTGCGCTTTGGGCCGTTTCCTGTCGCGGGCATTATGCATACCCACACAAGTGAGGTACCATTTTTCTTGGAAGACTTTGGGGAATGCAGGGTGGGTGGAATTTTGTGGATCCACGCAGATTCCAGAACTTTCCACCAAAGAAATGTGAGGAAAATGTGTTTTTTTTTTTTTTTTTTTTTACAAAGTTTGAGGTTTGCAAGGGATTCTGGGTAACAGAACCTGGTGAGAGCCAGACAAGTCACACCATCCTGTATTCCCCTGGGTGTCTAGTTTTCAAAAATGTATAGGTTTGCTAGGTTTCCCTACGTGCCGGCAGAGCTAGGGTTCAAAATCTACAGCTAGGCACTTTGCAAAAAAAGGGTCAGTTTTCACTGTAAAAATGTGGTGTGTCCACGTTGTGTTTTGGGCCGTTTTCTGTCGCGGGCACTACACCTACCCACACAAGTGAGGTACCATTTTAATCGGGAGACTTAGTGAAACACAGAATTGTAGAGCAACTGTTATTACCTATTGACGTTCAATGCATTCCTGCCTTCCAAATGTAAGACAATGTGTAAAAAAAAAAGTCACTTTCAAAAATGTCCTATAATTCACATGCTAGTATGGGTACCCACAATTTCGGAGATGTGCAAATAGCTACTGTTTCTAAACTCTATATTTTGTTCCCATTTCAGAAATACATAGGTGTCTTTCATACCGGTTTTTCCCTGTTTATATTTTCCCAAAATTAATTGCTATATACTCGGACACAATAAAAAACCATTGCAAGACGCTGCTCAGTTATTGGCTCTGGGTTCCTGGGTTTTTTGGTGAACCTACAAGTCCTATATATCCCCACAACCAGAAGGGTCCAGCGCATGTATCGGTATATTGCTTTCAAACATCAGTCATACTTAGTAGAAGTTACAGGCGAAAACGTTGGCACAAATGGCTGGATTTTTTTTTAACTCATTTTCAATTTTTCCTATTTTCAACTGTTAGTTTCTATAAGAAAACCTTGAAGGATCTACACAAATGACCCCTTGATGAATTCAAAAGTGTGTCTACTTTTCAGAAATGTATAGCTTTCCAGGATCCATCATTGCTTTCATACCCATTTTTACCATTAACTGGAAGGAGGTTGAAAGCACAAAAAATTGCAAAAATAGGCTATGTCCCAGTAAAATGCCAAAACTGTGTAAAGAATTTTGGTTTTCTGACAAAAGTCTGCTTGTTCCTGAAAGCTGGGAAGATGGTGATTTCAGCACCACAACCCCGGACGCTTTCATCTGTAGCCCTTTTTTCCCATTTCTCAAAAAAAAAAAAAATGTAGCTGTATTTTGGCTAATTTCTCGGTCCCCTCCAGGGGAATCAACAAACCCTGGGTACCTTTAAAGTCCCCATGATAGCCGCTAGCCCAGAGGGTGCGCCAAAACCCGGAGATCACAGGGATTAGATTCGGCGGCTATACCCATACAATCAGTCTCTACGCTGATGACGTGTTGCTATCACTGTCCAACCCTGGGCGCGCGCTGCCAGCGTGCCTAGCAGACTTGGAAATATTTGCACGGGTGGCAGGGTTTAAAGTAAATATGGACAAATCGATAGCCTTAGATCTCTCCCTGACGCAACACACGCGTGCGTATCTGCAGGGCCTGTCGCCCATTCAGTGGACGAAGGACACGATCCCATATCTGGGTATCCAATTGGCCTCTTCTCTACCGACCATAGTTGCTAACAACTATGCATGCCTCCGACAGAAAATTCGTCGAGAACTTGGCCAGTGGAAACACTACCCCCTCTCGTGGCTAGGCAAAATCGCGGCGGTCAAGATGACCATTTTACCACAAATCCTCTATCTGTTCCGAACTATCCCTCTCCATCCCCCCAAGGGTAGGATACAACAGACACAATCAGAACTGGCTCAGTTCATTTGGAATGGGCGGAAACCACGACTCAAGCGAATGTTGGCCACACTCCCTCCGGATAAGGGTGGACTTGGGATCCCGGACCTCCGGCTGTACTTCCAGGCGGCCCAGTTGCGCCACTTGGTTGAATGGAGTCGCTGGGAATCGGAGAAGCACTGGCTATTCCAGGACCAGGCAGTAGCGGCCCGACCCCTGCAGGGTGTCCCTTTTCTCCGTAAGCAACACAGCCCCCCAATCTCTATGCCTCACATATCACCCGAGTCCCACTAGAGGTATGGGACCACACTAATACCAAACATGGTTTCACCACCTTTCCGTCCCCGCTCACACCCCTGTTAGACAACCCCGACTTCGGCCCAGGTATGGACTTGAACGCTTTTGCACAATGGAGATCCGCGGGCTGCCGCTCTCTGTATCATATGTATGGTGCGGAGGGGGTTATTCCGTTCCATCAATTTAAATTGGAATTTGGGTTACCTGAAGCGGAAAGACTCCGCTACCTACAGGCACGACACTGGGCACTTCATGATCGGGTCCGTTCGACAGCCGATAGAAGTCTCTCCGCTTACGAGCGGTGGCTTATAACTCGCACAGCTGATAAGAAGCTAATATCTGATCTGTACAAGATGCTTCAGGATAGTTACTCACATACTTACAACTCCGGTCAGACACGCTGGGAGAGGGAATTGGGCAGAACACTCAGCCATAAAGAATGGGACGGGATATATTACAGGGCTCGCCATTCCGCATACCACATGGGGCTGACTGAAACTCTTACGAAAGTAGCTACCTACTGGTACTATACCCCTGAACGTCTTCACTCAATGGATCCCACACGGGAGGCAACATGTTGGCGGGGCTGTGCACAGGTAGGAACTCTGGTGCACCTCTTATGGGAATGCGAACACATTCAGCCCTACTGGAAACAAGTGATAGACGAAATAGATAAACACTTCAATACGGAGATTCCCCGGTTCCCAGCATATGTCCTACTGGGCCTTCCCAATCCTTTGACCTACCCACTAAGATCTCGGAGAGGACGACAGATGGCAATCGCGCTAGGGGCGGCGACACAAAATATACTCGCACATTGGCATACCTCTCACACCCCAACCTTTGTGGGATGGCTACATCGCTTGTGGTTTGTTCTCGGTATGGAGAAACTGACGTTAACAATAGCGGGGGAGGGGGCTAAATATGTTGAGCTATGGCAGCCTTTTCTGTCCCTCTTGGCCTCTGAGTTTCGCGAGGTCACCTGCCCCCGATACCTCCGTCTTTTGCGCCTCTCAGACGCACCACAGCCAGGGAGGTGATTGCGACCAGATATAATATTGGGGGCTAGTCAGTGGACATGGAACATGGGTGGTGGGGGGTGTGGGAGGGTGGGGGTGGGGGGTTTACATTGTTCCCTTTTTCCTTCCCCCTTTTTCCCCTTTTTTTTTCTCCCCCTCTCCCTGATTCGCCTTATTGCATGTAAGGTCTCTCCGCTCTAAACCGAGCCTCTACTTAGGCTAGCAGACGTGCACAAGACTGTTTAAGCACCCGGCTACGTGATATTGATGACTTAATAGCCATACCTACATGTGTATAAAGGTGTCTGTTTGAAAATTTAATAAAAGATTTAAACCATAAAGTCCCCATGATGTTGGAAGAAAAGGATGCAAATTTGGCGTTGATACCTTATGTGGTCAAAACGTTACAGGGGCCTAAGCGTGAACTACCCCAAATAGCCAAAAAAAGGCTTAGCACAGGGGGAAAAGGCCTAGCAGCAAAGGGGTTAAAGATGAGCAAAAATAAGAAGGGCTTCACATGTTACTGCACAACTCTCTGCTTGCCCACACCAATACAAAGTGAATCCCTCAGAAGTTTTGCATAACATCACCAAAGAGCGTTTTGTTGCTTGCTTAATAACTGTGCACGGGCGCCACACTTTCTTCTATATTTACAATACGGGTGCTGCGCTTTATGTTTAAGCACGGCGCCCATTTTTATGTTTAAAAAATAAACAATACCTTTAAGTCTTGTTAAATACTTGGGACAAACTTCAACTATTAGCCCGGCGCCCTTGGAACATACTTAAATCGCAGCAGCCGTTTCAGGAGCGCCTTGCTTAGTTGTACGAATTGTGAGCTTTGGAATGAACCATCATCTAAGTAGAGGGGGGGTTGTTTATGTAAGTAAGTGTAAATGCTTCAACGTGCACTAGAATTGCTACAAAGCTCTTTTTAAAAAAAAAAAAACATTCAGTAGCGCTAGTACGTTTGCAAACTTGCAGAAGTGTGCTTTATTTTTTTTCAGAAATGGCAGGCTAAACTCTGTAGTTCCACCCGCGATTTGGTTTCATCCTGTCGAATGTTCTGCTTTCCTTGGGTGTCGATGCGCGTTGTCAGTGGTTGTCTGTACTCCAGGTTCTTAAAGGAGGCAAACTGGTCTTTTCTGCACTAGGGAAAGTAAAACGAGTAATTTTTTTTATCATTAGCAATGTTTATACCAGCACGGAGAAGGGTAATGAGGGACTTCAAACGGTATGAGCTCTGGACATTTTTATTTTTTTGTAGCAAGGGCTCAACGTATATTCTCAGTCGTGGATCAGAGTGGAGTGGACACCCATGCTGAGCAGGTTTCGGACGTAACTATACGGACCTTAGCAGGGGCTTTGTCAGTGCAAACTGTCCTGCAGTTTCTCCTCATCCCCTACCCCACCCTGCTCATTCATTTCATTCTACCGGCTACCTTGTTGCCAGCATTCCTTTCTGTGATGCAGCCCCTGCTGCAACGGATCTCTTTGTAGTCTCTTTACACGCATGGCTGCTAAGCTGTACATGGTAGAGCCTGCTTCTTTCCATTCCCCACTCCTGCATCCCTCTCCTTCCACAGGCTCTGTTTTTTAAACACACTTGTCTACTTCCTTAAAATGACTTTAAGAGCCACAGCATCGGACTGTAATGGGGCAGAGCAAGGAGATTACGCGGCTGGTACCTCGATAACAAAAGGTTAAGAAACAGCCTTAAGGCATCACCTATTGGCGATAGTAATGTGATACAAAAGACCAACAAATTGCCATTTCTACGTTTTTGGGACGTGCTCTAGGAGGCAAATTTCTATGCTGCCTGCAGTGCTAAAAATCCTTACCCTGTTCCTGGTCATCGATGTGGCACATTAAAGAAATATTAGGCAGGTGCTTTATGGTGCTGCCTTAAGTGGGTGCCACGATTCAACTGATCTTCACACATGGCCCTGTTGCTAAGGCAGAGGGAGCACCAAAACAAAGCCAAGGGCTCTGAAAATACCAACAATGCCAGGTAATGCTCCAACATAAGCGTACCAATGACTCACCTAAAGATTGTTTTGTTGTTGCAATTTATAAATCACTTAGGAGGCACACACATCAATCTGTTGTACCTGTCGCTACATTACTGAAAGGCAGTGTACTTTTTTTTTTAATGAGGAGAGAAACCCTTATCCCGGTTGCATAAAGGTTGCTTCTAAACTAGCATGGGGTGAAATGCGGTAGGAAAGAAATAACGAGCTGTCAGTATACAAAAAATGTGGATCATGCTTTTTACACCATGCCCACTAAGAAGTTACATAGATGTTTTCTAATGCTAAAGAAAAGTGTCTTGCTTGTGACGTATATAACAAGCATTTACAATGCAATAGGTCTCGCATTTTCGAGAAATTGAGCTATTGGCATTGTAAATGACAATGCCTTTTATTTATGTGTTTGAAAACCTGCAAGCAGTGCATAAACACGCACTTCGTACTTATAGTCGTTGCTTAGGAGAAGCAAAGCTGGCAGTAACTGCCTCTTTTACTGCCAGCCTTGCTTCTCGTAAGCAAGGACTATAAGTTTAAAGTGCGTGTTTGCGCACCACTTGCAGGTTTTCAAAACACTTAAATAAAATGCATTGTCATTTACAATGCCAATAATTCAAACTCTCGTAAATGCGAGACCTATTGCATTACAAATGCTTGTTATTTATTGTTGTTGAACTTTTTTGGTATATAGTAAACTTCCAAATTTTAGGGACCTTTTTGCAGGCCAAGTGCTGTCTGATCCAGAATAACAGTTTTGTTGGCTTTTGGAGTATAGGGAATGATAGGCTACCAAATTTCGAGGGAAATGTATGTGTCTCTTGAAGAGCTGTATGTACTAAGGTAAGCTATATTCAAGTTAAAAAGCAAGGAAGCCAGGACACATCCTTGATTCAAACATTTCTTCAAAGACACCTTACCTGAAGTGAAAGATATGAGGACCCATATTGAATATTACAATGGCCTCAGAGTACAGGGAAATAACTGTCCTCAGTAACTCAGGCATTAATGTGTATTATTGCTACAGCAATATGGCAGTCTTTGGGTATCACAGAATTTATACCAAAGAGTATTTTTATTCAGCCATGCCTACTGTCGGGTAAAATGTAGGGGTGCACAGTAAACTCCGCTCCGCCAGCAGAGTTCGTGCAGTTTTGCCATCTCTGCGCTCTGCCTGGAGCGCGGAGTTCTGGAAAAACACCACCAGCCGCCATGTGGCAGAGTTGTTCTTGTGCGTGACTCGCCAACGTTCAGTTGGCGAGCACGAAAATTGAGCGCTAGGACAAGTTCAGGCACGATTTCTCAACGTGGACGGTAGCAGCAGATCACTACCGCACGGGTTGAGAAAGCTGTTGCTGAAGTAGAAAATCTACTCGAGCTGCAGGAAGAAGCAGCGCTCTCTGGTGCACCGCGTTGTGCCGTTCGCGCTGATATTACAGTGCGGGACAAGCTCCTGGTGCTAAAAAACTGTGCGAGCTGCACAACATAAAATTCCGCAGTTTGCTGAATCGCGCAGAGTTTTTTTAGCTAACCCGGCGAGTTCCGCCCACCCCTCGTGAAATGTAAATATACTGCATTAGTTTTTCCAGTAACAGACACACATCTTCACATGCATCTGAAGAGAATTCTGACAAAGTTGAAAAAATACCTTTCTAATACATTGCTTTCTGTGAACTGGTGTTTTTGACATGGAAGACAATGCTTCTATTCACTGCTACCTAGCCCCTTAAAATAGTGAACGTAAGGATAATTCTGATCCACTTCCCTGAACTGATTTTCGGAAACATGGTGGTCCTTAATAACGAACTGAAATCTTTTCTTAGGGTCATTTCTTATTTTCACATTTACAAGTTGATAACTCTGCTAGTTGTGAAAGCACTACAGTAGTTGAATTTGAGAAATGGTCTCAGATTTTAATCAACAATCCTTGGCCTCTTGGTTTGATGGAAGAAATACGTCTGACTGAAAGAATATTCTAGAGATACAGTAGAATGCAACTAGAAATGGAAGGTCACTATCCATAGTCTGGGAAACAAACCTTGGATAACATTCTGCTCCGAGCAAATGACAGTTTTAAAGTTTTCCGAATCCTGGAAAAGCTGTGTTTTTGATCCATCAATTCCCCAATTGAGAAACTTTAACTTGTGATGCTCAGAATTAGGGGTGGTGATTTAGCATTGTTCACCCTGATATCTTATCCCCTTAATTCCAGGGATCACGTAAAGTGGGGATGAGTGGTGAATTCCAGTGAGAGAGGAGGACAGAAAGGTGGACTCCCAAGCCTGGCAGCTGAGGTCTGAGGGACCTGGTCACCAAGCAATTGGAGGACAGGTGAAGCGTAGATCGGCTGCTGATGGGAACCATGGGCGAGTGCCTGGCAGCACTAGGCGCTTGTCTACTGGTAGAGTATTATCTACTGGTAGATTTACCAGAACATAAAACGTGCTAAACACAGGAGGCCAATATTAGACAAGTCGATCAAAGGCGGATGGATATACAGCCAGTTTTCTTATTTATGTAACCAAACTCCAAATCCAATAAACTCATTTCACAAAAATAATAAAAGAATGTCTCATGTTTCTTTTATTTGGCATATTTTCATCAACACAGCTTGTCGACATTAAACCACCAAGCAAGAAAGTCATTTCAATTTACATAATGCAATTTCTGCCAGATGTTTTTTTTCTATGGGTCAGCATTTCGTGAACACTATAGGTAAATTTAAAAAAGCATGGAGTCAAAGCCTTTGTAAAGAATGGGTTGGTGTGCCAGATTTGAACTTTCCAGTATAACAAAGATGTACAATTCCTCACCACCTAGTCGAGAACCAACATAGATTTGATTTCTAGGACATTTTCTAAGAAGCATTTTCAATGTATAAGAAAATGCCCACATTGTGTTTTTTGCTGATTTTTTAAAATACATTTTCTGTGCAATAAAGGTGGATACCCTTTAGACATTAAATGTTTGTGGAACAAAATTAGGTGATCACCAGTGTTTTATTCCCAAACCCAACTTAATTTATTGACCTCATTTATTTTTCTTTTTTTGTTAGAACTGTTTCAGATATTCTCTCCCACCTCACAACTCTTAAGTGCTAACTGTTGACGCAATAACCCTAATGATTATTTAAGTAGTGGGCTCCACGAACCCATGTTGTACCATGGTACTTGAATATCTGTTGTCTGGTACTCTCATTTGTCATTCTGGGCACGTGGCCTGCAGGTCCATAGGCAGGCACAATTCATGAAGCAATCCTTTCAGCCTTGTATAATTGCATGGCTGCATTTAAGATAGATTTTGCAGTGCTATATATGTATAGCAAAAGTTTAACAAATGTCTCTGTTTCCCATTGTATTGCACCTTACAGCTCCCATTGCTGTGATGCACAGCCCCACTCTCCCACCTCCACACTGCCCTCAAGAGTCTATATAGCCGCTTCACTACAATCACTTCCATGTTTATGAGACCTGATCTTGGGAGACGGAGAAGCACTCCAGTCCACCCATCATTACTGAAATAGGTGAAGGTAAACCAAGAAGCAATAGAGGTGCAATTAAAATCTCCTGAGAACTTGATAAATTCTCTGTACTCTTTGAGGTGAGCTGCAATGGATGTCACCATTGGGAGAGATGGATGAAGGCTCCAGGTCCTTACCTTGGAATTTCAAGCCTAGTTGCCCTGGGAATCATCTCACCGGGTATACTTTTCACAAAGCTGCATATTCTCCTTGCCACGGAAGCCACTAAACCTTGAGTCAGCGCTGTGAGGAATGCCATATGGGCTCCTTCCAGCCTACCAATTGTGGGTTCATCTCACCCAGTACCTCCTTAGTGTGGCCACAATCAATTTTCGTAGTCCTTTTCCTCTCATGGGGGGAAGTGGGCTGAGGAAACCATCACACTAGATGACATTTTCACTGTCCTCAACTTAGCCTGATATCCCTTCATGTGATGCCAGCTTTAAATGTAATATAATTATTACTTGCCTTCCACCTATCCCCTGGAGCCCTTCCCATGATTCTTTGTGATGAAAGGGTCAAGAGCCTGCCCAATGTCTCCTGTAGTTATCTCTTCACCCAGAGCCCGTGACCCCAGCCTATCACCCATGTGGAGGTCTCTACCCGCTACATCAGGAACCTAGATAGGTCCTCTGTGATCTCAGCCTCGTCCCATGGGCCATGGATGTTGTCCTTGAAGGGCTGCAGGCAGATGAGGTAGTAGGGGCAAATGAAGGAGATGGAAATTAGTAACAAGACAAACAGCAAGGCCCCAACACCTGAGATGGTCAGCAGCCCTACTGTGGCCGAGAGAGCAAAGATCACAGTGACAATAAAATGGCAGATAGGCGTGTGGGCCTTAAGTTTCTTCTGCAGCGCAGGCCAGAGT
Organism: Calotriton arnoldi; assembly: GCA_963921515.1. NCBI lineage: Eukaryota > Metazoa > Chordata > Amphibia > Caudata > Salamandridae > Calotriton > Calotriton arnoldi. The sequence continues at coordinate 1,772,283 of CAWUFW010000516.1, read as the reverse complement.
GCAAATATCTGAATGGCGAAGGTCACCATGACAAACGTGTGTAAGGACTTGGGCAGTCTTGAGGCTAAGCACACAGAAGCAAAGATGGCCATGTTCAAGGAGAGGGTGCTGGATACAATGGCAGCATTTGCTCCGTAGTCAAAGAAGATAAGGTGTCCAAGCAGCATGAGCACGGACATGGCATAGATAGTATCTGTACTGATGGACTCAGTCAGTGTCTTTAATACAGGAGAGAAGCCATAAGTAAAGGCCAGGAAAACCAAGGAGCTCTTTAGATCGGCCCATCGGGTACGTTCATTCTCTCGCCGGCCTGCCCCATAGTCAACCACATCGAACAAGATGTAACCAATCAGTGAAGAAGCAAGGCTAGCTCCAAAGAGCGATTGTGGGGCGAGTGAACCCTGGTCCATGTACCACCAGATGACAGCAAAGACAACTACACTGCAGAGCTGCTGAATAACGACAGCTGACTCAAACACCACAGTCCAGTAGCTGTAGCGCCGAACATAGATGTTCTTACGCAGCTCCTCCAAGAAGCGCCGGTCCACATAGTTATCTGGGAACGGCTGCCGCTCATATAGAACTTTCCGCCAACCCACTGCAACAGCCTCCCTAGGGCTGTTCATCTCTGCTTGTTCATGCTTCTCTTGCAAGGATATCCCCATGACCAGGTCAACAACTTAACAGACAGAAGTCAAGGAAGAGATGTTGCAGAAGGTGTTCAAGAATTTGTAAGGCGAATGCTCTTCAACCCTTCCCAGTAGAGTCGTAAACTTCAGAATCCAGCAGGAAAAGACGAAGCAAAAAGTTCCATCTTCATTAAAGTATGCCTTCATTCTGCTCCCACTGCCAAACATCTGCAGACAAAAATCAAGAAATATTTAGAAGTTCCCAAAAGAAATTTCTAACATAAACCATGAAAGAGGTAGTGCTCTCTTCTCTCTTAAACATCGTTCTTTTTTTTTTAGTACAGTGTGTTACAGAGGAACACAGGGAACATCTTCTCGACAATGTAAATCTAAAAATCTGGTTTAAAGCAACCATTTTAAATTTGATGCACTTCTATAACCAGCCAGTGATGCTAGCATTAGTACAGATACAGAGAATATGTTTCTTATCGCACAGGTTTGAGCTCAGTTGAGTTTATGTGGTGAGGGAGGCTTTGATGTTTGGAAAAAACGACCCAGTTTCCACTCTGGAAATGTAAAGCCTCCAACTTAGGGCGAACAAAGCAAACACAAGGAGATGATGGATGGAGTGCTGAAACTTTTCAAACACTCACCCCCAGTCACAGATCCGGTCCAGGGAAGACATGGCTTGGCCGTTCGGGTTGGACTGTTCCCATGAGGCACAGGGTCAAGACTGATTTGCATATAGCTGTGTCTGAACTGGGGTGGCGAAGTGAGCTAAAGAACGATGATGGATTCAACCCAGATCTGTGACTGGGGGTGAGTGTCTGAAAAGTTTCAGCGCTCAGTCCATCATCTCCTTGTGTTTGCTTTGTTCGCCCTAAGTTGGCAGGGAATGCCCAGACGTGGGTCCCTTGCTCACTTTGCCACTGGGTTCAAGCTATCCAGGCTGATGAGGGCTGTTAGCCCGAAACCGGTCCCAGGATGCTTGTTTCCGGTCCAGGGAAGACATGGCTTGGCAGTTCAGGCTGGACTGTTCCCATGAGGCACAGGGTCAAGACTGATTTGCATATAGCTGTGTCTGAACTGGGGTGGCGAAGTGAGCTAAAGAACGATGATGGATTCAACCCAGATTTGTGACTGGGGGTGAGTGTCTGAAAAGTTTCAGCGCTCCGTCCATCATCTCCTTGTGTTTAGTTTTTATGTAACTCCATGGAATACCACAACGTCGAATTCCGCAACTTCCGCCCACCCCTGAAATGGACCACCTACGCATAAGTGGCATTTATCTTGCTTTAGAATATAAAGAGCAGATCTAAAGCATAAAGGGACGAACTTGAAAATAAAAAGCTGGCTAATATATGACGGACCTACTTCCATAGAAATTACCTACTCATTTATTTATTTGGCAACAGCACTGTAACATTTAGATCACAAATGCTATACATAGCATATGAGACGAAACACGGGTACATAGGACGAGGACACTGACACCTATGTCTAACTAAGGACAGATCTAGGTTCTAGACCAGGGGTCTTCAAACTGGGGGAGGGCCCCCTCGGGGGGCTTCAAGTGATCCCAGGGGGGGCGCCAGGCTCTGGCCAAAAGAAGCATTGTGCTGATAACAGTGCTTTGTTTTCAGCTGGGAAAAAATTAGCTGCACCAAGCGGCACTGTAATGGGCCATCACTAACATCTTTTGTAATTTATTTCCTGGCTGGGGGATGGTGTCAAAAGGGCAGGGATTCCCAATATTCTTCAACCTCCCCTACCCCCACTTCTAATAGTCACACTGTGGATACTTGTACGTGTTAGTAAGGCCTGCCTGATCAGAATAGGTTTGGCAATCATATATTTGATTGCATTTTTAAAACAGTAACAGAACGTAACTGTAATGTTTAAATATGTATAGACATATTTAAACATTGCCAATTTAATAAAATAATTGTGAAAAATTCTGAGGGGGGCCCTCAAAAGCTTGAAGACCACTGTTCTAGACCGTATGTTATGTTTAGATTACAGAAGTGTGAGTGAGTGGTGTAGCAGCTAGTACATTAAGGGCTAACAAGCGAATAAAGTTTCTGGTGCTCTAAGGTTCCATCCAAAAGATACAGGATCCATTTAGCATACAAAGAAAGTAATTTTCAGTTGGCGGGCATGATGCCAGGTAACTGGAAACCATGGCCTCCACTCCCCTCACAGAGAACTGTCCTCCGTATTATGAGACGCCTAACTATGTGATAGATATTTCATTCCCTGTGGCGATTGCACAGAAGATGGACCAGTTTGCCACATGGCTTTATTTTGCTTTGAACCACTCAGCAAACGTTTTTGTTGTTCAGAAACAAACCCTGAAAGTGTGTGTGGTGTTTATGAAAAACAAAAAAACAAATGGCCCTGGGGCACAGGGAATTTGCTCCCGTTGCGTGGAGGTCATATATTCGGTTTTCTATGTAGGATTGCCGGGCTTTTCTTAGCAGTACTGTACAGGAAGAATTCATGTCAGGACCTTAAGAAATCGACCTGACCAGACGTACACTTTCCCAGCATCTTCATTTTTCCAAACACAATCACTGTACAGTTCATAAGGCGCACCTCTCATCCCAATTTAGAGCCTTCAAGATACTCAGTCCCCGCATGGCACTCATTCCCAAGGAAGCGATGAGCCATTCCTTCCCAGCCCTGCCTAGTACCACGCATCAGGCGTGGGACTAACGCATTTTAGTGTGGTGATCCGCATCACTGCACTAAAATGCAAAGTCACGCATTTATAGCTCCGTGAAGTTGCTGACAAGCTGGAAACAGGAGCGCTGCTATTGCACTCTGAGCAAAGTATGACAAACCGCGTGCTGCTCTAGCAGCCGCAGTGTGCGACTACACTGCGCAGTGCACTGCCCTCCTGGTGTTACATTTCTACTTATTAAGTATACATGAAATTACATGCCTGGGTCCAGTTGCGTTTCCAGGCTGACCTCAGAGCTGCGCTCATGGCTGCAGCACCGCGGCGGCATTCACGTCACGTGACTGCAACATTGTTACTTTGCAGAGAGAAGACAAGTTACTAGTGGGCGGGGCCAGGCTGGGACACTTGCGGTGCAGGGAGCGGGCGCAGGGTATGTTTCTAAAGAGTTCTGCAGCCTGTGGCTGCCTGCACCTCTCTCGTGATGCCCTGCAACCGGACAGGGCTGTTGGAGACTCGTCGTCACGGCCGACGGCTCACAGTCAGGTCTGTAATGCGACTGGCTTCTGTTCTTGAAAATATATGTAATTTTAATTTACAATGTCAGCCTGAGCTCGCTGCTCTCCTTCTGGCTGCACTCCGCTCTCTGCTGACAGTGACTCAGTGACTGGGCAGGCTCCACTCAATCCGAGCTCGGCCTTTAATTTTCTTCTACATAATAGATGGTGGTGGTCTCTTAGCACACTACTAATTGAGCCCCCGACCCATGCACACGTGACTAGGCAGGTTGTTGACTTTCAGACAGCAACATTAATATTGTGAGGGGTGTTATAAACAATAAAATTCCCTGCAGTGCTTGATTGGCAACCTGAAGCAGTCACTGAGGCGGCGGGCAGCACCTTAATTTTTCTTTGCTGGGCCTGCTGCCGCCCCCTGCCAAAGCAGACAAGTGGCACCTCTCGTCAGTGCCAGACCCATCGGTGCCTGCTGCTCTGTGCTGTTGAGCAGGTTTTGCTTTCACACCATGACGGGGGTCTAACAGCAGCCACTAGAAGAGCTAAAATTATTATCAGAATTGCGCAGTGCTGAGTGGTTGTTGTGCTGGCGGGTTGAGGGAAGCAGGTACGACGCACGGTTTCCACTCTCTCTATTTGCTTTCGTCCCAGCCTCCTAGACATATAGCCAGCATGGGCTGCTCATTGTTAATGTTGCTGACTAAAAGTCAACAAGCTTCAGTTACGTGGGCATGGGTCAGGCCCTCAACTGAGGTCACACTCAAAATCACCGCGAACAGCCGGCTTCACATAGTCATTCTCCACTGGTGCCATCCGATCTGTGACTGGGACAATGCCTCTGTGAAGGCTTTCTAGTCGGCCACACTTAAAACGAAATCAAGTCTATTGCAGCATTCCCCCAGAGGACTTAAGACCAGAAGGCAGCTCAGAGAAAAGTTAGTATCTGTTTGGCATCTACAAACTACAAATTCCACGTTTTCAACTACTCATCAGATGCCAACTTGTGCGCTAACATGCAGCTGATATCGTCCCTAAATAGAACTACAACACTTCCATCACAGGTAGGATTTATGGCTTCAGTCTTATAGCCATCACGGAGAGACGTAGACATGTGCGGGCCGGACTGGTTATTTAACCATGTTTCAGTTCAAATAACATATCAGATTAGTGTAATTTGAATGAATTGAACATTTTGCATGGCTGGGCCTTTCATGGTGGATATATATTTATCATGCTTTTCTTTGCACATTTTAGAACACAGCCTCTTTAGGGGTCACTGACCCCGGAAGCACATTATTTTACCCAGTTACAAATATGCACGCCTACAGCAGCCCTGTCCATTGCATGAACCACAGAGCCAAGCTGTGCAGCCACCTTCTCAGAGGAGAGTACATACTCAAAACGGCCTGCAGTGCTCCATTCTGGGGAGCACCATCTAAACCAAGTGCAATCCTGCAATCAGCCTCGCACACTATCAAAAGCCCAATGATCCGCAGCTCACCCCTCTTTAAAGACGCTCTCTGCTGGCTCAGGTTGACAGTCACTTGTTTGCACAGTTGACTATCACACAGGATTGCCAACTGAGTGCATGGGGTTCAATATCTGAGTGTGGGGGGACAGGGGCAAATATGTGCCTGAAAAAGGTCAAAATATTCTTATTCTTTCACTATTTTAGTTGGTCAATCATCTTCAGTTAATGCATGTAAAATAACTCTACACACACCTTAAAAGGAAAGCTAAATGAATAATAAATAGGACATGCACTCTTACATTATGAAGCCTCATTTGGTAATGCTATCTGGGCAACAGATGTTGGTGTGTGAGTAGTACCAGAGGGAAATAGAACTGAATAGTTGTTGGTGTGCGGGAATACTGACTTCCAAAATACTTATTGTTTAATATCAAAGTGCCACAATTTCTTTACAGTACGATCATCTTTGAAAGGGGAAGGGGGGGGGGCTACATTAGTGACCTTACATTTCAGGGGTTTGCTAGCAGTTTCAAGATATTTATAGAGCTTGCCACTGCACAAAATGGTGTCATTTCTGATATTTATCTCTTTGCTTTGGTTTAGTTTCCCTCTTCTTTATTTCTTGATTTTTGCTCACAAGAAAGTGTCACTCATAGTCGTTGAATGTCACTTATAATTACACTGAAATTATGAAAATGTCACACATAAGCAATCTGAAACCTTGGCAGCTATGCCTTCCCTCCATGTATTTTAGAATACCTGAAAGCCCTTCTCCTTGGAAGTGAGGTCTAACAAAGCGTATAATAAACACCATCAAAGGCAGCTTTGCTGGACCTTGACTAACACCTCGTCCCTCATGGAACAATCAGCACACACCATCCGTTGCCAGGACCTCTACATATATCACCCGATCTGCAGTAGTCTCAAATTCCTGCTTAAGTACCTCATCCCGTTCTGATTTTTCCTTTGTATTCCAATACCTATATTCTGTGTATCGTCGTATAAATTCAGAACACCCCCAGCATACGAAGGGGAAACTCCGACTGGCTAAGGGCTTATCTCATCATCAAGAATCAGGGTTGCGTGAGCAACATTGTCCCGTTTGTAGTGAGCCACCCGGCCCCATCCATACATTGTATCCACATACACCCTCTGGGCCGGGCGTGGACCAGAGGGTATAAATAAAACGTGTGGGCGGCGCTCGAGACGTGTACACTAAGAGACTGTAAAGTGTGTTGAGCTTTATTGTAGTTGCCCCCTCTATCAGTAGGCCCTGATCTGATCACCCCCTCTTGGTGCCCCCGCCACATTGGCGACGGGGGTGGGACAGGCTCACGGCGTGAGCGATATTGTGCCGGTGCAGGAAGACTGTGACGCCTACCAGTATCGGCTCTCGTGGAGAGTCATCCCTGGCCGCGAAGCCTGGCGGCACCACCGGCCGAGAGGTGAGGCGAGCCAACAGTGAGGGAACCGCGCGCTGCTGTGTCGGAGTGGCGGCAAGACGGAGTCTCAGCAGACGAGCGTGTGGGAGGCGGCACATCGGCAGCAGAAGCAGCGTTCCAGTACCGGTGCGCGGAGTGCGCCCCGCCCAGAGACTCCTTCGACGGAGCGTGTGGCAGGGGCGGGACAGCGAAGAGGCACAGCAGCCGGCCTCAGGCACGAGCAGCCCACCACGTGGTTCAGGCTCTCAGCGGCGGATGCGAGGAGCGGCTGGTGATAGAGTGATCCCAGCGCGCGCGTGTCAGGCAAGGACAGCAAAAGAAAAAATAAAGTTAAATACAACAACAACAAAAACAGCACAGTTGTGGTCTACCACTCGTCAGGGGGAACAGGTTTCCCTCATATCACCACTGCAAGTGATTGTGTGGGGGAGGGGTGGAAGGCCTGGCCCACACGGAGGAAATAAACCAATGTCACAGTGAGAGTGGAAAGAATCCATCTCGAATCGCCTGTCAAAGCAAAAGAACATAGAGAGAGGATAAAATAAAAGAAGAAGCAGAACACATCAAGAGGAAAGGCACACAGAGGCCAGCCCCCAACATCATCAGACACGCACAAACACACAGAATAGCGAGGAGAAGCTAGCCTGCAGGAGAAGGAGAGGATGCACAGTGGGAGAGCACCACAAAAGAAGACTAGGCTCAGAACACTGCGGCTGCACGAGGTAGAGTGCGGCAGTACGAAAAGGAATGAAAGGGACTGCACAGTCACACCAGAACACGCAAAATGTCAGTACCGGCAGACGGAGGCGGGGAAGGGACCGCGTAACAGGGCGCTCGCCCTATGCTAACAACATTACCCCCATTCAGCCAGCTGGCAGACCCAGCAACGGCAGCACCAAGATGGCGAAAATGGAAAGGGCGGCTTGAAAAAGAGTTCCTGGCAACGCACGACACGAATGGCACGGTAAAGCGCTCCAACATGCTACACATGGTTGGTGACGAACTCTACGAGCTATTCCAAGATCTGCCCGATACCGGGGATATCAATGACTATGAAAAGGCGGTGAGAGCCCTAGACCGCTACTTTGACCCACAACTCAACCCAGACTTTCAACACTTCAAGCTACATCAGGCAAGACAAAAGGAGGAGGAATCCGTGGACATGTTCTTCGCAAGACTACGGAAGCTGGCAAGCTCTTGCTCAGGGATTGACAAGCAACTGGAAATCAGGGCACAGCTCATTCAAGGGTGCAAATCGTCAGATCTATGGAAGCTGATCTTACGCCAGCCCGGAATCTCACTGGAGGATATCTTGGTGCTAGGAAGGTTCCATGAGCTAGCAGACGCTCGAGCAGGGGAAATGGAGTCTGCGCTAGCACGCAGAGCAACAGGATCTTCACAGGCCCACCCAGTCATGATCAAAGAGGAGAGGGTTGAGGCCATCCGGGAGGGGGCCCAGCCGAGGGAAAGGTGCCAGCAACGTGCACAGAGGTGGACGAGGTTGTGGAAACTGTGGACTGGATAGTCATCCACCCAGAGGATGCCCAGCATATGGGAAACCGTGCCTGAAGTGTGGGAAAATGGGGCACTTCGCAAAGGTGTGCATGAGCGCAGCGAAGACACCTGCATCAGGAGGCAAGTCGAGGAAATTTGGACCACCAAGGCAGTCGGTCAAGACGGCAGAGGCTACTGAGGACGTGGACAGTCTATACCAGCGGATGAGAGTCACGGAAGATGACGTATTCGTCATATCGTACACAGGTTGGGCGACCCAAAAGAAACAGCCTCCACCGATGTGCCAGATTTACATAGGAGAAAACCTGGTGACAGCCCTCATAGACACAGGGGCTTCAGTTAACATCACTGATGCGGAGCATTACAGTCAATTGCACCCTCGACCACCGCTGCAGGCCACGAAGGCGAAAATCTTCACGTATGGAGGAGACACTCCCATTCCGCTGCAGGGTGTCATTGAAGTGAAGGTCACCCACGGCGCCATCTTGGCGCGCACGAAGTTCCATGTGACACAAGAAGGCGCGGGAACGCTGTTGGGCTGTCACTCAGCGGAAGACCTGGGTCTAGTATTGTTTGCAAGGCAGATCCACTAGTCTCATGCAGAGGAAATCATGGCCGAGTTCCCCGGACTGTTCGAGAGGCTGGGCTGCTTGAAGGGTGTAAAGGTGAATGAATGAATGAAGTAGCATTTCTAGAGCGCGTGGTTACCCGGAGGCATCCCAGCGCTGCAAAAGGTCAAGTTACATATCGGCAAATCAGTCAAACCAGTGGCCTTGCGCCACAGGAAAGTCCCGTTTTATCTGTGACCGCTTGTGGAGACGGAACTGGAGAAACTCGAGAAGCCAGGAGTCATTGAAAAGGTGTCAGGACCTATCCCGAGGGTCTCCCCACTAGTGATCGCCCCAAAGCCCAAACAGCCGGGTGCCAGTCGCCTCTGTGTCGATATGAAGCTGCCTAACAAGGCGATAAGGAGAGAACGGCACATAACCCTGACCATAAACGAGATAGTCACGGACATCAACGCAGCGAGGTGGTTCTCGAAGGTGGACCTCAATTCTGGCTACCATCAGCTGTTGCTTGACGAGGCTAGTCGCTACATCACTACCTTCTCAATGTATGTGGGCTTGCGGAGGTTCAAACAGCTCTGCTTTGGGGTATCGTCGACAGCCGAGGTATTCCAGGACGCAATCCGCGTGGCTCTGTCTGGGTTGATGGGAGTCATCAATGTCAGTGACGATGTGCTGATTTTTCCCCACACGTTAGAAGAACACCACGAGCGCCTACGGGCGACACTACAAAGACTGACTGGCCAAGGCCTGACACTGCACAAAGAAAAGTGTGCATTCTACACGAACGAGGTGGAATTCTTCGAATACAAGTTCTCCAAGAATGGTCTACAGGTGGACCCAGCGAAAGTGGAGGTGATCCGTGCTGCATCAATACCACAAAATCTAACCGAGATGCGCAGTCTCTTGGGCATGGCGAACTATTGTGGCTGTTTCATTCCCCACCTGGCAACGATATCGGAGCCATTGAGAGCACTCACCAAGAAAGATGCCAAATGGCAGTGGACAAGTGAGGCGGTGAGAGTATTTCAGGAAGTCACAGGTGCATTACTGCAAGGGGCTACGGTGTCTTACTTCAAACCGGGAAAACCCACTGAGGTTGTGGTGGACACCAGCCCAGTTGGCCTTGGGCCGTGCTCCTCCAACAGGATACACACTAAGACTGGGTACCGATAGCATATGCTAGCAGAGCGCTAACGGCAGTGGAAAAAAGGTACCCTCAAATTGAGAGAGAGGCGCTGGCCATCAGATGGGTGTGTCAGCACTTCAATATCTATCTATGTGGGCACAGGTTTAAAGGGATAACGGACCACAAGCCACTGGTTCCACTGTTTGGAGGGACGGCAAGAAGTGGACCCCCCCCCATAGAGATATGGGCAGTGCAACTCCAACATTACAATTTCGACGTGGCATACAGGCCAGGGATCAACAATCCAGCGGACTACTTATCGCGCCATCCCATGGCCGAGGATCCTGGCTGTCAGCAGGAGGTGGACAAAGGAGCCGAAGGGTTCATCCAACAGATCACGGAGGTAGCGTGCCCGAGAGCGCTCTCCCTGGAAGATATTGTGGTAGCTACGGGAAAAGATGCATGCCTAACGGCGGTTAAAGAGGCACTGCGTGGCCACCGATGGAAGAACTTCCTGGATGGAGTGAGCCGCCTGACGGAGGAGGAAAAGGAAGCCCGGACGGAAATGTGGAGGGGTCGTGAAGAACTCAGTGAGAAGGGTGAAGGTTTGATCCTCAGAGGCACAAAAATAGTGATGCCCGTCAGTCTATGGAAAAGAACCGTGGAGCTTGCTCACCAAGGTCATCAGGGAGTCGCAAAGACTAAGGCAAGGCTAAGAGCCAAAGTGTGGTTCCCGGGGGTGGACAGGATGGTTGAGGAACGGGTAAGGAGTTGCCATGCCTGCATCATCACAGGAGGAGAAGCACCACCCCCGCCGGTAATCACGAAAATGCCCAGTACAAAACCATGTGCAGAGATTATCATGGACTTTGGGAGTTTCCCGGAGGGGCATTTTACGCTGGCCCTAATGGACAGCCACTCTAAATTTCCAGTTGTCGAGCTAGTCAATCAAACAGTACTGGAAAGGACATTCGCTCTGCTGGGGACACCGGAGGAGATACTAACGGACAATGGACCGCCTTTTCACGGACAAGAATTCCGAGACTATCTATACCACCACAACATCCGTCATCGGAAGGTGACTCCCCAGTGGCCTCAAGCCAACGGCGAGGTGGAGAGATTGATGCGCTCAATCAATAAAGCCATGAGGATTGGAGTCGACCAGCAGGAAGATCTTGAGGGATGTTTACACCGGTTCCTAAAAGCATACAAACGCCTCACACCACAACCGGATGTTCGCCAAATGATCTCCTGATGAAAAGAGCAATGCATGATGTTGTACCGGCAAGTGGCCACTGGGCTCCCAGTGAACTGGACGGGGAAGCTGCACAATTGAAGAGGAAGAAGAATAATGATCAAGCCAGCAAGAGCAGGGGAGCCCGGAGAATGGCGATACACCTGGGAGACAGAGTGGTAGTGAAAGACAGACATCCAGGGTGGAAGTTCAGGACACCGTTTGAGAGGGAGCCCTGGGAAGTGGTCGACGTGCACTGGACCATGATCACTGTTCAGAGAGGCGACAAGAGGCTGGCGAGGAACATATCATGATTTAAGAAGCTGACATGCCCCGCAGAAGTGAACAGTGAGGAATCCGAACAAAGGAGTCTACCTGAGAGCCCGAACGAGGAAGAGAACAATGAGACACCAAGGATGAGTGAAGACGAGGTAGATGGGGAACCAGAGAGAGAGAGGAGAGAGAGAGAAGAAGATGGAAAGCAACAAACTGTGAGCACTCCAAGAAGGGTGGACACCCATCCCAATCAGAGGGGACATCCCTACAGACTAAGAGACAATGCGCAACCGAGCCAAAGGCTAAAAACTTCGAATATACGACTTTACATCACGGTGTTTACACCGCGATACCTTTACAACGCAGGTATTACAACGCAAGTCGTTACAACGACTTGCGCTGGACTTAGGAATAGTATGATTTACTATTCCAACTCCAGCCTATGTTACAGTAGGGAAGGTGTTAGAATAGTAAATCATACTATTCCTTAGCTTAGAGCGCCATCGAGCGCAAGTCATTGTAATGACTTGCGTTGTAATACCCGCGTTGTAAAGGTATTGCGGTGTAAACACCGCGATGTAACCGATGTTTCCCAAAAACTTCATGTGCTGAATTACAGACCAAGCAAAAAGGACACTCTAAGACAGCTGTCATTGTGGTTGTTGTTTTAGTTTATTTAATTAGCTCATTATTTTAGTTTGTTTCTTTAATCATTTGTTGGTTGGGAGGGATGTAGTGAGCCACCCTGCCCCATCCACATACACCCTCTGGGCCGGGCGCAGACCAGAGGATATAAATAAACGTGTGGGCGGCGCTCGAGCCGTGTACACTAAGAGACTGTAAAGTGTGTTGAGCTTTATTGTAGTTGCCCCCTCCACCAGTAGGCCCTGATCTGATCACCCCCTCTTGGTGCCCCCGCCCCACCGTTTACCATAATCTTGGGGTCTAAAGAGGTTCTGTATATTCATATCTGTTTCAAAATATAAACAGCGTATTTCCTCCGAAAGGGCTCAACAACCCTCTCTCCCTTCCCCTAACCTACAACCACTACTATCTCCCCAACCGGCACACCTTCGCGTCTCCCACATCGCGTCCAATACTATACCTGATCAAGTCTCTCCCCGGTCTGTCAGCTTCCATACTGCTCACTTCCGGGTTCCAACCGCTTCCGGTGTTTGGGTATCCCAGGTGACAACGCGGCTACTCGCCTCTCATCCAGTCCCCGCTGTGAATCCTTACTTCGGACCAGCTGCTACTGCTCACACCGCCACGTCGCTGGGGTTTTTTCACTTTCCGTCTTGAAAAATTACTTGCAACACTTAATTAATTTCGTACAACATGTTGTCCGTTCTTCTGAACATAAATTTCAGTACCCGGAATTGCGCCGTTTCATCGACAGTCCACTTTCGCCCTCTCGTGGATTGATTCCATATACGTGCACTATTTTGTCGCTTCGCAGACGAAATGTGTAGTCAGCGATGCCACGAAAAGAAAAAATCCTGTACTGTTAGTTGTCAGTGACACAAACACGCTTGCAGCCATGCAATAACACCCAACGTAGGCAGGGCACTCCCTATTTTTAAGCTACAATTTATGTTTAGCTTTCTTCCGCAACGTTCCCCTTTCAGATGCAAGTAGATAGGGGAAGAAAATTCGGTTGATTTTTTTTTTCTCTGCAAGTCTCCCTTCTAGTAAGTTAGAGTTGCCACCTTTCCTATAGAGAAATACCGGACATTTGTTCACGTTTTAAAATGTTGCCAAGCCTGTGCATGACACTTAAATAGAATTTGTATAACATCGCCTTTTGCCATTGTAACATGACCTTTGTGTCTTTGTTTACTTTAATTATCAGTCGGGGATCGTCAAGGCAGCTCTAGAACACATTTTAAAGTGCATCTCATATTTTTACTGTTTTAAGTATATACGGATAAGGGGGAAAATTCTAACTTTCAGAATTTTGTACCAGGTGGGAAATTAAAATACTGGTCAAGCCAGTGAGAAAAAAACGGCCAGGTGGCAACTGTATTCTAAGTACTCTTAAATGCGGCCATCCATGCTGACACAATAGCCCAACCAAGTGTTCAGGTTACATTGACTCCTTTAAATACTTATCTCCACATAACCGCACTGAAACTTAATGTCGCAAAGTATTCAGAGTTTGACACTCAGTTACAGTCTCCTGTATGCAGCCAGTGACTGAAATATTTGGCAGACCTCTGCTGAGTAGGACAGGAGTCTGACTCCACACCTGTTAACTCACCTGCATTCGGCAGGTATCACCCTCTTTTTACTTCTATTCCCATGTCTGAAAACCAAAATGCCTCCATAGACTTTAATCAATGCTTTCTAATACCCTCCAAAATGTGTCCGTTCTCAGTTCACATTACTGGGATCACCCTCTAAAAGGCCTGATTTCACCTACAGTTTTGAGTCAATAAGGTGGGTCTGTATGTGATAGTGTGTTATATTAAAATGAGATTTTGATGTTGCAAGGTTTGGTAATGGTTAAGGGGAGTTGGTTGTCATAGCTACATAACTGCAGATGTCTTCTGTGGGGGCTTGCCCCTCTTACGTTTCTCTTCGCTGCTTGCTTCAGCCGCTGCAGGGTCACTGCCTGCATCTCAGCAACACCAGTCTCATGTTGGTCATGTACTCTACTCCTAGGGAGTCTTTCAGCACTCCAGTCATTCCATCAGCCAGGGCAGAACAGCAGTAGGTATTGTGAGGGAGTGGGCTGAGACTCTTTGGTCTGACCATATCTGGACTCTGAGCCTAAAATCAGCTATCAACAGTGAGTCCCAGCTGGCACCAAATCAGAGTATGACACTGACCGGTGAGGGCAGCTCTGCTCAGTCCAGTCTTTAATGCACTTCTTTTCAGTCCTGGAAAACAGAGAAAGAGAACTCAGCCAGAGTTATGTATGTATAGTGCAAACCTAGCTTATAGGTAGCAAAGCATTGTACAAGGTCAAAGGTAAAGATAAAATCAACATATAATTGGGGGGATAGCTGGTTTCTAAGAGTGAGATTAAGCTGTTACTGTATCACGAGGTACTGTTCTTTAATGAGGTATGTCTTCTGCTCTTTCCTAAATTGGTGTAGGAGTCAGTCAGTTCTGATGTAGACAGGGATGTTTTTTCAGGTCCTGGGTGCATAGATGAAGTTGCCTATTCCATCTATGCCTGTTTTTATTTTTTGCGCTTCTTTGTCTCTAGTCTTATGGTGTCCTGGCTGCTGGTATGCCAAGAGTTCCTGGAGATGGTAAGCTTGTGAACCGCACAGGCTGAGGTGCTGGTTGAAATGTCTTTGTATGTGCTGCAGCTGGTTTTGAAGGTGGTGTGGGCCGGCAATGAGGGCCAGTGGAGTTCCATCAGGGTGTGGGTAATATAGCCAGATTTCTTCAGGCCGTTGATGAAGGGTGCTGCTGAGTGAAGAATGCCTGAGTGGAGTGTTGCAGGCTATGAGACTGTGCATTTCCACGATCCAAATGCAAGAGTACGTGGGCTGGAATGGCAGTTCTGAAGTTGCTTTCTTGGAGGAATGATTTCCCTTACTTTATAGAGAACGCTGGTACCAGGCCATCTCGGTTTTCTTGGTGCAGTGTTACTTAAGGGTGAGGTTGGTGTCTGAAGTGAGTCTGGGTGATTTGGCACTGGGTGAAAGATACGGTTCTAGTTCATCCAAGTATGGACTAGCTGTTTCTTGTTATTGGCATATAGTAGGAATTATGATTTGGTAGGGTTCCACTTCGCATAGCGGTTAGGCAGCCAGGTCTGAGTGAGGTGCAGGCAGTGTTTGAGGCACTGGATGTCTGCAGCTGAGGCAAAATTAAAATATAGTTGTGTGTGGCCATCCTTTATGACCTGCCAGGCATACCCCTTGTCTTGTGTGATGGACTGAAACCACAGACAAGCAAAACTGCAGAGTACATAGTGAAATGCATTAGGCCCTGCAAGTAACAGAGGAAATGTGTGAAGAACAATGTGTGCTGCATTAAGTCTAGCTAGCTCTGAATCAGCACGTGCATCTGCTCAGCATATTGCAGCTGAGTGTTGGTCTAGTTTGGACCTTGAATTCTGCAGTGCCAGTAGTCTACTTGAATTCACAATCACAAAAGCACAACCCAAATGTCCATGTGAACATGGACATAAAGTGTATAACTTAAGACAAGTGTTCACGTGGAAATTATTCTCGAAAAAACAATATGGTAATACAGGAAATCCTGGATAGACTTAATCCCACAAAGAACATTAATATTTTTACAGAGAAGAAATTCTGTTCTGATTTAATCCTAAAAGAAAAACCAACCAGTGTTTAGAATAAATTTGATTCAGCCGAATCGAAATTTATAGTTTCATCAATATCAGATCCTGAATCACAAAATATAACAGTCAAGTGAGTAGTGAAGAGATATTCTACAAGAACCCCAAGTGACAAGAACCAAAACCAGGGAAGAAAGAAGCAGCAATATAGGTGAGCATAAATTGTATATTGGTTACATCTGTGCAAGAGAGCCAAATTATATCACAAATGTTTCAAACATTGCGGGTAGGGTCCCGGTGTTCATTCATACAAAAATAAGGTCTGTCTTTGTTGGTGTCGACTGCGTTTTGACCCTTTGCGGGTATCAGGATCTCATCTGGACAGGGATGAACCTGGGGAACTAACGGAATATGTATAATTACTGATCATTGTGAGAAGTTGGCCTGGTATATGCTGTCCACTAATTAAAGTGGGCACCTTGCACCAGTCCAAACGACCCTTATTGATGATTAGGTCAAAGATAACCTTTATGAAAGCTATCCTAGTGGTAGCTATGGAGAGCAGCCTTCAGGCTTAATCTTGAAGGAATGTAAAGCAGCTTGTTTTACCAGAATATCACCTCCTGAATGACTAAATGAAAGGAGAACCACACAAGTGTTATATAAAAATATGTATTTATTACTAAAACACTCTCTACTAATCTCTACCCGAGATTAGAATATACAGTACACAATATTAAATCAATAGAACAACAGTAAATAGCACAGTACACAGCGGGCTCCAGGGGGAGACCGAACCATATACTAAGAAAGTGGTATAACAACCACGACTTCAATAGACACAGTGCCTAGAGCACGTAGAATCGCTGGGACCCCAAGGAACCACCCACAGGAGTGACACAGGGAGCCCACGGAGGACGGGTGCAGTCTGGGAACACAGACGCGAGCTCAGTACAACTCTATGGGAAAGTCGTGGTTGGATAATTACAGTTTAAGGACACTTCGGAGAGGACTTCAAGCAAACCCTTTGGAACATAGAAGGTTCTAAGGCCAGTCCCTTGTGAGTACTGAGGTACCCGTGGCACCTATCCCAGAGAAGCCGGGTGCATGGGGTCAAGTGGTGTCGGAAACCCTTGTCGTTTTCAGTGGCGTGATGCGAAGAAGTGCTGCTGCCGGGAAGATGAAAAGTGTCCGGTGGAATCCAAGCCTGGATTCGGAGTAAGAATAATCTGAAAGCAGAGGGGACAGAGTCTGGGTCACTTCACGTGACCAGGGGCTCGATAGACGAATGCCCACCGATGTCGGGTGCTTAGGTGCGAAGATCAGATGCTTGACTCCGCAGCAACGGGGACCAGGAGACGTCGACGATGACCAAAGTCCGGAGGTGAGCTGTCCCACGAAGGATGTCGAGTGCTGAGGGGTCAGTGTCCGGATTGAACACCAACAAGCCTTGGCAAAGGCAGCCCACGCGGGCAGAGGAAACAAGTGATAGTATGGACCAGCAAGGTCCAGGAGACTCTCCAAGCTATGGGGAGTCAGGGCACGTCTGGAGCAACCAGGGAAGCCCAAGGAAAGTCAAAGTGACCCTCGCTAGGACCCACAGGCCAACGGACCCTGGATCCCGAAGGGACCTCGAGCGGAATCACAAAGTACCAACCCACGGAGCACTCGTGGAGTGGAGGCCGGAGATCTTTGGTGGAGATTCTGCTCGGGGTCGGGACTACACGTAGTCCAAAGCACAACCTCAGGGATCGCCGAAAAGCATATGCTGCTGCAAAAGTACACGGTGCACAGGGGTTCGGGTTGCACGGTCCCCACGAGGGATACTGGTCTCAGGATTGCTGAGAGAGCCAATCGACCTCAGGGACGCTCGGGAACCCACCTCCTGTGTTGCAGAAATTTTGGGAGTCCTCAGGAGCTCGGGAGATGCAAACCGTTCAGATGCGTTTAGGTGCCTGCTG
Source organism: Calotriton arnoldi (assembly GCA_963921515.1). Taxonomy (NCBI): domain Eukaryota; kingdom Metazoa; phylum Chordata; class Amphibia; order Caudata; family Salamandridae; genus Calotriton; species Calotriton arnoldi. The sequence goes on along the minus strand of CAWUFW010000516.1, from coordinate 1,754,604 downwards.
CTGCAGGGGAGTAACTCCTTTACTCCAAGGGAGATACTTCTGTCGTCCAGCGAAGTGTAGACCGTCGAAGTACTTGGTTTCTGCTTGCAGAGTTTAGTCCAGGTAAAATCTAAAGTCCTGTAGTCAGGTTTCCTACTTTATACCCAAGGAAGGGGTTGGACTAACTCTGGGGACCCACCTAGGGGAGGGTCAGGACAGAGGGGTGGCTACACCCATGTCCTTTGTCCAGTTTCGCGCAGAGCAGGAGCCAATGGCTCCTGCAACCGGTTTGAGCTGGCCTATGCACGGGGACACCAAATGTGCCCCCAGTACAGACTTTCTGGCACTCTAAGAGTGCACCCACCCAGCCCCAATACACTAAAGCCTGTCTGGGAGGTGGTCACCCCTCCCTGTGACAGGAAACCTATTGTCAGGCCTTCCTCTGCTCGAGCTTGGCTCAGCAGCAGGAGGGCAGACTTGTGTCTGTGACTGGCAGCATCCATTTTGTGCTGCCCAGTTCGAGAAAGCTGGTACCGGGTAGACTGGTGCCCCATAGTAGTGGTACTGCAAGGGAGGAATCATACCTCCCACACCAGTTACTGGTGTGGAGGTATGATTCCAAGGTGTTTGACACCCAACACAACATGTTTCTAAGCAGCCGTTTTAAAGTTAGCATTTACCGCGAGGTTATAATGCACTTAAGTATATATGGTTGGCTGCATCACAGACAACCCCGGGGAATAGATTCCGAAGGCTGCAGAGGGGCTCTGCTCATGCAGGGGCACCCTCTCACGTAAAACCCAGCACCCTGCCTTCAGGATTGATAAGGCCTGCCATAGGGGTGACTGATAGGTTTATATGTGCTGTGATTTAGAATAGATATAGGTAACCTATATCTAAGTAAGGGGTGCATGCACCTCCTAACACAGGTTGCAGTAGCAGACCTGTGGTGTCATTTTGAATGGCCTCTCAGGGGTGGCACAATACATGCTTCAGCCCCTGGGAGGCCTCTGGGGTACCTATGCCCTGGGTACATGGTGTACCATATACTAGGGACTGATAAGGGTACCCCAGAATCCAATCTGGAGTGTACCTAAAGTACATGCAATCAATTTATAGGAGAAAGCAGATAGACTGGGGTCCTGAATAGCAGGATCCCAGTCAGACTAGGTCAAAAACAGTGAGACATCAGCAAAAAGTGGGGGTAACTATAAGAAGCAGATCCTACTCTCCTACACAACCCCCCCCCAAACGTAGGGACATTAAACTAACCTTGACCAGTTGAGTCTTCATGTTCTAAGTGGAAATATCTTGAAAGTCCATCTGCATTGGCATGGTTACTCCCAGGTCTATGTTCCACTGTATAGTCCATCCCCTGTAGGGAAATGGACCACCTCAAAAGTTTGGGGTTTTCACCCTTCATTTGTTTTAGCCATAAGAGGGGCTTATGGTCTGTCTGAACAATGAAGTGAGTGCCAAACAAGTATGGCCTCAGCTTCTTCAGAGCCCAAACCACAGAAAAGGCTTCCCTCTCAATGGCTGACCAACGTTTCTCTCTTGGGGTCAACCTTCTGCTTATGAAAGCTACTGGCTGATCCTGACCCTCTTCATTCAATTGTGATAACACAGCCCCTACCCCCAATTCAGATGCATCAGTTTGAACAATGAATTGTTTGGAATAATAAGGACTTTGCAAAATGGGAGCAGTGCACATGGCCTGCTTCAGGTCATCAAATGCCTTTTGACAGCTAACTGTCCACTGAACCTTCTTAGGCATTCTTTTGGAAGTTAAGTCATTCAAAGGGGTCACTATGGATCCATATCCTTTGACAAACCTCCTGTAGTACCCAGTCAGGCCCAAGAAAGCTCTGACCTGAGTCTGGGTAGTGGGAGCAACCCAGTCCATGATGGTCTGGATTTTGCTCTCCAATGGTTGAACCTGACCTCCACCCACAAGGTGGCCTAGGTATACAACCTTACTCTGCCCTATCTGGCACTTGGTGGCCTTGATAGTGAGGCCTGCTTTTTGCAGGGAATCCACAACATTTCTCAGGTGGACCAGGTGATCCTCCCAGGTGGAGCTAAAGACAGCAGTATCATCTAGATAAGCTGCACTATAGGCTTCCAGACCTGTAAGGACTTTGTTCACCAACCTTTGAAAAGTGGCAGGTGCATTCTTCAAGCCAAAGGGCATCACCACAAATTGGTAGTGCCCACTAGGGGTTGAGAATGCTGTTTTGGGTTTTGCATCCTCAGCTAATCTGATTTGCCAGTAACCAGCTGTCAGGTCAAATGTACTCAGAAACTTGGCAGAGGCCAAATTATCTATAAGTTCATCTGCCCTGGGTATTGGATGGTGTTAGAATTGGAGGTCTCTAGTTGGCACAGGTAGGTACTTGTGACAAATAGGGACCCTCGCCTCTAGTCAGGGTAAAGGGGTACACTCCTAAAATAACCCCTGCTCACCCCCTTGGTAGCTTGGCACGAGCAGACAGGCTTATCTCAGAGGCAGTGTGTAAAGCATTTGTGAACACATACAGTAATCTAGTGACACACTCCAGATGGACACCACACAAGGTTTATATCAAAAATAAGTATTCTTTATATAGTTTTAACACAAGACCATAACGACAAAAATCCACAATACTGTACTTAAAATGGTAGTTTTAGCTTAGTTCAGTTCAGTTCTTAAGATGCGACACTTTAAGTCAATGTACCTTACGATGCGGGACGCTTCCACAACAAGCAATGTTGCAGCGATGGAAATGCGACAAAGTTCTGGTGCAAAGAAATAAAGACGTCAAGTTCTTCCTGATGCGGCACGCTTCTCCGAGGTTGCGAGAAGTCTCGACTCGATGCGTCAGCTACAGCGGCGACACCCTTGTTCAGCGATGCGACGACAGCGGCTTTGGCGGCGACCCTCTTCTCCGACGTGGCGAGACGCTTCCGCTCGATGCGACAACTGCAGCGGCGACACCCTTGTTTCGTGATGCGACGGCAGCAGCTCCGACGACGGCACGCTTCTCCGTGGATGCGAGGCGCTTCTCTTGATGCGGTGCAATGCGACAGCTACAGCGGCGACACCCTCCTCCGGAGTTGCGACGGCAGCAGCAGCGACGGCGACACGCTTCCTCTTCGATGCGGGACGCTTCTCTCGATGCGGTGCAATACGACAGCTACAGCGGCGACACCCTCCTTCGGAGTTGCGACGGCAGCAGCAGCGACGGCGACACGCTTCTTCCTCTTGAGTCGCGCTTCCAGCTCCTTGCGACACGCAGTCCCTTCAGAAGGCCCAAAACAGCAGCAGGCACTTCCAAAGGATTCTTGGGGAGCTGGTGGTTGAAGTCTGTTGTCCCTGAGACTTCAGCAGGAGGCAAGCTCTTTTCTCAAGCCCTTGGAGATACTTTACAAGTTGAATAAAAGTGCACACAAAGTCCTTTCTCCTTCCTTTGGCAGTCAGGCAACCACTGCAGGCAGATCCCTCTAGCTTAGGGATAGTCTTCTCCTCAGTTCCTTCTTGGTTCCGCTCCTCAGCAAAGGTTTCTTCTTGTTTTCCCAAAGTGATCTAATTTCCTAGGGGTCTGGGTCCCCTTTTTATACACAGTTTTCCTTTGTTCTCTGAAGGCAGAGAGGCCTCTGCCCAGCCCAAAACCAGTTCTGGTCAGTCCTGGAGCACTTTGTTTTTCTGTCTCCTTCTTTCCTTTCAGAATGTGGGGCAGGGTGCTCAGCCGCCCGGCAGGAGGGGGAGCCAGCATTGTGGAAGGCAGGCACAGCCCTATTCAGACCCAGGTGCAACTCCTCCCTCCACTCTGGATGCAGATCTTTCTATTCAGCCCTGTGCTGACTCACCCTGTCTCCTGTAGCCACCCCCAGCCCCTGTCACTCAATCTCCAGACAAGGAATACACAACCTAGCAGAGGCAGGCTTGGAAGTTTAGGCAAGAAAATACCCACTTTCTAAAAGTGGTATTTTCAAACACAGAATGTTAAAACCAACTTCACTAAAAGATGTATTTTATCATTCTGAGTTCAGGCATACTAAATTCGTTTTTCTACCATGTTCCCTGGGTCAGTTCTGACTATAAGGTGTAATAGTCAGTCTGCCCATTCTGGCCTATGGGGAGCAGGTAGCCTTGCAATAGTGAAAACGAAAATGGCTGTAATTCACTATTAGGACATGCCACACACACCAGGGCATGTCCTACCTTGTACTTACAATGCACCCTGCCCTAGGGCCTACTTTAGGGGTGACCAACATGCAGCAAAGGGAAGGTTTAGGGACTGGTAAGTGGGTGTACTCACCAAGTCGACATGGCAGCCCTAGGCTGCACACAGGCTCTGCAATGGCAGGCCTGAGGCATATTTTACAAGCCGCTTCTGTGGGTGGCACAACCAGTGCTGCAAGCCCACCAGCGGCATTGGAGTTACAAGCCCTGGGCACACTCAGTGCACTGTACTAGGGACTGACAAGTAAACCAATCATCCAATCATGGAGTCACTAATCCATCACGCAATTTATCATAGGGAGAGCATATGCACTTTAGCACTGATCAGCAGTGGTAAAGTGCCCAGAGTCATAAAACAGCCAACAACAGGTCAGAAAAAATATAGGAGGAAGGCAAAAAGTTTAGGGATGACCCTGCAAAAGGGCCAAGTCCAACACAACCCCCTTCCAGCCAAAACGCAGGGTAGACCAATCACTACCTTGATGGGCTTCCCTGCTTTGGGCGATAGAACCTGGACCTGGCCCGCAACAGCAGGGGCATACTCCAGTTCTACGCCAATCTGAACCTATTGGAATCCCTCTGTCCATACTCTCAGGGCCCACCAAGCTAATCCATGGGGAACCCTTCTCCTCACCTGTGGACACCACCTGTGCAGCACCTAACCTTAACTTGCTCACAGGTGTGTCCCAACAGACAGCCAGCAAGCCACAGTGGCCACTGACAGTGGTCAGGGATGAGACCCAGGCCTTATGCCTCTCAGGGCTCTCAAACCTCTGTGGCGTCAGAGAGCGGGGGGCAGTAGCCCCAGGTGCTTGGCACCCTTTGTCCACTCTCCCTCCTGTCAGGTCAGGTATGACATCCTGGCGCTGACCCACCAGCCCCGGGCCTATACCCGGCGGCTGGACTGGAGACTGGGGTGGGCTTTCCCACACCCGGTCCTCCTCCTTGGGGCTCTGTACCCTCCCACCTGGAGCGGTACCCCCTTCCAGAATTGTCAGGGCACCTGCGGCAGGTGTCCTGCACAATCCGCCCACCAGTTCAGGGGTTCTATCCTGCAACTGGGCGTCCAGGTCAGGGGGACACCCTGAACCTGGTCCTCCAATCTAGGGTCTAAACCCTCCAGTTGAACCGGGGTCAGAGGCGAGGACTCCCTCCCTCTGCACCCCCTTCCAGTGTACTGCCCCTCCCATCAGGAGCGGTACCCCCTACCAGAATTGTCAGGGCACCTGTGGCAGGTGTCCTGCACTGGTCGCCCACCAGTTCAGGGGTTCTATCCTGCAACTGGGATCCCAGCATAGGGTCTGTACCCTTATACTGGGCAGAGGCCAGGGGTGAGGCTGTCCTCTCCCCACCCCCTTATTGGAGTCCTGCACCCTCCCACCTGGAGCGCTGCCCCCAGAAGACAAACTGGTAGGGGCACTGTTAGCAGCTGCCCCTTCCTCCAGGTCAGGGGGACACCCTGAACCTGGCCCTCCAACCCAGGGTCTGTACCCTTAGGCTGGACCTGTGCCTGGCAACCCAGGACTTCCGGGAGGGTACACCAACCCCCAAAGGAAACACACTCCTCTAGAGTTGTGTAAGAACCTGCCTGGCGCACCAGGACTTCCTGGGGCGCACGCATGCCCCCAGAGGGTAACACATCTCTCAGGTGTTGTGTGACAGTCTGCCTGGTGCAGATCTCCCAACCCCTGTCCGTCGGACAGTGTGTGAAGATCCCCCAGGACAGAAGTGGTGTCACCATGGTCATTCACTGGTGACTCGGCCCTTCTGGCTGGTCCCTGACCCACTGGTTCTTCCACTGGGGACTCTCTCCCCTCTCACCCCTCACTCTGGACTTCTGCACCCTCCCAACTGGAGCGGCACTGCCAGACACCAGAAACACTGGAGCTCCATTTACAGACGCTCCAGGTTCTCTAGACACTAGGAGATCCTCCTCAACAGGCGGCCCATCAGGACAGCCTAGGCTCCCTACCTGGTGTTCCCTTAAAGAACCATCCAGGCTCTGAGACTGGGTTTCGGGCACCTTGGGACACGCAGCCCCACACTCACTCCTTCTCCACTGAGACAGGACGTGAGTCCCTACACCCCTCCCATTACCACGGGACCTAGCTGGGCTACACTGAACCTCTCCCACCACTCTGGGTTGGAAGACACCTGAGCCACTCCTCTTAGGGTCACTCCCCAATGCCTCTTCAGACCCTCTGGAATCCACCAAAAGGTCCGCCTCCAATGTGAGCTCCCTGAGGTCAGAGAACTCACACTCCAACAGGTGTTGGCATAGCTCTGGAAAACAGGGACTTACAATATGCTCTCCCACAATTGGATCACACAGTCCCCCACAGGGGTTAACCAAACTATCCTTCACCTCACCATCCAGTGCCTCGCACTACGTACTCCCACACCACTCTTCTGAGATTGGCAAGACAGTATCTGACTGTCTCTGTCACTCAACCCACACTCTTCTGGGCGGTCTTCACACTCACATACCAGGACTTCAACCATGGGGAACCCCTCTCCCTGCACCTCTCATCTAGAGTCAGTAGAGTGTCCCTCCCACCACTAGGACCATGAATCCCTGCGTCAGTTTCCCTATTCCTCTCAGGGACACTGCGCACTACTGGAGCTACCTCATGTCCTTGAACCTCCTGGTGTATGTTAACCCCCTCCAAGTCAGGCGCCACATCTCTGGGTGTGTGCACTACTCTCTCAGCACTGAATAACTTAATTTTGCTGCCACCATCTGAGCTGGACTCCACCTCCAACTCAGCAAAGCTCACTTCCTGAGCTGCCCAAATTTCTTTTTCTTGGGCTAAGGCCCTCTGAGCCTCATCAAGCTCTCTCAGCTCTTCGTCAATTTCTCTCAGCTTCTGCTCATAAGCCAGAAGCCAGCTATCTTTTCTGTTTCTCCCTCACTTCTAGGGAATTCCTCCTTCTCAGACTCAACTGGTAGTGTTGCCTTCCAGCTGGGTAACTCATACTGAAATAGGGATGCCTCTAGATCCTCCCTGGACCTTCTCTTCACAGGCAGCCCCCTTTCCTTGCAAAACACACGTAGTTCCTTCATTGTGTAGACAAACATGTGCCAGAAGTCGAGTTCCATTTTGCAACAACTAACCAGAGTCATAGTATCAAAAATACCTCCAGGAGGACACCATAAAACAGAAAAACAGTATGTGGTTGCGTTTGGTCTGCACTCACTAGTAGTGTTCACCAATCACTGTACATGAATCACAAATGCAAGTCCAGAATCCTCACCGCTGACCACCAATGTTAGAATTGGAGGTCTCTAGTTGGCACAGGTAGGTACTTGTGACAAATAGGGACCCTCGCCTCTAGTCAGGGTAAAGGGGTACACTCCTAAAATAACCCCTGCTCACCCCCTTGGTAGCTTGGCACGAGCAGACAGGCTTATCTCAGAGGCAGTGTGTAAAGCATTTGTGAACACATACAGTAATCTAGTGACACACTCCAGATGGACACCACACAAGGTTTATATCAAAAATAAGTATTCTTTATATAGTTTTAACACAAGACCATAACGACAAAAATCCACAATACTGTACTTAAAATGGTAGTTTTAGCTTAGTTCAGTTCAGTTCTTAAGATGCGACACTTTAAGTCAATGTACCTTACGATGCGGGACGCTTCCACAACAAGCAATGTTGCAGCGATGGAAATGCGACAAAGTTCTGGTGCAAAGAAATAAAGACGTCAAGTTCTTCCTGATGCGGCACGCTTCTCCGAGGTTGCGAGAAGTCTCGACTCGATGCGTCAGCTACAGCGGCGACACCCTTGTTCAGCGATGCGACGACAGCGGCTTTGGCGGCGACCCTCTTCTCCGACGTGGCGAGACGCTTCCGCTCGATGCGACAACTGCAGCGGCGACACCCTTGTTTCGTGATGCGACGGCAGCAGCTCCGACGACGGCACGCTTCTCCGTGGATGCGAGGCGCTTCTCTTGATGCGGTGCAATGCGACAGCTACAGCGGCGACACCCTCCTTCGGAGTTGCGACGGCAGCAGCAGCGACGGCGACACGCTTCCTCTTCGATGCGGGACGCTTCTCTCGATGCGGTGCAATACGACAGCTACAGCGGCGACACCCTCCTTCGGAGTTGCGACGGCAGCAGCAGCGACGGCGACACGCTTCTTCCTCTTGAGTCGCGCTTCCAGCTCCTTGCGACACGCAGTCCCTTCAGAAGGCCCAAAACAGCAGCAGGCACTTCCAAAGGATTCTTGGGGAGCTGGTGGTTGAAGTCTGTTGTCCCTGAGACTTCAGCAGGAGGCAAGCTCTTTTCTCAAGCCCTTGGAGATACTTTACAAGTTGAATAAAAGTGCACACAAAGTCCTTTCTCCTTCCTTTGGCAGTCAGGCAACCACTGCAGGCAGATCCCTCTAGCTTAGGGATAGTCTTCTCCTCAGTTCCTTCTTGGTTCCGCTCCTCAGCAAAGGTTTCTTCTTGTTTTCCCAAAGTGATCTAATTTCCTAGGGGTCTGGGTCCCCTTTTTATACACAGTTTTCCTTTGTTCTCTGAAGGCAGAGAGGCCTCTGCCCAGCCCAAAACCAGTTCTGGTCAGTCCTGGAGCACTTTGTTTTTCTGTCTCCTTCTTTCCTTTCAGAATGTGGGGCAGGGTGCTCAGCCGCCCGGCAGGAGGGGGAGCCAGCATTGTGGAAGGCAGGCACAGCCCTATTCAGACCCAGGTGCAACTCCTCCCTCCACTCTGGATGCAGATCTTTCTATTCAGCCCTGTGCTGACTCACCCTGTCTCCTGTAGCCACCCCCAGCCCCTGTCACTCAATCTCCAGACAAGGAATACACAACCTAGCAGAGGCAGGCTTGGAAGTTTAGGCAAGAAAATACCCACTTTCTAAAAGTGGTATTTTCAAACACAGAATGTTAAAACCAACTTCACTAAAAGATGTATTTTATCATTCTGAGTTCAGGCATACTAAATTCGTTTTTCTACCATGTTCCCTGGGTCAGTTCTGACTATAAGGTGTAATAGTCAGTCTGCCCATTCTGGCCTATGGGGAGCAGGTAGCCTTGCAATAGTGAAAAACGAAAATGGCTGTAATTCACTATTAGGACATGCCACACACACCAGGGCATGTCCTACCTTGTACTTACAATGCACCCTGCCCTAGGGCCTACTTTAGGGGTGACCAACATGCAGCAAAGGGAAGGTTTAGGGACTGGTAAGTGGGTGTACTCACCAAGTCGACATGGCAGCCCTAGGCTGCACACAGGCTCTGCAATGGCAGGCCTGAGGCATATTTACAAGCCGCTTCTGTGGGTGGCACAACCAGTGCTGCAAGCCCACCAGCGGCATTGGAGTTACAAGCCCTGGGCACACTCAGTGCACTGTACTAGGGACTGACAAGTAAACCAATCATCCAATCATGGAGTCACTAATCCATCACGCAATTTATCATAGGGAGAGCATATGCACTTTAGCACTGATCAGCAGTGGTAAAGTGCCCAGAGTCATAAAACAGCCAACAACAGGTCAGAAAAAATATAGGAGGAAGGCAAAAAGTTTAGGGATGACCCTGCAAAAAGGGCCAAGTCCAACAGATGGGCATCAGTCCTAGTGACTGCATTGAGACCCCTGAAGTCCACACAGAACCTCATCTCTCTCTTACCACCCTGGGTGTGAGGTTTTGCTACAAGGACTACTGGACTAGCCCAAGGGCTATCTGAGGGCTCAATTATTCCCAGATCCAACATTTTCTGGACTTCTGTCCTGATACAGTCCCTTACATGGTCAGGTTGCCTGTAAATCTTATTTTTAACAGGCAGACTGTCACCTGTGTCCACTTCATGAGTGCACCAGGTAGTCTGACTTGGAGTCAGTGAAAACATATGTCTGAACTGATTCAGGACTTGCCTACAATCAGTTTGCTGTTGGTCAGTGAGGCTGCCTGCCAAGGCTACACCATCAACTGAACCATCATCAGGGTTCTGTGAGAGCAGGTCAGTGAGTGGATCACTCTCTTCCTCCTGTCCCTCATCAGTAGCCATGAGAAAGCCCATGTCTGCCCTGTCAACATATGGTTTGAGCCTGTTCACATGGAGCACCCTATGGGGGCTCCTGGGAGTACCAAGGTCCACCAGGTAGGTAACCTCTCCCTTTTGCTCAATGATAGTATGAGGTCCACTCCACTTGTCTTGGAGGGCTGCTGGGGCCACAGGCTCCAACACCCATACTTTCTGTCCTGGCTGGTAAACAGTCACAACAGCCTTTTGGTCATGCTAGGCCTTTTGCAATTCCTGGTTAGCCTCAAGGTTTTTGGATGCCTTCTTCATGTACTCAGCCATCCTGGAGCGGAGACCAAGTACATAGTCCACAATATCCTGTTTAGGGGGTTTGAGAGGTAACTCCCATCCCTCCTTCCCTAGACATAAAGGACCCCTCACTGGATGTCCAAACAGAAGTTCAAAAGGGCTGTAACCAACCCCTTCTGAGGAACCTCTGTAGGCAAAGAGAAGGCAGGGCAAAAGGATGTCCCATCTATGCCTGAGCTTTTCAGGGAGACCTTTAATCATGCCCTTGAGGGTTTTGTTGAATCTCTCAACTAACCCATTGCATTGTGGGTGATAGGGGTGGTAAATTTGTAATTTACTCCACACTCCTTCCACATAGCAGTCAAGTAACCAGACATAAAGTTTGCATCTCTGTCTGATACTACCTCCTTAGGAAAACCCACTCTGGAAAAGACTCCCAGGAGGGCCCTAGCCACAACAGGAGCTGTGGTAGTCCTAAGTGGAATTGCTTCTGGATACCTAGTGGCATGGTCCACCACCACTAGTATGAATCTGTGCCCAGATGCAGTCTGAGGATCCAAGGGACCAACTATGTCAATCCCAACCCTCTCAAAGGGAACCCCCACCACAGGTAGTGGTATCAGGGGGGCCTTTGTAATACCACCTGCCTTACCACTGGCTTGGCAAGTGATACAGGAGCGACAAAACTCCTTTGTGTCCTCTGACATATGAGGCCAATGAAAGTGAGGAACAAGTCTGTCCCAGGTCTTGTTTTGGCCTAAGTGTCCTGCTAATGGGATATCATGTGCCAGTGTCAATAGGAAGCCCCTAAACTTCAGAGGTATAACCAACCTCCTGGTGGCACCAGGTTTGGGGTCTCTACCCTCTGAGTATAAGAGTGCATCATCCCAGTAAATTTTATGGGACCCACTGGCACTCCCAGCAGCCTCAGCAGCAGCTTGCTGTCTGAGGGGTTCAAGAGAGGGGCAGTTCAGCTGCTCCTGGCTCAGGTCTGCCCTGGAAGGGCCCCCTGTCCCCAAGAACTCAACCTGATCAGGTTCAAGTTCCTCTGAGACAGTTCCTTCTTCAGGACTAAGATCATCTCCCTCAAGAGACTGATCCTCACTCTGAGGCAGGGGGGAAGACACTGCCTTACCCCTACTGCTCCTTCTCTTGGAAGGCACCTGGTCCATTATTCCAGGATCCAGGGCCTTTTCAGTGGAAGACATTTTTGCATGTGACCTAGTCATGGCAAACACATCTGCAGGGATGCCCAGCATTTCTGCATGTGTCCTGAGTTCCACTTCAGCCCATGCTGAAGTCTCCAAATCATTGCCCAATAAGCATTCTACAGGGAGGTCTGCACTTACCACAACCTTTTTAGGGCCAGTTACCCCTCCCCAGGTGAAATTCACAACTGCCAAGGAATGGTCTGTCCTGACATTGCTTGCATTGGTCACTTGGTACATCTCACCAAGTATGATCTGGTCAGGGCCCACAAGTTCTTTTGTCACCATGCTGACACTTGCACCTGTGTCCCTATATGCCATGGCCTCCTTACCATTGATCAAAGGCTGTTGTCTGTATTTGCCCAGATTACTGGGACTGACAAATAAGGAGGCAATATCCATGCCTCCATCACAGACTAACACAGCCTGAGTTGGAATTCTGACTAGGCCAGAATCCATCTCAGATCCCAGGGTCAACCCTACTACACCCTTATTCTGTGTACCACCACTTGGAGCAGAGCTAGGGGGAAGAGCTGCCTTAGGGGCAGTGGTGGCTGGAGTAGATTCCTTGGCCCTTGGACAATTGGCATCTTTTGTCCAATGGGTTTTCTCTTTACAGATATAGCACCAAGGTTTCTTTTGCCTTTAGCCTTGTTGGATTGTGACTCCCCCCCAGATGCAGGTTTTTGGGGCCCTTGTGAAGACTTCTGGTCTTTACCCTTATCCCCACCCTTATCTGAGGTTTTAGAATCTGGCTTCTTAGAGTCACCATCTTGGTTCTGAGTTTTCTGCTTCACCCTGGTTCTGACCCATTTGTCTGCCTTCTTTCCCAATTCTTGGGGAGAGGTCAGATCAGAGTCCACCAGGTACTGATGCAACAACTGATTTTGGCAATTATTAAGGATCTGCTCCCTCATAATTAAATTGTACAATCCTTTAAAATCACACACTTTACTGCCAAGTAACCAGCCTTCCAGAGCCTTAGTAGCACAATCTACAAAGTCAACCCAGTCCTGAGTCTGTGCTTTCTGGGTGTCTCTGAACTTAATCCTGTACTGTTCAGTGGTTAAGCCAAACCCATTAATAAGAGCACTCTTCAAGACTAATTGTCAGCATCCTCTTCTCTAACAGTGAGGAGTTTATCTCTACCTTTGTCAGCAAAGGAGAGCCACAAGATAGCTGCCCACTGCTCCTGAGGGACCCTCTGTACTTTACAGGCCCTCTCTAGTGCAGTTATCCATTTGTGGATGTCATCCCCACTCTGATCGGGAGGGACTATCTTGTTCAGGTTCCTATGATCATGAGAATACTCTCTAGTTCTAGGGACACTGTGGCTGCCACCATGGGACTCTAGTCCCAATCTTCTGGTTGCTCTCTGGAGCTCTAGGGATTCCCTGTCTATGGTCAATTGCTCTTTGTTGAGCCTGATCCTGAGTCTCTCAAGTTCCAGTAATTGGCACTTCTTTTCATAAGAGGATTCTCTCCTATGAGATACAGAAGTCCCTACAGAAGTACCTGAATGATTAGACTCCACAGAGGGAGTCCTGGATCTTCTAGGTAGACCCTGTACTATTCCTGGTGGAGTAAAGAGGGGGCCACTGGGGCCTTCTCCACCACCTGAAGGAAGAGTTGGATTTTCCAGGTTGGAATCATCTTGATCCTCCTGGCCAGGGTGTGAGTCCAGATCAAAGAAGTGTTCACTTCCTGCTCTTTCCTCATCTCCTGTCCCACCCACTCTTTCTACTTCATCAGACCCTGGGGTCTTTCTGAGGTAATCTAGGAGTAACATCTCTATAAGACGTTGGGTGTTTGCATTTCTCCCTGTCTTCAGCTTCCTAGAGGCACACATGGCTTTCAGATCCTGAAAGGTGAGCCCATTGTATCTAGTAGGCAGAGAGCCACTGGCTTCTCCTACAGAAGACATACTAGTGTGGGGTGGTGTGTGCACCTACCTACCCTAGTGGAGACTAAACTCTCTTGAGTTGGAGAAAGGGTGTGCTAGACCCTTGACTTACCCAACTCCAAGTTCAGTAGAACTTACTTATTCTAATCTTGATTATATGCACCTAGTACTTTTAGTGGTTTTCAGTTAATCAGTCAATGAGATTTATCTGGTAAAACAATAGCAAGCTTGAATCCCAACCACTGCACACCAATGTGAGAAGTTGGCCTGGTATATGCTGTCCACTAATTAAAGTGGGCACCTTGAACCAGTCCAAACGACCCTTATTGATGATTAGGTCAAAGATAACCTTTATGAAAGCTATCCTAGTGGTAGCTTTGGAGAGCAGCCTTCAGGCTTAATCTTGAAGGAATGTAAAGCAGCTTGTTTTACCAGAATATCACCTCCTGAATGACTAAATGAAAGGAGAACCACACAAGTGTTATATAAAAATATGTATTTATTACTAAAACACTCTCTACTAATCTCTACCCGAGATTAGAATATACAGTACACAATATTACATCAATAGAACAACAGTAAATAGCACAGTACACAGCGGGCTCCAGGGGGAGACCGAACCATATACTAAGAAAGTGGTATAACAACCACGACTTCAATAGACACAGTGCCTAGAGCACGTAGAATCGCTGGGACCCCAAGGAACCACCCACAGGAGTGACACAGGGAGCCCACAGAGGACGGGTGCAGTGTGGGAACACAGACGCGAGCTCAGTACAACTCTATGGGAAAGTCGCGGTTGGATAATTACAGTTTAAGGACACTTCGGAGAGGACTTCAAGAAAACCCTTTGGAACATAGAAGGTTCTAAGGCCAGCACCCTTGTGAGTACCGAGGTACCCGTGGTACCTATCCCAGAGAAGCCGGGTGCATAGGGGTCAAGTGGTGTCGGAAACCCTTGTCGTTTTCAATGGCGTGATGCGAAGAAGTGCTGCTGCCGGGAAGATGAAAAGTGTCCGGTGGAATCCAAGCCTGGATTCGGAGTAAGAAGAACCTGAAAGCAGAGGGGACAGAGTCTGGGTCACTTCACGTGACCAGGGGCTCGATAGACGAAAGCCCACCGATTTCAGGTGCGAAGATCAGATGCTTGACTCTGCAGCCATGGGGACCAGGAGATGTCGACGACGACCAAAGTCCGGAGGTGAGCTGTCCCACGAAGGATGTCGAGTGCTGAGGGGTCAGTGTCCGGATTGAACACCAACAAGCCTTGGCAAAGGCAACCCATGCGGGCAGAGGAAACAAGTGATAGTATGGACCAGCAAGGTCCAGGAGACTCTCCAAGCTATAAGGAGTCAGGGCACGTCTGGAGCAACCAGGGAAGCCCAAGGAAAGTCAAAGTGGCCCTCGCTAGGACCCACAGGCCAACGGACCCGGGATCCCGAAGGGACCTCGAGCGGAATCACAAAGTACCAGCCCACGGAGCACTCGTGGAGTGGAGGCCGGAGATCTTTGGTGGAGATGCTGCTCGGGGTCGGGACTACATGTAGTCCAAAGCACAGCCTCAGGGATCGCCGAAAAGCATATGCTGCTGCAAAAGTACACGGTGCACAGGGGTTCGGGTTGCACGGTTCCCACGAGGGATACTGGTCTCAGGATTGCTGAGAGAGCAGATCGACCTCAGGAACCCACCTCCTGTGTTTCAGAAATCTTCGGAGTCCTCAGGAGCTCGGGAGATGCAAACCGGTCAGATGCATTTAGGTGCCTGCTGCTGCAGGGGAGTAACTCCTTTACTCCAAGGGAGATTCTTCTGTCGTCCAGCGAAGTGTAGACCGTCGAAGTAATTGGTTTCTGCTTGCAGAGTTTAGTCCAGGTAAAATCTAAAGTCCTGTAGTCAGGTTTCCTACTTTATACCCAAGGAAGGGGTTGGACTAACTCTGGGGACCCACCTAGGGAGGGTCAGGACAGAGGGGTGGCTACACCCATGTCCTTTGTCCAGTTTCGCGCCAGAGCAGGAGCCAATGGCTCCTGCAACCGGTTTGAGCTGGACTATGCACGGGGACACCAAATGTGCCCCCAGTGCAGACTTTCTGGCACTCTAAGAGTGCACCCACCCAGCCCCAATACACTAAAGCCTGTCTGGGAGGTGGTCACACCTCCCTGTGACAGGAAACCTATTGTCAGGCCTTCCTTTGCTCGAGCTTGGCTCAGCAGCAGGAGGCCAGACTCGTGTCTGTGGCGAGCAGCATCCATTTTGTGCTGCCCAGGTCGAGAAAGCTGGTACCAGGTACACCGGTGCCCCATAGTAGTGGTACTGCAAGGGAGGAATCATACCTCCCACACCAGTTACTGGTGTGGAGGTATGATTCCAAGGTGTTTGACACCAAACACGACAGGTTTCTAAGCAGCCGTTTTAAAGTTAGCATTTACCACGAGGTTATAATGCACTTAAGTATATATGGTTGGCTGCATCACAGACAACCCCGGGGAATAGATTCCGAAGGCTGCAGAGGGGCTCTGCTCATGCAGGGGCACCCTCTCACGTAAAACCCAGCACCCTGCCTTCAGGATTGATAAGGCCTGCCATAGGGGTGACTGATAGGTTTATATGTGCAGTGATTTAGAATAGATATTGGTAACCTATATCTAAGTAAGGGGTGCATGCACCTCCTTACACAGGTTGCAGTAGCAGACCTGTGGTGTCATTTTGAATGGCCTCTCAGGGGTGGCACAATACTTGCTTCAGCCCCTGGGGTACCTATGCCCTGGGTACATGGTGTACCATATACTAGGGACTGATAAGGGTACCCCAGAATCGGGAAACGGCCTGAACAACAATTTTTCAACAACGAGTGTTCTTAACAACGACTCATAAACAACGACCTGGAACTGAACCACGACCTCCTCAACAACTACTTTATTAAACAACGAGTGGCTTTAACAACGACTTTGACCTTTAAACACGAACAAAAATGTAATTAATTTAAAGATCACTTTGAATGAAAACTGTTTTTAATAAACAATCTTGGACAGACACAGTTTTAATTTACCTTGTGAGGCCAGTAGATGGCACTGTAGGATTGTTTTCAACTGATGTTTTAATGCTGACGTGTTTTTTTTCAATCGCTTTAAATAGTGCATTTGCTTTTAATTTTCCGTTTGATATGCCGCCAATTAAGTAAGCATTCTAGTTATGAACACTTTCACATCCCAGCTTCACAGTGTCATTCTGTATGATCTCTGGCATTTTGCACTTGTTTATTCAGATTATATAACTCAGTGATCAGAAATAAAGTAAGTTGATGTGGCCTGCTGCATCAAGCAGCTACTGGAATATTTATTATCATTTTAGGAACAGACCACCCGGCACTTCCTCTTTCTTTATCTGATTCTAGCAGGTTCTTTTTTATCACTAGGATCGCCCTTTTTGCGGGTTTCCTTAATTTCTTTTCCTCCATTCTTCTCTCTTTTCTGACAATATTTTTGCAGCTCTAGG
This sequence comes from Calotriton arnoldi, assembly GCA_963921515.1. Taxonomy (NCBI): domain Eukaryota; kingdom Metazoa; phylum Chordata; class Amphibia; order Caudata; family Salamandridae; genus Calotriton; species Calotriton arnoldi. The sequence goes on along the minus strand of CAWUFW010000516.1, from coordinate 1,737,511 downwards.
AATGCCTCCGCTCCGAGTATTTTCATGTTCGAAAAAAGCATCCTAAAACCAAGCTCACAAAGTGAAAATATTTCCGTAATCAAACGTCAACACCAGCAACATTTTTCTTTAATTCAAGTCTGGAGATTAACGGTTAGTAGCATTGTAGAAAATGTCATTAAAAGCTGAGGTAAGCGTCTACGTGTAAATATCAGTATTGTTAAAAAAGAAAAAACTGTAAGAGTGGCATTTTCAAAGATATGGGGTTTTCATTTCCAACAGTTTAAAAGTATGGTTTACTGAAAGCGAGCGTTCATAAATGGCATACTAAACAATAACAAGATTCCTGCTTCTAGATTCGGTTTTTATGTCAATAGAATTTTTCTTCGTGGTTCATTAAGTCGTGGTTCAATACTTAGTGGTTAGGATTTGGTCGTTGTTTAGCCTTTGTGGTTTAGGCACTCGTGATTCCAGAGGTAGTTGTTTAATCATACAACCCCCAGAATCCAATCTGGAGTGTACCTAAAGTACATGCAATCAATTTATAGGAGAAAGCAGATAGACTGGGGTCCTGAATAGCAGGATCCCAGTCAGACTAGGCCAAAAACAGTGAGACATCAGCAAAAAGTGGGGGTAACTATAAGAAGCAGATCCTACTCTCCTACAATCATAATATAAAGGAGGAGGATGTGTGATAAAAATAAGATGGTACATACTGGTGGTATATAGGAAAGGGTAAAGGAGCCACTGGAGTTGGCCCAGCCAGTAGGTCCGGCTTAAACACAAGAGGAGGACCTTGGACTGGTGTATGTGACTAGCAAGGAGGCCCAATACTTATGTACCGTTGCTAGTTGGTACATCACCCTGAAAAGTAATATTATGTGTAAGGCCACTGCTGGATTTCCAGGGTGGGTATGGTGGCCAGTATCGCGTGCTAGACCCCGTGAATCAAGGGTAGACAAGGGCCTCTCGATGTGGAAGTGCCTGCAGGGTTTACTGGGCGCTACAGGGTTTTCGGTTCACCGTATTCAATACATAAATTAGGATGAAGATCAAAGGTGGCGAACTCCCGATCAGAGACCGCTTTCCGGGTGCTTAAAGCCAGTAGCAGCGTGGTCTAAATTTGAGACTTTCAGACTCAGTACGGAGATGACACGGCCAGGAGAGCGCAGTGAAAAATATACAAATGAAACAAAGAAACACACTCCTGCATCCTCTTATCACATGTATTCAGAAATCTGTCCGCACGTCATAAACACCCTATGTGATCACCACAAATGATTCTGAAATGTTAGCTTACAAAAACAGATCGAATAGCTACAGACATGCAAGCTCTAGATCAACTATAGATCCAAATATAATAAAAAAATCAACTAGCTTATGATAAAAGAACATACGCTAAGCTTTAGTCTGACACCAAATGGCTGCCAGTCAGAGGGGAAGAAAATACTGAATTGAAAATACAATGATTCAGTGAATTGTCTTTTGAAAGTGCACTATAATAGAATAAACCAAAACTTTTATCTCACAAATTCTAAGAAATGCATGATTTCCAGACATAGGCAGCACGCCTCAATATAAACCGTGAGCCCAATTTATACTGTATCATATGTAAATAGATCATTAAGGATTGCTTTTTACTCTGCATTCTGGTACATGTAAGTATGCATTTCTAATGGTAGAAATGTGCTCTTCTCAGAATTAAGGGAAAACAGGCCTGGATTAATTACTCAGAAGTGACATGGAGCAGGCAGAGATCTAATATCAGGATGTACTTTTACATCAAACACATATTTGTTCGTTATTCTAAAGGAATGCAATTATTTGTATTAAATTGTTATTGTTAATTATTAAATTGATTAATAAAAGTATCTTAAGCCACAAAGAAGAAAATAGGCTGGGACTTGACAACTTAAGAGAACTCAAATTTTGAAGAGTTTGTAGTAATTTTTCCACTGTATTCTGTCATTTGTACTTTTTCTATTTTTATTACAATCACCGAAGTACAGTAACCAGAATGGAAATTAAAAAAAACAAGATTGAGTATCTTCACAGTTTTCCTGTTAAATTCTTGGGCTGTGCCACTGAAACTCACTCAGGAACAACCCAATGCTTGAAGCTTGCTACTTTGTGACACAGCAGATTTTTAAGACCACTTCGTTGCACAAAAGTGAGTAGTTTCCCTGCTCTTCTTGTTATAAAGTACCACTCATGATGTCACAGAAACGGCAATTAAGTGTCACACATAAAGACAATGAAAACATGGAAATGTCATTAACAAGCAAATGGAAAACTTGGCAACTATGTTAACACTACTAAGGGCACTCACAGGTGCCAATCTGCATGTAGCATGTTGCGTTGCTGAGTCTTTTTGCTTCTTAAAGCCTGTAGCTCTGTGTGTTTGTCCCTGACCCTACACTTCTGGTTGTACATTCAGAGAACACACACAACAGAGCAAGTATCATCATTTGTGCATCAGAGATATCGTGCATTGATAGCACCACAAATCCAGAAGACTTCAGCTCTCGTCCACACACTATCAGTTGGGATTCTGGGCAGGGCATGTCACCTCCTTGTTTATATCACTTTGCTATCAGAATCACCATAGCTTAGCACACTGTTCTGTATAAAATCCAGATATTTACCATTTCTGATGGCCTTTTCAGTCCAGCCAACCCTGAGAAAATCACTAGTTTTAACAAATAGAAAACTGTTAGAAGGATGATGTGAGATTACTGATAGATGAAATCTTGCTGGAACCATGCACCTCCTCTTTTACAATCACAGTGGGGGAAAATATTTATTTAATTTCATTCTGTTTTATATCATTTTATTTGTGGTTTTGTAGATGAAGATGCAGTGATTTCCAAAGGGAGCTGCCCTGAAAGTGGAGGGAGCGACCACAGAATCTCCTATATGTGAATAGTTGGATCGACAATAACCCTCTATGTTAATAAGGCATGCAGTGGTCCCTAAAGGGGGAAGGGTGAACCTCTACTTCCTTGGAGAAAGTAATTCAAACCATCAAGGGACTGGTTCTATTTCTCAATTTGGACAGTTTAATTTAAACGTTTTAACAAAATAGAAAAAAATCATTGCATTTTTATACTTCAAACAATTTGTAAGTAAAGCGTGATCCGAAACGGCGCAACGACGCAGTGCAAGTGAAAATAAGTGAATGTAAAGTGCATTGGTGCTATACAATCTATGTACATAAAATAGTGACTGATCCAGGATGCATAAATAGTTGGTACACACTCTTACAAAAAGTGAAATGCTCCAGGATCCAAATAAAAACAGTACACTATAAATGTGTCAAGTCAGCGTTCTGACCCTAAACATACAATGTAGACAGGGTCATCATCAGGACAAAGGTTTGGGAAGCACCTGCCCAATGGATCCGATGAATGCTGAGTTATTTTCTGAGTGCTAATGATGCATGGAATACTTCAGTGTGAAACTGACGCATGGGACGACTCCGGATTGACTGGGATTGGAGCCCAATCTATGCCATGCGGTACTCAACTAGAGTATGTATGCCACTATGTGGGAATCCTTGTTGGAGCCATGTGTTATTCGATGAATGATTCTCCGCGGTCCATTATCTTCAACTAGAGAATAGAACTATGGCACCTGTTGCAGTTGGTTGCCTCTACGCGCTGTGCTATGATGTCCTCCTTGACTGTGGAACCTCTACAACGATAGCAAGGCTGAGTTGTCGATTGTGTTGAGTGAAACGACGCACAACGGTCCGCAAGTCTGTTTACTGTGCAACCCTTTATAAATGGATCTGAGCTATCTGTTCGGTTGGTAGCAAAGGAGCAGTTTTCCAATGTAGTTTGGGTGTGCAGCCATGTAGTGCCTTGTTAACTAAACAGGTTTGAAGGACGCACTTTTCCTTACTGGGATCCGATTGAAGGATCTGAGAGCAGAGCAGATGTGATCATACTGTTTTAATTCAAACAACAGGAGAGCCACATCATTTTGAACTCTCTGGAGTTTCATGAGATACATGAGAGGCTGTTTCAGCAGTAAAGGCAAAACATAAACGTAAGCACAGTGAGGATAATCATGATTATATGTGGGAAATGCAACAGTGCAAGACCACTTTCAGCAGCCAAAGGTGGTGGTATGTGTTTGGATACTGCATTGATGGATGAAGGGGAAAATACTGTTGAAAATCACTCCCAGAGTAGGAGCCTCATCAGCTGGTGCTGGGGGAATGCCTAGGTCCCCTGTCCATGGTAGAGAGAAGGGTATAGGATTCAGTGAGCCCCGGAGCAGGATTTCAGTTTTGTAGCAGTTACGGCAAAGCCAATTTTACTGCATCCACCTATGGCAATGAGATACACTGTGCAAGTTTCTGGGTTCATCTTCCAGCTTTAGACAGAAGTGAGAGTTATCTACATGCCTGTGACATCCAATTTTACACAAGTCCAGGATGATAATCGGAAACGCATATAAGCATTAAATAGATTACGTGACAAGGCAGAGCCTTGGGGAACACAACACATGGTGATGATTGCACATCGCGAGAGCAATGGGCCCCATTTCACTTAAATGAGTACAGTCATGCAGGAAGGTGGAGGACCATGCAGGGGCAATAATGCTGAGTAAGACATTCTATTGATCAGCACCTTGTGGTCAATGATATAAAAGGTGGCTAAGCAATCCAATAAAATCAGGGCCCAGAGGCAATCTTGATCACAAACATAGGAGCTCTTCTCTTATGTTTAGTAAGGTGTTTTCTGTGGCCCTTTGAGGTCTGGAGTGAAGCTGAAAATCATTAAGAAGGCCGTTGGTCTCCTGGTAGCAACAGAGTTGAAGAGCTGTGGCTGTTTCCAATGCCTAAGATACATAAGGAAGGCCCAGGATGATACTATAATTCTCCTGAAAGTCAGAGCCCACATTGCCTCTTTTTTTTTGAAGATATGTTTATTTCAGGTTTGCCAGAAAAGACATCTGCAGCAATAACAAATTAACTCCACAACATTGCATCTCTGCTCCATACATTTTGTTTTGTGCCACACCCGTGGGTTCCCCATCATGCGACACCCGGGGGGGTGTATAATCCATCCATTATTAACAGTCCAGTACAGTATATATGTTAGTCCAGCCCGGGCCCGCAGGCCTCACCCGTGCCGTCGCCCATATCAAATCTCGCTCATTATCCAACCTATCCCCAGTGCAACTCATTATCCACGCCTGGACCACTATGGGCCTGTCGTCACCTCAGGGGTTCCTGCCTCAACTCCATCCCCATCTGATCTCGGGCTACTCTCTCCCTCCCCCTGGTCCCCATCCACTTCAGCATCTGACCTCACAGATCCAGGTCATGCATCGCATACTCATCCAGTCGCACCATTTTTAATATGCATTCTTCTGCCACCGCCCATTCCCGTAGGATCACCCTCTGTCTACGCAGTGGCGGCGACGCGTGCTTGGTCCAGTGTATAGCTATGCGTTGTCGAGCTAATACTAGTCCCAGCTAGGCAAATCTGTGCCTCATCTTCTTCCCCTCCACAGGGACCGGCAGAAGACAGAGACAACAGTGTCGGACAGTCAGCTCCTCTTGGGTGTTCATTATCCTCCTAATGTCCCGCACCACCACATCCCAGTAATTATGTAATCTAAGGCATCCCTAAGTCAAGGGCAGAAAGTTGGCTAGCACCCCTCCACATCTAGGGCAGTCCTCAGACTGGGCAGGAAAGATCCTACTTTGGTGATGTGGCGTGAGGTAGGCCTGATGCAGGTAAAAAACTGCGTCAATTTAAAGCGGGCTTTGCTAGCCATTTCCTTCACCTGGGCATGCATGCGTTTCTATTCCCCATCCGTAAGCTGCTCCTTCAAGTCCTCGTTCCAGCTAGTATGAACTGCTGTCATGTCAATGCACCTTTCGACTTTCAACGCTGCATACAAGTGGGATATAAGTCCCCTACTAGTTCCCGAGTCCAAGATCGTGGTGAGCATTAACAACTCCTCCAGTTCAGCTGGGAAGTCTGTCCAGATCTCACGCACAGTGCGGGAGAGTTTGGCATACTGTAGAAACTTCCCTGATCCCACTTGAAACAGGAGGGCAGCCTCAGCCAGTGTAATAAAGGAACCATTCAGGTGGAATTTATGACAGCCACCCTCCGTCCATTGGGACATATCCATAAGCGACTGCATCCTCTTAAAGGGCTGCAGCCACCAGAGCAGTAGCAGACGAGCATACAGGAGTCTCCCCATCACATGCTTCACTGCTAATTCCCAGGCCTTTGCCACCTGATGAATCACATATGGGCAGTCTGTGACACCCTTATGACACTCATCAGGTGTTCAAGAAGGTCACACTCTTGCTGTAGGTCCTGCTTACAGCAGATGTACCCAGGACAGAAAGTCTTTTCCCAGCCCCATGCATCTCATTACCTCCCAGAGAAAGACCAAGCTCAGGGTGTCAAAAGCTTTTTTAATATCCAGCGCCACAAGAGCGGCATCCGTCTGAAAAGAATGCAGCACATGAGAGAGGCATCTCAGATTCATGTGGGTTCCACGTCCCGGCATGAACCCACATTGATCTGCGTCAACCAAATGGAGCAGAGCTCATCGCAGTTGCGTCCCTAGTATTTTTTGAGTATTTTCGTGTCCAGCCTGTAGGACCATGGGTCTCTTGGGTCCTTGTTCAGCTTTGGGACCATATCAATCAGGACGCCCTGCATATGTGGGGACAACTCACCCCGCTGGAGTGTATTGAAACGATGGAGTCCACACATCCGGTAAGGGGGAACGGTTTTGTTAAGTACAACAGGTTCCACATCAAGAGCGGCACCAGTGTGTAACAGGAATACTACATCAGCACCTGTCCCTTCCAACTGCCACCCTAGAACTACCCAGCATAACCCACATACCATGTTCTACACCCCAACATTCCATCACTCTTCCACACATCTTCCCTCTCCAAAACAAACAAAAAAAATAACTATATACATACTAATGATCAGCACTTGCAAATACATCAAAATGTTAGTATTCACAAAATGGCACCGATGGTTCAAAATTCACTGGGACTGATTATCCTAACTCGTAATCCTCAAAACAAACAGAAAATTTCCTCATCCTTGCCACCCCGTCGTACTCCAGCATTACACCCAGCCTCATCAACCCTTCCACTCACATCACTACCACCACCTTCTACCTCACCCCCACTTCTCCATGAATACACTGCCAAGTCCTTCCCCAACATGTAACCATTTCCCTCACCCGACTCACCTTCCACACCCTTGCACAACGTGACACAACCACCCTTAGCATTGCACTAACTTACTTGACTTAGATTCCACCGTCTACCATCTTCCAACTCCACAGCTCCCCAACATTCTCCTCACCCTCAACGGTTCTGGCCAATTAGCGGCACCCTTCACAACAAATCTGGGGTTCTTCACTCATACAAATTGACCAGCCTTAACTTCAAGCCATCTGTTTTTGGAATTCTTTTCCGGTACAGTACATTCTTGTAGCTTCTCTACCCTTATCCTCATATTTTTGTCACGATCCCCACTCCTTATATTACCATCCCTCCTCAGTAACCACCAGGGTGCCAGTTTTGTAGAAGGTTTCCTTCCTCTTTACAATTCGAGTGGCATCTCTCCTGTCATTGAATGTGGGGTAACTCTATAGGACAACAATGTATCCTGTAAAGCCTTTTTCCATGGTAAACAAGCAATAAGAGCCAACTGAATGGCCTCCTTTATCCCCCTATTAAAGCGCTCAACCTGTCAATTACCTTCTGAGTGATATAACGCCATTTTCACATGTTTAATTCCAGACTCCGCTAAGAATCTCTGAATTTTAGTGGACGTCAGTTGCATCCCATTATTCGACACTAGCACTTCCGGGACACCTTCCTGTGCAAATACATCCCCCAAGAACTCAATCACGACACCCGTCGCCACATTATTCACCATTTTTACTTCAGGCCATTTGGAATAATAATCCACTAGAACAATAGCATCATTTTCCTTAGATGACAAGGTAGAAAAAGGACCCATGAAATCAACAGCCAGTTTCTGCTATGGACCCTCGGGTAACGCTACTCTTGTCAAAGGTATGTTCAAGGGTTTAACCACCTTGTCACTTGTAGTGCAAGGCTTGCAATTCCTAACTCAGTGTCCACCATGGCATCCAATCCAGGCCACCAAAAGCTTTCCTTGATTCTTCTTTTAGTACTTGACATTCCGCCATGCCCCTTGTGACCAATTTTTACAGTACACTCTCGTGCTCCAACTGGAGGTACAATTCTGTCCCCTCTCAATATCGTCCCTTTAGACACGGATAATTCATCCTTCACTTACCAGAAAGTGCTACACTCTCCTGGCAACTGCCTTTCTCTTGGCCAACCACTCACCTCATAGATTTCCACAGCCTCCAGAATCACATCTTTCTTCATTTCCTGTGACCACAAACTTTCAGTCAGTATCTGCTCACCTTCCTTGATCTTATCTCCGCTCCATTCAACATCCTCATATATAAATGCCACCTCACGCTCATCATCCATCATTCCTAGCTCAAACATACAATCCTTTGGTAACCTCGAGAACCCATCAGCAATGGTATTACTTTTCCATGGAATATACTCAATATCATAATGGAACATTTGCAATTTTGATGCTAACCTCGCCAGTCTTGGTGTCAACTTCCTCCCACCTTCTGGTTTCAAAATATCAACCAACGGTTTGTGATAAGTGTAACTTTTAAATTTCCTTCCCCACACATACATGCGGAATCGTTCAGCTGCCCACGCAGCTGCAAGTAACTCCTTCTCTGTGACTGAATAATTTAGTTCAGATTTCGATAGTGTACGGGAGGCATACGCAACAATCCATGAGGCATTTTTATCCTTCTGTGAAAAGACAGCCCCAATGCCATACACACTCATATCCACTGATAATATGCCATCAGCCTCCCTTTCAAACGAAATGACCCTTCTTCTTGCAAGTACTGCATATTTTGTTTAATGCTGGACGCATTTTAAAATTGGCCAAATGGCTACTCGAGCCACAAAGGAAACACAAAAGACCCTTACCTCCCAACCGTCCTCCTTCATTGGTTTTAACATCACCAATTTAACATTTAGGTCTCGCATCCTTCCCTGCACTAACCTGACTACTTCCACTACCCTCACGTCACAGTTTGAATGCACTTCTCTGACACTTCAGTACTCCTGGCAATATCCACAGTTGCCTTCAAGGATATTTCTCCCGAAGACCATAACTTCTCTTGTATTTTCTTCACTTTAGACCTCATGAGAATCTGGTCCCTTAGTACCTGGTCGTAGGACATGTGCTCAAAATCACAAGTCACCACTAATCCCCTAAGAGCAGACACAAACTGATCAATGGTCTCATCTTCCTTCTGTACCCTAGAATAAAATTTAAATCGTTCCATGACCACATTTATTTTCCTACCAATTCTTTCCAGCATTTGTTTGATTGCATATTCATAAACTCCTATTTTTCCAGCATTCTCTAATAATAGTAAATTGTTTAATTCTCTTAACCCTATTGCGCCTAATCTATGTTTCAACAACGATAAATGCCTTTCTTCTGAGCACTCGTCCTCTTTTAGAACCTCCACATATGCTTCAAACAAATCTAGCCCTAAATCCCACGGTATAGGAGGCTCTTCTGGTTCTGCTAAAAAGAACGGGGGAGGCTGAATACTAGCCATCTGGTACCTGCACTACCTAATAATGACTATTTAAGAAAATGATAAAAGAAGTGCACAGAAATAGCCCCAGTAACATTCACAGCCATAATTTTCTGCTACACAATAAACTGAAAAGTACACACAAAAAATGGTGTACTAATGACCAAAGTTCAGCACACATAAAATGTCTTCAAGACGTGGAAGTAGATAAAGATCAATGAAAACTAGAGAAAAAGAAAATATATGGTGTGCCAATTACCGATGAGTCGGCACATAAAAAACAATAACACTGACTAAGCTGAAGTAACTGGCAGCAGAATGCAAAAAAACAGGTGTGCCCGTCACCATTGCTCACAATAAAGACTTGCAAGTGGACTTAACATGCACAGTACCTTGATGCCTTCACTGTTAAGGAACAAACAACCACATGGTACTCCCTTAACCGCTAAACTGTTAAATTACATGCAATAGTGCATGCAATTCAGCAACCTCCTTCCAGCGCAACTGTGATGCCACAAAACCTTCATCGCATATGAGCAGGTAACTTCAGGGACGCTTGCCCGCAGGCTTCTTCCGTGAAGATGATGCAGCCTCATGCACAAAACAATTATCACAATGTGATGATCTCACATGCTGCAGCGCCGGAACCAAGCAATGGCTGTGAGCGTGAAATGCTCTTCCCTTGACGTCCCGTCACCACACGCGCAATGATTGGCAGCTCCTCTGGCGGTTCCCAACAAGAGAAGATACCGCCCACTTCAGTGGGGAATGCACAGCAACTTCCCTAGTGACTCCCCGGAGGTGAATATCCCACACAGCGGAGGCTCCTCCCGCAACTAGACCGGTGACAATGGCAGCGTTAAATACAGATCCAGCACAGCCCGACTGCACTCCACACTCCAGCAGAATTAGATGCTGGTGCCGCTCCATCCCTCGCTTGTCGCTATTATTGAAACAATGGAGTCCACACATCCGGTAAGAAGTAACAGTTTTATTAAGTGCAACAGGTTCCACATCAAGAGTGGCACCAGACTGTAACAGGAACACCACATCATCAACTGTCCCTTCCAACTGCCACCCTAGAACCACACACGCTAACCCACATTCCATGTTCTACACTCCAACATTCCATCACTATACCACACCATGCCTCCTGGAAAGTCTTTAGCAAATGGGGAGCCAGTAGCTCAGAGAGGGTCTGATAGTACTCCACTGGAAGACCGTCCTGGCATGGGCATCTACCACAGACCATATCGCGTATGTCGGCCAGCAATTCCTCAACCCATATTTCCCACTCTAGTTACTCCTCTTGTGCATCTGTACGCCTGGGGACCGTAATCCAGTCTGGGAAGGCCGTAGCTTCGTCTAGGGACCCGGCAACAGATTCCCCGTACACTTCCACCATGTGTTCTCACAGCAAGGCGTTTATCCCAGCTTGTCCCCTCATCCGGGAACCATCTGGGTGAAGCAAGGACAGAATCATTGGAGGGGGGCTTTCTCTCTTAAGCAACCGTGCCAGCAGGCACCCCGATTTATCCCCCTCCCTGTGGAGCCTCTGTCTGTACTTGTGTTGCGTATAGCAGTCCAGTCTGTCCCATAATCTCCCTACCCTATGCTGAGCCTCCAAAAGCACCCTGCCCTCTGCCTGTGTAGTCCCCACCTACTGCGGCAACCGGGTCAGCACCAGTTTCCCCTCCTGAAGGTTTTGCTCCCATCACCTCCTAATGCCCCCTACTCTTGACATGGAGTCCCCTGCATCACCATCTTCAGGGTGCTCCATTCTGTGCCCCTGGGTGCCGTCGAGCCCCAATTGGCTTTGAAGTACCCCAACAGTACCTCCTGTGTCTCCTCCTGGAACAGAGGGTCTTGCAGCGCCTCCTCCGGAGTCCCCAAAGTGGTATCTCTGGACGCTGCCTTCTCATTGCATACTCCAGTATCAATGGCGCATGATCCAAAAGAAACTGCCCCTAATACTGTGCCCCCTAAAACGAAGGTGCACAGTCCTCCAATACCTGAAACCTATCGAGCCTACAGTAGGCACCATGGGCGAGGTGAAACAGGAAAATTCCCTGACGTTCGGTGGATCTCTCTCAAAATATTCCTGTAAAGCAAGCGCTCCATTGTTAGCCCCACTACCATATTGACTTTGGTTCCCAGCCTAGGGGATGTCTATCCAACAGTCTATCTAACACACAGTCCCACACCCATATCAGTGGTATCCCAACATATGAAAGCCGATCCCTCTCTATCATGCCACAAAACTCTTGGTCAATAACATTAGATGCATACATATTAAGAAAACACATTTCCCCCCCATCAAGTGAACAGTGCACTAGCACAAAATGCCCTTCAATGTCGGCCTTGAAACCTTGGATTTGAAAGGGGCTTGTGGGGCCATCCAAATTGAAACCCTTCTAGCGTAACTCTGATAAGTGGTGGTGAATAGTTGTCCCCTCTACTTCCTCTGCAGTTTCTGTACTTGCCTCTCAAGGAATTGTGTTTCCTGTAACATTGCGATGTGCACCCCCATTCTGCGCAAATAGTCCTTAACTCTGTATCCCTTAATATAGGTATTCAGGCATCGCACATTCCACATAGCCATTCTGAAGCGCCCTGCCATATCACTCATCCATTCTTCTCTTCCCTCAGCAAGCCCCCCTCCCACCTTGCGCCCCAGCAGTCCAGTCGGGTCACGTATTGACCATACACCAGCATCGCTGATCTTGTCCAAGAACATGCTGCATAAAACTCCTCCCTTCCGACCCTCCTCCCCACAGGTAAACACTTGTATCTTCCCAAGCATACTGGACCCCTACCTCTACCCCTTATACTCAGCACTCAACCTAACATGTATTGTGGGGGGTGAGCCCTGCTCCAAAAGCCTCCAACAGTGTACAATCCAAAGCATGCTCTAGCCCCAAACTGTCTTTTTCAGGACGTACCTCACACACACTCCACACCATGGTCCTTGCACCTCAAGTCACTCCCACCCAGCACAATGTACCACCCACTGCCCAACACACACAGCAACAACTTGAAGTACCCAATGGGGAGGGAACAAGGAGATCCAACATTCCCCCTCCAACATTGTGCTGTGCAGCATATTTTGCATCATGTAACAAGGCATAAACTGAACAGTGAGGTATTACACATAGTGCCGCACATCTCCCAACGTTACCCCTCCAGGGCTGCAACCACCCACCTCCCCCGTCTTACAGTGCATCCATGGCGGGGTCTCTAGCGCAGCAAGTCCACTCTGCCCACCAAGTCAGTGGCTATCTCAATTGTATACATTACTCAGCCATCTTAAGCCACAACCAGCTCCGGTGTATCCTCCACTATCTCAGAGCTGCTTTCACCAGAGTTCGCAGATGTGATCGCCTCCACCAAGACTCTTTCTGACTCTCATTCCAACCTCTGACTCAATCAATCAATCAGGGGTTTGTTAAAGCGCGACTACTCACCCGTAAGGGTCTCAAGGCGCTAGGGGAGGGAGGGGGGGGTGCAGGTTCCATCCATCAAGGAGGGGGTCTGTCGAAGAGCCAGGTTTTGAGGTTTCTTGCGAAGATGGGGAGCAATGTTATCTGTCTGAGGTGGAGCGGAAGGGCGTTCCATGCTTTGGCCGCGAGGAAGGAGAAGGAGCGGCCTCCCGATCTGGTCTTTCTGGTGCGGGGGACCACGGCGTAGGAGAGCTGGGCTGATCGTAGGGTCCTTTGGGGTGCGTGGAATTTGAGTCGGCTGTTCAGGTATGCTGGTCCGGTGCCGTGGAGGGCCTTGTGTGCGTGGGTGAGCATCTTGAAGGTGATTCTCGCCTCGACAGGGAGCCAGTGGAGTGTGCGCAGGTGCTGGGAGATGTGGCAGTGTTTTGGCAGGTTGAGGACCAGTCTTGCGGCGGCGTTCTGGATGTTCTGTAGCTTGCGGGTGAGGTTTTTGTTTATTCCGGCGTAGAGTGCGTTGCCGTAGTCGAGTCTGCTGGTGACCAGGGCGTGAGTGACGGTCTTTCGGTGTTCGAGGGGATCCATTTGAAGGTCTTACGAAGGAGGCGGAGGGTGTGGAAGCAGGAAGACGGAGACAGAGTTGATCTGGCGGTCCATTTTTAGCTCGGAGTCCAGGATGATTCCCAGGTTGCGTGCGTGGTCCATGGGGGTTGGCGGGTTTCCGAGGGCGGGGGGCCACCAGGTGTCGCTCCAGGCATCGGGGTTTGGGCCCATGATGAGTACTTCTGTTTTGTTGGTGTTTAGTTGTAGGCAGCTGTTTTTCATCCATTTGGCGACGGCTTCCATGCCTTCTCGAAAGTTGCGTCTGGCGGTGTTGGGCTCGTTGGATAGGGAGAGGATGAGCTGGGTGTCGTCTGCGTATGACACGATGTTGAGTCCGTAGGTTCTGACGATGGAGGCTAGTGGAGCCATGTAGACGTTGAAGAGCGTCGGACTGAGGGAGGAGCCCTGGGGGACTCCGCAGGTGGTAGGTGTGGGGTCCGAGAGGAAAGGGGGGGAGTCTGACCCGCTGCGTCCTGCCGGAGAGGAAGGAGCGGATCCAGTCGAGGGCCTTGTCCTGGATTCCTGCGTCGTAGAGTCTGCGTATTAGGGTGCGGTGGGAGACTGTGTCGAACGCCGCTGATAGGTCGAGGAGGATGAGGGCTACTGTTTCTCCTTTGTCCAGTAGGGTGCGGATGTCATCTGTTGCGGCGAGGAGGGCGGTTTCCGTACTGTGGTTTTTCTGAAGCCGGATTGGGAGGAGTCGAGGATGTTGTGTTCTTCAATGAATGTGGCGAGTTGGCTGTTGATGGCTTTCTCGATGACTTTCGCTGGGAACGGGAGCAGGGAGATGGGTCTGTAGTTTTTGAGGTCGGTGGGGTCCGCTGAGGGTTTCTTTAGGAGGGTTGACCTCGGCGTGTTTCCAGTCGTCGGGGAACGAGGCGGTCGCCAGGGAGCGGTTGATGGTGTGGCGGAGCATGGGTGCGATGGTGTCGGCGGCTCTGTTGAAGATGTGGTGGGGGCAGGGGTCCGTGGGGGCCCCTGAGTGGATTGACTTCATTGTCTTCAGTGTGTCTTCGGTGGTGAGGGCTGTCCAGTCGTCAATCGCTGGTTTCCGGGTGTCGGGGGTGGTTGGTGAGGGTTCAGTGTGTTGGTTGTCTTCGTCGAAGTTGTCGTAGATGCTCTTGATTTTGTGGTGGAAAAAGGTGCTGAGTTTGTCGCAGAGGTCTTGTGAGGGAGGGATGTCGGTAGACTCGCTAGTGGGTTAGGCGAACTCCTTGATGATGCTGAAGAGTTCCTTGCTGTTGTGCGCGTGGGTGGAGATTCTGTCTTCAATCGCTTCTTTCCTCGTTTCTCTGATGAGTTGATGGTGGGCGTTGGTGGCGGCTCTGAAGTTGTCATGGGCTTCTGTGGATTTGGTGTTCCTCCAGGCCTTTTCGAGGCGGCGGCATGTGCTTCTGGACTCTCGAAGTTCGGTGGTAAACCATCTGGCTTTCTTGGCGCGGGTATTGTTGTTTTTCTTGAGGGGGGCTATGGTGTTGGTGCTGTCCGAGATCCATCTATGCAGGGTTCGGGCTGCGGTGTTGGGGTCGTCGTTTTCCGCGATGGTTGGGGTGGAGTTGTTGAGTGAGGAGGTGAGCTGGTCGTCAGTGATTTTGGTCCAGTTTCTTCGTGGAAGCAGGTGCTGGTGTCTGTGGATGGTGGGTGTTCTGAAGGTGAAGTGGACGCAACGATGGTCGGTCCATGGGAGTTCGGTGGTGTGGCTGAAGGTGATGGAGTTTCCTGTAGTGAAGAGGGGGTCGAGGGTGTGTCCTGCTGAGTGCGTGGGCTCGGTCACGATCTGGCGCAGTCCAATGTTGTGGAGGTTGTCCAGGAGGGATGTGGTGTTGGGGTCCAGTTGGTTGTCGAGGTGGAAGTTGAGGTCTCCCAGCAGGGTGTAGTTGGTGGATGCGATGGCCTGCGGGGAGATAATGTCCGTGATGGAGTTGGCGAAGGGTCCGCGGGGTCCAGGGGGTCGGTAGATGAGAGTTCCTCGGAGGGTGGCGGTGGGGCTGGCCAGTATCTTGAAGTGAAGGTGTTCCATCAGTTCTGTGGGCTCGTCAGGGAGTGTGCTCAGGCGGAGGCTGGATTTGTGGACGATGGCGATTCCTCCTCCTGGGCGGGTGGGTCGGTCCTTCCTGGAGATCTTGTATCCTTGGGGGATGGCGATGGCGATGTCCGGTCCCGAGGTGGTGTTGGTCCAGGTTTCGGTGAAGAACGCTACGTCCGGGGTGGTGCTGTCGAGGAGGTCCCAGATTTCTGTGGCGTGTTTGTGGAGGGATCGGACGTTGAGGAGGATGCATTGCAGGGTCTTCGGTTCGGTTGTGTTCTTGTGGGCGGGTTGTGCTGGATCTGTGTTCTTGGCGGTGCTGCAGGTTTGCCGGCAGCGGTGACAGCTGAAGGGTCCGTGGGAGTCGGCTGGTGATGCTAGCTTGCAGTTGTTGTTGCGGCCTGGGTTGAGTGCGTGGAGTGCTGCTGGGTCATAACGTTGGCGGGGCGGAGGTCCAGGGTTCCTGGCGCTGGTCGCAGTCGGGTCGCGGACGGGCGCAGACGGGCTTGCCTTTGACGCGCCTCCGGCATTGGCCGCCATTAAGTAGGGGTCGGGGAGGGCTGGACAGCTGGGAGGCGGGAGCGGGGAGGGGAGCTGGATTGGGCCGGTCGCGCTGGGGGGGAGGGGCCGCGGGGGCAGCAGCGGCGGGGAAAGGTAAAGGGAGGAAATAAGGGATAAAGAAAAAAGGGAAAATAGGCAGAAATAAGGCACAAAAGAGCAGAGATGCAGAAAGGTGAAAGATAAGAGGGTAGAAAAACGAGTGAAAACTAGTGAAAGGACAGAGCGAGATGAAGGGAAAATGAGCAGAAATAAGGCACAAAAGATCAGAGATGCAGAAAAGTGCAGAAAGGTGAAAGATAAAAAGGGTCGAAAAACGAGTGAAAGAGCAGAGTTAGAGGAAGGAGACAGAGGTCCACTGGACCACCAGGGATGAGGCGCAGGGAAACCTGCGGGTGGAGGAGGGCCTCGATCACCAACACTCGAGAGTGCAGGGGCAGGCCTCACTTAATGGTGGAGCTGCAAGGGTGGGAGAGCAATTTCACTGACAATGAGTCAGTGGTCTTGCTCCATATCCAGTGTACCATTGTGTCTCACCACCACTTGGGATGCCGAGCTCCACGCCCCACTACTCTTAGCTCGCTGCTTCCCCACTGACTGATTCCAGTGTTGTTTCAGCATCCACGCCTCGGTCACCCAGATGCAGGTGCCGTGTTTCCGGCCATCTCCCCTGATTTCCAGCCAGTTCCATACATCCTCAGAGTCATGAAAAAATGAGACTTCCCATAATGCAGCACGTTAACCATCGCTGGGTAAAGCAGCTTGTATTTTAGGCCCATGGCTTTCAGTTTTTCTTTGACACCCCTAAAAGTTTGTCTCAGTTGCTGCACCCGCTGCATGTAGTGCGGGAAAATCTTCACCGCTTCTGCCTCCCCCCGGGCGATGGCCAGCAAGCACCTGCAGCCCCCACAATTGTCCGTGCCCTCCTTCGCCACCACCCCTCTTCTGCTCCCCAAGTTTCCCAGCTTCAGGGGTAGTACTGCATGTCCTCGCACTCACCTCACCCCAGCAGAGCAGGTCAGGCCTCAAGGCCGTCGACCGCACTGTCCTTCAGATGGTCTCTCTGCATCCGCAGCTCTGGCCCGCAATCAGCCCGCCCGTGGTCCGCGACCAGTGGACACAGCTTGTCGTCTCTCCTGGGCCTCAGCGCCAACATCAGCCACTTTGCAGTCGCCACTCAGCCCAACATCCCTGGATGCAAGTTGTGTCTACGGCGTCTCCAGGCTACAGCTCCAGCGTCGCCGTAGCATCTGCCGACTCGCTCCTGAAACCTTGCGGCTCTCCATCTCGGGAGCAGCATGGAAGGCCCATAGTCCCATTATTGGCAACACACCCCTCCCACACCACAACAGAGTATGCATGCATAAATAAATACACAACACAACTTTTGTTTGGGAAAATATTGCTGCAGGTTTATTCCATACAAAAGTATGCAAATATGGTGGGTTATCTTACGGTCGATCCAAGGGCAGGCAGCTGTACCACTCTATGCTGCCCTGCCCGCCTGATGAGCCAAGCACTGTGGAGAATCCAATCAGCGCTACCCTTATGGGGGTGATCCCCTTACTGGATCACGTGACACATTGGTCCCTTATTACTCACGCCCCTTTCAGGGCGGAGCGTAGCAAGGCAAGCCCCCGGTTGTTCAGGCCCACAACCGCCCGAAGGACTAACGGGGCGCCGACGTAATTGTTCCAGGACCCTCCCATGAGGCTCCTGGGATTTGGCTCTGGCACCCCTATTGTGCCCACGCAGAGGTACCCTTCTGTACCCATCTGCTTCCAGATCGCCCTGTAACTCCGCCTGCAACGACAAAAGAAAAACATTACAACGTTCTATGTACTTCGCCTGCCAACCCCATGCCGGGTAAGCGGTAGGGTGGGAGATGGCGTGTCCGGCGCAAAGAGGACGCCAAGATGGCCAGGGGAGGCATAAATACCTCCCCACCTCCTCTGCGACCCGGAAGTGACGCGTCTGGAAGGGGGCTCCTCCTCGAGCCCCGCGTTCTTAGTGGGGGTGGGGAAGTGCCCAAATGGCACTAAAGGGGCCGCCCGTTTAGGGGGCCCCCTGCGGGGGCCGCGGGCAGCCGCATAGTCCCATTATTGGCAACACACCCCTCCCACACCACAACAGAGTATGCATGCATAAATAAATACACAACACAACTTTTGTTTGGGAAAATATTGCTGCAGGTTTATTCCATACAAAAGTATGCAAATATGGTGGGTTATCTTACGGGCGATCCAAGGGCAGGCAGCTGTACCACTCTATGCTGCCCTGCCCGCCTGATGAGCCAAGCACTGTGGAGAATCCAATCAGCGCTACCCTTATGGGGGTGAACCCCTTACTGGATCACGTGACACATTGGTCCCTTATTACTCACGCCCCTTTCAGGGCGGAGCGTAGCAAGGCAAGCCCCCGGTTGTTCAGGCCCACAACCGCCCGAAGGACTAACGGGCGCCGACGTAATTGTTCCAGGACCCTCCCATGAGGCTCCTGGGATTTGGCTCTGGCACCCCTATTGTGCCCACGCAGAGGTACCCTTCTGTACCCATCTGCTTCCAGATCGCCCTGTAACTCCGCCACAGCTCTGGAGGCGGCCACCGTCGCCTAAAGAGCCCCCCACCAAAACAGTTCCTTTCTCACTGCAACCTGCAATTTCCCGGGCCTCCTTCATGTCCAGTAGGGACAGATCCAAGCCCACCTGTGCCAGGTGCACCCTAACTTTGTCAAAATAACCTTTGGTGTTCGCCCGGCATAGCTCATGCCTGATGAAGCCAAAGCCCCTTGCTCTGCAAACTTGCGCAAGGAGTGGTTTATCCTTCTCTGGGAATGTACCAGTGCCTCGCATTACCTGCAAGAATGTGATGGCCTCCCAGGATGGGGCTCTACTTTTAAACATCGCTATATTACCCTTCAAGCTGATGTGGCTCGCACCTCCTGCAACCTGTAGTTGCAGTCCTTCTAGCATTTCGTGCTCCCTAACACCTGTTTCGCCAATTTATGGAACAGCAGCACACTTGCTTAGCAGACCGCTTCCACAACCAGCCTAATATACTCTGGCTATGCGGACGGGGCATTTCATGCATCACTGAAGCAACCCGTAACCTGCCCCGGGAGCAGCGTGCACCTACTTTGTTGAAGTTGGCCAGACATATGCCCAGACCTTTGCGATTAATAAACCCTGGCTAACAAGACTGTTCCCATAGCACACACCATTGCGGTCACAGCAACCATCTGGAGTGACAACTTACGCCACCTACCAGGCTTGCTTAACTAAAGCTCGATCACAGATACACACATACCTGCTAACCAGCTGTGACCCTTAATGCTCAACCCAGCTAAAGACCTAGTACTTTGCTTTTCCAGGGAATATTGGCCTCCACAGGATCAAGCCGCACATGAGCATATGGCCTTCACCTACTGGGCCGAGGCGCAGTGTGTGGTCTGGAATTGACAGCAATGGTGCTCCAAACACATTTCAAGCCGCTATTGGAGCAACGGCACACCTTCTGGCCTAACCAACTGACGCATGCCCACTGGCTAACTTGCCGCTGCGAGATTTTGATCTTAACACCACGCACTTGCGGTTACTGGTGCACATCCTCTATAGGTCTTACCCCCCACTCTATTAAAGCAGTTTCCCGCAATGTCCCTTCTGCCCCTGTATGGGCGGGAAAATACCTGTAACATTGCAAATCCCACTGCACTCACATACTCGGGCAGTACGGTGGGGGAGAGGGGTCCTTAGAATTGGTTCTGCTACATTGCCTGGCCTCCTAACCCGCAAACACCCTCGTCTGACAGCAGACTATCTGCCGTGTCGCCCGTGCAATGTCCGCACCCTGGCGCAAGACGTCCCGTTCTATACCTCAACTAACAGGCTACCTTCAGTGAGGCTGGAGTGAACCGATGTATGTTGTGCCTCTGACCATCAGAACCTAGGTTTACTTTGGCAATGGGAAAAAATTGTTGCATCGGTCACCCTTAAAATAGTGTCATGTGCAGTTCTTTTGCATTATACCTGCCGAGTGTGCCTGGTACAATCCTAGACACCCCTTGAGTGCCAACCCGCTTTGACCCAAGATGCCAAGCACAGACCCGGTACACTTGGTTACCCCGGACAGACTTACTTGCCCTCCACCGAAATCCATGTGTAAGGTAGCTGGTCCCTGATTTAAATTCCTAGTAGTCTATGTGTTATGCCATACATCGTTTATGCCTTTTATAAAGCAGTTAAAACCGTTCACACACAAGACCCTCTGCTAGCAAGACCAGTATAACCTGTACATGGAATTTAAATTGTCCTACCAACTGCACTGAGGGCAAGCCACACTCACTGCTACTGGTGTCTGCCTAATTGGCCCATGGAGGGTGTAGCAATACTGCCCGGTTAGCAAGTATACCCACTTTACAGTTGTAATTTAGTAACTCCTGGCGCTGACAACCGCAGGTGCCTAATACCGGGCTGTGTGTATGCGGCCCAGGCACCTAGGCAATAGGCTTGGTGTGGATGGGTTGTTAACAATGCCTGGCAATAAGTGTAATACTTTTGACAAACCTCTCCTGACCAGCATCTATATCATTCTTTAACATATTTACTGTTTTTTTTTTTTTTTTTGTTTTTTTTTGCCACATGGCACTCTTCTGGTTGGTGATACGGAACCACCTACCCAGCGTAAGCTGACAGTCCCGCGTTGCCGTCACACCACCTGTGTCCCTTGAATCACCCTACATCCTCCTGTGTCACCTAACCTCGGTTCTAGAGTGCACTTACTTCGCACTGTTGACCAGACCATTCCGCAGACCTCTTTGCTTGCTAGACCCTGGTGAACACATTAATGGTGTCAAATATGGTTTGAAACAATATATGTCTGGTGCCCACTATTGGAGACAACTCACCCCTTTGTGGAGTGGCAACTACACAGGTGCCTACTCAAGTCACCCCACAGAAAAGTTGGCCCCGACTACCTTGTGTTCTGGTGCCAGCTTTGGAAAGAGCCTTGCCTTCACTTGCTGATGCCTGGGAAGCACACAATGCCCGTGCTCTGGCCGCAATGCGGCGATGCCCCCGTGCAGCACCGAATCCCTGGTCAAATAAGAGTGCCAACTCCAACTACTTAAACCTACACCTTGACCATGGGTGGAGTCTGGCTCTCCCCAAACATCTGCTGGTGTAACCCACGGTCACGCCTCCTGTTCACTTCAATTTAGTAATTCAAGGCACTGACAACCACAAGGGGCCTAATACTGGGCTGTGTAAATGCGGCCCTGGGTGACCTTAAGCAATCGGCTTGGTGAGGATGGGTGCGAACAATACCTGGCTGAAGTGCAAACTCTTTGACACTCACTCCTGACAAGATGAGCCCATGCAGGTAGAAGAAAGTTATCCAGTTTATCCAAATTAAATGGGTAACATCCCGGTTTGTGCCCACCTTAATGTGCTATGCTGGGAGCAGCTAGGCACCCCACATACCTTGTTTCCCCAATTGTTGGGACAGCAGCACCCTGTTGGCTTCCAGCGTACCCAACCCGCCTGGCTGGTCCCGCTCTCCAGGCGGGGCCTTAGAGCTTAACGGAGCAACATGGAGCCTACCCTTGGTTGTAGGATGCACTTCGCCCAGTAGACCAGTTTGCACCAACCTTCTTGATTGCTAAACCCTAGTGAACCTCCTAATGGTGTCACATCTGGTTTGAAAGGGTATGTATTGTGCCCACTATTAGCACCACCGCACCCTTTCGTGGAGTGACAACTGACAGTCCACCCTGCAGCTGACCCCGTTGCTTAATACGGCCCATTAATGCCCTTGCCTGTCCTTCAACGACCCTGGCAACATAATGCCCAGCAGCTTGGTGAAGGGGGGTTTTTGGTCCCAGCGTACGACCCAGCTCATACTAGTTTGCACAGTCCCGGTTAGCCTAGGTGAATGGTCCCTCTGAGCTCTGTGTGGGGCCTATTTCACACTTAAACAAATGCCTATTCTCCTGAATTTAGAGTGATGCAAGATTGAACTGGCGGCTACCATTCTCACTCACGCCTGCATATACTAGGCTCAGAACACGGAACACTTGCTCTATGATCCCTTGGATTCCAGCCTGGCATTCCTATGTCCAGCTACGCCAATCGATAATTGGCTCTACTTGATCATACTGACCGAAGACACATCAACACTGCGGAAACCAGGTGGGGATGCTAACCTGCCCCCAAACTGCAGAAACCGCAGCAAGTGCAAGCTTGCGACAAACATGAAAAGCTGCCAACCAGCAAGCCATCCCCAGCACCCGGGGGGCATGCCACCATTCCTAGGCTTGTACCCTGACGAGCTTAAGAATAATAAAGGTATCGAAGGACCCATCTCTGAGCGCATGCTGGGAATGCCAACTGTTCCTTAATACATTGTAGCCTGTTTGTGCTTTGGCTTTAACTTTACTGCTCCAACCCAGTTTGACCCCAAAACTTTGAAACATCCTTCGCAGTAACCTGCCCTTTCGTAGAACATGCCCTTAATGGTACATGACGTTCTACAAGCACTGCACAGAAATCCCCCTCTGAACAGCGGCCATTCTGCTGAAAGCCCTGTGTGCCTGGGGGAGGGAGTGCTACAAACCCTCAAGTCCTCAGGAAGCTCCCTCACTGCTGCAAGTGCCCCAAAGCATTTATTATTAAACATTTAATGGGTAACAACCCGGTTTGCGCCCACCTTAATGTGCCATGCTGTGAGCAATTAGATACCCCACATATCTCTTCCCTATGAAAAGATTAAACAAACCGGTCAAAGCACAATGCACGGCCAGTGAGTGTGCCCACTGAGACACCCCCAGCTCTGTGTGGTACAAACCCTAACGCACCGCGTGCCAGTTTGTACATATTCTGGGGTGACTAAGCCCTAATGTGCCCCTTTCCCTGGATGATCCCCAGTACAAGGGTACAGACTGATGACCAAGTGCTGCGCCAGCCAATAAACAGGTAGACGTGTGTAAAACCCAGCCGCAGCCAAACGAAACCACTAGAAGCAGTTTATCAGGGAAATGTAGAGACCACCGGAGTCCCTCCGTGCCCTCCGTACTTCCGCAACAGCCAGACAGGTTACCTGCACGTATGCCAGGTGCCGAAACCAGAAAGCGGCAGCCCTTTTGAAAACGGAATGGTGGCGCACAATCCCCGCGTTGGAGACAAAATTGACCTCGTTATAATGCGAAAGAGGCACGTGCGGAGACAAAATAACTATTCTTTGCAAAACAGAGCCCGTCCGTAACTATAGTCTCTATTGGGACAAAAGATGAACCATGATATTATCACTGATCAAGTCTGTGATGTCATATTCGCTACCTCTGGCATATTTCTCATAAATCGCCATATATAACTGCCACCGCACTCTCATCCTATGCTTTGTGTGATCTTGGCCCACTTTGGTGAGAGCAGAGCCCCGTGAAGTATACTTGGCTTCATGGTCGATAATGCACAAGTAAACTACCCCCATCCCATCAAGTTGGGTTGCACAGTACATAGTAAGGGTGCAGTGGACTAGTTACTCTCCTGAGGCCCCCATGCCCCTGCACTTGCGGCGCTAATGAAAACTTTGTCGTTTTGGCTGTGTCAACGTTGTTGCCTGCGCCACCCTACAGCCCCATGAAAATAGTGCTGAGCTCTCGCTTACTACACTGCGCGGAGTGAGCCCACTGTATTCACCAAATTCCTTCACAATTTCCGCTTCTGACTGTAATTGGGAACACGTTCGCCCCATGGTATCTTGGTGCTGCATAACATGCTTATTGTTACTCAACTCCATGGTACTCGTATTATTGACCTCAGAAGGATGCAATGCTGAGTGGACCTACCGGGATCTGAACCTGTGGCCAAGAGGTTGAAACAAGCCACTTTCTGTTCTGCCGCTCCACAGGCCTGTAAAATTGTATCCCAGGGCCGACATCTGGCACCTGAACCCTTACTTGGACAGGACCAAGCTAGGAACCCAGATCCAGACGCCTGCCCACCGGTTGACAAAAACAAACAGTTGAACAGTGCCACCCGGTGGCTAAAACACCCCCTGAGGATAGATCGTTAGCATATGCTTGTGTTTCTTACTGCCAGTATATTGCCGCCAGAAAAGGAACTTAACCCTTCCTGCAAACTGTGTACACTGGCCCGTGACACCAACTGCCGAGCCGCCATGTCTGGAGCCCAAAACCACCAAATAAGGACAAGCCGATGCCAAGGCCACTCAGCCTCAGTTGCCAATGGAACAAAACATTGCAACTAAGTCCCCAAAACCGGCTCCAGTCCCCCGCTGCGGCACGAAATGCAATCAATCGACCTCCCCCAATGAGGCCCGGCAACACCATGAGTCGGGCTGCAGATGCACTAGTCCCGGGGACCCACCTTGGCTGCATCAAACACAGAAGGCGCCACCCCAGGAGCAAGAGCAATGGCCCCCCGAAGGGGCCCCGAACTCCCCCAAAACACTGCCTCCGCAAACGACACGCTGCCACATGACGCAGCTTCCCACGGTGACCGTGATGGCCACACACTCGCAGCGACCCACTTACACCGATGGGCCTGCCCCCCACTAGGTGGAAGCAGGGGGGGGGCTCCAGACTCACCGCAGAACAGACGAGGTGATCAATGCTGCAACACATCCGACACTACACGATGGAGGATGCACGTGGATGCAACCACCATGCCACCACCATACCAGACTCTGGACAGCGTGTCCCCTGTATGCATTTGCAGCCGTTAAGTTGGCCTGTCTTTCATGTGCGCCTCCTGCCATAGTTTCTTTTAAAGGTGATAACCGACATAAAAAACCCTGAATGAAACCCAAGACGGGGAAATAACGTGGCGAGCCACCTCCCAACGAAACAAATTCCAAGCGAGATTCTCCCAGTTTGTAATTTTAGAGCCTCCAAACAATTTTAACATTTCTTGCCTGGTCGGGATTCGAACCCCGACCATCCCCTTCATAGCTATCACATTTAGTGCTTATTGCTATAGTTATCTGGTGCCCTTCAATGCAGACATGCAGCGCCTGAAAACACCACCAAACAAAACAAACAGAATAGGTCTATACCTCCTCAGACATAGTTCCATAGCTATAAAAGTCGCAGCTTCGTACAATATTGTACTACCTACAACCGAAACCTTTATGCGCGGCAATCTACCCTTGATGAATCGGGTGACTCAAAAACTCCATGGGTGGCCTCCGAATGTGTCCTGTCTGACCGTGAATGGTCTGCGCTGCGCCTATCTCGACCCTGTGTTGGAGAGTCGCCAATAAGGATGAAGAGTCTGCCGACCCAGCACATCCGGGGAAACAAGGCGCCTCAGAGAAACTTTGTCTCCGCAGACTCAGTATCTCCAGCGTAGAGTGCACTTTGAGCATTTTTTTTTTTTTTTTATGTACCTAGAATTAACACACCTGTTGCGCTATATCTTCAATTACAGAAACCCATGACACAACAGTGCCACCACTCCAGCACCAATCATCAGCGCCGGTGCCCGTTGCCAAGCGCTAGAATCCACCAGCACAACTTAAGCGCTGCGAAATTACTGGTGAGGCAAACGTGGCCCTTTGTCTACCCTCACTACAAACGCGAATTCATGTGAAGACAAACCACTGCTGGGCCCATGTCACACGTTAACGACAATTCGAATGAATGGCAGTTGTGAGGATGATTAGCAGGTAAGGTCAACTGACAGAGTCCGCAACAGGGACGGCTACAAATGGTTGAGTGCACAATTTGGAAACACTTCAGGCCCAAACCTCCCGGGAGACGATCGGCCCCTCGGCTCTAATTACCCTGCCTGTCTCCAACCTCCCGGACCCCACACAGTGGTGCCATTTTGGAACACGAAGAAACCCATTTGGCCATGAAACAAGAGCGTGAACAAAACATTGAATGAGGGATGAATCCCACAACTCCTAAAATTCAAACCAGAAATCTGAATAATGTACCGATATTGATCAACCGTCACAATCGGTGATGAGAGAAGTTTTGCCCGCTCCTCCACCCAGCCTGGCTCAAATGCCTTGCCCACATCCTTTCCTTAAAATACCAGTTGGTGCCTGGGCCCCCGACCGAGCTGCAAGCTACACAACAAGCGTACACTGTCCCTACCAGCTCCCAGCTGTTTGTGCAAGCTGTAACGTACCTTCCGGCCCCGGTGTCTGCCCTCACACATGAGGGAAACGTACAGATTAACCAAAGGCACGAGCAATCGGGCCAACAAGGCACTGCCCGGGGTTAAACATATGCCCCCTAGGGCCCAGAGTCGGCGCAGTCTACCCCGGCATTCTGGCTACATCACCCGGTACTCCTAATCAGGATTCTTATTACAGTTGTAGCGATAGAAGTTTTACTTACGAAAGAGCCTTTGAAGCTATTTGCGGAAATACCTCAGCTGGAATGCACCCCGTGACACTCAATATCCTTCCAAGGAACAAATCAATCTCACTTCACAATTCCTTGCCGTGTCTAGCGGTCCTACGGTAGGGCAAAGGAAGCATATTGAAATGTATACACAAAGAGCAAAAGAAAATCGGCCCACATGAAACTGGAAAGTTACACTTAACTATTAAGTATGTTTTACTTTTGAGAGCTGTGTGCTGTTTCTACAGGTTTTAGATTTCCGGCAGAAAGTTTTATTACACGTTTCTCTCTACACGTTAGGTGCGACTATTTGACGGTGCATGTGAACTCATACTGTGCAAGACGGCTGTCGAGATCGCTGCCATGTAGACCGGCATGTTGGTTTACATCCCTAGTGTCTCAGACTTGTAACAGCTTATGGCGATCGTTACGTCGAACATAATTCACCTGTAGCATTTGCCTGCCACCTGCTGGGCATTCAAATTCATTTAATTGAATTTTCATTTCGGCGAAGGCACATACTAAGGGATCCCGGAGCCACCGTTCACATGATTAGCCACCCAACAGCCATAGGCTAATTCAGGCACCGAGCGTACGAAGAGTTGCCTGCTCCAGTCCTACACTCTTCAACAGAGCCGACGAAGGGACACGGACCGGCCCCGCAAACCAAGGCAGCGGCGCTGGTTACCACCCACCAGGCTGCCCGGACAGCAGCTCTTGCCCTCTGCCCATCGGCCTAACCTGTGACTGCTCCGTGCCCTGAACCACGTTGGGAGCCTGCGCCCCCGACGGACTGCGGGCCCCGACTCGCGCTCAATTGTTCCCCCTGGACAAAATGGATGCCAGGCAGCCGGACCCCAATAGGAGGACCGCGGCCAGTGGCAACAGCCGGCCCACGAGGCACACAAAACTCACTGCAATACAACGCGATCAGACTGAACGCGACAACGAGCCAGCCAGCTGACCTCGTGTCCAGCGGGTGGAACAAGTGAAGACCTCCCAAGACGGCGTGTCCGGCGCAAAGAGGACGCCAAGATGGCCAGGGGAGGCATAAATACCTCCCCACCTCCTCTGCGACCCAAAAGTGACGCGTCTGGAAGGGGGCTCCTCCTCGAGCCCCGCGTTCTTAGTGGGGGTGGGGAAGTGCCCAAATGGCACTAAAGGGGCCGCCCGTTTAGGGGGCCCCCTGCGGGGGCCGCGGGCAGCCGCAGACCCTTCAGCACGGCAGTTCTTCCAATGACTGCCACAGCTTTTCCGACCTTCTCCTGGGGAAGTCTCACACGCTCTCAGGGCAGCATCAAGGGTGGGGTGTGGGTGCCAGTGCATCTACTGGCTCCCACAGCAGCAGAGTGGGCTGTCCGGCACTCATTCCGCAGGCTGCGCCCATCTCTTAGCATGCTGCCATTTTGAGGACCACGATTCCCCACATGGCCGCAATCTCACATAGCCGCTCCCACCGCCTCAGGGTGCGGGACCGGCTCCAGAGGGGAAGTTTCCAGTGACAACTGAGTTAAGACCTTTAGTTTTATTTTGTTACGATGCTAAGCTATCATTCCAATCGAAGAAATTTGCTGAAAGTTTTCATTTTACTTTGCACCTTTGCAGTTGTAGGATATTTCAGAAAGCGCTTTCTCCCATCCAGAAGTTCAGATGTTAAAGGCAGTTTACCAAAGCTTGTGTGTTAAAAATGCACCAAATAGTTGAAGAAAACACACATGGAAAGAGTTCTAATAGCTAAATTAGGCACACATGAAAAAGAAAAAATGTGGGAAGGAGTGTATGTTTTCTTCAAGCATGACAGACTGCTTTGTCTAATCAAAAGGTTCCCCTCGTGGGTGAAATCCTTAATCTCAAACTGAAGAATCCTCTCATGATGCGGAATGACAAGCATCTTCTCTCTTTCACAGATTCCTGTTGTAATCATCGACCGAATTCCTAAAGTGGATAAGCCCCTGTCCCAGCCCTTAAACATGACCTGCGCATCTGCCGAATCGAGGCTGAGGAGAAGGTGAGACTCGACTGCAGCATTCATGCATCTGAGAGATCAGTATGGTTCAGAGGCCCACTATCCAGGAGAAGGCTAACTTTAGATCCAGGAGGGGGTGTAGAAGGGAGATATTCTCAGATTCAGAGAGGTGGCTGGATGGGGTCAAGGCCAGACTGCCCATCCTGCCACTCTGAAATTTCCAAGAGGGCTGCAAGGTAGTGGGCTGCTTTAGGAGCACATGGTCTGCCATTAAACAACCCATTCCAGTCACTGTCTCCTGCAGAGTGGGAGTGGTTTGAACATTTGTGCCTGGGCTGATTTTAATTTCTAGTCTGGCCTTGTTGAGGGAAGCCATCATTTACCATCGAGATGGCAGTAGGAAAGATGGGAGGACATTTCTATGCCATGTTAATGGTTGGAGCACTGTGGAGACTGTTTAATTAAACTTAAACTGTTCCTGATTATCAAAAAGGAGAACAAGACCATTGGTTACTTTTAAGGGGAGTGCAGCTAGAGAAAGGTTTTCTGAAAATGGATACTGAAGTCGTTTTGATGCAAGGCCATGCGCTAACTTGGACAGTGGGGGCTTGCGGGAGGGAACCCACCATTAACACATAAGAGAGGAGCATAACAGACGGTCAGCCGCCAGCCACAGACTCCAAAATTGAAGCAGTTCAAATGGAAGGAGGCCACTGACCATTGACAGTGGAATGGTAAAGTTGGGAGGCCAGTTTCATATCCCAAGAACGTATTGGTGCAAATGGAGTTCATCGATATGCCACCGATTGGAGTGGCGCAGGTGGGAGGCCATCTCCAGAACCACAGACCCAGTGGTGTCTCTAGAACTGCATTTTAGAACTTTAGGATGGGAGTATGTATTCAAACACACCACTGATATTCCTTTTTATATGCTTTTAATTTTATTGTGAGCCATGTGGCGGACCAGCTCCAAGTAATCTCAACCATAATCAATGTATCAGTAAGAAACTATCACCTCTTCCCACATTTATTTGCTACTTGAATTCAAAATTATCATTCTTTAAGTCCTTTATTAAATTCATTTGTACGTGCACAATACTACACGTAGAGACGGCATCCAAATTCATCAAACTACCTTCAGACATTTTCCTCTTAAATCACACCTCAAACACGAGGAAACATACCAACATCAAATATCAACAGTTTTGCAGTCATGCAAGATTGCTTATATTCTTTGAAATGTCACATTTACAATATGTTTCAGAAGTAATGTATTTTCAGCCTCCATTAAAACATTCTACTCCTTTGAATCAAGTATTTTTTCAGAAACATCTTTCTCAATTTACTTGATCTAGCAGGCAACTTTCTATGCAAACAAAACATAAAAATAAATGTCTATCACTTAAAAAAAATCCTCTTTATCTATGGAATACCTCCAAGTAGGGGAAGAATATTCAGTTATCTGGCCCCACCAAACATAAGTGAATCTAAATCATGGGGAAGAGCTAATCATATCACCAGAAAAATACAACCACCTTAAACTTCAGCTGTAGTTTTTTAAATTAAGATTACATCTGTAGCTTTATTCCAATCCTATAGTACAAGATGCAACACTTAGGGCAGAGGTCTTCAAACTGTGGGGCGCGCCCCCCTGGGGGTCCGTGACTGCATTCCCAGGGGGGCGCAAATGCCGCAGCAAAGAATTGTAAATGGAGATTGCCTGGAAGTGTGGCCTTCTTTATTTGGCGCATTTCCAGGCCGTTTTCATTTACAAACAGACTTGAAGTGTAAAGTATAGAAACCCCGTGCTATAGGGGCTGGGGTCATGGAGTGTGGTGGCAGGGTCAAAGAGGCGGCTAAGAAGAACAAACTATTCTGTAAGGATTTTGTTATTTTATACGCAGTTACAAAGGCAAAAAAAGGTAACCCATACACAATGAAATAAAAAATAAATGCAAGTTAAACATCCTGTTTTTCTGGGCAAATCTCCAGTGCCTACAAACAAACGTGACCTTGTGTAATGTAATTTGTGCTCATGTAAAGCGCTGCAACATCTCAGGTCAAATTTGCGCTATATAAAACTACCACAAAAAATAGTAATCTTATTGTGCTAAATGTGACATCTCAGTTGGTTAATGTGATCACTGTAGATGTCTGTGTGTTTGTGTGTCAGACCAGACAGGCACAGACTTGTATCATAGTTGGCGCAGTGTGGAATACTGACTTATGTATTTATAGTGCTATGAAGTCCCAGCCTGTGACTGAAAGCACTGTGAATATGTAAGTCATTATTAATTTGTAACGACAGAGGAGAAACACAAAAGGAACAAGATCCATGGGTAGTGACAAAGATATGGCTCAGAAGAAGGGGCACTATGTGGGGGCTCATTTTTTCATTTACAAATGAACAGAGACAACTTCCTCAGAGAGATGCCCCCTAGGAAGGGTGTGGTATAAAGGGATTTTTATTTTTAAAAGGGCCATCACAATCATTAGTGTAACAGGTACTGAGGCAGGATGTATGATGTAACAACGCGATCAATTAGATCGCGGTACATTACATCGCTGTCTTTACGACTTGCACTGTAGGGCGCTGGACTTAGGAATAGTATGATTTACTATTCCAACTCCAGCCTACGTACAGTAGGGATGGTGTTGGAATAGTAAATCACACTATTCCTTAGTCTAGAGCGCCCTCCAGTTGTAAAAGCAGCGATCTAAATGTACTGCAGTGTTTTGACCGCATTGTTAAGGTCGTTTCCCCTGAGGCAAGGGTGTAAGTGACCACTGTCCCACAATTATGTCTTCCTTACTATGAAAAATGTGCTGTGGGGGGCCCATGGTCCTTGCTAGTATTAGAGCCCGGGTCACCCTTGCTTTTTTTTTTCACACTCGAGGGCAGAAAGTATGATTGGTGCTGCAGGTAGAGTGGCACCAGGGCCCCATGGCACGAGGAGCCAAGTAAACCCCAATCATAGCAGTTTTATCACCCTCCTTGGCTTGCATTAGGGCCCAATGCACACTTGTATGTCAGTGTTGCTTTTAGCCTCGGAGCAATGGCTCAAGGGAGGGGAAAATTGAAGCAGAGGAGGCACCTTAGTTTAGCCTCAGAGAGATGGTAGGGAGAGGGTGTGGCAAAATGGGAGCCCTGTTTTTAACAAATGGCAGAGGAGATAGCCCGATTTGCATGGCAGAAGCTATCATTAGTGAAGTAGGTGCAGCCGTCCAGGGTTCTGAGGGGCACACTGCATCACAGTTATCACTTTTACTTTAAAAAGGGTCAAGAGGACATATTGTCATATGTAACATTAGGGCACCCTTGCAGAAAAAAGAGGGATATCATATGGGAGCTTCTGTTTTTTCTTGAAAGGGACAGAGAGCCTGTTGCAAGGTTGGCATGATGTTTAAGCAAGGTGGGGAAGAGGTGAAAGCAGCAGAGGTGATAGCCTGCTACAAAGGGCCTCAGTTATCATTGGTGCAGCAGGTGCAGTTGCATTGGGGCCCAGGAGTGTGAGGGGTTCACAACACCCCAATTATGGGTAGCAGTATTTTTGGGTCAATTAGTGGTTTTGTTCGATGTATTTGCTGTTTTAAAGTCTCACATTCAGTGTGGACTATGAACTACAGTACCACTGAAATGATCTCATAAGTCTTGCCCCCTGTGCACAGCCCATCTCTACCCCTCCCCCAATCCTTCTTATGAAGTTTTGGAGGGGGGGCCCGACTTCAAAACAACTTGCTTAGGGGGGCTCAAAGCAAAAAAGTTTGAAGACCTCTGACTTAGGGCCTAATTACAAGTGACTCGTTAAATTGCGATCCCTGCGTAAACATCTGTTTGTACAGGGATCGCAATTGCAAGTGGTGAGATGTTTATTGCACCCAGTAAGCACCAGGTGTGGTAAAGATCACATCCTTTGTTAAATTCTGTCCGGAATTTAACAAATGAAAAGGGCCTGGTATTTACCAAGACTTGCATATTTTGATACAGTAAACAGCAAAATCTACATTATTTGCAAAAAAACTAGTTATCACATTTGATAAATTCCGAATACCACGATATCAGATTTTTAATCGATCCGATAATTATCACATCCAACAGGGCCTACTTGTAATCAGGCCCTGAAGGCTATTGACGGAGTCTGACTGGGTGCTACATCTATTGCACAATTTATTTTTACGAGGACAGTGGTTACACTTTCATCACTTAGGACTAGAAGAACATCTCATAAACTTTAAAAGTTTCTATAAAATGCTCTAGAGATCTGAGAGAAAATGTATCATTGGTGTTCAAGCTGGAAGTTCATGCACTTAATATTAAGCAGTATCAAATACTAAGGCACTCAAAAACTGTGTTCAACTTTTCAAGATGTGGGGCTTAACTCTACTCCATTTCCAATTGTCTGTGTCCATCATGTCCTTGGGCCCATTGTGTAGGGGTATATCCACTGTACTCTGCTTTGTAATAAACGTTATCTTTGTGAGGGTAGAATAGTCTGGGCATGCGGTGGGCTACCATGGCTAGCTATATCACCTTCACACCATTAAAAACAACATCCTGCATGCATGGCCAAGAAGATTACCTCCTCAGGCGAACAGCACCAAATCATCAACAGACTGCAATTGAAGACATTTTAGAAGGAAAAGCAATTTCCCCCAAAATAGAAACCTATGCTTAACTTATCTCTTCTAAATGATCATCAGTCATATTCTAGGACTGATGCTGCTGTTCAACACTAACTTGCTCTAAACATGAAAACAAACAGACACACATACATACAAACAATGAAGTGCATGGATCCAGTTCATCACTTTGGATAGATTTTGCAAAGTTAGGACAATTCTAAGGTTTTTGCTTCAGATAATATAAATTTGTAGTTCAATTTAGGGTCCCTTTGGTCAGGGCACTTTGGGGGTTCCAGAATAGAGTCTCAGTATCAGATGGATTGCCTCCTCAGTCATGCCAGATGAGCTGGATGAACATGTAGCAGGAAAGGATCCTAGTTTTCATACCCAGAAGTTCTGCTTCATCTTTCTTACCCCTCATTCAGCTTTCCTCTTCCCCATTTCCTTGGCAGTTCAGAGTTTGAGTCAAGGGTATAGGAGTGTCTTTATATCTCATTTAGTTATGGTAATGCCCATTTTTTGGTTTAGGACAGTCCCCTTTCATAGTCACATTCAATAAATTGAGGCAGATCACAATCCCTCAAAAAAGAACCATAACAAGGAGGATGTTTCCTAAATATATCCATTATCAGACAAAGTGATTCAAACAACTTTAAGAGGACAGGTGTGTTTATTCAGTATGTCTTTTATTCCTCATCTCTGAAGATGCAGAATTGTGTCCTACTCGGATAAAAAAAGAATGACAATGATAGTGAGTTAGTCGTGCTGGTAGTTCTTGTCAACACATGAACGAACATACTACATTCTATGAAGAAGGGACTGATGAGTAAAAACTAGATTTCACAATCTTATGGCTTAAAAGAACTGACAATAGTCTCAAATGAGCACCACTACTGACACACTTTTTCTCAAATCTCGAGAACATTTTATAAAGACTGTTAAAGTTTATGAGATGTCCTTCTAGTCCTAATTTCCTAATTGCTGAAAATTCAACTATTGTCTCTTTAAAAATAAATCAAAATATGAAAGCAGAAGCTTGATTAGACAAAAGAGACAAACAACTAAATTTAGTATGTTGAAAAAGGCAAATGTGATCACCGTACACAAGAACAACAAGAAATATGGCCTATGTGCACTCTTGCAATGAGGGTGTGGGATCGGCCGGAACTCTGGTCCTATTTCCTCAAAGTCCCTCAACGATTAAAATCACTTCCTATCCCCACCCTTTTCGGCTTTATCAGGCACCTTCTACAAAATGCCGCTCAAGACAACTAAGTATCTGTTTTTAAGCACTGTCCCTAATTTCATCCAACCAATTCCCAAATGTCCTCTCCTTACCGCTCCATCACACTACTCGATCTACAAACTCGACTTCCATATGAAAAGACGCATACTATGTCAACCACATGGGCTTCTCATACATAGCACACCTCAACTGCCAACTCCTTAAATGTAGTCTTTGACCCAAGATCACAGCCCTCTGAATTTACTCCACTTCTGCCATTTTAATAGTTCCATACGTTGAACTTATTGCATCTGTTCTCGCCATAGTGTTCCTGGGTTTTCGAGCGGCATCACAGCTCCGGCCTGCAGCTTCGCAAGCATCGATTCTTCGGCACTGGGATTTGCACCCCAGGTAGTGAATCATCTTGTGGTCTCCCCTTTCAAGCAGAGCCGTGGAACACAGAAGATGGACCGGGTGAGTGCAACAGGCAAGGGCATTTCACTGTGAAACAAAGTAACAAGGTCTAAATGTATTGTTCATCTCCAAGCCTTGTTAATGCAAGTTATGTTTAAAAGTATTTGTAGTGTTCACCTTTCAATCATCTTCTTCACTATTCTAAACACTTGCCCTAAACCTCGTACTGTGTGCCTGGTCTCATATGCAGCAGTGGACTGAGCGTAGACACTTTATAATCCAGTCAATACCTACACCCCTAAATCCCTTAATCAAGTCAGCCCATAAACACTTCCTGTGATATCATCATAACCAGTTTCCAAGCCTGTTTGCTCTGAAGACTTTGGGGATTGCTTTTACCTTGTGAATTTAGTTGCACTGAACTCAAGGCCATTTTGACCATCGTTCTATGACCTATGGTTCTCACGTTATCACAATTACTGTAGTTGTCTGAAGATGTGTGCTCACCCTTGGTTAGTGCTATCATTTACCAGCACCACTGGCACCCTGAACCTTGACTACAAAGTGTTTGTTACATCAAGCTAAAACCCAGAAAGAATTGTGTGTCACTTACAACCAGGAGTTATTCACGTCCTATTTCCTGAACAAACTCCCATTTAAAATGTTTTTCTGCTCCCTTGACCAGCGAGGGCCCCTGCTTCTGCGGTTGGGTCTCATTTCCAGTTTAGGATATCTGTTCTGAGCTATTGCTGTTCCAGAACATAACACAAGAGCTTCCAAAACAATGTGTTCTGTTATGTATGTGATACCCTTGCCAGGCGTGGGCGCTAGGGGCAAAGATCAGAAGTACATTGCTGCATTAGTCCTGCCTGACTTATGATTCATTCCATCTAGTGGTATCTCCATCACAGGATCTTCTGGTTTCCGGTCATCATTTTACCTGCACCAAATCTCTGTACTATAAATAACGATATTTTCTTTCTCAAATATCTAGCTCCGATTAGACTCTAAGTTTACTGTGTGTGATTATTTATGCCATTCTGAAGGCCCTATCTAAGCCAGTAATAGGCCTTGGCAGCTCAGCATTGCTACCATTGGAGAATCAAATGTACAAACAGACCTTTGGCTAGCCTGTTCAATGCAACAATACTGAGGGGATTAGGAAACCAGTGTTAAAATGGTAAATGGTAGTACCTGCCTCAGACATTGCTCAGCAATCACAGACTGCTATAGGACATGGCCTTCACTTGTTCCTTCATATGCATTAGTCATATCATGGTAGTTAGATAGGGCCTTCTTGCTTCAATATGGTTGTTGTCACATCACACTTGTTAGCTCCATAATGCTTGTTGCCCCATTTTTGTTTGGCAGAACAGGCGTCCATTTTTAAAACAAAATTCTTCATTAATGTCAAATTGATCTAGAAACAAACAAGGAAAAGGAAATTTCCAAAATACGAATATCTAAAGTATAAAAAAAAAATACGTAAGTCAAAAAACTAAGCAGTCGTACAAACACTTATCTATCATAATAGATCAAATTATAAGCCGTAACAAAAACCATGAGATAAGTGATGGAAACTAATTATAGCTCAAGATACATCATTATTATTATTATTTCGGTTTTAGGCAAATTAAAATACATCACATATTAGCAGCCTTCAATCCGCATTCAGGGCACTTGTTTTTCTCCCCTCTATCACTCTCCTCATTGCCTAGCCATTTAGCTAGTCTATCGGGCATATAGTATAACATACAGACTGTTCTAAATTGCTGTAGTTTTAAGTTTACGGAATGAACTGACCTCTCTGTGGTATCTAATGCCGCAATTATTTCCAAAGAAGTATATTCTCAGATAGGAGATTACTCCATTTCAAAGCATGCTTCGATCTGTCGTTAACTCTTTGCTGACAAAAACTCTGGTAAATAATTCATATTAGCGGCTTCCTGGGTGCCTGATAAAAATCTCTCAACAAATCAGAGTGCTCCAGCATTTTTATACCCCGACGTACCAGAAAAAACTCCCTGATTTGCAAATATTTAAAGAAGAGCCAATGAGGAAGAGCACATTTTCAAATGTGCCAAACCCATTTATGTTATACAGCTGTCCCAAGCACTCAACCCCGTAATTTGACCAAATTTTAAAAGTTGAGTCATGAAACACTTCAGGAAGCATCGGGTTTCCCCACATGGGGAGATACTCATGAAAAAGAGGTAAGGAATATTCTAGCAGAGATTTCCCGCCAAATATAAACTATATCTCTTATAGTCTTAAATCTTAAATCTTACTCTTTTGAAGTAATTGGGATCATTAATTCAATGTAAAAATAATCTACTATCTGAGCCAAGCGCAAACCTATGACAAAAGTCGTAATTGTCTCCGGCCAATAGTTTACTAAGACGTCCGGCAAATGAAACCCAGTAATAATATAACTTAAAGTCCGGAAGCTGTAACCCACCCTGGTTATAAGAAAACTTACTATGCCGTATTGTGCGCCGTGCTGTCTTATACCCCCAAATAAAGCTCCCAAGAGCCCCATCAAGTTTCTTTAAAAAGATTTGGAACCCGTAAAGGTATTGTACGACAAAAATATAAAAATGTGGGTAATATATTCATCTTAATGATTTTGCACCTACCTATAATACTGATGGGCAACTTGTGCCAACTTCTAAGGCTTTGGACCACACCCTGTAAAAGAGTCTCATAGTTTAAAGCAACAATCCTTTCAACCTGAGAAGATATCTGTACCCCCAAGTATAAGACTGATGAGCAGACTTCAGGGACTGGTCTGGTAGATTGAAAATTAAGAAGAACTTGGGTTTTGCTGACATCTAGTTTGTATCCTGAGAAAGTGCCAAATCTATTAGCTTCATCTCTAATGTGATCAAATGCGGATACTGGATCAGTCGAATACACGGCCACATCGTCAGCATATGCATTAGCTTTCAACTCGCATATTCCTACCCTAACTGGCAAAATAATAATATTGTAGCACGGCTCAAAATATAGAGCAAATAAAAGAGGGGACAGTGGGCACCCCTGCCAAGTTCCCCGCTGTATCCGGAAAGGAGAAAAAACAGCCCCCCATATGTCAGCTGAGCCCAAGGATTTTTATATAGCGCCTGTACCCAATTACAGTAGCGACCATACAATCCAAAGGTTGAGAGTGTGGACCAGAGACAATCCCAGATTACGCGATCAAAAGCCTTTTCAGCGTCCAACAGTATCATCCCCATATTAATACCAAGTTTCTTTGCCACGTCGAAAGGCACAATCGCCATGTTAACATGGGCCGCAGTATCCCTACCCAGTATAAAGCCATGCTGCTGACTATATACCAGTCCTGGCATAAGAGGAGCCAATCGGGCAGCGAAAATCTTAGCAAAGATTTGGGCATCGGCATTTATAACAGAGATAGGTTGATATGACCCACACTCCTCTGGAGCCTTTCCCTTTTTAAAAAAAAGATGATATTTGTCATATTCCATGAGCTAGGGAGATCCTGCTGTCCCCTATAGATCATACGACGTCTCTTAACAGTGGCACGATATAGTCCTTAAAAACTTTATAGAATTCTACGGGTATTGAATCGTCTCCAGCTGCTTTGCCACTGGGCAATGCAGCCAAGGCCTCCAATATTTCTTTGCTAGTGATTTCCTCTTGAAGGATCTCTGCTTGTTCAGCACTAAGCCTAGGAAGGGTGCACCCCAATAAGTATTGGCTAAACCTCATTTCATCAAACCCGCTAACTTGGCCGTATAATCTCTGATAGAATCCAGCGAATTGTTCCAATATTGACTGTGTCTGTGTATGTAAAACCCCATCCTCACCTTTAATCGCCTTAATCTGACTCCTTGCTCTTTTATCAGTCAATTGGTGCACCAGCACTTTCCCTAACTGCTCACCATATTCATACTGAAGGGAGCGATATTTATTGTAGCTAACTGCTACCCTCTCCCTTAGTATACTTCCCA
This sequence comes from Calotriton arnoldi, assembly GCA_963921515.1. Taxonomy (NCBI): domain Eukaryota; kingdom Metazoa; phylum Chordata; class Amphibia; order Caudata; family Salamandridae; genus Calotriton; species Calotriton arnoldi. Next base: position 1,698,654 of record CAWUFW010000516.1, on the reverse strand, counting down.
AATGTAATTGTTTCTCAATCAAGGAGAAATATATATCCTGTTGATCTTGTCCCCCGTGCTTAAGTGCACCAGCATGCCATATTTCTAGCTGTGTAACTGCACGCCGAGTTGCCCGCATATATAGTTCCTTGTTATTATTTTGCTGATACATGTAATGCTGGGTGGCGCCTCTTATAAAGGCCTTCATAGTGTCCCACATAATCTGTGGGGATGCGGACCCAGCATTATTCTCTATGAACGCTGCTAATTCTTTTTGTACGTTTATTAAATACTCCTTCTCCATGAGTAAATGGCGAGGGAAGGAAAAAGTTCGCCTCTGGCTTTTTGCAGCCTGAGCACAAAAAGATAACTAAATAGGATTATGATCCGATGTTACTCTAGGACACACTTCCAGATCAGCAGACTGTAGTATCGTGTTGTTAACGAAAGCCAAATTGATCCTAGAATACTGTTTATGGGGTACCGAGTAATACGTATATCCAGGCGCCATTGGGTATAGTGACCTCCATGCTTCCCTAAGACAATGTAAGCGTGCTAATTCAAGAATAGAAGTCCTAACCTTCCTCATTCTTAAAGAAGCATGCGGATTAGTTGAATATTTAACGTAGTCCAAGGTACAATTAAATTCACCAATAACTAGCAGTTCCCCCTGCCATTCCAACAGATCTAAGGTTAGCATTTCAAAAATAGCGGGCTCATCCAAGTTGGGCCCATTTAATACACAAAAAACATATTTAATGCCATTTATTGCTAACTGCACAATTGCCCACCTCCCCGTGGGACATCTGTCGCCCTCAGGAGATTGTATTCCATTCTTCTGTCCGCTAAAATAGCGACCCCCCCTGATAGAAACCATCTGGGATGTACAAACAATGATATAATAACCCAGCTGTTTCAATAAAAACCTGTCCTTATAAGCCAAATGTGTTTCAGTAAGACTAACTGACGTTTGCTGGTATTATTTAAGCCGGAGACATTCCAACATATACAACGTATTAGACCCATTTCAAATTGATTAATGCTTGCCTTAGCTTAGTCCTTAACATTAACATAGAAGAAAAAATAGACCCCACATCACACCTTGAGTTCTTCACCAAAGAAAATGGTAAAATTAAGTTTATGACGTTCCTCACATTTCCAACTTTATCCTTAGTCACCCCAAAAAATGACCTTGACCAATTTGACTTTTGACCCCATTTACACCCCATCCCTACCTCTGGAACCCCTCCCCTTACCTCAAAGAACCACCCTCCCTCCTCCCCTACTCTAGCTGAAGGAGTCACCGCTATCCCTGGACTGTCAGCTCGACAGCCCGAGAGTTCCCACTCACCGTGTTCCCCACCTCCCATGCCACCCAACAATGACCTGCCCCTCCCATAAAAGAAAGGAAAAAATATTAGAAAAGAGAAGGCAAAAAAGTAAATTACACCTTAAGAGAAGAAAGGGAAAGAAGAAAACAAACTGACAGACAACCCTCCCTAGAGAATAAGTAATCAGACCAACAGAGAGAAGGGTTCAGATTGCGTATGTACCACAACCCCCCTTATATTAGACAAGATCTGAGCTGCCTCCTGCTCTGTATTACAAAACTATCTTTGACCCTCTTTAACAATTTTAAGCCTTGCGGGCTCCTGTAGAAAAATCTGTGCCCCAGCAGATTTTAAAGGATCTATAAGTTGTCGAAGTTTCCACCGCCTGTCCATTGTGGGCTTGTAAAAGTCTGAGCGAACAACTATTGACATTGGGTCTATTATTACGGGAGCAGTTGGTCGTGCTTTAATGGAGATGGCTTGCCTCAAAAGAAAATTACCGAAGTACACTGGGCGTGCATTGGAGCCCCCATTAAGAGCCATGGTACTAGATCTGGCAGGGCGATTAATAGGAAGCCTTCGACACTGTCTGCCACCGCACTCTACGCGCACGCCTCCACGACGCAGGGATCCGAGACAAGGCCCTGGAATGGGCCACCTCCTTCCTAGGCCGACAGAACCCAGAGAGTCCGCCTCCCACCATTCCGATCCGAAGCCTCCGAGATCATCTGCGGCGTACCCCAGGGATCATCCCTCAGCCCAACACTGTTCAACATCTACATGGCCCCGCTCGCACGCATCGCCAGACAGCACGACCTCAACATAATCTCCTACGCCGACGACACTCAACTGATCCTCTCCCTCACCAAGGACCCCCTCGCCGCCAAATCCAACCTCCATGAAGGAATGAAGGCCGTCGCCGATTGGATGAAGATCAGCCGACTAAAACTGAACACGGACAAGACAGAGGTCCTCATCCTCGGCTCCAACCCCTCAGCCTGGGACGACTCCTGGTGGCCAACGACACTAGGAGCAGCCCCGACACCCACCGACCACGCACGCAACCTGGGAGTCATCCTCGACTCAACGCTCTCCATGGCCAAGCAAGTCAACGCAGTCTCCTCCTCCTGCTTCAACACCCTCCGCATGCTTCGCAAGATCTACAGGTGGATCCCGACAGATACAAGAAGAACAGTCATCCAGGCCCTCGACAGTAGCAGACTTGACTATGGGAACGCCCTCTATGCGGGAGCCCCGGCCAAGCTCATCAAGCGACTGCAACGCATACAAAACGCCTCCGCACGCCTGATCCTCGATGTACCATGCCACAGCCACATCACCCCCACCTGAGGAACCTGCACAGGCTCCCCGTCGACAGGAGAATCTCCTTCAAACTCCTCATCCACGCACACAAGGCACTCCACAAGACTGGCCCAGCCTACCTCAACAGACGACTCCTCTTCTACGTCCCCAACCGCCAGCTCCGCTCCGCCGACCTCTCCCTCGCCACCGTCCCTCGCATTCGAAGAACTACCACCGGCGGCAGATCCTTCTCCCACCTCGCCGCCAAGACCTGGAACACCCTTCCACTAAGCCTACGACAGACCCAAGACCTGCTGACCTTCAGGAGGCTACTCAAGACCTGGTTGTTCGACCAGTAGCAGCACCCCCCCCCCCTTTTTCTCCCCAGCGCCTTGAGACCCTCGCGGGTAAGTAGTGCGCTCTACAAATTCTGTGATTGATTGATTGATTGTATTTGAGACACCATATCCCAGTCTTATAACTCCGGAAATGCCCTTCTATATAGCTGTACAATGAACTGACGTGGATCCTCCCCTTCCTTCCCTTCCGGTATTCCAAATACGCGTAAGTTATTTCGTCTTTGACGGTTTTCCAAATCTTGAAGCTTAGCCTGTACAAGATGCAGATGGCTATCATGATTCTCTACGGTTTTTTGAGTAGCTACTCCTCCGTCCTCTATATCGGAGACCCGTTGTTGAAGTTCCCCCATCTCTGCAGTGAGGTTGGCTATTTTACAGGTGGCTTCTGACAATGAGTGCTGTATAGCAATGTTATCGGCTCTAACTTGCAAATAATGCTGTTGTGCCTAGGCTCGCTGAGTCTGTAACATCTGCAGAATGGTTAACAATGTTGGCTCCTGCTCACTGTCAGATAAGAAGGGGTCTGATATGGCCGTAGGCAGAGAGCAGGCAGCGGTAATGTCCCTAGATGAAGGGGGGCTAGTATCAGGTGGAGCCGAGGCCTCCGGGCTATCAGTGATTGAGGTTGTAAGCTCTACTGAGCCTTGGTTGTGCTTCTTCCCTCCCTTACGTGGATTTTGGGAGTCATTTGAGGCAGTGGACAGACATGATATTATCACTTTAACATTCCCTTTGGACACAACCCAATTTCGCAAAGGGCTACCGCTGGTGGTCTTGTGTCTAACCTGAGTCTTGCCACGAGAAAAGATACAGCTGTCGCCCCGCTTGTCCTTTGGTAAGTGTGTTTGCCCTTTCTTGTCTCTCCCAGCACTATTAACCAAGGATTTATTAGCCAGAACATCCGCCATTGACCCCACTTCTGTTGTGCTCTCACACAGGTTATTTACTCCCGTGGTGTCGGTATCGTCTGTAAGCACATCTTTATATACACTCGGCGTCAATGAATTAGAGGCTAAGCTAGGAACAACCGCTGATGCAGTAGATTCAACAATATGGACACCATATGCCTTACTCCCAGCTCCAGGAACCTGAGTGCCTCCCCCTTCCACAGAGCCAGATACCCCAGATATGCCATTGTTACTCATAGTTCCAGTGATGTCGTTATCTCTTGCCTCAGGTGGCTGACTGCTGTCTGTAAACGATGTATCCAGCACTTGTCCTCCTGCTACACTGTTTCCTTCTAGAGCGGTTAACAAAGTATCCATATTTCCAGATGGCGCACCAGCCATCTGCATATCAGCGAGAGAAGCTTCCCCTCCTGGAGATTCTTTAGAATATGCCTGCAGTATTGAGGCAGCGTCCACAGACTTAAGTAGTTTCAAAATTGGCCGCCCAGTGGCGGTATCGGGGGCATCCTGTGGTCTGGAGGGCTCCTCTGCCTTCTCATTGTCGTGTTCTAAATCCACCCCAGGGCGGACTTTACTGCAATTGCGAGCTCCTTTAGCAGCTCGACTAATGTTAACTCGAGGCGGCGCCATGAAAGAACTCGAGTTGTTTGTTCGAAAAAATAGCAGTGCCCAGGGCCTGTTCCGTCCAAGAACAAAATGCAGCCACATAAACGGGACCGCAAACACCGACGTCCTCCAAGTTTCCCAAAAATGCTCCAAAAAACAGGGGAAGAAGTCCCCCCTTGCCGGAGACACGCTGAGGAGCCTGGAGCCTGGAATGAGAGCTGCTGCCAAAGCAGCCGCAGCGAGAGCAGAGCAGAGTCAGGTTCGAGCGCAGGAGAAACACGGGCGGAGCTCCCTGCGGCGAGATCAACTCAGCATCCTCCCCAGCCAGCACATAATCGGCAGATCAGGCTTCCATGATAGTCCAAATATGCCTGATAGCTAATACACGCTTGGCTGCTTGCAGCACGTCAGCTAATAGACTATGCTCTTAAGGGTGGCGCCTCGTTTTCTAGATACTGTTGTCTTGCTGTGACACATACTTGCTCATTACAACCTCTTGCCTCTGGTTGTCTCTGGTTGTGGTGGCTAGTTGTTTGGCATCAAGACTTGGTAAGTGGAAGGTTTTGGTAGGCTGTGTAATGAGAAGAGATATGGGTTAGAAAGAGTTTGCCTCTGAGCTTCAGGCTCTCCCATAAAATGGGGTCTTGTACAAAAGATTATCTATCTTCTTTGCCCATTTTTTGGTTGGGGTGCGGCAAGGATGTAAAAGTTGGCAAAGTGGAGGGATCTATAGAGAACGTGTTTGGAGAGATGACTTTGAGTCCTAGGAAAGTCTAGCTCTCAAGTGTCAATTACACGCTTGAGTAGTTGATCCAGTCCAGTTGCCTTATAAATAATTGGAATTCTATTATAACTACTAGCCTACAAGTACCAGAATGAATAGAAAATACCTGAACTGAATGAGATACACACCCATGATCTGGGCAATCCTGAGCCCTGTAAAAGAAGGACTGTGATGCTAAATTCAGTGGTGTGGCATGTACAGGGCAGGTATTGCATGTGCAGAGCACCTAAAAACATAAATGTGACAGCCCGCTCTGAATAGCTTGTATGGATCAGATTCCTTCAATCAACTTACAGTGGTGTACAGACAGGTTCTTTCAACACAAGGGTGGTGTGATTGTGAGTTGCAAACAGCAGGAAGCGTAAGAAAAAGGTCATTCATTGTCAAAGCACATCTATAATGGTAAATATAGCCCCTTGTGAACAGGACACACCTTGCTGTTATAGCCTCAACCCTGCCCCACAAAGAGCAATGGACTATTTATGGTTTAGGGCCTCAGTACGAGATAAGTGCTAAATTCCGATCCCTTTTCAAACTTGTTTGCACAGGGATCAGAATAATGAGTTGTGTAATAGTCACACCCTCGCAGTTTTCCCCTGATAGATTCTGGCAGGACAAATGTGCCAACATTTATATGAAAGGAAAAAGGCCAGTAAATAATCCAAAATATGTGGAATTCAGTGTAGTAAATATGGATACTGCGTGTTATGCCTCATTCTGAAGTTGAAAACTCAGGATAGGAAGTATTTGCCACACAAAAGTAAATATCTCACTCTGGGCTAATACCATTTCCTACGTATAGAAAATTCCCTTCCCTACTCCGACCAAATTGTAATGAGGGCCTTGGTGTTCTTGACAGTGCCATCTTGCAGTCCTCGTTGTCCTATGTAACATTTCCAATACACTGATTCACACGCATATGATTCATTGTCTCTGTATGTGTAGCACTACAAAAGAAATTTAAGACATCTGAGAGAGGGACTGTGGAGAGATGAGAGCACCCTTGGATGGAATCCTTAGAGAAGGAGGTCATATGGGGGAGGACCAACAAAAATTGTTGCGCTTGGTGACACCAGCGCTAAAGTCAGCCCTGGTTCTGAAGCAGCATATGAATGCTTCTTCTGAAGTCTAGACTTCTGGGCAAGCTGTAAGTGCTGTGTCTTCTCCCTCTGTCTTTGAAGAATTTTGCAAAGAAGTTCAATTTGCACTATTTCGTGATCAGCCAGAGTGTAGGAGAGAAATTTCATTTTATTCATTCAACATTCACAAAGCAGAGGGCCATTTAGAGTCTGGCGGAGCAGGAATATCACTGTAAATTGCCACTGCTTCTGCCTCACAGAAATTCACAGTTCCCCTGCTCTGTTTAGGCCCTCATTACATATTCAGGGCTAAATTCTATTCCTGTACAAATGCTTATTTGCACTGGGATCAGCATTACGACTCACCCTAGAAGTTTTCCCTTGATAGATTCCAGCAGTTCAAACCCGATGACATTTATTGGGGGAAAATGCCTCTAAAGATGCAAAACATGCAGAATTTGGTGTGTTAAATGCAGGTTCTGCATGTTATGCCCCACTTACAAGTTGAAAAATTAGAATAGGAGGTATTTACCCCCATGATCAATACAGTGCTTAATTTGAGCCGGTGGTTGATGGTGGGGGCCACCAGCACTCATTTTTGGGGATCAGCATTTAATTTTCCACATCAGACATTTACAGAGAACAACAGAGGGAAAAAAACACAGAGCGGAAATATAGAAGAAGAGAAAGACGGAAAAACCATCATAAAGGGAGAAAGCATGGACCTGCTGCTAGTGTGAAATAATGGAACAGGGAATGTCTGATAGTGGTTAAAGAGGCATGAAGTGCATTTAAGACTACACAGCCTTCATATCTGGTGTGCCAGTATTTAATTGCACCGGCCACGGCTTCTGAGCAGAGCTTTGGACACCAGGACTCATTCTTTTACAAATTAAGCACTGGCTAAATATGTCTCTCTGGAGTGATGTCCCCCATGCATGGAAAGAAAAATCCCTGTGTCAAGGCCACAATTTTGGAGTTTATATTTTCAGTAAACAAAACAAATTGCCAAGTTGGCCCATCTATCACAGCACCAGCTGGCAAAGGATGAGTGCCTTCCATGAAGCCACTGTCTGACATGAAACCCTCAAAATGTAGCAGATAGTCCTCCAAAAGGGGAACAGAGGCTACAGCCTCTGCTGACCTGGTTGTTGACTGACAAGCTGCAGACTAGGTTCTAAGTGAGTTCCCCGGCTAGTCCCTGAAATCTCTGGTCTGCAGGTAAGTGTGGTTGCATCTGAAACAAAGACCATTCATGCTTCAATTAAACTCTGCAGTAAATAGATCCAACTTCCAGTTGTCACTATTCCGCGAAGCTCTGCCACTCCTCTGAATGGAATGCGGAGTAGAACCACATTTTAAAACGTTTGCATGAGGCATAATGTGCTCTGGAGCAAAGCCCCAGAAAAGATGCAGAAATTAGCCATACACAACAAGGAACCTCCCTACAGCCAATGCAATAATTACCTGCCAACCAAATTCCAAAAATGCTAAACAAACAAGAAGGCCTTTGGGAGCGCATGACTCATAGCTTTAACGCTGTGCCTTGAACCACGTGCATGCATCCCAAGAATTCGAAACAGTAAAGATTGAGATAGTGAAAATAACGGGAATTAATTTTTCCATTTGACTAACATTGACGCTAGTGGTAGCTCCTTATCGGCAATTTCAGGGTGCAGCCCTGCCTCCTGTAAGGCCCCAAATTCTGCCCGCTTTCCCAGCACTGCGCAATATTTAATTTAGCAGTGTTCATGAAAACTCAACTTTTGAGGTCAGCCCTCATGGTCTCATTTCCAGGCTCCTGAGGAGGGTGGGCTGAGCAATGATTCACCTACAGAGTGTTGTTTAAAACACAGCTCTCTGTAGGTGGATGACTGAATCGTGCATGTGAGGGGCCTAGTCCAACTGCAATCCCCATACACAGCAGCAATCCATTTTTATTTAGCAGACATACTGCACATGCCTCAGACAGCAATGTATAACTGCTACAATATGGCTGTTAGAGTGCACCTCAGTGCATCCCTGAGGCCAATGAGAAGCCACACAGAGCAGCAGGGGCAGGATCCGCAGCACTGTTCTAGCTCCTTAAAGGGCTGTGCTTCCAGTCCTATCAAGAAGCTGGGGGAGGTATGGAGGTGGGGCTTCCCCTTGTCAAACCCGGCCTTGCTGCTATGTCTGGCTCCTCGCTGGGAATCATGGCTTGCTGGTTCCAATGTCCAACACTAGATTCCTGCTCTGCTGCTGCCATGTTGTCTCCGAATTGCCAGCACGGAAGGCAAGGTAAGTAAAAAAAATTGTTTTCTTTGTGCATGTGTATATGTGTTTGTAAGTGATATAGAGGGAATGAGATTAAGTGAAAATGTGTGTGTGTTTGAGAGTGTCAATGAGTTGCACCAGGGCCCAGAGTCAGTACGTGTGAAAGGGTGAGTGTGTCTGTAAGTGAGAGTGAGAATCAGTGAGTATGAGTATGTTTGTGTATGTATAACCGTGAGTGGGAGTGAGTATGAGTGAGAATGAGTAAGTATGAGTTAGATGAGTGATGGTGAAGAGAGAGATTGTGAGAGGAAGTGAGAATGAGTGAAAGTGAGAGAGTGTGAGTGTGAGCGAGTAAGAATGTGCGTGTTTGCGTGTTTTATGATTGTGAGTCTGCCGCTCGCCATGCCTTACTCAATATAATGCCAGGCTTATGGTGGCACCCAAAGTATCATGCTGCTACTGGCATATTGGAAATAATTCTTGGCTTAAGGAAAGACACTCATGGTAAAATACAGATCCTGACATACTAGAAGTAATTCTTGGATTAGGGACTGCTGTTGAAAAATGCTTGCACTTGCCAAATAGAGAAAATTCTTGGCATTGGGGCATCTGTGGCAAAATGCTGGCACTGGGACGTTGTAGGTAATTGTTAGCATTAAAGGAGGGCACCCTAGGCAAAATGAAGACTCTGAAATATTGAAAGTAATACTTGGCATAAGGGGATACCTATGGCAAAATGCTGGTGCTGGCATACTGGAGGTAATTCTTTTCCTCAGAGAGGGAACTCATGGCTTATTGGGGCTGAGGGGACAGGTTAGAGGAAGCAAACCATGATGAAAGGCTGGCTATGAAATACTGAATGTTATTTTTTTACATACAGGCCATTCATGGTATATGGACAGTATCAATGGCAAAATTCTGGTAATGGAGTATGCAATTCTTGTCTCAAAGGGGTACCCATAACAAAAGGTTGGCATTTGCACAATGACGGTAACTCTTAACATATGGAGAATTTTGAAAAAATTGGGGTGAACTCCTGGCAGGTTTTGCACCCCACTATTTTCAAAGATCACCAGCCCCCACTGATTGAAACAAAGACGATTTTAGGCAGGAGACAGCTACAAATAAAGCCACTTATGGGTTTTAAAAATTGTGAGTCTCCTTCCTGAAAAGAGTCTGTTGGCATGTGAGCACAAGCATCAAGAAACACAACCTAATCTTCAGGAAACTGCTGAAAATCGAACTGTTCAGACAATCATAACTCAGAACCGACACCCCCCAAACAGTAAAGGAATCCTACTCTGAGTGATTAGTTGAAACAGTTTTGACCCTTTAACCCACATTCCTTCTACACCTGCACTACCTCCATATGCCCAGTTTCCTACCTTTATTATCAGTGGTGCTTCCTATGTGCCCGATGGCTAAGGTGGAATGTTCACCCAATAATAACGTGGCCATACTATCCTCGCACTAAATGTAACCACCAACTTATATCCACTATATTGTATATGTAGCACTTAGAACAGGTGGAAAGGCAAAATGTTGTTATGATATAAAACTTCGAAATAAACAGATAAATGGGATTTTCTTGCAACAACGAATAAATAACTAAACTGCCTCTTTGGTTGTCAGCTCCATCATCTTTCTCGGCGAAACCAAAGGGGATGATGGACGGAGCATTAGAGCAAATCAAACACTCACCCCCAGTCAACTGATCTGGGTTTAATCCATCATCATTCTTTAGCTCACTCCACCACCCCAGTTCAGACATGGCCATATGCAAATCAGTCTGACCCTGTGCCTCATGGGAACAGTCCAGCCCGAACTGCCAAGCCATGTCTTCCCTGGACCGGAAACAAGCATCCTGGGACCGGTTTTGGGTTCAAAACCCTCATCAGCCAGGCTATCTTGAATCCAGTGGCAAAGTGAGCAAGGGACCCACGTCTGGGCATACCCTGCCAACTTAGGGCGAACAAAGCGATACCAAAGGGGATGATGGACGGAGCATTAGAGCAAATCAAACACTCACCCCCAGTCAACTGATCTGGGTTTAATCCATCATCATTCTTTAGCTCACTCCACCACCCCAGTTCAGACATGGCCATATGCAATTCAGTCTGACCCTGTGCCTCATGGGAACAGTCCAGCCCGAACTGCCAAGCCATGTCTTCCCTGGACCGGAAACAAGCATCCTGGGACCGGTTTCGGGTTCAAAACCCTCATCAGCCAGGCTATCTTGAATCCAGTGGCAAAGTGAGCTAGGGACCCACGTCTGGGCATACCCTGCCAACTTAGGGCGAACAAAGCGATACCAAAGGGGATGATGGACGGAGCATTAGAGCAAATCAAACACTCACCCCCAGTCAACTGATCTGGGTTTAATCCATCATCATTCTTTAGCTCACTCCACCACCCCAGTTCAGACATGGCCATATGCAAATCAGTCTGACCCTGTGCCTCATGGGAACAGTCCAGCCCGAACTGCCAAGCCATGTCTTCCCTGGACCGGAAACAAGCATCCTGGGGCCGGTTTGGGTTCAAAACCCTCATCAGCCAGGCTATCTTGAATCCAGTGGCAAAGTGAGCAAGGGACCCACGTCTGGGCATACCCTGCCAACTTAGGGCGAACAAAGCGATACCAAAGGGGATGATGGACGGAGCATTAGAGCAAATCAAACACTCACTCCCAGTCAACTGATCTGGGTTTAATCCATCATCATTCTTTAGCTCACTCCACCACCCCAGTTCAGACATGGCCATATGCAAATCAGTCTGACCCTGTGCCTCATGGGAACAGTCCAGCCAGAACTGCCAAGCCATGTCTTCCCTGGACCGGAAACAAGCATCCTGGGACCGGTTTCGGGTTCAAAACCCTCATCAGCCAGGCTATCTTGAATCCAGTGGCAAAGTGAGCAAGGGACCCACGTCTGGGCATACCCTGCCAACTTAGGGCGAACAAAGCGATACCAAAGGGGATGATGGACGGAGCATTAGAGCAAATCAAACACTCACCCCCAGTCAACTGATCTGGGTTTAATCCATCATCATTCTTTAGCTCACTCCACCACCCCAGTTCAGACATGGCCATATGCAAATCAGTCTGACCCTGTGCCTCATGGGAACAGTCCAGCCCGAACTGCCAAGCCATGTCTTCCCTGGACCGGAAACAAGCGTCCTGGGACCGGTTTCGGGTTCAAAACCCTCATCAGCCAGGCTATCTTGAATCCAGTGGCAAAGTGAGCAAGGGACCCACGTCTGGGCATATCCTGCCAACTTAGGGCGAACAAAGCGATACCAAAGGGGATGATGGACGGAGCATTAGAGCAAATCAAACACTCACCCCCAGTCAACTGATCTGGGTTTAATCCATCATCATTCTTTAGCTCACTCCACCACCCCAGTTCAGACATGGCCATATGCAAATCAGTCTGACCCTGTGCCTCATGGGAACAGTCCAGCCCGAACTGCCAAGCCATGTCTTCCCTGGACCGGAAACAAGCATCCTGGGACCGGTTTCGGGTTCAAAACCCTCATCAGCCAGGCTATCTTGAATCCAGTGGCAAAGTGAGCAAGGGACCCACGTCTGGGCATACCCTGCCAACTTAGGGCGAACAAAGCGATACCAAAGGGGATGATGGACGGAGCATTAGAGCAAATCAAACACTCACCCCCAGTCAACTGATCTGGGTTTAATCCATCATCATTCTTTAGCTCACTCCACCACCCCAGTTCAGACATGGCCATATGCAAATCAGTCTGACCCTGTGCCTCATGGGAACAGTCCAGCCCGAACTGCCAAGCCATGTCTTCCCTGGACCGGAAACAAGCATCCTGGGACCGGTTTCGGGTTCAAAACCCTCATCAGCCAGGCTATCTTGAATCCAGTGGCAAAGTGAGCAAGGGACCCACGTCTGGGCATACCCTGCCAACTTAGGGCGAACAAAGCGTATATGGCTGGGTTCAAACTGGAATGGCATGGTGAGCAAAAAAACGATGGATTTAGGCCCAGATCTCTGTACTGGGGTGAATGTATGACATTGTTCTGCATTCTGTCCATCAATTGTTGTTTTTCCATCATCTTTCTCGACTCGAAATTGTGAGTTTAATTATTTACTTGTTTTGAGAGTCTTCTTCTGTTCAGCCCTCACCTGCAGGTCTGGATCCAGGACAGGATATGAAAGAAGATCTTCTGCAACAGCTTGAGGTATTCAGGAAAGAGTTGATGGAGGAGACCACAGCACCCAGGGAGCCACCACCAGGACGTTTGCTCAAGGCCAGGTGAGCTTTACTCATCAACAGGAGGATTACAGTGAAGTAGCTTTCGGGTTACACAGACCTGCCCCTCTAGATACACATTTCTCATAGTGAGTGGAGCATTCTCTAAAGGTAAATAGATCCCCAGTAGCAAGGCTGCCCTTATGTTACACAGGGACCTCACAGGTCTCAGGTAGCATATCTATCCCTCAGGTAACACAGATTGCATGTACTAGGTGTCTGAGGTAGAAGAGCTGTCCCTCAGGTTGTACATATTTCACAGGCATCAGACAGCAAAGTTGTCTTTCAGTCTGCACAGGCCTCGGAGGCATAACACAGCAGAGATATTCTTCAGGCTACATAGGCCACACAGGACTCCACTAGCTGAGAGATCATTGGAAAAAAAACTCAGATCTAGCAAGCTTTAGATAAAAGGGATAGCTGTTAGGTTATTGGAATTGTAAGAAAGTGAATTATTAATTGGGGTGGATGGCAGTCGACCACTAGTAATAAAGTCATTAACTTGTTGGGTCCAACACAAGGTTTCAATAATTTAAACCTGAGCTCAGCCCCTGGTAGTTATGGCATAGAGCAGACATACTTATCTCAGAGAAAATGTGTAAACCATTTAGAAAGTCAAAAACACAACACAATAAAAATTCCACTTTAATTTATTGAGCTAGACAAAAATGTAATAAACAAAATTAAACCAAAACGATAAAAATGCAATAAAGGAAACCAGAGATATGAATTTTAAAAATATAAAGAGAAAAAGTGATACGATAAAGTGAAGCACCAATAGAAAGTACTGTTAGCGTGTGACCGGTCTCTAGTTGTGATTTCAATTGAGAACAGCTCAATTACATTAAGATGGATTGTGCTGGTCAGTGTTTTTACCTTGTCACTTAGTTGTCCAATTTTTATTTTGGTGGGTGGCCCATTGTTCCACCAAGGGGACGGAGTAGATTACTCTGTCCCCCTGGTGGAGGGACCGCCCACCGAATGTTTTAAATGACCGCCAAGATACCGGTAATTTATAAAGCATTGGCAGTAGCAGCCGTCACAGTGGTTCCTGTCAGTGCATATCACTGTTTGGTGCAGGGTTGCGTAAGCATGACAGTCTGTCCATCCTATTTAAATAGGGAGGATTGCCTCCTTTCTGTCAACGGAGCCCCCGCTGGCTCCTTTGACCAAAAGCTTCCTACAATGGCCAAACAGAGTAGGGGCCGTCAGAGGAAGGGCATTACACCACCCACCATATTTAGGGTGCTTGATGTGTTGTCTTTTTATTCTGTCCGTTAAGGCCAGCTGAAACCTGGTGATGACAAGCAGGAAAAAAAAGTAATGACACCACATATCCAGGGAGACAATTCCCTGGGTTTGGGGGCCATTCGTTGTTTTCTTTCTCAACCACAAATCCTAATTTCGGACAGAAAAACAAAAGCTTTGTAAACGTTTGGTGGACAGCAGCTCACCAAAACTTTGTACCGTGAGAGGAACTACTATAACGGTGGTTCCTATCAAGGTACAGAGATCACTGCTGGGCCAGCAGTGGTCTCTAAATGTGGCAAACGGTAGTCCATCAGGGTGGCAGATGGAATGTCATTTGCCACTGTGATGGACAGAGTACCGCCCGCCAAACTTTTGACCTGGCCTCTAGATGGCAGAACTGTTATACAACAAACACAAGTCTTACATCTTCATGTAAAAACAGCAGTGCCATACTTCCAACTAGTTTGGCAGATTTTACATTATACAAGGGTCAGATTCATTTTTGTAGGCACGGGAAGATTAAATGATGTGCCCAGAATCACAGGGTGTTGACCAACGCCGAGCTTCGAACTTGGTTCCCCAGTTCTAAATTTGGCAGCTCTGGCCATAATGCCACATCCTCATCCTTGTAGACAGATCTTTCATGACTCAATAACCCGCAAAAGAGATACACTTCTCGTATCCACTTCTACAAACATATATTTTGTACTTGTTTACAGTTACCAAGTCTGCAGGGGCGGCTCCTTCATTTGAGCAGCGGAGCGTCGCCCCACAAGCCCCAGAGCTGAAAAAGAAAATGTTCATTTTCAGCAACCCCCGCCCCGGTACAAGCAGCCACCACTGCCAGTCTGCTGCCTAATACCTGGGATGGTCAGACTGGGAAGAAAAACCAGACCTCGGCATCGAAATAAAATTGGCCCACGTTAGCGAACCAGATGGATAGAAAAGTGACCACATTTGCAAATAAGGCCAGTTTTGAACCTGTAAAACATGCTGTATAGGTGATTTGCAAGGCAATGGAGACTGCATGCATTTGTGTTTGCTGCAGGCAATGTTTGTTTTAATATCAGAGAAATCAACAGTACTCCTGGCCCACCTGGCCATAAAACAGGCCCACAAAGTGCTAATAAATCGGCCCACACACGGATCTGTGAGACCAGCCCATCGGGCACTGCCTAATTGCCCTAAAGGCCAGTCCGACCCTGATTACCTTGTGAAATCCACTTGGGATGCGGCTTTCTCTTACGATCAAATGGAATCTGCCACAGTTATGTCGGCCTGGTAACAACTTCCAAAGCCATGCCTATTGAATCAAGTTTATTTGTATCTCCTGGGGCCCATACCTGAACTTTAATGCCTTGCGACATCTACTGAGGGCATATCTGTTCCACACAGGGTAATTGGTATCATTTGTAATCTGTGTCTGTCCCATAATGTCTTGTGATCTCTGATAAGACCATGCCTGTCCCTCAATGTCTGGTGATGTCTGCCCTCGCCGTGTCTGTTCCCTAAACCTTTGTGAGTCCACAGGAGGCGTGTCTTTCCCAAAATGCATTGACATTTGTTGGTGCTTGGCACCATGTTTGCTCTCTATGGTCTGATGTTGACCACAGGAGCCTTGTCTGTACCATAAAGTCTAGTTGCGTCCATTCTTCTGTCAGATCCACCAAGGAAATATCTGTGTGCCAGGAAATGGTGACGTAGGAGGGCGTCTCTTCCATGAAGAGTAGGGAAGCATGTTTGGAGCATTGAGACTGAGATGGGGGAAGGAGAGGGCTGAATGGGACTAACTGATATAATAGCAAATGCCTGCAAGTGAGTAAACGAGTTAACGTGTCACTTGTCGTCACTAAAAGCTTTCCAAATATTTGTTCTGTGGAGCAGGCTGTCTCCAGCGCACGCAGAATCAATATTTTCTGGTGTGACCGTTCTCCAAGGCAGGGCTACAAATGCCTCGTGGTACATTAAGTAGGGTTGGGGCTGTGCCTTAGTCCAAACCCACCGCACTATAAACAGGGACACTGGAATTATGTGACTCCGCAGCTGCAGTTTTCTGCTTAGTTATGGGTTTGTTGCACATGCCACATAATCCATCATTTGCTGAATAATCTACAGATTTTAATTTAAAAAAATGTTGTTTCTAGCTTAAACGGATCAGAAGTTAAAAAAAACATGGCTACAAGTTTCCGTGCAGTGGAAGCCATTCGCAAAGTTTGACTGGTCCTCTTTTAGTAAAATATTGCTGTTTTTGGCTGTAAAACTAGTACTAATGAGGTGAAATATTTTTCAGACAGTGTTACCATGTGTAAAAATGACAAAATAATGAAGTAATACTGTCACAAAATATGTCACATTACGCCAAATAATTTGCCTTTTCTTGGTGCACAATTTAGTCAACACTGCCACATAATTTGGTCCTCCCCTGACGCATAATTCCAGTGGCCCTGACTATAAAGGCCAGGTTCATGAAAAAATGGGGCCTTGAAGGCCCAGTGCTCGGCTGCCTGCGTGATCAGATCTCCACCATGGAAGGAGAGCCCATTCTTTGGTGACTCACAAGAGAAGCCCATCCTCTGCCAGGCTGGGGAATATTACTGTGAAGCTAACACATTACCAGGGCTAGTCCACAAGAAAGGAAGGTGCACTCTGATTGAAGTCAGTCAGGAGACATACGTTATCCAAAATATCTTCTCTTTATTAACGTAGTTTGTTTTAAAACCGGCACACAGCCAACGCGTTTCGTTCCCTAGTGCCACGGGAACTTCGTCAGGGCTTACTCAAATTCAACAGAACGAATGTAACCGAAAGTGCTTCAAAAGTCCATTAGTGTGCGACGTCACCTATTAGGATCGCCCCGTACAGACAGTCCAATTATATCTCAAATATAGTCGGCTCTTTCCAAGGTAAATATCTTAGATGTAATGTAGTACAAAGTTAAGAAACCTCCGCTCCCCTGAGTTCTAAAATGGCACAAATGGAAAATACCAATCGGCAATACCTTGAAGTAGATCAATTGAACATCCACAATATAAGGCCCCAGGGCACACACAGAAGTCCTCTAATATGGAACAAACAACTTAGAAAGAGTCAAATGGGAATCCAAAATATGAAGTCCCAGAATACACAATAGTCCTCAATTCGGAACGACCAGCTCTATTATAATGCAAAAGTCCTGTGCGGCATGGTAACCAGCAACAGCGAGGTACGAACACATTACCAGGGCTGGACAGGCCTTTTATTCCACCGGGCATTTCCCCAGAGAGCTTGAGCCCTTAGACGCCAGTTTTGAAAACCTAGGGCCCCTCCTAGTGCCTCTGTCACTTTCTCCAGCTTTCCCAGGGTAACTGCAGCAGTCAAGGGAGGTTTCAAGAGAAAGACAGAATGAGAAGGCGAGAGGGGGAAGGTAGACAGAAAGCAATCGGAGAGAAATTAATGAGAGAGTAGGGATGAAGAGACAGAATGGATGGATGGTAAGAGAGAAATTGCGCGAGGAGACAAGGGAACACGGCTGGTCTGAGTATTTTCTTTGCCCGGGCTGCTTGTGGTTCCCTATTCCTGCCGTGCACAGTACAGGAGAAAATTGAGGATACATTTTGCCCATAATTTTCACAACAGAAACCTCAGGCCCTTCTTTTCTTCTTGTTTCTGGCCGTTCTCCCTCCATCTCTCAGAATACCTCAGATCGGACGTCCTCTTCTCGGCTCCTTCATTTCTTCTCTGCTAAGTTGCTGTTGACTTTTAACTCTTATGGGAGATACCGGGGGTGAAATTGACAATTCTGCCTAGTATCTACCTGTGAGTTAATGGGCGTCACTAGTTGAACTCCCCAGAATGGGAAATAACTTGTAAAACCAAATTACCTGTGATTTAATGCAGATTTCCCCAGTTGCACTAATATTGATCACCTGTTCAGAGAAGGTGATCAATATCTGCTGGGGGGTAGCAAGTGCATAGGTGCCTGGGGCATTGAGAGGCTATCAGGGGCGGACTGAGAACACAAAGCAGCGCTGGCAATTTTATCGGACCGGCCCCCGGGGGGGGGGGGGGCAGTGGGTGGGTGAGGGTTCAAGTGTTAAGCACTGCAGCATAACTAAACCGGCTCCCAGCACTGCTGCTTTTGTTACTGGGGGCCGATATTGCAGCACCGCTGCAAACCGGGAAGTGCCCGGTGCCCGCCACAGCCAGTCCGGCCCTGGAGACTGTGGCCTTTCTGGGGATAGCATTGTCTGTTTCCACTGTGTTGCCGGCAGGGGTGGGCGGAGGCAACGCTATGCCTCTGTCTGCAGCTGCAGTGGCCTCCTGTTAAATGCCTTGGGCAATGGCGCTTTCTGGTTTACAAGTGAAGAACAGTCATTTATTCCTCCTCTGTTATTATTACCACCAACACGCACCGCTGAGTGTATCCCTCCCCTATTCCCATCTGGGTGCCTACTAACACAGCCCTAAGCCAACAGCCACCTCTTTCTCTCGCTTTGCACTTGCCCCATCACAACGCCTTCCCTTTCTCACTCTGTCTCCATCTCTACCTCCCAGTCTAACAGCCTTTGATTATCCATACTCTTTCTCCTTGTAACTACCTCATCACATAGCCCACAGGCAGGGGTGAGGCCACAGGGGGAGCAGGAGCAAGGGAGTAGGCAAACACCAAAGGAAAAAAACACACTTGACAGGTTATCCCTCCCCTCTTTCATTTTACTTGCCACATCAAGCCCCACCTGATTATCCCCAGTTGACTTCCTCCCTCACATTGTGATCCATTTTCTGGTCCCAACACAGAGTCCCTGTGCAGGAAGCTTCCTGGTTAGGGTGATTTTTATTTTTATCCTGTTTATTTGCATGTGCACGAGAGATGTTTACACTTCTGTGTATTATTTCCTGATAATTTGGCCCAACCATCCCAAGAAGGCTGATTTCAGTGGGTCATGTTACCTAAACAGGTGACGCAAGCTTGATGGCTTGTTGTGCTTCGCCCTCCCAAAATTCCACTCCCACACGATGGCTCAAACACTATGAAACAATGAACATTACACTACATTCCCTAAAAAGGGATTTCACTTTATAAAATGAAACACATCAAAGACTCTCTTTTTAGAATAAGGCTTGAGGTTTTATTTATGCAATGCTCTCTAACAGAAAGGCTTTCCCAGATGTCAAATGAACAACATTCAAATGTATATATATATATATATAATGTATGAAAGAGAGATTCTGTGACTACCTCCACTCACATTGCGCATTTAAAAATTGAAAGTACTACACATCCCAGCATGCAGTATGTGAACTCACCTGTGAAAAGAGCATGCTGGGACAATGCCTCTTTCAATCTGCACGACTCATGGAGATGCCTGTGAACAAGGGGTAATGACTCCGAAACGCTTTGCACTATTAATTTGAATAAAGAATGCTGCCTGCTATATATATATATATATAACTTTTGCTCGTGATGCATCCTGCTGCCAGCGGAACAAAGACGAGTGCAGACCTCCAGTTGTGCAAATATTTTGTTTTATTTCAGTCTTCTGCCATTGCCATTACGCGTTTCGGCCGTACAAGCGGCCTTGATCACATGACCATATATATATATATATATGAGATTCTGTGACTACCTCCACTCACATTGCGCCGCCATCATGGAAGAACACAGAAAGGAGGCACTCGAGACAGCGACTCACATCAGATAGCTAGTTGCAAAAGTCCTTTTTATTTTTTCATTTTCCTTGATGCAAAGTGCAAACAGTGCAAAATATGTGACAAAAAAAACAACCTACGCGTTTCGGCCAACGGCCTTCGTCTGGGTTGCATTTGCCATTGTGTATATATATATATATATATATATATATATATATATATATATATACAATGGCAAATGCAACTGTTAAATGCATGAATAATAATATGAATAAACAAGAAGCAAATAATACTGGACGTCCTGCAAGAAATCAGAAAGATATATGTACACTAAATACATCAGATGATTACACTTGAATGTGCACACAGGCACCCACACATAATCAATGGACTTGGATGTGCATACAAAGTCACTCACACACACATCACAAAGTCAATACTCAAAGAAAACACCTCACCGGTCGTTCACTCGACATCCTTGCCAACTCAAGCTGGAGGAGCCCTGTGACAGCCAGGCAGGGACTCGCGACCGGGACTCAAATCCCAGATTCTTTTTTGTGACGACATGTCTGCCCCACAGATAAGCTCCCACTGGCTGCCAAGATCCACTGCCTTTAATACCTTTGACTCAACCTAAGGTGAAGGTTCTAGAAACCTCGCCCCCTTTCTTCAGTTACGAAAAACTGAGCTGACCGTACTGGGGTGTGTCAAGGTCAAGGCAGAAGCTGGGCAGGCCCCTGTATTTTGACTCCGAGACAGAGCTGTGCATTCCACACATTTCTCTGGCAACAACAATCTCTGCTCTGAAAGGCACCAAGCACACTTCCCACACATTATCCCAGCGAAGCTTATGAAGCACCCATCCAGCAGAAAACAAAACAACCTTGAACGTGGATAAACAACTTGAGCACTCTGGGGGCCTGTCTGTGCGCGCAAAAAGCTCAAGGAAGACAGAGTCAGAATTCAGGATGACATGAGGCCATGTCAAAGCCAATAGCAAGAACTTCATAATACTTCCCAATGTACAACACAATGCACATTTGAGCACCACTGCTCATAACACTGCACTTCGAGACCAGAAAGTATATTCCACACCTCTCTCTCTCTCTCATGCTTTCAAATGCACATCTCACACGTTCTGTTCCTGGCAAGGCTGTTCTACTCTGTGACAGCTCCCACTTCAAGACTGCAAGATTAAATCTTCAAGGAAAAAGGCATATGCAGGATGTCGTACATTCAGGCTAGGGTCAAAAGACAATTAAAATCATGGTAGTCAAAGGTCATCATGTGTTGTCAAACCATAAGAGTGCCTCTAGCTCTACATAGCTTTAGCATTTATTCGTATTTCACAGCACATAGAACCCCTTTTTCACAACCGTGGCCCTTGCTGAAAGTGCTAAATATTTCTCACAATTTGAGAATAATGTGTTTTTTTTGTGCTCAGGATGAAGCCGCTGCATCCAGTAAAAATCCAGGGCCCAACTGTTGGCGACTGCAGAGGAATGCTACCAGGTTTGCATGGTTCCATAAATTAAATTTTTGTATCTGGCCCCTCTTTCTGCCCTCCATGGTCATTAGACCACTATCCTGCCCCC
Source organism: Calotriton arnoldi (assembly GCA_963921515.1). Lineage (NCBI taxonomy): Eukaryota > Metazoa > Chordata > Amphibia > Caudata > Salamandridae > Calotriton > Calotriton arnoldi. The sequence goes on along the minus strand of CAWUFW010000516.1, from coordinate 1,677,301 downwards.
ATCTCCACTCTGTACATTAATGACATGCAATCGGTTTAGGCAAAGAACTCAGCTGATCTTCAAAAGTCCCATGACATACGCCCATAGAGGAAGTGGCACAGGCATTTCAGCATCAAATGATGCTTTCCCATAATGCATCTGTTTCTGTATTTGCCTTTCTCATAACCTTCATGGCTCTGGGTAGGACCCTCCACCCTGTACCAGAGCTAAACCATCTTCAATGGTGCCTTTGGATATTTGCCAGGCGTGTAGGCATTTTAGCACATCTTCTGCAGGTATTATTCTTTGGACGCAGTGATGCTCAGGTTGACCAAAAGGTCCAGTAGAATAGTCTCTTTTAGTGGAGATAGCCCTATTCCCAAAATTAGGTTTCATGGTGACTGACCAAGTCCTATTTTTTTTCTACTGCCAATATTCACTCTCCTCCTGTCACCATCACGTTTCGACCAACACCTTGTTTTTAAGAAATTAAGTTAGGTACAGGACTTGCCCTTGTAGCGTACTTGGCCCTATCCATAGGAGGTATACATGCTTGCTGCTGGGCACCCACCTGTTAGATTTTTCTTTTCTTAGCCTCAGGAACGGTTTCTAGGCAATCTTCAGGCAGGGCCCTTATACCAATAAGCTGACAAGATGAGAGTGACTTTAATAAGGATTACTGGAGTCACCATCAAGGTAACTTTATCATTTTACCTTAATATACTGGGCCCAACATGTCCATCAGAGATGTGACATATGCCTGAATTTCATCAGAGCCTCATGAGATAAATGTACATAAATTAATCTAAATGTATCTAAATGGCAATCATTTACATAGTGGTTATCCTGAAATCCTTACAAAGTTGTGGCTCACAAGCATTGGGTGTCACCTCTGTATTACAGCTGACACTCTGACAAGAGCCTGGATTCTTTAGAAGAGATGAATACTTTATCAACAGTGATAGTCACTAATCCCTGTATACATTTGCTCCTCAATTCAGTGGCTTATCAAGGTGAACGAATGAAGTGGATGGACAACTGGGCCTTGGGTCATAACGGAAGTGCTCAGCTCAACTGCTTCACACACACCTCCCTGAGACTAACCATCTAATTTTCATTGTCTTTCTCTTTCAGAGAGGCTGCACAACCGGCCAATCCAGGAAGGGCTGAGCCAGCTTCACAGCCAAATGATGAGGAATCCAGCCTTGGGTCCTCGTTTCCCCCGGACTCCAGAGTCCATGCACCACACCTCCCTCTCCTCGCTGATAGAAGAGGAGCCGAGAGAGACAGCACCAATAAGGTGAATATATAGAGCATGGCAGAGGTAGTCATTTCTAAGCCTGTCCTGACTGGGCCATCTTGAACAGGAGAAAGGTGAGCAGATCCCAATAGATATGAGATGGGGATGAAATAAATTAGAGGCTTGGATTATCAAGTTGAGTGATCCCAAGCAGAATACAGAGAGCACCAAACTTTCCTATCTGTATATGGTGCAGGGTGTCGGTGGATCAGTAGGCAAGTGCCGCCACCTGGCAGGGGGCATTACATGCACTAGGAGTTCTGACTCCCGCATTTCCTATAGTTGTGTGGAGTTCATTGGAATGATTACAGTGGTCCAGGAAAATACTACATTAATCTATGATTTTACCACTTTGATATGGTTACCTGATGACTCCACATTATCAGGAATGCCATGGGCCTGATGTACGGATTTTCCATTTGCAAAAAGTAGTCGCAAATTGCACACTGACTTTTTGGAAATGGAAAGGAATTTTGCAAACTGACTTGTGTATTAATAGGCCAGTTCACAAAATTCTGTATAATAGTGGGTCGCAATTCGACCTACCACATTAATATGCATGAGGCAGTACACAAATTGCGACTTACTACGAATGGCTAGAGTCACAGGCACACCTTACTTTTAAACAAAGCAATCTTTTTTTTTTTTTAATGCACCCAGTTTATCTAAATTTGAAAATGGCATGCATTAAAAAAACATGAAGAGTTAAACAAACCTGTTTTAGGAGTAAAAACATTTTTGTCAACGGGAAGGTCCTTATTGTGAATCGCTTACCATCAATTTTGAATTAGTGGTAAAATATGAATGTTTTGAGACTGGATTTAGGTTGCAACACACGCCTTCCAAATAGCAATTCCTTAATGTCTACTTAACCCATTTACCAATTCGAAAAACCTTTTCTGAATCACTAATTGGGTTTAGTACATTACAAAAAGTGGTTTCGCTCTCGCAAGTCCTCAGATTTCGCAAATCTGAGGGTTTGCAACAGTTAAAACACTTTGTACATCAGGCCTCAGGACTTTCCTTTTGCGAATCATAGCTTTCAGTTGAGTTACTTCAATTGGGTTAAACGAAGTAAGCCAAGAATACAATATGTCGGTAAAGGAAAGTCCAGGACTGGAGAATAGTGTCCCTTATGGCATAGAGTCGTCTGGTAACCTTACCGCTCCGTAACCATTTCTGCATCCAAATACTTTCATTTTTTTTTATCATTTCTGTACTACTGTTGCATATAATTCAATAAAAACTTTTGAACTAAAAAGGAATCCAGGGATGAAAACAAGGGACCTCCCTCTCCCCACACACACCAGAAGCAGGGAACACATCAGGATGTTTTGAACCACATGGATTCAGGGATGCCTGACCAATCCAACACTGAAAGCCCGCCTGAGGGTGAAAAACATAATTTTCATAGATGCTGCAGTAGAGCAATGATTCTCTTTGGTGTTGTGCCAGACCCTGAAGTAAAGTAGAATATTTATTGAATTACTATTCATAATTGTGGTGTTCTCGTGAACATGCATGCAGCATGTCACGAGCTGGGGAGTCGCGAGCTGCCATTGTACTGTGTTGAGTTCTGCAATGTAAGGGGACGAGTAGTGAGTTGATGCTGTGTGGCAGACTGGCTGGGGTGTATTGATTAAACTTAGATCTAACTCAATCTGGGTCTGCATGTAATTCAAACCCGATGCTACATTTGGGGACGATTGGAAAACGTGTCCTACCTACACCCCAACAGCTGCCAGAAGACGTGCCAGGATTGGCGCGGTGTCGTGTAACAATCGTAGATGTCGGCCATGAACTAGATGAGCGAGGGGAGGTGCTGCGTGTAGTCCAACCGACAGCCTGCCTCTGTGTGGCATACAGCGAGAGGCCAGACGGTCGTGCCGGAAAGAAGGCCGAATGACAAAGGAAGTATGGCAGGCGCAAGTGCGCTCTGACCTGTAAAAACTATGATGTTTTGGCCCCTATAGCTAGAGGAAGAGTGCAGTAAAATTAATCATTTGTGGGCAGAGCCAACAGTGCTCTGGAGTGGCTGCTTTCTCCAACAAGCATTGGCATAGCCAATAGGTCTCGCCTTTGGGACCTTATAAGTATTTAGTTATGCAGCACAATATCCTTGGTGCAACAACATCAACTGTTGCATGGGTAAACACTTATAAGGTCCCAAAGGCGAGACCTATTGGCTATGCCAATGCTTGTTATCTTTGAGGTAGTTTCAATGGGAAACCAGGCTGTAATACACAGATATACCCCTATAAACTATCCTACAGCTGCAGATACCCAGTTGGAAAAAAGATGGAGAAAAATGTACTACTATCTCTAGATTGGGGGGAAAGGGGTTGGGGGAGTCATTCTCCGCTACTATAGATTTACATGGCTCAATGTGTCCCAACTGCAGCTTATGGGGCCAAGATATCTGGCATTGCAAACTGTGAAGCTATTCAGGTTGAGGAAAATCGATTCTGCAGAATAGCCCTCTCCGCCCCTGTAGCGTCCTCTCATTTTATTTGTCATAAGGAAATGGGTTTGACTTATCTGGGAGATTGTATGAGAACACGACCCCCCCGTTGTAGCTATCCATTTGGAGAACTGAGGAGGCACTCTTAACTAGAGACATTATTAATGATTGTTGCAAGTGTGACAAAGGTCTTTCCATTCCAAGGTTAGCATAGGTAAAGGAAATCTTTCAAAAGATCGGTCTGCCTCATGCATTCTCTGAACCTGGCTCTAGTAATAGTTTAAACAAAAAAGAATAGTTCTCTCACATTTAACCGCACACTTGTCTACCCTTTGGGATAAATACATCATATCTTAAAATATTAACGATATCTCAAAAAGCATAATGCCCCACTGTGCACTGATGGCGTAATCTAGATATTTCCCATCCTGAAGTCACTGAATCTTTATCATAACGTCAAGGGTAATGCCGTGCTTCGGGGGCGGGGTTCAGTTTAATGCGTACATGTTAATATGAACACAAGGAAATAAATATGAATAACCGAAAGTAAATCCAGTCAAAGCATATAAATGGTGATTTGCGACAGAAATTGAATAGAGATGTCACCTGGCAGCGGGGTGGCTGACTTTAGAAAGAGGGTCCCGATCCCAGCTTTCCCCAACTGATCACATTTGTGTGATCTCAGACTATTCATTTTTTACTGCCTTTTCTGAAGTTCCCTTATCTGGAAAACCTCTGGCACTTAAAAACAAGGGGACACCATTAAGATAGCTAGATATACTGAATACAACTTTGACGATCCCTCTGTTGAGCCAGGTAACGTCTCATGGCCGTCCAGCCGGGGGTGACCCGCTTCATCTAGACCACTCCTCAGACTTGGGCCGCTAGAGAGGCAGGGGGCGGGGCTCCGGCTGTTTGGAGATGGATGGCTGAGAGGGTTATAAGGGAAAGCCTGGGAGCAGCTGCTGCGGATATCACTTCAGTGCGGGCAAAGTAGAGTGGAAGCAGAGAGGGAGGCGCGGGGGCTGCCCGCGGCTGACGGCTGATCCGCCGCATGTGGCCCGAGGGCGCCGGGCTCTGACTGCAGAGGGATGTTGAGGATGAACTAGGCATCCCGGCCGCAGCATGAGAACGTTCCCCGGCGCAGTGCGGGCATAGAGCAGAGCCCGCGCGGCGTGAGGTGCAGGGGCGATGCGTGCCGGCCGGCCCTGAGGCCCCACGGTGGGCTCTGCAGCTGCTGCTGGTGTGTGCGTGCGCGCTGCGGTCATTCATTGCAGCCGAGACATGCGAAAGGCGCGCTCCCTATACTACTGCCGAAAGACGGGCTATGGAAAAGTCAAGTAGCGAGGACTCGTCCATCCACTAGAGCCCGTCCGTGGACAGCCGGGACGCGGACTTTGCCAAGGCGTCTACCTCAGGCAAGGATTTTGGTCGCGGCTTTACTGCGGGCACGTTTTATGGGACCGTCGGATCACGCACGCACAGCCAGGCAGGGGCCGGTGTAACAAGAGAAGAGCGAGGAAGAGAGGAGCGGGGGCGAGCGAGCACGGCAGCCTGCTGAGCTGACCACACGCTCGTGCACCATGGCCTTTTGCTTGCGGTTACCCGCACGGCCGCCATGTGTTTTCAATTATCGCGCCCGTGTCTGGGCACGATAATTGGAAACAGATGGCGGCCGTGCGGGTAACCGCAAGGAAAGGCCATGACGCACGAGCGTCTGGTCAGCTTTTGAAGCCCCTACATAAAGTCTTCGCCAGAGCAGCGCTTGCGCGCTACTCTAGGCTCGACCTAAAAACATTGGTGAGGTTTCCTTCACTTGGGCTGTGCTTTTTCTCCAGGGCAGCAATGGAGTGACAACGGACCCTGTTTGTAAAGGGGACAAACTATTGGGGGACCCAATCCCTGACAACAGGAGCTCTTGCTTGACTGTAATTTGCCCTACTGGAGCTGCTCTTTGAGCAAGATTACAGTTAAAAGGCAGTGCCTTATGCTGAGGAGATCCGGAGAAGGGCAATACTGCCAAGTACCATACATCACAGGTTAGGCTGACACATTTTAGCGCTGGTGTTCGCATCACCATGCTAAATTGTTAGTCATGCATAATTTCTAGCTCCAATATGTGCGACTAGGAACTGCAGCTCTGTGGGGTTATGTAAACAGCAGCCAGCTCACTTGCTGTACTTCCTCGGAGATTTACGAGCTGGGCCCAGGTCAAGCAGAGGTGAATAGTTGCTGTGAATATTGCCCTGGGCCCGGCTAAGTTTTTCACTTTGTAAGTAGCTGTCAGTCTTACTCCTTCTGTGAAGTCTATGGCCCTGATTATGAGTTAGGTGTAGTGGTAATTACTGCATGCGAGGGTAATAGCTCATGAATTTAAAGACTCGTCTGATCACGAGTTAAAAAACGCATGTGGTATTTATGACGTGCTAAACACTACATGACTGTAGTCCACATGTGCCATTGATTGCATGTGCTATTTACCACATGTGAAAATTAACACATGTGGTAAATAACACCCAATTACAAGTATGAGGGGTCATTGAAAATCAGTGGAAAATATCACCTTAAAATACCTCCTGTCAAAAGCAGGTGGTAAAAATTCCTGAAAGTGTAGGGATGAAAGAAAAGCTTTAAAGCAATTCAACAAAACTTAAGACCAACTCAGTGATGCAAAAACACAGTATAAACACTGTTTGAACTGAAAAAAATAAAATCACACTCACATCTGCAAACAGTACCAGACCTACATAAAAACCCATTAAAAGGTAAATCTCACAGGTTTTTTTTTTTTATTCGTTTTTATTGGCATTTCGTTATTGCATACATATAACAATAGTATATAAAATAGGTGGCTTGTATTATATTCTAGGCTGTCGTATATTGAAATACATTAAAGTTAGAGTGTTTTCATACATTTGTTCCAGGCCCTGGTGGATGGAGGATAGGCTCTTCTCTGGTGTTCCCTCAGTCATATGTATTAAGGCACACATTGTCATTTAGAGAAGGTATTACATTGTTCAGGAGAAGTGAAAAATTGAATAGTTTAAGGGAATGTAGAGGTCCCGCTTTCTCTTCTGTATTCGGTGGTGTATTGTTATGGCTGAAGGATATAACTCCACCAATGCGATCATGCAAAAGAAAATAAGAATGGAGATAGTAAAGATCAGATATGAAGGAGTCATGGGAGCACAGAGGGTGAGGGGGAGCGTTGCTTGTGTAGTTTTATGGCAGCACAGTGCTTATAGGGTGTCTGCAGTCTGCTGTTATGTTGTATACGTCATTAAGTGGGGGGGTTTCAGGGACCAGGTAGACGGGTTTCTGACCTTGAAACCTCTAACTCTCAGGTTAATACTATACCTTATCACTAAATAGTTTGTGGTCTAACTCTGTCAGTTAGTATGGTCAATTGGTGGGGGTGCCATAAATCACCAATCCACGCGTCCCAATGTAAGGGCGGGGGAAATTAGGGAGTCCTTCCAGTCAAAAATCAGACTCATATGTTCCTGCCGTGTTTTTTCTGGTTTTCGGTCTGTCTTCTTGGTAAATTGGTATTCCAGTTGTTGCCTCCTCGGCTGTATCTGTGCTAATGTCCGGTTCATCTCTATAATTGCACTCCGGGTGTTCCCATATTGTCAACACCTCTGTCCACAGGTCTGCTATGGGGCGGGCCCTCACCCCTCTGGCCTCCTCCCTGATCAGTGCCCTTTCCTCAGCCCTTGCCCACTGAGTTACATCCACCATCCAAGCTTTAACCCGTGGGCGCTCCATTGCTGTCCAGTCTACCGCTATTCGCCTCTTGGTCAACCCTAGTTCTAAGTCTATGAACCTAGTGCCGACATTCTTCGAAGTCGGTCTCGAATATAGGCCCAAGATGAAAGTTTCCATGGTTCGGGGGGGAGAGCGCCCTAGCGTAGAGTCCATGGCCGTAAACACCTTCTCCCAATGGGGTTTTAGTCGGGGACATTCCCACACCAGATGTGAAAACTCAGCATCTAAGTGTCCGCACCTAGGGCAAGGGCGGGGTTCACCTCCATAAACTGTTTGTAACCTGTGTGGCGTTATGTAGGTCATATGTACATAATTGAATTGGAGGTATTTCAGTTTTGTGTTTCACGAGATTTTCTTAGGGGATGCTTGTATCTTCTGCCATTCAGGGTCCCTCAAGTCACGCCCTAGAATTTGTTCCCATCTATTCCGTAGCATGGTCAATGGGCCACGGACCATGCCTGCTAGGGATCTGTAGAACCAGGTTACTAAATGTTTTGGTTGCTCCCATCGATACCAATAATTGCAGAACATTGTGAGTCTCGGGTTCCCTTCCCTCGCCTCCCCACAGGTCCTGAAATGCCTGAGCTAGCGCTTTAAAAAGAAATAATTGGCCTGGGGGTAACTTGTAATTGTCTACTAGTTCCTCCATCGGGATAAATGTACTTTGTTGGTAGCAGTCTCCCACTGTGAGTAACCCAGCTTCTGTCCAGGCAGATAATTGCCTTTGGGTAAAATAGGTTAGGGGGTCTCCATGTGGAAGTCCGTTAAGGGAAGAGCTGGTAAGGGCTTACCTACAGTATTTAGGACACATCTGCACCCACATCGCAATGCTGTTGACAGTAGTATCCCAGGGTTTTGGATCACTATTAAATGGTTGAGTAGTTTGGCCAATAGTAGATCTATTTGTGACGCTTGTCCAGATAGTCCCATTTATTCTTGATTGACTCTGTCTAGTCACAGTGTAATCCACTGGAGTTGAGCCGCTAAGAAATAAAGGGCAAAATCTGATGCCCCAGGCCTTCCTCCTCTGGGGGACGTCTAAGAGTTGCCAACGACACCCTGTGTTGGTTCCCGTCCCAGATCAAATTGCGTAACAGGATGTCTAATTGTCTAAACCAAGAGGCTGGTACGTATACAGGTAGATTTGCAAAAAAGTATAAGAGCCTCGGTAACATGACCATCTTAGGGATCGCTATCTGGGCCATAATGTGTACTTTAAGTGAACTCAGAAATGGTACACAAGATCTCAAGGAGCGAATGGCTCCCCCTGTGTTGCTGTCTCGAAGGTCCTCCACTGAGTGGAATATCTGTATCCCAAGATATTTAAAGGAGATGGGCATCCACATTAAATCGAAAGGCGAACCCAAGTGTCTCTCGATCTCTGGAGAGATGGGGAATATATGGGTCTTAGTCTCGTTGACCCGAAGGCCAGATACTGTTTTAAAGGTTCTCAGGAGCTCTAATGCCTCGGGGACTCCAGTGATTCCATCTCTTAGATATAGAAGTATGTCATCTGCATATAGTGAGAGGACATGTTCTCGTCCCTCAACCTTCAAGCCCCAGTCCTTACTATTCTGTCTAAAGAGTTCTGCAAGGGGTTCGATAGCTAGGGCAAACAAGAGCGGGGATAGGGGGCATCCCTACCTTGTGCCCCTATATACTTGGTACTGTGGTGAAAGCGTTGTGCCTGTTCTAACTCTGCCTGTCGGGGTCGTGTATAATAGTTTGACCCATTTAATCCAATTAACTCCCAGTCCCATCTGTTTCATTACCGCAAAACAAGACGTCCCGGCGCACTGTGCCGACTGCTTTTTCGAGGTGGCATCAGCATTGCTCTCGGTTTCTTATATGTCGTGGGGTGATACATTACATGAATGAAGTGAAACTTGTATAGCGCATGGCTACCCTGAGGCCTCCCAGCGCTGTGGACGGATCAAGCGGGCCAGGAGCGAGTGTTAGAAAGGGATGTTAAAAAGATGGGTTTTCAGGAGTTTTCGAAAAACTAACAGGTTGGACTCCTTCCACAGATGAAGAGGGAGGGAGTTCCAGGAGTTGGCAGCATTGAAAGAGAAGGAGCGCCCGCCCCATCTACCACATGGTAAAGTCTTCTAAGGTTGAGGGAGGTGTTACGTGAGGGGATAAATCCACTTTGCTCGGTGTGTATTAATTTTGTCATATAAGGGAGTAGCCGGAGTGCTAGCACCTTACTAAGGATCTTGAAATCTAAATTTAACATGGAGAGGGGATGGAACTCCGTGACCTTGGCTCCCTGCGTCTTAGTTTTGAGTAGTGGGATAACTACTGCATCATTAGTAGAGTCTGGGAGTGTACCAAGCTGCCAGGAGTCTGCATAAAGTTTTTCGAAGCATGTGGCTAGAGTCCCAGCATATACAGCTTAGAACTCGGCTGGGAGGCCATTGGGGCCTGGCGTTTTACCTGTTGCCATATCTTTGATGGCTGCTCGAATTTCCTGAGTGGTGACAGGGGCACCTAATTCTATTTGATGTTCTTTAGCTAGTGTTCCCAGAGGTATACGTGTCAGGTAAGTAGTCAGGGCGGTCTCCGAAAGAGGCACTGGGATTGAGTACAGACCTCTATAATATTCACAAAACTCTTCATTAATGAGTGTGGGGGAATGTAGCAGCCGACCATCCTGTTTCTGTATACATGTAATAAGGGACCCACAGGATTCCGGTTTGATAAGCCATGCCAATAGCCAGCCGGATTTCCCTTCTTCATCATGAGCTTGTGTAATATATTGCTTATAGTCGTGTGCTCGCATCTTTTCTAGGATGGTATTATAGCGAGTTCTCGTCTCCCGAATCTCCTCTATGTGGTCTTGTTGAATAGTAAGAGGGTTATCTAGATTGTGTAGCCTATCTTCCAGGACTTGTAACTCCCTGAGTAGCTCCATTTGAGTGGCATGTGTTTGGCCAATGCAATGGCCACGTATCACTACTTTAAAAGCCTCCCGTTCTAATAAGCTCGAGGATGCCGAGCCTTGGCTATTAGCAAAATAATCGGAGATCGAGGTGCATGCCTCCTCGAGTGAGGTCGGGTTAAGCCGCCACATTGGGGCGGGTGGGCATTCCCCTATGGGTACAAATCGTAGTAATACAGGGTTGTGGTCAGATATGGTTCGTCCTAGGTACTCAGAGTGGTTTATGTTCTGGGCCAGTTTATGGGACCATACGAAGCGGTCTATTCTGGTATGTAGGCTATGGACATGGGAAAAGAAGAAGAATGTGCGTTCATTTCCTTGCTGTATTCTCCAAATACCTACTAGACCCCAGTGTCCCACCCAGTCTTGTAGTCCTTCTCTCAGTTTCCTCACTGTGGTCCCCTTTAAGGGGGGAGTCGATCGGTCTAATTGAATATCTAATACGCAATTTAAGTCTCCTCCTATTAACAGGTTGCCCGAGGATATACTTGCTATGCACGTGGAAAGGGAGTGGAGGAAAGTAATCTGATCTTGGTTAGGGGCATATATATTCCCTAATGTAACCTCTTTGTCCCAAAGTCTGCCCTCAAGTAGGACGTATCTGCCTTCTTTCTCAATCAGCGTGTGGATTAGTTCAAATGGTGTCCCGGCCCATATCCATATTAAAGTTTCCCTGGCGTATGCTGAGTAAGAGGTGGCATAGAGTTGGCCTCGCCATCTTCGCCTCAACTTGTCTATCTCAGGTCCAACCAGGTGGGTCTCTTGGACCATAGCCACCTGAACCCCTCTATGTCTAAGATATATGTGAATGTTATGTCTCTTGGAGGCTGATCCCATCCCCCTAATATTCCAGGACATGAATGTTATTGAGAGTTTGTGATCAGCCATATGTGTCCGTGTAATATTCTAGTCCCACCCTCCCCCCGTGATCACCCCCCAACCCTCCAGCCCCGTAGTCGGTCTCATGCTCCTCGTGAGGTCCTGAGCAAGAATGAAAGAGAAGGAAAGAGAAACAAATGAAAACATAAACAATCCCCAACAACAACTCCCCGATCCCAGGGCAGTACAGCAACGGCTGACCGTCCAAATTGCGATATGTAACCATATGTTCAGTCAATTTCTCTTCTGGCCAGCCGATTGTGGGCGTGCCAGAAGAGGGGCATCAAAACGGGGTTTATACTCCGCACCAGCCCATCATTTTATCAAGTGTTCCCGGCTCACATTTTATGCTGTATAGATTAAAGCATAGGGATGTACTCTAGCAGTTTGACATATAAGTCTAGGGGAACCCACCCTTTCCCCGACCCCATCGCCCCCTTCACTACAGTGCCAAAGGCATTCAGACAGTGTTCATTAAAGGATATCAGATGATACCATCCGCCGTCTGGGGCGTCACTTCAGGTAGGCCAGTCTCATCCCCAAGCGAGGAGACAGAGTCAGATCTTGCTGATTTCCGTTCCGAAGAGGAGACCGTCTCTGGGGCCTTCTGCTTTATGGACCCTATCCTCACCACCGCCTGCAGCGCCGCTGCCCTCTCCATTTCTGTCTGTGTAGGAGAAGGTCCACTCCTGGCCTTGTTCTGTGTAGTCCCTCGAGGGCACCTACGGTTTCCTCTCCTTGAAGGGAGTGATCTTGAATAGGTCTTCTGGAGAGTCGTCCCAGCATTATGTGCTTCCAATTATGTCCAGGCGGAGTCTGGGTCTTCGCAGAAATATGTGGTACCATCAACTGCTATCCGGAGTCTGGAGGGAAATATCAGGGAGTATTGTATTCCCTTTTCTCGGAGTGCCCTCTTGACTTCCAGAAAGGAGGCTCTTTTGATTTGTACCCCCACAGTGTAGTCCGGGATTATGGACACCTTGCCATTGGCAACATCGAAGGGACCGTCTGAGCACACTTTTTGCAGTATAGTGTTACAATCCAGGTAGCGTAACAGTCTGCCCACCACCGGCCTGGGGGGTCCGCCTGGGGCCAGCGGTCTTGACGGAACTCTGTGGGCTCGCTCTAGTGCGAAAAAGGGGGTCAAGGACTCCGAGGCCACTTCTGTCCGTAACCAGTGTTCCAGAAAATCCACCATATTCTCTTTTCCGATCTCTTCCGGTAGGCCAACAGTTCTAATGTTGTTGCGTCGGTTGCGTCCTTCCGCGTCTTCAGCACGTTTTCCAAGGAGTTGAACTCTGTCATTTAGTGCAGACATTTGGTTGGAAAGCGTCTTACATTCCGGCTTCAGTTCAGTGACAGTGGTTTCCACCCCTTTGATGCGGTCAGCTAGTTTGTGGTGTTCCGCTCTCAACAGGCCCAGGCCCACGGAGACAGCGTCTATATCTTGCTGTAGGGTGGTCTTGGTATCAGTTATGGTCCCCAAAATCCTATCTAATTGCAGTCGCATTCGGTCCACAGGGGGTGTGATTGTATCGGTATCAGCAAGAGCATCATGAGCTGGGTCCTGTGTTTCTGGTGGGGCTCCCCCGGGTTTGGTTCTAGGCTTCCTCATTTGTGATACTTCAAGCTATATCAATAATCCTGGAGGTCTTGTGCCTGCTCGTCAGGTATACTCTGGTGGTTCTCTGGTTTCTCATGGTGTCGTAGATAAGTCAGTCCCCCCCCCACGGCAGATGAATTTAGCAGGCCCAAGGTGTTTCCGTCACCAGTCCGGAGGTTTCCAGAACTGATATCGGTCTAAGAAGAATGTTCAGATGGGACAATGTCGTCACAAATAGACTTAGTGTGGCAGTGAAGAAACTGGGAGTGTGTTCATCACTGCCCGTAGTATAAAATCGCCTTGTCCCAGTCTTCGGAGGGGCGGGGTGGAAGAAGGTCCCAAAGGTTTGTCCTTGCGCCTTGTATGCGGTGTAGGTGGGGTGCATCGCTTGCTCCTAGTTCATGTGACTTCTCACAGGAATATGTGTATCACACAGCAACCTAGGCTTCGCTATGCTTGAAGTGGCATATTGAACTTTTCTCTCCGTTCATGAATGGTTGGATGTGTCATAGTCTGTTATGGCAAGTATTACAGTGATTCCACTTCTTATGGTTCGGAGTCTGCTAGGCACCCAAGTAGTTAAGCTTCAGGGGTGCACAGGGGTTGCTGCAACATTCATTCAGTTTGGGGTCCCTATCCATCAGGGACCAACACGCTCTTTCAGGACTCACCGACAGCTCCCCTTGCCCATCGGCCTTCTCTTCATTTATGGTTAAGCGGCAGTGCGTGCCAGCACTGCCTCTGCGGGCTGTTATGAGGGCAGTATGTGGCGCCCAGCCCCCGGTTAGGCTACCCTCTCTTCGACTGACGTTTCCACACTGTGTTCAGCCGCGCCCCAGGTCCTCACTCGATCATCGCAAGTGGGGTGCCGTACAGGTAATGTGAAGGCTTACCGCCGCCAAGGGCAGGTGCCAGTCCAGTCACCCAGGAGCTCCCAAGAGGTTCCCTTAATCCTCCAGGCAAGTAACCTCTCTGCCTTGATGTTATTTGTCCCTGTCAGCCTTTTCACAAGTGAAGCACGGGATCTGGTTTCTCGATCAGGCCGGCATCTCCTTTTCCGTTGCCGTGCCGAACGCGGTGACTGCAGGTAGGCCAGTCTCGTCCCCAAGCGAGGAGACAGAGTCGGATCTTGCTGATATCCGTTCCGAAGAGGAGTCCGTCTCTGGGGCCTTCTGCTTTATGGACCCTATCCTCACCACCGCCTGCAGCGCCGCTGCCCTCTCCATTTCTGTCTGTGAAGGAGACGGTCCACTCCTGGCCTTGTTCTGTGTAGTCCCTCGAGGGCGCCTACGGTTTCCTCTCCTTGAAGGGAGTGATCTTGAATAGGTGTTCTGGAGAGTCGTCCCAGCATTATGTGCTTCCAATCATGTCCAGGCGGAGTCTGGGTCTTCGCAGAAGTACGTGGTACCATCAACTGCTATCCGGAGTCTGGAGGGAAATATCAGGGAGAATTGTATTCCCTTTTCTCGCAGTGCCCTCTTGACTTCCAGAAAGGAGGCTCTTTTGACTTGTACCCCCACAGTGTAGTCCGGGATTATGGACACCTTGCCATTGGCAACATCGAAGGGACCGCCTGAGCACACTTTTTGTACTATAGTGTCACGATCCAGGTAGCGTAACAGTCTGCCCACCACCAGCCTGGGGGGGGGGGGTCTGCCTGGGGCCAGCGGTCTTGACGGAACTCTGTGGGCTCGCTCTAGTGCGAAAAGGGGGAAACAACCATTACAACGCAGTCATTACAACGCACTACCTTTACAATGCAGTCATTACAACGCAACATCCTTTACATCGCATGCCATTACAACGCAGCCATTACAACGCATGTCACTACAACGCATGCCATTACAACGCATACCATTACAACGCACAGTGTTTACCCCTACACTATCCAACACTTACCCTACTGTTGCACTCACTGGAGTGGGAATAGTAATTTTTACCCCTACACTATCCAACACTTACCCTACTGTTGCACTCACTGGAGTAGGAATAGTAATTTTTACCCCTACACTATCCAACACTTACCCTACTGTTGCACTCACTGGAGTGGGAATAGTCATTTTTACCCCTACACTATCCAACACTTACACTACTGTTGCCCTAAAAGTAATATGTGTTGTAATGGTATCCGTTGTAATGGAATGCGTTTTTAAGTGTAGTTTCTAAAAATGCGTGGTGATGGCATGCGTTGTAAAATCATGCGTTGTAATGGATGTTGCAATGTAAAAACTGCGTTGTAAAGGCATGCGTTGTAAATGTTTGCGTTGTAACGTGTCCTATTCGTGAAAAAGGGGGTCAAGGACTCCGAGGCCACTTCTGTCCGTAACCAGTGTTCCAGAAAATCCACCTTATTCTCTTTTCCGATCTCTTCCGGTAGGCCAACAGTTCTAATGTTGTTGCGCCGGTTGCGCCCTTCCGCGTCTTCAGCACGTTTTCCAAGGAGTTGAACTCTGTCATTTAGTGCAGACATTTGGTTGGAAAGCGTCTTACATTCCGGCTTCAGTTCAGTGACTGTGGTTTCCACCCCTTTGATGCGGTCAGCTAGTTTGTGGTGTTCCGCTCTCAACAGGCCAAGGCCCACGGAGACAGCGTCTATATCTTGCTGTAGGGTGGTCTTGGTATCAGTTATGGCCCCCCAAATCCTATCTAATTGCAGTCGTACTTGGTCCACAGGGGGTGTGATTGTATCTGTATCAGCAAGAGCATCATGAGCTGGGTCCTGTGTTTCTGGTGGGGCTCCCCCGGGTTTGGTTCTAGGCTTCCCCATTTGTGATACTTCAAGCTAGATCGATAATCCTGGAGGTCTTGTGCCTGCTCGTCAGGTATACTCTGGTGGTTCTCTGGTTTCTTACAGTGTCATAGATAAGTCAGCCCCCCCCCCCCCCGGCAGATGAATTTGCCAGGGCCAAGGTGTTTCCGTCACCAGTCCGGAGGTTTCCAGAACTGATATCAGTCTAAGAAGAATGTTCAGATGGGACAATGTCGTCACAAATAGACTTAGTGTGGCAGTGAAGAAACTGGGAGTGTGTTCATCACTGCCCGTAGTATAAAATCGCCTTGTCCCAGTCTTCAGAGGGGCGGGCTGGAAGACAGTCCCAAAGGTGGGGGGGGGGGCGTGGCCAGCAGCATGGCGGACTAGACGTGTCTGACCGGAGCTCTGTGTGCCTGCCAGTGATCCTGTTTGAATCCTGGGCTAAAAATCAACATCCTGGTCCGCAATAGCGAGGGTCGAGTGTGCGGACATTACACAACAGTGGCGAAGATCCCTGACTGCGGAAAATCGCTGTAATGAGGCCGATAGAGAGGAAGGCTGTGCGGAGGACTCGGGGACAAGATGGCGGTGCTGGGGATCGTGCGGACTTCGGAGAGGCGGTGCACCCTGGCTGAGGGACGCTAATCGGGGGCGCCTCACCACGAACGGAGACAGCGATTTGGTGACCCCCGGGGGGCTCCCCGCGGGGTCCCCTCCCCCTTCGCTTGCCCGCTTTCGGGTGCAGCACGTGGCGCTGGAGGGCCGGGGCCATGCGCGCCGCCTCCTGCCCCCACCACTGTGAGGGAGCGGCTGCGGGACTCTCCCTGTAAGAACACCCCCTTTTCCCGGCAGCGTCACCGAAGACTGCCCGTGAGGACCCGGATCGGGAGGCGGTGGCCCTGTGGCATCGGGTCACCCGCGAGATGGTTGGTCGGCGCTGGGCCTCCCGCGACTGCTGTGTTCGCGCTGGGGACCTGGAGCGGCAGGGCAGGCTCTCCGGATCCGTCACCCGGTGAGCACACCAGGGAGCAAGAGCCTGGCCGGATTGGAGCACGCGAGGGCCGGGGAGGCAAGTGAGGCCCGCGCTGAATCCTGAGGCGACCCGCGGGGAAGCGGGTGAATCGGAGGGACCTCCCGGGAGACAGTCAGACCGGAGGCTGCCCCGGGACCGAGATAAACGACCGCAAAGGGCGGTAAGGAGCTTCGGCGGGAGGACTGGAGGGCGTGATCACAAGGGGTGTGGAAGTCTGGACAGAACTTGGAGCGCCCCCCACCTGCCCCTTGTGCTCTCGCTCCGTGATCGGAGCAGCGGGATGAGCATACACCCGGGGGCCCAGCCGTTATAACACTGGACGCTTTGAACCCGGCAGTTGCGGTGTGGTGTGTGGTGGTTCTCCTGTGCCCGTGGGGCGGCGCCCCTGGTTGAGTGACCTGGTGCGGGGGCGGCGCGGGGGGGCTCCGCGGCAAGCGCCACCTAGAACTGCATTGAGAGGTGACCCCTCTCGAAGACTGAGAAGAATTCTGAGTCACCCGGGCCACGGTGTGAGACTGTGGGGGACACCTGAGACAGGTCGGACGGCGGGCGGTCCCCGCTACGGACCACCAGCGGTTGGGCACCCCCGTCATCAAGGGGACACGCGGGCGCCCGGCGTGTGAAGATACGTACGCCCAGGAGATCACGGATAGAGCAGGGTAGACATCTCCCAGGCACAGTGCAGGTGGGCTCACGTGAGGACACTGGCTGGAGGCACGACATCAGCACGCCCGCTCAAAGTGCAAAACTCTGGGACGCCGGCGACCCCGCGGTCCATACAGCCTCTGTGGTCTTGCCATACCGCCCAGTAATAGTCCCTGATGGCACGAGACAAAGACCCAAAAACGCAGCGGCAGGGGAAGATGGACAAGTTTGCCAAAATCCTGCCTGCGTCGGAACCCCCTGCCCCCGCCTCCGCGGACACACCGGACAACAACGTTATTCTGCAGGCGATTCAGTCTTCCAGGGAGGCACTGGAATGTAAAATTGATGCAATTAAAATTGATGTTAACCTGCTCCGTCAAGACCTGCGGAACGTCTCTGAAAAAGTCACACATGCTGAGCAGCGCATATCGGAGGTTGAAGACACTGCACACACACTCCGGGGAGAGGTCACGGCCTTGACAGCGGCTATGAAGGATGTACTATGGAGAGTTGACGATGCTGAAAATCGAGCCCGGAGAAACAACCTCCGCTTTCTTGGCTTTCCGGAGACCGAGGAGGGATCGGATGCTGGCGCCTACCTGCGCAAGTGGCTGCTGGACGTACTCCCGGGTGCACAGTTTTCACCCTGCTTTGTAATCGAAAGAGCGCACAGAATACCGGGGACCCGACCACCACCGGGGGCCCCACCACGTCCGCTGATTGCAAGGTTTCTTAATTACCAAGACAGGGACCTCATCCTCCGGGAAATCAGAAGCAAGGGGGAAATACGGCTGGACAATACCAAAATCATGGTGTTCCCGGATTACTCACGAGAGGTGCAAAAGCAGCGCAAGACGGTCGACTCCGTGAAAGACAAACTACGGCAGTTACAAATCACATATATGCTACTCTTCCCCGCTAAACTCAAAGTGATCTATCAGTCCAAAACACTGTTCTTCAACACCCCAGAGGAGGGCTGGCACTGGCTAGAGGAATGCCCTCTGCTGAGAGCTGCGGGGAGCCAGGCGCCACCTCCCCAGAAAGTCCCGCCGGCACGCAGACACAGACCGAGATCTCAGCGCCTCAAATGGAGGAGCACTGCGACTGCGCAGAATGAACAACTTAGGGCGACGCCATATCGGAGCAGGAGGATGACGGGGTCGACGCCGAGGGCCTCAGACTCGGAAAGCATGCATCACGCGGACAGACTCAGCACGAACCCGCGGATGAGGGGGCCCGCCCCGCAGCGCTCCGCGGACTGCACAATCAGGACATTACAACAGACTCGGAAGAGGATCACCCTCTGCTGCAGAACATTAACCTCCTGGAAAATCCGACAGACGAGGACGCCGCGAAGGACACAGACACTCAGACCAAGCAAGCAGAAACAGAAGAATGATGAGCAGTATCAGGCCCGGAGAACCACGAGGACCGTAAACAGGCGGTAGAGCTCGCGCGCCACCCCGCGTGCTTAGCTCCCCCTGGTGTATTTGACTTTTCCTCCCCTTTCTTTCCCTTGTATTCTCTCCCCGTCTCCCCGTCCTTCCCCTCCCTCTCTTCCCCACCCCCCCCCCATCTTTCTTTTCGTTTGTTTCAGTTTCTTTGTTCTAGGTTGGACTTTTTGTCTTCTTGTATTGGTTACCTCGTGTGAGGCCTCCCCTGCCTCTTAGACAACCCAGATACCGGTAGCCCGAGTTCCTGCCCCCCGACAGCCTAATATAGGCCAGAAGACTAGGGCTGGGGGGGTTGGAGAGGCAGGGAGCCACTTAGGGAGGTACACTTGGGGGGGCGGGCGATAGACCTCTCCGATACAAACACGACAAAGTTGGTCATGTTGACCCAAGGGGTAGTCAGTTGGGTGGCGGGGGGTGGGGGGGGCGGGGTTGGGAGGTTGGGGTTCATATTCAATTATTTGGCAAAATACCAGGAATGTATGTTTATTGAGATTGCAGAGACAGAGACGGAGGGACCGGGGAAATGGGTCCAGCAATGGGAAGGGCACAGCACAATACCATGACCACGACACATAATCAAGGCACTTATTCGGTCCTCTCCTGGAACGTAAATGGGTTGGGCAATAAGGTTAAGAGAGGACTGGTATCAGCTTATTTCAGAAGACTGAAGCCCAATGTCATCTTTTTGCAGGAGACGCACCTGAAGGGCACACAATGTGGGTTCCTAGGCAGAGGGGCATACAAGACACTAGCCCACGCGGGGTTCTCCACCGAGGCGAGAGGGGTGGTCATCCTAATTAGGAAAAGCCCGCCATTCAGAATTGAGCGTACTTGGCTAGACCCCAATGGTACATACGCTGCGGTTAAGGGTGTGTGGGATAGACGTAACATTACTCTCATCAGTGTATATGCACCCCCTAGGTTGCAAAGACAAACGCTAGAAAAGCTTGCGGCTGTCCTTCTGGAAGCGGGCTCCGCCACTCACATTATTGGGGAGACTTAATGATGTAATGGACCCTACATTGGACCGTACGACAAGCCCAGTGGGAGGCCCCAAAGAGACATCACTTAAGCGGTTCGCAGACTCACTGACATTAACTGACATATGGCGCAGGCAACACCCTCAGACCAAAGCTTATTCCTTTTACTCAGGAGCCCACAAAGCCTTCTCGAGGCTAGACTATATACTAGCCCCAGCAGGCGACATAGGGGAGGTTCACAAGGTAGAATACTTGGCTAGAGGTCTCTCGGACCATTCACCCTTATGGTTCACAGTAGGTGCCCGTACACAACACCTGGCTGGGGAATGGAAGCTCAACGCATGGGAACTGAGGGACCCCAAGGTTGCCCAAGAGATTAGGGTAGACTCAGAACTCTATTTTCATGAAAATGCAGGGTCAGTAGACTCCGCCATTACGCTATGGGAGGCATACAAACCTGTCCTGCGGGATAGAGCCCAGAACATTATAGCTTACAAAAAACGGAAAGAAGGGGAAGAGATCGCAGGGCTGGAATCCCAACTCTTACAGATCGAAACGCAGGCCATCGCGAGTGACGACCCCGATCTGTTGCGGAGATTACAAGTTCTCCGCAGGGAATATTTTGCACTGGCTAAAAAAGATGCACAGCACGCTATACAAGCCATGCATCGGCGTCTATACGACGCTGGAGATAAAACAGGGCGACTGCTTGCGTGGCTGAGCAAAAAAGAGCTAGATAGTAGGTGGGTAACCCAGATACAGACAGAGGATGGTCAGACCCATACCACTCCCATTGAAATAGCTAACGCCTTTGCCGG
The DNA here is from genome assembly GCA_963921515.1 of Calotriton arnoldi. Taxonomy (NCBI): domain Eukaryota; kingdom Metazoa; phylum Chordata; class Amphibia; order Caudata; family Salamandridae; genus Calotriton; species Calotriton arnoldi. Next base: position 1,656,688 of record CAWUFW010000516.1, on the reverse strand, counting down.
GTACTATGAGGCCTTCTATGCGCGACGCTCGCTGGCAGAGCCAGCACAAATAAAGGCATATCTTCAGAAAATACAGTTCCCCAAACTAGTGGCAAGCGACTCACGGACGTTGGACGAGAAGATAACAAACGAAGAAATCACAGAAGCCATCGGGCAGTTGAAAACTGGGAAGGTCTCGGGACCGAATGGGCTCCCCCCTGAATTCTTTAAACAAAACGTAACGTTATTTAGTCCCCACCTTCTTCAGCTATTCCTGGAGGCGCAAGCGGTGGGTGGTCTCCCCAAGGACCTGCGGACAGCCACGATTGTGGTAATCCCAAAGAAGGACAGGCTGCCGCAGAAGTGTAGCTCGTACCGACCCATCTCTCTTATTAACATGGAAACTAAAATACTGGCCAGAATACTAGCCAACAGGCTTACCACTGTAATATCCGGTCTCATACACCAAGACCAGTCAGGCTTTATGCCGAGGAGGTCAACGAGACTCAACCTCCGGAGGTTACACAATTGGCTGGAGGTGGTAACTACTAGGGAAGACCCGCACTTTATCCTGTCCCTTGATGCTGAAAAAGCATTTGACACCGTCCACTGGCCCTTCCTTATGTCCGTGCTGGAGGAATACGGATTTGGTCCTACTTTCAGGGAATGGATCGCCATTCTCTACGAGAGACCCCTGGCTAGAACCAGAGTTAATGGTGTAGTGTCACGGGAATTTTCGATCGGACGGGGTACGCGTCAGGGATGCCCCCTGTCCCCTCTCCTCTTTGCTCTGGTGTTAGAGCCTCTCGCATGTGTCATCCGAGCACATCCGGGCATCACGGGATTCGGGAGGGTAGAGAATGAGACCTCTGATGAGCGCATCTCGCTGTATGCCGATGACATACTACTGTATGTTACAAACCCTGAGATGACGCTCTCAAATATCATGGCCAGCTGTGAAGAGTATGGCACGCACGAGGGGTACATAATTAACTGGGAGAAATCGTGCCTTTACCCAGTGAGTCAGGGGGGGAGGTCCAGTGGTCACATTAGCCAGCTTCAGATAGCCCCCAATGGCATACAATATCTAGGGATTTATGCTACGACGGATAGAGCAGAGGCGCTCAAGCGGTGCTTTACAAAATGATAGTGCTCCCAAAACTCTTATATGTTCTTCAAAACACGTATCAATTGATACCAGACAGGATATTCGTTAAAATCGATGACACGTTGAAGGTGTTCTTATGGAATGGGAAACCCCCAAGAATAGCACTGGCGACCCTGCAACGCAACCAATACAATGGCGGTATTTCCCTGCCTGATATTAGAGCATACTACTGGGAGGCTCACCTAATTGTAGTAAATGAATGGGAACATGCGGCGGGAGATCACCCCACATACGCCCTGGAACGCACACAGTTTGCTAGACGCCCACACACACACTACCTTTATGGTGGGAAAGGCTCTGCAAAACTCCTAACAGCCACGCAAATCGTGATCGCGGCATGGAAAAAGGCGGAACGGCAAATGAAGTGGGACAAGCGAGTGACCAGGGAAACTCCACTTTGGGTGGGGGGGCGGCTTAAAGAAATTGCGAAGCTGAGAGGATTCGGGAAGTGGGACCTGCTGGGCATCTCACAAATTAAAGATATAATATTCCGTAAAGAGCTGGTTACATTTTCCCACCTCCAGATAGAGTACGACATGTGCCAGACACAATACTATAAATACTTGCAGCTAGCACATGCGTGGAGGGCGCAACATATCGACACAGGTGACCTCCCCGAATACGCCCTGTTAGAGGGACGACTCCTAATGGGTGAGATTGGGGAAAAAGCAGTCTCCTGGACATACAGAACCATTATCAACAACAAACCGGATTCCCTGCTGAAATTGAGGGCGAAGTGGGAGGCGGACATAGGTGAGATTGACGACCCGGATTGGGAAATAGAGCTTATGCATCCCCGAGAGGTGGCCATCAAGTCCCGCCTAAGACTGATTCAATTCAAATACCTGCACAGAGCATATTATGATAGAGCCCGACTGCACCGTATTGGGGGGCTGACACGCCTCGCTGCTTGCGATGCAACGGGGCTGAGGGTACATACTTCCACACGGTATGGGAATGTCCCCACATCCAGACGTACTGGGTGACTTTGCTGAAAGAGTTAGAAGATATTTTAGGGGCGAAGATACCCTTGGATCCCCGGTTTGTCTTGTTGGGCATACACACGGAGGTTGACCTCCCCAGACCAAAGTTAACACTACTTAATTTAGGATTAGTGGTGGCCAAACGCGACCTGGTACGAACATGGGGGGCCACACTGAACCCATCCTTGGAAGAATGGAGAAAGGGAATGGACATGTATATGTCAGGGGAGAAGACGACATATATAGCACGGGGCTGCCCTAAAAAGTTCCAGAAAATATGGAAGCCGTGGATAACGCACTACGGTCTCCTGATCGAAGACTCACAGTGATACCCGAGGCGGGGTGGAGGCCGAGGGGGGGGGAGGAGGGAGGCGCGTGCTATTAATTAAGACAGTCCATTTATTGATGACGTGTATTACTGCTGTTGAACGATGCTGTTGACATAATACCAAAGATAATCATGTTCTCTGGACACCCATACTGTTTCTGTGCTGTAATTAAGAAAATGCCAATAAAAACATTCCCAAAAAAAAAAAGAAGGTCCTAAAGGTTTGTCCTTGCGCCTTGTATGCGGTGTAGGTGGGGTGCGTCGCTTGCTCCTAGTTCATGTGACTTCTCACAGGAATATGTGTATCACACAGCAACTTTGGCTTCGCTATGCTTGAAGTGGCATATTGAACTTTTCTCTCCGTTCATGAATGGTTGAATGTGTCATAGTCTGTTATGGCAAGTATTACAGTGATTCCACTTCTTATGGTTCGGAGTCTGCTAGGCACCCAAGTAGTTAAGCTTCAGGGGGGCACAGGGGTTGCAGCAACATTCATTCAGTTTGGGGTCCCTGTTCATCAGGGACCAACACCCTCTTTCAGGACTCACTGACAGCTCCCCTAGCCCATCGGCCTTCTCTTCATTTATGGTTAAGCGGCAGTGCGTGCCAGCACTGCCTCTGCGGGCTGTTATGAGGGCAGTATGTGGCGCCCAGCCCCCGGTTAGGCTACCCTCCTTCGACTGACGTTTCCACACTGTGTTCAGCCGCGCCCCAGGTCCTCACTCAATCATCGTAAGTGGGGTGCCGTACAGGTAATGTGAAGGCTTACCGCCGCCGAGGGCAGGGGCCAGCCCAGTCACCCAGGAGCTCCCAAGAGGTTCCCTTAATCCTCCAGGCAAGTAACCTCCCTGCCTTGACGATATTTGTCCCTGTCAGCCTTTTCACAAGTGAAGCATGGGATCTGGTTTCTGGATCAGGCCGTCATCTCTTTTTCCGTTGCCGTGCTGAGCGCGGTGACGGCTCCGGTCAGCCGCCTCTCTTGGTGCTTCACTCGGGTGGTCCGGGTGTACGTTGCCGCTCGGTAGAGAGTCGCGGGGCCGCTGGGCTCCGATGTATTTGTGTTTCCGACTTCTGATATCGGGGGCTCCTCCTCAATCGAGGCAACCCTCCCTCAAGCCGGACTCTCGGCCGTGCCTCAGGCGAGATCCGAGGTTGCGACACGAGCGGTTAGGCCCTCCGCCACCGTAATCTGTAATTGCCTCCCGGAGAGTAAGGAATCCGCAACCGCTGGCTCGGTCAGGGTGCTGAGTTGCCTGCTACTGATCCAGCACCTCTCTGCGATCTTATTCACGTTGTTTATGCCTGGTTTCAGGATAATCAGCGGGCTTGGTGCGGAGCTCGCTAACAGAGCGTCCGATACCTCCGCCATCTTGGCCACGCCCCCTCCATAACTCTCTCACAGGTTGATTGCAGCGGCTCACACTTCCATTCCACCGTACCCCACTATACTCTCAGCACTGCTAGGTTATAGTAGCATGTTATGCCAGATTTATGCTATGCTACAATAAACCATGAGACACAAGGATGAAATCCAGGCCACTAATCAAAAATCTCTAATGGCGCAGCAACACAGGAGAGCCACGATCGACACAGTAATGCCGGAACTCATAAACATGAGTCAGCTTGAGATCCAGAGGATATACAGACTCCATATGGGCACCATACAAAACATATTATTACGGATAACCGAGAGTCCAAAATAAGGATCCACTGCATTTGCCCTTCCGCAAAATGCCTGCACTGTTATTCTTTGCAACAGCTATCACACAGTGGACAGTAGGATTGGTGCATGGCATTTCTCAGTCAACCTTCAGCAAAATACTCTGCTATGTGATAGATACCTTGCAGAGAGTGAGCATGCAGCATATACAGTTCCCCTTGGACACCCACACAGCCAATGGCAGCAAGCAAACATCTAGGCTAAAGCAGGATCTTCAGACATCCTAGTCAATTGATTGCACTCATGTACACCTTGTGGCCCCTTGTGGACAGGATCAAGTGTGCGCCAACTGTAAAATTAAGCACACTATAATTGTTCACATGCAGCGCGACGTGGAACTCTGTATACTGAACTGCTGTGTTAGGTGCCCTGCATCAAACCACAATGCTATGATGCTGCATAGAAGCAACATTAGTCGTACTGTGGTCACACATCACCCTTAACATACTGCCCAGTCAAATCAACTCTTCATCATCAAGATTACAATGCATTATAATTGTTGTAGTCCAATCTCAATGCATGTCAACCGTAACTTTAGAGAGTTTTTAGCCCATATGGCAGCACATACATGAATCCGTGTGAATATGTGCAACAAATTACATTGATCACTCTTCACAATGATGATGATTCTCAGCCAAGTCACATTTTTAACAACCACATGTACTTCCATTACAACTCTTATACCTCGTACCTTGGATTCCTCTGACCTCGAGACCTTATATCATGTCTTCCACTTTAGACTTGTTTAGGATGGTCATAATTTAGGAACTTATTGTTAATGTTCGCAACATCATCTGACTATGTTAATACAATATTGATTTTGTGCGTTATCTCCTTCCACAGGTATGCTCTTATTTTTGGTGGCATCTTTAGCACGGGGTGTCACATTAGACGGTCTGGTTTCTTATCACCTGCTTAGTCAGGAACTCCAGCTCAGGCTCCGTAAACTTTTACTTCCTTTTACTGTTGGGGCCCATGATGGAAGAGTTTGGCAGGTTTCTGCTAGTGAATACTGATTGATATCAGAGGATGGGAATGGATTCTGTTTGTCTTTTTTCAAAGTGCTTTGTCCACACAAAATGAATGCCTGCACACTCCCACACAGCAGAGGTATTGGTGTACTTCGGGGGTGTCCTAAAGTCCTTCTGTGTGTTGCTGTGGTTGTTGAAGTTTTCTAGTGATTAGTCTTCTCATTCCAGGAACTTCAAATGCCTGAAAATGGGTGCTTCCTGATGTTTTGTCATGTGCTATTTATCAGGTGCAGTATTTGCCACATGTAGTAAATAGCAGACATTCGATATTTAACACATGCGATAAATAAAGATTTCACAGTACACTGTAAAAACTCATAACCAGTGTCATTTAACTCCTGTTTTTTACCAAAACTTGTGGAATTGGTATTTACCCAGTGTACAAGCTAGGTGGTTTTTACCACCAAACTCGTTATTGAGTCCTATTTGGTTTGTTTTCCCGCTGAGGCTCAGCCTGGAGGAGTTTGGTTGAGCTACAGCTGTAACTATGAACCTCTCTACCTGTCTGGGTAAGTTAAGGTCATGTGTAGGTGTTCATGATGGAGCAGAATTGAGAGCTCTGGAGCAGAGAATTAAGGCAGTGAGACCTCACAGTGCCTGTTGGTGACTTATAAACATGTTCGGAGCACATGCTCATCATGGAATCATTGGCCTCTCACATATGTGTCTGACTTGTGCCTGATGTGCTCAGTTTATGTACAGCTTCCTGTATTCTCATGGGAGACTGCAGAGGAGACCTGTTCGGGGAGGGGTCTTAGAGGGGACCAATGCTTAATTTGAGACAGTGGTTGCAGGTGAGGCACACTGTCCCTCATTTTTGCGGGCTAGCACTTATTCTACCTCATCAGACTTTCACCCAGAGCAAGCGAGAGAAAAACACAAACTGGAGGAAGGAAAAAGATGGAAAAACAGAGACAAAAAGAGAAGGCAGGGATGAAAAAGAACCAGCAAGAGAAACATAAGAGGCAGGGAGTAAAAGGTAATGGATTAAAGAGGCATGAGGTGGAATCAAGACCCTGCAGCCTTGGTATTTGGCACCCTGACTTTCAATAGTGCCGGCCCCAGAATTCTAAGCAAAATTCTGGGCTAGGCACTGTTGTACTTCTCTATCAATTTATTTATAACTCTATGCTATTTTACTATTGTCCACTCTGTACAGTATTTGCCAACTTGTTGGTACCACTGTTATGTCATGTTTAGAACTTTGACTAGGTATTTATATGATGTCATAGAACGTTGTAGGCAGTCTTTGCTTCCTCTTTTACTTGTAAGCCTCGTTTGTATCCTGTCTGCTCGCAGGCCTTATTTATTAATAAATCCTTTTATGTAAATCTCACTTCGTGACTTCCTTTTGTCACAACAATTTTGCGACGATTTATGTGAGTATTAATAAGGATCTACAGAAACCAAAGGCTTGCAGAAGAAGACGAAGGAAATACGAGGAAGAAACGTATTTGAAGAATACCAACTTTAACCCGTGAATTTATGAAGAAAGAAGAAGAAGGTTGGTGATAAAACCTTTAAGCGAGTTCCACGCTTAACTTTGCGCTAATATCGTTACTTGATAAGTTAAACGGCGCGTCGTGCTTACCGTTAAAATTGACGGTTAAAATCAACTGAAATTGCCTCCACGCGCTGTTCTCTTCAGAGCCACTGCTGTTTGTGACGTGTGCAGAGTTAAGCAAAGAAGTGCACGCGTCATCAAGTCGGACGCATTTGCGTGCGTGAAGCCATTTTGAGGCCAGGCACAAGCAATTCTACGCTCGCAGGCACTGTGTTTCCTGGTAGTTTCACACAAGTGCATCGGAAGAAATAACTAAACGGATTTCAAGCGGCAAAGAACATATTTATGGTAAAGCATTAAATATATACTTTACACATGTTTTAAAGAAAAAACGGAGGTGAATATTTAAAAAAGAAAATATATTTGAAATTTATATTAATTTCTGCAAAATTAACTTTCACAGTTTATTTAAAAATATTTCAACAAAAGAAATATGGCACAAAGCAATACAATATGCATACCTGCTGCATTTCTCAATGAGCCAGGAAAACCAAGCATGAAATGGAAAAATTGGTTGAGGTCATTGAAAATTATTTAGTGGCTATTGATGGCAAAGGATATGAGCCAGAGCGTAAGAAAGCCATTATGTTTGGGCTATTAGGAGCTGTAGGTCAAGAGATTTTTGACACTTTACCTGAGTATGAAAGTCCACCAGGACAATTTATTCCTTTAAATGAATACCAGGAAGCTATAAAACGGATGGAGAAACAGTTTGGGGAAGAACCAAACATAATGATTGGAAGACATAGATTCAGCATGAGGAAGCAACAAGAGAACGAGACTATAGAGGAATACATTGCTAGTTTGAGAGTTTTGGCAACTAAATGTGAGTTTGGAGACATGGTTGATACATATATAAGGGACCAATTTATCTTCCACTGCTTTTCTAAAAAGGTTCAAGAGAGGTTATTGGCCTGCAGGAATCCTACTTTACAGGAAGTTATAGACATTGGAAAAGGAATTGAACGTTCACTTGAATCTTCTAACGTTCTTTCTACAGAAATTGTTCATTCTTCAAGTGTTTTTGCATTACAGGATAGAAAGAAGCAGGAATTTAGAAATGAAAATGGTATCAAAAATGTAAATGTAAATGATAATACATTTATTGTTTGTTACAGGTATGGTTCTAAGAGTCACAAAGTAGATTACGTAGCATGCCCAGCAAGAGGTAAGAAATGTGCCAAGTGTTTTAAAATTCGTCACTTTGCATCGGTTTGCAAAATCATTAAAAGCAAATTTTTACAAAAGGTTAAAGTTAGCAATGTTGAAGAGTTTGACGAAGAAATGTGTAATAACATTGTTTTAACTGCAGAAGAAAGTACAGGCAGAATCAAAGGTCCACTTGGTTATGTAAAAATAGGATCAGTAGATCTTAAAATAATGGCTGATTCAGGTTCAACGATAACCATTATTTCAGACAAAACGTTTGAGGAATTTTGGGAAGGTAAAGAACTTTTGACATCCGATGTTAATCCCAAGGTGTTTGGTGAATTTGAAATTGTAATGCACGGTTATTTTGAAGACAGCTTAAATGTTAAAGGAAGGTCAATAAACACAAAGATTTATGTAGCTGAAAAGGGAAGGAATATAGTTGGTTGGAAGGACTTGGCCAAACTTGGTATCATTCTAAAACCAGGCGCTGAAGACCAATTATTCTTGGTGAATCAAATGTCTGTTATGCAAAAGAAGAAATAGCAACTAAAAATTTGGAAAGTGTATTAAAGAAGTATGAAACAGTATTTGAGGACCGCATAGGTTGTGTGAATGGATTTGAGCACAAAATAAAGCTTAAAAAGGGTGCCATTCCTATAAAGCATAAAGTAAGACTGGTTCCGCTTTCAGTTAGGGATGATTTGAAAACGTTATTAGACAAACTAGTCAGAGAAAAAGTTATTGAACAAACCAATTCATCTGAATGGGTTTCGGCAATTGTTATCATTAAAAAGCAGACTGGGGACATTCGTCTATGTGCTGACTTGAGATCTTTAAACAAAAATATCATCGTTGACTGTCATCCACTACCTAAAATACAGGAAGTGTTGGCAGCAACATCTGGGTCAAAATATTTTTCGTTGATAGATCTCAAGTCAGCCTACCATTAGGTCAAACTTTCAGAGGATTCAAGAGAATATACTACTTTTGTGACTACTTTTGGAGCATTTAGATTCATTAGGTTACCTTTTGAGCTTGCATCAGCTTCAAGTGTTTTTCAGAAACTGATGGATGTTATTTTCAAAGATATTAAAGGAGTTGAAAAATTCCAAGATGACATACTGATAGACGCTAGCACTATGGAAGAACACAATGACATTTTAGATGCAGTACTTTGTACGTTAATGAAAAGAGGAATGACAGTTTCGCTTAACAAGTGCAAGTTTTTAAAGACAGAAATTGATTATTTGGGCCATGTTTTAAGTCTAGTAGGTATCAAACCAAAATTGAATTTAGTAAAAGCTATTTCTGAAGCACCCAAACCAGAGGACAAGGATTCTCTCAAATCATTCATGGGTTTAAGTGAGTATTACTCACGATTTGTAGTTAATTATGCTGACAAAGTAGAACCCTTACGATGTTTATTAAGGAAAGGTGTGAAATCCATATGGAAAAAAAGAACAAGATGATGCTTTCACTGAAGATAAGAAGGCTATTGTTGAAGCACCTTCTTTGCAACCTTATGATTCTGAGGGTAGCAATATTGTGACTGTTGATGCTAGTGGTGTCGGTATTGGAGCTGTTTTCACTCAGAAAGTGAAAAGAAGAATTCAAACAGTTGCTTTCATTTCAAGAAGATTAAAAAATGCAGAACAATCTTACAGTACCATCGAAAGAGAAACGTTGGCCTGTGTTTGGGCTGTAGAAAAACTCAAAATGTACCTTTGGGGTAAGCACTTCGAGTTAGTCACTGACCATAAACCTTTAGTTTTCATGATGGATGGTACAGGAAGAGGTAATGGCAGAGCATCTTCTAGACTGGTAAGATTATTAGCAAAGTTACAGGAGTTTAATTTTACGATCAAACATATATGTGGAAAAAACAACATACGTGCTGATTTTTTATCAAGATTACCTGTTTCTGATTCTGAATCTGAGGTGATTGAAGACACTGAGTGCGTTGTTTCCAGTGTTGATATCATTAGAGATTCAGAAGGAATTATAACTGAGTCTGATTGGATGGACATGACGAAATAGTATAATGTCTTAAGTAAAGTCATGGAATATATCACAAGTCAATGGCCACCCACTAGAAATTTAAGTAGCTTTCTTTAACCTTTTCAACAGGCATCTGAAGAATTAAGCATACAAAATGGTTTGTTAGTCAGGGGAGATTTATTTATACCTCCTATTAAGTTAAGAAAAAGATGAATAAATCTTGCGCATAAAGGGCATCCAGGTTCGACATCTACAAAGAAACTTTTAAAAGTTTATTACTGGTGGCCAGGTTTAGATGCTGATGTAAATTCATATGTTGATATGTGTTCCGAATGCTTGAAGTCTGATAAACACTGGAAATCCAGTGTAAGTGAGATGGAACTAGTCTCTATTCCAAAAATGTCTTGGTCTAAGATTGCTATAGATTTTGCAGGACCATACCAAATTCTTGAAAGTAATTGCAAATACATTATTGTTTTGAGTGACTATTACAGCAAATGGATTTATTTCGAATTTGTACCACAAATAAATACAGATTGTGTTATTAATTTTTGGGAAAAATGTTTCTCTACTGAGGGACTTCCTTCTATTATTGTCTCATATAACGGAACACAGTTTACATCTCAAAAATGATTTCATTTTTCAAAAAGTATGGAATTAAACAAGAAAAAACACCTTTATATGCTCCTAAATCTAATGGTCAAGTGGAACGTGTCAATAGATTTATTAAAGAGTTCAACTTGCTGTAGCATCCAATTTACCTGTTTCCAATTTCATTCAGGAAAAAGTTAATTGTTATAATAACACTGTCAATTCAACCACTGGTTATACACCATTCTTTTTAATGAGGGGTAGGAACGGAAATACTGTTCTCACACCAAAGTTTGGTACTATTCATTATAAAAATGATCAAATAGAAGTGCTAGATGACAAAAAACTTAAGGTTCATCAAAATATTGTTGAAAAACAAATCAAGGCAAATCCTATCATGACACTGTTCATAGAGCAGTTGAGAAACATTTCGAAAATGGAGATTGGGTTATAATTAAAAAACCCATGAAAGTGCAGAAACGTGAATCTGTTTATTCTGAACCATTTTTGGTTGAGAAAGTTGCCAGTAACTCTTTTATTAAGAGAAAAAGGGTGGTGGTATATGATTGATGTTATAAAACTTAAACCAGGTCAACACAAAGTTTTAGAAAATTCTAAAAGCAGTTTGCATCAGGAGGGAGAAGGGTTGATCTGGGATTATATTGATTTTGACAAACAAAGAAATGTTGATGATTTGGTTACAGGACAAGCAGAAATTTCAGTAAGTGAAAATGTTAATCCTGCTAAAGATAGCTTAAATGATATATGTGACAATCAACAATCTTTTGAACTTCAAGATAATGTTGTTTTACCTAATGTTAATTCTTCTGCACATTTAAATGCAAATGATATTTCAAGTGGTTCTAATGTTCAACTCAGAAACAGTTGTATTAATAACAGAGGTATTGTTTCTCAGAACCCTTCAGAATGTGTTTCAACTTCTTCTGGAAGGGTTTCTAAAATTCCATATAAATTAAAAGATTTAGTTTTAGTTTTAGTTTTTCATGATAAAAGGGAGATGTTGTACATCTCTATGAATTTATTTATAACTCTATGGTATTTTACTATTGTCCACTCTGTACAGTATTTGCCAACTTGTTGATACCACTGTTATGTCATGTTTAGAACTTTGTCTAGGTATTTATATGATGTCATAGAACGTTGTAGGCAGTCTTTGCCTCCTCTTTTACTTGTAAGCCTCGTTTGTATCCAGTCTGCTCGCAGGCCTTATTTATTAATAAATCCTTTTATATAAATCTCACTTCGTGACTTCCTTTTGTCACAACAGGCACCTATTCTTTTACAAATTAAGCACTGGAAGGGACATGAAAACTTACCAGTCAGCAGACACCCATGATATATCCCATGCTTCTGCCAGAAGGAACTATGAGCGCAAGCAACACCTTTGTTTATTATTAATAATTCAGCGCTGTCTGTAGTTTCCGTATGCTGCGCTGTGGTAAATAAGGATACTAGGGAAGAGAGGAGGAAATCGAGCCTGGGTCTCCTCAGCAGATGTCCCAGTGGGTTTATGCACCTGTTACAAAGGTGCATAAACTGCTGACCACTAGTTTGAGTCCCTGCACTGTGGTATGCTGGGATACCGGGGAAGGGAGGAGGAAGCAGAGCCTGTGTCTCCTCAGCACATAGCCCATTGGGTTAATGCATGTGCTGCAGAGATGCATAAACTGCTGACCGCTAGTTTGAATCCCTGCACTATGGTATGCTGGGATACAGGCCAAGAGAGGAGGAAGTCCACCCCCCAATCCCCTTTGCAGATAGCCCAGTAAGATTATGCTCCTACTACAGAGGTACATAAACTGCTGACCGTGGGTTTGAATCCCAGCAGGGCTCTGTCAACCTTTAAGTATCTATGTGTTTACCTACCCGTCTATTTCTATAAAATACTGTCACTGACTAATTAAGTTGCTTTGGTCTGAGTATGTTTGAGCAATTAAAAGAAAGACTACTTCTCCTTCCATATACCTAGTAATCTTCATTTCCCATACTAATATCTTCATATTTTTTTTTTTTTGTCATTCTAATTAATCACAACATAATAATTGTGTAGCGGGCCGGTAGTAAGGGGCCAGAGACGAGGTAGGGGTATGGAAGGCTTTATTGGGTTTAGTACACGTCTCTTGGACACTGCTGGTTTCTTGTAGGGCGCCGGGGATGTTGGCGGTTTGGTCTTGGAGTCTCGATCCCTCGATGAGACCCAGTTTTTCCTCATCCGGTCCGGGGTACACCCACGCGGTCGTCAGCTCGGGTGAGGCAGGTACTCAAGGCGATGTGGTGCAGGGAGGAAATAGATACCAGGTATCAGTATGAGGGTTATGACACAGAGTGAATGGGAGGGGTAGTGAGGGAGCACACGGTGAGTATTCACAGCAACCCTAAGTGAAGGTGAGGTGCTCAGGACGGGTCCAACGGGAATAGGGGACACTCTAAACATTCGAGTCGGGTCCCTCCCTTCCTCCTCTCCAACCCGCAAAACGCTTGCGTACCTGTTTAAGCCACGCTCCTCCTGGAACGTGGCTGGGCGAACCACGGGTACGTTGGCCTCCTGGCTTGCTGGCGTCTCTCCACCGCTCCGTCGCCTCTCCTCTGCTCGCTTCCGTCTGTGACTCCTCTTCCTCGCTCCTCTCCGGTCCGTCTCTCTTGTCTCCTCCGGTGTTGACACACACCGGCTTCCGTGTTCCTCGGGTTCTTGTGGGCCGGGTTCCATCGACGTCATCCATCGGGGCGGGACCTCCAACGATGTCCTCCCAATTAAAGGAACCGCGACCAGATCCCTCATCACCCTCGCATTCCCGTATGTCCGGGCAGCTCCAGTCGTCCTGCTGCGGTAAGAGAGGAGGGGAAACGGTGGGTGACACACCCCACCAGTCCATAGTCGACTTCACACCCCCCTGGGCCGGACCCACCTCGTGACACACCTCCCCACCCGGAATCTCCCGATCGGGGAGAGGAAACCGGGATAGGAAATCGGCACTCCCATTGTCCGTACCCTTACGGTGCTTCACCGTAAAGGAGAAGGGTTGAAGAGACAAGAACCAACGCAGAACCCTGGGGTTTAGTGCGATGTTCCGACTCATCCACTGGAGGGGCGCATGGTCAGTGTAAAGGGTGAAAGGGCGGCCCTCTAGGTAATACCTCAACTTGTCGATAGCCCATTTGATGGCTAGGCATTCCTTCTCTATTGTGGGGTACTTGAGTTCACGTGGGAAGAGTTTGCGACTGATGTACAATATGGGGTGGTCTATTCCCTCGGGTGACAACTGGGACAGGACCGCCCCTATACCATAGTCGGAGGCATCAGTATGCAGGAGAAAGGGCCGCGAGAAATCAGGAGAGGACAACACGGGGCTGGTGGTTATGGCACGTTTCAGGGTATTGAATGCAGTCCACATTTGGGGCGTGGGGTGTAACAGTTTCAGGGTTTTCACTTCTTGCCGGAGGGTATCGGTTAGAGGGGCGGCTACCTCTGAGAACAGGGGGATGAAACGGCGGTAATAACCGATCAACCCCAGAAACGCTCTCATTTCTCTTTGGTTCTGGGGAAAGGGGTCTCGGCTATGGCTCTGACTTTCTCTATCTGTGGCTCGATCATACCGTGTCCCAGTACGTAGCCCAAATATTTGACCTTTTGATATCCTACACGGGACTTCCTTGAGTTGATGTGCAATCCCGCTCGTCTTAATGCCTGAAGGACGTGTTGCAGGTGTTCCATATGGGTCTCCCATGTTGGGCTGAAAATCACGATGTCGTCCAGGTATGCGGAGGTGAAGGACTGAAGGTTCCGAAGCACTAGATTCATAAGACGTTGGAAAGTTGCAGGTGCCCCCTGGAGGCCGAAGGGGAGTACCGTGAATTCGTACAGTCCTTCGGAGGTGGAGAACGCGGTTTTCTTCCGATCTTCTTCTCGTAGGGGAACCTGCCAGTAGCCTTTGGTGAGGTCCAAGGTCGTAATGAATTTGGCTTCCCCCAGCTTCTCGATGAGTTCATCGATGCGCGGGATGGGGTAGGCGTCAAAAGAGGAGATGGCATTGAGCGCTCTGAAGTCCATGCAGAATCTCGTACTGCCGTCAGGTTTGGGCACCATAACTATCGGAGAAGACCATTCGCTTTTTGATGGTCTTACGACTCCCAGCTCAAGCATGTCCTGGACTTCTTTCTGGACGGCGTCCCTCCTGGCTGCGGGTATCCGGTACGGTCGCTGTTTTATGGTTTTTCCGGGTACCGTCTCTATGCAGTGTTCTGCTAAGGTCGTCCTGCCGGGTTTATCTGAAAAAAGGGACGAAAAGGGAGACAACGTCTTCAGCAGAGTGGCCTTTTCTTGCTCCCTCAGGTCCTCGTTGACCACCAAATGCTCCAAGGTATCTGTGGACGTGGCATGGGTGGGTAACACCAGGTGGGCTGTGGTTGGAGGATCCCCTAACCACTTCTTTAAGAGGTTGATATGATACGTTTGGTTTCTTCTGGGCGTTATCTGTATACGGTAACTGGTCCGTCCAATAGTACCCACTACTTTGTAGGGTCCCATCCACTCGGCTTGGAATTTTCTTGTTGAAGAGGGCAACAACACCAACACCCAATCATTGACCTCTAGTTTTCTCCATTTCTTCCCTCTGTCATAATATGTTTTCTGTCTCTCTTGGTTCTTTTCCAGGTTGGAATATGCCAGATCCCTCAACTTCCCTATCTTGGACCTCAAGGCCTGTGTGTAATCCAGCATACCCCTGGCCTCTTCCGCCTCTTCCTTCTCCCACGCTTCTTTGGTCATTTCTAACAAGCTCCTGGGTTGCCGGCCATATAACATTTCAAATGACGAACAACCCAGGCTGCTTTGGGTTTGGCCTCGAATGACTTATAAGCCAGGGGTAGCAATTGATCCCATTCTTGTCCGTTCACAGCGAGCATCTTCTTCAGGGTAGATTTCAGTGTTCCGTTATACCTCTCGACGAGGCCATCGGTTTGAGGGTAATATACAGAGGTCCTGATGTGTCGTAGGTCCAATATCTGGCAAACCTCTTTCATCAACCTCGATATGAACGGCGTACCCTGATCGGTCAGGATCTCTTTCGGAAATCCTACTCTCGAGAACAATTCTAGGATCTTCTCGGATATGAGGCGTGATGTCGGGGCCTTGAGGGGGAATGCTTCGGGGTATCGTGTGGCATAGTCCAGTATTACCAGAGCATACTGGTTTCCTTTTTTTGTTTTGGGGAGGGGTCCAATCAGATCCATCCCTACCCTCTCAAAGGGGGTCCCTATTATGGGAAGGGGTTGTAGAGGGACAGGAGGAGGGCGGTGGGTGTTTCTTTTCTGACATATCTCGCATGTCTGACAGTGGGATTTTATGTCTCGGTAAATCCCAGGCCAATAGAAGTGTCTCAGAACATTCTGTGTCGTTTTCTCGCTCCCTATGTGACCTGCTAACAAATGTGAGTGAGAGAAGAACATGATCTGCTCCCTAAAGGAAAGGGGGACCAGTAGCTGGTGGGGTTCCCCTCCGGAACTCTGGCGATACAACAGGCTATCCTTAATAAGGAACCGGGGAAAAGGGGCTGAGGAACTATCCTGGGTCCTGTGTGCCTGTTCCCATGCATTAAACAAGGAGGCGTCATTGGCTTGGGCGAACCTGAAACTTTTATCTAGTAACCAGGGCTCAGTCATTATCAATGCAGGAACAGGGACATCCACTGTCACACCCCCTCCCTTGTTGGGCCTGCTTCTGTACAGTCAGTAGAAAAGATCTAGAAACTCAGGGTTATCCGTGCCTATAATGAGTTCCTCAGGTAGATCCTCTAGTATCCCTACTCGGATAACATATGTTCTACCGTTGGGGGTGAAAGGGGTACTACCGCCACCGGGTATTGTTTGACGTCCCCGTGGACACACCTGATGTGTACTGAGGTATGTGGGATCAACTGATCGGGCCGTACATAACCCTTCTGCATCACGGACTGCCTACACCCGGAATCTAATAGGGCCTTTAACGTCTTCCCGTTCACCCTTACACTTACGTAGAAGGCGCTCCCCATCTCAGCGGTAAAGAGAACGGACTTGGGGATGTACCCCACCTCCATGGGTTCTTCCGTTGCTCTTCGTCGGGGGCACATTCGGGCGATATGTCCCCAGTCCCCGCACTCGAAGCATTGGGGTCCCTTGAAGGAAGGTATCTCGGTTTTGACAGGACGGGGTTTCGTAGGTTCGGGAACACCACGGGCTCTTCTCTCGTAGGTCATGGCTGGACGTCGGATGGGTTTCTCGGGTTCCCACCCATAGGATTTGGGCTGGGCTCTGGAATAGGTAGTGGCCATGTCAATGGCTTGTTCGGTGGTCAGCTGAGTGTGTTGTCGTAGCCACCTTTGTGTGTTCATAGGGAGTGCGTCCAGGTACTGTTCAAGGTATATTTTATCCATGATCTGTTCCTTGGTGCTTGTGGCTGGGGTGAGCCACTTATCGGCCGCCATTTTTAATCTAAAGAATAGTGTCTTGGGGTTGTCACCTGGGGTACCTCTTTCCTTCCTAAAGCGCACCCGGTATGCTTCTGCGTCGAGCCCCAAGTGATCTAGGATCAAGGATTTAATATCCGCATATGGAGTATGTCCGGTGGCGTTTGCCACCTGATATGCGGCTTGAGCCTCCCCAGTCAGAAGAGGCGCCAGAAAGAATGGCCACTTTTCGACCGGCCATCCACAGGCCCTTGCTGCACGTTCGAAATTAAGTAGGAAGGCGTCAGGGTCCTCCCCTGCCACGTATTTCTGCAAAGAGACCCCCGAGGGACTGGGGTTTACAGGACGGGGTTCACGTAGGTCAGGGATGGGTTGCTCTGACGCCATCTTTTGTAGCCCCTCGAGCTGCGCGGTTATCGAATTCTTGAAGACGTCCCTGTCCGCCTGGGCCGACGCCATCTGCCGCTCCACGGCCCATTCCAGCTTCTCCTGCCCCTTCACCAGGTGTTGGATAAGGGCATCCATCGCGGGGGTACTGATGGGAGGGTCTATGCCCGTATTCTCCACCACTTGTAGCGGGCCGGTAGTAAGGGGCCAGAGACGAGGTAGGGGTATGGAAGGCTTTATTGGGTTTAGTACACGTCTCTTGGACACTGCTGGTTTCTTGTAGGGCGCCGGGGATGTTGGCGGTTTGGTCTTGGAGTCTCGATCCCTCGATAAGACCCAGTTTTTCCTCATCCGGTCCGGGGTACACCCACGCGGTCGTCAGCTCGGGTGAGGCAGGTACTCAAGGCGATGTGGTGCAGGGAGGAAATAGATACCAGGTATCAGTATGAGGGTTATGACACAGAGTGAATGGGAGGGGTAGTGAGGGAGCACACGGTGAGTATTCACAGCAACCCTAAGTGAAGATGAGGTGCTCAGGACGGGTACAACGGGAATAGGGGACACTCTAAACATTCGAGTCGGGTCCCTCCCTTCCTCCTCTCCAACCCGCAAAACGCTCACGTACCTGTTTAAGCCACGCTCCTCCTGGAACGTGGCTGGGCGAACCACGGGTACGTTGGCCTCCTGGCTTGCTGGCGTCTCTCCACCGCTCCGTCGCCTCTCCTCTGCTCGCTTCCGTCTGTGACTCCTCTTCCTCGCTCCTCTCCGGTCCGTCTCTCTTGTCTCCTCCGGTGTTGACACACACCGGCTTCCGTGTTCCTCGGGTTCTTGTGGGCCGGGTTCCATCGACGTCATCCATTGGGGCGGGGCCTCCAACGATGTCCTCCCAATTAAAGGAACCGCGACCAGATCCCTCATCACCCTCGCATTCCCGTATGTCCGGGCAGCTCCAGTCGTCCTGCTGCGGTAAGAGAGGAGGGGAAACGGTGGGTGACACACCCCACCAGTCCATAGTCGACTTCACACCCCCCTGGGCCGGACCCACCTCGTGACAAATTGTTATTACATATTGATCTGATACTGCTAAGAAGCATTGGAATCACCAATATGGTTGGCTTGTTTTAGGCATATGTTCATTGTTGTGTGATATGTCTGGATAGTGTAGTAGCAAACTCAAAGAAAAGCACTTAAATACTGCTCATTGTTTGATTTACTCACAAAAAGTGTCACATATTTTTGACAGTAGAATGTCACTCATGTGCCATCTGAAACCATAGAAATGTCACACATAAGCAATCTGAAAACTTGGCAGCTTTGGAAGGGAGAAGGAGCACACAAAGCCTCTCGGTGTACCCGTCCCAGAGGAGCCCTGGACAAGATCGCTGCTGTGGGGTGGTGAAGACCTGGAGGAAGACGCATGCCAATGAGCCCGGAGTGGGCCCCATAATGATAATGTGATGGCCCTCAGATACGGTGAATGGGTGCATTCAACCATGTAGGTATTAAACCAGAAGAATCTCCAACTTTTTTTAAAACCTGAAAAAAAATGTCCCCAAAGGAATTGAAAGTGAAGCCCAAGAGAGAAGAGAAAGACTTTTTTGGGCAAAATGCTCAAAGCACCAGAGATCTTCAAAAGTTTGAGCCAGAGGCGGGACCTGCCAGTACCCTAGACTTGACCCATGGTAAACCACTGCTGATGTCCAAGCTCAGTGAGCTACAACAGAGCCAATAAAGGATTGGAAACAAGGTGTCGGCACTGGCGGGGGTACTAGGATAGATAGTACTGAGGAAGCCGTGGGGAAGTTGGATGGATGGATTTTTACTCTGGAGGACAGGAAGGTACAGCAGAAACAGGAAGCGGACCAGAGACCCCATTTTGATCAATGCTTGTTTCCGCGCTGTCTCATCTAGAGTATAAGCCTCAGTTTTTGGAAAATGAGATGAAAGCCTGATGCTCAAGGATCACCATTGGGCCACCCTGCGGGGAATTGGCAAACCTAAGGCCATAGATGAAGAGATGGTTGCAGGAGGCGGTTGTTGGGGCAGACGCTGGTTTGTGGACCTAGCTAAAGATGGCTATCAGCTGCAGATGAAGGGGGCACGCGGAGCAGAGGAGGGCGCTGGAATGGTCTTGGCAGACATTGGAACAGTCTTGGCGGACCTGGCGTATGCTAGCCAGAGAGCAGCGATACTTAAAGCAATGGCCAGTAAAACAGATTTAAAATGGAAACATGCTAGAACTCATCTTTCCAGATTTGAATCGCGGAACGATCTTAAGGAAAAAGAAGCTGCACAAGATCAAGAAAGACTTAATTATGAAGGGTTGTGAGGCTTCACTGCTACTTCCAGCCAATCTGAGTGTGAAAAGGGGAGGGACTGCTCTTTTCTTTATTCAACCTGAGGCTGCTCAGGAGTTTCTTAGCTCCTTTGAAGAGGGTTAATTGGAAGGGTGCTTTTACGCCTGTATTGAGGGAGGCAGATTTATTTTTAGAGTCTGAGGCCCTGATGTCTTGCTCGCTAACGTAAGGATTAGGGGTGCATTTTTAGGGTGTTGTCTTTTATTGTGGGTTAATGGATTTCCCCCCTTATGTCCTTCTGCTAGGCCCCTGGTCATGGGTACATGCCTTGATATCTGAATTGGAAAATGAGCGCTTAAATAGGATATTCTTTCAAATAAATGCTTTAAAGGAGCTGTGCTTGCATTTCTGCGGCTATGAACCATAAAATGAATCACTTGGTCCAGTTTTAAAAATCTATTTCATGACAGAGCACCTCCTTGAAACCTAGTTGTGAGCCCATTCGTTTAGTGCCATATGGGACTCAGATCACAACTTTGTCCTGGGTTGCTTTTAATACCAGTTCAGCCCTCTCGAAATTCCATAGTTCTAGGCCTCCAAAAGACCCTCCGCCCAAAAGAGCAATAAGTTCTTCGTGGCTATCTTGAACTCAAGTTGCCAGATGACTCCATGCCACCAAGGGCGTAATTCTCCGGTACTGGATTTTTCCTATACTGCTTGAGGTGTGTTAGTGCTATTGAAACAACATAATTGAACTGGGACCGCGACTCCCAGAATGCACAACATGGTTGTTAAACAGAAATTCAGGGCTTGAAAAGCACATTCATGGTGATTTGGTGTTATCTTGTGCCATTAGCTCACTTCTGCCAGACAGGACGTTTCCTGTGCATTTACAGCATGACTGCCAAGCAGTCCCATATCATGTGTGGCACCTTTATCCAGTCCTGGCTTTTGAACGAACACCACATTGTATTCTGGAACTTGTAAGATGGCAAGTGTGTGCTCAAATACCCTAGCTGTCTCAGCACTGTTAGGTAAAAAATCCAGAATTGACAAGAAGTTTTGCACATGGCATGGGGCCACAAAGATGATGACGTGTATATGAATGCCTCTGTGTGGCGTCTGTGTCAAGGTCCAGACTCTGTGTTTACAAAAAGTTAAGTCTTTATCATTTTAGCGATCTGTATTGCCTTTGTGGCTTCAAGTAGCCCATTGGCTATTATCAAATGGAAATGGGTAAACACTGTTTGGTCGCCTTGGGCCTTCATTCTCGAGGAGGCAGTGCTTCCGTGCTGGGCTTTTCTTTCAGAAATCATTGTTTTGAGTCGTGGGAGTTTAATTAGACCAGATTTAGTGACTCTGGACTAAAACTCCCAGAAAGCTTTATGTGGCTAAACAAAAAAAACAGAACAGTAGCACATTAACAACATGGAATACCTGGTAAGCTTTGTAATGTGCCATGCACAGCCAGGGTCACTCAGTTATGCAATAAATGAATGAATGAATAAATGCCTAGACGTCTTCAGTCCCACATTAATCCCACAACCTGTAATGGCGCAAGAAAGCAAAATGTGGTGAATGACCCTCCCCTCACCAACATGCCATCCTTGTCCCTCACCTGCCACCTTCACAAGGACTCTCAGAGCTGCACAGCTTACAGAGACTTGCAGCTCGCGGCTCAGACATTGAAGCAGAGCTATTTCCAGGTTACACAGATGTCCAGGCTCTGGATTCGGACTAATGTGCTATCCCTCAGGTGAAACAAGACTTACAGGCTCCACATGCCGAATGGCTTCCACCAAACTGGGCGGTAAGCGGGCCTGTCACTGATATAAACAAGTATTTTCAATGCAATAGGTCTTGCATTGCTGAAAGTTTGAGCTATTAGTGTTGCATTATTATTTGAAACGCCAATAGCTCAAACTTTTAGTAATGCAAAAATGTATGTGTTACGTGGCCACAGTAGGTATACTAAGCAATACTGGTCACCTTACAAAGTTCTGCCCTACAGGTCCAGGGCATGTTAAAGAGGCAAACAGACAGAAATATTGAGCATTACCCATATCAGCTTCAGGCAAAAAGAGCGTGTTCATTACGGCTGCTAGTCATAAGCATTGTCAAAGCCAGTAGATCAGACTTGCATTTTGAGCCTTAATAATCTAAAAGCTTAAAGAACATTCTGCTGCAGTGAAAATGGGATTGCTTTCTGTACACAATACTCGCATTGGATAAAGACTATTATGCATGATAATTCACTGCACTTTTGAGATGTAAAGTAGTCCCTCAGGTATTGCAGTGTGAGCACTCCATATGAGGTGGAATGATATACATAAAAGCTAGGACACGAAGACGCCTCTGCCCTTTCCACTCTGGTTAGCCCCCATGAATAATAGGCCAGGTTTAACAAAGCGTGCACAATTGTAGTAATTTAAACCCTCTGGCATCGGTTTCCAAACAGAGCCCTGGAATTCAAAGCCTCTCGGATAACAGCAACTGATGGCTATTCTAATCTAAATTTCTGCCCAAGAAGCTAAAAGCGAAAAAAAAACTTGAATATAGAATATTTATGAGCATGGTATAAAACGCTTTCTTGTTTCCGTGTCTGGGTCCATTCTAGGCAGAAAATTCTCAAGCGAGAAATTTAATTTTAAGTGTACTCTGACCGGTTACAATGACAATTAATCAATAAATGCATTCATTGTGGGAAGTGGGTTAAGAATGAATAGTTTTTCGACATAGGATCAAAGGGTAGAAAATAAAACAATAAACAAAAAATAAAACAATCTTACCTGCTGGTTGCGCCGCCGCCTCTCTGCCACCTCTCCTCATTGCAGGGGAAGCACCCGGGCTCCCTAACCCAATGACAACACTGCAATGCAGCATTGTGATTTGTTCCCCTAAGCCAATCACAACGCTGAATTGCAGTGTTGTGATTGGTCTGAGCGCCATGGTTCAGCGCTCAGATGAGGACAGGTAGCCTGTGCATGTTCCCCTCCAGGCTGCGTAATGCAGCCTGGTGGGGAACATGCAAAGTGCGCATGAATGTTTGGCCGGCCCAAGACGGCCGGTCAAACATTCAATCACACTTTGAGTGGGCAAACCACTCCTCCCCTGGCCCCTGCTCTGGCCAGCCCCACCCCTCCGCGCACCAAGGAAAGGAAAAAGAAAATGATAATATAATTTCGTTATCATCCTTTTATTTTTCCTCAGCACTGCCTTAAAGCAGTGGGGCGACGATCCTCTGCCTTAGCGGAGGAGCTCTCCCTGTCACAAATGGTAAATAACAGATCCTGAGTAACAACACATGTAACAGGGGCAGTCCTTATGGAAAGGTACAAAAGAAGAAAAGGCGTTACTAAGGAGGGACTAGAAAAGCGATTAACCAAAGAAACAAAGGCATTTGGAAATACAGTCAAAGGAGCCAATTAAAAACATGGGGGGAGCCTTAATGTCCATATCCTGAATACAGCATGTCTCGAAGAGACAGTGCAAGCGCTGCCTAGGCCAGACCTAAAAAGAGAGGACTCTTTCACTATAAATTACTGTTCTTATTAGTATATGCGTTGCTTGTGCTGGCAGAGAGCAAATCTTAAGATCAGAAAAGATCTTTTATTTAAGTGGAGAAACGGCAGAGACGGGATGCAGACAACTATAGACAAGAATCAATCAGGAGGCTTATACAGCGCAAACCACCAAAATAAAGTACTGGCAGGCTCAATACTTCGTTTCAGCACTTGGGGGTATGGCAGAGAGAAACTTTGATGCTTTTTTATTAAGCCACAAACACATGTTAGAAGATGTTGGTGTCTTGATCTGAGGCTGCCAGTGTACTGGATAGGCATAAGTCTAACCCCTGTTTTCATTTGCTCATTTGTGAGCAAAGGCAGCCATGCGCCAAGGCAGAGTAAGTGAGGATTTGAAGAAGACAAGGCTCGTTGCAGGGAAATTGCAGCTCCATAAGGAACTGGGAAAGGCAAAAAAAAGATGCATTATGCAAATAAAATAATGGTGTCGCGGGGGTCATTTGGTTTACTCATCTTGATGGTATTGCAATCATAAAGCTTGGTGGACTACTGGGACTCTTGCTTTTGGACAAACGATCTTTAAAATCCAGCACAAAATATGCATACTCTCTAGTCAGGATTTCTCATTTGTAATCTCCATCTCTGCGGGTGAGGCATAAGTGTAACTCCTAAAAACTGGTCATGCTGGATCACCATTGGATCCCTGCCCAGCAGCATATCGTAGTATCCGGCCCATAGTGGCAAGAGGTTGTGATCTCATGGAAATTCCTCAGTTCATGCTTCAGTTCCTTACCTTGTTGCCTTTTCAGTGCCACGCTGCTGTTTTTCCACTCAGCTAGTCTATTCAGCTCTGGTCAGAAGGACACCTTTATTACCAAGTACTTTCAGATCAACATTTCAACTAGCAGACATCACTCCAGGATCCTGGTTTCTTTGCCATCTTCGCCAAGTCTATGACTGGTTAGCTCTACTTCTGACTAAATTTCACCCGCAACCATCCTTAGCGGCAAGTCTGAAGAAGCAGTCATCAAAGACAGATATTAGATAGCCTGAGGCTTGGTGCTTCCTCTTTTAAATCAGAAGAAATGCGTCGTTTTAGAATGAGGGTTGTCTTCCTCTACCCCTCCACACCTGAGAGTTGAGACGGTAAAGAACAACTTCATGCGTGGATGAGAATAAGTAAACCAACTCTCAGTGGCAGAAAAAAGAAAAATGACGAAATAGAGTGGCTACTCCGTCATCAACTCTGTTTCCCTGGCCAGAGTTCTTTAGGGCAGCATCATGAACCAGCTCTACATTTAAGAACTTGGAAGTCTATATTGACCATCATCTCTCTTTGGTGCCCAATTTAGGGCAGACGTGAAAGTTTCGGTTCATACAGTGCCTTGACGTAGCTACTTGTAAAGGGCCTTCACTGACATGTCAGTGGGAAGGACTGCAGCTCTTCATTGAGATACATTGTCAGAGCGCCCTGCAAAAGTCCAGCTTCCAGAACAGTCAGGGTGATGGTGCTGCTGGTCATCATTGAGATGCATTGACAGAGCTGCTTGCAAGGGCCCTAATTGTGAAATAGCAGAGGAATGCTCCTTGGTGTTAGCTGGTACCACATATGCCAATCCTGTGCTTTTTATATAAAAATGTAATTCAATCTGGCAGCTGTAATCTTGATTAGGGCTGGGTGAAATATTTGGGCCAATTTCAAACATGCGAAATTCGTCATTATTTCCAGGTGCTGAATCAGGGTTGCTTCACTGCTCCACAAGTGGGGAAAAAAAAGTCCAACACAGTTGCTTCTAGAAGCACTGCGAGGGGACGGTCAGTGTATTTACCTTAGTAATAATTACCCAGACTCTGGAAAGTTCTCTTGAAAGCAACTTCGCAATACAGAAGCCGGTGTCCAGGGTCCTTCTGGGATCTACGATGAAGGTGCCAGGTTTTGAAGCGTTGTTAGGAGTTGGCCATTGTAATTCACTTAAAGCAGTAACCATTAAAGTAATTACATTGTCTGCCCACTGACCGTCTGGACGGCACATTCTATGCAATCCTCACTGCGCTGAACGAGGAATTCTTGTGATGCTGGGCATTCTACCTGTGTCCTGCCTTTTTTTAAATTCAGGGCTAAGCAGCGGAAATAGGTGGAATTGCCCTGAGTTTTCCATCTACTGACTGCTGATTAACAAAAGAAGAATTTGTCCACCTCCACTCTTGATCCACCTTAATTAAACTAACTCACCTGAAAACAATGATATTTAACACAGAGAATGTTGTAATGCTTCCATGGCCGCAGGTCAGGATTGATGCACAGAAGCAGAGCTGTTTGTTAA
The DNA here is from genome assembly GCA_963921515.1 of Calotriton arnoldi. Lineage (NCBI taxonomy): Eukaryota > Metazoa > Chordata > Amphibia > Caudata > Salamandridae > Calotriton > Calotriton arnoldi. The sequence goes on along the minus strand of CAWUFW010000516.1, from coordinate 1,631,181 downwards.
AGACACGGATCATCATTCATTAACAGTCTAGCCCCTGGGTTGGGTGTGATCCTGTGTGTGCCTTATGGGGCATATTTACGTTCCCTGGCGCATCCCTGCATATCAGCAGGGATGCGCCAGGGAAAATGCGTCACGCAAGTTCACCCTTGCGCCACGTCCAATGCGCCGCATTTACAATGCGGCGCAACGTGGCGCAAGGATAAGCAGATGCGTGACGCATCTGCTGGCGGAAGGTTGGCGCAGTGCTGAAGTTGTGTCGCAAGCGCGACGCAACTCCAGCACTGTTCCAACCTTCCCTATCCCTAACATGGTGCGTCAATCCTTACGCCTGCTTGAAGCAGGCGTAAGGATTTGACGCACCAGCTGCCGAAAAGTGACTGCGTGAAATCTTGTAGATTTCACTACGTCACTTTTCCGAGGCGTTCCTGCGCCGGAACGCCCCCTGCGCCGGTAGCGCCCACATGAAACCTGACGCAGGTTTCATGTGGCGCAGGGGTTTACTACGTGACGCATCTCCCTAGATGCGTCACATTGTAAATATAGCGCAACGCGGCGCATGGTTTATGCCGCCGCTGCGGCCACATGCGTGACGCAACGGCGGCGCAAAAGTGGCGCAAGGGGCTTGTAAATATGCCCCTATGTGTTTTGTGCGCCTCTGATTGCTGCCAGAAAGGCATCCATTACCATCCACTGCATCCTGCAGCAGAGACGTTTCAAGGCATGAGCAAAGTGGGCAATTGTCCATCTTCTAAGGGGCCCCTTGGTAAAGTGATATATCTCAGTTTCTTTCATTTTCATCGATTTCTCTTACAGAGCCTCTCTCTTCCTGCCTCTACCTCTGAGTGTCTCTGTCTCTCTATCCAGTATCATTTAAGGATTTTTGGGCCTGAGGCAAGACCTAAATTTCAGCTGTTTTGTGAAAACGTTTAAATTCAATATAATATAGTTTTGCACCATGTAGGCTTGAATTATTAAAAAATAAATTATAAAATTCAAAGTTGTTCGGAACAGAAAGCCATAAAATATGTCTTACTCGGGCCCCAAAAATCCTTAAGGTGACACTGTCCTGAAGCACAGATTAGGATAGCGCCCTCTTGTGCGAGGTGATGTTATTTCTTGATTTGGCCTCACAGGGGCAAAGGTTATATAAGATCATTTCTGAGGTCGCCATCATTATGCGTATTAGAAGTTTGGAAACCTGAAAAATCCTACATCTTTCGGTCACAGAATGACTGTTAGTATGACAGTGCTACCGTTGCCGTGCAGCAAGCACTTGTAGCATGCAAGTACTTGTCAAGGAGCATCCTGGACATATCAGAAGAGGAGCCAGTTGAGCCTCTTCTTACTGACGTCACTGGATGAAGAATGTCTACCATTTTGTCCCTTTTCAGTTTCTATTTATTGCTGTTGATGGAAGAAGGAGCAGACAGCATCAATTCTGGCTCTGTCCAGGAAGTTCATTCCTTTGACCAAGAGTCTCCACCAGTGAACTCTCACTGTGTGGCCTTTCATGAGGGCCACTAGTCCTACATCAGTGGATGCAACAGAAGCCAATGCAGGAGCTTCATGTCGCCACCTCACTCCATGTTATTGTACTATTTCTAGTCCTAGGCTTTTAACCTATGAATGCGGCTCCCTGCGGCACACGCAGGCCACATACCTAAGAGGGCGGCCCCTTAGTGCCACATTCAGGCACATTCCCCTTGCAGTCCACTTCCTCGGATCCTCTGGGGGAGACCTTCACATCTGGCGTGCTCCCCCATGTCACGCCCGGTGCGAGGTTGGCAGGGGCCCAGGCACTTATTCCTGCCGTTGTCCAGCTGCTGCCCTCTTTCTCCCCCCGCTGGAAATGCTGTCACCAGCCCTATCCTGTACCCAGCGATCTGGCCATGGGTTTGTTCCTGTGCTGAACTTGTTTAATAGTTTATTTGTGTTGCAGGCGATCTAGATGTAATTTTGGTATATAAGGGTACCATCTCATGGAACACAGCAGGGGTGCTATATGCCAAAACACGGGAGTCTTTATGGCAGGACCCTGGGATATAAGCTGCGGTGCCTCGTTAGTCCCTCGGGCGGTTGCGAGCCTGAGCAACTCTATGGGCTTGCCTGGTGACGCTCCGCCCTCAAATGGTGTGAGTTCTACTCCTGGACTGGTGGTCAACGGTCTATAAGGGAGGAAAACTCCCCAACTGGAATTGAAGCACTGATTGGGTTGTCCCACGGTACTTACGGGCCATCAGGCAGGTGGGCAGCTTAGGTAACTCAACGCTGTCTTCCCTTGGATGGCCCGTAAGTTAACCCACCATTTGGCATATTTCATTTTCTGAAATAAACCTGCAGCAGAAATATTGTCCACCAAACAATATGTTTCCTGAGTTATTTCATTCTTTGTGGGCTAAGTAGTCATTTACCAATGTTGCTGGGGAGGGCTGCCGATATCGGCGCTATCACTATCGTCAGGTGTGTTGGTCCTTTGGGGGTGAACCTACACTACAACACTTGCAATGCATTAAACCTTCACAAGAAATCAGAGGCCTGGAAATCACATCTGGGAGTGGAGTGAACAGGATACTTGTTATACTGTGTTGTAGTCTGTCTTCCCTCTTTCCTACTTGTTTCATGTCTGGAGTAGAATGTGGGGACTACTACATACTGTGGTTCTAAGTCAGTTGGAGGAGAGGATCAGTTGGTGCCTGTTCCCCTGGCATGGGGTTTACTGCTGCTGCTTCAGCCCCGACTGAACATCCATGAGAGTGAGGCACGTGCAGGAGAGTGGCAACACAAGACGCGGGCACCGTTGTCCCACTTGCAGGTGCCCAAGCCGTTCAGGCCTCCCCATTGCTTTCAGTGACACAGTAAACAGCATGGAATGGCCAAGCGGGTACAAGCAACGCACCGGTCACTACCCGGGTCCTCCCTCCTCGATGGAGCTGGGCGCACCTCAGGGCCAGGCCTGGACCAATGATCACCAAGGAAGCAGGGTGACGTAAAAAGACTAGTGGCTCCCCTGCTGCGTCATTCATTGTATGTTACCCCCCTCCCCCGCTGCCTGTCCGATGTGGACTAGGGAGGCTTTCCCTGCTGTTGCTCCTGCCTGTGCTGCACATGTTGTGTGTGTGAATTGGTAGCTTGCAGTCCAGGGAGAGGAGGATTGACGTCCGTGTGTTTACAAAAAGGGTACGGTCGGCAAGTAGAGCATGCCGTATCCAAGCCTTCGAGCTGGAATCCTTTGGGGAGAGGGCGCAAAAAGCATCAGACAATATTGTCTGGTGAGAAACTGTTAACAAAGGAGCCCCTCTCTAAATCTCTAAACCGCAGCTCACACCCGGAGCCTGGCCCTGGTCCGATTAGGCCACCTCACTCTGTAAATATTCGAGCCTTGTACAACCGGAAGTTGGGGTTACAACACTACAGAGATAAGAGCTGGTTCCTGGAAAGCTTTTCGTATCAAGACAGAGTTAGATTAGGACCCGGCCACATGCTAATAGTCTGACGTCTAGAGGGAGGCATTTCTATGCAAAGATGTGGGCAAACTGCCATGGTATCTATGAGGAAACGCGCCGCGGGAACACGTGGAAGCGATGATGCATATCAAAAGCACGTGATATCTTTTTCTGCAGGTGCCCCTGCTGCTGCTTGTAGAACTCTGGGTGGACACGTTGTGGCACTTTGCACCGCTGACAATTCTGACAAGTCACATACATCTACTTTTACTGGAGAGAGAATGGCCTTACGACCTTTAAAGAAGTGATCCCCCAGAAACGAGTGTCACAGGCACGGTACACGTCCTAAAATAGTAGGGGGGATTAATTAGCATTACTGCTAAAAGGAGTGATGTCACAGGAAGTGTCTTCACAGTGACATCAAACCGCTGACTTAGAACGAATGGGCTATTTTCCCTCCCCTCCCAGCCACACCCTGTGATGAATTGACTAGCACACTCACATCTAAAACATTTGTGAAGGAGTTATTGTATGTGTACCTGAAGAGCGTTGCTATTTAGATGACTGGGCTGCTCCACATAACACATGACCCTATAGGTTTGAGCTCCGTAAGTAAACTTCAGTAAATGGAAAACTAAAGAATCAACTAAAGGTCTAGCAGTTTCTAAATACCCCGGTCCTTTTATTTTACTTTCTTTTTACAACGACGAACAAATATTTAATCTTGAAATCATCAGGACATTAATCTACCTCTACAATCTTGCTCAATGTTGCTGTGATCAGGGATATCAAAAGAAACAATAGCTTAGCTACCTCCGGTCTGAAGGAAGTTCTTCCGTGCATAAACCCAAGTTGGAGACATACTAAACCCTTATCAGCAAATTTTACTGTTCTTTTTGAGCCATGGAAAATGATTTCCTTGTAAATAATTTTTTTCTTTAGTAATGCAAACCATCATATTCTCATTGAAGTTTGTGTATTCTGTTTATTTGAGTCAATAAATGGTTCCATGGTACTGTATTCATTTCATACATGCAAAAAAAAATCAATTTTGCATGTATAAGCGGAGTGCATGATCCAACAAATCGTGTGCTTGAAGGAAGATTTATAAATCACAGCCCCGGTGCATTTCTAACTTTTTGTTCCGTCGTTAGAGAGAATATTCCATCATTTAAACTCTGGAAGGCTCAAGATTTCATATAAGTGTTAATTAAAGTTACATCGATGACAACAAGCAACAAAACAGGCTTCACAAAAGGGCTCCATTAAAACATATTGGTAACATACAAAATGGTGGTGATAGAGTTGTGAGAGAATGGGCAGCAACTGCAATAAGCTGAGTTGTAAACAGGCGAATGCTGAGTAAGCATTTATAAAAAATAAAAATAAACATGTTTAACACAAAATGTCAATAGGGCATCCAGGAGAAAAGTAGGAAGAGTGGAAGAGGCGCAGTAGTTGAGCCCAAACTTTTCCTGGTATGCCAAGTGTGTGAACCGTAAAGCCTATCCTGTCCTGAAGGAGGGAGGGCAAGTTGTTGTCGAAAAGAACATACCTTTTCTGGCAAGGGTCGGGGCATATACCCATGAAGTTCAAATATGAGTGAGGGGCCAAAAAAAAACGCTGAGTCAGCATGGAGGACACCCGCCATGTTGGCATAAGGCTCAGAAGTCATTTATTTATGTTAGTTAGCAAACCGCAAAAGACACCTGGGCCATTTTAGACAGGCGTTCGGAAAATGGTGTCAGATGTCTTGCTGTGAAGGCGGTGGGACAAGGTTAATAATTTTAAAAAAATCACTCTCCCTATACAGCACTACCTTCATCCTGCGAATATTCTCCATCACTAACAGGAGCCCGCTTAAGAATGACAAGAAGGCAGCAATCTCTTATGACCTCTTCTTGACTGTGGTTAGAAACACATACAAATACATAAACACTCAGCCTGCTTGTGTTAGTAATTGGTACACTCATAAAGCTTATTCCTTATTTTGCATTAGCCCTACGATAAACAAGGCAGAGGTTCATAATATATGCAATCAATTCTGTTACAGAAGTAGAACTGGTGGCCATGTTGGTGAAGGAGCTGAAGTCGTCGAAAGATACATAAATGTCTGCTTTTTAAGGCGAACCCTCATTTCTGAGAAAATGCTTCAGGATTCGATTGTGACAAATGGAGACAGCCTGGGGGAAATGAGTACCAGCATGCACATGGAAAAAGTGTGACCCTGACCTCTGGGCTCCCACAGACCAGGCAGTACCCAACTCCTGTGCCCTCAATCTTTTTCATCTTTTGCTCCCCAGCTCAACAGACACTGGATGCTTGTTCAGGAAGTTTAAAGAACCACCTAGAACCCAAGTGAGTGCATGGAACCTTTCTCTGCTGGGAGTGCCCTGCTCTGAGACCTGGGGTTTTAGTGGCAGGAACAGCCAGGGCCATATATTAAGACTGCAAAACATGCATTAATGAAGACTGCTGCAGGAAATCCCTAGTTCCATGCCTTTGACATTGCACTACCTTTATGGCTCTATGTAATATACTTCCACCCATCACTTTGAGTGTTGCACCTGCCAAGCTTCTACGGGGAGGGAGTAATTACAGAAGACCAGAAGCCGGAAAGGTAGAGAGTGGGGGCATTGTGCATAACAGGCCGAGGCAGCAGCAGGACTGGTCTGAGTAACATGAAGTGACAGCAGAACTCAAGCATCACAGAAGCACTGGCAAGACCTGAGAGCAGTGGCAGCTAGAGGCATTGTTATTGAGCCCTAGTGACTATAGCAAGATTGCAGAATCTGACAGCAGGATTTGTAGAAAAGGCAACAGGGCTGAAGCAGTGAACTCAGGAATGAGAGTGACAGCAGGTGTAATCTTTGAGAATAACACTTGTGTGGAAACAACATTACCACTCACATGTTCACTAATTCTTTTACCCCCACTTTCACCCAGCTTAGTGGATTAGGCACCTGCTCCAGACATGACTGAACTGTACATATTCTGTGATCAGTGGACACTTAATATGCTGCTGTACAAGATCTGTTTCACAAGGAAGAGAGCCTTGAACTGCAGATACCCTCAGTGAGAGAGGGAATCTTGTTTTGCTGCTGACATGCTCAGGTCCACTGGAATTATGCGATTCTGTGGCCCGCAGCATTTTTGCATAATTATGGATTCGCTGCACTTGCCACATGATCCATCATCTGCTGCATACTCTGCAGATTTTACAAAAAAAAGTGTTTCTAGCTGAAACAGATCAAAAGTTGCAAAAGGTTTTGCGACCTGTTCACGTGCAGTGGAAGGCCCTTCGCAAAGGTTAACTGGTCATCTTTAGTTGCCTTTGTCTGCATTTGGTTGTTAAACTGGGGTGAAACCTTTGCTCAGACAGAATTACCATGTGTAAAAATTATAAAATAATGAAGTAACACTATCAAAAATGTGCCACATTATGCAGCATTATGCCTTTTCTTAATTTAGTCAGCCCTACTGCAAAATTTGGTGATCCCCTGCCGCATAATTCCAGTGGCCCTGGTCATGCTATATGCTCCGCTGTGAGGAAGAAGGCTTGTTGACTGGGGTTCGATTTGTAGCTGTTCTGTAAGGAAGGGAAGCTTGCAATGCTACAACCCTTGCTGTGCCTGTTCTGTTAGAGAGAGAAACCTGCACTGCAGCAATGGGCTATATATGATCTTGATGTACCTGTTCTGTGAATGAGGTATCCTTGAACTGTTGCTGCTGTGCTGTAACTGTTTTTATACTTTAGCGAAGCTTGCACTGCTCTTTCAGGAAGAAACCCTTGTACTGCTGATACTCAAATTGTACCTGTTCTTCATACATCAGGGTTGCCCCCTCTCCCCCCTGATATTTGCTTTAGCCATTGAACCTCTAACCTGTTTTATCACGGGTTACACTTTCCCCGTGATCTCTACTTGGTAACAGATCGTTAATAATCTCCTTATACACGGATGGCGTGATACTGTACGTTCATCACCTGGAGGTTAATCTCTTCCCTATTATCCGAGATATAATTCACTACAGGGGATACTCAGGATTGCACCTGAATTTGACAAAATCCGAGGTGTTTTCACTCACTGATTCTCCTTCCACGCCTACTTTTGAGTTCCCTTTAAAATGGAGCCCGAAAGGTGTGCGCTACTTAGGTGTTTGGATCTCCTGGGATTATGACAAGCTGATCAGTAATAATTTTGGAACTGCCCTGCATAAAACAAAAATATCTATAGAATGTTGGGTTGGGTTCCACCTTCCCTGATAGGGAGAATCTCCCTTCTAAAGATGGTTGTCCTTCCAAATTCTTTGTATTTATTCGCAAAACTCCCTTTTTCACTACCTCTCTCCTTTTTTACACAATCACGTCAAGTCTTCATCCGGCTAGCGAGATTTTCACACCATCTACCTAGTAGCACAAACCTACTATTTGACATACTGGATCACTACATCAATGCATGTTGGGGTGGAGCCTGCTATTGCTCGGCTGCACTCTATTTTAGGATGGGTCTGTACGTCATCGCATAAAGGTCGTCAAGATGTTGATTTTCTTGCTACGATGTTTCGGGCATGGTGGGATCTTGCAAAGGGCTTGAAACTGAAACGTCCATATTCGCCTCTACTGCCGCTAGCAGACAACCCGATGCTTCCTACCACTAAGGAAAAAAACATTTAAGGACTATTGTGATGGTCTGGCCTGGCAACAATGGGGGATTTATTTGAGAACGATACTTTCATTTCATGGCATAACGTTTGTACTCTCCTCGGCACGTCCCCAGTAGATCCCTACTGCTACCTTATATAATGTTCAGAGACCAGGGCAGGGTTCCCTTCTCTCCCTGAGGAGCCACAAGAGATGTCTCTCCTAACAACTTGTATTGCTCTGGCAGATATGGGTCACTCTATCACTTACTTGTAGTCTAGCTTCTTCTCTAGTTCACTAGGCGCACTCTCGGACTCCAAAAGGAAAATGGAAGGCCTTTTTGGGCTACCCTCTTCCTTATAAGACATGGGCATACTGTTGCGGACAGGTGCAGAATTCCCCACTCAGTTACAAACATAAACTGATACATTTCAAATACCTACACCAATATTACTACATGCCGGCATATTTAGCAAAATTTAGAGGATCTGGTAATAAGTGTACAAGATTTAGCTTGGTTGCAGCAGGTTTTCTGCACGTCATGGTCATGCCCTGCTTCAATATTTTCCATCACTGCTGAGATCCTTGCGACCCCCACGCCCCCCCCCCCTTGCCTCCATTCTCAGTGCACTTGCTAAAAGATGTGTAACCATGGTTTGGATGCGAAAGAGCACTCCGGTAACTCAAAAATGGCTACAAGTACTTATTGTCAAGACATGGCCAAACGATATCAGAATGATCATATCCCTCTGCCCGCCCCAGAGACATTTGGGTTCCATATAGATCTTATCTGATGCGCAATTCTGTATCTACCCCCCCTCCGAAGCCCTTTGAGCCCTATGGGCGTTGCATGCCTGCCCCCACCTGGAATTCGTACGTTTCTTCTTGCTAAAATAATAAAAAGTTTTTTGCATTTTAGTTTTAAATCTTAATATTGTTAATGAAATACACCCTTATTGACCACCGCCACAGTTAGTTCTGCCCTCCACAATACTTGGTGTACTATCCATCCAGACACCTGCTCTAACAACGCTTTAATAGTTCCCAACAGGAGTGCAGGTAAATGTTTAACAGTCAAGTAGATGAGAGGGTAGAGAGACTTTGAAGTGTAGGTGCTCGCAGCTCCTTCTATGGGGACACACCAACTCCCCTGTGAAAGAAGGGGAGATGCTAAAAACAATTCTCAACTAGAACAATGGTGGCCTACAGGGAGTTTGGGCTTGGAACATACCACCTCTGGTAAAGTCCCAGCCATCGTCTGTATACACTGTCTAGCAACAGCTACAACGTATCGTAAGATACTCAAATATACCAATGTGCTGGCACCGAAAGTGTCATCGGTGTGCTGTTTCACAATAAAAGGGGTACCACTGTGTCCTCTTGGCATTGAGCTAAGGGGGCAGCATCCCCTCTCTAAAATGAGTGGTTGCATCCTCCGACTAACTGAACTGGAGTAGACCCCATTGCAAGTAGAGGTCACGTAGAGTAGACCCACCTTTTCACAGCCGACATACACTAGGTCTGTTGAAGGAGTACTGGGGGGGGGAGGTAGGGAGGGAAGGGAGTTGGGGAGTGTTCTTAATTATTTGGTTTTGTATTTGGAAAACCACATGATGAGTGCTGCGACGCTCATTGTCGAGACCTACGGCATATAGGAAGCAGTGAGTAAGTCGCATATAACATGTACTTCTATGCTCTTGAAACATGTGAATAATAAAAGATTTATACCATAAAATGAGTGGTTGAGGCTGTGCCCTGGTCTCAGGGATGATGTCTGGGGAAGTAACACCACAGGAAATTACATAAACTGCTCTATGTCAAAGCCCTGTGCAGATAACAGACAGAGGGGATGGATGTGTGCAGTGCTATGTGCAGTTAGCAGAGCTGCATGGAGGCTAGAATTTCGGGCCTGCTACCGGGGCAGGTGAAGATGTGCGGAGGGGTTGGCGGTGGCAGTGTGGGAGCTGTGTAAGCTGGTAATGGTGGAACGATAATGGAGGAAGGGATGACGTTCCAAGCAGGCCGGTAACAGCAGGTTGTTGGAGGGAAGGGTGGTTGGTGTAAGTATTAAGAATAAGGATGTGGACAAGTGATTTGAGCAGATGATGGGAGACTGGTACAGCGTTAGGCCCTCTTCTTTGATTACTTCATTTTCATGGTGCACGTTTTTGCCCAGTCGAGCGCTCATTATCCCCAGGAAAAAAGGCAATTTACCTTGTGGGCTCTCCTTCGCTGTCCCTTCCCTCTCCTCAGCCTCTCTTGGAGATTTCTGTTTGTTATCTGTTTATTACTCAGCCATTCCTGTTTTCCTTTACATTCTGGTGTGTGTAGTCCTGTATTTGTAATGTGATTAGGGTTACCACCTTTCTCAGCGAAAAAAAACAGACAGTTTGTGTGTTAGGGTTTTGGAAGGGCCGGCAGCTGATACTTGTTGGAAACTGGACTTCTTTGAAGATGCCCCCCAATTTTTGCCCCCATTCGAACTGCTAGATGCTGGTTTTTGACTTTGATAGTGCACTGGGACCTGCTAACCAGTACCCAGTGCCAGTGCTTTTTACCCTAAAAGTAATGTAAATTGGTACACCCAATTGGCAAGGTACTTTACCCCCTTATAAGCCCTTAGTATATGGTACCAGTGGTACCCAGGGCTAAGGTGGAAAAGGGGTCAGAGGGCTGCAGCACTGTTTGTGCCACCCTGTGTGACCCAAGTAAAAGTATGTCTGCAGGTCTTCCATCGCAGCCCTGCATGAGCAGCCTGTCTGCTCGGGAGTGACTCTGCACACGCCATGTGCTGCAGAGTCACACCACTGTCTTAATGGAAGTAAGCCACTCTTAAGGTTGTCCTCCTGAGCCCAGGAGGTAGAGTGCATTACATTAAAGATGTGGATATATATGTTTATACATATATATCTCCCTACAGTAACCATGTAAAACAAGGTTTTAATGTAAGTGACCGTCCGTCCATAGAGTAACATTGGCTGGTTACCAAGAAAACTCGAGATAGCCAGCTCCCTTATGGAACGACCAAATTGTGTCATGTGTGGTGTTAAACACTGTGCTTTTTCACCCCCAACACAATTTTCATGTTAAGGGTGAGCTGGCATGCACAGGGGTGCCACCCTGAGTGGGTGCCCCCCTAGGATACAGTGGCCAAGTGCCCTGGTGGGCTTTCCTGAGCCGTTTGTTGACAAGACAAGAGTCTGCCCACTGGTGGGATGTGCTACCACTTCCCCAGGACAGAGACAAAGGCCTGGGCAAGAAGGAGGTCACACCTCCTCCCTCCCAGTATGGCTAGTGTTGACAGCAATCAAGTCAGTGAGCCTGAAAGGCGTTCACCGCCCTCGATGCGCAAATGTACTTGTCCCCCACTCAAGGACAAAGCCCTTCCTGCCCCTGAAGCAGATCTGCTTGCAGGAAGGCCGGAAAATGAGTTATTCAGGAGGCGTACACCTCCAAGAGGCTAGCCACACCTTTAGGGTGGGCTAGGAGGTCTGCACAGCCAAGAAAGGGTTATGCTATTTTGGCAGACCCTGAAATAGAGTATTCTGGATAGGAAGGTGACGCACACCCACAGGATGTTATCACCTCAGGGGCGGGTTAGCTGCAGGGACCAGTAGACCAATGGCAACTGTCCCTCACGCCCTTAACGCCCCTTAAACTTGGATTTCAAGGGCTCACCTGGCACCAGAACCTCAGACCTGAATTTGAATCCGAGAAGAGGCACAAAGAAGATGCTGTCACCGACAACAGGACCTTGGACTCTGCCACAGTAAGAACATAGGACACTTAAGTGCCCTGAAGAGACCATATACAGGAACCATGTGTTCGACGTGTGTCCATGGCAAAAGCTCATTGCTCCCAGCAAGAGGGACTCTAGTGGATGCCAGAAACTGAAGCAGTCACCCAAGGATTGGTGGGACCGGTCCCCTGCAAGCTGCAGGAAAATCGACGTGCTGCGTGATAAGAATTGGGACCCGCTGGGCCTGTCGAGAGTGAGCCCATAGAGAAGTAGTGTCCTACAAGTCCGGAGTGGTAGCCAAGCGTCCACCAAGTTTCAAGCCGCTACTCCACTCCTGTCGGCCTCCAGTCGCCGAAGTAACCATGGACTTCATTTGCCACAGCCAAGGCTTGGCGATCTCCAGTCAGGTGACCGACCCATTGAGTGACATCTCCAGCCTGAGAGCACCTCACAGCGACAGTGACCGACGTCGGTAATGACCCGGCTGCTGTCCTTCTGTATCCTGAAGGGTGAGTTGTCGAGTCTGTGGTAAAGCATCATTGGCGCGACCTGCCCACTGATATACAGCTGCCAGCTACCTCTGCACCCGGAGCCGCCGAGCAAGGTAGAAGAAATACAGCTGTTGAACTCAGGTCCTGTGACCCCAAAGGCCTATACTCTCCGTGGGTAGAGTGGAACTCCATCTCCAAGTGTGGTTTTGTCAAGTGCTGCAAGTTTGACAGCTCCCGCGGATCCCGCTCAGTACCAAGGACATCCAAGTGACCTCTGCACCCGGACTTCCTGGGCAAGGTAACGAAGTAACGACTGTTGGAACTTGATCTAGGGGCCAGCATGACCGTATCCACAAGAGGGTTCGTTTGAAATCACCCGCAAGTGACCAAGTGTCACCTGTGTTTTTCCCTATTCATTTAAATGGGACCAGTTTGACAAGTTAATGTGCATCAGCTTTCAGAATCCACAACTCCGGTTGTATGTATGATACAAAGTTCAATTTGGTGTCTATATTTATATAAAAATACACTCTATTTTTGAATCCAAGGATCATCCACTGTGATTTGTGAGAATATTGCATGGTAAGGCCTCCAAGCCATACCACATAATATTCCACCTAGCAACAATACTCAAATAGAAGTTTGTTTGAAATCTTCTCTATTTTTTCTAACACAGTAATTCTGCCTCTATTTATGCTAAAAACATTTAGCAATAGTCCACAAAGCATTAATATCTTTCTAGCTTATATTTGGTGCTTTAAGGTTATATTTTAAAGCAGAAAAATACCCTTTTGTAAAGATGTTCCTGTTTTTTTACTTCTCTTGGCATGAACATACCTGGCTAGTAAAAGGATTCAGATGGCAAGCCTAAATATAAAATGTAAAATAACAAAATGCCAGAAAGCAAAGAAAGAACCTGGACTGGTCCCCTGCTATTGTGAAAGCAGATGTCTCTGAATTAGCAGGGAACAAGTACATTTTTGCCTGCTGAAATGTGTGTGTTCATAGTGCACAGGCCAGTGCTTGCACACAACACTGACTGGTGCAGGGCCCTTTAAAATCCATTCTCCCCAACCAGCACCTTTTAGAGTCCAAGTTCAGGGACCCAGATCTGGAGGCCCCTGCAACATTTTCCAAACTGTGTAGAAGCAGCAGTTCAACTGAGCTAGGAACAGGACGAGAGAGTAAGAAATCTACACAGGAAACATTAGGAGACCGATCTCAAAGACCCTTAGATCCCCGAAGAGCAGCAGGAATTTTATGTATTTGGCCTCTATTTGAAAAACAGTTAAACAATACTTGAAGAACACAAGCCACCCCATTTAAGATGACCTTTACATCCCTCAGCCTACCATGCTCAAAATGCACAGTTTCCACTGAAGATCCCATAGGCTTCTTGTTAAAGATCCACCAGCACCAACTATGAAATAGTTTCTTAATCGCGTAGTTCTTAAATTCCACTTGTCCATGCATGATTAGCTCTTCCAGTACAGATTTTTGCTTGGCATTCTCGCAGATGTTGCCCTGATTTTAATGAAGTATACAGGACTGGAAGTCCCAGAATGCTATGGAAAGACCTGGACTGGTTGGGCTGGACCTTAGAAGCTTGAATTCCATATAATCCTACTAGATTTTGACCAATGCCTCAGGCCTAATGTGCTTAGAATACAGAATTTGCCTCTAGAGGCCCCCCAAAAAAACCAGCAGATAACTTCCATCACTCAGCTGTCCTGCAGGTACATTTCTGTTATTAGGACAGGAGGTGCAGTGCACATGGATCCAGAGGTGTGAGTAGCCCAGTGTTCGTCAATTGCTTTGATTATGCAGTGGTACACCAATAAAGGTGGGATTTGAAAATTAGGGCACTGTGTTCTAATAGGCTGTTGAATCGATCACTTATGGACAAGCAACCATGTAAAGTCTTCAGCTCCAGAGTTGTATCATCTGGGTTAATACGGTGTTGCCTGCAGCCTGCAAAGACCAATAATTTTTAAGGACTGCAGAAGTGATGTGACTGACTTGAAGGACGCTCGAAAGCCAGCCATTTTAAAGCAACGTGTGATCTGTATTTTTACTGTGCTGGGGTTCGCATGGACAAGAGGGGTGTGAAAACCACCTGCATCCATCTTGAATTTTATATTGACAGTATTGGTGAAGGGGCAGATAGGCCGTAAAAGGCAAGGGGCAGACGCGACATTATCTTCTTGCCAGGCACTAACAATGTTCTACATACAGCATTGCATCACAGGTATACACAGGTTCCTGAACTCTCTGTCAGAAAGCCAAATAACGATGCTAGTGACACTTACATCAGGCTGAAGTCCTGCAAACAGATTTATACCAAGAATTATATAATCAGAAACCCTGGGTTGGAGAAGAATCCACAAAGATGCGTAAAAACACCAATCCACAGTCCTCAACCCCAATCCTGGTACAGGACAGATTTGTTTGATGGTCGTTGTTTTGATGACTTGTAAGACAGACCTCCAACTCACACAGTCATCCAATGAGGAGCTGATATCACACGGTTTGAAAACAATTAGCTTGAAAACCCTGCAGAGAGCAGGTTTCCAGCTAATTGTTTGGATGCTCTGAGCAGCCGATGACCATTACACAGTGTGAAACCTCCCCAGGACATCAGCGGCAGCCTCCAAGGCTTTGTCTTTTGGTGTTGGAGTGGGGAGGCGGTGAACTAAAAAGTGCCTCTGGCTATAATCGGCACTAAGCTGTGCCCCCTCCGAGGTTCCACCCTCCTCACATAGTGAAAAATGTTCATAAGTTGGCAGGTCTGGAAGACCTTCCAAGAGCACACAGCAGAAGCATGTGAGGCAGGAAACAAAGAAACCTGTTCCTGACAGTGTCCCCTTGCCCCCTATCCCCATGGTTACTTTGACAAACCTCTGTGCTCTGTTTAGCTCCAGTAGTCATGAGTGGTAGTACCTCCCAGGTTGGGAAGCTTGGTCTTGGAAACAAGTTGCTATATAATCAGTACTAGGTTGAGAGCTTTTTTGACGTGCACTTGAAGCATGAAGACGACTGTCTGGGATTCCAAAAAGTTAGCCAAAGCCTCTGTAAGTGAAGAAGAGGTGCAGCGTGATGAAGTTCTTTTGCTCCAGACATATTATGAGCTTTTTGGTGGTAGATGCCTTTCAGTTGTATAGAATTCACTTCTGGAATTTGACAAAATATCACTTTACCATCAAGGCAAGAATGGATGAGGCACTCAATAGTAGCCCGGAAACCAGGCAAATGTAGAAAATATTTCTATTTTCCTGACAAGGAAGATTTAATAGGAAAAAAGACTTAACCAATGTATCAAAGTCAGTTTGGGAAGACAGCATAACCAGAAAGATTTCAATGACGGGACCACTGCAGCATGGTGACGTTATGAGTAGCAACGACTAATAGCCAAGCTGTTACTTGTTACTCTTCCATCTATAGACCGTTTGTGGTATGCACATTATTTCTTACGCAAGCTTACCTAACACAAGAACACATGCATCAAAGACTACATAAGCATGAAAACAACATAACCCAATAGTCTGAAGATCAGAACGTGCAACATAGGTGAGAAATAAAATGGCCGATATACCTTTAGAAAAGAATGACCAATATATGAGTTAGAGTGACCCTCAGCAGTTCAGGGCCTGCTCTTGTTGTCTGTGAAGTTAATGGAGACCTTCTCAATTAAAAAAACTGTTCAAGAGACAAAGGGGGAGATTTTCAAAAAGTCAGCATAACGCAGCTGGCTGCGCTGCATTGCGCGACATGGAGGGAGCAGGAGAGCGCCATATCTTCAGAGATATGACTCTCTCCTCACCTTTCCCTTGCACCGGCGTTGATCTCAGCTGCCATGCGCCAGGCACACACCTTAGCGCCATAGCGCTAAGGCGAGTGCATGAGTCTAGAATAGGTTTTGTACAGGAAGGGCACTCTTCCGGTACAAACTACTATGCCTAGACATGATGCAAAGCTTTTTCCACTTTGCATGTGTGCTGCACAGTGCAGCACGCATACAAAGTCGGAAAAGCACTGAGAAATTAAAGCATTTTTCCTGTTAGCACCTCCTTTGAAGGGGCGTTAACTTTTGGTACAAAACTATGTCTACAAATCTTTGTAAATATGGTTTTGCGTCAAAAGGCATGGGTGGTTGCATGGGAACATACATGTACCACTGATGTAACATCCCCTGGCGCTAAGTAACGCAAAACAGTGCTTTGCACTACTTTGAGGGTGCCCTCCATCACAAAACAAGTTTTGCTCTGGAAAGTAAATAGCAAAAAAAACATTTTGCACTGGTTAGCATCACTTTTGTGGCGCAAACCCAGTGCCAAATGTTTGTAAATCTCCCCCAAAATGTCTTCCTGTCATTCGAAATGAAAACGGAGCTTGGCAGGGACATGAACCAAAAGACGCATGTATTGAGAATTAAGGCATCCTGGCCCCATCGATAAAAGGTCCTTCATCTATTACTCATGAAAACTATCTGTCTGTCTTTCAGGAGCTGCTGCCCCCTACATGCAGGAGGAAGAAGCTGTGAAGACTCTCCTCGAAGCATCCCCAACGACCTCAATCCTGACTCCATTTTACTTCTAGATGACCCACCCAAAGGCAGCTGAGCTGGGGAATCCTTTTGAACGTCACCAACATCCATGCTGAGTGCAAATGGTGTGCAAAAAAAAAACAATGCAACAACTAGCAAAATTATACTCATAGCAGCCCTCAGAAGGACTGCAACAAAGTCCTGAGACCTGATTGGGATTTAAGCATCATTTGCTCTTTCACCTTCATGTCGGCAGATACTGTATAAGCATTTTGTAAAGCCACTGGTCGTGCACCTTGCACGTTGATATGGGTGCTTGAGATACTATGTACTCTAAGTTGGAAAATGTGAGTGTGAAAAAATAAATATATTTTTACACGTTCAACTTCTGATACTGTCTCTGTCTTTGCAGTGCATTTTCCACATTTACATTTTTATTATTTGTATTTATTTTATTGCACTTTTTAGGTGTAACTTGACATCGCCGCTCTCTAATAGTCCTATTGTTTTCAAGATAGTGGGTTTTCGTTCAGCCCCTTCCAACCATTGGCTTGTTCGGGTGAGCCCAATCATCCATTGCTTTCAGATAATGTCAATCACATCTTGGGTCAGCCAAGAGGATTATACATATTTGATCACATGCTATTGGCTGCTTGGTTTATCTTTGCACCCCTTAGCAAGTTACTCCTTGGCCATGCATAAAGAACTATTTTATGATTGAAAAGTATACTCACTCGTCACACTTTTTAACATATTCAATTATTTGTCTCATGCATGTATTGTATACAGAAAGGAATCTATTTTGTTTTTATCTATGTAAGACACATTAGTTAATTGTATGGCAAAACAAAGTTGTTAGGGGTTCAAAAGGGACATTTCTCTAAAGGATTTCATAAGACATAAGACCTACCTTTCGCATCTCCAGCAAAATGAGCTGTCATGCTTCTGATAAGATTCAGCATGCCCAGCAGGTTCTCTGCTCCTGCTGCCAGGTGGCTGCTGAAATAGACAATCAGTGTTATTGGCAGCTTTGGCAAAGCCACTAGGTCTGGCTAATAAATGAAAACGTATGCTAGACCTATTTGCTTTATGAATGCTTTTTTTTTTATCAAGTGCAGACCATGCCAGAACATAATCAAAGCATTCTCAGTAAATTCTTAAAACAAGAGAAACAACACAATTTCCAAAGCATTGCAAAGTGCTCCCGACTCAGCATTAGGCCATTATGCAGGATTTATTTCCCAATGAACATAGCATAACTGTTTAATTTCTTCGAACATATGTGTGTTGAACGTGCTTTTAAAACAAGGAACCTACTATAAGCACTCATACTTCTGTCTCCAATGGCGTTATCATTCAGTCAGTGCCTGAGACCACTTGATTCTTAATGGAGACCCTCCAGCAATATGCAATTCAGCAAAACGAAAGTGCTTGTGTATTGTAATTGTTTCTTATCCAAAGTGCTCTGACACCCATTGGGTCTTGTTCACACTATTCAAAACGCCCTAAATAGATAAATAGATGGGGTGACCTATCATTCTTCATGATACGCCCTTCTTACCGGTCCTCTTACAATGCTGTCGAGGGGTTGCATTCTAAGTGAGAGTGTGGCTTTGACGCCCACTTGCTAACGTCAGTTTCATCACTGCCTGGAATCAGAACCTGCTTAATGGCACTCAGCATCATGCACCATCATTGCCTGCTGGCAAAAAATGTGTGGTAAACCTCAAACAATACCCCAGCAGACGGGCTGGACAGTACTCCGGATCTGTGGGGGAAGCCAAGCCTACCCAGTTTCATCTCCCCTCTACCTCAGTTTTGCACTTTTTGAATTTTATTGCCACTGAGCCTGAGTCTAGGAATATGTCTTCCACCAACTCCCAGCACCTTCAACATTTGTTGATGGTGACACTGGTCCCCAATCCTAAAAGCCTTGAAAACGACTAGAGCAAAGGCTGCTCAGAAAAGTATTGTCTGGCAGTTGTATGTAACTCTGTTAATACTTCCCAAAGTATATTATGTTTTCTGAAGCATTATTCGATTAAGCCACCTTCTCACCCCTTCCTGATGTATTTAAAAAAATAACTCTTAGTGTGATACTTATTACCTGAAGCTTAGTAATGTGGCCACTGCAGCTGGTGTCCTGAGCCAAAGCTTTTGACTTCCTGTTCTGATACGCCCAGCTCATAAACCTCTGACTCTTGCTACATGTCATCCCTCACTCACTTATTAGTTACCCTCCCCCGATACCTACATGAGCATGGTAAAGTACCTACAATATCCAGTGCTTAATATGAGCCGGAGCTTTCTGGTGCTCAGCACCAGTAGTTAATTGTCAACACCAGCACTTATGACAGTCTGCCACATGGTGGTGCAGTTTGCCGAATTTAGAGATGAGCACATCAGTTGTTTTTTTAAATTCAATATACATTAAAAGTGACTAATAACTGCCGCTCAAGCCATTCTTCCAGCTTTGCGAGCCTGGAACTGTCTGAAGTGTCACACTTGAAGGAGCGTGATGGAAATTAGTTGTGTTGGTACATCATTGGCATTGCTGGCAGGGGGAATATGTGGCTCAAACTGCAGTGGCCACCTGACGAGGACCCTGGCACGTATTGTTTTACAAATGAAGCACTGACAATATCTGTTTGATTTCTCCAGGCTCAATACACACCCGAGCAGTTCACTCAACAGTCCCCAAAAGATGTTACTAAAAAGGACCAGTTTACTAAAATCTGCCACTCAACTTGATGAATTTCGTCCACCTAAAATAAGAAAGAGCATCAGCCATTGTTGCCCACTCCTGAAATGTGCCCACTTTTTACCTCTGTATTAGACCACAAATGGAGCATCACAAAATACCTTAATTAAAAAAAAAACAGGAAACAGCTGGCCTAATCAATGGGCCCACTGCAAATTTGTCGAACCACACTATCACCTTTTTGCTAGCCGAAATGACGGCCCAGATTTGGAAGGCTATTGGGGGTCAAACCCAGTTCTCATTGCACATACAGAAAATGCTCTTCTTAAAATGATTAGATTCTTTTGAGAACTACTGTAACCTAAAACATTGAAAATTCATGAGAAATAGGACACAATTCTGGTTGTTGGTAGACGATATTTCTCAAGGAAATGATTTAAAATGAATAATTCCAAATTGGAAATTGATCTTTATTTTGATTAGTTGGGGCTGAGGCGGTATAATAGTGATATCAAGCCGTTTCACGTTTAAAGGATCTCTTTAGCTGTAGACATTAAATCAAAGGTCCTGTCCATTTAGAATTTCAAATCTGGAGATGGTCCTCTTTCAGCCTGTACAAAATTTCAAGTCAAAACTGAACCATCTGCACTTTATGAGTCTGAACTGTGGAGACACTCTAATGTAGGAGCTTGGTAGATCCCACATGAATTCCTATGGAATATCAATAGTGTCCTCACGTCGCTGCATTTATCATTGTTATGTGAAGAACTGAAATGGAGAACATTGTTGATATGGCTGCATTGAATGGCATAAGCTTCTGAGTTCATATATGGTCCAACTCTGCAACTAACGTTTACCAAGAAGGGCTTTGTGATATTTTAACTTGTGATCATGCCCTTTACTTACCCTGGTTGAGGCACATAAGAGAGACTCAGGTAGGTCTTGGTCTGATGTTATTGTGGTTTGAACTGTAGAACATTACCAATATAGATTGGGCTACAGTGAAGAACTGTTTTAGTACTGTATGCTGATTGTTCCTCTGCACAAAATCCATGTTTTCTTTACCTCAGGTCTAGGCTGGGGATATCACTGCTAAAAATCTTTCGGGGGCTTGGCCAAGATGGCAAAGGAATAGGACAATTCCTATCTCCTATGCCTCACCCGCATAGCCATTTGACACCCTAGGCTGCCATCCACTCACCACATTCTGAGTAGGACCCCCAGACAAAGCACTAGGATCAGTCTGCTCCAAAAGGAAGGGGAAGAAAGCTGCAAGGTGCCAAGATGGGCTGGGCAGACACAGGCAGGCCCGGACATGCTGTGGTCGCATGGCAAAGACGAAGAGGCCCAACCTTGGTCAGCGGTCTACAGCTGTGATCCACGAGGGGCCAGCAGTGGAATGTGGAGCATGCCTGGAGAACCAGGGACCCACCTGTGATTGGGTGAGGTGGGCATTAGAAGAGGAAACAGACACCCCAGGGTGTCAGTTGGCCCAAACAGAGAGAAAGAGTGATGAGGGGTCTGCCATACGGGAGTGATGAAGCAGCCTGGTGTGCGATCACGGGACACTGGGGGACTGGCAGTTGAGACCACGGTGTTAAAGTCCAGGTCCATTTACAAAATTTCTCTCCACAGAGGATAGGCCCTTCTAGTAGAGTGAGCGGTGAAAGGAATCAGATCTCTAGTTATCATTTTAATGCAGTGCAACCAATGTGGCTACACATTAATCCACTCAACTCTTTGATCTGAGGTTAGTAGGTTTAATTATAAGTTCAGAAACAAGTCAATGTAGATCATTCTCAATAAAATCGTACACAAGTACAAAAAAGATCAGACTAAGTCCAAATCTCCTTAAGAGATGTACCCTACATAGTACAGAGGAAATGACTAACTCTAGGAAAACTATGCATGTAATCAGAAAGAAGAAATGAGGGCTAAATTGCATCAGATGATTCTCTTTAACGAGCTTGAGTAATCTAACTTTCCCTATACTACCTTAATAATGGCAACCCTATACTAAAACATTTGAGCGAGGACAAAATCAAATAAGGAAAAAAGAAAGGTGTCAGCCATCGGAGGAAGCAGTAGAAACACTCTGACGTTGGGTCGAGTAGCATAAAGCTCCGCAAGCAATAGCATTCGCCTGCTCCCTAAGTAAACCCAAGATGGACTCTCCCTAACTAAACACAGCACATAATATCATTTGCCGTCGACTTATGTGGCACCTCCTTGGAAAATTTCCATAGCTCTGGTACAACTGAATACTTCAGCTCCCTTTCTCATTCAGATAGCACCTTATCTCTTCTCGTCCTTGGCCATTCCTTTCCCTTGTGAACTCCTCTCCTCGCATGCAGGGGCGGCTCCTCCGCTAAGGCGGAGGAGCCTCGCCCCACTGCTCTGCGAGCAGTGGGAAAAGGAAAACTAAAACAATAATGTTATTATCGTTTTAGGTTTCCTTCCCGCTCGGGTGCGGGGCGGGGTGGGTGGGCCTGGCTGGCCAGTGCAGTGGGCAGGGGAGGAGTGTAAAGCACACTCTAAAGTGCGCATGACAGTTTGACCGGCCCAAGAGGGCCAGTCAAACCGTTATGCACACTTTGCATCTTCCCCACCAGGCTGCATAACACAGCCTGGTAGGGAACATGCAAAGCCTCCAAGCCCCTGTCTGAGTGCCGATCTACGGCACTCAGACCAATCACAATGCTGCTTAAGGCACTCAGACCAATCACAACGCTGCTTAAGGCAGCGTTGTGATTGGACAGGGGATTCTGGGAGGCTGAGAGCTTCCTGTTGTGGTGCAGAGGAGACAGAGCAGAGGTAGCAGCACCCGGCGGCACCAAGGTAAGTCCATTTATTTGTTTTATTCCCACCTCCGCTCCCCCCTCCCCCCGCAACACCCCACCACCCACACTTAGTAGCGGCCGCTACTGCTCGCATGTTACTGCGATTCCCTTGGCCGATTATTTCTTCTCATGCTTTGCAATCTATTAACAAAAGTTCTCTATTCTAAATAATGAGGTTTATCCACACCTGCAATAGAAACAACTCAGCAACGTACGATCCATACTTGAAGGTTAAATGTAAATTCCAATTCACAATTTGAGCAGCAACTGAACAAATTTCTTCTTGAGGCCTAGTTTGCTAAATTAACAAGTGCACAGGGTTACGAGGTATGTGCACTTTTCTACAACAAAAATAAATGCAGGGGGGCGTGGCCGGACAAGATGGCCGAACGGACGTAGCCCGCTTCGGCTCCCGGTCCGCGCAACGCTCCGGAGCAGACAGCAGCGGTTCTACAGCATTCCCTGAGCTGTAGGTTACACCCGGGCGGAGCGGAGAATGTGAGGCACAGAGCGGGAGCCTCTGCTCGTTGCTGGCGCCACGGGAGAGGTCCCGTTGAGAGGTGACGAAGATTCAGCAGACGCAGCCCAAAATGGCGGCTTCCCGACGGGGCTGAGTGTTCCCGGCTGTGGCGAGGTGTGGAGCTCCAGCCTTTGACTCTCCCTCTCGCTACCACGGTGAGGGGTGCGGTGCGCTGGATCTGGGGGCGCCCTGTGGAGAGCTCGCCCGGACTGCAGCGAGGCCGGCGAGATACCGCAATGCCTGACTCTAAGATGGCGTCCTATTCGAGCCATACAGACGGGCTCCGTTTTGGTTCCCTGGAGTCCCGGGACTAGCTCCCTGCCGAGCGCTGCCTCAGTGGATGTTGGCGCCCCCTGCCTATCTGAGCCTGATACCCACCTGAGGACATGTGAATGCTGGGATCAATGTGAATCCCCGTCGGGCTTGCTCCCCCGGGGATGACGCTCATGCCGGATCGAGGGAGCTGTGAATGCGACTTGGGGGAGAGGCACAAAACAAGGCTAGAACGCAGCGGCTAACTGTGACGCTCTCCCCGGTCCGATGCACCGGGGGACCCCCTGCCGCCCAGCTTTCAGGGGACAGAGTACTACCATTTGGCAGGCCTGGCCAGGCCGCGGGTCGCTTAGGGCGCCAGAGGGGGGCTCCACCTGCGTTGCGCCTCCTGCTTGTTGCCGCTGCCTTGGCTCGTGACGGGGGTCTTCCGACGACACGTTGGATGGAGGCTCCCAAGGCCTGATTTCCCAGTCTCCTGCCGCGGACGTCGCTGTGGTGGGGGTCCCCCTGGGCCAGCCCGTATGCCGCCTAAGAGAGTGACGACTAAGACACCCAACAAGGTATCGGACTTTTTTGGCCCCTCAGATAAACGACCGACGCTGTGCGGAGGCGAGGAGGCAGCGGACATGGCTCTTACGAAGGCGGATCTCCTGTCTACACTAAAAGATTTCAAGACAGAGCTATGCAATGAACTCTCTCAGAGCATTACAACCTCTATAGAGCAACTACGATCGGACCTCACAGGAAGATTGACCTCCCTACAACAGGATGTTGACTCGGTGGGCACCAGAGTGCTTGACATGGAGGGACATCAACAAGAGCAGGAAAAACTCTCCTCCGAACTCCGGGAAGATGTTCGCACCCTCCAGGACCAGCTCCTCCAGACGCAGCTAAAGGCAGAGGACCTCGAGAATAGGGCACGGAGAGAGAACCTACGGGTCAGAGACCTGGCGGAGGGAACGGAGGGGCCAGACCTTGAGGCTCTCCTGGAGGGGCTCTTCGCAGGGCTGCTGGGTCCACACACCCTCTCAATAAAACTAGACAGGGTCCATCGCGTGGGAGTCCTGCAACCCGGAGAGAGGAGACGCCCCCGCGACGTACTGGCGAAGTTCCATTCATATAAAGTCAAAGAGGCAGTGCTCCTGGCGGCCAGGACCAAGGGGACAGTCACCTTCCAAAACCAGTCATGTTCGATCTACCAAGATCTAGCACCAGCAACTCTGGCGCGGAGACAGATGTTCCGACCCATTACCGCCAAACTACGAGAGGACAAAGTCCGATACCGATGGACCTACCCGTTCGGACTTAGCTTTGAGTTCGACCACAAACAGCATCATGTCACTGACCTAAAAGAGGGCCTGGAGCTTCTGGGTCTCCCAGCAGCTGAGACTGGTTTCGATCATGATAACCCCCGAGGGGCTCGGCGAGGGCCAGTACAGACGACGACTTGGCTTATGGGCACACGGAGAGGACGAAAATGAAAAGGCCAGCGCATACACTCCAAATAGAGGCTGCCCAACCGTTTGCCCCCTTGAGGAAGAACTGCTATAGTGCGCTCACACAGCATCTTGTTCCGACTAACTGTAATACATGCTTCGGTCCGATGTGAGCAGTGGGCCGGTGGAACTACGACGGAACGATTCCCAACTTACTCCGTTGGCTTGGAACTATCGCATACCTGGGATGGGACCACTGGCCTCCGGTCTATTCCCCGGGGATAAAGAACGGTGGTTCACCTCTACCGCTCCGCACAGATACTTTTATTGTTCTCCACTAAGGACTAGGGTATGCATCTTCACCAGGACCGCCTTAGAGATTTCTGGTGATTCAACTCCGGACGGCGCGGACGGGGTCCTCGGACTCCTGATCCCCCTAGTCCCTGCTGGGTAGGTTGCCCACGCTCAGGGACCAGTTAGCGGCCTTCTTGCCGCATTTGTTGTTATTGACTGTTATGTTGTTTCTAAGGGTTGGGGGAGGGGGGAGGGTGATGGTGGCAGCTTTTACATTTTATTTTAGAGAGGATGCTGTGTTGGTTTTAGTCTACATGGGAGGGAAGCTTTCATGGGTGATAGACACACTGTGGGAGGTCAAGGATACACAGCCGGCTGGACCGGCAGAAGGCGTCTCTGCGTTGTTCACCTTTACTTTAGATCCATGACGATCACTATAGGTACCTGGAACGTTAAGGGGCTTAACTCCCCACAGAAACGCCACAAAGTGTGGAAATATATTATAGATCATCACCATGATATAGTGGCTCTCCAAGAGACACACTTGGCCCGAGCAGAGGATTCACGCCTCCGTCATAAGCGATATCCCCTAATATATAAGTCATCTGCTCTAACAAAACATAGAGGTGTAGCCCTTCTGTTCCACTCCACCACTAACTTTCAGCAGCTGGCCCATCGCTCAGACAAAGATGGACGCTGGCTTATGGTCAAAGGCCGTTTGATGGGCAAACTGTGCACTTTTGTGGCACTTTATGCTCCCAATGCGGGGCAAGCAGCATTTTTAAATACACTAACAGAGAGGATTCTGGATTTCGGAGAAGGGCAGATAGTGATCTTGGGTGATTTTAATCTGACATGGCAAAGGGATCTCGATAGTACTCACGCACTCCGCTCGGACATGGGCTCCTTTACCCTACCACAAAACAAAATTTTCACGATCTGGGTATGCTAGACGCTTGGCGAACACTTCACCCTCAGTCCTGTGACTACACTTTTTACTCCCATGTTCACCGCACATACTCCAGATTAGATTACATTTTTATAAGCCAATCCATGTTGGGCGCACTCCAGGCAGCTAAGATATTTCCTATTTCAGTGTCGGACCACAGTCTCCTTTCCATTTGCGTTGCCTGGCACGGAAATGTCTCCACCACTCCACGCTGGTACTTCCCACCATCTCTCACCCGGGATAAAGACTTGCGCACTAAATTGAGGGAAAGCATCACCGAGTTTTTTGACTTTAATAAGCCTGAAGATACCTCTGAATACACTAACTGGGACACGTTTAAAGCGGTCATCCGAGGGAAATGTTTTGCTCTCAACTCAGCATTGAACACGCAGCGGGCTCGGGAGCGGGAGGCGCTGGAGATTGAGGTTACTTCTGTCGAGCACACACATAAAGCAAACCCCACTCGAGATAACCTTCGCAAACTAACGGCATTGAGGGGCAAGCTCAGAGCCATTTACAATAATCGGGCAGAGTTCACGCTTCTTAAGCTCCGACGCCTCTCTTACACCCAAGGGAACAAGGTGGGTAGGCACCTGGCTAGGCAGCTCAAGGGTAAAAGAGAACGGGAATATATAGGTGGTATTCAGAAGACCGACGGGGAGACCACATATAAAGATGAGGAAAAGTCCGAAATATTTGGCTCTTTCTATAAGACGCTATATTCCGGAGATCAGTTAGATTCTGCAGCCCAGAGGGAGTATCTACGGACGCTCAGTCTACCACAGGTGTCGCAGGAATGGAATGAAACACTTACTGCCCCCATCACGACCGAGGAGGTGAACGCAGCCATACAAGCACTTAGGCCTCGTAAGGCCCCGGGTCCAGACGGTTACACCGCTCTTTTTTATAAAACCTTTGCCCCCGATATCACTCCGCACCTCACTCGCCTGTTTAATAAAATGGCTGCTGAGGGGGCGACGACAGGGTCTCTTTCTGAGGCGATGATCTCGGTTATACCAAAACCTGGGAAGAGCCCGCAGCTGTGCGCCTCTTACCGCCCCATCGCTCTATTAAACCTGGACGCGAAACTCTATTCCTCTATACTGGCTAAAAGGTTGAATGACCTTATGCCTGACCTCATCCACCCGGACCAATCAGGGTTTATTAAGGGCCGGCAAACCCACGATAACACTCGACGCATAGTGCATCTCATAGAAAAAGCTAACAAACGGCATATTCCTGCAGTGCTGGTGGGACTGGATGCCGAAAAGGCTTTTGATCGGGTGGACTGGGCGTTTCTGTTTACTACCCTCATGAGCTTTGGGTTTGCTTCTAAATTTCTCACTATGCTTCGGGCCAACTACGTGCAGCCTCGCTCTCGGGTACAGGTCAATGGCATCCCTTCATCCCTTTTTTCACACTCTAGAGGTACACGACAGGGTTGCCCCCTCTCACCCCTCCTATTTGCCCTGAGTATCGAACCACTGGCTGTAGCTATCAGAGCTAACCCCGACATACACGGCATTCCCTTTAGTGGGGATTCCCATAAGGTTTCTCTCTTCGCGGACGATGTCCTCTTGTCGCTCACGGAACCCGAGCACTCCCTTCCTCATCTACAGAAGGAGTTAGAACGCTTTGAAAAGGTGGCAGGTCTTAAAATAAACATGGACAAGTCCTATATTCTTAATCTTACTCTCCCAATCGAAGAGGTCCATAGGCTCCAACCTCTCACTCCATTGCGATGGGCGACCTCTTCTATACAATACTTGGGAGTACAGTTAACACCCAGGGTGGAAGGATTGTATGCCGCTAACTTCCCCCCTAGTCTCGCACGCATCCAAGACGAGCTCGGGAGGTGGAAGCCTCTGTTTCTTTCTTGGCTTGGCCGCATTCATGCTGTTAAGATGACTCTCCTACCTAAGCTCCTCTACCTGTTCCAGGCATTGCCGATAGAACTCGATCGGGACTTCTTCCGCAGAATTAAATCCTTGATCCTACAGTTCATATGGCAAAGGGACGAGCCCGCTTGTCGTATTCGCTATTGCGTCGCTCCCGATCGGAGGGGGAGTGGGTCTCCCGACATCAACTTATACTATAAAGCGGCACAGTTGAGGGTGCTGAGTGAATGGTCCAAACCTGCATCAGATAAACATTGGTTACATATGGACCGTAGTATTGCAGGACGGACGATTTGGGATCTGGTTTGGCGACCCAAGCGAGACAGACCCAAGAATGTGTACTGTAGCACCCCCACACGAACCACCCTGCGAGTGTGGGATTCTGTGGCGGGGGACGATAGATGGACCACTTTTCCCTCTCCGTTCACACCGCTACACTTTAATTCGGCTTTCCCCCCCGGCGTGCAGGAGGGGCCCTTTGACGCTTGGCGAGAGGGGGGCTGTCTGGCCCTGACACACCTCTTTCACAACTATGACCCCTTAACTTTTGATAACTGTAAAAGAGACTATGACTTGGCTGACTCGGAACGGTACCATCACACCCAGCTGCTTCACTGGGCCCTCTCTCCACAGGTTCGAGAAGCAGCTACCCGTCCACCTACCAGATTTGAATCCTTCCTCTCCAAGTCCACCACAATGAGGGGGTGATATCGTTCATCTATAACTTTTTACTGACTACCCTCACTTCACCGCGCCCGCGTTACATGGCTATGTGGGAGGGGATATTGCAACGCGCTGTACCAGAGCGAGAATGGACACACTTGTGGTCCGACATTTTTAGATTTAGTCACTCCGTAGACCTCCGTGAGGCCCACCTAAAGACCATGATGGACTGGTACCTGCACCCGTCCAGGCTTAAAAAGATTTTCCCCGACACCTCTGACTGCTGCTGGAGAGGCTGCGGCCTCTTGGGTGATTTTCAGCACATTTGGTGGGACTGCCCGACGATACGCCCATTTTGGGCAGAGATCCTAGCGCATATTAAAGACATTCTGGGATACCCCATTCCAACCACTATGGCGGAGGTCCTCTTGGGACTTCGAGACCCTGCTTTAGAACACCAGACACGTGAGGATAAGGCTATCATGTGGCTGTGTATAGGAGCGGCCAAGGTGACTTTAGCGGCCGCCTGGAAACAGAGGGAGGCCCCGGCGATCTCCCTATGGCACTCACGGCTATGGCGGCTTCTTAGCATGGAAAGAATGGCTGACATCTTTCAAGACAACTATAAAAATTTTGAATTCAAGTGGGGTCCACTGGTAGCTTTCCTTTCCGGGGCTCCCGGCAGCTGTCTGTCCCACTTCAACCCGCGCATTACACCTCTTTCAATATTGAATACACTACCACTACCTTCAGCTTCTATTTTCGTTTAGATTCTTGCTGCCATCATAGTTTTGGGAGGGGGTGGGGGTGGGGGGGTTTTAGGTTCGGAGATTTAGTTTTTTGTTCTTCAAATAGTGCCACAATAGATTCCCTCAGACATAACATGTGACTAGATGTCCTTTCAGACAAATGCAGAGGTGCCTCACTCTAATGCTCCAAAAAAGCTGTTGTTACGATAGTCTGCCCGCAGCCTCGCAGTAAGAGCCACTGTGTTTCTCATTAGCGTGTCTTCTAGAATCGGGGCTGGGCACATTCTGGACAAAGTACATTGTTTTACCAATTGAGTACTATCGTAATGTTGGTGCTCACTGCGCTGAGCGGAATGTGATTAATATAATGAGATCTATTTGGCAAAAATTCAATAAACATATGTTTGAGAAAAATAAATGCAACTGCTTAAAGCACATATAAATGCAATGAGTTATAAATCTCTCAGGGTAAATGCTTCTGCACTTGATTAATTCAAATTATACGCATACACATTAAATATTAGTTGCATACATCCTAATGAAGTGCTTCAAAATACTATATTTACGTTATTCATCCCTTGTCACGTTAACACATAATTTGTCACACAACGGTATTAATCACATTCTAAATACATTTTTCAAACAAAACACCCCTTAGTATAAACGTTTCCACCACTTTTAGTACATTAGTTATAACAGAATATATTTGAGTGCTGAATATGTGTGAGTATGATGCACTCCTACATTATCTCTAGATGGGATCAGGATTACACTTCCTGAATCCCCCCTCTGATTGCGAATCAAGCCATCACAAATCGCTTATCTCCTGATCTTATCAGATCAACCAAGTCAAACCTTTGTCGTGGCAATTGCTGTTCTCTTGAACTCATCCAACCATTTCATTTCGTTACAATAATCATCTTGTTTTCTGTCAAGTCTCAAATCCTTTGCCTTTCTTGAAATCCCTTTCTGCTTCCTGTACTTCTGGTACACCTTCACCCCTAAAATCAAAAATATTGCACAAAGACCAATGATCAACAGTGGTCTCAAAACAGAACCCACCATACCACTCCCCAAATCTGCGAACCACCTTCCTAATGAACTAAATCCATGTCCAACTTTGTCCTAAACACCTTCTTCTGCCAATCCACTCACTTCATTATTCAAATTCGTAATATTTTTTAAAAACTTCTGCAAATCCTACTCTTATCTGGGACATAAGTACAACACTGTTTGACCGTCAACATCCAGCAAACTCCGCCCTCTTTTTCCGAGCAATATGTCTAATGCAAGACGGTTCTGCAAAACCATAGCTCTAATGGCAATCATCTCAGTATTTACAAGCAACAAAGACCCAGCATTATTAGTAGACAACCTATCAACTACAGTAGAAAGTTTTCTAATCTTTGTGTCATTCAATATCACCTTTACAATTGGTATGATAGCTCCAAAGATGTCTCCTACTATCTCTCCAGCAGAAGCACCTCATTTAGATCTGGACATTTCCTCCCACACAGGGTGATCAAAATTCTCAATATGATAAATCTTTGGGAAAACTACCCCTACATAACACGTGCCGTCCCATTTACTCAGCAACTTAAAGTAGGCATTCTTTCCACAGACAAAATAAATCCCAGGAATAACAGGGTCTGTGCCATCCAAAGATAACTTCCAAGATCCCTTAATTTCAAAGGTATAATCACATTCACTTTCTCCTACAGGAAAAAATGTCATAATGCCATGCATGCGTTTCCCATTATTTATGCACAATATTCCATGGTGTTGCTCATCTAATGTCAAAGGTCTGTGTTTCCTGCAATCCGGCACTCCACTTAACCAACGAACAATCTTTATTCCTAAAGCTGCCTTTGCTTTTACTGCTCTATATCTATTCTCTACTTGTTCTAGAAATTTCTTTTCTATGTCAGTGAGAACACATGTAAAATTATATCTGTGTGCCTAAGCTGTATCTAGCGTCTTAGTTGGTTCAAAATAGCTACTGACTGTTTCTGCATTCTGAGCATAAGAATGTTGTTTGTTCAAGTGTTTAAACAACAGGACTTCTGAAAAAACGAGATCATAATTTAAATAATAGTACTGGAAATGCTCCTGTCCATAGAACATGCTCAACAGCAGACCACATGTGATGCCATACGTCAATGGTAGGTGATGGTAGGTAATGCCCTCTGACACCAAAGAAGGCGATTGCATGCAAACATAACAATCTCTAGCTTCCATAGTTTGTATGTACTCATAAAGCAAATTTGCATAAGCGTTAGATGTGTAATCCCCTCTTGACAAATCAGAATGTACATTTTTCCACTCTAGTGAATATAATTCTCTATCTTGGTTATGTTTTGGTGTCTGTACAACTGTCTGGGCCTCTGCTTCAGCCTTAGTTCGACTCAAGCTCAATCCTACAATTAATGGTATTAAGCCTATCACTAATAAACTAAGTGCCACAGCTATCATTTACCTATGTCTGATACTATTGTTATTCAATTCCATACTATTTAGATGCAGACCAAGTGGGTAGAGAATAGCAACAACAGAATGTCCTCTGTTGATTACTACAGCGAGCTCTATGCAGCCCCAGTCGCCTCTTCCCCGTACGACATGTCTTACTTTTTCGCTGCTCTCCATCTGAAGCGCCTGATGTATTGCAACGGGACGAGCTGGAAGAAATGCTGAAACTTGATGAAGTGCGCTGGGTCATATCCCAAATCACTCATGGCAAAACTCCAAGTACCGATGGCTTACCCATCGAGTACTATGCCACCTTTCCGCCCAGACCACCCAGAGTCTTCTCGATGTCTTTAACGAGGCTAAGAATCGGGGCCGCATGCCAGACTCGCTTTGCGAGGCCCTCATAGTTGTCTTGCGTAAACCCGGCAGGGATCCCCTGGATGTTTGCTCTTATCGACCTCTGTCCCTGCTTAATCTTGATTGAAAGATTCTGGGCAGGATCCTGATGAATCGCCTTCTCCCAATCATACAAACACTGGTTTACTCGGACCAATCTGGGTTCATCCCAGGCCGCAGCGCGTTCCTGAATGTGCGCCGCCTCTTACACCTCCTCCATAACACCCCACCAGACGCCTAAGCCCGGGTCGTGGTATCTTTAGATATCGAGAAAGCATTCAATATTCTGGGTTGGGATTATCTGTTACCCACCCTCACCAACATAGGGTTCGGTCCGGGATTCCTGAGTTGGGTATGCACTCCTTATACCGACCCTGTGGCACGTGTTAAGACGGGACAGGTGATATCGGATGAGTTTCCCATCCACAGAGGCATGAGGCAGGGCTGCCCCCGTCCCCCCTCATTGTTGCTCTCGCCATGGAACCCCTGTCCTGCCAACTCCGCCAGCAGGCGGCAGACTGGGGCATTTGCGAGCGGGACATGTACCACATAATCTCGTTGTACTCCGACGATGTGCTGGTGTTCCTGCGGGATGTGGGATCATCTCTACCGGGACTCATGCGAATCCTGGATGACTTTGGTGCACTGTCAGGCCTGCGGGTGAACTGGCCCAAGTCATGTGTGCTCCCTCTGTTGCATACTCAGACTGGCGATCGGCGGACACCCCCGGGATTCTGGTTGTAGTGGTGTTATGACACTTTCAAATACCTGGGCGTACAGATATACCACACCGAATGCGAACTTAAGGAGGGTAACCAAGATAAAGCCATACAATCCATATGTGGGTCGCTTCCCTTCTGGCGCTCGCTTCCACTATCCCCCCTGGGGCAGGTTGCGATCTCTAAAATGCTTGTACTTCCCCTCCTGCTATATTTCTTTGCGGCCCTACCCATTTTGCTCCTCAGGAGCTTCTTTCACGAACTCCATGGCCTGCTCCTGGAATTGATCTGGAGCACGTGCCGCCGAAAGGTGGCATTGACAGTATTGCAACGCCCACTCACTGAGGGCAGACTGGGGGCACCCAATTTTGAGATTTATTAATCCGCTGCGCAATAACAATAGCTAATGGCCTGGCTGGGCTCCCGCATCATCCAGAGTCACTGCTGGTGAGAGCAGCCCTGCAGGGTGCGGCTCTCTACACCTGGTTATCCAACCCCACCATTTGCCCTACATTTGAAACTCGTCAGATGACAGTAGCCCGCTCTTGCTGGCATAGATACCTGCACCCCAAGGGCCCAATCCTTCTGTACTTTCCCTCAATTCCCATCTGGGATTTACCACTGCTGCGTCGAACACTACAATGCATTGACTCTGTTCCGTGTAATGACGTGGCACTCACACGAATGGGGGATCTATATAACGAGTGCACCTTTATGACGCTACAGGGACTGATTGAGACTTATGGACTGAGCGCTGGGCAGTTCCTAACCTATTGTGCTGTACAGCGGGTGGTCCATGAGACATGGGGCACCGGGGAGGTCGAACCGCCCACATCCCAGGCCTTGAACGTATTACTGACGGCTACCAGCACACGACACGCAATCACACTCCTGTATCAGGCCCTCAATACCACCCCACCCGATTATGCAATGGGGACACGCGCCAGATGGGACGCAGTGTTACAATCCCCACTCTCTGATACCACCTGGGCCCGAGCCTTGCAGATGGCTAAGAACGTTGCTGCAACCGGTTACTCATGGATTTCAGAGCACTCGTACTGTTGTGACCTTGCTCCTTCCTTATTATTTTCCCCTCTTCCCTCCCCCCAGCTCTTATGTTTATCCCCAGTTGGTTCATATGATTGACGGTTCCGCAGTGTATTTTGTATTCTCTCTTGTGACTCCTGTAACGATAATCGCCAAGCCCATGCTTGACATGTATATTGTTGCCGCATTGCGCAAACATACAATACACAGAGAGTTCCAAAAAAAAGAAACTGAATGTCCTCTGTTGATCTCCACCTGGGCAAATGGCAAGCAGTCTTTACATTTTTGGTGAAACAGTCTTTTCATTTCAATTTTATTCACCCTGTGTGCAATCTTCGTGAGGGTTCCCTAACCCTACTCCGTGTTCTTCTAAATGTAATCTCTACTTTTTTCTTCTTCCACTCGGACCTAGGTATTCTTCTTTAAGCAACAGTATAAAGTTCATTCAACATCTCTGATAATAAACTATAGCAAATTATCAGGTAATACTGGTCTTCCGTCTCCTGAAACCCAAATGTCATCATCCCTTTTTACACAACCTGCTCTTATCCAACTCTGCTGTTCTTCCTCAGTAACCTCCTCTTGCAATCTCTTTACTTCATCCCATGTATCAGCAATTGTCATCCAATGGTTGATATAGTCTCACTCATGTGATCACCATTAAAAGTATGGACGTTCAATGCATAGAAACGTGCGACTTCGTCAGCTTATCTGTTGCCAACTGTCATAAAATCATTCCATTTACAATGAGCAGGACATTTAACAAAGGAACATTTTTGCAGACATTTGAAGGGCTTCTAACAGTTTTCTCAAATTTTTTACACAGCGGATGGGGGATCCAGATGAGGTCATGAAACTCTTCTGAGACCATAACTGTCCAAAGGCATGACCCAAACCGAACCCATACTGGCTATTGTTAATATGGTTACTTTTAGCTGGTCTGAAACACAGCATGCTCTGGTAAGGGCAATTAGCTCTGCCACCTGCACGGAGAATACTCCTTGAAGCCAGGCAGCTTCCACCACTCCTGTAACAGTACAGACAGCATAGGCAGCTCTCAGGTTTCCATCTTTATCCCTGAGGCAAGAGCCATCTACAAACTGAGTACGAACAGATTCAGGTAATGGCTCATCAGAAATATCAGAACGGGCTTGACATCGAGACAGTCATACTCTATTTCAATTTCATCTGCATCACAATCGGGTAAGGGCATCAGGAATGCAGGGTTTAGAGTACAAGATCTCTTCAGGGTCATGTTCTCTGCAGCCAAGATCAACTGTTCGTACTTAATGAGCCTGCTATTTGTTAAGTGTTAAGTGCGTGTTCTGGTTAGCAAAATCTCCACCGAGTGAGGAACATAGACAGTCAAAGGGTGACCCATCACGATGCTTTTGCATCTCTTTATGCCGAAATCTGTAGCAGCAATGGATCTGAGACATCTGGGCAATGGTGATGCTACTGGATCCAAAGTAGCGGAAAAATAGGCCACTGATCTACAGGCATTTCCACGAGTCTGTGTTAATACTAACAGTGCACAACCTCCTCGTTCATTGTAAAAGAGCGAAAACGCTTTGTTATATTCTGGCATTCCTAGTGCAGGAGCATGACAGAGGCTTTTTCTCAGCTCTAGGAAGGCGTTCAAGCAATCATTGTCCCAAGGCACTGGATCAGACACATCTTTGTGTATTAGCCTCTGTAAAGGCTTGGCCATCAAGGAAAAGTTGGGTATCTACTGGCGACAGTAGCCCACCATTCCCAAAAACATCCTGACTTCTTTCTGCGTTCGAGGCGGATTCCTTTGCATGATCGCCAAGATTCTTTCTTGTGACACCTTTCTTGCACCCTTCACAATATGATGTCCCAGACAGAGGACCTCTGTCAGTCATGCAGAACTGCAACTTACTTGGGGATACTTTATGTTCATTTTTAGCCAGATGGTTCAGCAGAGCTAATGTATCAGTTTTGTAATCCTCTCTGGTATTCGATGCTACCAGCAGGTTATCGATATACTGGCCTAGGACAGAGTTACAAGACATGATCAGAAACTCCAGATTTCTTTTCAGGATCTGACTGACTATAGAAGGACTCCCCGGAGACCCATGTGGGACATGGCACTATGTTAAAAACACGATTCCCCAGCCAGAAAGCAAACAAAAATTGTCTCTCCTCATGGAGGGGAATGGAAAAGAAGGCTTGGCAAAGATCAATGACAGTGAACCATTCAGCCTCACATGGAATCTGAAACAATATCACAGATGGATTTGGTACCATGGGACAACAAGGAACCACTATATTATTGATTTTTCGGAGATCCTGCATGATGCGGTACTTGCCGCTCAGCTTCTGCAAGCCCATAATAGGTGAGTTATATGGGCTCCCCAGGATCTCCTTAAGAATACCTTGTTCAATCATTGTCTCAATCACAAGTGTAATCCTAGCCACTGTTTCGGGTATCAGATTATACTGTGGTGTTCGCAGATATTCTGCATTTGACTCAACTTGGATGCGGACTGGCTCAACCCCTCGGATAAGTCCGATGTCCTTGCCAAAAAATTCCAAACTATGTCTCTCACTATATCCCAGAGATCTAACGGCAGGTCTTCCACTGGCAACATGGAGAACGAGACATTTAAATTCTGACTTGCTAGCTTAAAGGCAATGTCTTCATTGTTTGTTTGGAGTTCTATTGCCTTTGGCGTGCAGTAGATGGTGCAGTTTAATTTGCACAGCAAATCGCGTCCTAGAAGACATACAGGACTAGAATCACACATCACAATTTGATGATTATCCTCAAATGTCCCTATTTTTACAGGTACTTCTTCAGTGAGAGGATTCAACAATCGTTTATTTGCAACTCCTACGACTTGGATTTTTTTTCCCGAGAGGAGTAGGATTGGAACCTCTGCTGTTCTCACAGTAGATCGGGTAAACACCAGTGTCGATCAAAAAGGTGACCTTGTGATCATCTACATCAGCATCAACATATGGCCCACTCTGGTCTACCTCTAAGACTGCGCCAAGCGCGCAGTCTTCCTCCCCCCTCAGGCACCATCATAAGGACGGATCTGTGTCGTAATCATTAGAAGTCTCCAACACTGGGTAATTCTGCGACACGCTTTGATTCGCATTCATTTCCAAGTTCGGATTAAACCTATGGTTACATCCAGCTTGCTGTAGCATTGGGGGTTGCGGTACCTGCATAACAGGACCTTGCAAACTGGAAACGTTTTGGGATCTTGGTCTGGGCACATTTTGAGACTGCACGGTATTTCCCTGCGACTGAACCATACCCCTATTTTGTTCCTGATTAGCGGGAATTAGACGACATTCTCACTTCCAAAGCTCAACCCTATTACAATAGTGGCACAGGTTAGTCTTTTTCAAAGTGGCTATATCGACTCCAGTCTTAGGATCTATAGGAACACCTCTTTCCCTTCCTTGTCCCTGAAAGCCTCCATTTTGTTGCACCGGAGTCCCAGACTGCTGGACTCCCTGCATAGAGTTAGTATTCCCTACATAAGGCTGTCCTTGACCCCTCTGAGACACTTTCATCTGTGCTACCATCAATTTCTCTTTCAATTTTTTGTGCTTCATTTCAGTTTTGTCACAGCAGTACTTCGCATATCGCAGAATTTCGTTGACAGACTTGTTCTGCCAACAGATTAAATGCTGCTGTATCATCATACTAATCTCAGGTCTCAATCCGGTCACAAATATAGACACAAATTGTCCCATATCCTTGGGTTCCAAAGTATCCATTCCACTATACTGTTTAAAAGCCTACATTAGTCTTTCATAGAAAGCATGAATTGTCTCTTTAGGCTCTTGGGTCGTCCTGTCAATTTTTACCCAATCAATATCCTGTTACAGCACCTTGGCTTTCAACCAAGTAATCACCTGCTCATACTTCTTCATCACTATGGGTGCCAGGCCATGTGTCACTGGATCTCTTTCAGGCTCGCCTTCAGGACAATTTATAGTTATCTTGCATGCTGCCCATAAACCACTAGGGACCACAATTTTCAACAATGTATTCAAGTCAATCCACAGCACCTTCAAAATGTTTACAAATCGATCAACCTACTTGTACCACTCTACAGGTTTCTCTCTAAATCTCGGGAAATCATTTGTAAATGCCGCAAGATCACCTCTACTCCAAGTTACATGCACATACCCTCCACTTGGTACTTCTTGCAAAGGGAAAGCTTGGACACCCACTCCATTTTCTCCTCCAGGAGGAGGTTCTCTGTTATTCTCTTAGAAGCCTTCCTTTTAGCCCATGTCTCTTCCCATCTATCCAATGTACCCCAAACTCGAATGCATAGTATGAGCTCTCAAATGTGTGTTTTCAATCCTGGTATCCTCAGATTTTCTATATCTTGGTCACTAAATGCAAGTCTGTGGTTTTTCTGCAATGATTTAGTTCGTTCCATATCAACCTCATATCTATTAGCTAATTCAGATAGTTTTTCATGTGCCTGTCTGGCTCTTCTAGTGACATCTTTGCCCATGAAAAATAGTTCACCTGGTTGATAAGAGTCTATTTGATAGAGTTCTAAGCTTCCACTTATCATTGCATCCAAATCAGTTTTCAATTTGAGTACATCAACCAAATCCACCTTTACAGTGGGTTTAATAGTTCCGTGGCTTGTTTCAGTACTTTGGCTTCCTATAGATTTTTCATTATGCTGTTTCAACCACTTCTCTAAGTCTTGGACATCGAATATATGTTGACCCCCGGAAGTTCCCTTTTCTGGAGTAGTATTCTCTCAAGGCGTGCTGTTGCGCGCACTCTGAAGTGTTTCCCATTCCAGCAGGTCAAGAACTACTAATCCCGGAAAGGACCTTACGGGTCCACATCCATTCAGCAAAGCAGATGGATCTGCACTTGCTGCGCAAGGTGTACTCGCATTCGGGACTAGTGGTACAAAATGCATTCTCTGATTGTCTACTGCCTTTACTTCCGTAGAAGCAGGCATTCCTTGATCTCCATTTCCAGGAGAGTTAGGATCATATATAGGGACAATTGGACAAATAGTTACCGGCACTGTAAGAGCATTCAGAAGCTGCAAAGTCAAATTAGTGTTACCATTTCTCGAGGTTACGATATGTGTTCCCCCAGTCGATATGACCCCTACAACAGCAGGACCAGGAGCAGCTGGTGCCGAAGCACTCCCAGAGCTATCAGTAAGATTCACATTTCACCCACTTTCCATTTGCGTCTGATTATATGGAGGTGGACGTTCAGCTAGGAATCCATCCAATAAGCTATCACTGTCTGCATCTCCCTCCTTCTTTTCCCTTCTCTTTCACTCTTGCTCATTTCCCGAGGTTTTGATGGTGGGGTACAATCGCGCTCCCTCAATCATATCTACTCTCCATCTCTTCTGTTGGTCATCCCATCTCGCATCTGCGTATGCACGTGTTGCTTTTGTCATCCTCCCTTGATATTTGCTGTGCAAATTCCCATGCATTAAGTGCTTCAAATTGTGTGGGTCTAGGTAATGGTTCCATGGCAAATAATACCCCCCTCAAATGATCAATTATTCTCAAACTGAAAGTACAGCAGCGGGAAAACATCAATGCACCTTCTTTATCTGTGATCTTGCTCCAATTTTTAAGCCAAATAATAGTATGTAGCCCTACTTTGTCGCCATGGTATGTGCTGGCTTATCCTCTGGTGGCACTTCCTTGCCAATTCTAGAAGGCACCCCTACATCTCCTCGATTGATATCTCCTATAGCTTTAAAACATCACATTTTTTAATCTCTTACTTTAACAATTTTAGCTCAAATCCAAATGAAACAAAATGTAAAGTTCCGAAACAAAACGACCACTAATAGCAGCACAGTGTCCAAAGAACAATTCCAACCAAACCCAGTTCAGCATTACACCAACCTACCAATCTCAGTGAGGCACACCTTGACGTCACTCTCACTCCTCGCAGCAGTTCACCCTCCTTCACAATCAAGCTGGGGTTGGAGAGAGCTTCAGTGTGCATAACGGTTTGGCAAACCGTCATGCGCACTGACAACAGTGTCTATCACTCCCCCTCCAGTACTGTCACCCCCTTGCCCCACCAGAAGACTCGGCACAAGAAAAATAAAATAATAATAAAACAGGGTTTAAACACGTTTTATTATTGTTTTATTTTTCACGTTTTTGAGGATGCTGGAAAAGGGGGTGGCGATGCTCCTCCGCCATAGCGGAGGAGCCCCCATTATTCCAGTTCAGTGTAACAAATGTGGCCACACACTAATCCACTCGACACTCTGATCAGAGTTTAGTAAGTTTAAATATAGATTCAGAAACAAATCTATATAGATTAGTCTCAACATAATCGTATAAAAATACAAAAAGATCAGAGTAAGTCCAAATCTCCTTAAGAGATGGACCCTATATAGAACAAAGCTAATGACTAACTCTAAGATAACAACGCAGGTAATCAGAAAGAAGAAATAAAGGTTAAATTGCATCAGATGACTTTCCTTTACGAGCATGAGTAACCTAACTTTCCCTACCCTACCTAAAAGGGCAACCCTAAACTAAAGAATTTGAAGAAGGACATAATCAAGTTAGAAAAA
Source organism: Calotriton arnoldi (assembly GCA_963921515.1). Taxonomy (NCBI): domain Eukaryota; kingdom Metazoa; phylum Chordata; class Amphibia; order Caudata; family Salamandridae; genus Calotriton; species Calotriton arnoldi. The sequence continues at coordinate 1,590,788 of CAWUFW010000516.1, read as the reverse complement.
AAGAATGGTTTCAGCCATCAGAGTCCTCAATAGAAAAAACTCCGATAATGGGTCAAGTAGCTTAAAGCCACGCAAGCAGTAGCTTAGGTCTGCTTCCTAAGGAAACCCATGATGGACTCTCTCCCTAACTAAACACAACAGATAATATCATCTGCAGTTGATGTAACACTCTCATGTGGCTCTTCCCTGGGAGATTTCCATAGCTCTGGCACAATTGGAAACCTTCAATACCTTTCCCAGCCAGATAACACATTATTTCTTCTCGTCCATGGCCATTCCTTTCCCATGAGAACTCCTCTCCTCGCTTTTTACCGCAATTCCTTCAGCCGACTCCTTCTCGTGCTTTGCTATCTATTAACACAAGACTCCTTTATTCTAAATAATGAGGCTTATCCACCTGCAATAGATGCAGCTTAGCAACATACATTCCATAATGAAGGCTAATCATGAATTACATTTCAAATTTCTATGCCAGCAACAACTGAATGAACTTTTTCTCGAGGCCAAGTTTACTAAGTTAGCATGTGCACAGGGTTACAGAATACGTGCACCCACCTACGAACAAATAAATGCAACTGCTTAGAGCACGAATAAGTGAAATGAATTATAAAGGTTTCAGTTTAAATGCATCCACACTTGATTAATTCAAATTATGCGTATAAACATTAAACATTAGTTGCACACATCCCAGTTAAGTATCTCAAAATACGACATTTCATGTTATTTTCTCCTGTTGCATTAATACATAACTTGTCACGTAACCATATTAATCACATTCTAAATACAAATATTTCAAACAAAACACCCTTTAGCATATGATACTTTCCTCCATTTAGTACATTAGTCACAACAGAGTATATTTGAGTGCTGACTATTCGTAAGTATGGTGCACTCCTATAGTCAGATGGGATCAAGATTTCACTTCTTCAACTGCTTGTGTCATACTCCAGCCAGTCCACACAGTTGGGTCTCTAAAGTAGCTAACTCCTGCTGGAGGGGATGTGGACAAGTGAGTATCCTGGCACACATATTGTGGAAATGTCCAAAACTCTGAAAGTATGGTGAAGAGGTACTAGATGCAGTAGAAAAAATAGTTGATGCAAACATCCCTAGGTTTCTGGCTTACACCTTTTCGGTTCTTTCAAATCCAAAGACGTGTCCTCTCCACTTGATTATGGGAAAACAGATGAATCTGACTCTGTGTGCAGCCAAGTATTCAATCACAACACTATGGAGTAAAGACAGAACCCATGCATAAAGGCTAGTTGTATAAAATCTTGGAATTAATTGGAATGGAGAAAATCACATACTCTTTTTCTCAGAGGGAAGAATATTTCAGAGACATATGGGCCCAGCTCCTGAGATACTGGTACATGGAATTTAGAGCACTCTCATGTCCCAGTTTACTCTGATATTATCCACAATCATTTGCATATTCTGCCTTGCATGCCTCAGTCTTAGTGCACTGAGGATAGGAGTGGAATGTTGGGGTGGTCTACATGATGACACACGGTTGATGTACTTACTCCCTATTGGCTATCAGAAGTAAGTGGGTGTATGCGTAAATAAAGAAAACAAAATAAAAATCTATGAAAATCATTATAAATAAATGGAAATAAGGTAGTTCCCATTTCTGTACATGTCACACAAACAAACTGAGAGATTAAAAGCAATTGTTTGTTTGTCATTTTATCTCGATTTTGGTTGTAAATAAGTGAGACCATCACTGAGTGATAGTGGAGATGGTGTAGGAATGCTTTAAAACATGTAAACATTCTGCTGACCTTAAAATGCATGTTTTCTTATTTGTAGAGATCATGGAAATGTAGGTGTTTAGCTGAGCATTTCAAATTAATTTTCCAATTAATTCTGCATTGCCACTTTACAAAACCATTTTGTTATATGAAACTCCTTACCTTCGAAACATTTGAAAGGAATAAGAAAATGATATATTTTAATCGGTATTGTCTAGAATTGAATTATATTTTTTGTATACATTTTATTGTATGAATATATCAATTGTCTGTACATCTTTGTACGCAAAATTATTTTTTAAAATAAATCTGGAAGGCTACTACACTAATTCCCAAAACGTGACAATTTTGATAGACATTTGATTCTCCACCCAAACAGTCATTTTTAATTGTGAGAAGCATTGCTTAGTATTATCCAGAAACCTTCACTGCTGGAGTGTTGTGACTTTTGGCTTCCTCCATAACAAGACCCTATTCAAATGTTCTAGAAATGTCCCCATATCTTGATGTCCTTTCGAACTGTAGCTTCCAACCTAAAATATAAGTGCTTTATTTGCACTCTAGCTGTCAATAGTGCAAAATGAATCACAAACATGCTCTGCTGTAAAATCTTTACAAAGGGCCTGATTTAGGGTTTGGGGAACAGGATACTGCTGTCCGTTATATTATAAGTGCATTATGGCCTATTTTATTTATGATACGGCAGATAGGATAACTGTCACATTTTGACAAAGTATCCCATCTACCAAACTCTAAATAAGGCTCAAAGTTCAGTTTTCCCACTAGTGCTTGAATCCCACCTGCTCCCTTGCCTCTGCCAACCATAGCCACGAAAGCCTATCGGAAGTAAAAAAGAAGATCGTTCTGGGGTCAACCTATGACTCCAGTTGGGCTATTCTGTAATTATCAGGTGTAGTCATCCCAAACCATCCTGAAGTATGTGTATATGACAAAATATTCAAATGAGATGACTCTAGAGTCATCGTGGAAACTACTCTAGGAATGGTGTCCTGAGTACATCAATTGAAAATGTGTGAGGATTTTTACTACTCAAGGAAAACTAGTTGACAACTTCAAGATGAGTCTGAACTACTCCAGGATGATTCCAGGACAACTTGAGGATGAGTGAGATTATTATTCTAGGATGATTTCATGACAACTTCAGAAAGAGCGTGGGTTACTCCACAATGATTTTATGACAACTTCAGATGTGGATTATTCTTGGATGATTCCAAGAAAGGTTTTGGAGGACTGCAGATTACTCTTGAATTATTATGAATGAGTGTTAGATTACTCCTTGAAGATTCTGTAATGTGAATACATTCTGGGCCTGATTACGATCTTGGTGGACGGGTTATTCCATCACAACGGTGACAGATATCCCGTCCGCCGAAATATAAATCCCATTATATCCAACGGGATTTATATTTCGGCGGATGGGATATCTGTCACCGTTGTGACGGACTAACCCGTCCGCCAAGATCCTATTCAGGCCCTCTGTATTTGCCACATTTCCTATGTAGGGACCCTCACTTAGACCAGGGCCACTGAAATTCTGTGATTCTGCAGCTATGGTATTTTCCCTCATAATTATGCTGTAACTTTTCACAGATCAAGCGCCCTTTTTAAAAAAAAAACTTTCTCCACCCCACTCTCACGCATACACTGTTTTATCTGAGAATGGGAACTGCAACTCTAGTCACTGATCTTACTCCTGACCTTCACCTTTGCCCAGTGTCCTCTCTGATGGTGCCAGGCTTGGGAGCCTCTACATTCTTTCTTCCATCTCCACCCTAGCTGTACTGTCTCACACTGTGCAGTGGGTTATAGCGGATACCTAAAGCCCATTCTTCTGCGTCTGATGTTCTGGGAAGTAGCATCAGTGTTGCCTGAGGCAGTGGCAAGCTATGCAAGGGTTTGCTGGGATGAAGACTCCCTTCCTAATGGGAAATTGGAGGGAGTGTTCTTCAGGGCCTGAGGTGGGCACTGCCTCGGCGGTATGTACTTTAGAGAAACATCTCCATGACCTCTGGAATATGGAATATGGGTGTAATTTGCATCCAAAACGGATGCAAGGATACATTTTGCGCTACGAAATAGTGCTAAATGCAACAGAACACAAATAGCAAGCAGCTGTTCATGCTTGCTAAATGTGCTCTTGGGGTAGGATTTTCCCCCAGCAAACTCCCGGCATTTAGCGCTATTTTCTTAGCGTAAAATGCACCCTTGCATCCAAAATGGACGCTACGATGCATTTTGCACTAAGAAATACTGCAAAATTCAGCAGAACATGTATAGTGAAGGTGAGCACCCGCTAGTGCTCACTAAATGTGCTCTTGCAGTACAATTTTCCCCCCAAACTCTTAAATACGCAAGTAGGGGGGGCGCCAGAGAGCCGGCAAGCAAAATGGCCGCACCCTGGTGAGGCTCCTGCAGCCCGGGGCCTAAATCCGACATAATCCTGGCATAGGTGTCACCTAAATCAATGGGAAAAAGCAACTTTGGCCAGGTGGACCTCCGCGAAAGCGGTATCTGGTGAGAATAACTGCCGCTACAACCTGCAAGAACGTTAAACGTGCGGCCGTCTGCGGGACGAGAGATCGACTCAAGATGGCAGAGACCAGAGCGCGATAAACACCGCGGCTACTCCCGTAGAGCTCATGGTACAAGACTGGGCCTTCCTATAAAGCACCCGGTAAGACAGAGGACTGCTGAGTGACTGGCGGCTGGTGAGTGACGGCCTCACACAAGAGCAAGAACAAAGACCCCCGCATGCTACAACTGAGGGACTACGCTGCTACAACTACCCGGACCGGAGGCCCGGCCGTGGCTTGGGCTTGCCGTGCTGGCGGCTGGTGCTGGGCGACTCCACGGCGTGCTGTGCCTAGAGTGGGCCCTTCGCTCAGCTGTTTGGTGTGTGGACCGCCCCCTTGGAAACGCGAGCCGGCTCAGGAGGTGGCGAAGAGAGGTGACCTCGATCAGACCCGCTGGCCGAGGGACGCGGCCTGAGCGCTGCAGCTGGCGTTGTGGGGCCTAGTCTGGGGCTCTGGCAACCGCGGGGCACGTTGTGGCAGTCGAACCCGCGCTGGTCGGTCTTGGGCCGGGCCACCCCGCATAACTGCACTACCAAGTGGTTCGGCAGTGACGCTCAGACACAGATGGTGATGTGGGCGCATAGAACGGGGAGAGCTGCACATTGGGGCTTTGCGTGATGGAGTGACAGGAACAATAGTGCCAATCCAATAAAGACTCCCAACCAAACCACATAACGCAGTGCAAGCACAGATCAAAGACCAGATGGAGCAGCGCCGCTAAATACAGTGCAGAAAGGAGTACCAAGGCATAACAATTACTAAAGGGCCTATGCAATATCACTGCACCTGAGGTCTCATCATGGGAAGAACGGACGGCAAGCAAGCAAAGTTGCCCTTTGAGCCTCGCAGGACCACGAGAGGCCCTGACGGAGATCAAGCCTCTAACACGGTGGAAGGCTCCCGCCCAGACGATTTGGACCTTCGTTAGCTGCTGATCACGATGAGACAGAGGCTCAATTCCATTGAGCCAAAAATGGATGCGCTGAATGTGCGTATGGACTACATCACCCAGCGACTAAAAAAACATGATGGGTGCATCAGTGAAACAGAACAGAGGATCTCGCAATTAGAGGACAACACCACTGCCGGAGGGGAACAAATGCAAACTATGGAGCGCCTGTTAAAGGTTATCACGGCGAACAATGAAGATCTAGAAGTGTGCTCATGCCGCAATAATATACGCATCCTGGGAGTACCGGAGTCTACAGACACAGGGCGGATTGAAGATTATGTCGAGCGCATACTGGTGGAAGCGTTCGGCGCATCCTCCTTCTCCAAGGTATTGATATTGGAGCGAGCACACCGTTCCTTGGCCTCGAGACCGCCGCCGGGATCCCCCCCAGGCCCATCATTGCGCGGCTCCTGAATTATAAAGATAGGGATACTGCACTTCGCTTGGCACGAGAAAAAAAGAGACCTGCACCACGACGGCCACTCCATCTTGATATTTCCGAACTTTACGTTACTGGTCCAGGAGGCTCGGAAAAAGTTTGTCCCAGTGAAATGGAAATTACAGCAGGTCAATATGCAGTATGCGATGCTGTATCCAGCAAGGCTGCGTGTTACTCACCGAGGCAAACAACATGTATTTATCAACCCTCAACAAGCACAAGACTTCCTCAAGAAGACATCCTCTCGCAGCCCCAGATCAGACAGAGATGACAATGAATCCAGGCCAAACTCTCCACTATAGAACTTTGACTGAAAACCGGTCCTGGCTCCTTATTACACTCCTGATAGCTGCCAGGTGAACAGTATGCTCAGAATGATTCGCAGCTATATGAGAAGAGACCAGGCTATAAACTAAACACAGGTACAGAGGTCTAGATACATGTACTGAGAAAGCTCCATTATTAATGCTCCACTATTAATGATTTGTTTATATTGCACCGAAACCCTGTCCCCCCCCTGGCTCCCCCGACCAACCGGGGTGGTACGCCTGGCTCGCTTGTGTACAACCCCCCAATGGGTATTCCCCCACGTCTAGATACTGGTACATTTTTTTGTTTCTGGATGTCTCACATATATGTCTACCTATTTGGCCCACACTTGACTGTACAAGTTTGCACATATCAATCTGGAACCAGAACTTTAACAGCAGTTTGCAAATTGTGCTTTGTGGGGTATCGAAGCCCTTATGTACGACACCGATTTTTCATGGACACTATGTGTGGACAACATGTTTGAGACTTTGAAGGGAATTATATTCTCCTGCAGGATTGGGCTGCGGGTGTGTGGGGGGGGAGGGTTTGTTGTTTATTGATGTTTGTAGCAGAATGGCACATGTAAAACACGATGGACGGATCAGCAGTACAGTCATGCGCAGGGAGAGTAGGGCCAGCACCGGCACTAAAACGGAAGCTGTACAGATTACAATCCACCAACTAACAAATGAGTGCCCCTAAAAGCCATACAAATCATGGCATCACACCGCTGACTTGGAATGTCATGGGGTTATGCGACCCTCGCAAGAGAAGGCAGGTACTTAACTACTTAGATAGACATCAAGTCCAAATAGCGATGATCCAGGAAACACACCTGGGCCCAGGATCCTCACCTGGGTTTGCTGGGAAACGGGCTGCGCATAGGTGCTTCGCCTCATACTCGACATACTCAATTGGGCACTGCTATACTTATCAAAGCCGGAGTTAGTTAAAGCCCTGCAGGCGCGATCCAAGATCTCCTGGGGAGGTACTGCATGATATGGGGAGGACTGTCTGGACAGTCCGTGACATTGGTCAATTGCTATGCGCCAAATGTCGACGATGAGCAGTTCTTTACAACACTGTGGGGCCGCATATTAGAAGTGGGCTCGACACATTTAGTGTGGGGGGGACACTTTAACCCCGCCCTACATTCCAATATTGATCTTCCTCAGGCACGGGCGAATCTCACACTAAGGCAACGCTGCATTTAAACACTACTATTGAAGAGAACCATATGCTGGACGCATGGAGAGTTCGGCACCCGGAGCGTAGAGAGGGCACTTTCTGTTCCTCTGTGCATGCTAGCTGGTCGAGAATCGACTATTGGTTATTGTCGGCGGGGCTTTTTACATGGCTAAAAGAGGCAGAACATCTCGCTTGTACGTATTCAGATCACTCCCCTGTGCTGCTTCAACTCTGCCCCCCTACTGACTCCTCTCCATATAGCTCATGGAGACTCCAACCCACAGCGCTCCTGGATGCTAGTTTTCGGGAGGAGCTGAGGCAGGAGATTCAGGAGTTCTTCCCACGCAATGTGGGTAGCGTGCAGACTTTGGCCAGCGTCTGGGAAAGCTTTAAGGTCACTGTCAGGGGAATTTGCATCTCTAAAAGCAGGGTGGTACTGCGGGATATTAGGGGCACACTAAAAAGGCTGTAACAAAATATTAAGGACACGGAGACCGCTATAGCGGCCGCCCCCACGCCGCAATTGCAAGCACAGTTGAAGGAGTTACTGATTGAATATACAGACACTGCGGAGCGGGAAAGCCTGTTTCGCTCTAAATATACTCACGCCCGGGCGTACAGAGAGGGTGAGAGACCCGGCAGGGTACTCGCAGAGACAGTTAGAGCCCCCCGGTTCATCAACAACATATTCAAAATAGAAAGTGAGACAGGAGAAATACACACTGACCCTATAGCAATACAGAACACCTTCACTTCCCACTACCAACATGTATAGGACGCAAAGATCTGGGCAGATAGATGTGCCAGGATACTTTGAGGACACTGCACTTGGCTGGATCAGTGACAGCCGCAGATAGTTCCTCGAGGCAGATATCGAGGAAGATGAAGTGCCGGAGGCCATCATGCAATTACGCTCCAGCTAAGCCCCCGGCCCTGATGGCCTACCAGTTGATTTTTATAAATGTTATGTAGATGAGCTGGTCCTTATTCTCAGAAGTGTATTTGCGGAAGCAAGAGAAATGGGTGCTCTCCCGATATCCATGCGACAGGCCTTAATCAAATCGCTCCTTAAACCAGGTAAGGACGCTGCCAAATGTGATGCTCACAGACCATTGTCCTTAATAAATTGTGACTCTAAAATTCTAGCTAAAATATTAGCCAAAAGGCTTAGCTCGCTGATGGAGGGACTGGTGCTACCCGATCAAGCAGGGTTTATACCTGGAAGGGCAACAACGCACAAATTGCGCACTATCTTTGCACTTCTACAGGACATTGACCCTGAATTCAACGCAGTAGCTGTATTCCTTGATGCAACAAAAGCATTCGATTCACTAGAATGGGACTACCTACTTGATTGCCCGGGACAGGGGTGAGACGCTGAAGGCAAATTATGGCACTGCATGAGATGCCATCACAACTTCAATTACCCGCTGGATATCCATGCCGCTATCCCTCGCAGGCAGGATATCACTAATGAAAATGATAATCTGCCAAAGCTACTTTATTTATTTATCAACATACCATACCACCCAGGCCGCCCCTTGTTCAGTGCGATTAACTCCCAACTCATCAGGCTTGCATGGGGAGGTAAACAGCCCCGAATCAGCTGGCAGACATTGACCCTCCCATATTCACGTGAGGGATTTGAGGCACCTGACATTGAGCTTTACTTCTTGTGCGCTCAAGCGCGTCATGCCATTTATTGGCTCCATCCGCCACCCTTCATGCCTCACTTGGCTATCGAGCAGGGGTATATGGTTCCATTGCCCTCGACTGCCTTCCTTGGAGCGGGCGTCCCGGAATGGAGCACTAAGCACTCCACTGTAGCATGCACAAACCTAGCATGGAAGCGTATAGCCAAAAAAGTAGGAAAGCCCTTTCTGTACTCTCCATTGATGCCTCTTCCATACCTACACCTTGCCCCGGTTGCCCATGAAGCATCCTGTAGGAAAATGCTTTGAGAGCGCAATCTGAATACCCTGGGAGATCTATATCAGGATGAGACATTCAAGAATAGACAAACACTGCTGAGAGGGGATGGCGGCACGCCTCTGGAAATCTTCATATACATTAGACTACGTCATGAGATCAAGGCCAACACTCCTGCGTTCCCTCAGGAACCCTCTAAATGCGACACACTACACACTCTCCTTCAAATGAATAGGGCAATACACGTGGTGTCTAGATTATACCACATGGCTTTATTGGAACGCCCATGCACACAGAAAGAGGTGAGAAGGGGATGGGAACCAGAGCTCTTTGTTGTATTGTAACATGATGAAAGTACTGCTAAATTGTCATGGGCACAACAGCTGTAGTGCACCATCTCCTTGTGAATATGTGATTGTATATGCTGTATACTGTAAGCTCTTAAGACCATGTGCTGTACTGCTATTTCTGCTATTTCTATTTAATAAAATTCAATAAAACAAATTTTTAAAAAAATACCTGAGTAGGAGTAATCATGCTATTATTGCTAATTCTGTGTCAAAGGGTAATGCAGAATTAGAAAACTTACTCTGATTACTCCAGCGTAATTGAAATTCCACCCAGGCCTAATATGGAGGACAGAGAGTTCCCCAGGACGGGCCATAAAAATACCTGTGAATGCTCCTGTAGTGTGCTACCAGGCACCTACATAATTTGTCACTGCATTCTGCTTGCATTGCTAAAACCGTGCACGGCCAAGGGAATAAATATACGGAACATGACCACTCGAGGTCAGTTCTGGACTATGCATTGAAGTATGGCATGATTTATTGAGAGCGTAGAGTCTAGATTAGGACTTGAGGCCTCACTCTCATCACCACCATTGCAACGAAGTAGTGATCACCACGCATGCGTGCTCACCTGCAGGATGCACTTGACCATGGGAAGTGGCAGGGTACACCCTTCAAGAGGCAAACCTACTGAAAAGTGCCCACAGAGACTTCCAGAGCCTTCAGGGCAGTGGCAGAGTGAATATGGTGCCTCATATGATCAGGATGTTTGCTTTTATTTTACAATTGAAGTGCAAGCCCTTCGTTTGCTTAAGCAGAACACCGAATGACTCATTTTTCAAAGGAAATATTTGCCTTTCAGAAGTAAAATGCATCACTATTCCTTTTGCCTGACTTGATTGAAGCGGCCTAGACCTGGGCGTAGCACAAGGAGGCAGATTTATAAAGACTTCTATCAAGACTTTGTGATACGGCTAAGTCATTCAGAGTGACATGAAGTGCAAAGTTGTGATAGGGCATTTACTTTCCCATGCAAAGTTTTGTTTGCTTTGGAAAGTTGCACTTTTTGTAGCGCAAAGAGTGCTTTGCGCTACATTGCATCAAAAGGGCCTTCGGTGGATGGTACTTGGGCGTTTCAAAACTAACAGCCATGATTTTTGAGTCGAAGCCAGATCTGCCAAAATTGGCAGATCTGGCTTTGTGTCACAAAATAACGCTTCCCCTGGGGAGGCGTAAAAAAGACAATTTTTTTATTTGTTTGTTGCATGTGTGCTGCACCAATATGTGGAATGTTAAAAATGTGGACTAAGCATAGTATTTTGCACTGCAATGGTATCATTCTAGCACAAAACCTATGGTAGACATTACACACAGACATTTGCACCAAAGTGCAACAGTATGTGCATGGCTCTAGGCAGCCAGTGTGTGCGCCAGCACAAGAAAAAATGCAGCATCAGTCAGTTCTTAGTAAATAGGGTTCTGCACTGCTCTCTCCCGCTAGCGCAACACAGCACCAAAACTGTGGATGCTTCGCTGCATTGCTCTATAATTGAATAAATCTGTCCCAAGGTGTTGTTACCTGGCATGGAGAGCAGACAGTGACACTAATGGGCACCTTGCACCTCTGTGATGCAAAGTGCACACCACAGTGGTAGAGCGGCAAAGGAGCAGATTTACTAATAGCTAATGCTGTGTTGCGTGAAAGAGCAAGACAGCGCCATATTTACTAATCTAAGACACTGCTACACTCTCCCCAAGGCGTGGCACACTTTTTTACTGCCTAGCAGCATACACACACCTTTGTACCATAGGGCAATGGTGAGTGCATGATGTCTGGCTTATGTTTTGTACTGAAAGGATACCCTTTAGTACAAAATACTATGTCATACATACTTGAAAATGTTTTCTACTTTGAATGTGTGCTGTGCTGTGTAGTACAGCTAAGTTGCACAGTTTGAAATGTTTGGAGAAAAACAATGTTCTCCTGATTTGCATTTGCCTCAGAGAGGAGTAATTTTGTGGCGCAAACCATGTCTACCATTGTTAGCAGGTAGGGCTCTGCGTTAAAAACCATGGGTGTGATTGTACACGTCCCATCCCTGGGACTCTCCGTTGACGCAAAGTACAGCAAAGTGCTAACTTCAGTTCATTTCATTTAAAAATTCTTTATTCGCTTTAAAAATAAACCATAAAAGCATACAGATATAAATTAAAATAATAGCTATACAGAGCCACATAAGAACTTAATTAAAATGACATTCTTGGCCAATGGCCGTCCTTGTCATGATTCACAACCCATACAGATGTGCTTCTAGTTGCAAGCATATATTACAATCAATCTGTGCTTGAAACAAGAGAATACAGGTAGTGCAATAATCTACGTTCAATGCAGAATAGCAGAATAGGGCTTGGTGCAGAAGTTACTCAATTGACAACTAATTAATAGCAGCATTAATTAAAAACAGAATCAAGGAAGGTTCATTCACTCCAAATGATGCTAGTGTAAAATAAATGCGGGTGAACACAAACACGATTTGTTCGTTAAAGTGCTTGAACATTAAGGTGCCAATAGATCCTATTAATTTCTGAGGGCCATGCTCGTGAGAATTACAACAGGTTAAAAATATTCATCATCATATATTGTTTATTCAATAATTAAAAGCCATACAAAGTCGACAGAGTTGCCCCACTGAAACCCACTAAATCCAACAAGATGTCCAAACATGCTAGCTGGTACACACCAGAATTCAGGACCAACAAGCGCAACTGCCACCAACTGGAGAAATGTTTGCACGACACCAAGAACCCGCCGACAGAGCAGCTCACAAAACAGCCCTCAGCAACTATCATCGGCACATCAAAGAAGCCAAGAAAGCAGCCATCACCATCCGCATCGACTCCGCATCCAACCACACAAGGGAAATCTTCAAAATAGTCAAAGAATTTGTCAAACCCACAGCCTTAGAGAACACCATCCACCAAGAACTCTGCGACACCCTCTTACACTACTTGCACAGCAAGATAACCAACATCTACTACAACTTCAGCATCTAACTCACCACCCTCAACCCTGACAACCTCAAGCAACCAGCGCATCCAGCCAAAGCATTACCACCTGGTCACCGCTCTCCGCCCTGACCCCCTCAAATATCATGTCTTCTATGCACTCAGAGGTCGCCCACCGACCCCTGCCCCCCCACCTCTTCAACCTCACAATGACCCTATCAGCACACAACTCACCAGAATCCTCAACACTTCCATCTCTACAGCAACATTCCTGGACGAATGGACACACGCAAAAGTCAGACCCCTCCTAAAGAAATCCTCCGCCGACCCCAACGATTTAAAAAGCTATCGTCCGATCTACCTGCTCCCCTACCCAGTCAAAGAACACAAGAAAGCCATCTACCAGCAGCTCCCAATATTCCTGGAACTGAACCACCTACTGAACGCCTCTCAATCAGGATTCTGTGCCAACCACAGCACTGAGACCCCGCTGACTGCCTCCACAGACAACATCAGAACACTCCTCAACGGGAGAGAAACTGTGGCCCTGATCCTCCTCGACCTCTCCGCTGCATTCAACACAGTCTTCCAAAACACCCTCATCAACAGACTCTACAACATAGGCATACAGCAAGATGCCCTCAAATGGATTGCCTCCTTCCTAACAGGACATACACAGAGCATTCGACTGCCTCCCTTCACCTCTGCACCCAAAGACATCATATGCGGAGTACCAAAAGGATCATCCCTCAGCCCCACCCTGTTCAACATCTACATGACGCCCCTCGCAGATGTCATCAGATCCCAGGGACTCAATCTAATCTCCTACGCAGACAACACTCAACTAATCCTCTCGCTCACCAAGGACACATCCAGTGCCAAAACCAACATCTGCAACGCCATGACCAATGTAGCCAAATGGATGAGAGACAACTGCCTCCAACTCAACTCTGACAAAATCGAAGTACCGATCTTTGGGAAGAACACCTCCACATGGGACCAAAGCTGGTGGCCTGCAGAACTCAGACCCACAGCCACCGACCATGCTCACAACCTCGGCATCATCCTCGACAGGCAACTAACCATGAAGCGACAAGTCAACGCAGTCGCCTCCTCCTTCCACACACTTCCACCTGCTTCCACATACTTCGCATGCTCCGCAGAATATTGAGATGGATCCCAACCAACACCAGAAAGACCATCATCCAGTCCCTTGTCACCAGCCGCCTCGACTACGGCAGTGCCCTCTACGCCTGCATCTCCACCCAGCTCCTCAGAAGACTCCAGACCATACAGAACGCGGCAGCCAGACTCGTCCTGGACCTCCCCAAACAAACCCACATCACCCCCCCACCTGAGAGACTTCCACTGCCCCCCATCTAGAAGAGATGCCAGTTCAAGATCCTCACGCACGCCTACAAAGCCCTCCATGACCTAGGACCTGCCTACCTCATCCATCGACTGAACTTCCACCATCCCACTAGACACCTGCGCTCCTCTTCACTCACCCTCGCACATCCCCCCTACATCAATCGCAGCCGCAGCAGTGGCTGCTCCTTCTCCTACATCGCTGCAAAGGAACAACCTCCCCTGCTAGCTCCGCACAGCCCCTTCACTGGCTGACTTCAGAAAGAGACTCAAGCTTGCATTGGAGAAGCATTTTTCTGGATAAACCTTAAGCAGAGCCTGCCACGGCTTTGCTCCTAATCTCTTAGCAAAATGTGTAGTAGCAGCCACTGCCCTCAATAAGGTATTCTTTTCAAAATGTTCTGAGGGATCCAAGATCTCCAGTCATCAAAGAGAACACCTAGATAAGGGAAGGTAGGAACTCTGGTCAGTTCAACCCCGTTACCATTGAAATTTATTCCTGCCTATCTTCCTTTGACCAAACACCATGGTATGTGACTTAGAATTTTTTTCGAAAGGTCCAGAGAATCCATGAAACCAATAAAGGCATTCAATAGATGTTGAAGACCCACTGGGGTCCTTGCTATTAGGACTGCGTCATCTGCATAAAATAGTGCGAGGATTCGCTTTTTTCCTACCCTGGGTGAGTCCCTCCAGACAACAATGAGTGAGGCACCCAGTTGATTTACATGAACGGTGAGTAACAGAGGGGCAAGAATACACCCATGTCTAACACCCCTTTGGATTTCCAGGGAGGCAGACAAACTGCCATCTCCATTATACCTTACTGAAGCCAAGAGATTGGAGTGAAGACAATGTAAAAAAGCCACTAAATCAACCTCTACTCCCAGCTTGATGAGTAAAGGCCAGAGCTTAGATCTATTTACTCAGTCAAAGGCCAAGGTGAGGTCCATTAAGGCCATAGAAAGACTCCCCCCTTTGTCTATGGTGTATTTGCCAACAATCAACTGGAGGTTAATGCATTGATCTAACGTCCTTCTCCCCTGCCTAAAACCATATTGGAGGTAGGAAATTACATTGTTATTATCTAGCCCAGCTATCATTCTGGCCAGTACAACCCTCCCCATGATTTTTATAGCTGAATCTAAAAGGGAGTTGGGACGGTAACATTGAGGGCCATCCCTCGACCCCTTTTTAGGTCTCGCCTAGCGACGCAGCGCATGCGCTGCTCGCTTGCGAGATCTATTGTCGTCGGTTTTGCTTCGGAAGCGGGGTGGAAACTCCACCCATGCTTTTCATTGGCGGGCGTCAAAAATGCTCGCTTTTGATTGCAAGGGAGGCATGTTTGTTCCCTCCCTGTCTCCCGTTTGCAGTGCCTGCCCGGACAGGAGATGGGCACGCGCACGGCGTCTCTTTTGCTTGCGGCGTCGCTTTCACTTTCACTGTCTGCAATCTGCTTGCTTCCATTTTCATCTCGCTCCCTTTCAGCACATCGCGGCGGTTCATTCTTTTTTAAGTGCCTTTCATGCGCGTCTTTTCCTGTGAAGCCATTCCAAAGTCATTAAACTAATATTAGACTATACGGTATCAAACGTGATGCAACAACTCGAGGAAGATACTGAGTGGACACGTCAGGGGAGCTGTGCGCATGCGCGCTGTGCCCACATGGTGCCAGTCTGGGACAGTATCGGATGGATGTCCTGGAGGAGAAGCCGCTCCTTCACAGCTGAGGAGCTGTAGCGATGCCCGCTCAGCTTGCCGTCATGTCGGACATCGGGGATTGGTTCCGCAGCATCCCCCTGCTGACGCGCTACTGGTTCGCCGCTTCCATCGCAGTGCCGTTAATTGGAAAACTGGGTCTTATCGGCCCGGCCTGGCTGGTGCTGTGGCCCGACGCTTTCCTGCATCGCTTCCACGTGAGTGCGCATCAGAGGCGACTGTCACCCATGTGACAGCTGGTCTCACTTATTTATGCTTTTCTTAGAGACCTGAGCGTGAATACCCCGCTTCTCCAAATTGTTTGGCCTGACAGTTTCCCTGTTTTATTGACACTGCTTTCTCCGTACACCTTTTGACGTTCATTTCTCAGCCCTGCTTTGCACTCTGCGCACCAGCACGCTCTGTCTTTGAGTTAGGCATTGGCGTAGAAAAGTCACGCTTGATGCCTCTGTATTTTCAGAGTTTCTAAAGTAACTGTGAACGTTGCTAGCGGAGTGCATCTGGCCTCCGAGCACTCATTGAGTTTCAGTTCTCTTAAAAATTTTCCACTTCAATAGTCAGTCCCCTGTGTATGAAAATTATGAATGCCAAAGGTGTAACTGTAAGAAGCAAAAAACACAAAGTTCATAAAATACGGAAAGTCCAGTAATTGGGATTTATAAGAGGCTACACTTGAGTAAAAACAAAACACTGTGGCCTGGTTCCTTACTGGTTCACACCCCAGGCAATACTCAAACACTGCACACTACTGCTACCTACTCCTCTTGCCACCATCACTAGCTGGAACATAAGTTACAAATCCACATACTTACTACACACATACATGCCACTCCTTATCTGTGAAATACATTCACTACACTACAAACAAAACCATTAAGCAATATTGTAATTACAATGCCAATAACTCTAACTCTAACTGATGCGAGACCTGTTGCATTGCAAATGCTTGTTATGTATAGCCACTATAACCAATTTGGACCAGGATGGAGGAAGACCTTTTTTTACATGCTGCATTAAAGACCCGCACCAAAATTGTATCCCAGGTATCGGCGTCAGCCTTGTAAAGGTCAGCGGGGACCCCATTCAGGCCCTAGGCTTCCCCCTCCCAGAGACTAAAATGGCCTCACATACCTCCCCATCACTAAAGGTCAGGGGAAGATAGTCTTTGCCAGGCCCCCATGTGGTATCACAGACCTCCGTCCTCACACTACCATATGTCATCTGGAAATGTGAGACCCATCTATCTGGGACGATTTTACAGTCCATCCTGGTGTTCCCCATTCCTGGGAAGAAAGGTCTATTCACTATTTCCCAGAATGTAACACTATTGTGGAGGACACTAGGCTGCAGCACCTCATGTCAGGCTTGATCCTTAATTTTTTGTTTGCGTGTTGCTATAACTAGCTTATATACTTTCCTACATGTCTGTATTTTGGTCTCGTCCTTTGGAGTTTGTATCAGGGCAGCCAAGAGGTTTCTATGTACTTTGGAGGAGTTACCATCGAACCACTTCTCTCCCCCCACCCTGTTTGCTATTTCTTGCCCGGGTCGTGAGATTAGCTGCAATCTGTCCACATAACCTATTGAAGGCCATCAAGACCTTGTCATCCCATGTAACTTTTTCCATGCACAAGGCAATAGCCATGGCATTCGCAGAATAGAGATTCTCTAGAAAAACTTCAGGGATCACCCTGTTCCACTTTAATTTCTGTGCCTGGTCCTTGGGAATAATATCAAGATTTGAGGGACCTGTTGCTTGATTTCCTACTGAGTCCAATCCTCTGGCCAAATCCAAAATTATAGGATTGTGGTTACTGAAGTTATTCCATTCAGCCCTCATACACTTAATTTGAGAGGCCAAAGGGGCTGATAATATAAAGAAGACAATAATAGAATGACAGCCCCTACCTGTGAATGATGGAATAGCTTCACCCTCCCCCATCTGCTCAATGCAGAACAAATTACTGCTGGCCAAAATATCCTCCACCAGATCACCCTGCATAGTGTGTTCAAAATGCGTTAGATGAGGGCTGACACCAGTAAACCCATTGTCTAGGGCACAGCCTCGTTGACACAAATGGATATTAAAATCGTCTAAGATTAGAACAAAAAACGGCGAGGTCTGTTTTTTCCCATAGCCAACCAAGAGGCACTTTAAGGAAGCTAGATGTTCCGTCGGTTCTCTCCTCACAAATTAATTAAAAAAATTAACCACGAGCAGGAGCAAGGTATTCTTAAAAGCCAGCTCAACTGCCAACAGGTTATGGGAGCCTGTGTCCACCAAGGCAGAGGTACCAGGGATTGGATGAGGGTATTTTGGGGTGGAGGGGGCTAGGGTAGATTGGAGCGGGTTGGATTGGGGTGGAGTGAGTTAGATTGGACTGGAGTGGGGTAGATTTGGGTGGCATGTGGCATATTGGAGTGAAGTGGAGTGGGGTAGATTGGGTAGAGTGGAACTGAGTGTAGTAGATTGGGTAGATTGGAGTGGGGTAGATTGTGGTAGAGTGGAGTAGGATAGATTGGGGTAGAGTGGAGTAGGATAGATTGGGGTAGAGTGAGCTAAATTGGGGAACAGTGGAGTGGGGTAGATTGGAGTGAAGTGGAGTGGAGTAGATTAAGGTGGAGTGGGTGGATTGGGAGAAGTAGAGTGGGGTAGATTGGAGTTGGGTAGACTGAAGAGGGATGAATGAATGGGGTAGTTGGATTAGGGTAGATTGAAGTGGAGTGAGTTGGGTTGGATTGGAATGGGGTAAAGTGGGGTGGGGTAGATTGCAGTGGAGTGGAGTGGGATGGTTGGGGTGGAGTGGGTTAAATTGGAGAGGAGTGGGATAGATTTGAGTGGAGTGTGGCAGATTGGAGTGGGGTAAATTAAGGTGGATTGGGTGGAGTAGAGTGGGGTAGATTAGAATGGAGTGGGATAGATTGGAGGGGGTAGACTGAAGAAGGATGATTCAATGGGGTAATTTGGAGTAGGGTAGATTGGATTGGAGTGGGCTAAATTGGAGTGGGGTAGTGTGGGTAGGGTAGATTGCAGTGGGGTGGAGTGGTGTAGATTGGGGTAGAGTGGGGTAGATTGGGGAGGGGTAGATTTGAGTAGGGTAGATTGGGGTGGGGTAGATTGGAGTGGGGTGGAGTGGGTTAGATTGGAGAGGAGTGGGATAGATTTGAGTGG
Source organism: Calotriton arnoldi (assembly GCA_963921515.1). NCBI lineage: Eukaryota > Metazoa > Chordata > Amphibia > Caudata > Salamandridae > Calotriton > Calotriton arnoldi. The sequence continues at coordinate 1,572,065 of CAWUFW010000516.1, read as the reverse complement.
AGTGGGGTAGATTGGAGTGGGGTAGATTGGAGTGAAGTGGGGTAGATTTGGGTAGCTTGGAGTGGAGTTGGGTAGATTGGGTTGATTGGAGTGAGGTACATTGTGGTAGATTAGAGTGGGGTAGATTGGAGTGGGGTAAATTGTGGTGGAGTGGGGTAGACTGGAGTGGAGTGGGGTAGATTAGAGTGGAGAGGAGTTGGATAGATTGCAGTGAGGAGTTGGGAGGCGTAAACTGGCCTGGGGTAGATTGGAGTGGAGTGGGGTAGATTGGATTGGAGTCGGGAAGACTGGAGTGTAGTGGGGTGAATTGGATACATTGGAGTGGGTTGGATTGGGGTAGACTGAGTGGAGTGGGGTAGATTAAAGTGGAGCAGACTGGAGTGGGGTAGATTATAGTGGAGTGGGGTAGATTGGGATAGAGTGGAGTAGGGTAGATTGGGGTGGGGTAGAATGGAGTGTTGTTGGGTAAATGGGATCGTAGTGAAGTGGACTGGAGTAGATTGAAGTGGAGTGAGGTAGATTGGGTTAGAGTGGGGTAGATTGAAGTGGGGTAGACTGGAGTGGGGTGGGGTAGATTAGGGTGTGGTGGAGTAGGGTCAGTAAATTGGGGAGGTGTAGATTGGAGTGGGGCAGATGGGAGTGAAGTGAGTAGATTGGGTGGAGTGGAGTGGAGTAAATTGCAGCAAAGTGCAGTGGGGTGGGGTAGTTTGGGGTTGAGTGGAGTGGGATAGATTAGAGTGGAGTGCGGTAAGTGAAGTGGAGGGGCATAGAGTGGAGTGGCATGTTGTGTCGTGGAGTGAGTGGTGTAGATTGGAGTGGCTAGGAGTCGAGTGTGGTGGTGTGTCATACAGTGTCTTAGAGTGGAGGGGCATAGAGTGGAGGGGCATGTAGTAGAGTGGAGTGGAGTGTCATAGCATGGAGTGGCGTGGTGGCATAGAGTAGAAGGGTAAAGAGTGGAGTAGAGTGGCATAGTGTGGAGTATGCATGGTGTGGTAGCGCACTGCCATTACAGACAACACATTTTCAATTGAAATGACCATTACATTTGCACCGAATTACGGTTTTACTGCACACAAACGATAATGTGTGCAAAATCACGTAGTATATTGATTTGTTTTGATCGTATTCAAATATTTGTTTCCACCACACTTCAGAATTACAAACAAAATGTGCTTCATTTGTTCGAATTCTGATATATTCCAAAACATCAGCACAGTAAATTTTTTTGTGTGCTAGAAAACAAAACATGCTACACCCTCTACTCTTACATGGATACTCAGGAGGATTGTCACATAAATTCTCTCACTTTGAAGTCAGAGAAAAGTAAACACCATGCTCCCTTCGAAGAGAGTGCGTTATGTGATTGGTTTTATGCTCTTACGAATAAAGATTTCAGGGGTGGTAGTATCCCCAAATTTTAGTTCACTGCATCTTATATACTAAGAAAATAAGGACTTCTCTTTGGCATTCTTTTCTTTAATTTGAAATCATGTATGAAAAAAGCAAGACGTTGAACAAACACAGACTCTTTTTCCCTCCCACCTTGCATTAGTGAAGGACAATACAGGTTTCCTCATCCGAGCAGGGGAATTGCCTTCTGTTCTCACTCAGACTCTCGCCCAGCCCTTTTTTTTATTTTACATACATGACACGTCATCTGCCAGCTGTGGTTTCCTCCCCAGCCTGGAGCCAAAGTCCTAGTAAGCAGGCTGACATCATGGCACAGTGACCTCATCCACAGTGACCTACCGTGACCCTGCTGATATCAAGTGGTCAGGGCTGGGGCACTCCCATGGCTGAGGCGGGTGAGGGCAAGAGAATCCTGAGGCACCTGGCACAAACAGAGTGGAGTAATCTTAGGGAAAGAGCAGAGACGGAGCTGGAGACCTAGGCTTTTATACACAGTGTGACGATAATACTGCGAGGTTAAAAAAAATGCCTACGCTGGGTTTATTATTATTTTTTTGCTCTAGTATTACCCCAATTCTTACTTCCAGAGGTGAGGATGGGGGATAACGCAGTAATGCTGCTACACTTTATCCCCCCTCCCTCCTTAGCCACCGATAGAAATCAGAATATTGCTTATTTTTTCGATGCACAAATGTCGCCCGTTTTTATCTGAAGAAAATTGTGCAACTAATATCTGCAGAATCTACACTATAGAAAGTATATGGGCAATGCCGATCTTTATCTGGGTCAATATGGATGGATGACTACTTTAAATGGATAGTTCTGTATATCAGAGCTGCCAACCCGCCTTGTGTTATGTGCATACATTTAGGGCACATTGGCTATTAGGAGTGCCACTGGGATTAATAGGGCAGGGGAGGACCAAAATAATGCGGCAGGGTTGACCAAATCATGCGGCAAGAAAAGGCAAATTATGCGACCTAATGCAGCATATTTAGTGGTAGTATTACTTCAGAATTTTGTCTTTTTTTCACGTTAACACTGAATGGGCAAAGGTTTCACCTCATGAGTGCCAGTTTAACACCCAAAGACACAATAAGCAACAGAAAGGGGACCTATCAACATTTGCATAGGTCCTTCCACTACACGCCAACACAGGTTGCCGCTATTTCAGTAACTTTTGATCCATTTGAGCTAGATACATTTTTTTGTTAAAGTGTGCAGATTATGCAGCAGAAGATGGATTATGTGGCAAATAAGGCAAAGGCATAATTAAATGGAAAGCGCCACAGCTGCAGAATCATATAATTCCAGTGGCCCTGGCTATTAGTATCACCTCGTAGTGCTGTGGGCTATTCAATATGTGTTTCCATGCAGATCTCATAGGTTACGTTTCTAGTATAGTGCTGCATTCATCCCTAAGACTGTTGTGTCCTGTGAATGTTTGGGGTTCGTAGCCATAAGTAATCAAGGTAGGTGTTTGGGTGGCCATGTCTAATTCTTTAAGCTTAGGGGCGCATGGATCTAGTGTGGAAGAGGTGTGACCAGAGGGCTTTACAACTAGCTTATGGGTCTGTTAAATTGGTAGCAGTTCCCATCAGTTAGTGTCAGTCTTTGAGGACTGCTGCTGGCTGTGTAGCATGCCTCATTGACAAGGGTTGTGATTATTCCTTGAGGTGTGTGGTCAACCCACCCAAATAATTATCCAATTTCTTGCATGGTAGTATTGAAGAGGGACTTGAATTGGGACTATTAATAATATTGTTCATGATTTTAAGTGGGCCAGGACTGAATATGTGCACCATCTTTTAGCAAAAATGGGAAAAAAACAAGCTGAGAGGAGGGTGAATGTTTTACCATCTTCCTCAAGTTTTTCTAGACCAGTGATACTCAAAGTACGGCCCGGGGGCCGCATGCGGCCCTCCTGACCTTTAGATGAAGCCCCTTGGTCAACAGCAGCACTGAGCTGCTGTTTACTAGAAACAGCCCTAACATTAAAATGATGTTAAATAACGGGTATACATTTGCTTTCAGGCTAATTGAAGTATTAAGGAAGTAACTAAGGTTTCCTGCACCACTTAACTTTAGGGACACTTTCATTTTAAAGACATCTTGCAACAAAGGTATGAAAATATGATAAAGTCTCTTCCAAATTCAAAAAGTGTATTTCATTCACATACAGAACCTTTTCAATACATCAAATCATAACAGTGCATTGAAAAGTGTTTTTTTTTTTTTTAAAGTGATATTTTTAAAACATGAATTTAAGAAACATTCATGCTTCCTTCCACCCACACTGACAACAATTGCAATAGTCAACTAACAGGCAAGTCACTTGTTATGTGCACTCTTTGGATGGCCTGGGTTGTTGTAATGCATTGACAACATTATCGTTTATTAAATCATACATATGAGAAGGTTTCATATAGCACACATCCTGAAGTCATGTATTTCAAGGTCCTTATATGTGATAACGAACAAAAAGGAGGGGAAGTGAAATAAAGCAATTGCCTAGAATCATACAATTTGGTCAAGTAGGGAAGTCGTGATTGATCCCAGGTTTTCTGGTTTCACATTGTGCAAATCAGGAACTAGATGTACATGCTTCACTTCCCCTACACCCACCTTACAGTCCAGTTGTTGCCCCCTGGACCGCCACACTGCTGGCATCAATGCGGCCCTCGGTCACACCACAGACCAAACATTTAGGCCCCTGGGAACATTTCTGCGAGTACCCATGCTCTAGACCCCCCCTCGCCTGAAAAGGGCAAGCATGGCTGAGGGGATGCTGAGGAAGAAAGGATAAGGAGAATTATCCTTGAGAATTTGCCACCCATTAAAAAGAACAAGTCTGATGTAGGGGGGAAAAGCCTAGAGATATATTCTGATGTATCCAGCTCTGATGCCAGTGAAGACGCTGTTGCCACATGTGATCAAAGAAGGAAGTATATTTCTAGTGTTATGCTTCCAGAACTGCTGACTGATATAAGGGAGAATATGGGAATTGCTGTTGCTGAAAATCCTAGAACTTCTGAAGAGATATTGCTAAGACAATTTCAAAAGACTTCTAATACAAAGGTTCCAATTCATCAGCATATGTTGAATATAGTCATGCATGAACGGAAGGATCCTGACAAAATTAATCTTCCACAATTCATGTCCCACCTCTACCCCCTAGAGGACATCGAACTACAGTTATCTGATATGTTACATGTTGAATCTATAGTCAAAGTTCCAGGCGGTAGATCTTTACTGGCAGAGGAAACCATCCTAAAGGATCCTGCAGAAAAGAAAATAGGTTTGCGTTTACAAAGGTATTTTCAGGATCCCACTTCGCCCTACATGCAGTTAAATATGTGGTATATGCCTCAGAATCTTGAATTTTTGAATTTAAAGCTTTATTTAAAGCAGTTCAAAGTGGGTGTTTATTGCATGTCTACTTCACTGTGGTGATGGTGTCTGCTTTAGCAGGAGAGCTTCTATTGCAGCTCGACGAAAGCTGTACTTAAAAGAATGGAATAAAGATGCTGCTCAAAGGTCTACACCTCATAGAATGTCAGTTGAAGGTTCCCATCTTTTTGATCATGACCTGGAAGATAAGTTATATTCTACATGTAAGGAACAAAAGGATTCTCCCTCCTTTACGAACCAGTCTTCCAACTCCTTTTGATCAGCTAAATAGAAGTCTTCTTTCGAGCAGCAATCTAGAATGCAACAGTCTACAAGTCAAGTTTACAACTTCCAGGGGAAATCTTTTTCTGGACATTGTCCAGGATATAAAATCAGCAGCAAAGAACTTCATTGGAAAAGATTAACTTCAGACTTGTGGGTCCTGTATATTGTCCGAAAGGGACAGGATAGAGAACTGGTCCAATCCTCCGAACTCTGGAACCATTCCTACGATGTGCCCTAAATGTCCCATGAAGAGGAAAGCAGTGTTGGTCTTCAAGACCTCGTGGAGAGGGGAGCAATTGTTCCAGGACCAAAATCAGAAAGGGGAATGGGATCTAGTCAGTAATTTTCCTTGTTCTGAAGTTGACAGGAGGCTATTGCATGGTGATAGACCTTATGAAGGTGAACAAGAGGGTGTAAGACTTTCCGTTCAAAATGGAGACTTGAGAGATTCAGTCCTATGATCTCCTTGAATCATGACCTAGTCAGTATAGACCAGATGGGCGCTAATTTTCATCTTTCTATTGTAAACTGCCACCAGAAATTCTTGAACTTCTGCATTCAAGCTCAGCATTGGCTGATTAAGGTACTGCCATTTGGCCTTTCGGTCAGCTCCAAGAGTATTCATGTAAGTTGTGGCTCATCTTCCTCTACAAGGGATTCCATTGTATCCATATATGGAAGACAGTGTGATTCACGCCCCTTCAGAGGTTGCAACAATTCATTTTCTGGGAGCGACACAGTCTACTCTGAACAGTCTTCAGTTCATCCCAAATGTTCCAAAATATAAACTCAGTCCATCAAAGGACATGACCTTTTTAGGGTCCAGGTTGAGGACGGACTTATGCAAAGTCTTGATTCCAGTAGCAAGGACAAGTCACCTTCAGTCTCTGCTGTCCATTCTGTTATCCCTCCAAAAAGTCCGAGCAAGGAATGGATGGGAGTACAGAACATATACTGTATATTTATGGTCAAACTGGCAAAACTTAATTTATGTCCACTACATCTTCAGAGGCTTTGGTTTCCAGTTTTCCAGTTCTTCAGACCTCTAGTGCCAGTCACTCAGGAGAAAAAAGAAAATCTCCAGTAGTAGTTGGAGCTGGTGAACCTTTCCCAAGGGGTTCTTACTGTTGCATCTGGAATCTCCAGTAATTTTCAAAACAGATGCCAGCACGTTGGAATGAGGAGCAACCCTGGGCTCTCATTGCTTTCAGGATAGATGGTCTGCATCTGATGAAGAGCTGCAAGTCGTCAAACTGCAGAGAGCTCACTGCAGTGTTGAGAGAATTGCAGCATTTTCAGGAGCATGTGCAACAGAAAAACTTCCTGGTGAGATCAGACAATACTGTCATGGTGGCATACATTAATCACCAGGGGGGCACTTGTTCCAAGTTCTATTCAGTAGCACTCTGTCTGGCCAAAGCTCACTTACTGTCTGTGTTGGTGTTTGGGTGGCCATGTCTAATTCTTTAAGCTTAGGGGCGCATGGATCTAGTGTGGAAGAGGTGTGACCAGAGGGCTTTACAACTAGCTTATGGGTCTGTTAAATTGGTAGCAGTTCCCATCAGTTAGTGTCAGTCTTTGAGGACTGCTGCTGGCTGTGTAGCATGCCTCATTGACAAGGGTTGTGATTATTCCTTGAGGTGTGTGGTCAACCCACCCAAATAATTATCCAATTTCTTGCATGGTAGTATTGAAGAGGGACTTGAATTGGGACTATTAATAATATTGTTCATGATTTTAAGTGGGCCAGGACTGAATATGTGCACCATCTTTTAGCAAAAATGGGAAAAAAACAAGCTGAGAGGAGGGTGAATGTTTTACCATCTTCCTCAAGTTTCTCTAGACCGGTGATACTCAAAGTATGGCCCGGGGGCCGCATGCGGCCCTCCTGACCTTTAGATGAAGCCCCTTGGTCAACTGCAGCACTGAGCTGCTGTTTACTAGAAACAGCCCTAACATTAAAATGATGTTAAATAACGGGTATACATTTGCTTTCAGGCTAATTGAAGTATTAAGGAAGTAACTAAGGTTTCCTGCACCACTTAACTTTAGGGACACTTTCATTTTAAAGACATCTTGCAACAAAGGTATGAAAATATGATAAAGTCTCTTCCAAATTCAAAAAGTGTATTTCATTCACATACAGAACCTTTTCAGTACATCAAATCATATCAGTGCATTGAAAAGTGTTTTTTTTTTAAAGTGATATTTTTAAAACATGAATTTAAGAAACATTCATGCTTCCTTCCACCCACACTGACAACAATTGCAATAGTCAACTAACAGGCAAGTCACTTGTTATGTGCACTCTTTGGATGGCCGTAGGTTGTTGTTATGCATTGACAACATTATCGTTTATTAAATCATACATATGAGAAGGTTTCATATAGCACACATCCTGAAGTCATGTATTTCAAGGTCCTTATATGTAATAACGAACAAAAATGAGGGGAAGTGAAATAAAGCAATTGCCTAGAATCATACAATTTGGTCAAGTAGGGAAGCCGTGATTGATCCCAGGTTTTCTGGTTTCACATTGTGCAAATCTGCAACTAGATGTACATGCTTCACTTCCCCTACACCCACCTTACAGTCCAGTTGTTGCCCCCCGGACCGCCACACTGCTGGCATCAATGCGGCCCTCGGTCACACCACAGACCAAACATTTAGGCCCATGGGAACATTTCTGCGAGTACCCATGCTCTAGACCCCCCTCGCCTGAATAGGGCAAGCATGGCTGAGGGGATGCTGAGGAAGAAAGGATAAGGAGAATTATCCTTGAGAATTTGCCACCCATTAAAAAGAACAAGTCTGATGTAGGGGGGAAAAGCCTAGAGATATATTCTGATGTATCCAGCTCTGATGCCAGTGAAGACGCTGTTGCCACATGTGATCAAAGAAGGAAGTATATTTCTAGTGTTATGCTTCCAGAACTGCTGACTGATATAAGGGAGAATATGGGAATTGCTGTTGCTGAAAATCCTAGAACTTCTGAAGAGATATTGCTAAGACAATTTCAAAAGACTTCTAATACAAAGGTTCCAATTCATCAGCATATGTTGAATATAGTCATGCATGAACGGAAGGATCCTGACAAAATTAATCTTCCACAATTCATGTCCCACCTCTACCCCCTAGAGGACATCGAACTACAGTTATCTGATATGTTACATGTTGAATCTATAGTCAAAATTCCAGGCGGTAGATCTTTACTGGCAGAGGAAACCATCCTAAAGGATCCAGCAGAAAAGAAAATAGGTTTGCGTTTACAAAGGTATTTTCAGGATCCCACTTGGCCCTACATGCAGTTAAATATGTGGTATATGCCTCAGAATCTTGAATTTTTGACTTTAAAGCTTTATTTACAGCAGTTCATAGTGGGTGTTTATTGCATGTCTACTTCACTGTGGTGATGGTGTCTGCTTTAGCAGGAGAGCTTCTATTGCAGCTCGATGAAAGCTATACTTAAAAGAATGGAATAAAGATGCTGCTCAAAGGTCTACACCTCTTAGAATGTCAGTTGAAGGTTCCCATCTTTTTGATCATGACCTGGAAGATAAGTTATATTCTACATGTAAGGAACAAAAGAATTCTCCCTCCTTTATGAACCAGTCTTCCAACTCCTTTTGATCAGCTAAACAGAAGTCTTCATTCGAGCAGCAATCCAGAATGCAACAGTCTACAAGTCAGGTTTACAACTTCCAGGGGAAATCTTTTTCTGGACATTGTCCAGGATATAAAATCAGCAGCAAAGAACTTCATTGGAAAAGATTAACTTCAGACTTGTGGGTCCTGTATATTGTCCGAAAGGGACAGGATAGAGTACTGGTCCAATCCTCCGAACTCTGGAACCATTCCTACGATGTGCCCTAAATGTCCCATGAAGAGGAAAGCAGTGTTGGTCTTCAAGACCTCGTGGAGAAGGGAGCAATTGTTCCAGGACCAAAATCAGAAAGGGGAATGGGATCTAGTCAGTCATTTTCCTTGTTCTGAAGTTGACAGGAGGCTATTGCATGGTGATAGACCTTATGAAGGTGAACAAGAGGGTGTAAGACTTTCCGTTCAAAATGGAGACTTGAGAGATTCAGTCCTATGATCTCCTTGAATCATGACCTAGTCAGTATAGACCAGAAGGGCGCTAATTTTCATCTTTCTATTGTAAACTGCCACCAGAAATTCCTGAACTTCTGCATTCAAGCTCAGCATTGGCTGATTAAGGTACTGCCATTTGGCCTTTCGGTCAGCTCCAAGAGTATTCATGTAAGTTGTGGCTCATCTTCCTCTACAAGGGATTCCATTGTATCCATATATGGAAGACAGTGTGATTCACGCCCCTTCAGAGGTTACAACAATTCATTTTCTGGGAGCGACATAGTCTACTCTGAACAGTCTTCAGTTCATCCCAAATGTTCCAAAATGTCAACTCAGTCCATCAAAGGACATGACCTTTATAGGGTCCAGGTTGAGGACGGACTTATGCAAGGTCTTGATTCCAGTAGCAAGGACAAGTCACCTTCAGTCTCTGCTGTCCATTCTGTTATCCCTCCAGAAAGTCCGAGCAAGGAATGGATGGGGGTACAGAGCATATACTGTATATTTATGGTCAAACTGGCAAAGCTTAATTTATGTCCACTACATCTTCAGAGGCTTTGGTTTCCAGTTTTCCAGTTCTTCAGACCTCTAGTGCCAGTCACTCAGGAGAAAAAAGAAAATCTCCAGTAGTAGTTGGAGCTGGTGAAACTTTCCCAAGGGGTTCTTACTGTTGCATCTGGAATCTCCAGTAATTTTCAAAACAGATGCCAGCATGTTGGGATGAGGAGCAACCCTGGGCTCTCATTGCTTTCAGGATAGATGGTCTGCATCTGATGAAGAGCTGCAAGTCGTCAAACTGCAGAGAGCTCACTGCAGTGTTGAGAGAATTGCAGCATTTTCAGGAGCATGTGCAACAGAAAAACTTCCTGGTGAGATCAGACAATACTGTCATGGTGGCATAGATTAATCACCAGGGGGGCACTTGTTCCAAGTTCTATTCAGTAGCACTCTGTCTGGCCAAAGCTCACTTACTGTCTGTGTCAGCAGTACACATCATAGCGGTGGACAATATGCATGGGGATTAACTGAGCAGGTTATTTCTTTTCTCTCAGAACCAGTTTATAGATTCAACATATTTTCAGAAGGTCTGCAGGAGGTTCGGGACCCTGCTCCTGGACCTCTTTGCCTCAAAGAACAATGCACTCCTTCCCAGGTTTTTTGCTCACAGTTTCGGGAGAGGAGGGAGCCTGGGGGTACCTGTAATGGTGATAATGTGATCCAGGAGGTTGTTGTTTCATTGCAAGAATCCTTTGCATGATACAGGAGGAGGGAACGGAGGTGATTGTGATAGCTATGTAGTGGCTATGGAGATCTTGGCTCCTCGTTCTGAAAATGTTTGTTATCCAGCAGTGGATCTTTCATAGATTCACATGCTTGAATCCTTCTCTGTCGTCAGAATGAGAGTCCTGGTAACTTTACAAGTAGCAGTACACACACATATATACACTCATTAACATTGATCATCAATAAACATTTTCCTTCATATCTACTTCATTATATATGATTCAAACTCCAGCCAATCAGAACCCACCACACCCAGATGCTCTTTTGACCGAGCTTCCAACTGTCACATTTTCTACCACACATTCAGTGTGAGGAACCCTGTTTTGACGAGAAGATAACAAGAGAATTTCAATATTGTCATCTTGGCTGATGCAGGTTCTAAGAAATCAATATTTAAATCTCGTGGCATAAAAAAGATTTATGTGGAGGATCCACATACCAAATGCTTATACTGCTTACATCCTGAGCACAAGCCAGCAGATTGTGAGATTTGCAAAAAGTTCTCAACTCAGACTTTGAAAGACCGTGAGAGACGCTTGGGGTTTGCCATTATGGAGAAGGAATAGAAAAAAGGTGAGCCATCATCTATAAAAAAGCAGGCTAAAGGTCCCTCTGACTCTGTTGTTAATAGTCAGACAGCTGGTCAAATGCACTCAATGTGAAAGAACACCAGGGGCATGATATGCACACAAAATGAAAACTGAAGATCCTGTAAGAGAGAAGAGGTTCCATATAAATAAATCTAGGGTAACCTCAGAGAATGATATTAAATTGTTGACGAAGTTCAAAAATAGAACGTTGACGAGACCAAAATAGTCGGCGACAAAGAAAATTTAATAATCCCCAAAGGTGATCCATTGCCGAAGGATCCATTGGCGAAGGATTTATCACCGACGAGAGTACTGCCATCACCATCGAAGGTACCGTCGAAGGCAAAGATGTTGACAGACGAGAACTAGATGAAAACACCAGCCATGAAAGAGAAGTAGATGACAGCTCTGTTGACATTAAATGAGGGAGTACCATCAAGGAGAGGAGAACTGTCGACAAGAGAAGTACTGTCATCGAGAGTTGTCGTACACAAGAGAAGTGCAGTCAACGAGAGAAGCACCATCGACAACAGTTATCAGTGACAAGAGAGTTATCGTCGATGACAAAGAAACAGACAATAGTGACGCCCTTGTCAACAAGAGGATTATTAAAAAACATGGAAGAAGAAGAATTATCAGAGAGTGTGGATCCTGATAAAGCTATATCTGATGAAGGATAAGGTGATGAGGACGGAGATGCAAGATCACCTCTTTAGAGAGAATATTAATGACAATAACCGTGATGATGATGATATTGATGCAGAGAGTCTACCAGGGTTTCCTACAGAGGATTCAGAATGGAACCCGTTTATAGTGCAAAAGGATGCTAGCCCAGAGCCAGGACGTAAAAGTTCACTGCCAGATGATATTGGAAGATTTCATTCTTTAATTGAAAAGGGGTCAGTGCCCTTCAGTCTTCCAACAACTGTTTCAGAGAAGTCTTGTTTTCTTTTTGATTTCAAGGAAAAGCGCACAGAAGCACACTCTCAATACCTGTTCTATAACATCTGTGGGAAAAGGGTCTAGCAATAATGCAGACTCCCACTATTGCCTCACTGAATTTAGCAAGAACTGAGAAAATATACAAAGCAACAGATGATGCAGCAGGTTGTATATTGAACCAAGTGTACACTAATTCAGTGGTATCAGCAGCGGCACAACTGAGGTCAAGGAATCCTTGATCCCTTTGTATAGCACCAACAGATAAAGAAGGCAAAAGATGTGACTATATGGGAAAGAGGGTAAATGTGTTGGCAGCTGATGCCGTTAACATTGCTAATTCATCAGCGATAGTGGCAAGATGTGATAGACAGTTGTGTAGTGATATGGCACCTTTCCGAGAGAAGTTGCCACAAAAAGATAGAGCGAAGACAAAGGCAATTTTAAGAGATGGAGAGCAAGCATCCTCCTCATTGATAGATGTGGCAATTGATACCTGTTGGAAGCCGGAGTCCCCGTCCCGCACCTCTGTCACTAAATGCGAGACCCGGGACTCCTCCCTCAACGTTAGGCCAAGTAAGGACACCGTTTGAGATAGCCCCGCTCACCCCCTTAGTAGCTTGGCATGAGCAGCCAGGCCTATCTCCAAGGCACGAGTCTACAGTATGTGCAACCACGCTCACAGTAACCCACTGGTGACCTCACAAATGGACTCCATACGAGTTTGATAAAACGAGTATAAACTTTATGTAAAAAGATATACGATCAGACCACACAATACATAAGCCAACATATAATAAAGGGTAATATTCGTTTCGGCTGGTTGGTAGGTTCAAATCCCAACCACCGCTTTCAAAATTCTATGCTGGTCGTAATGCTAGAATCACACACGTTGCAATGGACAAACAATAGTGCGTTGCGTAACGATACAATCCTGTGCTGGGCACAGGAGAAATAATACAATGCGTAACGATACACCCCGGTACCTGCAATGGGAGAAATAATGCAATGCGTACCGCTACAATCATGTACTGCGCAATGAAGGAATAATGCAATGCGTCACACCCCAATCACGTACTTTGCAATGAAGAAATAATGCAATGCGCACCGCTACAATCATGTACTTTGCAATGAAGGAATAATGCAATGCGTAGCTACAATCATGTACTTTGCAATGAAGAAATAATGCAATGCGGGCCGCTACAATCCTGCACTTTGCAAGGGAGAAATAATGCAATGCATAGCGCTACATTCGTGTACTTCGTTATGCAGAAATAATGTCAAGCGTCCTAAGACAGTCCAGCAGTTCGTTAGCAGCAATATTGGCAATGTGTATTACGACAGTCAGCCTCTTCGATAACAGTTGCCCCTCCACACGTATCAACGATGACACAAAGTACAGCTTCTCAATCTGGCCCCAGTACTGCCACTCCTGAACGCAGTACGGGCCCCACTCTGAACCGAAGCAAAGGCTCACGTCGCCAGAAGGTCTGAGATGCCAAGAGAGTGTCCCTCCGAGCCCGTGCCCCCCCCAGGCAATGATCCACGTTACCTGGGGGCGCGACCCCACTCTCCTCTCCTCCTCCTGCGAACTGGGCCTTCTGTGTAGAACTTTCTCAATGGGCCTCAGCGGCTCGGCCTGGCAGCTCAGCTCCTCCGGGCTGCCGATCCAGGCCGCGACTATTAGGAAGGTCTCAGGTGGCCGCAGGGCACACGTACCCCACGCCCCTGAGATTACGTTACTCCGGGTGCACTTCACCACAGCACCCTCCGGGTCTTCTCTGGCCTGAAGCCACACACACAACGCAGATGGGACTTCACGTCAACTCCGAGTGCACGCTCACCAGGCACTCCTTCCTGCGGTCTCAGTTGGCACCAAGACCCGCACACCACGTTGCAGAGACTCACTTTCTTCCGGTGCACACGATGATCAGCCGATCACCTCCACAGTCCCAAGTTGCACCAAAGCATGCACACTGCTTCACTGAGACTTACTCCAGCTCCGGTGCCCCGATATCCAGGCGCTCTTCACCAACGCCTTCGGCCGCACCCTGACACGCTCACCGTGTCCGAGCCTCACTTCTCCTCCGGTGCACTCGACGACCAGGCGCTCTTCACCAGTGCCTCCGTTGCACCACGACACGCACCCTGCGCGTCTGAGACTCACTCCACTTCCGATGCACACGTTGACCAGGCGCTCCTCACCACCGCCTCCTGTGCACCACGACACGCACCCTGCGCGTCCGAGACTCACTTCACCTCCGATGCACCCGCCGACCAGGCGCTCTTCACCAGCGCCTGCGGTGGACCATGACACGCACCCTGCGCGTCCGAGTCTCACGTCACCTCCGATGCACACGCTGACCAGGCGCTCTTCACCAATGCCTGCTGTGCACCACGACATGCACCCAGCGCGTCCGAGACTCACTTCACCTTCAGTGCACACGTTGACCAGGCGCTCTTCACCAACGTCTCCTGTGCACCACGACACGCACCCAGTGCGTCTGAGTCTCACTTCTCCTCCGTGTGTCCAAGATCACAGGGCACACCTTCCGAGGGTCTCAAGCTGCCACAACACGCGCCCACCGCGTCGCTTGAAACTTCTCCGGAAACTTTTATGTTCCTGTGTTTCCAAACAGGGAGCCAGCTCACCTCGGGCCCTTGGGGGGTAACAAGACACAGCACAAAGCACAGACTTCTTCAAGCAGGGGGACCCAGCGCACCAAGCACAGTCCCAACAGCCTCTTCCTTGGTTAGAACAGAAAACTGCAGACCAGCCCCAGATCACGAAGCAAGGGTTGGTCCTTCCCCAGCAGTCTCTTCAGTTGTTCCTTCCTTAGCAGAGGTTCCTCTTGACCACGAAATGGGTCCAAGCCTTTTCAGTCTCAATCCATTTCTATTCCATTCCCCGCGTTCAGGGGTCTCAGCTCTCCTAGTTATACCCCTAAAAGTCTTTGAAGTTCGTTGTGCTCAGGGGTCCCTGACCCCTGCCTAAATCAGTTCTGAAATTCTAGATAACAGAGCACAGCACAAAGAAAATTCAAACTGGTGAACAACAACCAGTAAAGTGTTTAATACAAAAATCAAAAACAATTTCCAAAGTCTTGACACGTAGATGTTGTAAATATACCGGCACGTAGATGTTAGAATTGCACAGCCAACACGTGTTTCGTCATGAAACGACTTTCTCAAGGCTGTTGACAAAATGGTATAATAAATTGCTTATCGTCAAACATAAGGGGAGTAAGCTAACAATTAACCAGGAATAAATATCCCATTGTTAGCCAAGTGATGAAACATAGATTTATAAGTAGACGTATTAGCAAAGTGTCTGAAAGAACATATAGTCAATCAAAAATTTAAAATGCACAGATTTAAATATAAGAACAGAATGTGAAAAGAAGTAAAGATGAGATATCCATCTCACAAACATACCACCACCATGGTGCAAAAAATAAACGAAATAAGTGAATCAAAATACCTCGTGCAAACACCCGATTGTATTTAAAAATGAATACCCAAGGAAAAAAAGAGAAAGATATTCATTACAGTTACCTTAAAAATGGTACTTGTATGTTGCAAAAGTATTAGCGATCGATCTGGTTTTTTAGTATTAATAGTCAGAGATTGAATACAGATTTCTTAATAAGTCCAGGCGACAACGATAAACCAAATAGTCACTAGAAGTGGTATATTGTATAATCTGTGTATGTGAGAACATCTATGTGGGCAGCACAATTAGACCGGTGAAAGAAAGGATACAGGAACACATTAGGGCAATCAGAAATGGGAATACAACTTACCCACTAGCGGTACATTTTAATACTAGACATGGCCTTGCTGATTTGTCTTGTGTAAAATTTCATGGACTTGAGACTGTTACGGACAATCCAAGAGGAGGTGATAAAGTTCTCCACCTCCGGAAATTGGAGGCTTCATGGATTTGTAAATTGTGAACAGTAGAGTTTGGGCTCAACATTGATAAAGAGATGTATGTATTTCTGAGGGATTGAGCATTGACTGTAACCAACTATATCCATCGCATTGGGTATGATATCTTCTATGTACATACTGATATGATCATATTTTGGATTGAACACGCTATCCATTTTGCACCTAAATGTATGATACTGTAATGACATGAGATTTTCCTACATTACTGGTATGTTTTAATTTAACATAGATTTCTGGCCAAAATGTTTTTGGGATTATATACTCTGCTCGTGCTTAGTGCTTTTATGATGCTGCCCTACTGAAAATGACCGTTGTTTTGGTGATCTAATTGTTTTTTGTAATGAGATCTTTTCATGACTTAAAGACACATTGTTTAATTAGGTTCCAACAATGTATGTGTTCTCGCTACTATCTTCAACCTGGTGGCTATTTTGGTGTTTCTGTCTCTCCGGACTATGTATTCTGGTGGCATTTATCCACGGGTGTACTTAAGTCTCTCATCTTGACTTTTTTATATTTCACAAATCTATTACATCAACTTCATTTCAAAATATAGATATTACATCCTAGTTTGATGTCTGGTTTCCATAACTTAGTCGCTGTACTTTACATGGGTTTTTTATGCCTAACGGCACTTTGCTTGTGATGGTTTTAATAAGAAACTACAACAATGGCTGTCATACTACTGCTGATGAGCGCACTACGTAAACGCGCTTTGTTAGACGTCCCTTTCACGCTTTCAAGTTGTTGTACCCCATATGGGTTATTTTATGCCTAACGGGTCTTTGTTTGCGGTGATTTCATCAGGAAACTACAACAATGGCTGTTACGCTACTGCGGACGAGCGTACTACGTAAACGCGCTTTGTAGACGTTCCTTTTTTTCGTTCTTAAGACATGTACCATTAGGTAAGCAGCGTTTTTCTATGGCGGCCGCTTACACCGTGAGAGCGAATGCTGAAATCTGACCTGGACAGGGTAAGCTAAGTCTTAAACGCTGTATGCTTTATACACAGTGTGTTATAAAAGGATTGTTTAGTCATACTTCGTTTTATTTCAGGTTGGACCGATGCTGGCATGAACTTATAAGTCTGACACTTTGCCTTTCGAAACGTTTATCATGACGTTTCCCTCAGCTACCTGACGTCGTTTTTAAAGTAAGTTTAGGGGATAGTTACACTTGTGATTAGGAACGGATCAGGGTTTTTACTTGATGGCTTGGGGTGTTATTTGTAGTGTCATTATCCTAAACATGGAGCTTGCTTTAGGGAAAACGTGCTTTGGTCGTTTTTTTCCTGGTTATATCAGTTATTTTTTGGTGTGTTCCTTTTTCCTGCGCTTCCTCATTTGTTCTGGATTTTAGCGGCTTACTTTAAATTCTCTAACTCAGCCTCTTGTGAATGTTGACCCCGTTATACTATGACTTCTTTATGTGCTTAATGTAAGAGAATTATGCGGAAGACTCACTTTTATAACCTGCATATGTCTTCACTTCTAGTGACTATTTGGTTTATCGTTGTCGCCTGGACTTATTAAGAAATCTGTATTCAATCTCTGACTATTAATACTAAAAAACCAGATCGATCGCTAATACTTTTGCAACATACAAGTACCATTTTTAAGGTAACTGTAATGAATATCTTTCCCTTTTTTTCCTTGGGTATTCATTTTTAAATACAATCGGGTGTTTGCACGAGGTATTTTGATTCACTTATTTCGTTTATTTTTTGCACCATGGTGGTGGTATGTTTGTGAGATGGATATCTCATCTTTACTTCTTTTCACATTCTGTTCTTATATTTAAATCTGTGCATTTTAAATTTTTGATTGACTATATGTTCTTTCAGACACTTTGCTAATACGTCTACTTATAAATCTCTGTTTCATCACTTGGCTAACAATGGGATATTTATTCTTGGTTAATTGTTAAGCTTATTCCCCCTTATGTTTGACAATAAGCAATTTATTATACCATTTTGTCAACAGCCTTGAGAAAGTCGTTTTACGACGAAACACGTGTTGGCTGTGCAATTCTAACATCTACGTGCCGGTATATTTACAACATCTACGTGTCAAGACTTTGGAAATTGTTTTTGATTTTTTGTATTAAACACTTTACTGGTTGTTGTTCACCAGTTTGAATTTTCTTTGTGCTGTGCTCTGTTATCTAGAATTTCATTGAGAGATATGTTTGGAGGAATTGTTTATTTCTCCCCATATTGAGTAGCATTGTGGATGGCACGATGCTTAACATTGAGCACGCAAACGGACTTTTCTGTGATTTGCACATGCAAACCTTGCAGAGGTGCTGACTATTGCTCGATTGAGACCACTGCCATCATCCTTGTTCATTACGACTAAATCAGTTCTGGGTGTCTCCCTCCCAGTGTCACCTTTCTCCCTTTTATACTGGGGGTCTGGATCCTTACTCACTCAGCAGGCAATGGGTCAATTGTTTTAAAGCCGCAACCCAGGCCTCTTCACCTCCCGGTGCTTTTCCTCACCTCCTCTCCAGCTGCAGGTCAGCCTGGTGCCATCTCAACCCCTCCCTGGGTCAAGACCTCCCCGGCTCCTCTCCCTCTCAGATCTAGACAGTCAATCCACATTCAGCAGAGACACACAGAAATGCTTAAAGCACAAAGCTCAGCCACTTTCTAAAAGTGTGGCTTCTGAACACACAGTGATAAAACCACTTTCATAGAAAGATGTGTTATGCCGCTGTGAGTTCATACATACTAAGCTTCACCTCTCCATTTTAAACTTATGGGAAACTAGGCTAACAAACACAATACCCAGCCTCCCCCATTCTGTCCTATGGGCAGAACGGCCTTTCACCAGTGAAAAACGAAATGGAGCGTTTTCCACTGTCAGGACATAACACACACCTCAGTATATGTCCTGCCTTTTACTTACACTGCACCCCGCCCAGGGGCTACCCGGGACCTACCACAGGGGTGCCCACTGTGTACGCAAAAGGGAAAGTAAGGCCTGACAAGTGGTTGCACTTGTCAGGACAACATGCTAACTTAGCAAACTGCGCGCAGGCCCTACACTGCAGGCCTGAGTTCCCTTCTCCGCGCACCTTTGCATTACTAGCCCTGGCACACACAGTGCACATCACTAGGGACTTTACTAGTAAGGCAACATGCCAATCATGGCCAACCAATTACCATTACACTTTACACAGGGAACACTTGTACTTTGACACTGATCAGCAGTGGCAAGGTACCCAAAGCATCTAAAAGCAAAGGAGGTAGAGGCAAAAAGTCTGGGGTAATCACGCCAAGATAGGCCAGGTCTAACACGCGTCCCCTCCAGCCGAAAAGTGGGGGGGAACTACCCACCCTCATGGGGGTTCTCATCACTAAGGCGGAAAAATCTGGACAGACCATCAGCATTGGCGTGTTCTGTTCCCGGACGTTGTTCCACCGTGAAGTCCATCCCCTGTAGGGAGATGGACCACCTCAACAGCTTTGGGTTCTCACCCCTCATCTGCATCAACCATCTGAGGGGCCGGTGGTCGGTCTGAACCAAGCAGTGGGTCCCAAACAAGTAGGGCCTCAGCTTCTTCAGCGCCCAGACCATAGCAAAAGCCTCCCTTTCAATTGCACTCCACCTCTGTTCCCTGGGAAGTAGCCTTCTGCTAATGAAAGCTACGGGTTGGTCCAAGCCCTCGTTGTTCAATTGGGAGAGTACTGCTCCCACCCCATGCTCTGAAGCGTCTGTCTGCAATATAAACTCTCTGGAGAACTCCGGCGCCCGTAACACGGGTGCGGTGCACATGGCAGTCTTCAGGGCATCAAAGGCGTCCTGGCAGGCATTAGTGCAGACCACCTTCTTGGGCTGTTTCTTGGATGTCAGTTCTGTCAAGGGGGCAACGAGGGTGCCATACCCCTTCACGAACCGTCTGTAATACCCAGTGAGTCCTAGAAAGGCCCTCACTCCTGTCTGGGTCTTGGGGTGTTCCCAAGCCAGGATGGTATCAATCTTTGCCTGTAGGGGCGCCACCTGGCCGCTCCCCACCAGGTGTCCCAAGTACACCACGGAACCCTGCCCTATCTGGCACTTACTTGCCTTGATAGTTAGGCCTGCCCTCAGCAAGGCCTTCAATACTTCACAGAGATGTTGCAAATGTTCCTCCCAACCGGAGCTGAACACTGCAATGTCGTCCAGGTAAGCGGCGCTGAATTCCTCCAGCCCACTCAGCACCTGGTTAACCAGTCTCTGGAAGGTGGCAGGGGCGTTCTTCAACCCAAAGGGCATAACCCTGAACTGAAAGTGCCCCTCTGGCGTGGAGAACACTGACCTCTCCTTGGCCCCCTCGGTCAAGGCAATCTGCCAGTACCCAGATGTCAAATCAAATGTACTGAGGTACCAGGCAGCTCCGAGCCGATCCACGAGCTCATCAGCTCTGGGGATGGGGTGCGCGTCAGTCTTAGTGACCGCATTGAGTCCACGGTAATCCACACAGAACCGAAGTTCGGGAGTGGCACCCAGCGCAGCAGCTTTTGGCACAAAGACCACTGGGCTGGCCCAAGGGCTGCTGGATGGCTCAATCACCCCTAGCGCCAGCATCTTGGAAACCTCCTCCTTGATGCTGGCCCTGACCTTATCAGCTACCCTGTAAAACTTTTGTTTTACAGGCAGACTGTCTCCAGTGTCCACATCATGGACGCACCAATGGGTGACTCCTGGGGTCAGGGAGAACAGGGAGGCGAACTAACCCAATACCTGGCGACAGTCCCTCCGCTGTTCCAGGGTCAGGGTAGGCAAGAGGTACACCCCATCCACTGACCCATCCTTCTCCTTGGCTGACAGGAGGTCAGGAAGAGGTTCACTCTCCTCTTCCGCCCCGTCATCTGTAGCCAAGAGCATGGTCACCTCAGACCTCTCAAAGTGTGGTTTGAGGCGGTTCACATGGAGAACCCTCAAAGGATTCCTAGGAGACCGTAAGTCCACCAGGTAGGTCACTTCGCTCCTGCGCTCCACCACCTCATAAGGCCCAGTCCACTTGTCCTGGAGCGCACAAGGCTCCACTGGCGCCATCACCCACACTTTCTGCCCAGGTTGAAACTCGACCAGAGTGGCATTCTGGTCGTACCACCGTTTCATATTCTCCTGGCTGGCTTCCAGGTTCGCCTGAGCGAGCTGCCTGAAACGCCTAGTTTGGTTCCTGAAGGCCAGCATGTAGCTGTAAAAACAACAGTTGATGGACAGAATGCAGAACAATGTCATACATTCACCCCAGTACAGAGATCTGGGCCTAAATCCATCGTTTTTTAGCTCACCATGCCATCCCAGTTTGAACCCAGCCATATGCAAATCAGTCTTGACCCTGTGCCTCATGGGAACAGTCCAGCCCGAACTGCCAAGCCAGGTCCTCCCTGGACTGGAAACAAGCATCCTAGGACCGGTTTCGGGGTTTCACCCTCTTCAGCCAGGATAGCTTGATTCCAGTGGCATGGAGAGCACGGGACCCACGTCTGGGCATACCCGTCCCACTCGGGGTGACAAATGCAAAAACAACAGCTGATGGACAGAATGCAGAACAATGTCATACATTCACCCCAGTACAGAAATCTGGGCCTAAATCCATCGTTTTTGCTCACCATGCCATTCCAGTTTGAACCCAGCCATATGCAAATCAGTCTTGACCCTGTGCCTCATGGGAACAGTCCAGCCCGAACTGCCAAGCCAGGTCCTCCCTGGACTGGAAACAAGCATCCTAGGACCGGTTTTGGGGTTTCACCCTCTTCAGCCAGGATAGCTTGATTCCAGTGGCATGGAGAGCACGGGACCCACATCTGGGCATACCCGTCCCACTCGGGGTGACAAATGCAAAAACAACAGTTGATGGACAGAATGCAGAACAATGTCATACATTCACCCCAGTACAGAGATCTGGGCCTAAATCCATCGTTTTTTTGCGCACCATGCCATTCCAGTTTGAACCCAGCCATATGCAAATCAGTCTTGACCCTGTGCCTCATGGGAACAGTCCAGCCCAAACTGCCAAGCCAGGTCCTCCCTGGACTGGAAACAAGCATCCTAGGACCGGTTTCAGGGTTTCACCCCTCTTCAGCCAGGATAGCTTGATTCCAGTGGCATGGAGAGCACGGGACCCATGTCTGGGCATACCCGTCCCACTCGGGGTGACAAATGCAAAACTCACTGGGGGTGAGTGTTTGCAATGTCAACACTCCGTCCATCATCCCCTTTGGTTTTGCTTTGTTCGCCCTAAGTTGGCAGGGTATGCCCAGACGTGGGTCCCTTGCTCACTTTGCCACTGGATTCAAGATAGCCTGGCTGATGAGGGCTGTGAGCCCGAAACCGGTCCCAGGATGCTTGTTTCCGGTCCAGGGAAGACATGGCTTGGCAGTTCGGGCTGGACTGTTCCCATGAGGCACAAGGTCAGACTGATTTGCATATGGCCATGTCTGAACTGGGGTGGCGGAGTGAGCTAAAGAATGATGATGGATTAAACCCAGATCAGTTGACTGGGGGTGAGTGCTTGCAATGTCAACACTCCGTCCATCATCCCCTTTGGTTTTGCTTTTGTTCGCCCTAAGTTGGCAGGGTATGCCCAGACGTGGGTCCCTTGCTCACTTTGCCACTGGATTCAAGATAGCCTGGCTGATGAGGGCTGTGAGCCCGAAACCGGTCCCAGGATGCTTCTTTCTTGTCCAGGGAAGACATGGCTTGGCAGTTCGGGCTGGACTGTTCCCATGAGGCACAGGGTCAGACTGATTTGCATATGGCCATGTCTGAACTGGGGTGGCGGAGTGAGCTAAAGAATGATGATGGATTAAACCCAGATCAGTTGACTGGGGGTGAGTGCTTGCAATGTCAACACTCCGTCCATCATCCCCTTTGGTTTAGCATGTAGCTGTATACATCCTGGGGGGGTTTACTAGGAGCCTTCTCCCAGCCCTCCTTCACCAAACTCAAGGGTCCTCTGACAGGGTGCCCATACAGGAGCTCAAAGGGACTGAACCCCAATGACTTCTGTGGCACCTCCCTATATGCAAACAGCAGGCATGGCAAGAGGACGTCCCACTTACGCCTCTTGGGTTCCTCCAGACCCATAATCATGCCCTTCAAGGTACGGTTAAACCTCTCAACCAGACCATTCCCCTGGGGGTGGTAAGGTGTGGTGAACTTATAAGTTACACCGCACTCCTTCCACAGAGATTTCATATACCTCGATATGAAATTAGTACCCCTGTCGGACACCACCTCTCTGGGGAACCCCACACGGGAGAAAATCCCCATCAGTGCACGGCCCACCACGGGGGCTGTCACAGTCCGGAGAGGGATGGCTTCCGGGTACCGGGTGGCATGGTCCACCAAGACCAGGATGAACCTGTTGCCCATGGCCGTCTTGGGATCCAGAGGCCCCACAATGTCAATGCCCATCCTCTCAAAGGGTGTGCTGACTACAGGGAAAGGTTGGAGGGGAGCCTTTCGCTTCCTTCCACTCTTACCACTCGCCTGGCAAGTCTGACAGGTCCTGCAATGAGTATCAGAACTCTTGCGCATCTGGGGCCAGTAGAAGTGGGTGACAAGCCGCTCAAAGGTCTTGTCCTGCCCCAAATGTCCCGCCAAAGGTACATCATGAGCCAACCCCAATAGGAAGGCTCTGAAGCGCTGGGGTACCACCAGCGCCCTGGCTGACCCAGGCTCAGCCACCTTTGGCTCACTATACAGGAGATCGTTCTCCCAGTAAATCAAGTGTGATCCCGACTGATCACCTGCTGCCTGGTTTGCTGCCTGCTGCCGCAAACCTACAAGAGAAGGGCACTTCTTCTGTTCCTCACAGAATTCCTCCCTGGAGGGCCCCCTTCCTGCTGCCATTCGGTCAGCCCGGGTAGGCCCCCCAGTTCAGCCACTTGTTCCCCCATAGGCTCCAGGGCATCCCCCTCAAAGGGTGCCTCCTCCTGGACCGTGGGAACTGTGGGGGCTGGTTTCCCGCGCCCCCTGCCTCTTCTCTTCCTGGCAGGCACCTGGGCAACTGTTTCAGGCCCCAGGTTCTCTTGAATACCTTTACTGGCTACCATAGACCGAGTGGTCACACACGCCCACTCAGGTAGACCCAACATCTCCAAATGCGCCTGGCGCTCCACCTCCTTCCAGGGGGAACTCTCCAGGTCATTCCCTAGCAGACAGTCTACAGGCATGGACGGACTTATAACAACCTTCAAGGAACCTGACACCCCTCCCCATTCAAAGGGAACCAGCGCCACCTTGCAGATGCGCACTGAATTGTCTGCTGACATTACAGGGTGAAGCACATCGGGAATTACTTGCTCTTCAGACACCCACTGACACCTGACAGATGTCAAATTGGCTCCGGTGTCTCTCAGAGCCTCCACCCTCCGTCCATTGATGGTCACCCACTGCCTGTACTTTTTAGTGTTCTCAGGCAGAGGGATTTCCTGGACCATCTCTCGATTTCCTAAGGAGACCAGGGTCATAACTGCTTGCTCCTCCCCGTTCCAAGGACTCAATTCCTCCCCCCACGCTACACTCACTAAACCAGGTGTTGGAGCACCAGTGGGTGCAGATGACTTTTTGGGGAATTTAGGGAAAATATGACCCACTTCTTTACAGAAGTAACACGTCGGCGGACCTCGGGGCTCCTTCTTGCCCTTGAAGGCCCAGGCCCTCTTGGCCTTGGGGGACTGGGACCCTTTCTTGGGGGAACTACCTTGGGGCCCTTTAGAGGACTCCTTGTGGTTACCCTTGTCCTCCCCCACCTTCGGCGGGGGACCCTGCATACTCTTGGCAGTGGTACTCCCAATCCCCTTGTGGACCCGGGTACTAGTCCAGTGGTCCGCCTCCTCAGCAAGCTTACTGGGATCAGTCAGCTTACTATCCAATAGATGCTGGCGCAGCTCTGGAACACACAGACTACTCAAGTGCTCCCAACTGATTAAATTGCATAAGCCCTTAAAACCATTGACCTTGCTGCCCAGCATCCAACCATCCAGTGCCCGTGTGTACTCATTCACACATTCTACCCAAGTACGGGATTCTAGTTTCTTGGAGGTCCTGAACTTCTGCCGGTATTGTTCAGGAGTGAGCCCATACTGGAGGCATAAAGCCTCCCTCATGTTGGCATAGGTCAGGGTTCCCGCCCTCTCTAAAGGTGATAGAACGTCCCTCCCCGAAGCCTCAAAGTGTTTCCATAGGCCAACCCCCCAATGCTTTTCAGGCACCTCATTCATCCTTAGTGCGATCTCATATGCCATGAACCACGCATAAATGTCATCACCCCTCTGGTAATCTCGCACTAAATCCTTGGGAATGTACACCTTCCCTACTGGCACTGGTGGCGCGCTGCCACCATTCGAACTGGACTCTGCTTGTTTACCCTTAATGTCCAGTTCCCTCATGCTTAACTCATGAGCGAAGAGAATCCGTTTCTCTTCCAACGCGAGAGCGTTCCTTCTCTCCTCTGCTTGATTTTTACGTTTGCTCTCCTCTGCTTGAGTTTTAAGTCTTAACACCTCCAACTCATGCAGTCTGACCCTTTGGTTTTCCTCCAACTCCTCTGGTGAAAAACTCCTCCCTGAATGGCTACTACCAGCCCCTGCGGCTGGTCCCTCCACTGGCAAATCCTGTGGACCAAATCCATTCCCTGGGTCATCCTCATCCACCTCAACATCACCCGTCTCCTGAGCCTCTTTGGCTTCCCACCAGGCCCTCAAGGCCACTTGCAGCTCCTCCTTCTTGGCGCTACCCTTCATGGGACATCCCAAAGCTCTGCAGAATTTCCTCAACTGATCAACCTTGTAGGTCAACAATGCCTCAATGTTAAACTCTAATTATGCAGCCCCAGCCTCACCGGCTATCTGGCTCCCCTCCTGAGACATGATGTGTGGTTTAAAGGTTACTCAACAATAGAACCCACAATTCAAAACAATATGTTGTTGCGTCGTGGTCTGCAATCAATTTGTGATGTACACCAATTACTGTGAGTGGTTTTGCACACACGCGTTTCAATTACGTTAGGATCGTATCCCACCGCTCTGCCGCCAAATGTTGGAAGCCGGAGTCCCCGTCCCACACCTCTGTCACTAAATGCGAGACCCGGGACTCCTCCCTCAACGTTAGGCCAAGTAAGGACACTGTTTGAGATAGCCCCGCTCACCCCCTTAGTAGCTTGGCACGAGCAGCCAGGCCTATCTCCAAGGCACGAGTGTACAGTATGTGCAACCACGCTCACAGTAACCCACTGGTGACACCACAAATGGACTCCACACGAGTTTGATAAAACGAGTATAAACTTATGTAAAAAGATATACGATCAGACCACACGATACATAAGCCAACATATAATAAAGGGTAATATTCGTTCCGGCTGGTTGGTAGGTTCAAATCCCAAACACCACTTTCAAAATGCTATGCTGGTCGTAATGCTAGAATCACACACGTTGCAATGGACAAACAATAGTGCGTTGCGTAACGATACAATCCTGTGCTGGGCACAGGAGAAATAATACAATGCGTAACGATACACCCCGGTACCTGCAATGGGAGAAATAATGCAATGAGTACCACTACAATCATGTACTGCGCAATGAAGGAATAATGCAATGTGTCACACCCCAATCACGTACTTTGCAATGAAGAAATAATGCAATGCGCACCGCTACAATCATGTTTTGCAATGAAGGAATAATGCAATGCGTAGCTACAATCATGTACTTTGCAATGAAGAAATAATGCAATGCGGGCCGCTACAATCCTGTACTTTGCAAGGGAGAAATAATGCAATGCGTAGCGCTACAATCGTGTACTTCGTTATGCAGAAATAATGTCAGGCGTCCTAAGACAGTCCGGCAGTTCGTTAGCAGCAATATTGGCAATGTGTATTACGACAGTCAGCCTCTTCGATAACAGTTGCCCCTCCACACGTATCAACGATGACACAAAGTACAGCTTCTCACTCTGGCCCCAGTACTGCCACTCCTGAACGCAGTACGGGCCCCACTCTGAGCCGAAGCAAAGGCTCACGCCGCCAGAAGGTCTGAGAGGCCGAGAGAGTGTCCCTCTGAGCCCGCGCCCCCCCCAGGCAGTGATCCACGTTACCTGGGGGCGCGACCCCACTCTCCTCTCCTCCTTCAGCGAACTGGGCCTTCCGTGTAGAACTTTCTCAATGGGCCTCAGCGGCTCAGCCTGGCAGCTCAGCTCCTCCGGGCTGCCGGTCCGGGCCGCGACTGTTAGGAAGGTCTCAGGCGGCCCCAGGGCACACGTACCCCAAGCCCCTGAGATTACGTTACTCCGGGTGCACTTCACCACAGCACCCTCCGGGTCTCCTCTGGCACGAAGCCACACACACAGATGGGACTTCACGTCGACTCCCAGTGCACGCTCACCAGGCACTCCTTCCTGCGGTCTCAGTTGGCACCAAGACCCGCACACCACGTTGCAGAGACTCACTTTCTTCCGGTGCACACGATCATCAGCCGATCACCTCCACAGTCCCAGGTTGCACCAAAGCACGCACACTGCTTCACTGAGACTTACTCCAACTCCGGTGCCCCGATATCCAGGCACTCTTCACCAACGCCTTCGGCCGCACCCTGACACGCTCACCATGTCCGAGCCTCACTTCTCCTCCAGTGCACTCGACGACCAGGCGCTCTTCACCAGCGCCTCCGGTGCACCACGACACGCACCCTGCGTGTCCGAGACTCACTCCACTTCCGATGCACACGTTGACCAGGCGCTCCTCACCAACGCCTCCTGTGCACCACGACACGCACCCTGCGCGTCCGAGACTCACTTCACCTCCGATGCACCCGCCGACCAGGCGCTCTTCACCAGCACCTGCGGTGCACCACGACACGCACCCTGCGCGTCCGAGTCTCACTTCTCCACCGTGTGTCCTAGATCACAGGGCACACCTTCCGAGGGTCTCAAGCTGCCACAACACGCGCCCACCGCGTCGCTTGAAACTTCTCCGGAAATTTTTATGTTCCTGTGTTTCCAAACAGGGAGCCAGCTGACCTCGGGCCCTTGGGGGGTAACAAGACACAGCACAAAGCACAGTCTTCTTCAAGCAGGGGGACCCAGCGCACCAAGCACAGTCCCAACAGCCTCTTCCTTGGTTAGAACAGCAAACTGCAGACCAGCCCCAGATCACGAAGCAAGAGTTGGTCCTTCCCCAGCAGTCTCTTCAGTTGTTCCTTCCTTAGCGAGGTTCCTCTTGACCACGAAATGGGTCCAAGCCTTTTCAGTCTCAATCCATTTCTATTCCATTCCCCGCGTTCAGGGGTCTCAGCTCTCCTAGTTATACCCTTAAACGTCTTTGAAGTTCGTTGTGCTCAGGGGTCCCTGACCCCTGCCTAAATCAGTTCTGGGTGTCTCCCTCCCAGTGTCACCTTTCTCCCTTTGATACTGGGGGTCTGGATCCTTAATCACTCAGCAGGAGATGGGTCAATTGTTTTATAGCCGCAACCCAGGCCTCTTCACCTCCCGGTGCTTTTCCTTGCCTGCTCTCCAGCTGCAGGTCAGCCTGGTGCCATCTCAACCCCTCCCCGGGTCAAGACCTCCCCCGGCTCCTCTCCCCTCTCAGATCCAAACAGTCAATCCACATTCAGCAGAGACACACAGAAATGCTTAAAGCACAAAACTCAGCCACTTTCTAAAAGTGTGGCTTCTGAACACACAGTGATAAAACCACTTTCATAGAAAGATGTGTTATGCCGCTGTGAGTTCATACATACTAAACTTCACCTCTCCATTTTAAACTTATGGGAAACTAGGCTAACAAACACAATACCCAGCCTCCCCCATTCTGTCCTATGGGCAGAATGGCCTTTCACCAGTGAAAAACGAAATGGAGCGTTTTCCACTGTCAGGACATAACACACACCTCAGTATATGTCCTGCCTTTTACTTACACTGCACCCCGCCCAAGGGCTACCCAGGACCTACCACAGGGGTGCCCACTGTGTACGCAAAAGGGAAAGTAAGGCCTGACAAGTGGTTGCACTTGTCAGGACAACATGCTAACTTAGCAAACTGCGCGCAGGCCCTACACTGCAGGTCTGAGTTCCCTTCTCAGCGCACCTTTGCATTACTAGCCCTGGCACACACAGTGCACCTCACTAGGGTCTTTACTAGTAAGGCAACATACCAATCATGGCCAACCAATTACCATTACACTTTACACAGGGAACACTTGTACTTTGACACTGATCAGCAGTGGCAAGGTACCCATAGCATCTAAAAGCAAAGGAGGTAGAGGCAAAAAGTCTGGGGTAATCACGCCAAGATAGGCCAGGTCTAACAATACCTCAACATGCATGTTTAGGCAGATTGGAAATCTGACTGTCATGAAGAGGTATGGTTCAGCTGCCATTGGGAGGAAGCATGCAGTTTTATTTGAGAAGTTGGCAGTAAATAACAACAGACAGTTGAGTGTTGGACATTGTGAGACAAGGTCATGTTTTGGAAATTCTGGAGGAGCCACCGTTAGTTCCACCAACAATAGAGAGGCACGAATATTTGAGGGAGTTGAAGAAGGATATCATAAAGTTAATGAGAAAGGAAGCTGCTGAGAGGGTGCCATTGACGGAGGAACACAAAGGCTTCTGCTCGATTTCTCATTTTGAAAACATTTGGAGAGTGATATCCAGTATTAGATCTAAGAAAGTTGAACACGTTCATAAAGAAAGAGTTTTTGCCTGAGCACATTACAGGAGAGTCTTCCATTTATAAGGAAAGGAGATCTTCTGAGATCAATAGAATTGGATGATGCAGATTTCAATATAACCATTCACAAAAATCACAGAAAATATCTCTATTTTGTGGTATGTACTACCAATTCAAAGCTCTACCTTTCATTCTGTGATCAGCACTTCAAGTCTTAACAAAGTGCATGGCTCCTATTGCAGCATATATAAGGAGAAAGGGAGGTATGCCGTACCTGGACAACTGACTTATAAAAGCAAGCACACTGCAGAAGGTGAAGAATATGTCCAGTTTTACAAAGGAAGTGCTTTTGAATTTGGGCCTTGCTATCAATCCTAGAAAACAAATCTAGAACCAAGCAGGGATTTGCTATTTTTAAGTGTGAGAATAATAAAATCAAAGGAGATAGTATTTCCATCGAAAGAAAGAGGCAAAATGTTAATGAAACAAGTGTCTATTTTAAAAGAAAAAGAAAGACTATCAGTGAGGATGCTCAAGGTGGTTTTAGGGACTATGGGCCTGATTATGAGATTGGTGGTCTTGGGACCCCCGTGGAGGCAGTAGTGGATTAACCGCCATGCTGCAAGCAATCTGACCGCCGTATTAAGAGGCATGCGTTTTCATAGACAAAAGACCGCCGCAGTCCCGCTGTCACTGCCAGGAAATCCTGACCGCGGTGGGATAGGCCAATGCGTCTGTCGAAGGGCGGACCACCAGTGTTCTCGCCGGCCCAATTACGAAGTGCCTTACAGCCGGCGTGGATGTGGCGGTCCAACCACCACATCCATAAGCTGGCGGAAAGGGAGAGATATAAGGCAGAAACTCACCTGTACTCACCTCCACACGTCCTGTGCCACCATGGAGCCAATCCTACACGTCTTGCCGCTACTGTACCTGCTTGATGATGTCCAAAACTGACACCATCACGGACGCAACTGACGGTAAGTTATACTCTTACCTGTTTCCATAGACTCCACAGCAAATCGATGATCCGCCATGGACCTGGCAAGGGGTTGGCATCCCTGGGCCAAACATATTTAGTGGGACCATGTTCAGAATTATTTTCAGTGTATAACCCAAATACAGCTCTATGATGCACTCTTTGACCAGGTCACTGACATTGCACAGGCACACTCTACACACATAGACATGTGTTTACATCTCATAATCAGTGATAGTGATGTGTGCATTAAATTGTATCACACAATAGCACCTACTCATCAATATCACACCTATCAATCTTTGTGTCACCCTCACATTGCACACATCGTAGGTCCTGTTGTGAGATCAAAGATACATCTGTATGGATGTGTCATGAAACTGAAACACACCTCTGCTACAACTCTGTATTAGACTCTCACACATCACCCACACTAAAAGGTAATGTCAGTAAATGGGATTACAAATAACCAGTGTGAGAAGCATTCAAAGGACACAATGTAAACACTCTCTGCAGAATAGGTATGCCTCTACCAGGGGGATGCTTGAAATGCTGGGGCCGTGGGCCACAGTTCATTTTGCACATGCCTTAAAACCTCTATGTGCAAAGGACCTGAGGATTGAAGTATATCAGGGACAACCAATAGCATAACCAAGTGCCATGCATGTGTAGGTAATGTGTAAGTGCAAGTCATGAAAGCAAACACAGCACTAACAGCATTTGTCTCATATTTAGCTAAAGTAGGTGTAAGGAACACACAGGAAAATTGACACGTCCATACAAATGTCCATAAAGGTATGACAATATAACCACCTCCACGTGTGGATAAACAAATATCTAACTTGAACACATCAGACACATATTCAACCTACATCATAGGGAGAAGTACAACCTAAATGATGTTGACATGGGCCAGACCAAGCTGAAATACTTACCATATAATATAACACCCAATGCAATGTCATCGCCAATTGAATTTCATCCAACATATCCATCCATTGAACATTTCCCCTTGTCCTGTGTAACTCCAGCACTAGGTCCAAAGTCAGAGCATACTAACCACTTCAAATGGATCAGCAATCAGGGATGAAACAAACATAACTGTAGTCACACATCACTACCTATCCAATAACATCAAATAATTAGAAAAGTAATGACAGGATTAATGTCTTCCAAACTATTACATTTTTTAATGAATGCATGAAAAACATCAGGTAAAACAAAGGCCAATGACCAGTCCATTCCGGAAATCTGTAACACAGCACAATGCTGTGCCACCAAACTTGCCCTTAGTGACACTGCGCAGGAACCTTCTCTCAAAGGGGCAACCATTGGGCATAGCAGGCACCTTGAAGATGGTACTTGGGAGATGGGAGTCGGTTTGGGGAGGGGTGGGCTTGGTTTTGGGAGGGGGTTTCTTGTCTTTCTTAGGGGTATGGCTGGGTTTAATGGGGGTGGGATCAGGTTTTTCAGGGGTGGATTGGGATGTGAAAGGGATGGGTTGGGCTTTGGGAGGGTTTTCTTGGCATTCTTAGGGGTATGGCTGGGTTTAGTGGGGTGGGGATCAAGTTTTTCAGGGTTGGATTTGGATGTGGGAGGAATGGGTTGCACTTTGGGAGAGGTTGTTTTTACTTTGGGAGGGGGGGTCAGATTTCACAGGCTTAAGGGCAAGGGCAAACAAGACACTTTCACGGGGAAAATCGAGAGGATGTTCAGGAGGGAGTTGGGTTTGGGGGGTATAAGGAGTGGAAGTGAGAGGTGTGTGTGCTGTATCTACTGTGTGTTCTGTAGGTGTCTGCTGTGTGGTTGACTGTGAGTGTTTGTGTTTTTTTTGGTGTATGTGATGTGGACGTGCTGGGTGTTGTAGAGGAGGGCTGTTGGTGTGGTGTCTGTGGAAATTATGGGTGTTGTGGAGGGGTATGTGGGTGTTAGTGTAGTGTCTTCAGAAATGCTGGATGTTGTGGAGGGGTCTGTGGGGATTGGTGTGGTGTCTGTGGGAATGCTGGTGGTTGTGGAGGGGCCTGCAGGTTTTGGTGTGGTGTCTGCTGGAATGCTGGTGGTTGTGGAGGGGTCTGGGGGTGTTGGTGTGGTGTCTGCAGGAATGCTGGTGGTTGTGGAGGGATCTGTGGGTTTTGGTGTGGGGTCTGCAGGAAAGCTGGTGGTCGTGGAAGGGTCTGTGGGTGTTGGTGTGGTGTCTGTGGGAATGCTGGTGGTTGTGGATGGGTCTGTGGGTGCGATGTTTGGGGGTATGTTAGGGTGGTGGTGGTGATGAGGGGGGGTGAGTGTCTGGTGAGTGGTTGCATCCCGGCGTTTTTTATGTGGTTTCTGTTTGTGTGTGGTGCTTGGGTCTGATGAAGTGTGTGCGTGCGGATGTGTGCTTGGGACAGGTATAAGAATAGGGAATTTGGATGGGGAAGGGGCAGGAGGTGGGGTGGAAGGTTGGGATAGGTGGAAGGCTGCTATGAGGGAGGAGGCCAGAGCCTTCAAAGACCTTTGTAGGCCAGACATAGCACAGTGGATGCCATCCAGCTAGGCCACCATCTTTGTCAGCTGGCAGCCTTGCACCTGGATGGCATTCAGGAGTGCAGTCTGACTCACAGAGATGTTCCTCAGGAGGTCAGTAACCTAACCTCCTCACTCAGGGCAGCAGGGGTAACAGGGGCAGGGGCTGATGTGCCTGCAGCGAAGTAGACGGCTTTCCTCTTAGGGGAGTGGGTCCGGCCAACTGGTTGGGGGGCAAAAGGGAGGGTGGCGATGGAACTGGGGATGGCGGACAAGGATGGAGGTGGAACTAATCCTGAGGGGTCTGCCACCACTCTGGAGTGTCCACCGGAGGATGACTCGGATGATGATAAACTTGAGCTTGTGTCCTCCATGGCACTCCACACACCCTCCTGGTCACTGGGTCCCTCTGTGTCTGTACTGTCATGTCCAACCACTTTCATCAGCTGTGTCCCCAACGACGTTGGCCCCTTCTCCTTCGCTTGCCCTGGATGAATCTGAAATAACATGTAAAATAGGTTTAATGCAACTGCATTTCTACACATGACCATCACATATCAGCAGAAAACATTTATTAAGAGCACATATCACACCAGCTGCATGGTTTTACTATATAGGCTTCAAAATTAGCATGATTACATGCTACATAACCTGCAAACAGTTGGTTCCACTTATGTCATAACCCCAGACAGCTCCAAATGCACTGATGGACTTGTCTACACTCCATCCTTATGCCCATACTAGGATAGTTGATCACCTTGCATACTTTGGCACTTGTAGTATACCATGGTAAAATGATGTTACCAAATATGATGGATACAAGCTTTTACATTTACACAATGTTCACACAAGGCCCGTTTTTCAACAACTTGTCATTTTCGCCATAACACATCATGATGTCATGAAGGTCAAGTTAAAGACCAATGTACCATAAATATGTGCTGTGGCAGAAATAACGTCACATGCAAAGGCTCAGTGCACACTGAAGATACTTTTAACTTCAAACTTCATCATATGTCCACTACCTGAAAATTCTAATGAAAGCTGTACTGGAGTAGTATAGCTATGTATCACGTGTAGCATAGAAAGGTTGCCTTGAAACATGGAGGGCCAAAGTTTTGGGACATAGATACTCCAAAATCTCACAGCACAAGACTTCATATAGCCATATGAACATCCCCAATCCTGCTTGGTACAGGTGATAACACCACTCATAGATTGAATTCCCCCAAGCCAATACACCTTTGAAGGCTGTTGGGTGTCAGTGAGTATCTATGACATGAAGATGTGTGATGACTAGAGTCCTAATGGGATGGCACATCACAGCACTCTTTGGTATAGCAAACTCTGATTTCCTTGTAAGGATGAGTGAAGACACTCACATATGATCTCTACAGTTCCACAATCTCACTCCCTGATGCATATCACCAGTCAGTGAATGAATTCTGAAACACTATTGCAGATGAACTAACCACAGGGAAATGTACATTGGGCAAAAGGTAGACACTAATGCTGATGGCACCAGTGATGTCTGAACATTCATGCCACTGTTGGATCACAACTTACCAATGGGACGTGTTGTAGAGTCACGGTATGCCATGTCACAAATGGCCACCATCACATGAGAGACAGTAGTGAGGGAACATCACTCCTTACACAAGGAAGACAAGTGGCCTGTGTGGTAAAATTGTCACCCAGAAGAACAAAGAACATGATATGATTTATCAGTTCACTCAGCCAGGTGTCTGATCAAGACAGCAAATTGGTAGTGGACTGGACTCTGCTGTGTTCCTGGTCATAAAGACAATAGGCACAGCACATGAGCATGCACCTACTACCAGATCTACACAAACAATGACTCTTCTTGTGCGTCGCACATGGGCCACCCCCAATATTGATGGAGAAATGCCTGCCTGTAACACACAAAGTTGACAATGTAACATGTATGACTCTGGCCAGGACTCACCCCCTTGTAGCTGCTGTTGAGCCCTCAACTGCCCATCAAGCTCCGGGTAGGCCACTGCCAGTATGCGGGCCAGGGTCCGGCGCACGCCCCGTCCACGTTAGGAGGACTTCACCAGCTGGACCTCGACGATCTTCCTGGTCCAGCACCTCAAGTCCTCCAACCTCTTCCTGCAATGGACGCTGTGCCGGTGAAAGACCCCCAGGGTCTGCACCTTACGGGCGATGGCTCTCCAAATAGCTTTCTTCTGATGGGTGTTGACCTGTATGGATGCAATAGATGAAGTAACAGATTGTAACTGCAAGTTTTGGGATATCTGTTTGGTTGATACACATTTTGTATACACCTAGCACAAGCATTAATCAATAGTAAACACACTACATATGTAAATTTCACATGCAAAGCACTAAAAAAGCACAAATACACACTTTTGCTTTCATCTGCTGACTATTCTCAACCCTGTCATGACCTACACTGACTAAGCCAGCCCACTAACATCATGTAGCACAGGGCCATCCTACATGTACTGTGATGTGAGCTACTATGACACACAACACACCATTGAGACCTTCTGAAGTCTAAACTACTTTTGCATGACTGTACAGACACCTTACAGCCAGGCGCATTGACTTGATGCATACGGTCCATAGAGCCTGGTACCATAGTATAGACAACATCCTAAGACTAAGGTCACAATGAAAGGGCTGGCTTGTGAGTCACTGAGAGCTTCTTCTCTGGGGATGTGTGGACATGTGGACCACTTAATCGGTTATCATACTACCTCTGATTGAGTTTGTGTGGTATGTATTGCCATCACAAGACAGGACAAATCTTTTGCAATATGTGGCACTTTTACAAGTATTACAGTCAGCATACCATTGTATGTCTTGTATGATTGGATTGAATGTAACAAGGCTGGTGATTCACATATCAAAATCTCTTCAGAAATAACAACTATCTACACTGTTAACGTTTCACATGTGCAATAGGCCTGTACAGTGCAAGCATGACTTACAGAAAAGTTACAACAGACCAGTAGGAGTAAGGAGCCTGTCATAAATAAATGACGCACTTGACAATGTGGGTCAATGGAAAGAAGTATCAGGTCAGGGGGTTACCTCAGTCACCCTTCCAAATGTAGTTCATGTAAAAGCAATCAGGGATACTATTGTTTCAGAAAACTCATTTTGGAACCATCCAAGGATCTGCAGGTCTATAGGGGGCTTATTCTGTGCATCACTTGTATTGCTACAGTAAATCTGCCCCCAGCCTGGGCAATGGCCCATATAGGCACAACTCATTTTCAGGCCTTGCTCTCTGCAAGCTGAGCATAATGTTCCCACATGAACATCCCATTTTTACAAATTCAATACATAAAAAGTTATTTTTCTGGGCATCAAATACGTGACCTCGAGGTTGTTTGGCACTCTGAAGGGGTGTGTAAAGGTATAGCTAGCTCCCAGACAACAGTTTGGCAAAGCCTGATGTGGGCTGAGTGATATGTGGGACTATACACATAGCTAACATCATCCTCATCTGCTTCTTACAGGATACAGACCCAGCTCATGCTGTATAGCCTATACATTTGTTTGCACATATACCATGATTTGATTAGCAAATATATCATAGGTACCATGAAATGCATACATGCATAGATATGTGCATGCAACACAAGTTGGATATAGGGCGTTTCATACATTCCAATGGTGATGTTAAATCCACAAAGTACAGTGCCCCATAATCCATAACATGATTGTCCTATGAAGGGACCACACAATTTCACACAAAAAAATCTGATTTCACTCTGGGACTTAGAGGCACAATGTAGCCTATGGGAATTGAAAGGATGAAGTTGAACAGAGTAAAAAATGTATTTGAGATAGTTACCTGTTCCTTTGGTGAGCCACAGAGCAGGCAATACAGGGGAAGGACCTCTCCAACCAGGGTCTCCAGCTCCTCTGGAGAGAAGGGACGGGCCCTCTCACCTGCTTGCCCTGGTATGATTGCTTCCAGAGTAGCAAACAGCAGCTAAAGTGGAAGAGGTGTTGATAGCAGAAATGTTACGAGTCAATTTAATTATTTTTCAAACCGCGGTTTACATGTACGTACGCGGTCATCAGCGTAGACGCACACAGCCATTGAACCGCGACCATCACAGGCACCAATGTTAGCCTATGGCTGTGTCCGCTGTGGATGCAACCGCCCACCGCACGGTCGACTTATACTGGAGCCAGTCATTCCAGATGACCTATATGGGAGGGCAGGCATCCGCCATTTGAGCAGTTGGAACTACAAAACTGGTGACTGTTAAGTGTGTCACCACCACTACAAATGAGGGTCAACATGTTTACATTTGAAATACTCCATTCCCATGTAATTTACAGTACAAATATCATCTGTGTAGTGCATTACCATGCATAAAGGCAAAATGTGCATGGTGCACTGTACACCGCTGTTGACGGTTTTTAACCTCAAATTTAATGAAATCGTCATTATTGTGAAAATTTTACATTTCTGAATGGATGATGTGCACATTTCTTTTACAGACACATGTGAAGGCTACAATGGGGATTATTGGTAGATGTTGAACAGTAGACAATGATTATGTCAAATATGTTTAATTCTTTATGAAGCAGTCATGTTTTGTCACATGACTTTTGGCTTACTCTTCATATATGTTACTCTGTACACTTTGACCAATGTTCAAAATTGTTTTCACTCCGCACATAGGTATCCCGGGAGAGGGAGGAGACGACAGCCTCCAGTGTACCGCCTATTTCCAGACCTTCCTACCATGTAAGAAAGAGATGTTATCAAGAAGTCTCGTTTGAATAGGCAAACAAAACAGGATTTATGTAATCAGTTAGAGCCTGACCTGCTTCCTCAAATCACTTATCCTACATGTATCACACCAATTGTGAAACTTATGTCAGTATTGCATTTTCTGGCCACAGGTTCCTTTCAATTGTACAAAAAGAGGTACCCCTGTAACTAGATAGGTTCCTAAGTCAGGGATTAAACAACAAATGTATAAATAAATACTTAGGCAACTGTTGAAAAAATGAGCAAACAATGAGGAAATTCAGATAAGAAAACGGAAACCCAGATCCTGACCTGCTTCCTCAAATCACTTATCCTACATGTATCACACCAACTGTGAAACTTATGTCAGTATTGCATTTTCTGGCCACAGGTTCCTTTCAATTGTACAAAAAAGAGGGTACCCCTGTAACTAGATAGGTTCCTAAGTCAGGGATTAAACAACAAATGTATAAATAAATACTTAGGCAACTGTTGAAAAAATTAGCAAACAATGAGGAAATTCAGATAAGAAAACGGAAACCCAGATCCAAATCTATATCAAAAACAATTTAATGGTATCAAAAAGACAAGTAATATACAAAACACATGATTGATGTACATAAATAATTACATGCTCCAAAATAATTTTTTTATATCATTATGACTATTTTTAAAAGAGCGATATATTCCTCCATCTGGAAAATTGATGATAGGACGGGCCTATATATGCAATCACACTTCCACATTCATCCTTCTAGAGTGGATATAATAGATGCGTAAATTTGTATGGATAACAAGCCTATGAAGTGTATATATTCTTCTTCATGTTTTTTTTAAATTTTGTTAACAATAAACAGTGTTATGCACCAATTCACTTTTTCATTAATTGGATTGCAATTACCCATTTAAGAGCTCATTGATTTCATTTTGTATTGCTAGCCAAACGTTTTCAATTTTGTTCTTTGTCACAATCAGATGGGGTGAATACAATTCTGCTCGACTAATAAA
Organism: Calotriton arnoldi; assembly: GCA_963921515.1. NCBI lineage: Eukaryota > Metazoa > Chordata > Amphibia > Caudata > Salamandridae > Calotriton > Calotriton arnoldi. Next base: position 1,533,203 of record CAWUFW010000516.1, on the reverse strand, counting down.
ATTGTAATCTGTGCAAATACAGCATGGCTAATAGATTTGACCAGTCGTGACCTACGCACGTTTCGGCTCTACAGCCTTCATCAGGAAGCCATGATGAATAACACCTTAATTAATGCACAGTGTAGTATAATGCAGTGGATGAGGAATGTCAGCCCCTCTCTGTATTAGCGCGTTATGCCTTTCATTCGATATGGAATATTCGAAATGGAGTATATTGCTGTACTATATATAATTATTGCACTATGGCTGTGTGTTTCCGGCCGACAGGGTCTCAGGCAGACAGATCGTCATTGCGCAGTCCCTTCTTGAGGTGTTATTTCGTTCCAATCGTGCCGGTGTAGAACACCGTGGTCCTAATAAAAACAGTCACTCCAGAGAGAAAGGGAGTTCTCAGATAAATGCGGGACATTCCCCCGATGCGGATCCTGCTCTTGACCGATTCGGACAATTCCAAAGTTACGACGAACTCCACAAATGCCCAATTGGTGCTCCGTTAACGCAAGATGTCCCAGGTTCCTTTCAATACACTGTGGCTATATCTTGTGGTATGTCACAACCAATGCTCAGTGGTGTACTTTGAGACATGCTTTCAGCAATGATGAGACACATGGTCAGCTACATCCAGTTCCCAAGACGTGAGGATTTAGCCACTGTGAAGGGTGAGTACTATAGATTAGGTTGCATCCCACATATCGTTGGATCCATTGATGACACCTATATTGCCTTAGTACCACTGTAAGCCAGGAAACAAGTATACCATAACAAAGCACTTCCATTCTATCAACGTGCAAGTTGTCTGCTTACTGGATTTGTACATCTCAAACATCTGTGCCCAGTTCCCAGGATTTGCGCAGTTCTTTCATACTGTGGAACAGCACCATACCCCAGCTGATGTCACAACTACTACCGAAGACAGCCTGGCTTGTTGGTAAGTTTGATCTGTCCTAACTATGAATGGGTAATGTCAGGTAGTATAATCTGAAACTGTGCAATGTATTGTTGCACTTCTGTCTGTCTTCCATTTAGGAGACTCAGCTTATCACAACCATCCATGGTTGTTGGCACCGCTGAGGAATCCAACTACGTAATGGGAAGTCCGCTTCAATGAGGCCCATGAAAGAACATGGCGGCCAGTGGAGCGGGCTTTTGGGGTCCTGAGGCCAGATTCAGATGTCTGGACAAGATTGGGGGAGCCCTCCTCTACTCACCCGGGAAAGTGTGTCAAATCACCGTGGCCTGCTGCATGCTCCACAACATTGCCCTGCAATGGAACATCCCATATATATCGCAGAAGATGAAGACCATGATGACCCACCGGGTGAGGATCCTGAAATGCCAAATGATGATGATAGTGGTGAAGAGGAAGGAGCTGACTTGTGTCAAGATCTCATTTACAACTTCTTCTCATGAGTGTAAGAATGTTGTGAAGATGTCATGACTTTGACTATCAAAGCAACTCTTGTTGTGATCATGTGAGGAGTATGTTTAGGGAAAGTACTAGGAAGATAAAGCTCTGGCAAAATCTGGTGAAAGGTGTTTGTTTTGTTAGTGTTGCTCTGTTTAGCTTAGAATTTTGTCTAGGACTGTGTTCTCTAAAAGTTGACTATGTGAATTGTGTCATATGTATGGTGTTATAGCTAATCTTTTTGTTTTGGTCTGTTTTAGATACCTTCACCATAGCATCTTCATTCTGACATTTCAGAGTTGTGACATTAGCAGGTATATGATGCTGTTTGGACGTACAAAGTGGATATAGATTGTCCTGGAAATGTCTGTCACAGACTTTGGGTATATAAAACATGTACCAATGCAGCTTGCACAGCCATAGGATGGAAGTTAAGAGGGTTCCATTGGACTTGTTCTTTGTGGTGTGGAGGTCCTAATGCCCAATGTGTGTCATCATGTGCTCCAATGCAATGTTGTGTTGGGCCCACATCATGCTATTCTGCCTTCACATTGGCGAAATCCTCATTGTGCATTAACTGTATGTAGCTGTTAATGTGTCTCCTCGTTGTAGGCCAAAGTGCTTGTGACACATCACTGACATTTGTTTGTGACATTACACCAGATGCAGCAACACTGGATTGGAATGACCCTGTGATCAGAAACTGTTGTACTGCCATGTTCCTGTTTATTGGTTTAAATGATGTGGGATTCTTTTTGTGAGGTAGGCAATATGACTCCAGCTGATGATGTAGACCTATTTTTATGTTACCTATTCTGTAGGAAATTGTCTGATGTGTCCCCTTCTTCCATGTTGTTAAGGTCTGCACCTGAAAACATGATCACTGACACAGAATATTTGAGCCATGTCTGATTTGCTATATTTCTGACATCAAGTAAGCCTATGGTTGGAACAATGGAATAAACATGTTGTAAGACCAGACACTTGTATGTAATATGTTGGTGTGACATGGTTGTGATCCTGAGTTAAACACTGTTTACATTAAACATATACATGCTTACACAAGTAGCTCGTTTTGGCATTGTAAAGTTCACATGGGAGTATATGTACATTGCTAGATGTGAGAGATATTACCGGATCCAGTGAGTTTGTGACTAGTGTATTTATTGCAGTGAACAAGGAGAAAATAAAGAATGTGCAAAACCAAACAGAGAAAACCAAAAGTGAAGAAGTCAGTAATTTTTTAAACAATTGTTGTTATTAATGTATTTTAATGTTGCAGTTGCTTTTATGGTGTTTGTACATGCCGAATAAAGCTTATATTGAATTGAATTGAATTGAAGAAGTCAGTCATGGTGAATGAAACCATAGTTGTAGATGGCAAATTGTCTAACGTCCAAAGTCAAAATACTACTCTCATCAGAAATGGAAAAGTGTCCAGAAATAGTTCACAAAGTGAATGTGTTGCAAACACAGAAGGAAATTAGGTGCGAGGTTTCTTACTGGCGGTGGTGGGTGTCTTGCCATCTACACGTCCTGGATTTTTGGGTGGACATCCCCTCTTTTTGGTGAGGGGATCCGCTGCTGCTGAGACAGGGGTGTCTGCAGACGTGTCTTCCTCTGACAGGGCCTCCCTTGCTGTGACTGTCGCATATGTCGATGGCCCGGATGTAGATGGACTACAGGAAGGGATAGATGGTGGTGAAAAAGCCCTGCAGAGGGTGGTGCTGATGTCCTGTAGCACCCCAATGAGCTGGCCCATATTGGTGTTGTGGGTGGTCGGCTCCTGGTGTTGTCACATGGCCCATGGGGACATTGTCATCTTCCCTAAGTTAGCATGAGTACGCTGTAGACTGTCCGCTGCTTTGCGCACGTTACTACGCCAGTTTATTTTTCAAAAGTCTCTTTTGTAACTTTCACACAAGAACCTACAGTTATTTTTCATGCTTTGCAGGTTCCTGGGAATTAGTCTGAACATTGTGTGCAAGGTCAAACAACAATGCCCCTTGTTAATCTGTTCTGGTCAGGCCCTAGCACCTAGACAAAACATACAGATGCAGCTGTTGTTTGGGAATACGAACTTTGGTCTTATTGGAATACACGGATAGGTAGCTAACACTTGGAGAGGGACCTTTCCAGGGAGAAGAGCATGACAGCACCTATGATGTTCGATCTACCAACTATAGACTGAGGTACGGGGTCTACAGATAACGTGCAGAGATCTTCTAATATATAATCATATTGCTTCTATACAAGGGGAGGGAGGTTAGGCTACTCTGTCGTATATAATGACAGCTCCTTTTATGATATACGGACTACTTGCTATGCTGACCATATTTGTGTTATGCATTTTTCTGCTTATTGTGGCACGTATACTGCATACTAGAGCACATTAGTTAAAATAAATGCTTTAAACTTGTTCGTGTCTCTGTCAGATCTTGTTGTGAATGAGTACAAGCGTGGGAGCAAAAGGGAGTGTCTTGCAACCGCGATTCCTGAGAGAGTCGGGAGTGTTGTGTTCTGGGATGTCAAATCACTTGTGTCTCTGTGAGTGAGTAGGAGGGCAAGTGAGGCACTATAGCTAGTCGGTCCAGGGCTCATGGGTGCTAAGGTGGTGGGATGACTCAGTCCCTACATACTAAGGTCCCATAATCCTATGCATAGTTCTGTGTTTGTGCAGAATCCCTGCAACAAATTATGTCCCGCTGCAGCTGCTTCATCTCCCGGATTTCTATTAGTACCTGGCCCATCACGCCTTGGGAGTCCTGATAAGCTCCCAAGACTTGGTCGATGGTGGCCTGGGTGTGTGTGTCCCCAGTGTGCTCACTCAGTGGGTCCATAGTTACTCTCCCATGAACCCTAACCTCAGGGGCCTGTGCCCTTGATCCAGGCTGTACCCTCCCACAGGTTCCTGGCTCATCTGTGACTGGGTTGGTGATTGCCACCTCAGAATCCAGGATTGGGGGGCACAATATGTTACTGACTGTGCTAGGTACACAGGGTGGGGAGGCAGGGGTTGGCTGTGGTGTTGCAACTGGGGTGGGAGATGTGGGCACAGTGAGACCCACTGTTGCCGTCTGCCCCGGCTGACCAGATGTGCCATGAAGGTCATCCACGTTCACATCTCCAGGAGTGTTGTCATCACTGAGGGCTTGATCCTGGGGTGGAGTAGGAGTCTGTTCGTTGACCAAGCTCTGGCCAGGTGCTCTGCCAGATAGACCTGTTGAGAGATAGAGAGCAGTGTTATTGGTGGAAGTGTGGTATCTACATCCACATTGTTTGTCTCACAGTAAGTAGAGACCTAGGAATAGACAAAATAGGTTGAGATTACTATTGCAATCTATTTTCATGGTATTGAACTTGTTTACAAGACATTTGGAGACATTCAAAACATGTAGTAAAATTAAGCAGCTCATTAGATGTGCTGATATGTTGCATTTTGGAATAAGAAATGAACATGACATCGCCCAAACATTTAAACCAACACAGTGTAGGTGTAATGTATATTTGACCATTCCAAGGACTAGTTGTGTGGAATAAAGGCGAACATACAACTTGGTTGTATATTTAGCATTAGTCATCATGTGAGAAGTGCAGAGTCAATGGGTCACCTGCCACTTCAAATCAGCTGAGTTACCTTCATGCCTTACATATATCTGAGGTACACACTTGGTATGGTGTTACTCGTGCCATCAATAGTTTCAGTTGAGGAGACCAGGACAACAGCAAGCAAAGTAGTCGGACATGTCTCTGAGTAGGCCATTGTATGTACATTGCACAGTCCATGAGAGCTGAACATCAATTGTAGAATGGCAGACAAGTGAGAAAAAGCAAGATCACTATTGCTTCCTGTTTTCTGTTACAGAAACAGGGCCTCATGGTAGTTGTAGTCATTTCAATCTCGACTTACCAACACTTGACAAATGGTTAGTGTAACATACCTGTTGGCAACATGCATTTGGGATGGACCATACATTTACAAATTATCACATATCATGGATCCTGGGATGATATTTTTATAGTAATACACTGACAAACACCATTCCAACAAGTGGCATGTAATGGAGATTGATACATGTGATCTTATATGCAACAATACACATTAAAACTGACAAACCAACATCTCTGATACTTTGAGTATTGCATCCTAGGAAAGTAGATAGACAACACAGTAGCAAAAGCAGAGTTGAGAGCAAACAGGACATTGAGGTGTTGTGACAGTTAGTAAAGTATAACTTTCCAGACTCCACTCTCCCAGCTTTTCCTGTCAAGCCCTCAGAATGCAGGATGGCCAAGACCTTCTTCTCCCAGGGAAAGAGTTGTAATGGGGTGCTGGGAGGACCACCGCCAGTCCTCTGGGCCTCTAGATGGTGCTTGGAAGCCAGGGAACGCATCTTCACCCTCAGGTCGTGCCACCTCTTCCTAATTTCCAGCTGTGTGCGCAGGGTGGGAGCAGCAGCATTCACTTTGTCAACTATCCTGTCCCACATTTCCATTTTCCTACTGAGAGAAGTATGTTGGAATTGGGCTCCAAACAATTGTGGCTCTACTCTTATGATTACATCGACCATGACTGACAACTCAGCCTCTGTAAAATGTGGAATTTTGGGGCAAGGCATAACTACAGATTAAAGTAAGTGACAATGAAAAAAAACCACCAAGGGATATTAGAGATAAAAAGAAAGAACAAAAATTAGGTGTGGAGAGTTTTAAATAGCATGATGAAAAATAAGCGCTGCCTTATCTTAAAAACACAAAACAGTGGTGGCTATCTTGCGGTGCTGCAGTTGAGAAGCAAAGGATTATGGTCAGGGATAGGGTGTCATTTATAGTGTGATTTGCAGGTGTGTCCACTTGGCCAATGGACCTTAGCTGTGTAGTTTTTTAATCCATCCAATGAAAACTGTTGCGGTTCTTTGCTGCAAGTGTACTATGGAGGTCTACCGCCGTTGGGGAACCGCCGCAAGGGGACCGCCAGTACAACTGTGTTGTCGTAATAGGCTCGGCGGGAAGCCGTGGCCCTGGTGGTGATGGAGCATGATTATTGGAAATGATTTTGCTTGGTTAATTCTTGCTCTTTGGATGAAAAATGACTAAAACCGTACTCATGAAAATCATTTAACATTTTGCTTCTTGTGTCTTGTCACACCTTGGGAGAGCTTTATAAAAACTGCATCATAAAAGCATGCAGAAGGGTCTATGTTTTATTATTTTTTGCTTAAAAAAATAGGTTTGAGACTGAGCTTTCATGATTAGAAAAAAAAACCGAGAAAAACCGTAAAGACTAATATTATATTGTGATAACTGATGCAAAAGAAATAAACATGGTTTGTGCGTTTAGAGAATAGTGTTGAAAAGATGCATTAAAGTTTTCTGCTATAATGTTTTTCTATTACACGTAAAAATATGAAAATGCAGAATGTTATTATGAATTATTAGTGAACATTGAGATTATTTAGATTGCTTTAATGAGCATTTCACACTTATGTGATTACCTTTACTCATTAACTAACTTAGTTAATATGCTTACAACTGAGAAAAATAGTGGTTTGCATTGCTTGCTGAGTAGGCCTCAAATTTTCTATTCTGACATTTATTATTGCAGGCCTCAGTAATGTTTTTTGTCCTTCATTATTTCCTTTTTCACTAGAAGGGCTGACTCGATTATTCAGCAGCGAATGTTATCGGGGAAACTATGTTTTCCTCCGCTTGAAATGTCCATTTGTTGAGTAGATTATGATGCATTTGTTGCAAACTGATTCGGAAGTAATACTTGTGTGGAGAGAAGTAACGAATATGCTTCCTAGTTCCGAGGTGAAATACTTTTTCATATTCTTGGAGGACGGTTGTACAAAGAACAATGGATCATGTGAGGGTGTCGTACGATTTGGGACTGAAAATGGTCATTCTACGATCACACCAGGAGAGACCTGGCCAATGAGAAGTGTGAAAACTGAGCAAAGGATACTTTATGGGATGGAACTAAGAACATTTCGAGGTATAATTGCCTTGTGAGAAAGGGTGTGGGAGCCGGCTGTTTCCTGCAACACATGAGCACAACATGCTGTTGGTCTGAGCTTTGATTTTCCTCTTGAACTGAACTTTCCTGATCTCCCTCCTGCATTTCATCGGCTGGTGAAATTGTGCAGGCTAAAACCTTTCGGCTGAAGGGTTTGATTTCCTTGACTATTGTACGCTGTGCTCTAGTTTCCTGAATCGCCCTTGGTAATCTACAACCGATTCTTGAAATTGCATATTCTGAATTGCAATATATGTACTTTCTTTCTCACTCTCTATTTACCCTCTCGCCAGGCATTTGATTTTGAAAGTATTTGCGCAAACTGTTATCGAGCTGATATTTATCTGTATTACATTTTAAGACTGATCATTAAATGTTCCAAAATTATTTTGCATTATGACCATTCCATTAATAAGATTGCGATAAAAGTATCTTGATAAGTAATCAGAGTTTGTCGTTCTTTATTGATGACTTTGACAGTGTATTGATTTTTGGTTATTATTGTTAGATAGACACTTCATTACAGATCCTCATGAGGGAGTGTCAACTGTCTCTGATTTACCTGAGTCCGTATTAGCTCTTCTTCAAAGATCTATCGGAGGATCTCATGGTTTGTAAGTAGTTATTGAGTTTCTATGGGCCAAACTCTATGATTTTGTGATAATGTTATAGTAGGTAAATTTAGGTTATGGTGTTCATATAATTTACACCGCTTCCGCTGGATCAGTTTTCTGGTTGCGTAATCGGATGGTTTTTTTGACTAAATATACCAACTAAATGAAAAGACATTGACAGACTACAGAATCGTACCTTTATGTTTAATGTTGTGGTCAATCATTGACCTTAATGAAAGTAATGAGTCTGTGGTTGTCCTAAGATCCCGGGATAACGCCTAAGGGCGGGAGTTTGTGTGGCATACACTGACTAATTGTGTTGTCTGCTGTGGAAGTAATGCCAAGCAAGGGTGTTGCCAGTACTACATAGGGAAACCTTTGGATTGATAAAGTGGAGGTTCTTGAGGATTGCTTCAGTAGGCGCATCTGGAGGACTCTCGAAGATTTTCCTTTTGAGTGAGGGTGAAATCGCGCTGGTCGAGATTTTGCTTGAAGTGAAATAAGTTCTTGGTTGTTTGGTTCTATCGATTATTTCTTTTAGTTGAGCAGACAAGTTGTTTTATATTATTTTTGATTGTTAAAAGACTTTGTAAAGACATGGACTCTGATTTTGTAAAGGGACGGTCAGTCATAGGAGTTAAACTGACGTCACAAGGTGCCGCGCTGAGATTGGACGGTTGCTGAGGAATCGTCATTAGTTGTCGCGCTGGTATTGGTTGGTGAGTTTGCGTGTTGATTGGTGTTAGAGAATCAAAACACAGAAAGGAATTTAGTAGAACCTCTTCGTAGAGAGTTTTAGAATTTGTGTAAAGGAATATGAAGCTGTTAAAATTGTTGAAGACATTGTTTAGCAAGGATGAACCGATACCAATCAGAGGTGGAGTTCCATTACATCCTGAAGAATGCCCAGCTGCATATATGATATTAGAAAGGGGATACCACACGTGTACATGGGTAGAGAATTGGGTGAAATATACTGAGGAAGATGGTAATTTAGCATTTCCAGAGAATGCTACTTTCAATGTGAGAATATTAGAGAATTTGAGGAGACAAATGAATGATTTGAGACCAGATCCTAGACCTATGCAGTACTAGGCTCTGGAGGAGTGGGAGCATGAGGCATACGAGAAAAAGGGAAAAGTTTCAGTCGAGATACAGGAATGCTGTGAGTAGATATGCTGAGGCAAAATGGGATGCTCACAAGAAATGTGGAGAAAGGATATAGCTTTAGGTTTGCGAATGTATCCGGTTTTGGTAGCTGAGACTGGAGAGGGAGAGAAATGTAAGGAGAAAAAAAAAATGTTGAAGAATCAAAAACTAAAAGCACTGATTTAGTTGAAGAGGGAGCTCATTATTATGATGAGGGTCTAATCTATTCCAAGTGCTCCAACTTCAATAGTACATGAGGTATTGACACCTGAAAAGACATTGTCAGGGAATAATCAAAATCAGATTCTAAATAGAGAGGAGTTGTCTGGAACGGTGATACCAGTGAGCCCAGATGCTTTATCAGTTCCAGTGACAATTGGTCCTATTGTTCCACTGTACAACAATGGACAAGGAGTTCCACAAGTGCATACTTTAACGATCCAGAATAAGAATATTGACAATATTCAGACAGAAGTGGGAAGAATGGGTGGGACAAATCAAGGGTTAAATGAAAATAGAGGGGCGAATGTGAATGATATTGTAAGAGAAGAATTAGAACCATTAATTCGCATTTCAGAAAAATCAGTAGAAACACCAAAAAGAGGTATACCCATAGATCCGAAAAGATTACTACAAGTAGAGAGACGAGTAACACCATCAACAGGGGGGTCAAAGACAGGTGGAACTAGTGGTGGTATGCAGACATCATTAGGACTTTCTCCAGAAGAAATGGATGAGTGGATTAAAGAGATAGCACCTGATTGTAGTATACAAAATGATTGTTCAAGTATAGATGTCAGCAAATTGAAAGCAGAATTGGAAGAAATGATTCTGGGAACGATAAATCCAGAGAGACAAGGTAAATATCGTGATGAAGAACTATTGTTCATGTGTAAAGATAGTACACGGAAAGTGAAGAATACACATGAGAAATTTGCTGAGATAGCACGGACATATGGAGTTGACATAGAAAAGTCAAAGGCTTTGCAAAAAACATATCAATTGGATTTTAGTGATAAAGATTTTGAGAGTTTGAATGTTTCAGGAAAACGATTACAGACTAAGGAATTAATTAACACTCTAAAGAGATGAGGTGATGTGGATCGATGGGCAAAAAAAACAGGAAGATCCAGTGATAGCTTCAGTGGCTTTACCATTGTATCCAGTGAGAAAGACAGAGACTGTTGTGGCAGATGCAATGGCATACCCAATGAGAGAAGTACCCGGGGGTGGGTTTGTTCATGTGCCATGGTCAAGACAGGATATATTATCATTTACAAATGATTTTACTAGGTTATGAGAGAAACCAGTGGAATGGTACAAGCAAGTGGAGAGATTTGTCAAAGTTTCCATGGTTTTGTGGAAAGATTTGGATGGCTTATTTGATATTGTAGTTCCAACTGATTTGTGGGTTGAGTGTAAAATTGCTATAGATTGGCCAAAAGAAGAGTATCCGAGAGATCCAAAGACAGGAGCACCATCAGAAGTAGTCATGAAAAAGTATAATAAGGTTATTACATACCTGAAAGGGAAGATTTCACCAAAAGAAACAGATTGGGTAAAGATAGACAAGACTACACAAGAATTAAAAGAGTCAGTGCATGCGTATTATGAAAGGCTTCTACAAGTGTTTAAACAGTACAGTGGTATTGAGAATGTCTCGGAGAAAGACATGGGTCACTTTGTATATCGGTTTGTATATGGATTGAGACCAGAAATAAGTGCAATGATACAGCAGCATTTAATTTGTTGGCAGAGTAAATCGATTGATGAGATTCTTCGTTATGCGAAGTATTGTGGAGATGATATTTATTTGCATCATAAAAAGTTAAAGGAGAACTTAATGTTGGCTCAAATGAAAGCAGCAAAGAAAGGAGGATTTATGAATACGAATACGGATCCTACAGGAGTTTATCAGGGAAATGGTCAGACTATTACTGGTCTGAGAGGTGTAGTGTTGAATGGAAATACAGTGACAAACATGATACTGATTCCACAAGGCAGAGGTCGAGGTGGAAATACAGAGGAATTGAAAAAGAAGTTTCCTTGTCATGCGTGCGGCAAGATCGGGCATTGGAAGCGCGAGTGTAAAAGCATTCAGATGAATACAAATGATTTTCAACTGATAGATACAGGAGAAGATGGAATGAATCAGATGGAACAAAATCAGAATCAGAGTCAGCAAATGTCAGTTGGTAGAGGACAGAGTCAGCGAATACCACAAGCCCCTATGCAAAATGGAAATGGTCAATTGAAAAAATATAATAAAAATGTGGGTTTTCATACAAATGATCAGTCGAATTTAAATATGCAGGTGACTTCGCAGTACTTGATGCAGTTGGATGGAAGCGACTCAGATACATCTCAATTACAGTGATTGAGGGGGGAGGAGGAGTGCGTGCTTGACGCATCCTTAGAGGTAGATCAGAGCGGTCCCTATGTGGATGGAGAGGTTGACGGAAACACTGTTACGTTTCTCGTTGATACTGGTGCTACCCATTCCACTGTGAGAACTGTGGAAATTCCCAACCTACCCCTCTCGGGAGAAAGTATCCAAGTTGTAGGAGTTTCAAATAAATTGATCTGAACCCCAGTGACTAGACCTATGAAAGTATGGATTGTAGGTTTTCAAGACTTACACAAATTTGTGGTGTGTGATACTCGTCCAGTAGGGATTTACTTTGCAAGATGAATTGCTCAATGTATTGTTCGTCCATACAACGGACGAAGATGTTGTTATTAAAATGGCATGACAGGGAACAGAAGTGAATGATTTGTATCCATTATTTACAGCAAATGATTTGCCAATTGATTTGAGAGATACTGTGTTGTCTGAAGTTTGGGAATTTTCAGGTAAAGATATTGGATTGATGAAAGGAGTGGCTCCAATACAGATTACTGTAAAACCAAATTAAGAGTTTCCGAGAACACCCGCATACAAAATGAGCCCTGAAACAATTGCAGGAGTAACGCCTGTGATTGAGATGCTAATTGAACAAGGCATTCTAAAAGAAATTTTAGGGAGTCCTTGCCATTCACCTATCATGGGAATTCGAAACTCTAATTGAAAGTGTAGAATAGTGCAGGACCTTAGGAAAATTAATCAGATCGTAATACCATGTTGCCCAATAGTGCCAAATCCAGCTGTGATTTTGTATCAAATTCCTTGTGAAGTGGAATGGTTTTCAGTGTTTGACTTGTGTCAAGCCTTTTTCTCGATACCTTTGCATCCGGATAGCCAATATTTATTTGCATTCCGGTTCGGAAACCGTGTCTTGGCATGGTGCCGAGTTCCTCGAGGGTATACAGAAAGCCTCTCAATCTGTAATCAGATTTTGAAAAAATGTCTGGAGTCATTAGTAATACCTAATAACTCAGTTTTGGTGCAATATATAGATGATTTATTGGTTGCATTGCGGACAAAAGAAGGTTGTGTGGTTGATACAATTGCCCTTTTGAAACACTTAGCAGTAGGTGGGCATAAAGAGTCACCGGCAAAATTGCAATTTTGTAAAAAAGAAGTTCTTTACCTAGGACATAACATCGAAAAGGGAGTCAGAAAGGTGTCTCAAGATCGGATCAATGCCATTTTGTAAATGAATCCGCTGAGTACACAAAAAGAAGTTTGAATGTTCTTGGGAATGGTTGGTTATTGCAGGCAGTGGATACCAAGCTTTTTACTGATAGCCAAACCATTACAAAGATTGACACACAAAGATGTGCATCTGCTTGATGAATGCATGAAAGCATTTCTTGAATTACGAGACAGTCTGTGTCGAGGTCCAGCATTGGGAATGCAGGACTTCAACAAGAGTTTTGCATTATTTTGCAGTGAACGTCGTGATGGTTGTGCATTTTGAGTTTTGACACAAATGCACGGAACTGCACGACGTCCAGTTGCATATTTTTCTGCAACACTGGATCCTGTGGCTGCTGCATTACCAGGTTGTTTGAAGGCAGTTGCAGCTATATGTATGAGTTTGGAACAGAGTGAGATGTGATGGGACATCAGTTGAAAGTGTATGTACCACATTCGGTTGAAATTTTGTTAACACCAGTGGCGGCTGGTGACATTTGAAAGTGGTGAGGCGTAAAATTATTGCCGTACTGCACCACGGCAAGCGTGCGTACACAGCGAGCCTTAACAACCTACAGGGGGTCCTGGGGGGGTTCTCCCCCGAGAAGATTTTGAAAAAAGAGTGGACAAATGGTGCATTTTTAAGCAAATTTGAGGAAGCAGGAAGGTTGATAAAGCAATACGATTTAATTATTTATCATTTAAGGGGAGATGGGCGATGAATGGTCCGGGGAACCAACCTCTCAGATAGGAATAGAGTGATCAGTATGCCCAGACCTTGCACAACATGGTGGAATTCTGCTGAGTTGATTGAGCATTTCTGGGTTTATCGCATGGCTGCTCGCTGTGCAAAGAAGTTGCTCGCTATGCCAGGAGGCTGCTCGCATGACTGCACATGATCCGCATGATAGGGCTGAGTCCAGTGTGCCTGGAAGCTGCTGTGTTTTAGAGCGCTGCCTGTGCACAATATCCAGAGGCTATGAGATATGGCTAGAGGGTGCCCATGTCATGCTCGATACACCAGCGTTCTACTGGATGTGCCAGGGTGTTTCTTAGTGTGCAAGGGGATTACTCAGTAAGGGTGAACCCTCACAATTTTCAAACTGCACCTCTCACAGGCTAAAAGGTGAACTCACAAATTTTCCAATCCCACCTTTCACAGGCTAAACGGTGAACCCTCACAATATTCCAATGCCACCTCTCACAAGATAAAGTTTGCACTCTTACAATGTTCCACGTCCGCCTCTTACGCTAAACGGTGAAACGTCATACCAGTCCAGCTTCTCTCAGAACATTTCAATACATCACACAGCCGGGCCCACTCCAAGGCTGCACACCCCACACCTTAAAATATGACAATCTGCATAAACCAGAATCATTGAAGGAAAACAAACCGTATGACAATACCACGTTAATCTTTAAATAATTCTTTCTCTGGCAGCATCAACGGTGGTGTGGCACACACCCACACCAGCAGTAACGCTGCAGCAGTCTCAGGCACAGAAAGAAATACAGACTGCTGTTCGCCAGGACATGCAGTAATACCGCACACAGACACAGATCGTGCGGCAACCGTGTCAGTGGCGTGGCAGTGTCATACACAGCCACGCCAAAAACTATGCCTCGCACAAGCAGACATTCCGGTGCCACACCCGCAGGTACGTACACACATTCAGTTCTGCACACTGACGTGTGTACCTTAGTTTTGTTGGACTAGCTCGCAAATCTCAAAACATACACATAACACATCCAGTTGTTAATATCATTGTGGTCCGACATTGTACTTGTTGGCGCCAGTGTGCACAGTATTGGAGCACTTGTTCATGTCGGTGGTCATGAATGCGAAAAAGGCACTATGCAAATTTACAGTTTGCAGCAAACTCAGCAAAAGCACTAACATTGTGGCATTTGCAGCCACATCAAACCAACACGAAGAGTTGCACACTCAGCCACATCTACGATGGGCTGGCTGTAAACACAGTAACAACAGAGTGGCACACTGCCACAACAGCAGCTACAAAGCTGCACAGGCAACCACACTGAAAACGACATACTTGGCTTCACCATGAAGAACATGCATGTAAAATCCAGAAAATACAGACATATCAATAACTACAATGCTGCCCGTGAAATCAGAGTACGAACTAGATAACGTGCCACACATCAACAAATACAATGCTGCACACAGAGGTGCAACCATAGCCACAGCAATAACAGTGAAACATAGTCACGCCAAAAAGTACACTAAAGCACACTCAGCCACATCAACAACTACTTACAGTGCAGCACGTCAACACATAGGCTGCATCCAGTCATGTATACAATGCAAAACACAGCAACATCAACAAGAGCTTTACAAATACCCACACCTACAACCAAATTACTAAGCAAGTATCTCTGCAATGCAGGCCACATCAACAGTTACTCTTGCCGACATGCAGACTCACCTTGGCACTCTGATGCTGTATTCACTCAGAAAAGACTGAGGGCTCCCCTGCTGTGCTGCTGTTGCGAGCCCAAAAATATATCTAAAAATAATGGCTTGAGGGCCTCAACATGACCATGACCAGCTAACAGGTATCTGACTCCGTACTTTGTTTATTTCAAAGCTCACCTGATTAACGTAGAACCGAGGTCCATTTTTTTACTTTTAAAATACAATTGCTGTTTCGAAAGCTGTGTCGGGTGCTACGTGCATACTCCGATGAAAAGAAATACATCGTCAGTATTTGATTTTTTTTTTTTTTAATGGAACAAAAAGTTTTGAGGTACCCGTTGTCGAAGGCCAAGATTGCTTCCTCTTGATTCTTTCTCTCACCGTCCTACACTACCTATCTGATGACCTCACTCATGATGGTTCTTTTTCTTTTCTCTCTGCTTTTTCCCGCTAACTCTTTTTTTCTATTCTTCCTTTAGCTCCCCCTTTTCTTCTGTTCTTTCTTGTACCCTTCAAAGTCGGATGAAAATAAAATATGTCCCTGCCCCCAAATGAGTGCCGGTAACACTACCTGCAGCCTCCGGCATAAATGAAGCACTTTTTTAATGTGAATTGTTTTGCTGGTGTGTCCAAGCCTCCCGCCTTGCACGTCCCACAGGTCATATACAGCTGTATTCACTCAGAATCAGGTACAAATAGACTGGGGCCATAAAATTATGTTGTTAGGAATGTCTTATGTCTGGCGAGGAAGCGCCCACCAAATAGCAAAAATTCTGCTATGTGATAAAATTACAGGACAGGTAGTAGACAAACCAAACAAAGGTGGGCTGTGGGGGTTATCAGGGGTTCAATGAGTAGGGCATGGCTACTGGACATGGACTTGTGAATGCGGGCAGAAACAGAGATTTACTTAAGTAGAAGAGCCCAAGAAATGTAAAAAAAATATGGGGAAGTGGTGCGCAGTACAGGAATCACTGGGATGTGACCCGGATCTCTTTGAAATGCCTTAACATTGAACCGCACTACGAGGGGGAGACCTTACAATAAGGAAATAATAGCATTGCAGAATACTTATCAGCCGCGGCCGGCATGCTCGCCGGAGGGGGGGGGGGCGCGCGGGTGTTCGCGGGTGGGGTGTGGGAATAACAATAATAAAAAAATAAAACCTACCTTACCACCGGCGCCACCTCCGCTCCTGGCCGGTGTGGCGATGGTGCATTCGGGTCCGGGGGTCCCGAGTGTTCCTGCTGCTTTCCTGCAGGCCAGGAACAGGAAGCAGCCAGCAGACAGCCTCCTTCCCCGGCCCTAAGCCAATCACAACGCTGCAATGGCAGCGTTGTGATTGGTGAGGCACAGAGGAGAGCGCCCCAGCCGGGCCATTTTCTCTATGTAGGCTTCATGCAGCAGCCTACATAGAGAAAAAGGGAGAGTGCGCATGACTGGGTTGGTCGGCCCTGGGGCCGACCAAACAGTCAGTACACAACAGTGGGCAAGCCACTCCCCCCCTGCCCTCGAGCAGGACCGCCCACCCGCCCTCCCACAACCAGGCACTCCAGGCACTTTTGCTTTCTCGCAGTGCGAGGAGCAGATAACATAAAATGGTAGTTTTACCATTTTATGTTATCTGCTTCTCGCACTGCGAGAAAGCAGTGGGGCGACGCCCCCACGCTCCTATGGAGGAGCCGCCACTGGTTAACACGTACTTGCACACAGCATCTTACAAGAAGCCGCTTAACAAGATATGAGCAGGTGATTCTGGGAGCAGAAAATGTGACTGTGACAAGATGTACGAGTTTGTATCCGGCTACTTTATTGCCGCTTCCCAGTTGTGAAGTGGTAACAGATGAAGCAGATCATGATTGTCTGGATGTGAATGAGTTGTGTACAAAGCCAAGACCTGACATACAAGATACTCCATTGTCTGAATCTGAGCCCGTCTTTGTTCTTTGTCCTTTCTGCCTGCCTGCCGCTAAGGGGACTCCATCCCCCAACGTGCCCTGAAACCCCACGGCCAACGCCGGATCCGTTTCGCGCCAGGAGGCGCTTAAAATCATCACAGGGCTCCCGCAGTGCGGGAGCCCGTCTTTGTTCTTTGTCCTTTCTGCCTGCCTGGCGCTAAGGGGACTCCATCCCCCAACGTGCCCTGCAGCCCTGCGGCCAATGCCGGATCCGTTTCGCGCCAGGAGGCGCTTAAAATCATCACAGGGCTCCCGCAGCGCGGGAGCCCGTCTTTGTTCTTTGTCCTTTCTGCCTGAATGCCGCTAAGGGAACTCCATCCCCCAACGTGCCCTGCTGCCCCGCAGCCAACGCCGGATACATTTCGCGCCAGGAGGCGCTTAAAATCATCACAGGGCTCCCGCGGCACGGGAGCCCGTCTTTGTTCTTTGTCCTTTCTGCCTGCCTGCCTGCTGCTAAGGGGACTCCATCCCCAAACGTGCCCTGCAGCCCCGCGACCAATGCCAGATCCGTTTCGCGCCAGGATGCGCTTAAAATCATCAAAGGGCTCCCGCACCGCGGGAGCCCATCTTTGTTCTTTGTCCTTTTGCCTGCCTGCGCTAAGGGGAGTCCATCCCCCAAAGTGCCCTGCGGCCCCATGGCCAACGCCGGATCCGTTTCGCACCAGGAGGCGCTTAAAATCATCACAGGGCTCCCTCGGTGTGGGAGCCCGTCTTTGTTCTTTGTCCTTTCTGCCTGCCTGCCGCTAAGGGGACTCCACCCCCCCATTGTGCCCTGCTGCCCCGCGGCCAACGCCAGATACGTTTCGCGCCAGGAGGCACTTAAAATCATCACAGGGCTCCCGCGGTGCGGGAGCCCGTCTTTGTTCTTTGTCCTTTTGCCTGCCTGCCTGCTGCTAAGGGGACTCCATCCCCAAACGTGGTATCGCTTTGTGGCCCCGCGGCAACGCCCGATCCGTTTCGCGCCAGGAGGCGCTTAAAATCATCACAGGGCTCCCGCGGCGAGGACGCGCGCGGGCGTGCCCGGGCCAAGGGCAGGCCCATCTGCGCCCGTCAGAGCCCGGAGGAGGCTGGGCTGGGCCACCCCACTTTCGTTTGGATAAAGCGTAGGTGCTTGTTTCTGCCTACTCCAGATTGCCGCCGTGGGGAGAACTATTCACTGCAGTTGGAAGAGGGATACTAAAACCAAGAAAGGAACTCAGGTCTGTGTCTATTTAATTCCCTCGCTTCCATTTTCGGAAATTATTGTTTAATTCTTCTTCCTAGTAGCTATTAACTAATTAAAACCCTAAAGACTTTTAGAAATGGGTAAACGTAAATTGTCACAGCCACTGGGGAAAGGGGGTTCGAAAGCGCATGCCTCCAACAACTCAATAGCAAATTATTTGACAAACGCTATGGGTATGCTGAACAGCGAAATCACAAACGCGGAAGTAAGACTGGCCGCTACAAAATCCGCCCTGCATAGCGCTATGGATAAGGTATCAGAGACAGATAGCAAAGGAGAATTCTCCAATAGTTGCAAAATCTGGGAGGCCATGTGTTTTCAATAGTTCACTATCGATCAGTGAGGACACCGCACTTGGGGATTTGTATTCCCCTCCGGCAAAGAAACTGTGTCAACCGGCAGATACACCCACGAAAAATCTACAAAAGAGGAAGATAACTAAGGAAGGGAAAGGAAATAATTTTAAAACAACTAGAAGGAATCCTAAAGAGAAACTAATAAAGCCTGCTAAAACATCAGACCCATCTCTGAAACGTGCGCATGATAGGCTGACATCTTTAGAGGAATGCTTTAGGAAGGAGTTGGACACCATAAAAACTGGGATGTGTCACCTTGAGGCAAATCTCAAGGAAGTTTTGGCCCACGTACAATCATTTATTGGAAAGCCCAATCCAATCAAAACCACACAAGGAAACAAAGATCCTCCCATATTGACACCTGCAGCCACAGGAAAAACTCTTATGCAAAAACCGGATACCCTGTCCCTAAATGATGAATGCCAACAATACCAAAATGCCAATCTCTCGACAAATTTACATCTTCCCCTCGAATCAACCCCTTTTGTAATTATACTAAGAAATGTACCTATACTAAGGCCAAATGTAATGGAAAGCTGGCATGAGCTAAAGAACAAGGTGATATATTGGCTGTCTAAGAAATCCTGGAGTACAAACTGCTTGGCCAAAGAAATTATAATGGTAAGAAGAGTCGAATGGATAGGACCCTCAAAGAAATCTGGTAAAGATGACTGTATTGTGGTGAATTTTCGTACCCCCTTTGTGGTAAGAACTCTCCTCTCTGATTTTGTAAACATAGACGATGATAATAATATTACCAGGAATATCAGAGCCGAGCCTCTGGGGTATTTTTATAGGCCTGAAATGTTTATGGATAAAACCCAAAACCCCACTCAAACTATACCTAAGAAAATCATTAAAAAAACTTTCCAAACAGGTCAGATTGACAGTCGATATGATCCGACGCTTACATACAAACTCCAGCCTCTAATTCCAACAACGAATCGGTTCCTCCCTTTATCGTACTACGATGAACAGTATTGACTACAGGAGAGACCTGAAGAAAAAGGGGAAAAACATATAGATGTACATGTTATAAAACTGCCATTAGCCCCTCTGGAACTGGGCACTCAACAAATGACATTGGACGTACAACACCAAGAATGTCCCCCAGAGGAACCAGAACTGGGTTTATCGCCCTGCGGTAGGACAGAATTTCTTATCCCACTGATGGATGGACAGGATAAGGTTAAAAAAAACGCAGATTGAGGAGTCGAACCTCTCAAATAGCCAAACTATGAAAAACACCAAAACTATACTGAAGACTTGGAACACTGCTGGAATAAGATATAAATTACTGAATCCAGAGTGGCTAGAGATTATTAATCAAGCTCAAATAGTTTGTCTTCAAGAGACATGGGCGGTAGATGATTTATTTGTAGAGGGCTTCATATCACACTTAACACCAGCTACTCTCTCAGAGATGGGTCGGGCCAAGGGAGGTCTGGCCACTCTAATATCAGTAACCTCCTGTATGAAAGTTTTGAGGTCCGATCTGTCTTCCTCTTATTTCCAGCTTATCCACCTAATCACAGAAGAAAGGGTTAATCTGATCGTAATTAATTTTTACAATAATGTTTTCGTTTTAAGCAAAGTGACAGTTATAATGGACCTAAGTAAAGAAGTTGATTTATTTGTAGCTAAAATTAAAGCTGACTATGTTCTATTATGGGTAGGAGATTTTAATATTAGCAAATGTCATAGATAAGGTCTTGAAAGTTGTGGATACGTGAAAACAAACGGTGATGACATGCCACATTTTTTGCATAATCCCTACGGAGAAGTCTTAAATGAATTATTATTATTTTTTTTTTCACAACAGAATTTTATTGTTGAGAGCCAGAGCAAAATGAATGCCTCATGCGGCACCCATGATACACATATACAATAGCAAAAAGGGGTCATCAACATTTTTAGCATGCTCATGACAATGGTCACACAGAAAACTAATTACAGCGAAAAAGAATAACCAAAAGAAAGCAAAAATGTACCACGTTGCTTCTGTCAAATAGAGAGAAATGTTGCATGTGTACGGAAAGTCCATGCCATTTGAAATTGCATCTTACAATTATATAGTACATAGTCCAGTGCGCTAAATTCACTGCAGTAGGTCCAAGATGTCGGGCGGGGGGGGAGGAGGCTCCAAGTAGAGACCTCCATAATCGGCCCACCTCTTCCAGATCTTATAGTGTTTCTGGGGGCACCCCCTCGCTTCAAAGACAGGAATTTCTAGGCCCATACAGAAGTCCAAACCCCGTTTCCAGACCCCAAGCAAAGGCGGGGACTCTTCCTTCCATGCCCGGGCAATGTCCCTTTTGGCCAGTGTAAGACCTAAGAATAGAAGGTGACGCTTGTATTTGTTTCCACCCAGATCTTCTGTGAAATGGAGCATGGCCAGCTTCGGGGAGGAGGGAACATCCCACCCCAGTACCTCGGACAGACAAACAAGTATCCCCCTCCAGAACCGTGACAGTGCAGGGCAGGACCACACGGTGTGTAGGAAGGTGCCCTCCGACGACCCACAGCGCAGACAGTGTGGAGATGCAATTAGCCCAGCACGCCATAGCCTGTGTCTCGTAAAGTAAGCTCTATGGAGATATTTAAACTGAATAAGACGTAGGCGGGCCGCGATAGCCGCACTCCGTAGGGACTCCAGGGCCTCCACCCAGTCGTCCTCCTCTAAGGAGCCCAAGTCCTGTTGCCACGCGTCTCTGAGTTTATGTAGGGTAGTAGGTGTATTGTTGATAATCGTACGATATATTTTTGTGATCTTATGGTCTCCCAATTCCCCCATAAAGACCTTCGCCTCAACTGGGTTGAACTCGGGTATTTCCGTTAGGTGGGATATATAAGGGGTAAAGGCATGTCTGAACTGCAGATAGCAATAGAATTGTGTGCGCGGCATATCATATTCTGCTTGCAGATCAAGAAAAGACTTGAGGGTACATCCACGCATAGCCGCCCCCACCGTGTCTATGCCGATGGCCCCCCATCCCCGAAAACCAGGCAATCATGCCAGTTCTGGCAACTGTCCATTATCCCATAATGGGGTTTCTCTAGTGAGTCTCCCCCACCAACTCATCTGACGGAGTGCAGATTTTCAGGTGTGGAATACCGTGACGGTGCCTTCAGCAGTGCCGTCGAGTAAAGTGCCATGTGCAGGGCAGTATCCCCCAGCAGCCATCGCTCCACTGCATATGCCGGGTCCCCACGATCCCCATACCACCATTCATTAAGGATTAGCAGGTGCGAGGCCAGGTAATACCCATGAACGTCCGGGGTAGCCACGCCACCGGTATAGGTGGACTGAAAGCAGGTTCGCAGCGCAACTCGCGATGCACCCCCCCCCCAGAGAAATCGGGCAAGAATAGCATTCATTTGGCGGAACCATGTCTGCTTGATCGGGTATGGGTGGTTCTGCAGCTGATAAACGAGGCGGGGGAGAGAAACCATCTTAAAAATAGCTGACCTGCCAAAGAGAGACAGGGGCATATAGGACCATATACGCGTCTGGTCGCTTATCTGTGTCCACAGGGGGGCGAGATTTTTAGCCCACGCCTCAGACTGGGTAGCCGAGAGGAAGACACCCAGATATTTGAAGCCATCCTGGACCACCACGACTTCCCGTGACCAGCTGCCCAGCTGATCTCCACCCCGCAGTGGCCACAAAAACGATTTCCCCCGATTCATGTATAAGCCCGAGGTTGCACCAAATATTTGCATAATACGAAGGAGGCGTGGGCCAGTCCGGTCAAGGTTGGTAAGAAGAAATAAAACATCGTCCGCGTACAATGCTATGCGGTCAGAAACGCCCGGTGCCCACTCAAAACCGCATATCTGGGCGTCCACCCGAATCCAGGCCGGCAGCGGCTCCATAGCAAGCGCGAAGAGGTACGGGGAGAGTGGACAACCCTGGCGCGTCCCCTGTTGAATAGGAAAGTGTTTGGAGGCCGAGTCAGCCACCCTAACGGAGGCGGTTATATCTGTGTATAAGAGGCGAATAAGCTTCAAGAGTCGGGGGCCGATATTCAGACGGCTAAGTAGGGCGAAGAGATAGGTCCAACTGAGGGAGTCGAAGGCCTTGTTCATATCCGCCAAGAGAAGTGCGGCGGGGCACCCAAGTCTGGCAGCCGCGGCTATAGCATTGTGCGCACGTCTGATGTTATGTCGTGTGGCACGACCCGGCATAAAGCCCGCCTGGTCTGGATGAACCAGCTCTGTAATGTATGGGACCAGGCGATTGGCAATCACCTTAGCCAGAAGCTTGGCTTCTACATCAAGTAGTGAGATCGGGCGGTAGGACGAAAAATTTTCCGGGGGATGTCCAGGTTTCAGGAACACGACAATTTCAGCATGTCTCCAATCGGGAGGGAGACTGCCACTCTCTGCAGAAGCCTCAAGAGCCGCCAGGTACGGTTTTAGGAGTTACGGATGATGCTTTTGGAAGAACTCACAGGGAAAGCCACTCGGTCCCGGCGCCTTACCCATTCGCATACTGGTCAACGCAGTCAACAGTTCCTCTAGTGACACAGGGACGTCTAACGCGTCTCGCACCTCGTCGGACAGGACCCGAGGTGGAAAGTCATCTATAAATTTTTGGACAAGTGCCGCGGGGAGGGCCTCATGGGGGGCATATAGGTCTGAGAAATAATGAGCGAAGCCATCAGCAATGGCAGACGGGTCCGTAAGGGCAGCACCACCAGGACCACATATACACGGGAGTGCCTGTTGACATAGGCGATGCAACAAGGCGCTCGACTTGTCTCCCCACTGGTATATCCGGCTACGAGTGGCAAGCCAATACAACCAGGCTTCATCAAGGAGTTCTCTAGCGTACGTCTGTTGTGTGGTTACCAGGTGTCTGCGTGCAGCGCTTCCCTCCGGGTCCCTGCTCGCACATTCCAAGGTGAGCAGCTGGGCTTCGAGCCGAATTAGTTTGTCACGGCGCTGTCGGCGCCGCGCCGTACAAAAGGCAATATCTGCTCCCCTGAGGGTGGGTTTCAATGCTTCCCATAAAATAGCAGGGGAGGCAACCGAGCCCGCATTTTGGGAAAAGTATTCTGAGATGGATTTATGAATATGTGCCCTATACTCAGCATCTCGGAGCAACCACGGTGAGAGTCGCCACCGAAATTGGGAGCGCCTGGGATCCAGGGAGAGAAGAAGGGAGACCGGTGAATGATCCGATAGCCCCCGAGGAAGAATATCCGCTGCGAGCAGTCTATGAGTATGCGCCCCGGAGAGAAAAAGGTAGTCTAGCCGCAAGAAGGACTCGTGTGCGCCCGAGAAGAATGTGTACGCAGATGCAGCGGGGTGTAATATTCTCCACGTGTCAACCCATCCCAAACTCTGCTCCAAGGGTAGTAATTTAGAATCTTGGGTCCCCGTCGAACGAGCCACGGCCCGCCACCTGTCCTGTGACGGAGAAAGAACATCGTTCCAGTCTCCGCCGACCAGAGTTAGCCCAGACGGGAGCTCAGTCCAGAGTGTCGTTAAGCGTTCAACAAAGGACCACGACAGGGGGGGGGGGGGGCATAGACACTACCAAGAACAATGGGTTCGCCATAGAGAGTCCCATAGATCACGACGAATCTGCCCTGGGGGTCTGACCACGTTTTGTGATGAACGAAGGGGACACAGCGGTGTATAAGGATTGCAACCCCCCGGGAGCCTCTAGTAAATCGACATGTGTGAAGCCAAACCTCCCCAAGCAAGGTGTTTTGGTTCCCGCTAAGTGAGTCTCCTGGAGAAGGAGAATGCCCGCCCTATGGCGTTTAGCTTGGCGCAGCACCGCTCCCCGCTTGATCTTATCAAGTAGGCCATTTATGTTCCAGCTAAGGACTCGAAGCTCTCTACCCCCGCCCGATCTAAATCTGATGACATGATTGACAACAGTGTAAAGGCACAGGAAGAGCGAAGTAAATGGCATTAATAATTCTTAGGTCACATATGACAGAGAGCATAGTGGCGGCAACGAAGTATAAAAACAAAACCCGCATTGAATTCCCAACAACCCCCCCACCCCAATACCTCATAAACATAGAAGTATCTGTCGCGGCATGGTCCAGGCCAAAATCCCAACAGGGGGTAGCAGCTAGGAGTAGCCAATGGATCCCCTGTGCAAGTCTCCTACCCATATAGAGACAGAACAAGAGATGGTCAGAGACTCGCACCATAGTGGAAGCCTGCAAGAAAACTACTTCGTGCTTGACATAGAGTAGGCATAGTTACAGTTTCGGAGCTATAGTGTTCAGGACACTGAGAGTTTTGGTCGATCGTCAGGGAGCTTCTTATTAGATTTGCTGCGAGCCTTAGATCCCCTCCTAGATCGTGATCGACGTCGCTGTCTACCATCGTCTCCCGGGGGTCCACGCCCGGGGCCACTAGATGAAGAGTCGGAGTCAATTCTTGGCGGGGGTTGAGGTTTAGGCCGAACCCTCTCTTCAAGCCATTGGAACACCTCCTATGGGGACTCAAAGAAGTGGGTGCGCGGTTCATAAATCACCCGCAGGCGGGCTGGATATAGCAGGGAGTATGGAAGCTTAAGGCCCCGAAGGTGAGCCTTAGCCTCCAAGAAGGACTGTCTGCGCTGCTGCACGAGTCTAGGTTAATCCGGAAAGATGAGAATGCGCTGCGAGTCATAAAGGAGAGAGTCTCGCGCCCTTGCCTGTTGAAGGATGACATCTCTGTCTCTGTAGTTAAGCAGACGAGCAATGATAGGGCGGGGGCGGGCACCCGGAGGTGGTTTCTGCAGCAGTGCTCGATGAACGCGCTCCAGGATGAAACATGGAGAGAGGGATTCGGGCGCCAGCCAGCCCTTGAGCCACGTGGTAAGGAAATCCACTGCATCTTTCCCTTCACATCCTTCTGGAAATCCAATAAAGCGAAGGTTGTTGCGACGGGCGCGCCCCTCCGCATCCTCAACATGCATGGCCAGGCCCCGCGTAAGAGATTCAAGGGTAGACACTTTCTTTGTCAGCGTGCCCACAGTGTCCTCCACATCCGAAATGCGGGATTCCGCCTCCGTGATCCGCTGCACCGCATTACGGAGATCCTGCCGGAGCAGCATGACGTCCGCACCCACCGCACCTATCTTGGAGTCCAACATATCCCGTGACTGTGTGATCGCCGCTAACAGGGTCGCATTGTCCGGCACCTGGGACTCCGTGCCTCCCAATGACGGCCCCGAGGCCACAGCCCCAGTAAATTTATCCATGGAACATTGCTTGGAGGATACGCCAGGCTGTTTGACCTTGGCCATAGCAGCGACTCACAGGGCCAGAGAGAGCGAATCTGCCGTCCGGGTGATGCCGTTGCTCCCAATATGCGCCAAGGATCACAGGCGCTGCGAGTCCAGCACAGCAGCCACGACGTCTGGGAGGGGAGGGCCCGACCAGGCAGGGCAACCGTGTCCACAGGCCGCACCAGGCCTATGCCTGGCCACTTCCGCGGGCACTGCAACCTCAGCCGCCGCTAGTGGGTGTCAAGGCACAGCTCCCACCCCCCACAGCAGCAGGAGTGTCAACGGCACGTGGGGGGCTCCCGATCACCGGTGTCGATCACCACAGCCAGGAGAGGGCAGAGCAGCAGTGTAGAGCACAAGGCAGTGAGGAGGGGCACCAAGCAGAGCAGCGTCCGCGATCAATCACTCCAGCCGGGGAATCCCCACGAGGACGCCCGGGAGGCGCAACAGCGCAGGAAAACGGTAGCAATCCGAAAGTTTCAGATATGCCCAGGTATCTCAGGGGTTGAGGTAAGTGGTAAGGTCTCTCGGGCCCAGATCAGTCAGTTATGCCCATGTGGAGCGTCCCGAGCCTCAGGATTTGCAGCCAGAGCCCCCGTGCATGCAATTTCCGCCCTGCACCGCAGCCGGCCACCAGGCAAGGGCGGGCAGGAGTGCCGCGCAGGCACCACCTCAGGGCCGAGATCCGGTGATCACACCACAGCCCCAAGCCACCACCTACCCGGCCAGCCACGGTACGCGAGCAGGACTCGTCTTCACCGGTGCGCAGTGCTCACCAGGGCGGGGGCTCACAGCACGACATCCGCAGCTCCACCCGGCCGGTGTCAGCCAATTCGGCGAGTCTCCAGAAGTTGTGCCCCCAGGCAGGGAGGTCCGCACCAGGATTCAAGCAGCACCCGGATGTCGCCACCTCGCCTCCGCGATGTCCACCATCGTGTGCCGGGCGAGAGTCGCCCACCTCCACAGCTGCGCCGCTACCGCCCCAGGCTCCGCGTGGGATGGGGTGGCGATGACCCACGAGGCAAGGGTACAGTCCGCCGCAGAAGAAGTGCCCCTCGAGCCAACCCCAACCTCAGCCTCCCGGCCAGGCGGACATACGGGAGCTCCTCCCTCCACTCTCCGGCACTTAGCTCGATTGTAGGCCCCCACGGGGGACAGCGCCAAGGATAATGAGGCGGCGGCAGCAGCGCAGCTCACACGCACCAGGCCGCTGCTCCGCCGTTCCGCAGCAATCCGGGGGAAAACAAGTCGGAAAACGGCACAATGGTCACAGCAGGTACTCCTCAGGTCACCTACAGGCTCCGAAGTAGTAGATTAAGCACTCAGAGGCAGGATAAATAAAGGATTCAGAGCAGGCTGCCGGAGCTGTGCTAAAGCACGTCCACCATGTTAGACGGCTACGCCACGCCCCCTTAAATGAATGAATTTATAAGTATAATTTGACTCTTATGGCACAATGTATTGGGGAAGGTGAGAGCGAAATACCCACGTTTTATGGGAATGGGAAAAGTTCAGTTATTGACCATGTATTGGTGACAGAAAAAGGTGAACGCTTTTTAGACTCCCTTACCGTTTTGCCGAATGTTTTTAGCGACCATGCTGTCCTGACTGTAGCCTTTAATATAAATACTAAAAAGCCAACTAGCCCCCAATGTTTGAAGCAAATTGGACTACACTGTAAAAATGGACTTACCCTAAGATGGGCAAACATAGATGGCACAGCAAAAACACAAGAAATTATGGCAGACTCCCTAAATGATTTCTATACTAGTACAGATCCCAGGTCCCCACCGATGCTCTTCATTGAAGCTTTTTATAAAAATGATGGTTCGAATTGCTGAGAAACTGAAGTTCCAGCCTACAGGGAAAAATAATAAAAGCAGGGGATGGTTCGATACTGAATGCTCAGTGATAAACAGAAAACTGAGGAAAGCCCTGCGGATGTCGCCAAGAGATAGAGTAAAAATCAGCACATTGAGATCCATGTATAAAAATGCCCTTGATAAAAGGAAAAGTGATCTGAAAGGAAAAGTGATCTGAAAGGAAAAGTGAACTGAAAGGGAAAATATGGGAAGATTTGTTCCAGGCTGCTGAGCTGAAGGATAATACTCTGTTCTGGAAAATGATAAACCACCCATTCCTAAAAGAAAAATATGACCCAAAGATGGAGACATTTATTCATCAGGGGGATTGGATAGAACATTTTAATACCATTTTTAATCCAGGGGGTAGTATTGCTATTGTGCCTTTAATACATTTTTACCCAATTGAACCATCAAATATCTCTAATATATCTTTAGAAGAGGTCACCAATGCCCTAAATAAAGCTGCTAGTGGGAAGGCCTCAGGCCCCAGGCCCCGACGGGGGTTCCAATTGATATCTTTAAAGCACACGTCACTTTATGGGAACCAATGCTAACCCAAGTATGTAATTCTACAATAAAGGGTTTCCTCCCAACCTCGTGGACAGAAAGCACTATAGTCCCTATTTTTAAAAAAGGCAACCCAGGTGATCCGAAATGTTATCGCCCAATATCTCTCCTAGATTCTAGTGCCAAACTAATGGGCAGAATCCTGCTAGGAAGGTTAGAACAATGGGCGGAGGAAAAACATATACTCTCTGACACTCAATACGGATTTAGACCCGATATTGGGACAATAGAACAATGTGTCAACCTACACCTCCTAATAAATATATATACGGTAGCGAGGACAGGGCAAGTGCATTTATGCTTTGCCGATTTGAGCAGTGCTTTCGATTTGGTGAATCATAATAAACTCTGGAAAATACTTGTGGACCTAGAAGCACCTTGGGGCATTATTAATTTTTTATCCCAATGGTATTCCCATCTTACAGCGAAGGTACGATATGGCCCAAGCGGGGAGTGTACAGATAACTCTAAGGTCACCCGCGGAAATAGACAGGGGTGTGTTCTTGCCCCCCTGCTCATCTCACTTTATATAAACGGGGTGGTTGCATGCCTACAAGAAACCAAAGCTTAAGTCCCTATGGTTGGCACCCGCCCTGTTCCTATCTTACTTTATGCAGACGATGCGGTCCTGCTTTCAAGAACAGCTAATGGGCTGCAGCTGGTAATAGATAAATTTGTAGATTTTATGGATGATAAGGACATGAAAGTGACTCTAAAGAAAACTGTCACCATGGTAGCCGGGAAAGGTAGGGCAAAAGAGAGGGCACATTTTATTAGGGTGGAGAGGTTAGAGGAGACAAAAACCTTTACATACCTGGGTATACAATTCACTGCATCGGGCTCTTGGGATAGCCAATTAGATATATCAAAACTTACATTTTTAAGAGTAATAGAAACAATTTTTAGATTCTCCAGTAAAATAGGCCAAAAACCAATTAGAGAAATGTTGTTGCTGTATAAAGCTAAATGTTTGCCAAGTGCTGGCTTTGGGGCCCCCTTTTGGGGTTATACAAACTGCGCAAAATTTCAGACACTAGAAAACTTGTTCCTGGCGCGCTTACTGGCAATACCAAAATCTATCTCTACTTATATATCACATAAGGAATTGGCAGTCCCCTTTTCAGAAGATGATTTATATATTAGGCCTATTATATTGTGGCACAGCATTTGGAGTAAAACAGGGACACAGTTTACAAAGGATATAATCCAAGACTGCCTTACTCTAGATGCTTGGAAAAAAATAAAATGGCTTTCCCATCTAGATACTTCCCTGAGAATATTGGCCCCTGACAGATACAGTTAAAATTCTTACCTACTCTAAAAAAGAGGTCAGGACTATACTTATGGAACAAAGAGAAAAGGAGAGAGAATTAAAAGAGATTAAAAAACGCACTGTGGCTAGTTACCGACAACACCACATGTGTGAGGGTCAGCCAAACTATTTGACAACTGTTAAAAACAGTCAACAAAGATTCTATCTCACTAGATTGCGCCTAGATATAATTCATGTACAGTTTGCCTTCCCAAAAAGCAGGGCATGGTCTAAAACCCTTCCAAATTGTCCATGTGATGGTAAATCACGACAGAGCACAATGCACTTTATTTTATTTTGTAGTTTTTATAAAGATATCAGGAAACGGTTTTTAGCCCCCCTTTTTAAAAAAGGTACATATGTTTTTTATCAGGATGCTTTTAATTATTTATGCTCTTTGGGAAAAAGTGAGATCTGCCTGTCTGTTGTAACTTGTATTACAATGGCCATAGGAAGAATGAAAAAATTGGCACACCTAGAGGTTTTAACTTATGAATACCCAGAATAATCTGATATTTTCTACACATTAACCCTATAATGATGCAATCATGGAGAATGTCCTTTTAAGTGTGTGTTAAACAAACTGTATCTAATCTATCCTGTGATTATGATGTACAATGTATACTTTTATGGTTTTATATCAATAAGCCGAATAAAGTTATTGAATTGTCTGAATCTGATCATGTGTTGTTCGTGGATGGATCCTGTTTTAGAGATTCTGAGGGTACCTTGCGAGCTGCATACGCGATGTGCACAGTGACGAATGTCATGGAAGCATCGTGGTTGAAAGGAGTGAGTTCTGGGCAAGTGGCAGAGTTGATCGCAATCACTAGAGCATACTGCATTACTGAAAAAATTAGAATAGCCATATTCACGGATAGTCAATATGGTTTCGGGGTGGTCCATGATTTTGGGCAATTGTGGGCTCAACGTGGATTCATGACCTCTTCGGGTTCACCAATACGAAACGGAGAGTGTGTAAAGGATCTACTGATGGCGTTACAACTGCCAGCCCAAATTGCGGTGGTAAAATGTGCAGCACATAAATCTGGATGTGACTATGTCACAGTTGGCAATAAAGATGCTGACGAAATTGCGCGTTTTTGTGCACTAAATTTATATACAATCAATGGGGAACATTTAAAAGTACAATCTGATGAGGAAGAATGCAAGTTAATGTTTTCAACTGTTGAAACATGGGAAGAAATCAGATAATTACAAGTGGCAGTTACTGAGTCAGAAAGAGAAGGGTGGATCAAAGCAGGATGTACACGCAGAGGACGATGTGTGGGTTTACACAGATGAAAGGCCTGTATTACCAGATAGCTTGTTGGCACCAATGGCGCGAGTTTGCCATGGTCCGACACATGTGGGCACAGATGCAATGATAAGGCTTTTCAAACAGTCATGGTTTAACACTAAATTCAGAGTCATCGCAGAGAGTCTGTGCCAGAAGTGCATTACATGCCAGCAGCAGAATGCAGGAAGAAAAACAGTTGTCAGTCTAGGTCGAATTGGACAGGCAGAAGGTCCATTTACGCAGTGCAGATGGACTTCCTGAAAAGGCCTCCTTGCAATGGGCTAAGATACGTGTTGGTGATTGTGTGTCTGTTTTCTCGTTGGGTTTAGGCTTATCCAATAAGGCGTAATGACAGCTTAACTGTTGCTAAACTGCTACTTAGAGAGTTAATACCGCGTTTTGGATTTCCAGTCTCGTTGGAATCGGACAGAGGAACGCACTTTAATAATGAAGTAGTGTGAATGCTCTGTATGGCTTTACAAATTGAACAAAAATTACATTGTGCTTATCGACCTGAAGCATCAGGCGTGGTCGAACAGTTAAATGGCACAATAAAGTCCAGATTGCCTAAAGTTTGTGCATCCACAACACTAAAATGGCCTGATGCGTTATGGGGAGGGCTATGAGACAGCCTATAGTTCCAGCAAATCAGCTTGTGAATATCTCAAATGATTTGGTACTCGATTACTGTAAAGGATTGGCTGACGTAGTGTGTTCTGTGTTTCACCAGGTTGGAGAAGTCGCAACTACAGTACAAAAGCAGCAAGCACATGATCTATCCCCTGGGGATTGGATCCTTATCAAGAAGCATGTACGAAAGACGTGCTTGGAACCTCGTTGCCGTGGGCCATACCAAGTGATTTTGGTGACGACAACAGCAGTTAAGTGTGGTGGCTTGCCTAACTGGATCCACGCTAGCCACACATGACGAGTGCCATGTCCACTTGAAAGCACAGAGTCAGTTGAAGGTGAACCAAGAGAACAGAGAGAGCCTGAACAGACTAAGAATCAAGTAGAGTGGGCACAAGCTACTGGGTCTCAAAGCACTGATAACACTGTTGAAGCTGAAACTGAAACTAAGTTGGTCCCTGAAAGTGAAAGAAGATAAAAGAAAAGGGAATCAGCTAAGAGAAATTACAAATCAACTGAAGAAAACAGTGATAGTGTTTCTAAAAGTCGTGAACGAAAAGGTGATGAATGGCCTGAAGGAAACAAGCGACTGAAAGACGCCTTAAGAGGGAAAATTACATAGACTGTAGTGGAAGTTTCTAGCCAATCAAAACAAAGTGACACAGAAGGAGAAGAAAGCACAGTACGCAGAACAAAAAGAGCGAGAATCCCATGTCAGAAGTACACAGCACATGAATGGACTAATCTGGTTGCAACAAGTGATTGGGAAAGAGAATTCTTTGCGTTTTATGCCAAAGACAACCCATCATATGAGCCACCCTAAATGAACTGAGTTGAAAAAGAGGGTGTTCTTTTAAAAAAAAGAGAGGAGATTTGAAAATAAGGCCGAAGTGTGATTTGAAGCTGAAGCTTGAGGCTCGAAAAGTATAGGGTGCACAAACAAGCAAACAAATAAATACATCTAGTGTAATTTTTCTTTAACTTTTTTGATTTATTTTTTATTCGAAAAAGAATGAATAGTTATAGCTTTAATCAGGAGACTGGTAATCAAAATCGTAGTTCAAATAGGCGAAAGTGTCTAAACGCTTGCTTTATATGTGTTCTTATATGTGCACTTGTCTTGCTGGTGTTATTAATAATCGTGCCTAAGTTTATGTTTATCAAGAAACCTACCAATGCGTTCATTGGTACTACTACAGAACTTACTAAAGTTTTTAAGGATGATACTGAAACAGGTATTAAGAAACTAACAGGGGATGATTTACATCAAGATAAATCTGTTAATGATTTTTCGTTAAATGTTTATACTAAACTTCTATATGAATACATTAATACTATGGATGCAAGAGATTGTTATGTGTGCATGCAACTACCATTGTCTGTGTCAGAAGGGGTGACTTATCACCATCTCCCTTTAACATAATGAATTTCTTGTAGTGTACTAACCAGCTTATTCTATGGCAATGAGCAGTTTCAATACTACTATTCAAACTATGACTTAGCATTTTCAGAAGTTTCTATCAAGAAGAATATGAATATAGTGTATTCATCAAAGAGTGCAGAATATATGGGAGAGTTCTTTCACACGACTAAGCCAATTGATACTGTACATACACATCAAAATAACCTAACATGTAGCCTACAGCGTGTAGAGATAGAGTTCATAAATACTGTAGAGGATAGACGAGAGGAATTTAAAAGAAAATCTTTAGAACAGAAGAGTAGAGTACCTCCATGGCCACATAGGGAGGGTGACTATAAAAAAAGTGATACTTATGCTGCAATGACTCTGAATTGGCATCACAAGGGAAAACTTTGCTTGCTAAGACAAAAGACTGAATATAACAATTACTTCATAGGTTCCAGTGAGTGTGAACATACCTTCCTAATTAAGGGGGGGAGGGTTAAGAGGTGGTACTGATGCAGTTTTTCCAGGAGTTTATTTTGTTTGTGGTAAAAATGCTTATTATAGATTGCCTAAACACTGGTATTGGTGTTGCTATGTAGGGATAGTCTTTTAAAAAATCTATCATGTGAATGATCAAGGGAACCAATGAAAAGAAACTAACACGGAGTAAAAGGGGAATAAGTGCTGCTGAAATTGTGGGTGATATTTTTGGTGCATTAATACCTTCAGTGGGGGTGATTTTTAACTCACATAAAATTAGAAAATTATCTACAGTGGTTGATCGTTTATCGACAGATACTGCTGGTGGGCTCTTGATGATTGATACTGAAATGGTAGCTATAAGGTCAATGGTTTTACAAAACCGACTTGCCCTTGATGTATTATTGGCAAAAGAGGGCAGAGTCTGTAGCATGCTGAAAATTCAACAATGTTGCACTTATATACCTGACAAAAGTCGAGACTTGCAGGGATATATCAGTAACATTACTAATTTGCATAGTGATCTAACAGAACTAAAAGCTGATGGTGCTTGGGAAAAATTGGATAAGAGTTTTTCTTCTATGGGTAATTGTTTTTCAGCATTGGGTAATAGTTAGTAGGGCAAATACTAACACCAATAATTGGTGTTGCTATTGGTATAATCATCATGATATTGTTGTATAGATGTTGTAAACGCAAAAAGGAAGAAACAGAGAAGAGGCAAGAAAAGAAGGAGAGATGATATAGAATTAGAAGATGGAAAAGTTGCTTATTCTGAAGTATTAAAGGATGTTGAGGGTGTTAGGCTGAAGCAGATGAAAACAAGTGCATTCTAAGATCATAATCAGATTGTAATCAGATTAAATAGATTGTGTAATGGCTTGATTCGCCAAAGGAGGGGGAAATGATAGAGCATGATTATTTGAAATGATTTTGCTTGGTCAATTCTTGCTTATTGCATGAAAAATGACTAAAACCGTACTCATGAAAATCATTTAACATTTTGCGTCTTGTCACATCTTGGGAGAACTTTATAAAAACTGCATTGTAAAAGCATGCAGAAGGATTTTCATAAAGGGCCTTAATGGCCCTGATAAAATTAGGGCCAATCCCCTTTCTAGCCATCACTGCCCGAAGAAAGTGCCAGGAGACCCTATCGAAAGCTTTCTCTGCATCCAGCAGGATCGCCGCCATAGGGTCCCCTGACACCTGCCTCGCGTCAAACATTATTATCCTCCGTATATGATCTATAGTATTCCTCCCCGGGGTAAATACATTTTGCCAGTGAGCCACCATTCCAACAATTATGGAAGCTAGTCGGGGCGTGGTCTCGCCAGCGGCAAGCTGGCTGCGCGCTAAGCGAGCTCCGCCGGGCCGAGCCTTTTCATCCGACAGAATCCGACATGAGAGGGCACCATCTGGCCCCCTATACCGACGCCTGACACCGCGTACCTGTTCTGCGGCTCGAGGGGCCCCGGAAAGACTGCGACCGGGGACTTGCTGCTGTACCCCGCTGGCTGCTCCTGGACGGCCGCATGGGCCTGGCCTGATTGACGGGCCCTGCCCGGCCGCTGCGGGCGCCTACCCGCTCGCTCCTGAGCCCGGTCTGGTTCGGCACTCCTGGGGGTCATCCCTGCGCCCTGGGATGCGACAAAGCCTTCTAGTGTCCCGGGTTTGGTGCTGGCCCTGAGGCCGCAGCCTGGGGGCGCGGTGAGGGCTCCTGCTGCTTTGGCGCCTGGCCGGGCCTTGGCTGGCCCCTGACTTCGGACCTGTGGCTGTGTGGGGCGTACTGGGGGGCGCCCCCCTGGATCCTGAGTTGGCGGCAGTGACGAGCCGCACTCCTGGGCCTGTACGCAGTTGAGGCTGCTGCGATTCATTCGAGCCTCTCTACGGAACTGCTGACCCGCTCCCCCACCCATAACCGGTGAGTGCTAGGCGGCAGCTGCCACAGGGTTTTGGCGGCCCACCCATCGTGACTGGCGCTCAGGGTGGGCGGCTGTGAACAAGTAGGGCCACGGCGACACTCCTAGCCTGCTTACAGTGCCTGCAATTGGACTAACCTGACAGTCTATAATCTCCTTCTGTTTGCCATTCTTAACCACACACGTTTCGGCCTGCATGCAGGGAGGCCTGCTCCCGGGACTTTTTTCCTTCCCTGCCTTGCGCCTACCACGGTGCCGCTTCGTTCAGTTGGACCCCCTGGTGACACGGGCGTGCTCGCGCTGCTGCAGCCGGCTGAACCACGGCCTGTGCTTGGCCTATTCGTGCTTAGAGGGGTTTGTTCTGCTCAGACCTTTGGCACCCTCCTTCCGCACCAGTGAACATCCCTAACCCTTTGGCTGCTGGTCTCGGTCCCCCTGGGGGCGCTACCTGTGGCTTGCCTGGGCAATTGTGCAGTTCCCTGGAGTTTTGTTGCCTCGCGTCCCCTTCTGCTTTTCTGGATTGAACCTCCCCTAGGTCATGGATCTCCTCTACTAATGGCAGACCCCTGGTCTACCCTGCTCTCCCATCGCCTTGTGAGCCGCCATGGGGAAAACCGATACCAGGCAGCCTAAGATCACCTTCACGGGGCGCGGGGCGGGCAGGAGCGGAGAGGCTCCCCTGGACGCTGGTGAGCAGTTCACACAGACTGAACGCCCTGGTGAGCTGGATGATAGATTGCAGGCTATCCTCCTGGACGTGCAATCCAGCTTGAAGTCAATAGATGCCAAAATTGACCACCTGACTTCCCGCCTAGACCAGGTCAAATAAAGGGTGGACTCCCATGATGCCTGCATTGTTCAGCTCGAGACTAGGGCCTCGGATGCCGAGGACGCCGGAGCCGAGGTTGCGCAAAAACTCCTAAAGATGGACAAAATCCTTGAGGTCATACGTGCTAATAATGAGGACCTTGAAGCGTGCTTCCGAAGAAACAACATCCAGGTCGTTGGCCTGCCGGAGTCCACTGCAACCGGTAGGATGGAGGATTATATGGAGACCCTACTCCGCGACCTTTTCGGCCCGGTTCTGTCCACCCATTTCATCGTAGAGCGGGCGCATATGTTACTTGGTCCTCGGCCTCCCCCTGGCGCCCCAGCGAGGCCTATCATTGCCGCTTGCTGAACTATCGGGACAATGATTCCATACTACACAGGGCCCGAGAGTTGGGGGAGATCAATCATCAAGGCAACGTCCTATCCTTCTACCCTGACTTTACCCTGTCTGTCCAGGCTGCTCGCCGGGATTTCCTCCCCGTCAAACGCATCCTGCAGCAGCTTCACATTACTTATGCTATGCTCTACCCATCCAAACTCCGTATTGACTGTGGGGACAAACCGAGATTCTTCACTGATCCAAAGGCGGCCCTTACCTTTGCCAAGCAACTACAGAAATCGCCCACGCGTGGCCACCGCACCATTTTTGAGGATAGCCATCTGAGCGATAATGACTGACCCCTATACGCCTCAATTTTCTCCTCGCAGCTATGCACGACTCTTGGCGCCCACCTCATGTGCACAGTTAGACTTAATCTTAACTGCATTTTATAGCTAGCAATTGCTTTCAGATCGTATATTGCTTGACAAGATATCTAGTTATTTGTAATTTTTGTTGGAACAATATTGGCTATGGGAGCGTGGGTCCCTTTTGGTGCATCCTACTCAATCTGCCTTTAACACAGCGGCTTGCTCTTGGACGCATGTATTGCCTCTACGCTACCCCCCTCTGTGTCATCCAACGCTCTGCCCCCCTGCCCACATGGCAAGGGACTATGGCTAAGCCCACGCATCCTAAAGGGATGACTCCCGCACCTGTATTACTTTCTCCAAGTTTGGGGCTTCTGGGTGGGGGTGGATTAGATACTCAACCTATTTGGGGGGTTGGAGTGGGTGGGGGCGGGCTTGGGCCTTTCATTCAGGGGTTTGCAACAGACACCCTTCTTATTCTGTCTGTTGCTTTGTTTTTCCTGTATTGTTTCTGGCATGTCACCAAATGTACACACCTCATGACGGCTTATACTGTAAGGCACTGGCTTCCCTTGGTCCGACTTTGGACCGCCGACGCTGTTTCACCGCTCCCCCCATGACTGCTCCATGACTGACACCACCTTTGTGACCTGGAACATCAGGGGCCTAAATGAATTCTGCAAAGCACGTCTCATGCACGCACACCTCAACAGACACAAGGTGGAGGTTTGTTTCCTCCAGGAGACACATCTCCTTCCCGCCACCTCATCCAGGCTGCACTCCCGGCACTGGGGGGAGTCCTACAACGCTTTCTACTCTAACTATGTGAGAGGCGTCACCCTCCTTTTCAGAAAGGGCCTCCCCTGTCATGGCACTCACTCCTTCATTGATACTGCGGGTCGCTATGTGATCCTCGCCGGTAAGCTTTATAATCAGCCATTGATATTCGCAGTGCTCTACGGTCCCAATATTGATGACCCCAGTTTTCTTACTCAAGTCTGGCAAATCATATCCTCTCTGGGGCCCCATTCCCTGATCTGGGGGGGTGATTTTAACGTTGCACAGACCGTTCAGGGGACCGCACACACCACCCGCAGGCCACTGCTACCCTTCATTCAATTCTAGAGGATAACTTCCTGTTAGATGTCAGGCGATATACACACCCCGGCGTGCGCGAGGGCTCCTGCATCTCCGGCTCGCGGGGAACGTGGTTCTGCATCGACCTATGGCTCACCACCCGAGATGTCGCCTCCTGGACCACTTCAGTGGACCACCTGGCCCGCACACTGTCCGATCATGCCTCAGTGCGACTGTGCCTGCGCTTCCCGCTCACCCTGCGCCGCATGTTCGCATGGTGCCTGCCCCCCAACTCGCTTCGTGATGCTGCGTTCCGAGAGGATATTTGGGGTGCCATTATTGCT
Organism: Calotriton arnoldi; assembly: GCA_963921515.1. Taxonomy (NCBI): domain Eukaryota; kingdom Metazoa; phylum Chordata; class Amphibia; order Caudata; family Salamandridae; genus Calotriton; species Calotriton arnoldi. The sequence continues at coordinate 1,494,794 of CAWUFW010000516.1, read as the reverse complement.
CGCCAAGAGGCAGGTAGCAATTCACTGGGGCTGCAGACCGGCGCCTCAGGCCAAACACTGGTTAACTGATGCTGCCCATTGCCATACGCTCCTGGGTGAATTCTGGGAACTGATGCCAGCTGCGAACAGACCTCCAGACATATGGGGCCCCCTCATATCCTACCTTCACCGACTTGCAAATCCAGACGTACCTTCAGAGGGTTCCCCCCTCACTGACGCCCATATCACCGATGCGGACCCGGGCACGAGTGGCTCCAGATGCTACATAGACCACCCGCAAACCATATAGACAGACGTCTCTTCTGCCCCTTTCCCCTTCCCATTTGATATGCTGTGCTATAATGTGCATTATTTAATTTCGATATAACAGTGTCAATTATTTCATGAGTGTAGAGTACGTCGCTGTTTCTGATCTGAATGGTGTTTGTATCATGCCAACTGTTCAATAAAGGTTTTTGAAAAATTAAAACAAACAAAAAAAATAATTATGGAAGCTAGTAGGGCTGCTAATGTCTTCGGGTATATTTTGGTGTCACAATTCATTGGTTTAATAGGACGATAGGAGCCTAGTTCTTCTATCGGCGTATCTTTTTTGGGGGAATACCACAATTTTTGCCTCTGCCCATGATTTTGGCGGGGAATCTCCCAGGAAGGTTTGTCTAAAAAGATTCGTCATCACCTCCTTGACTTGATCAAAAAGGATTTTATAACCAAAGTGTGTATAAATGGGGAACTATCAGAGAGTCTGATGATTACAAGGGGAACTCGGCTGGGATGTCCGTGCTCCCCTTTACTTTTTGCACTCTACATAGATCCGCTTTTATTAAGACTGAATTCAAGCTCAAATATACCATCAATAACTCTACAAGGCTATAGTACTAAAGTTTTGGCATATGTCGATGATGTGGCCGTGGTAACATCTAACCCTGAGGCAGCCTTTAAAATAATAGAAGAAGAAGCACTGATCTTTGGGGAACTTTCCGGGTACTCCCTGGATAAGGAAAAACGCAGATAATTGTCAACGAATTTACTGTGATAAACGATAGTAGAGAGTGCATCGTACTTGGGGGTCAAAATTAGAGCGGATCTTGATGCTTTGGTTAGCGAAAACCTAAATCCAGTTGCACGGAAAACAAAAATTGTATTACATAAGCTGGATAATCTGTACTTATCGCTAGTAGGCCGATGTAATTTAATTAAAATGATATATTTTCCAAAACTCTTATATTTAATGACGCATCAAGAGTTTTTTAAGTTTCTTCAAATAAGGGACTTCCTTTTGAAAAAGGGGAAAGGAACAGGTGGAGGCACTAGGAATTAGTTAATAGAAAAATTACTGCAGAAGACTCTCCCCCGTATTGGCACTGTATATCATTTTTTAAACACACTGAAGATTGATGATATGGCCAAAATATCGAGAAAATGGCAAAGCAAGTTAAATATCACTGAGAATTTATTCCATCAAGCTTTTTTAGTGGCTCAGGATGTCCTGATGTCCGCCAAACTACAGGTCCAATTCTATAAAACGTGCTTTTTTTTATACTATAAACCAGACCATATTGCCAAATGGGGTACGGGGAAGGGGACATGATGCCCGCGGTGTTCCCTATTTAAGGCCGATATAGTTCAAGTATTTGCAACATGTAATGCTCTTATGGGGGTGATCGGACAGATTGAGGAATTCTTAAGGGGCAAATTGAAATTAGAAATAACCATGACTCTGGCCTTAATTCTACTAGGAATCCAAGAGGGTGGCAGGTCTGAGGAAGGAAGGGGGCTGACGAGTATCGCCATGACTATCTTTCGGCTATGTATTTCATCAGCATGGTTAGATCCCAATCCCCCCTCCTTTCAGCAATAGTTGGCCCAGCTGTTAGCAGCCTATAATCTTGAAAAATGTATATATGTACGTAAAGGCCAACGGGCCAAAAAGTAAGGTGTTAGAATATGGAAGGCCCTTGCTACCTGGGTAGAACTAAAAGAAGGGTGATGAGGCACGTGCACTTTATTTATCTGAACTATTTATTCGTTTTATAGAAAAAGTTCTTCACAAGTAATTTTGTTAGATATCTGTATTATTATAGGATGGATTGGTTATAAAAATTCTCCCTTTTTTTTTGTTTTTTCTAAGAAGGAAATGAGGAGATTGAATCTGCATTGTATTTAGGTGATCTATGTAATTAATAGTAAGTCATTTGCGATCTTAGGTGATTTAGCTAAAAAGAGTGTTCTATTTCTGTTTTATTTTCCAACCTTTGATTGATTGGTGAAGGGTGTGAAGCGGAGGCAGGCAGCGGAGCTCTGCGTTTCGGAGCCTGGATTAACACTGCATAACCGAGGCTCAGCGAGGACTCAGTGGGGGCGGATTATCGTGGAAACCAGCGAGAGGGCGGCGTGTGGCGCTGCCCTGACCGTTTTGGTGTTGGTGCCGTGCTCCACGGTGCTCTGGTGGTATTGACCCCCCCCCTCCGGGAGTGCGGCGAGTGGCATGTGGCGTGCGGCGCTGCCCTGACCGCTTTGGTGCTGGTGCCGTGCTCTGCTGTGCTCCCTCAGCGCAAAATTCTATAATCTACAGTTTGCAGTCTACAGCTTACAGCCTACAGCCCAGCGGGTGAGCAGGCGGGTGACTGGTGGCTAGAGCCACGGTCCTTTCTGTTCATGCGGAGGCGGCTGGTGTTAGGCCAGTGCGGCTTGTGCGTCCAGATCGGTCCATTTTCGCTCCCGCAATATCTACGCAATATCTACTCAATAACTCTCATATTTTAATATTTTTTTTGTTTCTTTGTCCGCTTCCCGCCTCCTCCAGCCCCCCTCAGCCTGGCAGCCGGCCAGAGTAAGTTGAGTGTACGCACCCTAGAATCTCTAGCGGCGCGCTGTAAGGGCGCTGTGAAGCACAGAAGTGTTGGAACTATTGGGGGGGGTACTGGGGGTTTGAAGATTGGGCTGTCTTCATCCGCACCCTCAAATTGAATTAAGGGATTGAATCAAGGGATTGAGGCTGTTGCTAACCATCATTTTGCCACTATTTCCCTCGCCCTCTGCTCTTTAACAGCACTGTAGAATTGGTGTAGAATTCCCGTGCCCCATCTGAAGAGCCTTAGAGTTTGAAATCTCCGGGAAATTGGCCTGATTTAGGAAAAATCAACAAATCTTCAACGCCATAAAAGGTTGGCCCTTATAATTCGCGGTTCTGGAGAAAGGAAAGGAAAGGAGAGGGATTTTAAAGTGAAGGAAGTGGAGTGGAATCCACTCCCCGTAGCCTAATTGGTTCAGTAGGAACACCTTACCAAACCATAAAAAATCCTCCGAGCTCTCAACGCAATGAGGTCAGGCCGGCTGCGTGGGACATTACCTCGACCCCAAATAAAGCGGCGGAGAAAGAACAGAGAAAATGGAGAAGGAACCTTATATAGCAGTCTAAGTATTCCTGCAGGAGATACAGAACCAGAGTCAGACAATTTAGTAGCATATCTTTACCTTCTCTTGAGGAAGCCCATCATCAAAGAAACCCTAGTGGGAGTAGCCAACCAACCATTACAGGATATTTTTTTTTTAAACTGGAAAATGCTAATAAAGATCATGGAAAAGGCACCATAGCCGTCGGAACAGATGGAGCCCAAGCATCCACAAATAAAGCTGTTATAATGCAAAGCTTCAGATCCAATCTGGGGTGTACGCCTGATACTGATCTATTATTTTCAGGGAATAATGAAGTGAACAGCAATCGCTCACTAGGCGATAATAGTCCCTGTATTTTACCTACAGGCGACAATGTGGACCTTTCAACAGCAAAAATTAAAGGCCCACTTCTGGTAAAAGCTCAGGTTCACGCCCCTAGCGCAAATATAGGTGGATCACAGCAAACAAGTTCACCTAGTGGACACGGAAGTGCAATAAATCCTGATCTTTCATCATCACCAATTTTGGAGATAAAGCCAGCAACAGCTCTTAATGCAAGTACAACTTCTCGACTACATCAGGTTATCAGTCAAAATCCGAACAATTCTGTGATTAATATATCATCCGGTCCTGACCACAATTCAAGTGACGAGGTTTTTACGTTTTCCCCTATTCGGATATCCTCTCTTGTCCTTCCCACTCAAGACATTGTTGGTGGCTGCCAAAATATGGTACCAGAAGCCTCTTCAAGCCCAAATGTCTGTAGGGATGTAATTAAAATGGATACTTTTAACCCAAACATGGAAACTGGTCTTATTAATAACAACTATAACCATACTTTGGCCCCAAAAATATTTCCATAGAGAATGCGCATATTCTGAATGGTCAAAGTAAGGTTGAGCAAGCCGACTCTCCGATTAATCCTCTCAATTCAGCAGACTTATCATTATTAGCCAAATATGATGAACACATTTGGGATGGCGCATGTGTTCCGGAGAAGAAACTAAAAGAGCCAGAAAATGGTATATGGGGTAGTCTGCTCAGCACAATGGATACCATCACCAATGCTCTTAATTACCATTCAGTGAAATTGAACATCCAGGTGGATCTGTTAAATACACTGGCTCTCTATGTAGCCGGGATAGATACCAAGCTACTCCACCTCTCAAACTTGGTAGTTAAGGCACAATCAGATAAAGATAACCAGCTTATCTCATGCACTTGTGCTCATATGATTGATAAGATCTCAGAGCTACCAACTACAGTAAAGTCTATGGTGGCGGAGGTCAAGACAATTTCGGATAGAATTGTAGAAGGTAAAGGTGGCTTAATTGAACACAATCACGGTCATCAACCAGACACTAAAATTTTAATGGTGGGAACTCCAAGTGAAATTATAAATTTGCAGGAAAAAAGAAGAAGAAAACCTACAAAAAATACAAAAGGCTCTTATAGCTGTAAAAAACAGCAACAGAATACTTCCCTCTCTATATGGAAGGAGAAAGAAAGTGAAAATCAATCAGCAAGGGATAAGCCTATACAACCTCAGGATTTTACAGATGGAAATGAACCTATTGAGCAATCATTAGTTCCAGATGTCAATCATTCCCAAGCTACCTCTAACCTGGTCCCAACTTCTAATACAATACAAGAAGGATTAACCAAAAGAGCAAGAAAAAGACTAAGAAAAGCCCATAATAAAACAAAGAAACTAAAGAAATCTACAAATGTTAGTCCGCTAATCAAGCCTAACCCAAAAGAAATCTATCCAATTTAAAAATTTTCTGAATTGCGTCGGCGTGGAATAACGGCTGAGCAGACTCCAAGCATAAATGGATTACCCGTGTCATCCTCTCCCGTTGATGCAGTTCAAGAGCCTTTAATGCCTCAGCCAACTGAAGCATCTAAATCTCAGGTGCTAGGGCAAGGCACAGCACAACGAAGAAGTGGCGAACAGTTGAGTGGCGTACAAAATGTGGTCAGAATGAAGCGGGCCAATAGTGTTGCCTCACATGAAAATATTCTAATCAATATAAAGTCTCCGGTATCTTTAGTTCCACTCAACAAGGAAGACACGGGACCAGGTGACAGGAACATTCACGGCATGCAGTCGTCACCTGAGAGCAATGGTAATATAAGTAAGGGAAAAACAGTGAATAATAAATATCCAGCCCCCTCCATGAAATTAATATTCACTCCACGGTACATCTCAAGGGGTCCTCACGATATTTTGAACCATGGTAATATTTTGAAATTGCTGAATTCAATCCCAGAGCTTAAGGACTTAACATCGGATGACTTAGATTCGGTTGAATTCAAACAAGATCCTAACAATCCTACTAAAGAGGTGTCTTTTACGACCTGGCATTGTGATGAGACTGTTTTTAAAATTTTAGACAACAGCTCACAATTTGAGAAATGGGGCATCGAACTACGGAAATGTAACGAAAACCAATATCCAACTTTATTGATTTCAAAGCAAACGACAAAGTGCCACGTTACAGTAAATGCTACAACATCTATAACATCAGGAGGTCATAACAGGGTTTTAAAAGGCGCCATGGGTCCGGGTACATGAGTTTGTGAGGAGTTAAAGAAAAACACAGCACTAAGTGATGATTGGGCCTGGCTTCCAAACAAATTAAAAACTTTTTATATTTGCTCTTGGAACACGAATGGCCTTAAATCCTTAATTGAGGACCAAGATACTGTAACATTTTTAAGGGATTTTGACGTCTTAATGTTTCAGGAAACATGGAATGTGAATAAAGAACCTCTCATCGGATATTATGAGTACTCAAACTTCGCATCCCGCACTTCTGCTTTTGGTCGTGCTAGCGGCGGCTTATCTACCTATGTGTCATTAACCCTGGACATTAAACATTATGAAATTGAATTTCAGCTAGCTTGGCTTCTGTGTGTTAAAATAGATTTCAAGCAACCAATAATTTTTATAAATGTTTATCTTAGTTCAAAAACCACTGTCAAAACATCCCAATTTACTATACTGTGGAAAGTGGTAAAAATGTTGTATCATGAATATCCAGCAACTATGCTAATCATCTCAGGAGATTTTAATATGCACCTACTTGCCAAAAACTGCACTAATAAACCTAGTTGAGCGCTAACACAGATGTGCCGTACCCAGCTCAACAAATATAATCTTTTGTTACTACATGAAGACGTGCAAAAAACTCTAACAAGAGTGTGCCTACATTCAAAAAGTCAGGTCAACTCTCCATTATTGATTATTCCATCATTTCAAAGGAGTTGGCGTCCTCTTTTTACAATTACCACGTGATCCCCAGGATAGAAAGTGACCATAATCCACAATCAATTTCTCTGGCCTTATCAGTCGCCCACCTGTCCGATGCAAGATCTTTGGTAACAGGGCCAACGGCTTTCAGCCTGAAAAGGCTAGTGTGGGACCTGAGAAATCAAAAGGAAATATGGGAATTTTTAGAACCTAGCAAAACCAAAGGGGATGATGGACGGAGTGTTGAACATTGCAAGCACTCACCCCCAGTCAACTGATCTGGGTTTAATCCATCATCATTCTTTAGCTCACTCCGCCACCCCAGTTCAGACATAAGTGAGTGTTTGAAAAGTTTCAGCACTCCGTCTATCATCTCCTTGTGTTTGCTTTGTTCGCCCTAAGCTGGCAGGGTATGCCCAGACGTGGGTCCCTTGCTCACTTTGCCACTGGATTCAAGCTAGCCTGGCTGATGAAGGCTGTTAGCCCGAAACCGGTCCCAGGATGCTTGTTTCCGGTCCAGGGAAGACATGGCTTGGCAGTTCGGGCTGGAATGTTCCCATGAGGCACAGGGTCAGACTGATTTGCATATGGCCATGTCTGAACTGGGGTGGCGGAGTGAGCTAAAGAATGATGATGGATTAAACCCAGATCAGTTGACTGGGGGTGAGTGCTTGCAATGTTCAACACTCCGTCCATCATCCCCTTTGGTTTTGCCAATTTTTAGAACCTGCCATTGTTAAGGCGCTAACTGAGAAAGGACAAGGGAAGTCAATGGTGGATATCTGGCCTTGTCTTTGTGCTTCCCTTTTGGATCGCTTCCCATTTTCAATTTCCTCAAGAGGGTCCATTACGAGGCCCAAAAGATTAGGATGGTACACAAATAGGTTAATCCAACAAAAGAGAGAACTTAAAGCAATAAGAGCCACCTACAAAAAAACAAATGGAGCCCCAAATACTTTGGAATTTCACAAACTAAAGTGTCTGAGAAGTTCATATAAAAATGAAATATGGAAAGCCAAACATACGTACTATGAGGGAATATGGACTAAGTTGCATTTTGCCTGCAAAACAAAAAATTTGAAAGAATTCTGGGGCATAATAAACAATCTTGAAAATGGTAATAAAAGAGCAAATAGTGCTAATATCTCTGAATCATGCTGGGCGTCTTTCATTTTTAACCTATATGGGGCCTCTTCAGATACAATTTCTACCAATAACATTGTTTTTCAAAAGATAACCCCCCTGAATATTAAAGAAGGTGGAACAATCCGGAATGAACAACATTATATTAAAGCCGAGCCACAAGTCAATGAGATATGGCAAATAGATCGAGTAAGAATGGGAATTAGTAGAATAAGATCGAATGGTGCTCCAGGCCCCAATGCACTTCCGAACTCAATTTTTAAAGCAAAGATAGACCTTTGGTCAGAGATTTTAACAACTTTGTTTAATGGTGTCTTCAAAACTAAAAAGGTCCCCGAGTCATGGCAGGGAAGCATAATAAAGCCAATCTACAAAAGTGGTCCTCAAGAAAATCCAGCAAACTATAGGCTGATTGCCTTAACAGATGTGGTGGCAAAAGTCTTCTCTAGCTGTCTGCTGAATGACTTGGAAGAATGGGCTGCAAAAGAAGATCTTATTCCAACATTTCAAACTGGGTTCCGAAGGGGCGAGTCAACGTCCACGAACTTGACCGTATTGACTTTACTGGCTGAAAGAGCAAAGTACAAAAAGCAAAAGTTATACATTTGTTTCGTTGACCTTAAGGCCGCTTTTGATTCCGTCCCCCGTAATTTACTCTGGGCTAAGTTATTTGCATGGGGTATTTCGAATCAGCTGTTTGACATGATTAAATTGTTGTTTACTAATACGTGGGTCCAGGTTAAAGTAGGAGACGGTAGATGTACAACTCGTCAATTTGAAACTAGTAGTGGCCTTAAACAGGGTTGTGTCTTGGCACCATGTCTTTTTAATCTTTTTATGGCTGACTTACCGTCACATTTTAAAGATGTCAATGCTCACTCACCTACCTTCGCAGGTCAAGAAATTAAATACTTACAGTATGCAGATGATACCATACTGTTAAGTCACACTGCTATAGGTCTTAGAAGACTAGTTGATTCATTTAATAACTATATATCTGTTAATGGTTTACAAATGAATACCAAGAAAACAAAAATAATGACAATTGGTGGTACAAAATTAGACAAGAGAGCGTGGAAGATTAACGGTTTATCTATTGAAACTGTGAAATTCTATAAATACTTGGGGATTACATTTGATAATAGATTGTCTTTTAAACAGCACTTTATCAACCAAAAAGCAAAAGCTACGGCCTTGTCCTTTGCTTTTAGAAAGTTGAGAGATACGTTGGCATGTCCAAATCATGAGCATTTACTTAAGATAATGAAAGCAAAGTAGATTCCTTCTTTGGCTTATGGCTCAGTGATTTTTTGAGGTAAAGACTCAAAATCTCTTGACAACCTACAAATAAAAGTTTTTAAATCTGTTTTTAAGGTCCCAAAGTCTATTGGGCATGCCAATGTCAGATTGGAATTTGGTCTGAAAAGACAAACTCTGACAAGACAATCTGCTTTTTTAAAGTCATTATATTCCTTTTTCTGTTCAGACAAGGGCTCTCTTGCGAACTAATGTTGGCAAAAGATAATGAGGTACGAGCATGCTAAGGGCTCGAGAGCTTATTTAACGGAGAGTTTAAACAATTTTAAGTCTCCGCCCTTTGATTTGAAACCAGGAGTAAAGTAGTGTTTAAACAGACAATAAACTGCTCAGCTAATGTTTTATCGATTCTTCTGGATAAGGACGAGTTCGCTAAAAAGAGACACTCCTGGTCAGTTATTAACTCATTCATTAAATTAGAACCACAATCGTACCTCACAACTCATTTAAAATCATATCTAAAAGACAGATTTATGTTGCTACGATTTGGGAGATACCCTACAAAGGATGGAATCCCTAAATGGGAACTAAATTGGCCCACAAACAGTTGTCGGCTATGTGGTTTTTATAATGAATCTCTTACGCATATTGTATCCACTTGTCCGCAACTGTTAGAGGAGAGGAAATCTTTTTTAAAGTCCATCTTTACTGAATTAGGGGTGAGAACATGTCGTCAAGCTATCATAACTTGTCTCTCTGGGAACTCGTCTCGCCTGACTACCCAGTTTGTAAAGTTCTTCCTTGTCGCAGAAAAAAAGCTACTTCCAGTGTGTGACACCTGACATTAGATGCTTCCCTAGACTACCAATGTTTGGTTTTACAGGATAATTTTGTTAGTCTTAAAAAATGCCAAACTAAAAAAAAGAAATTTATGATTGATTTTATTGGATATCAATAATGTTAAACGGAATATGTAATCCCATAAATTGCTTTTGAGGTTTGTGCATGGTTTTGAAATAGAAATTTTAAAAGATTTCAATTGCTAGCAGAAATTGGGTAAATCCCAATATTGAATCAATTATTTGCTTAGTGTGGGCCTGCTTTAAGCAGGGAGAAATTTTTTTTCTTGTTTTTTTTCCTCTTTTTCTTTTTAAGCTGCCAGATGTTAGAAATTGCATAAGTGCACTTTAATTATTGCTGCTAGATGTAAGTCATCGCACAAGTGCACTTTAGTAATTGCTGCTAGATGTAAAACATTGCACAGGTATGTTTTAACTATTGCATTTTAATTATGGTATTTTTAAATTTGAATTTTAAATCATGGGGTAGTGTAGGTGGGTAGCAGTCATCCAAAGATGCGTTATTAGACTAACTGGATTGGTATATTCAAGTGGAATGTAACTATTGCTGCTAGATGTTAGGCACTATATATGTGAACTTTAATCATTGCACCTTAATAATGGTATGAATTTTAAAACTTGGGGATGTGTAGGTCGTTTTATCGAGATCATTTTTATTACCAATTTGAAGTGATGTCTTATGTAACCGGAATCGAAATATAATGTACCTTGATATTATTTTTAACCTAATGCATTATATATGTGATGACATGCATAGGACATGATATTAGTTAAAACAAATTGGTATAATTAAGTTCTTAGCAAACACAAAGAGATATAGACCGAGTGCTGAAACTATTCAAACACTCACACCCAGTCACAGATCTGGGTTGAATCCATCATCGTTCTTTAGCTCACTTCGCCACCTCAGTTCAGACCCAGCTATATGCAAATCAGTCTTGACCCTGTGCCTAATGGGAACGGTCCAGCCCGAACTGCCAAGTCAGGTCTTCCCTGAACCGGAAACAAGCATCCTGGGACCGGTTTCGGGGTAACACCCCTCTTCAGCCAGGCTAGCTTGAATCCAGTGGCAAAGTGAGCAAGGGACCCACGTCTGGGCATACCCTGCCAACTTACGGCGAACAAAGCAAACACAAAGAGATGATGGACGGAGTGCTGAAACTATTCAAACACTCACCCCCAGTCACAGATCTGGGTTGAATCCATCATCGTTCTTTAGCTCACTTCGCCACCTCAGTTCAGACCCAGCTATATGCAAATCAGTCTTGACCCTGTGCCTCATGGGAACGGTCCAGCCCGAACTGCCAAGTCAGGTCTTCCCTGAACCGGAAACAAGCATCCTGGGACCGGTTTCGGGGTAACACCCCTCTTCAGCCAGGCTAGCTTGAATCCAGTGGCAAAGTGAGCAAGGGACCCACGTCTGGCAGGGTATGCCGAGACGTGGGTCCCTTGCTCACTTTGCCACTGGATTCAAGCTAGCCTGGCTGATGAAGGCTGTTAGCCCGAAACCGGTCCCAGGATGCTTGTTTCCGGTCCAGGGAAGACATGGCTTGGCAGTTCGGGCTGGACTGTTCCCATGAGGCACAGGGTCAAGACTGATTTGCATATAGCTGTGTCTGAACTGTGGTGGCAAAGTAAGCTAAAGAATGATGATGGATTCAACCCAGATCTGTGACTGGGGGTGAGTGTTTGAAAAGTTTCAGCACTCCGTCCATCATCTCCTTGTGTTTGCTTTGTTCGCCCTAAGCTGGCAGGGTATGTCCAGACATGGGTCCCTTGCTCACTTTGCCACTGGATTCAAGCTAGCCTGGCTGATGAAGGCTGTGAGCCCGAAACGGTCCCAGGATGCTTGTTTCCGGTCCAGGGAAGACATGGCTTGGCAGTTCGGGCTGGACTGTTCCCATGAGGCACAGGGTCAAGACTGATTTGCATATAGCTGTGTCTGAACTGGGGTGGCAAAGTGAGCTAAAGAATGATGATGGATTCAACCCAGATGTTGTGTCACCAACTCCCCAGGATCGGAACGATGCTCGAAAATGGTCCACCTCTCGACAGCTTCAAGTCTGTATGCTGTTATAGCACAGATCAGTGAAGTGATCGAGCGAGGGAAGGAAAGGGTCGGGACAGCGGGGAAGAGACCTGAAATGACAGCAAATAATGATCCTATTAGTAACAGGTTGACATTTGTTCTATAACATATCACCACTATGTAATAACCAAATACCTGTAAAGAAAAAGAACATGATCGTGTCTGAGGAGCCCTTGTATTTATTCCTTTTCCTATTACTCAGCATAGGACCAGAATCATAAACCTTCTGGCAAGGACACACTACGGAGAATGTGAGGGAACACAAAGAAGATGTACAATATGAGTAGGATAACCTTTCTATTGAGTCATGTATATCCTTCAGCAATCATAATCTACTAGCGGACGTCAAACATACCCATTTATCACCAAGCCTGACTTTACAGGGTAGTAAGAGTTAAGGACAATGACTCTTCAACAATCCCCTGTTATTGTGGGCGGCCTGAATGCAGAGAAAAAATACAAAATCCTACATATAGATCACATATGCAACAACGTGGATTATACCTCACTTGGCTTTCAGTGAAATATATATCTATATGGATATCGTGAGCAAGTTAAACACTGTTAACTGCCAAACTTCATCAGGCTTTGATGCGCAGTTCCAAATAATACACAGGGAACACACAATCAACGAATAAACAAATAACATAAAGCGTATACAAATGCCTTATGCCAATCCGGGCACTTGAAAGGCCAATGAACGAATGTTAATGGTTCCTCAACATGCCGGTATTCCTATCACCTGCATGAGACATCAAACGTGTGTCTCTCCAACAGGGAGGAACACCGCAATATTTAAATGAGGCAAAATGCTATAGAATTGCCTGTATCCCTGCTACCTGCACGAGACGACAGACGTGTGTCTCATCAACAGGGAGGGACACCTCAATAAGAGATTGAGGCCGAAATGCCTCCAAAGCAAGGTTCTTGAGAGTGCGTAGCAAAGTTATACTTGGCTAAAGAACCAGGTATGTAAAGAGCAGGAAATAGTGGTGTATCGACACCCTTACCGGACCCCCACAAGATAAGGAACAGAGCGGCTCACAACAAAACGTCCGGTGCTTCTCATAAGTAACTCCAGGAATAATCGGCAACGCTGCGGGGAAGCGGAAGAGCTTATGAATCCTTCCGCTTTCCCTGACGGCAGCATGCACCCCGCAAGGAATCATGGGAACTGTAGTCTTGTTCCCGAGACGTCCTCGAGGACGCATGGGGAGCGCTAGGAAAGGAAATGCGCTAGCGTCTCGAGGTGAGACAGGGTTCATGAAGGCCGGGAGGGGGGAATATGACAGTACATCCTCCTTCCAGAGAACCCTGTCGAAAACTATGTTTTTCCAGGATTTTTCTTATGAAAAGCAGTGATCAACCTTGGAGCGTGTATTTGAGTTGCCGGCTCCCAAGAGTGTTCTTCTGGTCCGTATCCTTTCCATGCCACTAGATACCATCTTTGTTTTCCCCATAGTTTAGTGTCCAAAATTTGGGATACCTCATATTCTTTCTCACCATCCACCCATAAGGGGCTAGGTCTTTTCTTAATGGGCGTAACAGAGGGTTTCAACAAAGACACATGAAATTCAGGGTGGATTTTCAATGTAACAGGCAAAGCAAGTTTTACTGCCACAGGATTAACACATTTCAATACTTTGTATGGACCAATATATTTAGGGTTGAAAGCATTATTTTTCTTAAACAAAATATTTTTGGTTGATAACCATACAAAGTCCCCTTTTTTATATACAGGGCTTGGATGGCGGTGTTTGTCTGCCCCTTGTTTGTATCGTGTTTTGGCTATTTGTAAGTGTTTCTGCATTTTCTTTAGTGTTTATTGTATGTGTTCTATTCTGTTCTGTACTTCAGGAAGGTTAGAGCCTGAGCTCGGATGAATAAAGGGGAGAAATCGTGGGTGAAAACCATATGTATTATAATATGGTGTGACGTGTGTGGAGCTATGTTTTGCACTGTTACATGCTATTTCGGCTAACCACAAGTAATCCACCCAGGCATCAGTGTTGGTATCAACGTAACAACGGAGGTACTGTTTTATCGTCTGGTTTACCCTTTCGGTTTGTCCATCCATCTGTGGATGAAAACTCGTGGATAACCCCACGTGGATTTGTAATGCAGAACACCACACTTTCCAAAAGCGGGCTGTAAATTGGGACCCTCTATCAGAAACTATCTTTTTAGGAAGTCCATGCAGTCTAACAACATGAAGTAACAATAACTTGGCGAGTTGTTCGGCTGAGGGTATCTTTTTGCAGGCCACAAAGTGCCCCATCTTAGTGAGATAGTCAACCACCACCAAAAACGTGGTGAATCCTTGATCTGGAGGAAGACCTACTATAAAATCAATTGATATATTCTCCCAAGGCGTATCAGGAGTAGGCAAAGGTTGCAATAGCCCTTGTGGTTTGGTGTGGTCTGTTTTCATTTGTGCACATACTTCACAAGCCTTTATCCAAGAGGCAATGTCTCTTCTCATGGCAGGCCACCAAAATTGTCTATAAATTTTCTCCATAGTTTTTTCCACTCCGATGTGACTCGCACTGGGTACGTCATGACACCATTGGTATACCTGTTTTTGTAGATGTTTAGTGGGTACCAGTATCTGATTTCTTTTAATAGGGATTCCTTGTTTTATTTTCCACTCCCTGTGACTTCTGAACCATGTCTTCCATTGGAATGTCTGGATTCCACGGGCAATTTTTTGTAAGAAGTCGCTTGTTTGAACAGCACAGATAACCTTTTTAGAAGGTATAATGGCGTGTTCCAAACATTCTTCCTCTTCTCTTATTGATTCCTGTCTGGTTAAAGCATCAGCCCTTTTATTATCTTTTCCCGGTCGGAAAGTAACGATGAAATCGTACTCCTCAAACAATGGCATCCACCTTAGTTGTCGGGTGTGAGGTGTCTCGCAGAACGCATGAATTGGAGATTACGGTGATCCGTATAAACTGTCACCCTTTCCTTGGCTCCCAATAGGAAATGCCGCCATTCTGTAAAAGCCGTTTTTATGGCCAGTAGCTCTTTCTCTTCTATTGTATAGTTTTTCTCTGCATCATTAAGCTTGTGAGACATAAATGCAATAGGGTGCAATTGACCTGTGGACTCGTGGCGCTGAGATAAAACTGCTCCAATAGCGTATTCGGAAGCATCGGCTTCTACAATATAAGGTTTGTCTGGATTGGGATGAGCAAGTACTGGTGCTGATACAAAGGCGTGTTTTAATTGTACAAATGCTGCTTGGGCTTTTTTGGACCAAAGAAACTGGGTTTTCTTCCGCGTCAACTTAGTAATGGAAGTAACTAGTTTAGAGAACTGATTGATAAATCTCCGATAAAAATTGGCGAATCCCAAGAAACACTGAACGTCCTTAATGTTCTGGGGTTCTGGACATTCTTTAACTGCTAATACTTTTCTCTCCGCCATTTCCTGTCCTTTGGGCGTCAACATTACTCCCAGGAATTCAACAGTGTCAACATGTAATTCACATTTACTTAACTTACAGTAAAGGTGATTCTCTCTCAGTGCTTGCAAAACGTTGCGAACATGTTGAACGTGTTTGTCTTCTGTTGATGAATAGATAAGTATATCGTCTATGTAGACGACAACGTATCTGTCTAGAAATTCTCTTAGCACTTCATTAAGGAAGTACTGAAAAGCAGCAGGGGCGTTGCATAGCCCGAACGGCATCACCAAATACTCATATAGGCCATAGCGAGTTTTAAATGCAGTTTTCCACTCATCGCCAGATCTCATTCTTACTAAGTGGTAAGCCCCTTTTAAATCGAGTTTGGTAAAAATCACTGCTTGCTTCACTTGCTCTAGTAGTACAGGTGTTAGGGGCAGCGGGTAACAATTTTTTACGGTAATATCATTCAATGTCCTGAAGTCTATGCACGTGCGCCGATCCCCATTAGCTTTTGGGATGAAAAATAGTGGCGAAGCTGCAGGAGACTATGAGGGACGTATGAATCCCAATTCAAAATATTTATCTAGATAGCGTCGCAAGTGATCGTTCTCTTTTTCTGTCAGGGCATATACTCTACCGCAGGGTACCACTGCTCCAGGGATGAGATCTATTTGACAATCATATTGCCTATGAGGGGGGAGAGTCTCGGCCTGTGTTTCATTAAATACATCCTCAAAATTTGTATATTGAACTGGCAAAATGGTATCCTTTTCTGCGGCTGTGGCGATCCACTGGTATGTGGATAGAGCTCTGGATGGTGAGAGTGAGGAGCAGATACAATTTTCAAGACAGTATCCGGAATCAAAAGAGAGGGTTTTGGTTACCCAATCTATAGTGGGATTATGTCTCTGTAACCAGGGTAGACCCAAAATAACACCGTATTGAGGTGCTTTGATGATCTGGAAAGTGATAGTCTCCCAGTGATTTAATCCGTACAACACTTGAATAGGACAAGACACAAAATCAATGGGTCCGGATTCCAAAACTCTACCGTCTACTGCCATTACTATTTCTGGGTGTGTTTTCTTCATTAATGTTATTCCCATCTTTTTGGCAACATCTTCGTCCATGAATATGTCTGTGGCACCTGAATCAATAATAGCTGGTCTTTCTTCCCAATGGTCTTTCAGCTTAAGTTTAATGGAAATTAAGAAAAACAGCTTTTAAGAGGCTTCAGAATTGTTTTTCAGTGAGGGAATGACACTAATGCTCGAGGGTTCCCCTCTTCTGTCTCTCGAGCTCTCTAGTTTTCCGACATCTTTTTTATGGTTGATATTTCATTCTGTCTAAAACCCCCTCGACTGTTTTGAGGCTTTAGAAGACATTCCCTAACAAAATGACCCTTTTTTCCACAGTATAAACAAAGGCCATTTTTTCGTCGCATTTCTCTTTCTTCAGTGGTTAAGGCTGCTCGAACAGTACCTATTTTCATGGGTTCTGGAGTGGTTCGTGGCGTTTGCTCTCCTGTTCTAGGACGTTCGTATTTAATACATGGTCTGTCTTTTCTTTTTGTGTCCCCTTTTCTGTCACCCAACCGATGTTCTAACCTCAACGTAAGGTGCACTAGTTCGGTACATGTTTGAGGTTGGGGATCTAACTGAGCAATAATATCTTTGAGCTCGTCTCGTAGCCCTTGGTAATATATCGTGAATTGTTTTTCCTCGGGCCAGTTCGCCTCGGCTACCAATCTCCTGAAAGTAGTGATGTATACGTGTAATTCCTTATTCCCTGTCGTAATTCTAAGAGTTCTCTATCGGCTGCTTGGGTGTGGGTTCGCCTATCAAAAATGTTTTCAAATTCGGTTCTAAAGGCGTCCCAATTGTAAAGAAGTGGGTCGTCTTTCTGTACTAATGGCACTGCCCATAATGCAGCATCGCCAGCCAAATAAGAAATTAGAAATGCTACCCGAGCATGGTTAGTTGCAAACACCTTTGCCTTACAATTAAAATGTAACAGCACCTGTGTAAGAAAAACCTGGGCTTTACTGGCCTCTCCGTAATAACGTTTAGGTGGAGCTAATGGGATAGGAGTGGGAATCTCCACTGTAATAGGATGTGAAGCAAAAGGTGAAACCCCTCCTATATCAAAAGGGTTCTTCTGCATCCGATCCACCTTGGCTTGTAAAGCCGCGGTCTCTACTCTAGATGCCGCTAGTTCTTGTTGCACCAATTGTAATGTGGTCAACAAATCCTCTAAAGTAGCCATGTTGGAGCAAAGGGTCTGATCAGGAGGAGTATAATTCGTGGGCAGATTATTCTGTTGTGTCACCAACTCCCCAGGATCGGAACGATGCTCGAAAATGGTCCACCTCTCGACAGCTTCAAGTCTGTATGCTGTTATAGCACAGATCAGTGAAGTGATCGAGCGAGGGAAGGAAAGCGTCGGGACAGCGGGGAAGGAGACCTGAAATGACAGCAAATAATGATCCTATTAGTAACAGGTTGACATTTGTTCTATAACATATCACCACTATGTAATAATCAAATACCTGTAAAGAAAAAGAACATGATCGTGTCTGAGGAGCCCTTGTATTTATTCCTGTTCCTATTACTCAGCATAGGACCAGAATCATAAACCTTCTGGCAAGGACACACTATGGAGAATGCGAGGGAACACAAAGAAGATGTACAATATGAGTAGGATAACCTTTCTATTGAGTCATGTATATCCTTCAGCAATCATAATCTACTAGCGGACGTCAAACATACCCATTTATCACCAAGCCTGACTTTACAGGGTAGTAAGAGTTAAGGACAATGACTCTTCAACAATCCCGTTATTGTGGGCGGCCTGAATGCAGAGAAAAATTACAAAATCCTACATATAGATCACATATGCAACAACGTGGATTATACCTCACTTGGCTTTCAGTGAAATATATATCTATATGGATATCGTGAGCAAGTTAAACACTGTTAACTGCCAAACTTCATCAGGCTTTGATGCACAGTTTCAAATGATACACAGGGAACACACAATCAACGAATAAACAAATAACATAAAGCGTATACAAATGCCTTATGCCAATCCGGGCACTTGAAAGGCCAATGAACGAATGTTAATGGTTCCTCAACATGCCGGTATTCCTACCACCTGCATGAGACATCAAACGTGTGTCTCTCCAACAGGGAGGAACACCGCAATATTTAAATGAGGCAAAATGCTATAGAATTGCCGGTATCCCTGCTACCTGCACGAGACGACAGACGTGTGTCTCACCAACAGGGAGGGACACCGCAATAAGAGATTGAGGCCGAAATGCCTCCAAAGCAAGGTTCTTGAGAGTGCGTAGCAAAGTTATACTTGGCTAAAGAACCGGGTCTGTAAAGAGCAGGAAATAGTGGTGTATCGACACCCTTACCGGACCCCCACAAGATAAGGAACGGAGCGGCTCACAACAAAACGTCCGGTGCTTCTCACGAGTAACTCCAGGAATAATCGGCAACGCTGCGGGGAAGCGGAAGAGCTTATGAATCCTTCCGCTTTCCCTGACGGCAGCGTGCACTCCGCAAGGAATCATGGGAACTGTAGTCTTGTTCCCGAGACGTCCTCGAGGACGCATGGGGAGCGCCAGGAAAGGAAATGCGCTAGCGTCTTGAGGTGAGACAGGGTTCATGAAGGCCGGGAGGGGGGAATATGACACCAGATCTGTGACTGGGGGTGAGTGTTTGAAAAGTTTCAGCACTCCGTCTATCATCTCCTTGTGTTTGCTTTGTTCGCCCTAAGCTGGCAGGGTATGCCCAGACGTGGGTCCCTTGCTCACTTTGCCACTGGATTCAAGCTAGCCTGGCTGATGAAGGCTGTTAGCCCGAAACCGGTCCCAGGATGCTTGTTTCCGGTCCAGGGAAGACATGGCTTGGCAGTTCAGGCTGGACTGTTCCCGTGAGGCACAGGGTCAAGACTGATTTGCATATAGCTGTGTCTGCACTGGGGTGGCAAAATGAGCTAAAGAATGATGATGGATTCAACCCAGATCTGTGACTGGGGGTGAGTGTTTGAAAAGTTTCAGCACTCCGTCCATCATCTCCTTGTGTTTGCTTTGTTCGCCCTAAGCTGGCAGGGTATGCCCAGACGTGGGTCCCTTGCTCACTTTGCCACTGGATTCAAGCTAGCCTGGCTGATGAAGGCTGTAAGCCCGAAACCGGTCCCAGGATGCTTGTTTCTGGTCCAGGGAAGACATGGCTGGGCAGTTCAGGCTGGACTATTCCCATGAGGCACAGGGTCAAGACTGATTTGCATATAGCTGTGTCTGAACTGGGGAGGCAAAGTGAGCTAAAGAATGATGATGGATTCAACCCAGATCTGTGACTGGGGGTGAGTGTTTGAAAAGTTTTAGCACTCCGTCCATCATCTCCTTGTGTTTGCTTTGTTCGCCCTAAGCTGGCAGGGTATGCCCAGATGTGGGTCCCTTGCTCACTTTGCCACTGGATTCAAGCTAGCTTGGCTGATGAAGGCTGTTAGCCTGAAACCGGTCCCAGGATGCTTGTTTCTGGTCCAGGGAAGACATGGCTTGGCAGTTCGGGCTGGACTGTTCCCATGAGGCACAGGATCAAGACTGATTTGCATTTAGCTGTGTCTGAACTGGGGTAGCAAAGTGAGCTAAAGAATGATGATGGATTCAACCCAGATCTGTGACTGGGGGTGAGTGTTTGAAAAGTTTCAGCACTCCGTCCATCATTTCCTTGTGTTTGCTTTGTTCGCCCTAAGCTGTCAGGGTATGCCCAGACGTGGGTCCCTTGCTCACTTTGCCACTGGATTCAAGCTAGCCTGGCTGATGAAGGCTGTTAGCCCGAAACCGGTCCCAGAATGCTTGTTTCCGGTCCAGGGAAGACATGGCTTGGCAGTTCGGGCTGGACTGTTCCCATGAGGCACAGGGTCAAGACTGATTTGCATATAGGTGTGTCTGAACTGGGGTAGCAAAGTGAGCTAAAGAATGATGATGGATTCAACCCAGATCTGTGACTGGGGGTGAGTGTTTGAAAAGTTTCAGCACTCCGTCCATCATCTCCTTGTGTTTGCTTTGTTCGCCCTAAGCTGGCAGGGTATGCCCAGACATGGGTCCCTTGCTCACTTTGCCACTGGATTCAAGCTAGCCTGGCTGATGAAGGCTGTTAGCCTGAAACCGGTCCCAGGATGCTTGTTTCCGGTCCAGGGAAGACATGGCTTGGCAGTTCGGGCAGGACTGTTCCCATGAGGCACAGGGTCAAGACTGATTTGCATATAGCTGTGTCTGAACTTGGGTGGCAAAGTGAGCTAAAGAATGATGATGGATTCAACCCAGATCTGTGACTGGGGGTGAGTGTTTGAAAAGTTTCAGCACTCTGTCCATCATCTCCTTGTGTTTGCTTTATAATTAAGTTCTTGCCACAACCAAAAGGATTTTCTTTTTTTCCTGTTTGTAACGATTTTTATAAATTAACAATAAAGAATTCTGACTTGTCCGATTGATTATAATCTTGCTTCTGTCGGGGGTGTGGGCGAAAGGATTAAAATTGTTGAAAATTCAATAAAAATATTTTTTTTAAGAGTAAAAGCATGCAGAAGTTTTTATGTTTTATTATTTTTTGCTTAATAAAATAGGTTTGAGACTGAGCTTTCATGATTAAAAAAAGAGAAAAACCGTAAAGACTAACGGGCACATGCATCAACGTAGGCTTTTGCGATTCCTTAATTGCGATTATTAAGGAATCGCAATTAAGGAATTGCAAAAGCCTATGCATGAAGGAATCTCTATGAAATTAGCGATTCCCAGACATTCCTTAATTGCGACTCGCAAATTGAGAGTCGCAATTAAGGAATGCCTTCCCATTCATTCCTATGGGCCTACAGGCCCATAGGAATGAATGGGAGATTACATGCGAATTTGCGAGTACCAATAGGTACTCGTAAATTGCGCATGCATTTCAAGGTGCAAGGGTGTCAAAAGGACACCCTGTTGCACCCTGAAATTGCTCTGTGCACACATGTTGCGCACACACATGCCCCAAGGGCATGTGTGTGTAACCTACAACTTTGAAAAATGCACTTAAGTGCATTTTTCAAAGTTTTACAAATTACCATCAAGTCCAACTTGATGGTAATTTGCGCCTCTAGTAGCGAAATCGCTATTCTAAAGTGGTTCTTGCATTGCATTTAAGGAATCGCAAATTGCGATTCCTTAAATGCAATCGCAATTTGAGAAATCGCAATTAATTGCGAATTCTCAAATTGCGAGTGCCTTGAACCTTGATGCATCGCAAATGCCCTTTTTGCGGACGCAAACGGCCGATTTTAGCGAATCGCACCGTTTGCGCTCGCAAAAATGGTTGATGCATGTGCCTGCAATATTATATTGTGATAACTGATGCAAAAGAAATAAACATGGTTTGTGCGTTTAGAGAATAGTGTTGAAAAGATGCATTAATTAAAGTTTTCTGCTATAATGTTTTTCTATTACACGTGAAATATGAAAATGCAGAATGTTATTATGAATTATTAGTGAACATTATGAGATTATTTAGATTGCTTTGATGAGCATTTCACACTTATGAGATTACCTTTACTCATTAACTAACTTAGTTAATATGCTTACAACTGAGAAAAATGGTGGTTTGCATTGCTTGCTGAGTAGGCCTCAAATTTTCTATTCTGACATTTATTATTGCAGGCCTAAGTAATGTGTTTTGTCCTTCATTATTTCCTTTTTCACTAGAAAGGCTGACTCGATTATTCAGCAGCGAATGTTATCGAGGAAACTATGTTTTCCTCCGCTTGAAATGTCCATTTGTTTAATAGATTATGATGCATTTGTTGGAAACTGATTCGGAAGTAATACTTGTGTGGAGAGAAGTAACGATTATGCTTCCTAGTTCCGAGGTGAAATACTTTTTCATATTCTTGGAGGACGGTTGTACAAAGAACAATGGATCTTGTGAGGGTGTCGTACGATTTGGGACTGAAAATGGTCACGCTACGATTACACCATGAGAGACCTGGCAAATGAGAAGTGTGAAAACTGAGCAAAGGATACTTTATGGGATGGAACTAAGAACATTTCGAGGTATAATTGCCCTGTGAGAAAGGGTGTGGGGGCCGGCTGTTTACTGCAACTCCTGAGCACGACATGCTGTCGGTCTGAGCTTTGATTTTCCTCTTGAACTGAACTTTCCTGATTTCCCTCCTGCATTTCATCGGCTGGTGAAATTGTGGAGGCTAAAACCTTTCGGCTGAAGGGTTTGATTTCCTTGACTATTGCACGCTGTGCTCTAGTTTCCTGACTCGCTCTTGATAATCTACAACCGATTCTTGGTTTGTATGAATCCTGAAATTGCATATTCTGAATTGCAATATATGTACTTTCTTTCTCACTCTCTATTTACCCTCTCGCCAGGCATTTGATTTTGAATGTATTTGCGCAAACTGTTATCGAGCTGAGATTTATCTGTATTATATTTTAAGACTGTTCATTAAATGTTCTAAATGTATTTTGCATTATGACCATTCCATTAATAAGATTTAGATAAAAGTATCTTGATAAGTAATCTGAGTTTGTCGTTTTTTATTGATGGTTTTGACAGTGTATTAATTTTTGGTTATTATTGTTAGATAGACACGTCTTCATTACAGATCTTCATGAGGGAGTGCCAGCTGTCTCTGATTTACCTGAGTTCCCATTAGCTCTTCTTTAAAGATCTGATTTTGGGAAAATGTTATAGTGGGTAAATTTAGGTTATTGTGTTCATATAATTTACACCGCTTCCGCTGGATCAGTGGCAATGGGGTACACTTACTAAACAAATGGAACCCACCCACAACAATACGGAATTGTAAAAAGATGTATGGTCGTGCGGGCGATGTGTATCCTACCGTGGTAGGAGGCACATTGTGTTCTAAAAATACCCCTCACACACCAAAAGGGCCCTTGGTGTCATGCTTCATCATATGGTCTTCGCACTCCTCTACGGATTGCGGCGTGCTACTAACCGACGAATACGTGGGAGCACTTAAAGTAACCACTATGTGTAGTTTTTACCGGTATTTCCGGTTTTATTAACTCTAAAAAACAAGGCTCTTACTAGAGCCTTCTTAGTAGAATCAACCATTAGGTGGTTTCATACACTTTTGGACACATTTAACACACACACACGCTCACTTTAGCGACAGCTGACTTCTGGATAACTATGGCCGATGGGGCAGGCTTTACCTTCGGGGAAGATGAAATCGACAGGATCTTAGCAGCATTAAATCCTTTTGAAGGACTAAGCAGCACTGACACAGGCCCAAGCACTGCAGACTGGGATGAATTGGTTAACCTCAGAAGAACACAGATTAAAACAGCACTGCATGGCCTTTTCATGACCGAATACCTGAGGGCCAACGCGGCGCCCCAAGGTCTGATTGTTCGCAATGAACCTTTCATTTTTCAGAATGATAAGGTTTTCAAAAAGGACTGGCCACTCATCTCGTGGCATTGTACCAGAGACTGGTTAGTCTTGATTATTAAAACTGCCACCAGAATAGCACAAGAACTCAAAATAGATATTCAAAAATTGGAGGTACAATTGAAAACTTACCAATTTCATTCAGTTCTAAAAAAACGCCTAGAGGAACTGAATCAACAAATGACGGAGTTTGAGGTTATCCTCAAACAAAGCAAATTCAATAAACTTAAAAAAGATAAAGAACGCTTTTCCCACGATAAAGCTTACCAATATACAAGGGATGATTATGTGCAGAAAGATTTCAACAGCGATCAAGACAGCGACGTCTCTGACACCAGCTCCAATGGTTCCAATTCCAGTAAGAGAAACACCTCTAGGTACCAGAGAGGGGTCAACAATACCAACGACCATACTACCCTAGACAGAGGGGCTGGGTTAACTACCAAGGACCGCCAATTTACCAACAATACCCCTTTGGACCTCCACCTATGGGGGGTACTTTCCCACAGTGGGTACCTGAATATGATCAGAACTACTATGGACCACCGCCTTTTTTAGGATCACGCCCAGGACCCAGACGAGGCAGGAACAGGAGAGGCAACAGTGTACACTGGATAGGAGAAGCAGAGGACCTCCGCGTCTCGACACGGAGCATGACCGGCTCAATCAACAACCAGCCGTCCACCAGCAAGAGGGGCAACTAGTGGTAAACATCACCACACAGGAACTAACACCAACACAAAAACGAGTCTTGGAGAAAGGCTTGGGCTTTGTACCAACCAACAGACTAGACAAATTTAAGATCCATGCAGAAATGCAGGAATTTATCAGGAAACTGAAGCTACGGGCTTTTTTCAAGGAGAAAAATACCCCGACATCTGAAGCCTCGGATACGGGTTTACGACTGAAATCATCATTCACTCCACTCGATACAACACTACCGATTGAACTACTGACCTTTGAGAAGGCAGTTATGGAAGACCTAAGTCGAATCACGACTGAAAATTATACTTCCTTTCAGAACACCATCAAATTGGAAAAAGAAGCAATACAGCAACTGTCAGACAACAAAGAGATTACAATTAAACCAGCCGATAAAGGTAGCGCCATAGTGATCCAGACATCAGTAGCTTATGACAACGAATGCAGGAGACTTCTGGGAGACAGAAGGAACTACGCGATTACACAGGAGGACCCAACAGAACCATTGAGGATTAAGATCACGGGGATGGTGGAAGAAGCTCTGGCGCATGACTGGTTGTCGAAAAAGGAGGGAGATTTTTTATTACAAAAATCACCCAGGACGCCATATTTCTACACGATCCCCAAGATACATAAAAACCTGGAGCAACCCCCTGGTCGTCCGATAGTGTCGGGTATAGGCTCTATCCTGGAGCCTTTGTCTAAATTTGCTGATGCATTCTTACGCCCTTTGATTCAAAAAACGGATACATATTTGAAAGATACTAAAGCTGTACTGCAGCTATTACAAGGACTTACCTTCGACCCTGAGAGACAATTACTCCTAGGTCTCGACGTAGAGAGTTTATATACCAGCCTACCCCACGACGAGACTCTTAACATCATTGAGGAAGTCCTTTTCTCAAACCCATGGAAGTACAAAACACCAAGGAACCTAGTCATGGAGTGCATTGCCCTAGCCCTAACTAAAAATTTCTTCCAATATGAAAACACACTGTATGTTCAAAAACATGGTACTAGCATGGGAAGCACCTTCGCCCCAAGTCTGGCAGGGCTTTATGTACACCACTTGGAGAGTAGGAGAATTCTCCACCAGGACAATCCTTTCAGGCACAACATCAGCATTTGGAAACGTTACATAGATGACGTGCTAGTCATTTGGAACGGGGACATCGAATCAACAGAACAATTCATGACTTGGCTCAACCAGCAGAACCCTTTCCTCAAATTCACCAGTACTGTATCAAGAGACCAATTGGTGTTCTTAGACCTAAATATATACCCAGAAAATGGATTTCTTAAAACCACCACACATTTTAAGCCAACGGCAAGAAACTGTCTGTTACTTTACGGAAGTTTTCACCCGCGCCATCTACGGGACAATCTCCCAAATGGCCAGTTCCTCCGCCTACGGCGCAACTGCTCCAATCTCAAAGAATACAAAAAACAAGCTCAGGATCTTAAGACTAAATTGTCACATAGGAACTACCCCGCTCCTATCATAGATAAAGCTATGAAGAGGGCACGCAATAACAACAGGGAGGCGTTGCTGGAAGACAAGGTGCCAAAAGACCCAGACGCCAGACCAATTTGCGTGACCACATATAACACCCATTCAAATAGGATATCTAAAATTGTGAACAAACACTGGAGAATCCTTAACTGTGGAGACCTCAACCTTGAAAAACCAATGTTCGCACACAAAAGAGGTAAAAACCTCAGAGACATGATTGTCCACACTCGACCACGAGCTGATTCAACAGTTATGACAAGAACTCCTCTTTTACAACCAATCCAGGGCCACCACCCATGTGGCAATTGCAGCACTTGCCATCTAACCAGCAAGAGTTCCAAGATTAAGTTCAGGAATGGCAGTGAATGGGAGCAGAGGAAGTTTACCACCTGCAACAGTCGCAATGTCATCTACATGATAACATGCCCCTGTGGGTCGGAATACATTGGGATGACGTCACGGCCGGTCAAAGTCCGCATCGGAGAGCACAAGAGCAACGTTCGGTGTAAGAAAAGCACCACGAAAATGGGGACACATTACCTGTCAGAAACCCATGGAGTAAATGACCTCCGATGGACAGTAATAGAACAACTAGCAACAGACCGTGGCCTTTTAGAAAAAGAACAACGCTGGGTTTTCCGTCTGGGTACTAACACCTTAGGTCTGAATGAAAATATACCGTGGAACCATTTCATTTGAACGGGATGTCT
Organism: Calotriton arnoldi; assembly: GCA_963921515.1. Lineage (NCBI taxonomy): Eukaryota > Metazoa > Chordata > Amphibia > Caudata > Salamandridae > Calotriton > Calotriton arnoldi. The sequence continues at coordinate 1,467,973 of CAWUFW010000516.1, read as the reverse complement.
CTGTCCACATGCGCAAGGAGCCGTGTTACCTATTTATCATTTGGGAGCATGCACCGAGATTTTTTCCCCCTTTGTTTTTCGACCATTTCCTCTCCATAATCTGGAAGACGTCGATTCAGTATATCACAGGGAATCTGTGGTCCATGAATACCCCTCCAACTGCATCTCCTGTCTTTTCCCCCTTCCCCCTCCCTTCTTCCCCCACTCCCCCCTTTTTCTTCCCTCCCCCTCCCCTTTGCTTCACTATTTTTTCAGCCCTTTGGACGTTTTTTTAGCGCGGAATAATATTCGGCACTAGCGCTAATATATGCCCTCTCTTTCTATTTAAGAACGATACATTCCGTTCTGGGGTGTAGTACTATGACCCTCATGTGCAGATAACATTCATGATGATTTTAAATCATTCCATTCCAAATAGCGCTTCAGTACTTGGACACTTTTCTCCCATTTTGGGATTGAAATAATTTCTTCTGGGAATACGCTCACATAGCATGACTTTTAACATTATCGGTCTGTTTTTATTTCGATGCACGAATGGCAGACGCACGCGCTGAGCACTGAGCGTACTTTGTTTTCCTCACTTTCCTTTTTTCCGGTAACCGCTTCACGCCTTCCTGGCAGCGGTCTAGTCTTTTTAGCATTTCCTCCTTAACTCCGTGCAAAATCATCGGTATCGGCGGTCAGGGCTTGTATATGGACATGCCGACACGCACGTACCGACACTTAATGGGCCAATTAAGCAAAGTATTTAACATCGACCGCCTCCTGGTCTCTCAGTATCCACGGAGTCACGGAGGGGACGGTCGGGTGAGGTAATACCCTCGCATTTGTAAGTACGGCATAGCCGCTTCAACTAGACCACGATCTGCTTTTACTAAGTAAGTGGGGTTTTCTCTGTTTAAAATACAGTTTATTTTCCTTGCAGAGTGCTCATAAGCACAGAGTCCCCTGCGTTTCCTCCCAGGCTCAGGAGGCCTTGAACTTTTGGATAGCAAGTATGCCACCTTTTTCCTACAGTTCACGTTTTTTCCTCTTTTTTCCTTAACGCTTACCATCGTTTTACAAGGAATAGTCCTACATAGTGTGTGAGCTTTATGTTACTTGTTGTGTATGTCTTGTCTTTGTCCACCTTTTTACAGGAAAACTGCACTGACACTATGTAGTTTTTCTGGTTTTATTCTAGACACTGTATATATCACTTTACAGGTTACGATCTTCACGTCTGGAATATTTGATCTAGCTAAAATATACCTCTGTATTTTTGTGTTTCTTTTCAGGAGGAGATAGAGATATTCACTTTGTCGCCAAACCTGCCAAACCTATTGAGTCTATTAGGTACATTATATATATAAACTACACATAGAATTCCCTATGTTTGTCGATGGTATTTACTGACTTCTGTGAGTAGGGTAGGGATCTGTGTACCCGTCCTAAAGAAGAAGCTTTTGGCTTCGAAACATGTTGACACAGACACACAGGAGGTGTCGTACATTAATACTTTAAACCTCTATTTTTCACTGCTTTTAACAATACCAGCAAAGGGGTTTATTAAATTTCTTTCTAGTCCTCATTTGCCAGGTATTTTTTAATACTCACTCACTAATCACTGTAGACCCTACCACTCACACCCCCACACACTACACATAGTGGTTACTTTAAGTGCTCCCACGTATTCGTCGGTTAGTAGCACGCCGCACTCCGTAGAGGAGTGCGAAGACCCCTATGATGAAGCATGACACCAAGGGCCCTTTTGGTGTGTGAGGGTATTTTTAGAACACAATGTGCCTCCTACCACGGTAGGATACACATCGCCCGCACGACCATACATCTTTTTACAATTCCGTATTGTTGTGGGTGGGTTCCATTTGTTTAGTAATTATAGCCAGGGGAGATTGAATCCACTCCCAGTGTCCCTTTGGACACGTCCTCTCTCCACTCCCTCCTTTGATATTTACGATATTTAGACAGCGCACAGCTGTGGGAGTTTTTTTGCCGGTATTTCCGGTTTCATTAACTCTAAAAAACAAGGCTGACATCTAAGAGTCGACAGTGTACCTCTCTTACTATAGCCTTCTTAGTAGAATCAACCATTAGGTGGTTTCATATACTTTTGGACACATTTAACACACACACACGCTCACTTTAGCGACAGCTGACTTCTGGATAACTATGGCCGATGGGGCAGGCCTTACCTTCAGGGAAGATGAAATCGACAGGATCTTAGCAGCATTAAATCCTTTTGAAGGACTAAGCAGCACTGACACAGGCCCAAGCACTGCAGACTGGGATGAATTGGTTAACCTCAGAAGAACACAGATTAAAACAGCACTGCATGGCCTTTTCATGACCGAATACCTGAGGGCCAACGCGGCGCCCCAAGGTCTGATTGTTCGCAATGAACCTTTCATTTTTCAGAATGATAAGGTTTTCAAAAAGGACTGGTCACTCATCTCGTGGCATTGTACCAGAGACTGGTTAGTCTTGATTATTAAAACTGCCACCAGAATAGCACAAGAACTCAAAATAGATATTCAAAAATTGGAGGTACAATTGAAAACTTACCAATTTCATTCAGTTCTAAAAAAACGCCTAGAGGAACTGAATCAACAAATGACGGAGTTTGAAGTTATCCTCAAACAAAGCAAATTCAATAAACTTACAAAAGATAAAGAACGCTTTTCCCACGATAAAGCTTACCCATATACAAGGGACGATTATGTGCAGAAAGATTTCAACAGCGATCAAGACAGCGACGTCTCTGACACCAGCTCCAATGGTTCCAATTCCAGTAAGAGAAACACCTCTAGGTACCAGAGAGGGGGTCAACAATACCAACGACCATACTACCCTAGACAGAGGGGCTGGGTTAACTACCAAGGACCGCCAATTTACCAACAATACCCCTTTGGACCTCCACCTATGGGGGTACTTTCCCACAGTGGGTACCTGAATATGATCAGAACTACTATGGACCACCGCCTTTTTAGGATCACGCCCAGGACCCAGACGAGGCAGGAACAGGAGAGGCAACAGTGTACACTGGATAGGAGAAGCAGAGGACCTCCGCGTCTCGACACGGAGCATGACCGGCTCAATCAACAACCAGCCGTCCACCAGCAAGAGGGGCAACTAGTGGTAAACATCACCACACAGGAACTAACACCAACACAAAAACGAGTCTTGGAGAAAGGCTTGGGCTTTGTACCAACCAACAGATTAGACAAATTTAAGATCCATGCAGAAATGCAGGAATTTATCAGGAAACTGAAGCTACGGGCTTTTTTCAAGGAGAAAAATACCCCGACATCTGAAGCCTCGGATACGGGTTTACGACTGAAATCATCATTCACTCCACCCGATACAACACTACCGATTGAACTACTGACCTTTGAGAAGGCAGTTATGGAAGACCTAAGTCGAATCACGACTGAAAATTATACTTCCTTTCAGAACACCACCAAATTGGAAAAAGAAGCAATACAGCAACTGTCAGACAATAAAGAGATTACAATTAAACCAGCCGATAAAGGTGGCGCCATAGTGATCCAGACATCAGTAGCTTATGACAACGAATGCAGGAGACTTCTGGGAGACAGAAGGAACTACGCGATTACACAGGAGGACCCAACAGAACCATTGAGGATTAAGATCACGGGGATGGTGGAAGAAGCTCTGGCGCATGACTGGTTGTCGAAAAAGGAGGGAGATTTTTTATTACAAAAATCACCCAGGACGCCATATTTCTACACGATCCCCAAGATACATAAAAACCTGGAGCAACCCCCTGGTCGTCCGATAGTGTCGGGTATAGGCTCTATCCTGGAGCCTTTGTCTAAATTTGCTGATGCATTCTTACGCCCTTTGATTCAAAAAACGGATACATATTTGAAAGATACTAAAGCTGTACTGCAGCTATTACAAGGACTTACCTTCGACCCTGAGAGACAATTACTCCTAGGTCTCGACGTAGAGAGTTTATATACCAGCCTACCCCATGACGAGACTCTTAACATCATTGAGGAAGTCCTTTTCTCAAACCCATGGAAGTACAAAACACCAAGGAACCTAGTCATGGAGTGCATTGCCCTAGCCCTAACTAAAAATGTCTTCCAATATGAAAACACACTGTATGTTCAAAAACATGGTACTAGCATGGGAAGCACCTTCGCCCCAAGTCTGGCAGGGCTTTATGTACACCACTTGGAGAGTAGCAGAATTCTCCACCAGGACAATCCTTTCAGGCACAACATCAGCATTTGGAAACGTTACATAGATGACGTGCTAGTCATTTGGAACGGGGACATCGAATCAACAGAACAATTCATGACTTGGCTCAACCAGCAGAACCCTTTCCTCAAATTCACCAGTACTGTATCAAGAGACCAATTGGTGTTCTTAGACCTAAATATATACCCAGAAAATGGATTTCTTAAAACCACCACACATTTTAAGCCAACGGCAAGAAACTGTCTGTTACTTTACGGAAGTTTTCACCCGCGCCATCTACGGGACAATCTCCCATATGGCCAGTTCCTCCGCCTACGGCGCAACTGCTCCAATCTCAAAGACTACAAAAAACAAGCTCAGGATCTTAAGACTAAATTGTCACATAGGAACTACCCCGCTCCTATCATAGATAAAGCTATGAAGAGGGCACGCAATAACAACAGGGAGGCGTTGCTGGAAGACAAGGTGCCAAAAGACCCAGACGCCAGACCAATTTGCGTGACCACATATAACACCCATTCAAATAGGATATCTAAAATTGTGAACAAACACTGGAGAATCCTTAACTGTGGAGACCTCAACCTTGAAAAACCAATGTTCGCACACAAAAGAGGTAAAAACCTCAGAGACATGATTGTCCACACTCGACCACGAGCTGATTCAACAGTTATGACAAGAACTCCTCTTTTACAACCAATCCAGGGCCACCACCCATGTGGCAATTGCAGCACTTGCCATCTAACCAGCAAGAGTTCCAAGATTAAGTTCAGGAATGGCAGTGAATGGGAGCAGAGGAAGTTTACCACCTGCAACAGTCGCAATGTCATCTACATGATAACGTGCCCCTGTTGGTTGGAATACATTGGGATGACGTCACGGCCGGTCAAAGTCCGCATCGGAGAGCACAAGAGCAACGTTCGGTGTAAGAAAAGCACCACGAAAATGGCGACACATTAACTGTCAGAAACCCATGGAGTAAATGACCTCCGATGGACAGTAATAGAACAACTAGCAACAGACCGTGGCCTTTTAGAAAAAGAACAACGCTGGGTTTTCCGTCTGGGTACTAACACCTTAGGTCTGAATGAAAATATACCGTGGAACCGTTTCATTTGAACGGGATGTCTCTGTCCACATGCGCAAGGAGCCGTGTTACCTATTTATCATTTGGGAGCATGCACCGAGATTTTTTCCCCCTTTGTTTTTCGACCATTTCCTCTCCATAATCTGGAAGACGTCGATTCAGTATATCACAGGGAATCTGTGGTCCATGAATACCCCTCCAACTGCATCTCCTGTCTTTTCCCCCCTTTTCCCCCCACCCTTCTTCCCCCCACTCCCCCCCTTTTTTCTTCCCTCCCCCCTCCCCCTTTGCTTCACTATTTTTTCAGCCCTTTGGACGTTTTTTTAGCGCGGAATAATATTCGGCACTAGCGCTAATATATGCCCTCTCTTTCTATTTAAGAACGATACATTCCGTTCTGGGGTGTAGTACTATGACCCTCATGTGCAGATAACATTCATGATGATTTTAAATCATTCCATTCCAAATAGCGCTTCAGTACTTGGACACTTTTCTCCCATTTTGGGATTGAAATAATTTCTTCTGGGAATACGCTCACATAGCATGACTTTTAACATTATCGGTCTGTTTTTATTTCGATGCACGAATGGCAGACGCACGCGCTGAGCACTGAGCGTACTTTGTTTTCCTCACTTTCCTTTTTTCCGGTAACCGCTTCACGCCTCCCTGGCAGCGGTCTAGTCTTTTTAGCATTTCCTCCTTAACTCCGTGCAAAATCATCGGTATCGGCGGTCAGGGCTTGTATATGGACATGCCGACACGCACTTACCGACACTTAATGGGCCAATTAAGCAAAGTATTTAACATCGACCGCCTCCTGGTCTCTCAGTATCCACGGAATCACGGAGGAGACGGTCGGGTGAGGTAATACCCTCGCATTTGTAAGTACGGCATAGCCGCTTCAACTAGACCACGATCTGCTTTTACTAAGTAAGTGGGGTTTTCTCTGTTTAAAATACAGTTTATTTTCCTCGCAGAGTGCTCATAAGCACAGAGTCCCCTGCGTTTCCTCCCAGGCTCATGAGGCCTTGAACTTTTGGATAGCAAGTATGCCACCTTTTTCCTACAGTTCACGTTTTTCCTCCTTTTTCCTTAACGCTTACCATCGTTTTACAAGGAATAGTCCTACATAGTGTGTGTGCTTTATGTTACTTGTTGTGTATGTCTTGTCTTTGTCCACCTTTTTACAGGAAAACTGCACTGACACTATATAGTTTTTCTGGTTTTATTCTAGACACTGTATATATCACTTTACAGGTTACAATCTTCACGTCTGGAATATTTGATCTAGCTAAAATATACCTCTGTATTTTTGTGTTTCTTTTCAGGAGGAGATAGAGATATTCACTTTGTCGCCAAACCTGCCAAACCTATTGAGTCTATTAGGTACATTATATATATAAACTACACATAGAATTCCCTATGTTTGTCGATGGTATTTACTGTCTTCTGTGAGTAGGGTAGGGATCTGTGTATCCGTCCTGAAGAAGAAGCTTTTGGCTTCGAAACATGTTGACACAGACACACAAGAGGTGTCGTACATTAATACGTTAAACCTCTATTTTTCACTGCTTTTAACAATACCAGCAAAGGGGTTTATTAAATTTCTTTCTAGTCCTCATTTGCCAGGTATTTTTTAATACTCACTCACTAATCACTATAGACCCTACCACTCACACTCACACCCCCACACACTACACATAGTGGTTACTTTAAGTGCTCCCACGTATTTGTCGGTTAGTAGCACGCCGCACTCCGTAGAGGAGTGCGAAGACCCCTATGATGAAGCATGACACCCAGGGCCCTTTTGGTGTGTGAGGGGTATTTTTAGAACACAATGTGCCTCCTACCACGGTAGGATACACATCGCCCGCACGACCATACATCTTTTTACAATTCCGTATTGTTGTGGGTGGGTTCCATTTGTTTAGTAATTATAGCCAGGGGAGATTGAATCCACTCCCAGTGTCCCTTTGGACACGTCCTCTCTCCACTCCCTCCTTTGATATTTACGGCAATGGGGTACACAACACCAACATTGCAGACCACCGCAGCCCAGGCTGGAACAACACCGTTGACTTGGTCTGCGTTTCAGGCTGCATGCCTCGTTATACGGCAGGTGGAAGACCGCCAGCACAGAGGTCTTCTATGGACCGCCGCAGCGGCGGTATGGCCGTCGGACCGCCAAACTCGCAATCGGGCCCTATGCCTTCAAGCATTCTAATGATTCCTCATTGTCGACTTCAAGAGAGACTTATTCAGGAGGAGTTAAGCGGGCAATGGCAGCAGAAAAGTGGCAGAAACACAGATCATGAGGAAGGCTTTTTATTGGTGGGTGGAGCGCACAAATGTTTTCAAAGGTCAAGTGCTGCAGCCAGAAAAAGTGCCCGTTTACCTAACTTCAGATATTTCTATGGTAGGATGCGGAGCACATATTCGCAACGTGCATGTACATTGTGTGTGGACAAAGGAGGAGCAACAGTTACACATAAATGTATTGGAGCTGAGAGCAGTCGTGCTAGGTGTTGAAAGCCATTCTGCCTTCAGTTAGGGACTGTCATGTCATGATCAGGACAGACAAAATGACAACAATGTATTGTATTCAGGAACAAGGAGGAACAAGGCCAATGCTACTTTCAAAGGTACTGCAGAGGATTTGGAGATGGGCGATCACCAACAATGTTTTATTAATGGCGCAGCACATAGGACAACGAGGCAGCAGATCAGTTTAGCAGGTGTTATGTAGATAAACACGAGTGTCAGATACACTCCAGACAATTGAAATAGATATTTCAAAGACAGGGAAAACCAGACTGAGACATGTTTGCAACTGATCTAAACTTCAAATGCAAGAAGTTTGTGAGCAGATGGTTTTGCAAAGAAACACAAGGCAATGCATTTTTAATAGTCTGGACAGGGAACTTCATTTACGCATTCCCTTTGATACCATTAATTGTCATGGTAATATGCAAGATGAGGAGAGAGAGATGCACCTGTGTGGCCGTGTCAACATTGGTATGCAGATCTGTGGGACTTGTGCGTAGAAAAGCCAGTGAAGTTCAAGTTGGATGTTCAACTACTTCCGTAGAACAAGGGACAAATACTTGAACACAGCCCACAGTAACCTCATCTGACAGCATGGCTCATCAGGACTTATTGAGCATTTCAGAGGAACGTAGAGAAATTCTAAGAACGGCAAGAGCCCCGTTGACGATCAAAACATACAATCTGGAATGGAGGTGTTTTGTACTCTGGGCACATAGAAAAGGATTGGTTCCAACTAGAACGTAGAACCCACATAAGGCATCTAGAAGATAAAGGCACACTTATTATTCATAAGGACTGCAGGAGTTAAACCACAAACAAGGATGTAAATGAAATATACCAACCTCAATAGGAACCACCTTCAAATATCAATAGACCCATAAAAATATAATTCTTGTTTGCCTGAACCAGGAAAAAAACAAAAAACTAATTTCACTAGTCAGGAGAAAACAGAATGCAAAAAATATGTGGCAAAAAAATGCTGGTTCAATCTATGAAACTAATGTGAGTACTCGTGGTCTCTTTATAATTCTTACAGGTATGAATACGAGACAATCAAAGAAAAATGAAGCAAATACCGAGCGGAACAAACACTCCTCAACAATAAAGGAGCCTAACAATCAGATAAGAATAGGAGTGGATTACTGGAAACAAAATGTAGCGTAGCCTACCACCACTCAAACAAATATTCTTTAAAATACCTCTTTTCCTTTCTTTCAGGGACAGAACACTAGGCAGCAAAGAGTTAAACTGCACTGCAATACTGGGAGGAAACAATGTTGCGAGCTGTCTCAGCAGCACCGAAGAATCTCCTAACCCGGAAGAAACACCAAGAAAATACCGGAAGCAGAAAAGGACGCCCGGAGAGGAACACAGAAACAACACTCCTCCCTGGCGTGGAATCAGGAATGCAGCAGGTAAGTAGAATGGAACTGGGGAAATGCACGGGAGGCCTGGCGGGGTCCGATCAGGAACGCGAAGCGCGTTTCCGCTGCGGACCCCTCCTTATGAAGACCTCACGCGCCGCCCCCACCAGCTGGTGGGAGGCGGCAGGCGGGGCCTTCGTCAGAGGCAGCGGGCGGGCTTCGAATGGCTGCCATGGGCCGCGCGGCCCGACACATCTAGCAGAGTCAGGTTTGTCCTTTATGGCAGCAAAGGTGCACGTAGCTGCAATATCAGGATTTCTTGGATCACCGAACCAGGTCACATATATTCACAAAAAGTGATAAAGGAATTTATAAAAGGATTATTCAGAAAGTTTCCACCAACTCAAAGGATAGCACCAGAATGGGAGCTAAATACTGTCTTGTCAGCTTTGATGAAGGCTCCGTTTGAACCGATCCATAAAGCAACACTGAAACCTTTTACAGAAAACTGTTTTTTTATTGACAATCACATCAGCAAGAAGGGTTAGTGAACTGCAGACTTAATGTTGTAAAGAGCCATATCTGATTTTTTCAAAGGATAAGATGACAATGATGACAAAACCAAAATTTATTCCAAAGGTGCCAACCACATATCATTTAAGGCAAAGAATTATATTAACACATTTTTTTGCAAATCCAGTAACAGCAGCTGAAAGGACATTGCATTCTTTAGATATTACGAGATGCCTGAAGGTTTATTTACATGCAATAAAGGATATACGTAAAATGGATCACCTCTGTGTAGCTTTCGGTTTAAGAAGTAAACGGAATGCAGTGTTCCAGCAGACCATTGCAAGATGGATTGTGGCATGTATTACTACAGCTCATGAAGTAATGAAAAGGCCATTAGCAACAAAAGTGAAGACGGATTACACAAGAGCAACGGCAATGACAGCAGCTTTTTTACAGGAATGTCAATGGATGACATTTGTAAGGCTGCGATGTGGAGAATGACACATGGTCTAGTGCAGTGGCAGCCGGCACTTATCTGGGGTGGCGGGATGGGGGCGAGGTGGTAAGGGTGTGTAAAAAATGAAAAAGACACTTAACTCCTCGCAGCATCTCTCCCACGTCGTCTCTCCACCGCGTCGGCCGAACAGGAAGCAGCCAGGCTCACCTGAGACAATCACAACGCTGCAATGCAGCATTGTGATTGGTCTGAGATCCGCAGTTAGGCACTCAGACGGGGACTAGGGGCCTGGGCATGTTCTCCAGCCAGGCTGTAATGCTGCCTGGGTGGAGAATATGCTCTGTGCGCATGACTGTTTGGCCGGCCCGAGACAGCCGGCCAATGCGTCATGCGCACTTCAGTGTGCTCACCACTCCTCACCTGCCCTGCTCTGTGAGCAGAGCAGCCCCACCCAGCCCCCATGCTGCTGCAGCAGGAACAAATAAAATAATAACATCAAGTTCTTATCATTTTATTTTTCCTTTCTTTCACTGCTTCAAAGCAGTGGGGAGACGCTCCTCCGCCTTAGCGGAGGAGCCTCCGCTGGTCTACCGGTTCCCAAGATTCTGCTTAAGGTAAGCCTCATTCCCGCCATCCACATATTGAAAAATGGTGCTGCTTTGTTAGTCTGGATTCAAGAATGTAAATCTATGAAAAATACAATGCAGGAGAAGGAAATAGGTTACTTACCAGTAACTCCGGTTGTCCGGCATTAGAATCTTTCATAGATTCACATGCGGCCAACCCAAATCTCCTTGTAATGAGGCTTTCAAATTTCAGATAAGTGCTTATGGTTTAGAAAATCTGACAGTTGGAAACCGAGTGTGGTGGATTCTGATTGGCTGGAGTGATAGGAAGGAAAAGGTTTCATTGATGATCAATTGGTATGTGTACTGCTGTTTGTAAAGTTCCTGGGAGTTCCCAGTCTGACGACGGGGAAGGATTCAAGCATGTGAATCTATGACAAATACCAATATTGGAGAACCAGAGTTACAGGTAAGTGACGTATCTCCTTATAGTTCCTCCTTGGATTCTTTTTTTTTTGTGTCCTCATACTGCCAAAACTCTTAATGGGATTCCTCCAATCACTCCATGCCAACCTTTACCAGCCCTTGGGAGAGGCAAAGAGAGAGAAAGGGAGCTTTCCCTCCAAGATGATACCGTTACCTTCTCCCACTCCTGTTCACATTTCTAGGGGCCCCGGGATGTTACTTAGGAGGCCAGGACCAACAGTACATTGGCTTAATCATTGGACCCACTTTCCTTCTCTCTCCAGTTTAACAAGGCAGCCCAGACCTTAGCTTTGCTTCTTTGGTCACAAGCCATATCTGATTCACTGGTATAAATAATGTTCTTCAAACATTCAGCAAAAGTCGGGGGAGTTTCTGATTTCCACACCCTACAAATTTCTCTCCTTGCAAGGATTACCACATAAAATATAAAGTTAGATGCAGGTGCATTCACATAATAGTCATTCGATAGACCGAAGAAAATTAGACTGGTACTTACTTCCGTCGGTCTCTCCAGCACAACTTCCAGAAATTCACATACCTCCATCCAGTAAGATTTAATTCTTGGACATTCCATGAACATATGAATATCATCTGCTGCTGGATACTTGCACCTGGGGCAACTATATACATTCCCTGTCACCTTAGATAGCTTTTTTGGAGACCAATAAACTCTGTAGGTAGTATATAGGTGATTCCTCCTAAGTGCGGCTGGTTTTACTATAGCCTGCAACATACAAAAAGAGTCAGACCATATTTTATATACATCCGTTTCACTTTCTCCATACTCTTCGCCCCACAATCTTATAACTTCAGACTCCCCATCATCCTCAGCATCCAAGAGAGCCAAATACCAGAACGAGACTTCCTTTTTCCATGTGCCCGTCCTAGTAACTAAATCCGCTTTCCAATTTACCTCCTCCTTATGCCAATTCTGCATCGCCCACCAAGAGGATATCTGATAAAACTTAAACCTCGTCAATGTTCCTCTGGTTAACCTTCTAAGCGCCTCCCAACTTATGAGCTTAGAATCCTCTTGCAGGTCACCCCAGCTCCTTATACCTCCCATTTTTAAAGGCTGACTAAGTTGATCTTGTAGGCATTCCGGGGTGCCGGGGGAGTCCCAAACTGGGGCCTGTGCTGCATAGTATGGAATTTTCATTCTTCTTCTTATATACATCCAAATCTTTAAAGCAGCTCCCAGAATCTTTAGCCTAACTTTTTATAGAACTTCGGATCTCCATACTTGTATAGAAAATATTCCTGCCCTTGCACCACATCTTTTAACATAGCCTCAAACAGTAGACCTAATGATGAGGAATCCGTTTTGTTAGCCAACATCCTGAAATTTTTAAAATGAAAAGCATAACAATATGTGAGTAGGTCTGGTAGTGCTAACCCACCCACTGTAAGACCTCTTCTTAACTTTTTCCACGCTATTCTAGGGCCTTTCGTAGCCCAAATAAAGGTACCTATTTTGCCTTGTAGCTTGGCTATATCTTCTATCCTGAATAAGAGTGGGACTGAATTATATAGAAAGGTGATTTTGGGTAAAATTATCATTTTTACAAGGTTAACCCTCCCGTAGATGTTCAAAGGGAGGTTTGCCCATCGTGTAAATAAACTAGCAACCTCTTTAGAAACCCTCCTCCAATTAACTTTAGGAATATCTTCTAGTTTCTGCACTAACTGAACCCCTAAGTACCTCATTTGGCTTTTTACCCCCTGACTTCCCCTTACTTGATTCCATTCCATTATTTCAGTTTTTTCTTTATTGATTTTGTACCCCGAGACTTCGCCGAACCTCTCTGCCTTCTCAATTAGTCTGGGGATTGCCTCTGCAGGGTTTGTTGTGTATAAAAGCAAATCATCTGCATAGAGAGCAAGTTTAAGTTCTAACTTTCCCATTATAAAGGGGTGAATAATAGGATCTACCCTGAGCCAGCTGACAAATGGCTCTCTATACAGATCGAATAAAAGCGGTGACAAAGGGCACCCCTGCCTAGTGCCTCGTGAAATATTAAACCAGTCTGTCGGGGCCCCGTTTACCAACACCTTCGCTTTAGGGCTGAAATATAAACTCTTCATCGCCTGAACAAAATTGTTAGGAAAACCAAAACATTTTAGTGTCTCCCACAGATATACCCAGTTAACCTGGTCAAAGGCTTTTGCAGCATCTATTGCTACTATCGTCAGAGGAGCCTTCCTTACTTCAGCCATATTTATGGCCCCCATTACCTGAAAAGTAAGCTCATTCAGCTGCCTCCCTGGTATAAAACCTCTCTGATCCGAGTGAACTACCGCCTTTATAACCTTTGCCACCCTTGCTGCCAGTATACCTGTAAAGAGCTTATAATCTGAATTTAATAAGGATATTGGTCTATAAGACTCTATCATCTGTGGGTCTTTGTTAGGTTTTAATATCAGGGTCACCGTAGCTTCTGCCCATGAACCTGGAGTATTTTCTCCCCCAATATAGATTTTATTAAACAGATTCTTTAAAATTGGCACTACCTTATCTAAAATACCTACATATAACTCAATTGGGAGCCCATCTGGGTCTGCGGCTTTTCCCCTGACCATTTTTTTGCATTGTGCTCTGACTTCTTCTTCAGTGATACTTGCTTGCAACAATACCCTATATTCTTCTGTCAACTGAGGGAGCGTTGTTAACTTTAACCACTCCTGAACTACCTCTTGTCCTGGTCCAATATCCTCCTTATATAGATCACTCATAAAACTTCTGGCCACCTCACGAATTTTATCATCCTCATATATTATACCTCCTGACCCTCTTTTGATTAAAATCTTTATCAGGTTCCTTGCCCTATCCGTTTTCTCTTTCCACGCTAATAGAGAACCACATTTCTCTCCGTATGCAAAATGCTGAAGCTTACTAGCTTTCCACCTAACCAAAAGCTTCTTATCTAAGTTAGCTTGAAATTCAGCCCGTAGAATCTCCAACTCTTTCTCCAAACATGGTACTGTACTCAAAGTCTCCATTGATGCTTTCTGTAGTTCTATTTCTTTTTCCTTAATCTTACTTATCCTATCCGCTTCTTCATTTTTCAGAACTTTTCTTCTTCCCATCATTATGGAACTAAGTATCCCCCTTATATAGGCTTTAAAAGCCTCCCACACTATCTGATCTTTAGCTGTGCCAATATTAAAGTTAAAATACTCATCCGTTTTGTCTCCTATCTCCATAATCACTTCTTCATCTAATAACATGGTCCTATCTAGAGTCCACCTTTTTTGTATCTCTCTTTGCTTAAGCCCCAGGGTGATAGCTACTGCTGAATGGTCTGATAATATAGCAGGAATATGTTTTATTACCTCGATATCTGAAAACAGCACCTGGTCTATAAGAAAATAATCAATTCTCGAGTGATGCTTATACTTTTTACTGTAGAACGTAAAATCTCTAGTTTCCCTATTCTTGCTCCTCCAAATATCTAGCAAGTTAAAGTCTTTGATTATGTTTTTTAAAGCAGCAAGCATTTTTGGTGGACTATTGTATTTTACTTTCGAGGTACGATCTATCTCTTTGTTTAAAACCAGGTTGAAATCCCCCAATTATAATCGGTGCAGTAGTGTTCAACAGACTAACCTCAAGTTTTAAAAGCGCCCTGGGTTGTCTTCATTTGGCCCGTAATACACTACGCAAACTAGAGGTGTACCCCAAACTGTCAAAGTAGCCACCAACCATCTCCCTGACTGATCTGTATCTTGTTTTACCACATTTATACCTGCATTGCTTCTTATAATCAGTGCTACTCCCCTAGTGCTTCCTCTTTGGTCTGAACAAAGCACCTCCTGAATCCATCTTACCTTGCTAAACCCCTGCTTACACTCATGGGCCTCTAAATGGGTCTCTTCTAAGAGGCAGATATGTGCCTCACTGTTTTTCAAAAATTCAATGACCCGGGACATCTTTCTCCTACTCCTCAATCCATTCACATTCCATGTTATTAATTTAACTTTATTTAGCCTGTTCATCTTTACAACCCCCTAGGCTCTTCCCTCGCGACTCTGAAACTTTAGGACTTGTATGAGGACTGAATTTTTATTTTTCCCCCTTGCTCCCAACACCCTATGCTCCCCCACCCCACCCTCCCATAAGGAACCCTCCTACTATTCCCTCGGCGATTGAAACCGCCATTCGGGACCCTCCCTTTGCAGCTGAAAGCATCTACTCCTAAAAAAAGAAAAACCCACACATACATATTAAACTATATCAAATTCCACTAAACCTTTTTATTATTTATCTACTTTTATATATCTTTTTTTTTTTTATGTTTATGTTTTTTTTCTCTATTTTTTTTCTTCCCGCTATTATCTGCACCGCATCCCTACCGCCTCCTAACCCCTAACTGCCCCCCTAATGTGGTCTAATCAGTTTTATCTATCTAATTTTATACATTCCAGGGTCTAAACTGGTCTAAGTCTAATCTACTTCTTCATTTGGGCTAAGAAAATATCTACTTCCTCAGGGGAGCTGAAGTTATACATCTTGTTTAGCCACATTATTTTTAACATGGCCGGAAATTTCATTTGGACCTGCGCCCCCCGACTTCTCAACTCAGGAATTCTAGTTCCAAGGTCCCACTGCCTTTGCACCGTTCTCTTTCCAAGATCCGACCTAATTTGATAGTTGACCAAATCAAGTTGTAGTGCAGTTTCTTTTAAAGCTCTCCCCAACACCAATTCTTTGACTGCATAGGTGAGGAAATTGATCAAGATTTTCCTTGGAGCTTTTCTGGCCGGATGCAATTTGAAAGGGTCTCTGTGGACTCTCTGAATCTCTTTGTCCAAATCTATGTCCGGCCTATCCTTCAGAATTCCCTCCCTGAGGATTTTACAAATAAATGCCTTTATATCTCCTCCTTCCGCACCTTCCGGAATTTTTAGAACTCTTAGGTTATTACACCTTGCCTGCATCTCCAACCTCTCTAGGTCTTCTTGTAGGGTTTTATTCTGGACTTTTAATTTCTCAAGATCTTTGGTGTTCCCTGATACAGCTTCCGAGAGGACCTTGACTTGAGATTCCAGAACACCAGTTCGCAAGGCT